>JAMPIT010000884.1:15646209-16941509 GCA_026261815.1 Monarcha castaneiventris obscurior
TGAGAAAACACTTTTCTACAGAAGCCATTAATTTCAATGTTTGCCTTGAAATCAAGAGAGAAGCTCTTTCTAGAGTTACCAGCTGGATCATGCTTCATTCTGCTATGAAGAGTCTAATTAAAAATAGGTGGGGAATTGGAAATAGGTTGCTACAGCAAAAGTTGAGATCTGACTTAAAAAATTAGAGAACACAAAATCTAGGGTTTTGTCATTACTGGCCTCTGCGTAGATACTAGAAATAAATGAGGAAGGAAAGCCCCAGCAAAGCAAAACCAAGCCTCTTGTCTCTACTGAGGAAGCAAGACCATTTCCATCCCCTTTCTGAACTTCACATTGTTACAACAGTGTGGGGACAGCTTAGAAACTACAGAACCACAACCCAATGGACACTTGAGCCATTGCTGAGGCTGCCAGCCAGGCTCCTCTACTCAGCTGCCACAAGGCTATTAAGCAGAGACCCAGAGATGGCCCCTCTCCTGCTGAAACCCAAGCAAGCCCAATTGTTACTTGGAACTTACCCAAAAGCATTCTCAGTAGGTTTAAGTTTGGAGGCGGTGAGTTCGCGTTCTCCGTTCTGTGCCTTTTGTTCAGGAACGCCCTTCTTACGGTCCCAGACACTTTTCATTTCCTCTTTGGGTGCTTTACCTTTGTCATCTTTTACCTGTTCAGGAGATAGCATAAATCACAGAACAAAACACAAGACACGCAAAAAAAAAAGTCAGAATGAGGCATTCTAAGTAACAGCTGAGAAACAGAGATTTCTTGGCAAGATTGGGAACTGTCTTCACACTGTTTATGTGCTATAAGGCAGAAGTAGTCTGCAAAGCCCTAAACTGTGATCAACCATCACTTAGTGCTGTCCTGACCTGAATTCAAGACCAAAGCATCTTGAAAAGAATATTATCAGTCTTCTGTGAAAGTTTTCTGTGGCCATGGGACAATGCCACCACACTGCTTCAATCTGCAACTGCAGCCCCACTCTTCCCTCCCATTGCAGCATCATTCACCTGCTACTTCTTCAGACTGTGGGCTGCAAACCCTTTGGGACTTGTTGATACATTCTTGGTACCAGGTTCAGGGCATCGGTGCAATAAAAGTAACACAGAGCCTCCACCAAACGTCAAGCTTGTTTGACAAAGGTCACGCCCTTTTCAGTGTCATAGCAGAGGGATACTTCATTATTGCAAGAAAAATGGCCAAAACACAAAATCATCTTTGTATCAGAGCCAAACTTACTTTGGCAAAAAGCACAGTCCTACCTGGGGCTGGTCATGGGTAGCATTATCAGACACGAATATTTAAACCTATGAAGAACGAAATGCTCTGGAAAACACGAGCAAAAATTCCCTTTATCCTTACAAAGCTTTGTCTTATGATTCTTAATAGTAACCAAGAAAATATTTTGTGCATCAATTTCATTCTCCAGTATTCCTTCAGAGGTGAGAAGTATTTATCAATACCACAAATGGCCCGACCCCAGCATTCTGAGTCATGGCTAGATGCTGGTAAAAGGAGAAAGTGAACTGATTTAAGTTACCTATCCTCAGGTACAAATATTCCCAGTTAGTTAAGACTACCAGCCAAAACAAACGTTCAACAGCAGCAGATGAAACATCTACCTCCAAAAATATTTACTTGCTTTCCCCAGCCCTGTGTTGAAGGAAGATTCTAGCTGGCAAGCTAGAAATGCCTTCTGTGTAGAATTCAAATGGAGACCTTTAGAAAATAAATACTTTGGCAGCCTGTTGCAATCCCATTTGCTAACTAGAACGATAAAGAACTTTTTTTAACACACCTATCTGCAACACAACTGCTCTTAAGGTGTCCTGAGCTGCACCTTGAAATAAAAAACTAGTGCACAGCTTCACACCCCAAATCAAAAGAAATTTCTGCTCTTCCTCATCAAAGAACATCTCCCGGAGAAGCAAAATCTTTAGCTACAAAGGATGAGTTCAGAGTCTTCAAAGCCAAGATCCTTTTAAGGCATTGAATTAGGCTGGTGCTGAGTGCAGTCCCAGAGTCAGTGTGTGACTCCACCTGAGGCCAGTTTGCTGCTCAGGGAAACTGATGGGTTGGACACCACACGTTGTAAGTGAGTACAGGATGGTTAAACCATTTGAGCAAATTTGCTGCTGGTGGGGGAGGCTGGACACAACCAACAGAGGCATTTGCTCTGCTCTGAGAGCAGGGGGGACACAACCAACAGAGGAGTTTGCTGTGCTCTGAGAGAGGCTGGACACAACCAAAGAGGCGTTTGCTCTGCTCTGAGAGAGGCTGGACACAACCAACAGAGGAGTTGGCTGTGCTCTGAGAGCAGGGGGGACACAACCAAAGAGGTGTTTGCTCTGCTCTGAGAGAGGCTGGACACAACCAAAGAGGCATTTGCTCTGCTCTGAGAGCAGGGGGGACACAACCAACAGAGGAGTTTGCTGTGCTCTGAGAGCAGGCTGGACACAACCAAAGAGGCGTTTGCTCTGCTCTGAGAGAGGCTGGACACAACCAACAGAGGAGTTGGCTGTGCTCTGAGAGCAGGGGAGACACAACCAAAGAGGCGTTTGCTCTGCTCTGAGAGCAGGGGGGACACAACCAAAGAGGCGTTTGCTCTGCTCTGAGAGAGGC
This sequence comes from Monarcha castaneiventris obscurior, assembly GCA_026261815.1. Lineage (NCBI taxonomy): Eukaryota > Metazoa > Chordata > Aves > Passeriformes > Monarchidae > Monarcha > Monarcha castaneiventris. The sequence continues at coordinate 15,648,829 of JAMPIT010000884.1, forward strand.
TGGACACAACCAAAGAGGCGTTTGCTGTGCTCTGAGAGCAGGGGGGACACAACCAACAGAGGCATTTGCTCTGCTCTGAGAGCAGGCAGCAGCAGTGCAGACTTTTCCCATCCTCTCCTGCCAGCAGGCTTTAGCCACGACCTGGCAGCAGCTCCCTGACGGACAAGAGGGGAGTTCAGCTTCCCTGGCCGTGCATTCTTTGGCCATGATGCTGCAACTGCCACAAGCAAGGCCATTATTACCAGCGGCCTCAAGGAATGGTTTGCTGTTTCCTAGGAGCTGGGCTGAGACAAGCAGGGCTATTCATTTATCCTAATGAATGCCATCAGACAGCACCATCTTCTGGGTGTTCCCACCCAGAATCAGGGTGAGCTAGTAATCATGTTCACAGCAAGAATCTTTGCTGCCTGTCAGCAATGTCCTGAGGAGCCTCCAGCCCCAGTCAGGGTGATACTGAAACCGGCTGTGTTGATTGGTGCAAGATTTCCCATGCCAGGATGTCTGTCCTGGGATTTTGAGAGCATAAGATTTCCTTTGCTGAGATTTTCATCAAGGTCTTCCTAAGTCTTATTAAAAAGCCAACACTTCCAGCTGCCTTATGTATTTAGGTCCACTGGGGAGGGTTGTATCTCTTACATCTTAATTGAAATCACTGAGAAAACTAATATTAAAACAATATAGTTTAAAAATTAATAGGTTAGGAAACAGCATTTCAGAAGCCAGTAGGATTTATGATAACGTGTCTGCATTTGAGAAAACCATTAACACAGCTTGGCCTCTTTATTCAAAAAGATGGTAAAACAAGATATTACAGAAACATTTCTCATCTTTTGGGCCCAATCCTTCTCCTACTAATTTTAATACCAAAACAGAGATTGATTAGCACAGAAGCAGAAACCTTTGTATCTCATTCCAAAGGCAGGCAAGAGAATAAGTTCTTTCCCTTGTCTCACTGCTTCCCTAAATTATAGACTAATTCAGCTTCTGCTGAATTAAAAAAGAATTCCACTTGGAGCAGACAGGTGATACTACCTGAACTGAAATAGGTTATATGTTCTCACAAATCTTGATATCAAGATAGAACATGATCAAAGGCATGGTTAGCAAATTTCCAGCCTTACATATTTACATTTTAATCTTTCTCCACACTGCTTCTTCACTGTTAGATTTTTATGCTATTATTTGAGAGGTGAGATTTCTAAATCTTGAGTTTGAACATCTTCAGACTGATACAAATTCATTACTGAGGTTGGGGCCATCTGGCAGATTTGATTCCTTGCTTGGGCTCAGTTACTTGGTGAGTTAAAAGCTGTGGGCATCTGGGTCGAGGGCTTCCCTGTAGAGTCAACTCTGGGTCCAAATACCATGAGAAAAGCAACTGTTGCAGCACGTCTAGCCAAACTGGAAGCAGGAAATACCAGGAGCCTCACATCATGAGAAAGCTTGTTCTTAGGAACTTTTCGGGTCACTTTTAAGAACCAAAAACTGTGCAGAAGTTCAGAAAAAGAGACAAATTTTTCTTGCCAAATTAATTGAAACCTGAACTTTGAGGGCCAAAGCAAAAGCAAAACCTGATTATGTAGACACACTCTATTCCTTCAGGGCCTTGCTCATGAAACACTGGCATCCTCTTAGCTGTGTGCACATTCAGAAAGAGACCTCATTGAATTTCTGCATCCTGGAAAGAGGGGGAGAAGTGGAGATGGGAACCTGATCTTGACTGATCATCAAATTTTCTTCACATGCAAAGAAGCAAAAATTGAGATTTTCAAGACATTTTGAATGCTCAGGATGGATATTCAGCATTGCACTAGAAGTGGGATTCTGTTAAGTTGTCTCAGCTTGAGCATCCAAAGATGGAAACACTAAAATCACAAGTAACTTTTATAAGTCTTGCCAATTTCCTGAAATAATCTAGCCCAGTGGGTAGGGTTTAAAAGCATGATGAGAGCTCCAGGGAGAGTTGGCCCAGCTCTACATAAGAATGAGCAGGACAACTGTGTCTCAAGTTCCCCACAAATCAAAGTCTGTGGTCAGTTTACAGACTCCTCTTTACATTTACTTGTAATATTCAAAGATTGCACGCAAAAGCGAATAGTGGAAACTGGTTCTGTCTTCTTAATATAATCCATCCCTTATTTTGTGTGCAGCTATTTCCTCACCACTGTCTGAGGCTGAGCTAAGCATCTACAGCATGTTCCAAACTCATCTGCTAACTGAGGACGCTGGAGTGGACCCTCTACAACCCTCAGTGGTCCCAAGCCACTGGACAGGCAGCAATCTGAGCTGTGGCTCCCTTTAAGTCACACAGATCTGGCTGAACCCAAATGGTTCCAAGGCTCTGACCAGTCTCTGACCAGTCTCCCCTAATCAGAATCAGGGGCTGTTTTGAGACCTGCTGCACTGGAGCAAAACCCCAGCTGCTGCACAGCACTGGGCATGGCTCCCTGTGTGCAGCTGTATCCTGAAGAGTAAATGGTCCCCAAATCTTATTTACTTACCAGACAGTAAAACACCATGGCACCAGCTCCTGTGTTTACAGTGGAAATGCAATGCAGTAAATTTTGTAGATTTTCTCTTTAAAACAAAAGAAGAATCTTGGGTATGCACAGTTTATATCACGGGGTATTGCAGTTTGCAGGGGAATTATTAGTTGAGGCAGTCAGGTGGCCAAGGGGCCTAGATTATTGTCATTATGATGAATATTATCATGATGATGATTATTATTAATTATCATGATGATGATGATGATTAGAGTAGGTTTCATTCATAGGGAAAAAGTTCACAGTAAAGTGAGAGGAAACCAGGGAAGGATGATTAGTTGATACTGTCCTGAAAAATTCATCCCTAGGGGGAAAACCATATTTGCGTTATTGACTGAACTGAGTTTCCTGAAACATTTGTTTTAAGACAAACAGGAATTGGTCCTAAAGCCCCAAAAGAACAAACTACTTAAGAATTTACTTCATTTTAAGCACTTAAGGAGCTTCATCCCTATTTATTTCAGCAGGATTACCCATGTTCTTGAAGTGGAGCACAAGTTCAAGTACTTTGCTGAAGAAGCAACTTTCAGTTATAGGTGCCTTATTTGTTTTCATATCTCAAGTTTCCCTATCACATCTAAATCAGTGGTTTATGAGTTACCTGATCTTTTATGGAGGTAGCTGGGAGCTTCTCTTCTGGCAGCTTTTCCTTTTTAGCTTCCACTTTTTCTTCCTCCTTTGTTTTTTGGGTTTTCAATAATTTATTTATTTTTTAACACGAAAACACCACATCTGTTTGCACTTTTGATTTGCCACACTGTGTTCACACACCAATCCTGTGTGCAGCCACAACTCCATCGTATGCTGCTGTGCCCACACCTCTGTGTGCAGCTGTGCCCCCTCCACCCTCTCCAAACGCTCCCAGCTCCCCCCATCCAGGCCTTTCTCCCCTGCATGGCATCATGCTCACACGTCCCAGCACAGAGCCCTTTCTTGTGACTGCATTTAGCACACAGCATTCCTCACACAGTTTAACGGGTGCTCACGATGTTTCGTGCCAAGATGTGTCTGCCTCCACCTCACGTGTCACTGCATCAGGCCAGTTTATGGCAGCTGAGGAAAGAAAGGCAGCAAAAGCACATGCAGAGGTCTGAACATGCAAGGTTTTCTTTGAATGATGGGGTGAGGCCAGGCCTGTTGTGCACTGAATTACTGGTAAGCAGTAGGGGCTTTATTTTTAAAAAGAGAGAGCGACAGCACAAGTATTAGTAATTTCAGTACAGGACTAGGATCTGTGAGGAAATTCCAATTCAATCTTTTCTTGCATTACATTTCACACAAACCACAGGTGTCTTATTTTGGTGCAAAATGTTTACTGTACCTGTTTTTTTAAGAAAGCTGCTTGAGGTTTTTTGTCTTCTATTTTCTGTTCTTCCATCTTTTGTTTTTCCTTTAATTTCTCTGCTTCTAGTTTAGCCTTTTCCTCAGCTGCCCTCTTTTCCTCTTCTGCCTTTGCCCTCTCCTCAGCTGCCCTCTTTTCCTCCTCTGCTTTCTGTTTCTCCTCAGCTGCCCTCCTCTCCTCTTCTGCTTTAGCTCTCTCTCTTTCCTCAGCTGCCCTCTTCTCCTCTTCTGCCTTAGCCCTCTCCTCCTCTTCTGCCTTAGCCCTCTCCTCAGCTGCCCTCTTTTCCTCCTCTGCTTTTTGTTTTTCCTCAGCTGCCCTCTTTTCTTCCTCTGCTTTCTGTTTTTCCTCAGCTGCCCTCTTTTCTTCCTCTGCTTTTAACCTCTCCCTTTCTTCTGCTTCCTTCCTTTCTTCCTCAGCCTTTTCCTCATCCCTAAGCGTCTCTTTATCTACAGCATCAGTTACACTTTGTGTCCCTTCCGGCACCGCGTTTGTATCATTCTCTGCTTTGTGTTCCTCTGCATTTACAGTTACTGCCTCTTCTTTATCTGTGGATTTTTCTGCTGCCACATCTACCTGATTTTCCTCTACGGGGAGCTCCTTTGGTTTCTCCTCCTGTGCCTCCTCCTTGTCTTTTTCTCCTTTTTTTTCCTCTTCTTCCCCATCTTGCCTCCAGTTGTTCCTCTGGTACGATTTGGTAACTGTTTCTGTCTCCTCAGTCTCATAGCGTCCTCGGCGTGTTTCAGCCTTTTCCTCTTTCCCCGTGGTCTCGTTTTCCTCCACATTGTTTACTTCTCTCCTGCTGGGCACTGACAAGCTCCCATCTGTGATCGTGGGGTCAAATTCCTTTTGGCGTTCCAGGGCTTCCTGCAGACGTTTCTGGCGTCTCTCCTCCCGTCTTGCCAGTCTCTCCAGCAATGCAGCTTCATCATCTGTGGAGCGCTTGCTTTCCTCTCCTGCCACACTACATAAAAGGGACAGGTTTGCATTAAAAAAAAAAAAAAAAAAATCTTTCTAACAACACATGCACTTCACTGTTTCTAGGAAAAAAGCTTGCTGTAACATCATTCCACAGCTGGAAAACACAAAAGGTTACACGCTTCAGAATTTAGCTGCTGTTTTGCCATCTGTACCCATTCTCCTTGCCTTAAATAGAATGCTTCTTGTGCTCACTATCTATTAATCTATTGATCTACAGTATCTATCTACTTGCTAGCATGATTCTGGTTTCTTCTATCAATTGTGTTATGGCCACTGGAAACCTGGGTATGTTATTTGTGACTGTGTGAAACTGAACAAATGATGGACGGACTGGAAGGCTGGCTCTGGACAGACAGGAAGCCCACTCAGCTTGTGACAAGCAGGTGGGGATATGAGTGATATGGTTTAATGTTTTACAGGCTACAGGGGCACTGCTGGGTTTGTGGTGGGACTTGGTGATCTTAGAGGTCTCTTCCAGCTTTGATGATTCTGTGATTTTAAGAGTCCCCTCACTCCATAAGCTTTTCTGCTCTTTACACCTGTCTGACTCTGACAGTGCCAGATGAGTGCTGTGGTCTAGAGCTCACACCCAGCACCCTGCAGGCATGCTGCAGCTACAGCTTGAGGACTGGCTGCCACCCGGTGTTTTGGCCCCACGATGCCATGACCCCTTTTGGCAGAACAAAAGATGTGGTGTTCTGTGAGGCCAGATGCATCCATGCCTGAGGGAATCTGAGAGCCTCCATGAGCCCCAGCTGAATTACCCCATAGGCAGCCTCAAGGACACCTGGATATGTGCCATGAGCACGGCCTCAGGCTCCCACCCCACCATGCAGACACAGGGTGATCCTCACAGTGTTAGGTCCTTCTTCAGTCTAAGGATGGCCAAACCCAGTACTTAAAATTCAAGCACCAAAGCAAACCTCTTCCACAAGTTCTCTACTCTGAACAAACAATTACCATTGACTTGTGTCTTGGGGTGACTCTATGGTGTGTATCCCCTATGACAGCTCTATGCCAAAAAATTCGTTTTGTGCCTTTAAACTGAGCTTGAGAGGGGAGGAAAAAACAAATGAACTTTTCAAAGCAGTTCCCAAGGACACAGAGATGGAGACTGCTCTGTGTTCTCCGGTGGTAGCACGGAGGGAGCACCTTGTCTGTCTCTTCAGCCGTTTTTTTTTTTTTTTTGTTTTGTTTTGTTTTTTTCCTTTCCTTTTTCCCCGGCATGTTTCCTAGGACTTTGGTGGGTTTTCTTTTCTTCCCTTTTTTTTCCTCTTCTGGACTGTTTCAATAACATCAGAACACATCAGGAGAACTTCTCTCCAGGCCCAGAGGGGACCTAAGGCCACCCCCCACGGCAGCTCCGAGAAGGAGGGACCACACCTACAGGAGGTCTCTAATTTCTTCCCAGGTTTTTCTCGTTATAGTGAGGGTTTTACTATTTAGTATTATCATTCTTTTCCAGTGTGTTTGTTAATAAATAGGTTTTATCTCCTTCACTTTCCTTCGAGGAATTTTTTCCCCAACCCGGTGGGGGGAAGACTAGTTGTAAACTGACTTTCTCCCAGAGGATATATTGCTAGATTTTGGCCAAAAATGGCACAACTTGTCACGACATCAGGCATTTACCTGTTTTGGGCATTCACTTCGGATTTCTCCGTTACTTCTCCTGAGAGATCTCCTTCTTCCTTTTGCCGCAGCCTCTCCTGCCGAGCCCGCCGGCGACGTTCTCTGGCAGCTTCTTCATCATCATCATCATTTCTCTGGTAGGACAGCCTGCAACAGGGATAGGGAAACAAAGGTGCTATAGCATGTTGGACAATGAAAAAAAATCACAAAAAGCAGTTTTCAAGAGCACAGTAAGCATGGCTGCAGTGGCTGCTCCACATGCTGTTTAGAAAATACGCTGTGAAATTGAGATGCATAATTTCAAACCCTGGTTTTCTTCTGCTTCTCAGAAGTGAGCTTGACTTGAAAATGTCCCAGTGAAGGCAGCAGCCACACCACACTGTCAGTTGGCTCCTAGAAAACACCAAATCTAAAAAAGCCCAGCTCTTTAGCTGAGCAAACATCCTAGTAGCCTGCACCTCGATCCTGTCAGAGCACTCACAGCAGCATTTGGGCAGACTATTGCTCAGGCCCACATAACTGAAATGGGACTCAGCAAAGCCTCTTTCCTTTAGTGTCCTCTAAATAATCACAAGCTGAAAATGGTGACAGTATTCTAAATTTTAAAGACTAGAAAGCAGGGAAACACAAGTATGACAACAGCTCTCGATGGTCGGTTCTGAGTGCCAAATATCTGACACCCACAAAATTTTTGTGAGCCCAGAGCCCTGCCAGGCCAAATCACACAAGATCACTGCTGTGATGAAAGCCTACAGCTGAGAACCCATTGTATTCATCTAACCCAACAGATGAGTACATTTAGTTTCATCCTACTTGAAAAGGAAAGCGAGACCTTACAATCCTAATAATCCTGTGTCCCATTCAAATCTTTGCTGAGGTTATTACTGTGTGAGATAAAGGGAGAGGCCTGCATTCCTCTTATCTTTTTGTGCAGGGAAAGTGAATTAGGAAGCTAACATGTGCCAGACCCAGTCAGGGTGTTCATTTACTTTGCTTCTGGCAGTGGTCTGACCCATCATGGTTAAGAAGTCTCCCTTCCTTACACAGTCACACATTTAAGTTAGCAGTGCAGCCACGAACATAGGAAAAACCCAGAGTTCTGCACTGAGTAAAACCACGGACAGATAATGTTTGTATTGCAAAGAATACTTTTTACATTAAAAGCAACTAAAACATTTTGATTTAGCCATCAGTCAGACTCTTTGGGCCCAAACCTCTGCTATCACCATGTTCTGATACTCCTTTTCTCCTTTGCTGAAAGAATGGTGAAAGTACAGATTTAGCTGGGGTTCAGTTACCCCAATTTTGCTTTAAGAATTTAAAGTGTAAAACATGGCTGAGCTACTTGCCAGACCTAGAACAGCATTTTCATCCTGAATGCACCAAAGAATTTGATTTGCTACTTTCCTCCTCTGCTTCAGGAGCTTGCAGCTTTTTTTTTAGAGAAACAGTTTGTCTCAAAGACAGTGCAAACCATGAGCAGCATGGCCATGAGGGATCACTGAGGGGGATAAGGAAGAAAGGAAAGAGACAAATTAAAAACACTAGAGGTGATGCAGGGAAGGTAAGGAAAAACACTTCCTGCCATTTGTAAGCACCCTCAAGGAGTACCAACATTTCACATTTAGGTCTAGAACAGAAAGGGTGTGAATACAATAATAAACCAATGGGGTCCTTAATTTCCACAAGAAAGAGACTCTGGGATAAAACTGCATTAGCAAACTGACCACAGACACCGCCCTCATTAGTAAGATGTTGCTGCAAGAAGCCTATGATCTTTTTAGGTCTGAAGTCCAGATGTAAGGGCACAGGAGAGGACACACTGCTCCCAGCCTGTGGCAGCCACGACTGAGTCAATGCCCAGAGTCTATAGCTCAGAATTTGTCTTGCAGTGAGACCACACAAGGGTGAAGAAGTTTATCTCACACTCTGTACCCACACAGAGCACCCCTACAAAGCAAGGAGGACAACTGCTTTTAAAAGCCTCTTTAAAATGCCTTCTTAAAACCACCAGTTGCTCAGCAAACTAAAAAAGGAAATTTAAAAATTACCCTAAGCAAAAAATTCCCACAAAATCTTATCCACTAAACAGAAATGTACTTCCTGTCCTTGGACATTTATCAGAGATCATCTGTTAAGAAATGTTGACAATGTCTATTAGCATGATTCTAAATATATCCATTGCCTTACTACACATCACAGCAGTTTGCTACAGCAAGTACAGCAGATTTGGGCTCCATCCATAAGAATCACCTTAAAAATTCATTTCTGTTCACCAGCAATGATTCATCCAACATGCCCAGTAATCTGGAAACAGTCACAGGAACAACTAACTGCAGGTTTTTTAAGAGATCTGTTTCATGTTTTCCTTACTATTATGTTAACACTGCTTTCACTGGGAGTGTAAAGAGTGACCCTCATTCTCCCACTGTAACAGATCTCTGTAGCAACCCATCACGGGCAAAATGAATCTGGGAGCCCTTCAGTGCTTATCTTCCAATTGCCTATGTCTTTTGACATTCTTCAGGCTAAGAGCAAATAAACAATAAAAAGTATGTCTCCGAGATTTCAACCCTGTTTATCAGATGGAAATCTGATGATCCATGCTGGCCCATGTTGTTTCTCCACCCTTGGAGAGCAGCCCTGCTCCCCAGCACACACCCAGCAACTAAATTAAACTAAACTTAGGAGCATTTGTCACCTTCCACATAACTGTTCAAAGGCTTTGCAGGCAAGAGTCTCTCCACAATCAGCTGTTCCAGCTGTCTCAGGCAATGAGACCACAGCACAGCATGATCTCAAAGGGGTATGCCAAGGCTGCAGATGCAACAGCTCTTGTCGAATACTCAGATCACAGAATATTCTCAGCTGGAAGTGATGCCTTAGGTTTTAACTTTTATATTTTTCAAATTCTGGACTGCTCAGAGTGTAACTCTGAAGTTCCTTGTAGCCTGTAATTCCTGCTCTCTCGTGCTGGGCAGACACAACAAAGCCTCTCCAGGCTTTGCCTTCAAGGACAGCCAGGCTCTTCTAGGCCCAAAATGTGTAACCCAAAGCCTCTAAGGGGGGAGCAAGCTGAGAGGAATTACATCATTAAACTGGGGCTTTAATTGGAGAATTAACCGTGATATGCAAATGAACCAAACCTACAAAAGTGTGAGGAACTCGTGACCTGGGGTCCATCTTGGGGTCCATTTTCGGAGGCAGCCTCTGGCTCCCCAGGGTGTACCTTGAAGGCCCTTCAAATAAATACCGACCTTTATTCCCTTACTCTTGTCTAGTCTCTGTTTCTAGGTGGCTGCAGAAGGCATCAGAAGGGACCCACAAGGATCAGCAAGTGCAACTCTCAAGTGAATGGCCCATACAGGCATCAAACCCACAACCCTGCCATCATCAGCACCTTGCTCCAACCAACTGAGCTGATCTCAGGGAAGAAAAGATGATGACGTGGAAACCATCCTACACCTTGTTATCAAAGATATGTTCTCAGTCTAAACATCAAGCTAAAAAAAAAGGCAGTTTTTGTTGTTTGTCGTGTTACCTTCCCTATGTTTCTGACACGAGAAAATGCAGTGTAACCTCTGTGCATTATTGGTAAGTTTTTCTAGCAAAGCTTTAGAGCTGAATCTGTCATCCTTCCCATAAAGCACAGCTCGTCTATGTGAGAGGACACTTCCCCCCACGCTGGGGAGTGATAACAAGTACCAAGTGATAACAAGTACCAAGAGATGTTCTGTCCTGTCAAGCAGGTAGGACAGAAATCCCAGACCTGCAGAACTCAACGACAAATCTCATTATTATTTGAATAAGTCTAAAAATGTTGCCCTCAGACTGAATGGGGGGCTTCGAGTGGAAAATAAATCTGCTGGACTGGGAATACAGGAGATGTGGCCATCTGCTTTAGACCTTTTTCAGACAAATACAGCACTCTGTATTTTATACCAAACACTGAATTTATATAAAGTTATAACCCAACAAGAAACTTGGTAATAGCTGGGATGATTATGGGGCTGAGACCATTTCATAGAATCCAGCTTCAACTGGTTCCCACTTGAAACCACAGATCAGCTCGAGCATTATCTAAGGCACTTTGGGTTTAGAGTTCCTTGCCCAGTACTACTACATTATTATTATTGTCTGAATCATGACAGCACTGAAATTTCCTGATCAAGCTGATGGGCTTGCTATAGTAGGCAATTTTAAAAGATAGAGCAAGATTTGGTCCCCATTCTAAACAGTGTATATTCTGATTAGAGAGAAACTTTATAATTTGTAGCACAATCTGCCCTCAGTGAGTCATAAATAAAGCTGATGAGTCTAAATCCTTTTTTCATTTTTCACAGGAGTAGAAAAAACCTGCCTAATATGAGCTGGATCACCCTACTCCATTCTAGAGAAGGCAGGGAAAAAGAACTGCTGTGGGTCTGAACCTGGACTCCATTTCAAGAGTGTCAGAAATACATTAAAAAATTCCAAACAGAACAAAAGCCTTTGAGATTTTTAAGCAGGCAGCTCATATCTGCCTCTTCTTTCCTCCATGGTTCACTCAAATGTCAGCCTGGTTTTTATACCTGCAAAATCACCTTTCATTCTTAGCAGGGCCCTCACAACAGGGACCTCAGTCAGACACAATTGTACCTATTCAGCAAGCTCTTTCCCCCACAGCTTTGTTATCCTGAAGCTTTGAGACATGTATTACAGATCAATTTTGTCTGTGGTCCACCCCAAAAAATGAGATCACTCATCCTGTATCAAACTGCTGCCCCTCGAACTTGCAACCTAACCCACTTCTAAGACCTCTGCCCTTTGTTATGTAAGACCACAGCAGCTGAAGTGATATCTGTCATCTTGTGTGTCTCCAAATTTTTGTCAGATGGGGGATGTCAGTAAAATGTCCTCAATGACAAACTTCACTGCCAGACTCAGTCTATAAATGTTCAATTTGTTGGCCTTCTCTGCTCTTAGAAAGTCTTTCTATTTACCCAGGCTCTTCCTGAAAGGATGGGTGGGGTGAGGATGGACTTTGTTGAAATACCCAGTGGGGAATGCTCTTTGTGTCACTGTTGACATTCAGTCACATTTTATTTATGATTACATATGTTTTTCATCTTTTTACTGTTCACTTAATTTGTGGTATGATAGGCACGCTTCAAAACCTGAATATAAACAACTAATCAATCTTCACCTCAAAAAAAACCCCAGCCACCATAACAAGTGCACATGGTTCCACAGAGGGCTGTGCCTCTCAAGCTTTGCGTGTCAATGTCAGCTGTATTTCATTCAAGTCATATCTGAAAACGTGGTGAATGGTGGGGGGCAGTTGTGGGGAAAACTGTTTTTTCTAATCATCCCTCCACAATTCAATAGGAGCTGCCAGCATTCTGCTCAGACCTGCTCAAGAAGATTCATTTTTATGAGGGAACGAGCAGAAATTCAGTCCAAAATGCTCATGCTTCAAAAAGATGTATTGAGTGAAAACAGGGGATTATATTGGAGACATGCAGACATGCCACCACAGTTCTCAGTCCAATGCTGTGCATGAATGCTGTTATTAACACCCATATTTTTCACATATTTCTCAATTTGACATGCACCTTTTTTTTTCACATTGAATGCAAGAGACACAAAGGGATAAAATTAACCAATGGCTGGAAATTAAACCCAGACAAATTAAAACTGGAAATTAAGCACATGTTTTGAACACTGAGGGTAATTATATGTACAAGAAATAATGAACATCCATCTCTTGCATCTCCACATTAAGATGGATGCCTTTTTGGAAGTTGTACTACAAAATAATACCAATTTTTGGGTTCACTGGAGATAGCTTGGTGAAATTCCACTAACACTTAGGTATGGGAAGTTAGACTAGATTATATGGTGGCACCTGCTGGACTTAAACACAACAGCCTTCCATTTACAAAAGACACACACTTTGCATTTTGCTCACAATTTATCTCAATCTCAAGCATTTTTACTCCTTTCACCCACCCATTCTCCACAAGTACACAGCCTGTACTTCTGAGCAGACAAATTACCCAGATATTCACACAGTTCTCATGCCAAAGCAGAGACTGATGCACCTTTCAGTGTATTATGTTCTCATTCACATCATTTTCTTTCTGTGTTTCTAATATACTTTATTCTTTTTCACAGCTCCAAAGACTTCAAAGATTTTTTTTTTTATGGGTAAACACTTATTCAATAAGTTTTCAGAGGAAAATTCTTTCTGGCATCCTTAATTTCCTACCGTACCTTTAGAAGCATTTCTTCTGCCTTAAACCTTGATCTAAAATACCTAAAGGCTAAAACAGTGGCCATTTTAACAACACTTTTTTTGTTTCAGCTGAGAAAAACCTTTAGATCATTTACTTTGGTTAAGGACTTGGCTGGGAGATTGTTATTTTGTTTACATGACAAAACAGCTAAGCATGGGAAAGAAGAGGTCTTCTGAGAGGTCTTCTGAGAGGTTTGTGTACCTTTTTTTTTTAAGGTTTCTCTTTTTTTTTATTTTTTGACATTTAGGTTTTTTCATGGGTAAGGACAGAGTAGGTACACTCACCCCTCTAACAGTGTGATTCTGAAATCTAAAGTGCAAGCCATCCACATCAAAGAATGAAGTATAAGAAGAGGCATGCAAAGTAAAAACCACAAGGCAAAAGGACTCCATAGTGACAACAAAAATCCTTGGTGACTACCAAGTAATTAATGCAAAAACCATCCAGAGATTTTATTTCATTGCTGGGGATGGCGCTGAAGCCTCTAGGAAAGATCCTGGCTTCCCAAATCACTGGTTTCTGTTGAAAATATTAAGTTTCAGTTTTGTAGATGTCCGAGATTTCCTATGCCCTCTTTTCCCTTTTTTTCTCCTCGTAACAGCACCGTTCCTTTGGTTTTAGATTCAAGCCCTAAACCTGGACCTCACAGCTGGTTTTAGATTTAAGCCCTAAACCTGGACCTCACAGTTGGTTTTAGATTTAAGCCCTGAACCTGGGCCTCACAGTTAGATCCAGCCTGTACCATCACAGCATCACCCTGCACAAAGGCAGAATGATTCATGCACGCGCCTATTTTTCTTTTTTTTTTCTTTTCTTTCCTCATGGCTTAAAACTGATGATCTGTTTCATAATATGAAATGCAAGCAGATTCTCCAACCACATTCGCATAGCTCTGGTAAATTGCCTCTGAGCACCTCAGCATAAATCGAGCTCAGGGCTGCAAACATGAAGGGTAAAACCCTTCTGCTACTGAAACAATGTCAAATTCGCCTCCAACATCTATTATATTTAGATAAAAGTGCTCGCTGGAAATGTACCAGGGGAAAGCACGTAATTCTCTCAATATGTGAAGCCTAATGCTCTGCAGTTCTCCTTTGTAGCAACAGACATGGCATTGACCTGTCAGTGAGCAGAGCAGAGTGTATCGAATCTGTTCTAATTCAGAAGTTCCACATGAAAAAAAAAAGAATAACTGAGCAGAACACAATTGGCTAAGTGCATTCTACCTGATAATTTTTTACTATTTTCCTTGAAGCTTGGTGGAGTTCACCCAGATCTCTGTTTCCCTGGCAGAAGTGTACAAAACAAGCTTGCTTTTCCAAACGTGAAAAAGTGGGAGCAAAACCCAATCCGTGTGCATACCACTGTGGTTAATGTGGTATTTGTTGACTCTGGAGCAAATTGCTTGCTGCCACCACCTCCAGCTTCTAGTGCTTTATTGCATATAAAATCCAAAATAATTTATGCCACAGCCTTACCCAGTAAGTAATATTTCAGGCATATGACTTGAGAATAATGGGCATCTTGCCTAGCTGAGGCATAAGGCAGGCCTTACAGGACTGGCCCTAGAATATACAATCCACAATTTCTACAAAGACAAATAAGAAATTTTCTTTCTTGTGGTTTTGGGCTGCTATATTTAATATGGCTTTCAAGGCACTTTTATACCTCAAATTGCTAGCTTACTGATTGCATCAAAAATTAAGATCTAACTCTTCCTCTCTTATATTTCGCTGCAAATAAAACTCCAACTGACATGACCAAGAGATTTACTCAAGACGGGAGAAATTAAAAATGAAGACAGGCATCTAATATAAAAAAGCTCCCCTTCATAGTGAAAATTGTGGTCTACCTAGAAAATATGCAAAAGACTTGAGGAATGAAACCTACATAATTTTTAACAGGCACCTTTAGGCAAATTGAAGCCTCCAATGTGTCATACTCAAGCTCCAGATTTCTGTATTTCCTCCAATTATCTTTTTAAGTCAAAATTCGTGTCATCACCTGCAATATCTATCAGAGATCTTTAAATGGAGGCAAGGGAGGAAAGGCAGGCATGAGGAGGATTTTTGTTAAGGGCCATCTCCTCATCCTACATGGCCATGTCAATATGACACCGAGGTAGGAATAGGCAGGGATGGATGCTCCATCAGACATCAAATCTGGAGGAAAAGCACACAAGGAACTCTGCAGCCTTATGTGGAGGAACCTGAGCAAGGGCACAGGACTGTTCTCATGGCCAACAGCCATCTTCCTCTATATATTTTTTATATGCATGCATATATAACAGATGTGATTTCTAAGCAATGACTACAAGAAACAGTTCCTTCTATTTAAAAATTAAAAACTCACATCACAAGCAGTATTGTGTTTTCCACTAGAGGCTGGAGGAAGAATTGTGTTGTCATTAGGAAGTGAGGGCACCACCTCAGCTAGATGAGCTAAAACCAGACTTGGAAAACATGGTGCTCAGAGCACAGACCACCTTCACCCTTGTGTACCTACAGCAGTGACAGAAACAATGGATATTTTATCAAGGTTTAACTATAGAGACAAAAGCAAGGAGTCTGGCTGGAAGGGGAATTTGCTTCTCACTCTTCTCTGTTCAATGTGCAGTTTAGCCCAGTAACTGCAGCAGGCAATGCTTTTTGAAAAAAGAATAGGGTTTTTTTTTTTTTTGATTCCAAAGCAGTACACTGCCTCCTCACAAACTAGCAAGCAAGAACAAACTGATGATTTCAGGAAAGCACAAACTGAATCATAATAAATCATGTATGTATTCCTGACCTGGAAACCCAGCCTTCAATTTCATCTGCTTATCTACTTTTGCCCTGGTTACGAGCTTTGAAGGCTTCTTTAATGCAGCACTCTAGGAAATAGAGAGCCTCTTAACAAACCAACACTTGCATTTCATTTCCTCCACAAAGATTAATAGGATTGCTGCATTTTAGGAGCACTGTATTTTAAAAGGAAGTGCAGCACCATGAGGATAAGGTCTCATACACACGAAGCTTCCTTAATTTCAGCCTGCCCTTGCTCCATTGAATATCATGTGAGGACAAAGACTAAGAAAGTTAACTCAGTGAATCACTGATTTGAGGAATAAAACATTAATATCCAAATCAATCTCAGTCACACACCCTAATCCTCCATCGCCATGCCCAATCTACTCACAGTCAACTTCCAACATACATTTATTCACCATCCACCCCGACAAATCAAGAAATTTGGGAAACTGGTGATGACACAAGGCCTTGGTTTTCAAAGATGACAAATTTCTGAGCAGAACTGACAAATTTCTGAGCAGAAATGCCTTTTGCACTCCTGCATTTTCTTCTCCTGCCTGCCAGGCTTTGTAGGGTGTAATGAAGAACCACAGGCCAGGACTCTACAGCGGGTGAGTGCTGAAGGGAAGAAAAGTCACGGCATCACATGGGTTGATATCAAGGACAACACCCACCAACAGCACTGGACCCATCCTGAAAGGAGTTTTTTCATCTATCAGTGAAATGCTGCCCTGCCTGAGGTGGATCAGTTTGTAGGCCTTGGATGGCTTCATATCCAAAGCAGCCCTCTCTGATTTAGGACTGACCCTGAAATTCATTATGGATTTGAACAGAGTGGGACAGAAACACTAAGTGGGGCAGGAGGGAGGAATGTGGAAGCAGGAATAGCAGGCTAGGTCTGCAGGAAGGGGCCAGGAACAAGACATCTCCCTGGACTGTAGACAGGAAGAGGAGACAGCAGCAAATGGATGAGGAGCCTCCATCCCTGCAGGGCACAAGATGGGGAATGGAGGAAGGTTGATGGGGAGATGCTCGGAAAACAGGGAAAAGGGCAAGAGATCCTTCTGGGAATAGCAAGGACATTGAAAGCACCAGGACTGGGCAAGCAGCTCTGTCACCAACGTCCAGCCAGGCCCACAGGGCTGTCCAGGGCCTGGAAAACCAAAACCCTCCATGACTGGCAGAAGGGAAATGGTAACATAGCAGGTTGTGACTGCCCAGATTACATATCACTCAGTAACTCCGGCCCAGGCTGAAGTGTTCTGTGATCTGAAACACCTACAAACAGTCAGAACCCGGTATTTTTATTGCGTGCTCCATTGAAGGTATGGGTGTTAGCATTATCCTGGGCTCTGTGAAGTGTCAAAACTGCTCTGTCTTTCCCAGGGGATTAGAGATTGTAGCTAAATGAGTATTGCTCAGAGCCAGACAGGTCCCTGAGGATGTCTGCTGAAGCTTTCAGAAATACAGCAAAGACTGTGCTGACGAACAAAGTACAAGGCATGTATTTGCACACAGGCAGTCTGGAAAAGTAATTTTACCAGATAATTATTCAGATAATAACAGAATAATCTTTTTTTATCCACTCTTCCCAGCACAAAATATGCACTAGGAGGACACCGCCTTAACATACCACAGCAGACTAAATATTGAAATAAATGCCACAAACAGGATAGCAGATGAAATGGAAGACCAGAACATGCACCAAAACAGAGCAGACTGTGAACCCTTATGCTAACTGAAATAAACCACTTGAGGGGGGATATGGCATTACAAATACATCCAGTGCTACAACATGTGGTGAATGGGAAAAAAAATTTAATGAAAATCAGATGTCTCAACGTTTTCTGGTACCAATTCCCCACGCACACAACTCACGGATGCTGTGCAGGTGTGGATTTTGTTTCAAGGGAAATTCACTGCTGTTTGCTTTTAACGTGGGCAAGCATCTCTCTCTTTCTGAGGTGTTTAAGAAGCCTACTGTCAACAGCCAAGGTGATTAGGAGATATTTTCAGTGAGACGGCAGAGGAATTATTAGTGCAGACCCTGTCATTTGCTAACAGGATTAGGGGCAGATACATTCCATGCATCCCTGTGAAAGCTAATCCTGATGTGTCTTTCACCTTCATGAAAGGTAAAGAGCCCTTCCATAAAACAGGTCCGTACAGATCTGCAAGGTCACGTACAGCACTCTAACAGCACACTAATGTTACAACAATTTGCAGACATCGTATAACAGCTCTGTGCAAATTTAACAGCTGGAAGTTTGAAATGCAGCCATTGTAACTACACCCACATAAACACAATAAAATATCCTGGCTTTATCCTTTCAATTAGTTTTCCCTTAGATGTGCTTGTTCTTCTCATATTGCTTCACTGTAATCCTTATTCCAGAGAAGCTGCTCGTAAGAAACTACCAAACTCAGTATTGGAGACACTGTCTGGAAAGCTGACTGAGCTCAGGAGAGCTGATTAATCACACTGCAAATACAAATCTAAAAGCCACTGTTCTTTAAAAAGGGAGGGGAAAACAGCCCTTTTCACAGAACTCTAGCATCCAACAAAAACCTCTTCCATTTCAAAGACTCACTAACAAATTATCGACAATTTACAAGCTGTTAACAGAGAGTACCCAGATAAAAATTAGGAATCTGTAGAAAATAACAATTTGCTTGCCCTAGAAGTGCCCACATCCTGGGGACTTCCAAAGGGACATAGGCAGCTGCTAAGAGGCACCTAACACAGGGAAACTGCCCTGTGGAGATATAGGGGCAGGGTAAGGGGCTTTTTTGCAATATTCAGTGTGATTTCAAATCACAGTTATTAGGGCAACCTTTTTTTGTTCCTGCTAATAATTTCAGTTTCATTCTGGAACAGCAGCTCCACACAGGGAGCCATTCAGTCATAGCTGCTGCAATATGCTTTATGCAGGTGGGCATCAAGGCAGGAAGGACAGCAAAGAGCTGCTGTGATAAGAAAGCAATACTGCCAATGGAAACAGACTGCAAGGGCAGCCAAGAGAGGGTCTGATTCCAAAGGTGAGAGGAGACAAGCCCTGATAAGTTTCCATCACCAAGAAGCAAAGCCATCTAACAGATTCAACTGACATTTTTACAGAGAGGGTAATCAGAAGATTCATCATTAGACATACACACCCACGGATGTTGAAGCCAAGGCTTCTGGTATAATCCATTACATTCCAGAAGTGAATGCAGACCAATGGCTATTTTCCCTTTGTTATAAGACTAGTTCTTGGCACTTGTTAAATTCTTTCCATCAAAAGATCTCAACATGTTTTACAAATGTTAAGCAGTCCTTGCAACCCCTTCTGACTTCTGTGTGGTGGGTATTACTGCTATTATAATTCCAGTTTATGGAATGGAAAAACAGATATATAGATGAATCTACTACTTTTAGTCTAAACCACAGAGCAGATACATTTCTCTTTTGGCTCCACTACTTCACACCTGCTCCAAAAACTTGTTGAAGCTACCAGGAGCTCCTCCAGCAGCTTCTAAAGGGAGTTGTTGTAGGTATGTGGACTCCTTCCTCCCAGTCCCATCTCCAACAGCTGCACTGTGCTGACTTCCATTGCTGCTCTTGACAGCATGTGAAAGCCACTGACAGAATTATCCTGAGATGTCTTTTTCTGGTATGCTGAGTGAAGAGACACGCTCCCCTGAGCTCTCTCTGAGCAAGTGATGGCCTGTCTCTCCTCTACATTTTAAACAATGCCTTCTGTTGCTACGTATTTCCAAATTGGTAGTCTACATTTTTTAAAAAAGAGGTGTGCCTGCTGGGAAATGGGAAAGGAAGGGCCAAAAGCAAGTTTAGCCCAGGGGATCTTGTGGCCATGTCACTGAGAAAGCACCTTGGACCTTTCACAGGGGTCAGCATGGCTCAACAGAGTCTGAAGCCTTTTGGAGCACTGGGCTGTGAACTGAGATACACTTAAATGCCTGAAAGTATGAGAAATGGGGTGCAGGGTCCTCACCCTACCACTGGGAAACAAGGAGCTTGCTGCCACACCCTCCTGCTTCTCAAGCTTCAACAGGCACAGAAAGCTCTGCAGGTAGGACTCCCAAAAGCTGATGGAGGGAGAAAACAGCAGCTCTACACCAGAGAGGTTTTGGTCCTAAAGAAACTGTAGGAGTCACACAGGAAGGCTTCTGTGCACCACAGCTCCCACTGCTCCCTCTGCAGTCCTACAGTGTACACGGGACTGACCTGAATGCCAGCCAGCCCTTCCAACACCAGCTCTTGCAGGACTTGGTCTTTATTCGAAGTCAAAACTTTTCCCCTCTCACCTGGACTGCAAGACAGTGTTTTAGGGAATCACTGAGCCTTCTGTAACATTTGCACAGCAGATGGATTTTGGAGGCATTTGCACAGCAGATGGATCCTTAGAAATAACACCAGAGAACAGCCCTTACACTTGATCCAACCACGCACTGTTCATCCAAGTATCCTCTTCCTCAGTCCATAGTAACCATTCACAGACACCCACCGAGTCTATTGCAAGGGAGCTGCAATTCCATTTATCCTTTTATGAAAGTTCTCACTGAATTTAAGTCATGCAGCCCTGAAAGGCACTGCGAGGGACCAAAAACCAAGCACTGGATAACAAATTTACATTTAATACACTTTTGTGAAAGTACAGCATTTGTAAAGCAAGGATTTGACAATGTAAAATGAGAAATACTTGGCACTACAAAGATTAGGACAAGCATAAGAGAATCTGAATTCCTACTCACACGGAGTGTGGTCCAACCTGTCACCACAATTCAACTGACAGACTACTGAGTAAACAAGAACACAGTAATTATCTATCTGAAGAAGATAAACTTTAGCAGCTACAAGGTAACAAAAAAGTCTAGGGATCAGCAATACTCTAAATTGGAAAAATAAGTTAAGACTGCACTTAATTCAAACTCACATGCTGAGAGTTATGCTACTAAATACGGGGTTTCAAAGACTTCATTTGGCTCCTCTTCTGCTACAGGTTCCTGTGTGAGATGCTTAAACTCCCTTGTGCTCCAGTTCCCATCTGAATAATGCTCAGGAATGCTCAGGGAAAAAAATCATGCATTTCAGGATCCAGAGGCCAGCACAACAGGCGCTGCCTGCAAAACACAGCCGTAACTCTCAACCCAAACACCTGCAATCCTCTGCCAATGAGGTGCTCTTGGATGTGCTTAGGGGTGCTACTGCCAGCTCAAGATGAGCAAGAGACAGACTGCCAGTGTTAGTGCATAGCTATAATCATATACAAACAGGTTTTCTGGACATTTGACCCAAGTTTGCCCAAAATACCACCACTCAGAATGGTTCAGGGGCAGTAAACATAGAGCTGGATGGGAGACTGTCTCCCACCCAAGCACTTCACAGAGTGCTGGGTGAGTTGGAAAGAGAGAACAATCCAGGAAATCAGGTAAGTAATTAACCCCATGGCTTTCCCAAAATGATAAAGGACCAAATGCAGCTCTCAGATGTGCATGAGAAAGGAATATTTGTTCTCAGCTGGATGGGCTGCAAATTATCACTAATGCACATGCAGTCAGTGGGAAGGTTTCACAGCCATATAGATAAGGACTATGGGAACACCAAGATAGCTCTGCTACAGCATCAAGAGAGTTTTTTTAAGTTTGGTAAGCCTTGAGTAAAAGCTACGTTTTCAGAGAATAACAAAACTGCTTTGTTACAGCCTTTATGGCAAATTTAACAGAGGAACAAGGAGAAAATTAGTCCTCAATCTTTCAGACCAAAGTAAAAATTTAGCTGGTTTTGGAAACAGATGTGGCCTCTGCTAATTAGGCTTTGGGGTTTTTGCAATCCTGAGAAAGAAAACTGCTGACATGATGTGTTTGACCACTCCTGTTCCAGGAGGAGGGAGATGACTAAGGCCAAGATGCACAACACCATCTTACACACCCAGAGCACATGCCAGTGATTTTCCTCTTGCAGGAGAAACAGAATCCAAAAAATCTCATGCCTCACAGAGGAAAGATGGGTGTTACACAAAATAAACACCCTAATTTAAAAATGGGACTCTTCTTTTGAAGAAATCAGTGTGCAAGAGAATACAGTAAGGCCGGAATGAATTTCATTTGGGCTTTGCAAAATAATCAAATAAAACATGATCAAGAGATAACTGAAAGGGAAAAATAAAAAAAAAAGGGAAAAGGAAACAGAGATTGCCACTGTAGCTCACGGGAGCTGGAGAGCCAGGAACAACCTCAAAATGAACAAAGAGACTGCAAAGGTTCCACCATGGTCATATCAGGGTGTGATGATGGAGGTACACATCATTTGTGGATGCTGAAACCCACAGTGCATTGAGCTTGTGAGGTTCACCCATCCCATGATCCTCTTGCTGAGCTACAAACTCCACTTAATCAAGCATAACAAAAGAAGTCCGAACCAACAAACAAAAACAAACCCCAAACAAACCCAGAAAAACCCCCAAACAACAAAACCCTGTAGTAAGGAATGACCCAGGACACAAAGAGCTGTGATGCCATAAGGTACTTCTGTAATTACATTGCAGCAGCTCCAGCACTGAACGGATTGCAGATGGAATCTGGCAAGCCCAAAAACCTCCTGTTCAGAAACATGTAATACATTTTTATGGTTAAAAAGGCCTGCGGGCAATTTGGCTTCAGCAAACCAAACAGAAGCCAGGATTTTACATCCTGTACTGTCAAGTGCACTGGTCTCAAGGACACACCTCTAGGACAGGCCTCCACATTTCCTGAAGAATCGTGGGAAGGAAAACAAGTGCACATGGATGGCTTCCACAGGGGCTGCTTTCTCAAATTTTTTAAATACATAGAACACCAGTTAGGAGATATTTCTCAATAATGTTTTAAGCAGTCTGGAACCAGAACAATCTTTTATTTTTTTGTCCCGTAGTACAGCAACATTTGCCTCAAGGACCTGCAGCAGGACAGATCCTGCTAAAGAGAAGCACAAAGGAGATTGAAAGTGATCTGAAAAAGATTCAGAGTGAAACTTCTTGCACAGAGTTAATCCTCTCCATTTGGTATGCCAGGTTCTGCTGGAGTCAGTCTTGCTCACGAGAAACTGAGTATTTCTCACTGTTGCTTAGTCAAGGTATATGGAAAAGTGGTGGGTGGGAATTAAAAAAGAAGACAAATTTAGCCAAGGCCCTGATCTTCAAGATAAATGCTGACTTTGAGGAAGAAGAGTCTGAATACAAACAGGCATCTTACAAAAAAAAACCCCAACCCTACCAATCCCCCCCAAAAGGGGTTGTTTATTAAGCTTTTGGGAGTAGTCCATACCTAATGGTGCATCTGTAGATTTTGCTTACTGTGTACTGGTACATCCAACCCTTGCCACTAATGCTGTTTCTTCTTCTTTTTTGCTTTATTATCATCCGTCTGTCTTTCACGTCCTTTCCCTACAGTAAGCTGACCTCAACAATGACAGGATATGTACTCTAGAATTACTATGATGGGGAGGAGAGGAAAAAAAGTGCTTCACAAGTGACGCCAGCAAACGTACAGTATTCAGAAGAAAATAAACAAGAGAGTGCCAGAGAAAAGTGGGTGTTGGTGATTAAGTTAACCATTATTCCTCCCACAATTAAAGAAACACATCAGAGCACTAGGTGGAGAGGGGCAGCCACTTCACGTCAGTTTCAGTCTCCTGATGCAGCACAAAGTGAATTTAAGCAGAGCCAATACTTGGCTTGGTGTTCATTTACCAAGAGACAACCAGAGACTGAGGAACAAAAAACCCAAAATACCAGCTTCTGCCCTCATTTGAAACTTTGTTCACCGTAATTCAGCTTAAAAGTCAAGGAGCTACACTGACTTCAGATCTGAAGCCTGTACTCAAGCCTGGGAGGTGCTGCTCATCTCTGGAATTCAATATGCGCATCCAAAGCGATTGGAAGGAGAAAACAGTTGAGCAATTGAAAGATAACTAAACCTTGCAGCCAGTACTTTGCTCCAGTAGTGGGGTTTCGAGAAGAGAGAAATTGTATCAAAACACCTTGGACTACAGCGTGATTTTTCTGACAACTCCACAAACTGTTTAAACGCTTTAGATGCAGGAAAACCCACACGGAAAGCTGTTTTCCAGCACACTCACTGTTCCCCAAAACAGTGATTACAGTATTGCACTGTCGGACTTGCAAAAACGCCTCGTTACCACATCCAGCTTGAGCGCCAGAGTGAGATTTCACAGCAACAGCTGAACACTTGTGGAAAAGAGAAGGAAGAGGGGAGGGGAAGGCCAAAGGGGGAGTGGGGGAAGCCCTCCCTGACTGTCTACTCTGCAAAGGATTTGAACTGCAGAAAAGAGGAACCGTGTCAGCAAATGCCAAACCAATGCAGTACCTGCCAAACCGCACCTATCCTTCTCAATCAGCAAAAAAATTATCCCCTGCCTGATTTCTCTTACCTCACCAATAAAGGGCTGGTTTTTTTCCCTTATTAGGACAGTCTCCACGCTGTAAAATTCTGGCTCTAATAAGGGCCTTTGACAATATGTGCTGCACATCAGCACAAAAAGAAAGCAACTAATAAAAGTAAAGCACAGAAGGAGAGTAAAAGGGCTGAGTCCTAAATTAAAAGGGACGACATCGGCTTAGCTTGGGCTCCAAAATTTGATCATAGATTTTATGAAATGGAGAATTAAAATTGGAATGGATAAACGTATGAAGGCTAACATTATACAGATATATAATTATAAACTTGGCTCTGCAGCCACTTACACATGCAAGCTGCCTTACTGAACTCAAGAAGACTTTTCCACTACATTTAAGAGCTTAGACATCCCAAAATACAAATCAAATAGTCAGTACATGAAAATAGTGCAAGAAAGGGTTTTTTGAATGTTTTGGGGTCTTTTTACAAAGTAAAACATGGATACAGTGAAAAGTTACAGCAAGTTGAGCCTCTATGTTTCAATTATTTCAGTGATTGATATAAGTGTTTTTCTTGGTTGCATTTTTAAGCATTGGATTTAATTTACTGGACATAATTTACTGCATCTGCTTTATACGGACATATATACACAAATATATGAACTGAAAAGCAATGAAGGCCTGAAACAATCACCAGAGAATTTCCTTGAGGTTTTTTTTTTTTTCATCTTCCTGTGTTACTCTGAATTGGGAACAGGGTGAATGGGGAGTGCAGGTTTGGCAGGAAAGGGAAAGGCAGGGGTGTGAAGAAGCAGGATAAAGTTGTACCACCCCCATCCACCACTGGCTGAACACCTATGCCAACAGTGTGGCTGTGGAGGAGCTATCTGGATTTAAGATCTGCACTAACAATGAATTTTCTAGTTTTGCTGAAGCAGAAGCAAAAACCCTTGTCAGAGTGAAGTGATATGGAAAATGTTCAGGGCTGCTTTAGTGTAATTCAGCCTGGAACAAGAAAGCAAATCTTTCATCTAGGTTTTTTTTCTTTTTACTTTTCTCTTTAAAAGGTAGGTCAACTGGAATCCAAAGATTCAGAAAAACCCAGAATTTTTTTGTTTAAAAAAATTGCAAAGGTGCAACTCAGTAATTTCTTATCTAGAAAGTGTAAAAAAAAAATCATTTAAAAAGAAGTATTTCCTATTCTTTTCCTTTAGACAAAGTGAATTTCAGAAACCTGACATGAACTCACAACCAGCTCTGCTCTGAACTGTTCTGAAACAGTTCTGGCCAAAACTCCCCCAAATTTTCTAGGTTTTACTAAATTTACCTTTCATTAGAAGCAATTTTCACAGCTCATTTCAGGCATTTGGATTCACAGCAAGTTCCTGGCTTGAACCAAGACTTGCCCAGGGTGGAGAACCTAGATCAGAATTTTCATTAAACTCTCCCAAGTCACTTGTTCTCTCACAAACTTTAGGTGTTTGGTGCTCGCAGTCATGACTTAAGACTGAGGTGGATGCTCCAAACTCCACTCCAGCTTTGTGCTCCTGACAGCCAATGCTTTCTTATGCTGAAAACAGCTTCTTTCACTGAGGGACAAAGGCTGCAAAACCTCAGAGGTTTCCCTATAGACCTGTCCTTTCTCTGCCACAGTGTTCCTTCCACCCAAGATACTCAAAATTGTTTCAGTTCTTCCTGTAGACTTGTCACTGTTGGGGAAGAGCCACTTTCAGAAATTAAAACTGGGATTCTTTGCTTCCAAAACAAAGACAAAAAACCTCACTACAGGCTAACATCTTCCTGTGTCTTGTCTGTAGTTACATTATGTCCTTCTTGTATTACCGCAGTAATGCAGAAAGGCTTTTACAAATTAAGGATTCAGGCCTTTGCCCACTGGGGAACAGGAATGAAGAGCAGGGTCAGAAGAGAAAACCAGAGGGAAAGAGCAAGCTTCAAGAGAAAATTAACAGCATCAGTTTTTGGAGCAGAATTAACCAGATAACACAGTGCCACCAGCACTACTGCTGTCTGTGGAGAAGAGTCCTCTTCAACCCCTCTCTTCTCCTAAAAAACTAGGTGACATCAGTCTTGAACATCCAGCCAGGAAACAGAAAAGATAACCTACAATACAAAGAAAATGCTACAAAAAAGCCAGCTTCCAACAACCAAACTGAAGTTTGAACGGAAGTTATCATCTGCTGGAAGAAAATATTCTACCTGTTGGCAAAGAGAACTTCTGCTTTCTCTAGGAACTTGCACAGTAAACACTTCAGTGTCCAGCACAGCGAGCCAAGCCAATCCCTATACATTTATTAAACAGACTTCATGTTTTCAGGCCAACCGGAATGATTTCTTGGCTATGCTGAGAGCTTCTGCTTTTAATTTCTAGTGTATCAAATGCTAACAGGATTATATGCAGCTATTTAGCAATTACAGAATTCTCTACAAATACCACAAGTACACTGAAAGCATAGAAAATAGCTTTAAACAACACAGATGAAATGATCATATAAAGGGGCCATTAGAGGACATTTGCAAGAAGTTAACAATCACATTGTACCTCATTCAAAATAATGCAATAACAGCCTCCTCCTTTTCCCTGGAGAGTCTCCAGAGAGTTAACTTATAAGGATTTTAATACCCCTTTTCTTTTCCACTGCAATCTCCTGAGAAGACATGAGCACTTGGAATGATTACGTTATGCCTCAGCCTGGGAAGGGCAGTATTTCATCATTTATTTCTCTGAGCAATGCTTTGAAGAAGCCTTTGTGGGTAATGCTAAAGGTGTCTTCCCCTCTTTTGGCCTGAGGTCACGGAGATGTTTGTTGCAAGGGAATAAATCAGTTTCCAAGTTTTGGCCACACATTTGATTTCTCTTTAGAGTCCTTGCCAAAGAGAACTTTGCTTTTCTTCCTCAAGCATGCTACTGTGAGTCTTGACAAAAGAAAACCCATGTCTGGTTTTCAAGGTGTGTCTGCTCTTGTTAGAAGCTGCTACAGGACCCAAGACTCCCAAGATACAGGAAAACAACAGGATAGTAGCTAATCATACTTCAGGAGAAAAGGATTGTTCTCACTGAGACATAATTTCACTGATTTCAGTGAACTCACCTCGCACACAAGCTGAGGCATTGCTCCCAGCACAACCCAACAGATGTGCCAGATGTAAAGGTAGCACAGTGCTGGTTCCCTCTCTTGCCCAAAAGGGAGTGGAGGAAAATACCTCCCAGCAAGGTTATCCAATGGTCTCTAGTGTTTTAAACAAAACAGCCAGACCCTGATACCTCACCAAACCAGCCCCAGCACAGACCAGAAAGGTCTCAACTTCAAGGTCACCTCAGAGGTCCAGCCTGGATCACTGCACTCAGGGCCAGCTCCCCACATTAAGTATCACAAGTCAATGTTTTCACGACTTCTATAATCACTAAAGTGCCCAAATCTCACCCACACTTTGCCCCTTCCCCTTGCACTGAGTGCACAGAACTTGGTGCTCCCCCACGGCTGCTCCTGTACAGAGGTATGGGAGGGCTGGCTGCTGTGGCTTGTGGCTGCATTTCACCACAGAACAACACACCAAAAAGTGTCATCTGACATGCTCTTAGTTACATTATTATTTATTGCCCAATTTCTGAAATCACAGTGAAGGATTTCAGATTCCTGGAAGGGACTTCTTGGAGGGGCTGAGTTTCGGAAATCCCTGAGCTCCCTCTCCCTCCAAGAGCACAGGATTTCATGCTGGAAACTCTAAAAACCAGGCATACAAAAATCCCAGTTGCTCTTCAAAACCTCTCCCAAGCTTTAAACCAAGCCCTTATATAAATCACAGCAATTTAGAAACATAGCAGTGTCCTGTTTCCTACCCATCAACTCATGAAGTGGACCAACAAAACAATAAAGGACAGGAATAAAGCAGATTATATTACTGGCACTATTACACAGGCTAATTTTCTTCTCTTGCTTTGCCTTGCACATTCAGGGATGAATGTGCCATGAGGACTTTATTTACTCAGTGAATGAAGCAATCTGAGTTATGTGAAAGATTTCACACAAACTGTGAAACTTCTGCAAACTTCCCACCAGCAGAACTCTGATTAGCAGCCAGTTCTCCCAACACATCCTTCTGCCACTGAACAATTTAAATTCTGCAGTTCAGGTAAGAGAAATGCATAAATACAAAGACTTTAGACAGTAGAGCATAATGTAGCAGAAAAAGAAGCAAAAGAACCCAGTCTATATCCATTGCTCATTCCCCAGTCCAACCAGCTTCCCAGCTTCCCAGAACCATTCTGTTCCCCTTGCCACTGCCACCATCCAGCACCTCCTACACAACACCAAAAGGCTAAATCCATACAGATATAATAAACTGGCAACTCACTTGGAAAGGCTTGACAAGTTCTGCCTGCAGTATGATCTGCTGATCATGTCTGCAGCGTATGAATCAGTGCAAACTGCTGGCAGCTCCAGGGAGCAAATGGACGGATGATCAGGGCGTGGAATGAGATAATAAAAATGCCATTATCCTTTCAGGCATGCGAGGCTCACTGGATGCTCTTCCCACCCCACAGGTTAACCATTTGGTTGGTCCTGTAGCTCCTGGAATGACACTCTGTATTTGCCTGTTGTCAGGCTCATTATCTATCTTGTATCCCCCTCCCCTCCCTTCACCCCCCTCTGCTCTGTGATCATATGATTATTATTCTTTTTTACTGTATTCTCTCTAATAGATCCTCCTTGTCATTGCTGGGCCCCCGGTTACAGAAACTCCTGCAGATTTCTCAGCTGCCCAAGTTAACTGAAACTCCTGCTTCCCATTCAGCTTTCACAAGAAGGGATTCTGTTCAGGCAGCTTGTCTGAGCACCGAGAGCCTCAGCACCACACAGAGGTGTCTCCACAGGGATTTGCTCATAGGAAAGTCACATTCCAGCCTGCCACAAGATGAGAGGACCCAGCTATAAAATAATGGTCCGGGGAACAGTCCTCCCTTTTGATAGTAAATCACTGCCTAAGCATTTTGCAGGCACTTTTGCACATCCAATCTGACTTGTGAAAGGTCAAGCTGGATCAGACAGCTCAAGACTGACAGGGATTGCCAAACACAAACAAATCCAAGCAGGTTGGAAGTTGCTGCAAGCTCAACTGCAGTCAAGGTAAAACCATCTTTTGTTTTACAACAGGATTATAAACAGGGCTGGAGCTAAATCCAGCCTAACAGACCGTCCTCAGTGTTCTTCCATGTAATCCAGTGAACGAAGCAGGAAACAGAAGTGCAAACAGGGATTTAAATGGAGGCACCATCAGTTACCATGATTTCATATGCTTGGCTCTCATACCCCTTCCCCTTAAATCCCAAAAAAGTGAGCAAACTGAAACCACTTACTGTGCAGCCCTACAGCTATTCCACCCCAGGCTGTGATCTTGTTAACCCTCATAAATGACAGGAGTGGGTGTGGATGGATTAGCAGCCCAAAGGGAAATCTCCACTGCAAGCCTGTCTGTGGGACAGAATGTGTGGGTTCAGCAGGTGGCACTCTTACCTTGGAGTGAGCACCCAGGCCACCCTCTGCACAAAGCCATGGACAACGTTGCACGCCCAAGGAAGATTCAACCCTGACTCTTTTCTCCTCAGAGCTTTCAAGAATCCCATGGCCACACGTTGCTTGGGACACTGATATTAATTTATGTTCTGCTTAAAACCCGTAACTGGATTTTTCTTCCTCCCAAAAACTCTCTACAGTTTTGAGGAGATAGATTTTTTTTGTGAAAAGGTAACAATTCTGTGCTGTATAATAGTTGAACAATTCCCATGCATGCACGTACACACACACAAACAGGCTTCTTTACACACACACAAACAGGTCTGCTGTACCCCAAGAAGTTGCTATTTCTTCATGCACACCTTCTGTAGACCCAGCCCTTTGTTCTAAAGCACAATAAACCCCCCATCTTTTGGTGTATAAAATATACTGGAACTCTGTTCTGGAGAAAGGAAAGGCCAATAGTGCTGGTTGCCAAGGGAGGAAAATATTAATTCCAATTCTGTGGTTGCAGAGAGAGCTGTAAATGAGATGAGGATGCAGCAGGCAGGCCACTGCTCTTTTTTTGTTTTACCCTGCCCTTAAAGGAAGGTGAACATGTGTGAAGGAAGGCAGTGTGAATACAGAGGGTCCTTAAAAATGTTGGTGAGAAAGGAGGCATATTTACTCTTTCTGGAAAAGGCATTTCTACTGCTGAGGAATTACAGCAGCAGAATTCTTCCCTCTGGAAGAGCATTAGTTAAACAGAGATCGTATCACTGTTCTTCCAAAATACAGATTTTAATCAGATGCCAGATGTAAGAGCTGATGTTTATGAAATTCTAAATTGGGTTCCAAGGCAGCCCTACAGATTTCTAATACAGGTCTTTATTCACTACTGTGTTACAGAAACTTTTTATTACAGTTCATTGTTCTGCACCCTGGAATAAATCAGATTATTGTAGTGCTCACCAACAAAACTATTTCCATTCAGGATAAAAATAAAAGCAAATTGACTATCTTCTAAAACACTACACTCTACACCTTCAAAGAATAGTTGCAGATTTTTAGAAAATCTGCCTGTACTGTCATGCATGGCTCTATTTGTTGGCCATTAGAAACAGGGGAAGCCTCTTCCACTTGTAGGAGACTCCAGAACCATTTTAAAATACTCCTCTTTGGACAGTCACAAGAATCACTATTTTTCTTGCTTCACTACTGTTTTGAATTATAAAATTCTGGAAAAGAACTTCAGTCCACACAACGCTTCACATGGTCAGCCCATTTCTAATTTCAAGACTTCTAGCAACAAATTGCATCCTCTTGCCCACACCTCTACAGCACCGCTGAGAATACATCTCATTTGCCCCAAGATTCAGCAATGAGCAACACTAGCCATGCAAGCCTATCCTCAAGGCGTGTGCCATCTTTGCCTGCAAATGAGGAACTGAAGATAAATAAGGTGGGAAAATCCCACATCCAAACAGTATCAGTGTCTGTCTGTAGTGTTATCTGTGACAGGCATCCTTGTCAACAACTGCTCAACACGCTCTGCACGCTGGCATCCCACAAATTAATTTTTAATTTGACAGCACCGGTGTTGTTATTATTCTTTCTTCCACCCAGAAATTGCTAAAACCGTGGTTTGTCACACTGGCAAAGCTGCAAGATCAAACAGGCAGCTCTGGACACACAGCTGTCAATCCAGTGCACAAGGCAAGGAGCACGCTGCCCCGTGGGCCTGGGCTGACCCACAGGAGCAGTGTGTGGGTGCACTGGGGAGGGCCCAGGAGGCCTCAGCCCAGCTGCCCTCGGAGCTGTGCCCATCATTTAAGACATAAGGTCCATCCAGCCGAGGAACATCTGTTCTAACAAGAGCTACAGGGCCGTTTGATCATTCTGTTGGCAGCACAAAGGAGGGCTCGGCCAAGGCCAAACCCTGCAATGCCAAGCACTCCCGTTCAGCTGGGTGTGGATCCAGCAGCTCCCGAAGTTTGCAGCAGTGCAAAACTCTAGCTCCCCTGAAAGAAGCTGAAACAGATCGTGCCATGCTTGCAACCCCTTTGGAAAGAAGTGGGAGGAGGATCTGAGTCAGTTGTAGATCCTTGCACTTCATAATCTCTTTATTATCTGGAAGCCAAATGTTTGTTGTTTACTTCAGTAGCTTAACCAAGAGGGATACTTCCAGTACTCTGTGGCCCTGAGGTGAAGATCTTGCATATGGAGCAGGAAGAGGCAAATCACCTCTCAGATAACCTCAAAAATTCACATGGGGCATCTAAAGCACAAAAAATGATGGGGCAGCAGACATCCTGCCTTCCTTGTACATCCTGATGCTTCAGAGATCTAGGACACCAAAACCCCTAAGGAAAACACTAGAAAGAGAAAAAAAAACTAGAGTAAACAAATGCTAACTGCACCAGAGCACTTGTGAGGTGTCATTCATGCCAATGAACTCAAGGCAAATGGCTCTGCAAGAGTGCAGGGTCATCTATTGCAGCAATGAAAGGAACTACAGGGCCTTTCCTATGTTCCGAACATTAAAAGCAGTAAAATGAGGAGGAGGAAGGAGACATGAGAGCTTTCCAAAAGGAAATTATTACTGGGAGGTTCCAATGTCTACTCATACTAACAATAAGAATGTCCAGAGGTCATCCAGAGAGCCACTTAACATTTTGTTTGTTATTTTTCCTTTAACCATTCCTGCAGGCAAGGCAGAGTTTTCAGTGAGCTGATCAAAAAAGCTCTTTTTTCTTTTGAAATGGTAGTGAATTTAGAACCTCACAGAGGCATATGCACTGTCCAGACCATGCTTTTCCATATGTAGCTTATTCCCTTCTGTACCTATTTGTCAACAGTGATGCTGTTTGTCAAGTTAATATGATGCTCACTGTGCTTGTCCTGTTACTCAAACACCTTCATGTTTCTTCAGCTCTTTGTTGAGGCAGTTTTAGAACAGGCAAGTAACTTACAGAAATGTACCTGATTGGTTTCAAAGACAGTAAATTGCTCTCCCTGCAGTGCCTCCTCTCTGTGCCATAAGCCTGAAATAAGCAGGCAGACTTGTAGAGAAGTTTGCAAAGCTACTGGCATTTTGCAAGAGAACTCTGTTTTTTATGAAAATCCATTCTAATGACATTAACATCTGCTCCTTATTTGAAGAATATTTTTAACTGTTCCCTCCCTGGGAAAATGAAAGATGCCACAGTCTCTTTCATGTTCTCACGGAGTAGACAAACTCTGTTGGTTTTTTT
This sequence comes from Monarcha castaneiventris obscurior, assembly GCA_026261815.1. Lineage (NCBI taxonomy): Eukaryota > Metazoa > Chordata > Aves > Passeriformes > Monarchidae > Monarcha > Monarcha castaneiventris. Next base: position 15,681,548 of record JAMPIT010000884.1, read on the forward strand.
AAGGTCTGTTCTGAAATGCCCCAATACAGTTCACTGCAGGGAACTCAGTGGATGCATCTCAGAGGGCAAAAAGCATCTGCATTCAACCATCTTAGGAGATTTCATTCTAGGGCACTGGCATGTGAGCGGGGAATTTATTTCACAGATGAACAACATTTTGTGTATTAAATCACACGCTGTAGGTAAAATCTGGCAGCTCATACATAAGCTCTTGGAGTATATCTCTTGAGTCCCTATAAAAACAAGACTATGCACTCCGTCATCAAATAATGCTGAGCTGTCTCTTACAATGTATTTTTTTTCCAAGTCAAGCTGTAAAAATCTCAAGTAACAGAGGCTCTGCCATTCCCCAGCTGTAAGTGTTCCGAGCTCTTTCAGGGTTCAATACTAAGAATCCATCCTACAGCTATGATATCTATTCTTCCCTTCATTTTTTTACTCTATCCCATAGTTATAACTACCTGGATGCCTATTTTATTGCGGAGTCAAAAATTTAATGTGTTCAATGAAACCTGTGAGTACCCAGCTATGTACCTGGATTTATGGATTAAAATACATACTCAAATTGAAATATGTGGGTTTGGGCACATGCATGTGCAAATCATGGAGTTACACACAAGAATTTGCATGTTCACACCAACACATTATCAGGTAGCAAATGCCTTATCAGAAGATAGAACTATTTGCATAGACAAGTTCTGCAGGGTTGGGAACACAAGCCTTGTACATTAGAATGCAAGAGCCTGCAGCCCGAAATTACAAACACTTCCAAAATACGTAGCTCCAGATAAGACCCATGTAGAGCTTATGCAGCACTCAATCCTATCTGATGCCTGCTTTGCTGAGACAGGATGGCCTTGGATACTACAGGCAGGAGTTTGTTCCTCTGCAGGGAGGAGAATTGAATTTTCTCTGACTGTCCTCAGTTTTTGAGGTAATATTATCCTGCTTTTCACATGGAAAAGTTGCTGACTGCATGTATGGCTGTAAGAGTAAACAAAACAAACTCCAAGACAAGTGTTATAATCATATTCCAAGGAGAACTACCACTGTAAATTGAAACTTGATTAGAATAACACATTTGCTGGTGTTTGCATTCTCTATCGGCCACTTATGGGGAAATGCACAATCCAGAAATAAAGCAGCATAGTATTTCGTGGGTGTGAGAGACCACTTTCGCCAAAGCATAGCTTTGGTTTTATGTCATATTTTCACTGCTTTCAAATAAACATGGAGATCCAAGCAATAGTGTCCATATAACCACCAGGATACAGGTACCTTCTGCTCACTGGACAACTGGGATGGGGGAAGGCGTATGAGGGAAGCAATCATAAAGGCTTCATCACTTCTCCCTACGCCCCTGCCACTGCCACAGGTGAGGGGCAGGCTCTGGTCCCCTCCTGCTCTGAGCAGGAGCCCATTTCTCTCAGCCACCACCAGCAGCAGATGGAAGGGCCACTGTTTCCCCACACAATTCCACACCTCTTCTCTTGTGCTTTATGCATTTCAGGGACACACGCCAGTTCTCACAGCAATAAAAAGCCATCTATTATTTGGGCTCTCAGACTTTAAAATTTGCTCTCTCTCATTTATACCCGAATTAGAGTGGCTATTAAAAAATTTCAGCTTTATCAGTGTGATGCCTTCTCCAGCCACCTAGAAACAGAGACTAGACAAGAGTAAGGGAATAAAGGTAGATATTTATTTGAAGGGCCTTCAAGGTACACCCTGGGGGAGCCAGAGGCTGCTTCCAAAATATGGACCCCAAGATGGACCCCAGGTCACGAGTTCTTCACACTTATATAGGTTTGGTTCATTTGCATATCACAGTTAATTCTCCAATTAAAGCCCCAGTTTAATGATGTCATTCCCTTCAGCTTGCTCCCCCCTTAGAGGCTTTGGTTTACACATTTTGGGCCTAGAAGAGCCTGGCTGTCCTTGAAGGCAAAGCCTGGAGAGGCTTTGTTGTGTCTGCCCAGCACGAGAGAGCAGGAATTCCAGGCTACAAGGAACTGCAGAGTTACACTCTAAGCAGTACAGAATTTGAAAATATAAAAGTTAAAACCTAAGGCATCAAGTATGAAGGATAATAATCAAAGCCCAGACTTGCAGGACTTCTGCTCACAGCCATCTAGGATAATACTTGCAGAGCCCACAAAACAGAAAGCTGCATACAGCTGCCAATAATGTAGATATAAGTTCTCTTCACCCCAACTGTTTCTGGCAATAGGTAATTTCAACAACAGGTTTTAGATGAGATTATTAATGTTATTTTTAAAATATTGGAGGCATGCTGCTAAGGTAACTATTCACTTCAAGCTTGGCCACAAAAGCCAGAAGGAGCCACAATGTGGTAGGTGTGATACAAACACAGATAATAGATGCATCTCTAGGCAAAACAGGCTCTGCCTTGATTTTACTGCTGAGAGGGCATGGGTGGGGGCCTCAGCCACAGCTCCTTAACAGGCAGATCAGTGAACAACAGCAAACTCAGAGTGTGAATTGTTGGATCTATTCACCCGTGTGCCACCACATGCCAGCAGGAGCATCCACTGCCTAGCTCCAGTCTGAAGCTGGGGTCTGAGTCCAGGCTTTGGGCTTGATGCTTCTCTGCTGGGAGAGCTGATATAAATGTGTGCCCAGGCACACAGTTCTGGAAGGAGAAGAGCATTTCCTGCTGGGCCAATTTATGGAGACGTTCCTGTACCAAATCTCCTATCTTATGATACTCAGAATTTTACTGGTGAACAACATCCAAGCCCCGGTCAGGATCTCACTTCACAAACAACCCAATAAATTCAGCTTTCACAACCCATCCGAATTCCACCAAAGGCAGCAACTGTGCAACAGCTTGTGCCACTTGAACAGCTCAGAGGTATTCAAAATGCAAACTCGACCAGAAATACTCAGTCTGGACCTTTGTTATCCCTGAACTGAAACTGGATCCTCAGACCAGGACCCTGCTTCATGCAGGTTAATGATCAGTCATTTTTAATATCTGGCCCTGGCCCTTAGGTGTTTTAGAAGCAGCTTTCTTTCACTAGCTGCACAGGGATTACCAGCTAACCGGATGCTCCCAGGAACTTTTGGAGAGCAAACAGTGTCAGTTTATTTAATAACTTTCAAAGTGAAACTAAAATCTTGTCCAAATCATGTCTCTTCTGATTTAATTAAAACGCACCACACATACTGCACTGCTCTGTTAATCATTAACAAAGTTAATTCAAGACAGAAGATGAGTCTTTTCTTTCCTTCAAAAGCCTCCAGCCAGTGGAAAACTTCAAAAAAATTCCAAAAAAAGACCAGTACAGTATGATTTTTGTTAGAATGGTCAACACTTCAGTATGCTTTTTCCCTTTCTTCTGTATTTCTGATTCCTATAGGAATGCATGTTAAGAGAGAGGGGTTGGGTTTTTCTCTTGCTTGGCAAAATACCTTTCCCAAATTTTCTAAATATTGCCTGGTATTTGCGTCAATATGACAGTCATTGGGTTTGACAGGAATCAGATTGCTAAACCCACACAAAAATGCTTTGGAAATTAGGGGGCTAGTTATACATTCAATTTCATTCAAATCCACTTTAGCAAGCTGGCAAGGAGTGGATCCAAACTGTCTCTGTTACCCCTCCACTCCGTGGTTCGGAGCAGAGGTTTCTTTGGCACGTTAATCTCTACACTAACTCTGAGACTCAACTCCTGCTGTCTGATAAATCTCCTTAGCCCTCCTGTCCCAATCCATATGCAGTTTCCAAGATGACCTAGCAACACATCACACTTACTCTCCCTGTGCAGCAAGCCTTGCCAACTTCTTCCAGGGAGGAACCAAACAGGACATTAAACTGTGTTGGAAGTGTAACACTTTGTGGACTGTTCAAGAAACAGGATACATCTAACATCTCTTTTCCCAACAGTTCTCCTTTCCTGAAGGAGACCAAAACAAAACCACACACAAAAAAGGTTTCTTTGCTTTCTTCTTGTCTTAGGGAAATCTAAACACAAAATCTTCCAGTCTCATCTGTAAATTTTTTATCTAATGGGATTTCCCTCTTGAAAGCAACAAAGGGTAGAGGCTGAACACTTCCACAAGTCCTGTCGTATCAGATCAGGATGGCACTCCATCAAGGCTGGATTCTTTCCTCCAGCCATGGCTCACGCCTCCTGTTTTAGAGGAAAGCAGTGGGAAAAGAAAAAAATGCAAACCCCACTGCACCTGGCCCGTGGAGCAAAGTTGTCCCTGCAGAGCAGAATTCCTCTCTGCCCCCTGCAGGCAGGCAGCTGGGGCTCTGCCAGGTACAGGTGTTGCCCTCTGCACTGCAGGGGCTTTCAAAGGAAGAAAGAAGTGATTTATTGCATGGTAATAGACATAAAAGAGCGTCAAGAAATTAAAATTAAATCACCATAGCACAGGACAGAGTCTCAAGCTGCACCAGAGGAGGTTCAGGTTGGACGCTGGGAAGAATTTCTTCACAGAAAGGGTGATTAGACATCAGCATGGACTGCCCAGGGAGGTGATGGAGTCACCATCTCTGGAGGTGTGTAAGAAAAGACTGGATGCACCACAGTCTAGTTGACATGGTGGTGTTTGGTCATAAATTGCACTTGATCTCAGAGGTCTTTTCCAAATTAATTGATTCTGTGATAAATGTTCAGTAATTGCATCACAGCGTGTACACCAGGGCATAATGATCTGAGGGCTTAAATTACTCCAGTGTCATAAAAGACACAACTGTATCTTTTCTCTGTTATTTCTCTGCACACCCAAGTGCTAACAATCATTTCTTCACTGAAGTACCTGGAACCTGTTACAATTTAGTAAAAACACCATGTGAACATCTCTTTTAGGCACTCCACATCTACTTCCTAGTTTCTCTTGGATAGTGGCTCTCTGGTCATACCTTACACCCTCAGGATAGGCCAGGTCTGAGCAAACTCTCAAGCCCATGATTTCTTCCCCTCTGTAGTGACAGATGACAGCAGGAAAAGCAGCTGTGAGTGTTCACCAGTGTGTAAGGGAAACTGATGAATACTGAATTACTTTCTTCTCACGATCTATGAAACTGAATAGCTTGACCACTCTCACAAGGATCAGCATCCCTGGACAATTCTCCTGGGTCTCTCCATGTCACCGCACAGTGTTCTTAGGGATTTGAGCTGCGTATGAAAACAGACCTTTGCCAAACTTGCACGAGCCTGTAGGGGTTCTTGGTGTGCTGCAAGATGGTGAAGAAAGGGTCTTGTGGGAATCCAGAGCACAGAGAATATTCCTCTGCCTGTTTTGAAGGATTGAGCCTCCCTGGACAATGCTGGTTTTGACCTTTATCCATGGAGAAAACTGCCTACACTCTGGGAAGAACTAGAATCTACATGGGTGTGAACTAGATAGTAGAATATTATGTAAGAATGTCACAGGGTGAAGAATTTAGAGGTTTTAGGTTTGTTTATGTAGTAAATAGATAAATAGTGAGGTTTTCAAAATGGTGGATATTTACATCATTTTAGACATCGTGCTCCTTCTTCAAGACCTCCATTTTCTGCAGCAGAAGTAGCTTAGTATGATTGGGTAGAATTTGCCTCAGTTCCTGTCTGCGTTACAAGGTGATTTCCTGGACATTGGTGGAAAAGTAAAAATACCTGTCATTTCAAACTTGTATTGGGTAAAATGCCTTTAAAAGGGCTGCAAAATCTTGATACCAGGTCACTTGCAGCTTTTCTCTACTCTCCCTACATTCCTTGTACCCTTGTAGCTGATAAGAACTTAATAAACAACCATCTAAGAGCAAAGAAGTCTGGAGGTCCAGTTCGTCTCCTCAGACTCCTGGCAAGGACTTTAACAAATCTCCCCCATCCAGGGATGTCTAATTAAGGCACAAACTGTGTCAGGTCTGAACATCAGCTGTTCTTCTGCCACTCAAAGAACAGGAAAATCCCCTTTGCCACCACTAAACATGAAAGCAGTCCTTGTCAGCTCTCACTGGCTGGGATGGGTTTGCTTTCTCTGTAATCTGCCCCTAACCAGCCCCTAGCCTCCCTTTCAACTCAGTTCCTCACAGAAAGATGGAAAATCTGACAATAAATGGCTTAAGAGAAATGTAACCTTCCCCAAAACAGCTGACAGGCTTGTCTTCAAGGAGATTCAAATAAAATAGCTCTCAAAAGAGTCAGTAGCAGTCCAGTTTGCAGAGAGAAGTATCAACCACTAGCTACAAAGAAAAATAATTTTCTTTTTCAAATTCTTGAAGACCTTCCAGACCTGCCAAAAGCTGCAGCCTGAGTTTTAGAGCTGTGGCTATACTTTTGTGCCCTGATGATGTTTTGTGACCTGAGAGACAACTTCAGAGTGTCACTTTTTATGAATAAACCCCATGGGATGGGAAGGATTCCAGGAACTCCTCCTACAGGGGCTCTTACAGGATTTAGAGGTTTGGGAGAGATTAAAGCATATGCAGTATTACAGATTTCCTCCTAAAATTAGCCAGTATAACAGGAACTTACCCTTCCAATCTAAACAACTTACATTCAGAAAGTGAATTTTCTATCATTCCAAAGCACAGGCAACTGAAGACAAACCCATTCTTAGGGCATCACCTTTGCACTTGGAGAGCTTCTGACATTTCAGGGTTTCCATAGGAATAATTAGCAATATCTCACTAAAACAGCCACTAGACATTTTAATTCACTAGAACCCTTCAAAACTACTAAAAACATATTTCAAATAAACATTTCAGAAATGTATGAAAGAAGTCAGAAGCATTTTCAGAAAGCTGGCAGGATTTCAAGCACTTCTAATATTTGAGAGCAATTTTTTTTTCTTTCAAGAAAGGTTTGCAGCTTTTTCCTCAGCACTCATTTATTTACACTGAAGCTGCTGTGAAATCCTGAGCTTAAGACTAAGAAAGGATTTCAGAACACAAAGAAAGTAGAAAAATCCCTTCACCTTGGAATGCCAAGGTAGGACCTAAGAGCAGGATGGAAGCGTTAAACCCTTTGTTTAATTTGAATTCGTTTTGGTCTGCCAACAAGTAAGCTAACAACTATTGATGGGATGTTCTGTGATTAAACTTAGCTCCTTTTTAACGCTGGAAATACACAGCTGGGAGAAACACTCGTGGCTGTGTGGGCTTCACCCAGTGAGCAATTCCCAGTGGAGATGTCACCCCTCACTCATGGGAAGGGACCAGCAGCAGGTCCTGCCTCTCTGAACACCACCATGGACAAAGACTCCTGCACCACTTGATGCAATTTAAATTAACATCTACAACACCTGGGAACTTAGACAAAAACAGCTGGCCTAGACCAGTTCTGAACCCAGAGATCAGTAGATAGCAGATACTTCGGGAGTGTAAGAAACTGTACAGAAAGGAAACGAGCGTAGTGTGATCCTTCACTGGTATTTTATTCCTATCAGCATTATTTAAAATGCATTCTTCTTAAATACAGTCTTTTTCCAAAACCCAACTTTGTCCACACCCTTCCATTTGAATCCCAAACACATTTTTTAAAAGTGTACTTCTTAGAAACACAAAACCCAGACTATATACCTCTCAAATAACCCAATCAAATTATGGGATGTTTTCTTTCTCCATTCTCCCTTATCAGGAGAAATATGAATAATAATATTCACTAGACAGGAGACTATTTTTATGTTTGCATTTTTATAATTTACAAAAACAAAACAGGGACAATTTTTGAACCATTATAACCTTTTGTTATATTTTTTCCTCTAAAATCTTCCCTAAAAAAGACCTCTCATCTGTGATAAGATATGACAAGCAGAATTTCAGGGGATACAAAATTCTTTAGAGAAAGTCAGGAGAAATTGATTCAACTGGGAAGATAAGCCCTGATCCTTAACTGTAACTTACTTACTCCTGATGCACATAACAAGGCTTAAGAGGTTAAACGTGGTTCTGAGAGGAGCACGGTGCGTTTTTGTTTTCAGAAACTCCACATTTAATTGAAACTAGAGATAAAGAAAATGATCCTTTGATGAACGAGGAGCGGGGTCTGGCTTTAGGCATTTTCTTATCAAGATGGACATGTTGAGAACCCACCCACCAACATACCAGAAACCACAGTTGGCAAATGCTCCGAGCAAAGGCATTTCCTGCGCTCTGACTTTCTAGCTGAGGGCCAGATGCTTCACAATCCTTCCTTAAAAGCACAGCTAAAGGAGTGGGAGTTCAGAGCCTTGCCCAGTCTTGCATGGTGTATGGAAAGACCAAGCAGCATCCCAGCCATACACTCAACATCAAATAGGCCATAGTCTCTTCCCTGACTCTCAGTTCCCTCTCCTAGTGGAGACTGGGCCAAAGGACGATTTTTCCTACCCCATCACCTCCTAAGTTACAGTTTACAATCTAAACCTGCTGAATTAAGTAGTAAATAATATGGTCCCCATCCATGTGATGTGCCAAAATATCACAAAGGAAGGAAGAGCAAACATTATTAAAAGGAGATGAACAGTAGCTGAAGCCTAAAAGAGAGGGGTGTGGTTTACTTCAACCTACAGCATACTCTACCTACACCACTTCCAATGAGTTCCTTTCAGCTTTCTCTATTATCTTGAATGTATAATAGAATAATTACTTATGTGAAATTCTCCGAAAGCACTTACCTCACTTAGAAGTGAAACACTTTCAAAAGTAGGAGTTTGTAAAAAGGTTTCCTGACCAAAAATTACCACAGAGATTCTGAAAGTTATAAAAAAGTATTCAGTTCCTACCCAAAAAAAAGCAACCAAAACAAGCACAGGCTGGTAATTTCAAGCCTGTAGATACTGAATAAAGAAGGGTAGCTTTCAGCCAGAGGTGAAGAACACAAAGCTCAAGTGCCATTTGTATGTGCAACTCTCAGACAGAGCAGAACATATTGTACAGTGTGTCTGGCTAGAGATACAAGCAGCTCCTCTCATCCACAAGATCCGTGCTTACAATGGTAACAGGCATTGCATATAATCATATTATTTTGCACATACAATCCATATTATTTTGTGTCAATCCTGGACATGACTGTCTACAAAAATCAAGCACAAAGCAAAGGAGAAAAACCTCTTACAGGGAGAAGATACCTTCAGCATGCCAAAATGAGATTGCCAGAGCATCCCTAATTCTGCAGGCTTGGCCCTGTGGGTCACGGCCCTTTGCTACTTGATGACCCCAAATGCATGCAGCATGATGGACTGGAAAAATCAGTAATAAGGGAAAATCACAGTTGCAGACATGGTTCCTCTATCCACTGTCTTCATATGGCTGTGTCATTTAGGGCAGTTCTTTTACACTTACCTCAAAGCAATAGCTTTTCTCCTATTGACTTTCAGATAGCTGGGATCAGAAAATAATGCATTTTAAACCATGCCAGAAAGAGATCTAGAAACTAAATGGGGAACGCCTACCAAATTCTTCAACAATGTAATTAAACTTCAGGTAAGGAAACTAGGAACACTGCATAGAAAGAAAACTGATTTGTTCCCATCTTTAGAATTCATCTAAACACCAAGATCTTCTTCTCTACATATGTTTACAACCAAGCAGAGGATTTTAAGGGAACTGCCTGAAATGAAGAGGTCACTTAACCATTACTTAAGTGTGTTCAGTTGTGGGAATTGTGCCACTGAACCAGGATTAAAAGAGACAGCACCAAGGTCTAAACACTAAGCATAATCTCTGCTACCTTATGCTGAGTCACTCCACTTGCTTTTGCGTAAGAGGCTTAGAGAGGTCATGTAAATTAAGAAAACGTCCATTATTTAATGTGATTTTAAACATTTCTTGATATTCTGCTTTATCTTTCTTCATTTATGACTAGATTGCTCACAAACACAGGTGGGAATAGAGGCTGCTTGACTGAATCAACACCAATCACCAGCTACTGTGACTATATGCAGTGTGGTTCTTCCCCAGAGGTCAGCTGGATAACAGCATTTCCAATCCAACTCTCCACAAAGGCACAATAATTTCGGGTGCCATGCCTTGTTTCTACATGTTTACTACTACTACACCTGACCAGAGCCCCCTTCAAGGAAAACATAACCTAGTGCAGCTAAAAAGCAAACGAATGATAAATCTCACAGTTTCACACACTGCGTTTGTTTGGACCACTTAGCAGCCGAATAAATCTATGGCACAAAAAGACTGGGACACATTTTGTCCCAGTGAGTCCCAGAGCTCGTGTGTAAAGCCCGCTGCCCACTCTGCAAACTCAGACTGAGGTCTAAGAATAGGAGCCAGGTTTCTCTGGCTCTTGGCATTTGTGGCAGGAAGAGCAATGATGGCAGCTGCTGCAAAAGAAAGCAGAGGGATGGCCCCACCATCCACAAATGTGCATCAGCTCAAATGATACCAGCAATGGGATGGCTGAGAGCAGTCCCAGGTGGATCAAGTTCTTCTGCTTTGGGTGATAGACGTTCCCACCTTCCCAAGTGCTAGCCCGAAAACACACACAAAGAATTTTATTAATTCTGTAACTTCCCTTTATTCCAACAAATACAGCAGTTTCTCTCAGTCTGTTTTAAGAAGGTGTTACTGATGGTGTAGAGCACCAGTGAAGACAGTCACTCCAGTCTGGTCTGTATTCCACACCAAGAGATGTCAGATCCCCTTGCAGGTAAGAGGTGTTCGTCTGTGGGTCTATTTAAGCCTGTTTACACCAAATGTGCTCCTCTATTTATCCAGGCAACCAGGTGCAGTCCACATTCCCAGCACATGACTGCCACCTCCAAATGATATTCACCGAAACAAACATCCCCTGGTGTTTCTTATTTTCCCTGAAGAAGATTGACAAATGTCCCCAAAGTAAATATGGTGAGAAGTGAACCCAAACCTGGGATCAAACTGCCCTCTTGTATCTGCAGAGGAAAGAAAATGATCCTTTCCTCTTCCTGCTTTGGCTCTTTTATTCTTTTTAGCTAAAGTATTAGGCAGGCAAACAGAGCAGGTTATGATGGACAGGCAAATATTATTATTCCATTATTGGTTTTTGCCCTATACTGATCTTGGCTCCAGTCATATTATAGCTATGTTAAAAAAAAAAAAAAAAAAGGAAACGAGTTAAACAAGGATTCTTTAAGTACTAGCAAAACATTTGGATTCAGGCTCTCGTTCATGCACTTTAAAACCATTATTTTAAAAAATGTTTATGCAGCAGGGGCATTTCTCCTACACATAAAAATTCTTGAAAAACAAGAAAAGGAAATTAATGCTTCCTTGGAAATTAACCACTGTTGGCACAGTCTTGGGTCTCTTACTGTGATAGTCTATGGTGCCCTTACCTTTGTCCATATTTACAAGATCCTGTATTCATTTTGAAGTTCAGATTTGAATATTTTTACTGTTGTCAAGCACTTTTTCAAAACAATTTTTAAATTGCCATCAAATTACATGGAACACTACAAACAAATATAGCCATCCCTACCATATTTTCAGAATTCAAGTCAGACTTTTAAGGAATTTGCAATGTCTCACCAAGGCCCTAGGATGACACAGTCAGGCATCACTTGGATACAGACCAGTTAGCAAAATGTCCTGTTCTGGCAGTGTTTTTACTCTCTAGCAATCTCCACCCACTGCACAGCACACTGTCACCTTGCTGCATGACAGGGAAGTCTCCCCACACCTCAGGTGACTTCTGGCACACCTGTGCAGTACCAGAAATCATCTGCCCTCCATACTTTCATTGGTGGAATTAAACGGGGCCTGTTTTGATGCAAACATGCTGAGCTGACTAAAACTTGGGTCTAATCCTGTGCAGATTTCCTGCAGAAATGCAAGGGGGCACTTCTGAACCATCTAGGCTGCAACACAACAAAGCTCTGCAAAACTTCCTTAAATCCTGCTGACAGCAATAAGTGTATACAAGTCCGAGTGCTGTAGCCCACAGAGATGGATTAGAAGCCACTGCATAAATTTTGAAGGCATCCTTACCCAGGGAAAACGTGGCAATGATATTGGTATTTCATGACACACTGCAGTCCAAGGAGGCACAAATCAACTTCTGCTATTAAAGTGCTGGTATTTTTACAACAGCCAAAGCCTCAATCTGGACTAGCAACAGCAATGAAAGACTTTTAGCAGACTTCTAGACTGTGCTGGCAGTGGGAGCACAAAGGACTGCAGAGATAACCACTCAAGCTATTACAGCTCATCCTGAAGAGATAACACTATCCAAGGAAAGGAGTCCTCCTTGCTCTTGCCCATAGAGACCAGGCACAGAAGGATGTCTGCAGCACAAATTCTTACCACACAAGTGTTGTACCAACCATCAGCAAGTCTAATTGCCCTTAAAGACTTTTAACAAAAGGTTTGGTCAAGCAGTGGCTATGTTTCAGCAGTGCCTATGTGTCTGCTGAAGTCACCTTTGGCAAGGAGCTTTGCTAGACAGCTCCTGACAAAGATCAAGCCAAATTCAATCTTAGTGCAGCTTCACTGATGACAGGGCCCCCAGGCAGACACATCCTGTGTTTACTTCATGAGGGGAGCCCATAAGCAGCGAGTGGACACGGCTCTTTGTTTACAATAAACTTTTCAGTACTGAGGGCTTAGTTGTACTTTCATGTCAGAAGACACTTGAAGAGGAGATCCCTTTGGCAACAAGTTCTTCTTTCAGTGAAATTTGCACCAAATTTCTTGTCCTGACATTCTCTGAAAATTATCACATAGGGCCTCCCAATTTTCAGACCAAATATATCCCCAGCAGTCTGGGATAGAGGAAAAAGAATATCAGAAATAGAAAAATATGAATGAAGAAAATGCCACAAGTTTTACAGCTGGTCAGCTTCCCCCTGGGTCCCCATCCCTCCACCCACAGTGAAACCACCAAAGGCACATTAAAGCTTCTCCTCTGACATGAATAGCTGCTGTGAGGATGACTGTGAACTGGAGATGGAGGACTGTGGTGCTGAGAAGAGAGCAGGGAGGACGTAGAGGGAACCCAAGGAATAATAACACCAAACATCTCTGGGAAGACCCTGTACGTCTATAAACATGCTGATTTTTAATCATATGACACTTTGGATTCAAGCTACTTAGTGTGCATACAACAGCAATATCAAAAAATTCTGTAGTTTCAATATTTTTCTTTCCTTAGGCTCTGTGAGAAGAAGCCCAAAGGCCAAAGTACTTCTACCTCACAACTAAAAAATTTAGGATACTAAGCAGCCCAATGCAATGGGCCTAAAAATGGCGTCATCTTTCATGGATCAAGTCTCATGAATTATGTGTGCAGTAGCAAAATCCTGCAAAAAAAACTCCTGCCAGGGCATTTTCATTTCCATGACCACAGTCCTACTAAGCGAGGCAGATTCTGTTATGACTACTGTGACCTTGAATATTATATAACTACAGTCTGGGAGAGATTTTATTGTTGAAAAAAGCTTCATGAAAAAAAAAATATTAAGCTACTAATGGTCATGACAGAAGGGAGAAATTTGATCCAGTCATATTCTAGACAACAGAGAAAGAAGAAAAATACTAAGACTGAATAAAGCCACAGTTTCATCAGATAAGAAAGGCAAGGTAACTGTGAAAGAAATCATTTGCCTACAGCCCATAAACTGGGAATGTAAGAAACTTGGAGGTCTGCAGCCAGGTTTTAGTGGACTCATCACCCCTGGCACCCTTGCAAGCTAACTCAGCAAAGCCACCTCTGAGTGGAGGCTATGGCACATGCAGAAAACTTCCACTCAGGACACACCCTGCTGGCTTTGGCTTGGGAGCCAAGACATCACTGTGGCTGCAATCCATCACCTTTCTTCCTCCTGACCTCCAATGGTTTCTGGCCTCCCTGCTGGAATAACACCACCAGTCCTGACTCTGCAGTAAGGCGCAACAGCAAGTCCTGCTTCCATCTGGTTGTTGCTTTTTCTCCTGGATTTTGCCTGCAGGATTTCCCCCAGAGTAGCTGAGCTTACTGAGTATTTCCTATTGTAGAACTTCCTAGGGTTCTTATCCAGGTGGGTTCTTGATGGATTTCAGCAAAGACCTTCCAAGACTACAGAAATCTGCCTTTGGGCAGAAGGTCCCAGCCCTTTTGCTGGTCTGCTTGGCACAGGCCACAGCTTCCCTAGCACGGTGTATCTGAGCACTCAGCCTCTCTCCACTCACCTAGCACCTTTCTCTAACATTTACATAGCGTGGAAGGTCACATTTTCTGTTTAATAACCTCTGATCTTCAGGAAAACAACATTACAGATAGGAAATTAAGCCCTGATCTTTGTGATCATGACATTGCTCACTCAGCAGGCCAAATCAAGGTGCAGTCTGCAACGAAGGTTTTTTTTAATTTTCCTGTCCTCGCAACTCCTTTTCTTTAACCATTAGCACAGCAAATGAGCTGTGTGGCCACCAGCCCTTGCCTCCAGCACAGCGGCATTTCAAAACTACAGGGTATGTGTGCACATCTGCCTACATATTTATGTGGCAAACACAAATAAAATAGACAAATTAACAGTTAACACTAGCTGTCAAAAACACAAATACAATCCCCATGAAGTCAACAGCACTGTTTTACAAACAAGGGCAGGTAGGTTACAAGACACAAATCCTTATCAAATGTGCAGAGAAAGAGAGGCTTGAAATATCTTTCATCTTACAAAACACCATCCCCTCATACAGGCTAAAAGTTGCTGCAGGGCTGCTGGCAGTAGCAGGGAGCTTGGGTGAGGTTTTCAAGAGCACAGAGATTGTCTTCTGTGCAGCCCCATGAGATCAAAAGAGATTTCAAAGGCAAATCTCACGAGGTGTTGAAGTATCTTTTAAAACCTAACTCTATGTACAGGACATATCTCACCAATTTTTTGCTGTCAAATAATCCTTCATACTGACAATATAGGCTTCCCCTGTCTAGAAGCTACCTAATTCCCATTAATTGTTAGGCTTTGCATGTGGCAGTCTCTTTTAAGACTAAAAAGAATCGTGAGAAAATAAAAAAGGTCTGACTACATTGCATCACAGGTAAACAGTGAACTTCTCTCAAAGGCTGCACTTTAAACTGTGTCAAATTATACCTGCTTTCAGTCTGGCCCACAGCCTACACCTCACTCTCAACTTAACACATATTTGATGGTTTTGTAGATTGAAATTGTATTTGGGCTTGTGTAAGAACAAGCTTTGCTGTGGACAATATTTTTAAGTTATGAGTATAGTTCAGCATAATGCATTTATTTTTTTTCTGGTCCAGCATTAACTTAAGTATTGGTACAAGTAGCAGCTCTCACAAACGTGCCAAAAAAAAGTGCAATACTTTCTGTGGGAGTATAAAATAGATTGGCCACTGCTACTCTAACAAGCACACAAGTTCCATGGGCGAGAGAAATAAAGTGCTCATTCATTACCCAGTTTACGGCGACAGCCTGGTGAGATATCTCGTTTACATTCTGACAGCCCCATGAAATGAACTGAATTCCCACACAGTCACAGAAGGCCAAAGTTAGCATTTTCCTTTAAAAAAAAATAATAAACTCAAGTCTGCCTCTGGAGCGGATTGGCTGTAACCTTGAACCTTAAAGGAAATAAGAGGGAGAAAGAGCGAGCAAGGCACACATCATGAGAGGGGGTGGGGAAAAGCTAATGGCACTGGGAATGGAAAATGTGGGCATTAAAAGAATTTCCTATTCTAAACAATGTGCAAAGTTAAAAATATCTTCTCCTGAGATTATCCTCAGCATAAATACTCAAGACAGCTATTTATAGCTGTCTGGTAGCCTCCAACAAAGATTTTTATTCCAACAAAGGAGCTATATACAAATGCAGGACCTGTCTAAAGAACTATTAAATGGAAAAATAAACCACTCTTGCGTCAGCTAGCCGTCTTGGTACCTGTTTCCAACTCAGTCTAAACACGGCTTTCCTGAATGCTGACAATGGAGCTTTAAGCACTCAAGGGAGGGAAGAAAAATTTGGTACATTTATCACGGGCCAAATACCCATTGTCATAAAGGCCGACACCTGAGCACTGCAAGGCGAGGTGCTGAGCTGGAATAAAGAGTGTGCAAGTTTCTCAGCCCCCGCCTTGATTGCCCAGGAGCTCTCTCAGAGCAAGTCTGGAGCCAGGATTGTCTGGGACAATCCAGGGAGGGACCCCCATGCTGTGGATATGATCCTGCACCACTGGGAAACCACCTGTGGCAGAGTCATGTGCCAGCAACTCAACTCATGGGAGATGCTTAAAAAATTTACTCTTCCTAAAATGTTCTTCCACTTTCAAGTCTTCTAACTAGCGTTGGTCTGATCACTCCCTGTACTTGCCAACACACATTCTTATTTGTTTTGATTGTCTTCAGCCTTGAAGTAAGAAAAAGAAAATCACTTGTAAATAAAGATTTAAAATTCATGGGAGGCTTCACGGAGATTAACTTATGATAGCAGATTGCAGGCACTGCTGGTGTGGTTTTTCAGGACAAGGTACACCTGTGATCCAAGTGGGGTAAGGGATCCCCACATCTGTACACAATAAAGGGCATTAGATGGGTCTAACAGGGTCACAAATGCCCCACCTTAACTCCCCCTAGGAACTGTGTCCTTCCTTTTTGTCTCGGGTGAGCAGTAACTTCTTGGAATGTAGAGGTAGGTGAGAGTTTTTGCTTTGTCCCTTTCCAGGTCTTCCTATAAAACTTGTCTTCCAGTGCAGTCCCTGTGTCTGGGTCACATTTGCCAGTGACTCCACAGTCAGTCTGATGAGTCGTGACCACAGTTTGTGTTATCTGTAATTGCCTGACTGTATGTGCTGCCATTTCACTGCCAATCAGCTGTGCACACCCTGGGTTAATTAAGACTGCAAGAATTTCAGAGCAGAGGTCTTTCCCTTCACTGCACATGTGTTAGCAACTTTGCAGTACAGTTCTGCTCATAAAGTTCAACCAATGTATACTTTTCAGCTCAGCTTTGGTTTGGTTTCAGTTTGGCTCGTTCAATTCAAGTTAATATTTGAATTTAAAAAAGGCTTTTCAAAGTCATTATTTGGACTGAGTTGCTGTTCCAGACAAGAGTAACAGCTTAAACAAGTTTCAAGTTCACATTTAGTTGAAGTTTTTGATGTTGGTTTCCAATTTGTGACTCCAAATAGTACTGAAAAAACACTGATTTGAAGTTAAATACACCTAGTAAAATGTGTTATGATGGCCTAAGTTAAAACACTGATTTGAAGTACAGCAAAAGAGGGGTTACTAGGCACAATTTAGGGATGCCAGGGTCACAGCTCAGTGAAGGCAAGGCCTCTACCCTTATTTCTTAATGGAGCAATCTTCAGAGAAATATTCTCCCTCTGGAGAAAACCAGAGCTGCTCATTGTCACCTTGCAGGAAACATAGAATTTGTCCCCCTCCCCTTCAATTTCATATCTGAAAAAGGGTTTGGGATAAGCATTCCCAGTTTTCAGCACTCTTTCCTAGCTCCCCATCACCCATCCGGGTTTTCATGAAAAACAAGCCTACAAGCATTTTATCCAGTTTTTGTAATGAAGTCCATCAGAATTTTGCTGACAGTAGGAATGGCAAACAGGCACCTCGGAGTGCCTGAATGATAAGACTCTCTTCACTTGCATGCAGCACTCAGTGGACACAGAGAAAAGTCTGAGCAGCAAAATTAGCTGGTTTGAGACATGGAATTTTAATGGTAGTTTAATCTATTGCACACAGTTTAGCAACGTAATGAGGAGCCTATAAACCACACAAGTGCTACAGACTGACATCCACATTTCACTCACAGTGCATGGTTTTAGACACAGCAACAACCAGAGCTGGAGAGTACAGTACATTCTGTTCTACCAATGGCAACTCAACAGCATCATCTACATCTGACTCTCATTCTTTCTGGTATCCATATTATAGCTTTTGGAACAGGATAACAACTATTATCCCTCCCCCTCCTCCCCAATTTTGTGGTCAGCAGCTCACTACTCTCAGCATATTTAATTGATAAATAATGGGGAACGAGGCTAGGGAGGAGGAAGTCTAACAAACGGAGTTGGGTTACATAAGCAACCTCTTTTTTTTCACCCCTGAAAATGTTAATTTATTATCTGTTCCCAACATTCACTAAATGCACGGGGCTCAGCTGCCACATTTCCCTCTCCTGCCTAAACAAGGTTGCAGAGGGTTCTGTGTCTTTTGAGACTCAGACTGTTCTTTGCTACAAGGTGAAGTTGCATTTGCCTCAGTCTATGAGAGACCCAAAGCACAGCTTGCAAGCAAACTGCAGAGCAGGCTGCTCTGTAAGAAAGCTCCCAGCTGCTCTCTGCCTTGGAGAGACGATGTGGTGCTGTGGCTGAGACATGGCTTCTATTCCCAGGTCTGCCACTAAGTGATTAAAGATGGAGCTTGAGGTAAAATGTGTTATGACAGTCTAAACCCATGATGACAAAGGCACATTTACAAGAAACAGGGTCGTGGTTCTGGTTTAAGAAAAAAAAAAAAGAAAAACAAAAGAAAGAGGAAGACAAAACCAGGAAAAAAAATATACTAATCTGATATGGCCATAGCTGCTATCCCAGGATGATGAATCCAGTTCACAAATGGCAGAAGAGTACCTTCAGTCAAAGGGTCTGGTATTGCTCCTGCCCTATTTTCTGATTGCTTTCCCAAAAATTCAGCATCGTGTTTGTTAGTTTTGGACAGAACAAGTCTCCAGATGTCTTCCACGTCCTCCTCTCACACAGATGCTCAGCAACATTAAAGTGCCCTATCCACTGACTATTCAAGATGTGACTCTAAAACTCACACAGGCATTTGAAAGACTCTTCAGTTGCCTCAAAAAAAATTCTGTAGAGGTGAAATCCCACAAAATCCAGTGGAAAGAGGTTACAAGAAGGTGTTACCCCTGTTAGAACAGCTTCTGAAAACATTAATTAAGAACACAGCTGCTCCATAAAAGCCCTGCAGCCTATGCACATCTCCTCATGCCATCTCAGTGCCAGCTACCCAACAGCCAAAAAGTCCAGCATTATCAGGCTGTCCACCTTATCACCCTCCCTTGCCAGGAGAAGTCATCAGCAGACACACTGCAGTATCTCCCAGTCAACATCCAGGAGTCAACAGTGAGTGGCAGAGATTAGCAATGGCTCCACATACAATTTTCCCTGCAATAAAACATGCACAGAACTCTTATTAAATGTAACAGAGATGGGCCAACCTCCAAAGACCTTAAAACTCATGGAGAAAGATTCCTGAAGTCTATGACTAAGGTTGCTTTTCATGGCTTCTCCCTCTAAAAGTGGCCTGTACCAAAGTGATGGTGCTAGAAACTGTGGGCCTGGATGATTTGCACATCATTCTCCAAATTCTGCAGCCTGGAGAAGATCTGATAAGCAAAGAGGCAAGCAAAAAGCATTCATACATCCCCTCTGATAGGTTTGTGGCCGAGTCCCTCATCACTCCTGATGTGGAAACACTGCCCTGCTAAAAGGATGATGCAGGGATATATACATTTAGTAAATAATTGACAAGATGCCAGATGCTCTGGTTACGGAGATGTACAAAGCAGCTGTCATCATGAGAGGCACTACAGTGCTAAAAGAAGGAATAAAAGCAGTAAAAATGGCATTACTATTCCCAAGAGAAGGAATCACCTTCAGCTACCTTCCAAGCAGTCTGCTCTGGCCAGACTTCTTTGTGCTTACATCCTTACTTCATCTGATTAAGAATTTAAGCTTTAAAAAGAGTCTGAATTCTGACTAGCAAAGAGGTTCTCCTATTAGGAAAGTCTTAATTTAAAACCCATTCTGCAACTCTGTTTATCCTGTGCTGCAGAAGAACAACGTGAAGGCACCACAGAAGTAGGCCATGAACACAGAAGCCCTTCCCATGTAAAAGATGACAGTTCACGTGATAATAGCTTACATTTACAGGAGCATCTTTCATATCAAAAGTGTTTTAAAAACTACAGAGACACACATCTCCAGCAAAATGCAATTTCTGGTTGTGTAAAAGGTGGCAGCCTACAAAATCACACACTCCAGTGGGACAAGGAAATATTTTTAGCTAAGAACACTCCATGTTGCCCATTAAAATGGCACATTCTTTACCTCAGAGGACTGGAGACCTCAACATTTACCACATGCAAGCCAAATAAAGACAACATCCAGAATATTTTTATTAAAAACAATTGTCTGGAATACAAACCGTCGAATTTACAATATGTTGGGTAGCTGCCGGATGTCGATAGAAAATGAACACATGCTGTAAATTCAGTGCCTGGTAATTAGGAAAATGTGTATGTTTCCCCAGTCTGCTTCTCTGTAGGTAGGACTAAAGGGCAACATTATGTCATTTCCCTTTGCGCAGGACTCCCTATTGACTTCCATAAAGAATTTGGCTTCAAAACTGATGACAGGGTACAGCCCGAGTTGAGGGAAGAACAACCAATAAATAAATGAAGATGGGTTGGTGACGGAAAAGTCATTCCTAGTCACCAAGACATCTTACCAGAATTTCTTCCAGCAGCATAATGAGGACAGGACAGATGATCTCTGCTCTCAGTTATACCAATCCCTCAAATCCAGAGTAATTGCTAAATGTGCACTACCACCAAAAACAGGATTCAGACTGAAACGAGGGCAAGCCTTGAAACACAGAACACAACACAACATGGAATAGCTTTGACTTTTTGACATGGCCTATTAAATGGGTCCCCTGAGTTTAACTGGCAGCCAACCCTTTCCTCCTAGATCTACCCTGCTTTAAAACATATTTCATTGATATTCGCTTGAATTTCAGAATTCTTCTGTTATCTTCAAGCAAGGATAGGAGTTTAAAAGCTTTCATCAACTAAACTGCATGTTTTGTGGTCTTTGCTCCACTTCTGTGCTTTTATTCCTTTATCTCCTCAAAGCGAGCTATTATATCCAGCAAAACCACGCAGCCAAAGACTGAGAAGTCACATTTCCTCCAAAGTCAGCATAACCACAAGCATGCAAGACCTATAATGATATCAAAGGCAGTACATCAGGATCTCATTGTAAGTATGATGTGAGCACGATAGGTGAAATCAGGATGGAGCCAGCAAAGCAACAGGGAAACAGATGAAGAAAGTTAGGCTTTTAAGATATGAGTCACCAAAACAACACCTTCAAGCACTGCTCTTTACTCAAACAGTGTCAGAGCTGGTGACACAGTTGAAGTCTTTCATTATCTGTGTAGTTTATTAGGTACTGTATTAGTCCATCTGATAATAATCAGTAAACGAAAAATTAGATTACAGGTCCATTGGATTTGCCTAAACATTGCAGGTTTGCCTTGAAGATATATTTTCTTCTTTCAATTTATGTATATCCTGCACTTACATTCAGGCCTGAAAAAACATGATGATATTTTCATTACTTAGTAGGAGGTTTTCTTATATTAATTTAATCACCAATATATTCCTTCTCGTTAGAATATTGAAATGACTCACCCATTCCAGCAAAGATTTGGGTGACAAATGAGACTATAGCCCTGAAGGAACTTACTCAACCCTCCAGTCTAAGATGATTACATGCTAATGAGAGAAAAGGCTCTCTAGCTTGTACAAGAGAGAAAGGGAAGGGGGGGAGGAATTAAACCTTTTCCTTAAATAAATTCATCTTGTGGCATTCCAGCACAGACAAACCCTCCAGCTATCATAACTCACTGGTTTGAAAAGGTCATTAGCACTCCATCTCCTTTTGCTGGGAGAATGAAGAGCCAAATTCATGGCCATGACGTGAAAATTTGCCCTTGGTATTGCTGTGGGATGACCTGATCCCCGAAATCCTACAGAGGAGATTCTTAGGGACATTTTTTGTGGAATATCAGCCCACACAGACACATTCTCCACATGGTAGCCACAAACACATCCTGCAGCCCCAGCGAGTGCAGCAACAGCAGCAATGCAAAATACACAGAACTTCAGGCCCTGCTTTTTTCCCTTCTTTCCACATTTCCCTGCCCAAATATTTCTTTCTCCTTCTCAGAGCATGTGAGAATATGTGGCACCAGACACATGATGCCTGCACTCAAAAAATAAGCTGCAGTGGGAAGCACTTTGTTATCCGTGTCTCTGACCTTCAGAGGAATACCCCACTGGGCAAGCTGGACCATAAAAGGAATCCATGTGTAGCCAGTGTTTAGAGAACCCATCTCCTTGTCTTTCCCAGCTATGGCACTGCCTTATTAAGACACTGAAGTAGTAGCTGCTGGAGAATCTCGGGAATGATCCGAGCAACAGTGCCCAGAACAAGCTTGTCACATTGTGTAGGCTGAAAATGAACTTGCAAAAGCTGGGAGGACTGTTCAGCTTGGGGATTACAGGCTGGGGAAAAAAAGAACTATTTTAAAGAAACCACAGTCATCCTGTTCCTGTGGAAATACACATGATTTTTTTTTATTTCATTTTCAACCAGTCAAACATTTTCTACACGGGAAAAAGGGAGAGAAGAGACTGGAGGTTGAGGACTTCATCTCGAGGGATGGCATGATGTGACATGCCAATACAATGGTATAATCATCTCATGAGGAGGCACAAGGACAAAAAAATCTTCTGTATATGGATCATGAAAAGGGCTTTCCTCTCCAGTCTCTGCTGTGCTCTGGTCCTCTGAGGAAATGGTATGCACTAAGTGGAAGGCAAAGAGGCAGATTTTTGGGTTCACCTCCCAGCTGCAAGCATTTCTGTGAAAATCTGATGGCTAAGTTTTGATTGATACTTTTGAAATTCAGGTGAAGATCAAAAAGAAATTTATGAAGTTTGTTGCTTGTTGTTTTTCCCCCCTCACAATAGGTCCATTTCATTTAAAGCCATTTATACAAACTTATTTCTAAAAAACACAGATGGAACAAGTTTTATTCTTTATATTAAGTAAGCATTCTGCTCTGGAGCCAACTTCAGCCCTATATATCTTTCTCACCACTATAATTATAACACTAATTTTCAGAAATTCCCAGGATTGAGACACTGAGTATCTGATCTTCTCCCTATCACTGAAGGGCTGACAGTGTTATAAATGAAACCAGCTTGCTCCTGTTAACACTGTCTGCTCATTGGAATTCTGCTCAAAAACATCCTCCCAACCCCAAAAGATATATTTCTCCAAATTAAGCTATTACACATAGGAACCTGTGTTGTGGTAGGAAGCAGCATGTCCTGTGAACACATAATTGTTTATGTTCTCAGTCACCTCTGCAGCAACTTTAGAAGTGCATCACAGCTACAGAGTCCTTGCTTGTGCACAGAAACAGCAGAAAATTACCCCAAACCTGGTTCAAAACCAAGTGCATTAAATCTGTGCAAATCAGCCCAAATGTGATTGGGCTTACCCTCTCATGCTGTTTCACAGTAAGACCTGACTTGCAAGAGGCTCAGCTGACAAGCAGTAAATCGAGTCATGGTAATTTGGTTTCTTTCCACTGTGTGCATTTAATTGACTTTAAAATTTACCATGATACGTATGCATCAGGCTTAGATCATCCACAGAGGGCTCACTAAGAAGGGAGCACTTGCTCAATTCAGTCAGTCCATACACCAAAAAGCTGTCTCAGTCTGGTGGAACAGGGAAGTAGCAGCATGGAGAAGTAACTTCACCAAACCCCTGAAGAAACCCTGCTTTTGGGTAGCAGTTTAGAGCACCTCTTCTGGTCTCAGCACAACACTGTCCACCTAGAAGATAACCCTTGCTGGAGCAGTCCTTGCTGTTTGCTTGAATTATGTCTGCATTGAAAATGGGTCACCAGCTACCTTAAAGGAAACTTGAAGGCACCTTAAAGGAAACTTGAGGCATGTTTTCAGAAAAGGTCAGAGGAAAAAAAAACCCAGAAAACAAAATCCCAAACCAAAAGACAACCACAACTTGCTGCTGAGTTGCAGCCTTCCTTTGATTTTCTGTGTCAGCATGACAAACTTCGGCCTTTTATTCAAGACTATCCAGCAAAGCCTATTAACAAGCAAGTTTATTTGGGACAACCAACAAGTTTTGACATAAAGAGGAGCATCTATTTATATTTGCTTAATGTCAACCAAGATGAAGCTAACCTTTCACTGTCACATACACTGCCCACCGGTTTATACTCTCCAATAAACAAAAGGAAATGCATCCTGCTTACTTTTCCACTTCCCATCACCCAGGAAGAGAAGGGCTCAGCTGCAACACCAACACAACTCCTGCTCCTTCTAACCTGTAGCTGTGTCACTGGTGTTGACCTGACCCTCTGGCCAGGCTCTGTGCCAGCTGTCACTAGACTTCTTTCCTAAGGTGTAGTTGCCCCTGACCTTATTTCTGGCCAGGAATATTTCTTGAGCTGTGTGCTGCTGAGTTAATTTGCCCAAGAAGCACAGCCACTGGATGACTTCCTTCATGCTATGAAAGACCTTGATCACACAAGGACAATCTGCTGGCAAGAGGGATTTTCCTTGTTTAGCACGAGCTAAGAAGTAGGTTACGATGAGAGAAATAAAGCCGCTTATAAACATTTATCTTCAGTAATTAAAAACTTGTTTAAAGGCACAAAGCCAAAATTGCAGAAGCTAATTGACCAAATGAGATGCTCCTGCAAGTTGAAATCAATTTGGAGTTTCATTTGCAAATCACATTTTTCCTCTGTGGTTCTTTGAACTGAGCTGTGAAGGGATGGCTCTGCCCAGGCTGCCAGCAATCTGATAGTGTTTACAGAACTCTGCTTATTCGTGTGTAAAACTTGTTAGCATCTGACTTCGTTTAATCTATTACCCCTGCAAACCAATTGGCCTCAGCTTTTTGAAGGGAAATCTCATCTTCTGATTATCTGGTTTAATTTCAGATATTAGATCATAAAGACGTTAATAAAATGCAAACTCACACTGAGAAGCAGATGCTCCTAGAAACACACTGGCTGAATTCATTTTCATGTCACTCCTTAGAGAGTCTTACAGCTGGGCAATAACTGCAATTTCTCTCATGTCTAATAACTTCTACCATTCTGAGCCCAGAATGCCCTGAAGAATAGTAACATAATTAAGCAACAAGTTCAACAATGTTCTTGTTCTCTTAGAAGAAGGCATTTAAATGTAATAACTAAGAGATACCACTGCAAGTCTGCAAATTTGCAGTTTCAGAGGCTGCCCTTTAGTTCTACTTCTGTCCAGACCCTTGCAACATACATATGCAGCCCACAGAATGTGTTACTGTAGGTAAATACATCAAACATGTTTGCCTGAAGAGTATTCTTTAAAACTTTGCCTAAGACACGGGGATATTCAACCATCAGCTTCTTTTGTATGAGAACAACACAGTATTCCTTTTGCTTTTCTTTAAACGACATGAAATTTGTTGCTGAGCATCACTATTAAATATGAGGCCTTGTTTAATGAAAAGAAGGATTAATGTAGATTTTTCAGCCAACTCATTTGTAAGCACATGCATTTGTGTGATGAGGTATACATGATGGCATGAGAATGCTTTACACCATTAATTAAATTAACTCTGCCTCTTGCACTAGTTGTGGATATCAGGCACATGGAAAATGACTAAGCATCTGAGAGCTCCGTTACATGCTTATTGTCTAGGAAGAAATATGGAAATACAGGGGTTCCCCTGCCTAAGAGTTTGACAAAAGTAGACCAGGACCAAGAATGGAACCTCTTTCAGTCAGTTTAGAACAGTGCCTTGGGTCTCTGCCATATGGAGTTGACAGAAGTTAAGCCACATGCTCTGCTGTGGATAGTACAGGAAGTTTCAAGGTTCTGCACCTTCACAACCTGAGGCCAATGTTCACTTAACACAGCTTTTTTGCATTTCAGGCATCTGAAGTCTTTTGTATGAGAAAATTCTGGTGGCAGATATGACTTACACTGTTTGACAGTGCAGTGACAGAGATGGAAGAGCTCCGCAGTCTACCCTGGCTTAACAGACTGCATACTGCCAATTTGCATCTAAGATACTAAAGAGATGTAATTTTTCAACATAACCATGGGCAGGAAAGCCATTGACACTTATTTGTACTGTGTCAGCCACATTTCTTCAGATTCACGATTTTCTTTGTGCAGTTCCTATGTTTTGGTCTAATTCTGAAAATCAAGATAAAGTACCATGTTATATTGCTCATCACATGGTGCTCTTTTAAGCAGGCATGCTTGTCAGAATTATCAATAATAAGCACCAAAAGCTGTGCCACCATGCCTGTATTTATTAAATATTATTTAAATAAAATCCAGCTCATGAAGGACATCGCTCTACTTAAAGCTAAAAATTTACAGTAGGAAACAAAAGGGCAGATTTCCCTTTGACAACACATGGGTTACCTGGTTATAGGATTGGAGGGGGCTCTTTTCACACAAGAATTTCCATAATTCCTTGGTGTTTCCAAGAGATGGAAGACAGGGCATTTTGCCAGCTGTCTGGGTGCTAGATTGGAGCTGTCCTCCTAAAAGTTTGGCAGGTACAGTACATGTAGTACACAGATTACAGAATGATCTTGACATACATCTGGATTATCATATGAAATACTAAGGAGCTGATTTTGTTGTCTCCTTAGGACTTGCAGTGTGCTTAGATCAATGAAGTTTATACTCTGCATGTCTAGCTCTTTGGAAAAACAAAGCTGCTTTTACGAAACATTTCTCCAAACCTACTTTAAAGAAAATATTATCTGAAAAACACAAAAATTAGCCGCTAAATTCTACTGAGCTTTCCATACGTTTGGTTATTTCCTCCAGGGCATCTGAAATGCTACAACAGCAGAGATTTGTCTAGGATCCACTCTCACTTGAGAGTGACTGCAGTAGAGAAGGTTTTAATGAGCCACTGGGTCATGCTTTTCTGCCTGGGTTAAGAATGAACTCCAAGAACTGCAAAACAGAGATGCAGTGTGAAGGGCCAAACCCACCTCAACAATCCAAATATGTCCTGTCAGTCCTGGAATTCCAGGCAGCTGTGAAGACAGGTTAACAGCTGGAGCACTCTGCTTCAATTTGTTCTCAACTCTCACGCATCTCTAATCTTATTTATTCAGTGTCTTAATATTTAACTCCTGGGCAGAAGATGTTGTGTCTCAGCTCTACCAAAAAGTGAATATTTTACAGAAAGACGAACAGAAATCCTCCAAGTATTTGCAACTTCAGGATATATGAAGTTCGTGGAGAGATAAAACCACTGTAGGTTGTATTCTAGTAGCAAAAGAGGCTTGGAACAGACAAGAGCACAGCTCTTAAGAGGACAGAGGCTTAACTTTTGTTCCAGTTCTGAAATAAGACATCAACACTGGCAAATGACATGGAACACCTATGCAGCCAGCTTCTCTTATGTTCAAACATGCACTCATCAAAAACTTGTATTAAGATCATATTCTCCTTTCATCAACACAAACCTGAACTGAAGCATAATCTCTAAAAACTCTTAATAAAAACATATCCAGATGCTTGAGAACAAGGAACGGGCAAGTCCTAGTGTTTCAAGGAAAAGGAAACCAGGAAGGAACCATTTTCGTGTAATTCCTAAACTCTCAACACTGTTTAACATTTCTCACTAATGTACACCCCATACCAGGGACAACTCCACTGCAGGAATGAAGAACAGCTTCAAAAGTTATTTGTGGTCATTCAGTGTTGATCTAACATGGACACACACTTACCCTCACTGTCCTGGACAGCAGAAGGAAAGTTTTTTACTTTCTGTGCCTGGCAAAGATGACACTTCCTTGCTCTCCAGAAACATTAACATGCTATGGAAACAAATGTGTCCAGTCTTAACCTCTCCAGAAAATAAAAAACGTGCTTCTCGTTGTCCTGCAAAGATGTACCCTGTGCTGGTTTTACCTTCTTCACTTGGTGAATCAGTCCTTTGTATGCTTACCAGAGCTACAACAGGCCCAACAGGAACAGTAGAAATCATGGGAAATGTTTTTCTGGTTCTCTACACACCTTCACGGATCCGGACTGAAATTCACTTGAGTTCTTCCTCAGTTGTAAGGTAAGTTTTGGGATTAACCATGTGTCTTGTTTTAGCAGAAGTTGCATTAAGCAATTTACTACCCCTGGATACTTTGAGCCTCCTGCAGGCTGCTGCCATCCCCGACCTGCAAGCTGGGTTATTTCTGTGAGCATTCCCCAACCTACATCCATGAACATGAATCACACTGCTTTATAAAACTGTATAAATGACAGACTGGAAAGGAGTTTGTGATTAAGCTGTTGGATCTCTCTTTTTTTTTTTTTTTTTTAATAAAGAAATCTTTAATTAATGTCTTTAGTAATTAATGCTGTCAGGAACCATACAGCTTTATGGCACTGTTTTTCTCTATGCCTTTTTAGTGTGAATTTAGTAACATCTGATTGGTCTGCAAAAGGATGAGTCCTTTAGTCAGGACAGCTGTGGCCCCTGTTGGGACACCCTACACAGCCTACAAAGTAGTGTGGTGAGTCTTTTCAGTGATTTGATGAGAGATAACCCCTTCTCTTTGCCATATTTTCACAACAGGACGACCAACATCTCTCCTTCCCCATGAAATGATCTGCAATCCCTTAAGGAAGAGCATGATGCAGGGCAAAACTGTGGTTCAGATTCAAAGTTTAGCTTCAGCTAAATGGAGGCCAGGCTGATAAGGACCCCAAGACTTTCCTGAAGTCTGCAGTAGTGATGATATGGCAATGGAGCAAATTGGATCAGCGTCCTAGCATAATTAAAAAAAAATACAAACAAAACAAACAAAAAACCACAAAGCAGAGGTGAAAATTCATTGCTGGTACAATGGCAGGTCAGCCACTTGTAAAATTGAGGTTTAAGTGCTAAATAGATTAACCTGAGAAATATTCTTTAGAGTTCAAGGGGCTTATTTTTGCTCTCAGTTCTGCTGAAGTCAAGGAAGTAGGTCCATTGTCACTTCAAGAAGTATTTCACCTCAGATTTTCAGTGCAGCTGCAGCAGACTGAAGTGTACCAGCAAGCTCCTCCGAAAGCACCACCCCTCCAGACACACACTTACTCTACCCAGCCCCAGGCTAAATTCTTCCAGTGTCAGTTACAACATCAAAATGACAAAACCCGATGGTTTTGTTCAAGAGAACATCTTTTACTGCCTAGGAAGAGGCACAAAGCAGCAGGTGGTATTTGTTTTTTCCCCTGCTGAAAGAAGTCAATCCCCTGTGCTCCAATTACACACGGGATTCTTCTTCTTGTCAGTTAAGTGCAGCCCATTTCTGTGACAGCCCCGACACTCCAGCACAGTATGTACCCTGTGGCTGGGACGGCAAAGCGTTCATCCAGCTCCTGCAGGGCTGCCACTGCCTCATAAATCAACTGGCTGGAATAACTCAGGTAGGGCTTAATCCAAAGGCCACTGAAATCAGTGGAAAGCTTCCCACTGACTTCAGCCAGCTCCAGACCGGTATCTCGGGGCTTTATTAAACCACAGGACTCCCTCTGCCCCTGGGGAGCAGGAAAAAGCCTCAGCTTTGCCACAGAGCAGCTAAAGATGTAGCACATCCCATCACCCCAACATCTGAAGGGTCCTTTTTTCCCTGCCCTCACACCTGACCACTACAGACCAGGTACAGAATGCTGCCAGACAGGCACAAGTTAACTCTGCCATGCTTTGTCCTGGGTTTCCCAGCCTGTGCCTGAAAAGTCTCCTTGTCCCCCTGAGGTACCCGAGCTGCTGGGTCCCGGCCAGGCTGAGCACGTGCCATAAATCTGACAGCCTGGGAGAAAGCTGGACAAAGTCCCATATGTCTGCTGTTGGACACATGCCCCCTAGACAGGTCTGCACTGCTGCTACAAACACGTTGATAGGCCTCCAGAGATCCAGACAAATATAAATAGTAAAAAAAAAACCAAGAAACCTCTGACTGAACAAAATTTCTGGGTGGGCGCAGGTGAGCCTGTGTGGGGAATCCAGAACGTCTGGAACACCTTGAAATTATAAGAACTTAAAATGCAAAAAACCCCCACTTCGTTTCTGAGTAGGTGTCAATTTTTATCTGAGTTGCCACAGAATGAACTACGAGCCACAGCACACACCAGGGGTGAAATGCAATGCTGGTCTTCAAAGTACAAAACGAGTTCTCCTCTCAGGATCAGTCCTGAGCATAAAAACCTGGAATTCCAGGTCTACACAGCACAGCAAAGTATCATTTCCAACAGATTCCTAATGGAATAAAAAAACCAAACACAAAGCTGAACACCAGACCTCAAGGACTGAACTTACACTAAGCTTCTCCAAAGATTAAATAGCTGGACATCAGTGGCTCCAGCATCACAGACACCTGGGATTCTGACAGCACACGTATCCTCACCCATCCTAACACGGCCTCTGGGCCCTCATGAAGGCATGGTAACATCAAGTCACTCCCTCTTGGGCATATGGTGCATGAGTCCATGCTGCTACATTTTCACCCCTCAGTCCTTCTTGGGCACAGGCACCAGGCTAGAAAGACAGGCTTCCCGTGTACTTTTATCCCAGGAAATGGCAAAATGCGTCACTGCAGCTGGCTGAGTTACAAGCACTGCTGATGGATATGGCTGCTTGCATTTCTGCGTTTACTGTTCTACTCAAAGAAGCCTAAACAGTGTATGGGAGACCTAGCAAACATGTTACAGCCTACACAGTCATCCATCTGTCCATCTGCCAGCAGAAATGCTTGCAACCAGTGGTGGGTTCCCCATAGCAAGGCTACAGCCCACTGATGGGAGGGCACAGGGAAATGGCCTGTGCTCAGAACCTGTGAAGGAGCATTTCCAACCTCCGTGCTGCACTTTAGGACTGCACAATCCACATCATAAAACACGTGAAAGTGTTCAGAGGCAAGTCTGGCAAGCAGATTTCTGTAGCTTACGACATGTGAACATGTTGTAGTTGTATTATTAAAGGCGAAGACGATCCCCAAATCCCTAAAAGTCTGAATTCGCCATAACCAATGCAGCATCACATATTCATTTGTTAATAACTGCCCCAGTGCTGCTGCCCTTCCCTCTGTGTGAGCTCTGCAATGGGGGCAGACACTCAGCTCAGCTCCTGCCCCATGTTGCCCTTGCTGGGGCAGGATTTGGGAGGTCCCAGCTCCTGGAGTCACATCTGAACTTGAGAATCAGGCTCTGTTATTGTTAAGGCAAACCAAAAATAAAAAGGCCAGACTAAATTATTTTTAAGATCCTGAGATTTTTAAAGCAGTCTTATGACTTTTAAGGGGTCTGACTCATTGTACTTGAATGCTTGAAGTTGGCAGCAGCAAAGGGAGTACAGCAATTTATTGTTGAAAGCCTTCAAATGTGTGGGAAAGAGCATGGAGCGCATCCGCAGTGATTAGGGAGAAAGAGGGACACAGGCCCAAGCCCTTCTCCTCTGCCCTCCGAGCTACCCTCCTCCATGAAGGCACCACACTAAACCCCAACAAAGCACCCCAGACATGGCAAAACCACTTCCCATTGGCAGGGATGGGACACACCTGACCCCCTAGATTTCCACTCCAGTGATGGTGAGGGCAGAGCCCACTGCCCCCAGCCCCTGTGGCTGTCCCTGCCTGCCCAAACCAGCCACACCACATGGCTGAAGCCCAGGTCACCCCACAGCCTCTGCCCACTCACAAGTGCCCAGAGGTCTTCAAAGAGAAGCTGAGTCCCAAACTACAACCCCCAACATCCTCCACAGACCACCCAAGGCCTCTCTTCCCAACAAACCCTAAGGTCTCGGCCTTTCCTTAAGCAGTTTTGCTTAAAGCAGAAGTGCACTACAAATACATAAACATCGTGGGCTACACCATGCATTTATGGGCTCTGCAGTCCCTCCCATGCTGCCCAACACTCACACACTGCCCCAGGCCCAGGGGGAAACTTTCTGGGACAAGGAGACAGCTTAGTGCCATGGCACATTTGCTGCCCTGC
Source organism: Monarcha castaneiventris obscurior (assembly GCA_026261815.1). NCBI lineage: Eukaryota > Metazoa > Chordata > Aves > Passeriformes > Monarchidae > Monarcha > Monarcha castaneiventris. The sequence continues at coordinate 15,713,331 of JAMPIT010000884.1, forward strand.
CTTTTGGGGAGGTCACCAGCCAGGTGATGGCTGTGCTGCTCAAAGGGAGGCTCCTGCCCCATTTCCCTTTGACCACCAGGCTCCACAGGAGTTTATTTATCTGCTGGCAGCACTGCTGCTTTCCAGAGCTCAAGGGCTCAGCGTACAGCCTGATGAGAGCTCCCATCCCCAGCGCTGCATGGCAGCACTTCCTTTGGGAAGAAAGGCAGTTATTGCATCTCATCTTCCAGGGATTCCCCCCAAGTATCATCAACTTCCATCAGACAATTGCTGATGTAGCAGAGCCTTATTAAAAAGCTCAAAGTAGGGATACAAATCGTAATGCATTCTGCTGGCTTCCATTTAAAACTTCTCTGAAAACACCTTTTCTTTCATAGTATTCAGAATCCAAAACACCATGGTTTTGTCAGCTCACGGGAAAGGAAAGAAATGAAAATGAACTCCCTATTCAGAATGAAATAAAAAAAATGAGAACAAAATGTTCTTAAAGCTAGCTTTTATTTTTTAAATCAGTGCAGTGTTAATGAATTTAATCAAATGTTTTTATCACTGAAGACATTACAAAAATATATTGAGCCTTTCTCCGTACTTAAAGCCGTGTAAATCATGAAATTTCATTAAAGTGAACAGAACTGTACAGGTGTAAAATGGGTTTAGTTAATGAAATGTCATCCCCAGTATTTTCATGGTATTTCTTTCATAAATTGACATCATCATACCCACATCAAATTCTGCTCTCATTTCACCAAAGTAAGTCTGTAACAACTGATAGCAAATGCTGCCCTTGTTGCCCCACATAAAGTGGCTGTAAATGAATAAAAAGCAACAGGCAGTACAAACACAACAACAATGGCACAGTAATGGCAGACAATTCACACGTGCTATACTGCATATACCAGGTGTATCCCAGCTTTCAATTTATATCTCATAACTTTATCTTTAATATATATAATATCTGCCATTTAAATATCTGACAAACACAATCCCTTCTGCACAGCACTCAGCGTCTGAGGATGAGCTTTCCTATCCATGATTTCACATGGCCATATTCCACCTTTGATGCTTACATTTATCCATGTAGCAAAATAACTAGAAGCCAGACATCTAGAGCAGTCTAAGGGAATTAGACAATAGACACCCCTCATCTCTCCCACAGCACCAGCTAAAGCTATTTTATGGCACTTATCATTATTAGCAAAAGGACTCTTTGGAACTTAAGGCAGAGATTCTCATAGCCACTGCTAATCAAAGGCAAGCCACCAGCACCATTTTCCATGTGCAGTAACTCACCTCTCTGCTTCCAGGCGCATTTCCTCACGCTTTTGCCTCCTGAGCTCTCTGCGGCGTTCAAAGTCATCCATGGTGGGTGTTTAAGCGTTCCAAGCTCTGGGAAGATCCAAATCTAAAAGGGAGATGATCGCTTAGATAAGAGTGAAAACGCAAGGGATGCATTTAACCAACTGAGTGCCTTTAATTTTGTTTTGCTGTCTTAACTTTGCTGTAACTATTTTCTTTTTCCATCAAAAAACTCAACTTCCTCAGTATTGTTGAGATAAACAAGATTAATGAAACCTCTTGTAGGATAAACATAGCCCATGCCTGCGTTTAGTTTCCTAGTTAAAATTAAATCAACATGCTTTAAGTAAGGACTGTATACATCTGCTAGCCGCAGACTAGCTATTTGTAACGTCACAGGTCTTTTCCACTAACAAAAGCAACAATTCAGCAGGATTCTTAACTTCAAGCTTCCAATTTTTCACCGCAAGCAGTAAAAGCACTGCACAAGAGAGTTCTTATTTGCCTTAGTTGTACAGATAATTAAAAGTTCTGCAAAAGTTAGTCCCCGTCTGTCTGTTCCCACCCCCCTTCAGAAATGCAGAAAAAAAAAGCGAAGAGAGAATAAGAAAGAAAAGGAAGAAAAAAGAAAAAGAGAAAAGGGGGGTGGGGGGGTGGGAAGAAAACGAAAACAGAAACAAGAAAAATAAGCCACTGCTTTTAAATACCACCCAGGGGAAGTCAAACTATGTACAAATCCTGCTCAAAGAACGAAAAGTAGCAATATTTTTTTTGTAGCTTAATCCGCGCGTTTTCCCCGTGCCCTACCTTCTTCTTTATGATTTAGTCCATGAAGTATTTTCCCCTTTACAGTTCTTCATATACAAAACCTTTCCAGCCTCGGTTTATATCCCATCAAGCCGACTATTACAGAATTCCCCTGCAGCCCCCAAACCAAAAATGACTACCAGAAAAGGGAAAGCTGTTCTCTTTTTGTCCCTGCTTTGTTTACAGAGCTGTCAGTGGTTAGTTAAACTCTGCCTGGAATCTGGCATTTAAGGCCTGCTCTAAGATTGCTTCCTGTGCAGGGCTGGAGGCCTCAGCTTCCTCTGCAATCCTAGCCCTGGCGCTGCACTCCGAGGATTTCCACCCCCCACGTCCCCCCCAGAACCACGTTTCCCAGCCCAGCACTCCACAGAGAAAGCCACCGTGCAGATGCCGACTGAAACCTCCAAAGGTGGCTCGGGAGCTGCTGGCAGCTGTTGGGAAACAAAGCCAAGGTGCATTTGTGCATTATTTGGAGCGCTCTGAGTGCAGATGGGGATCTGTCCTGCGGCTTTATATTCCTGCCCGCCGGTGCAACGGCCAAGTGCCCTCCCCATAAAATCACTGGCACCAGCAAAGCCTTGCATGACTTCAGGAATTCGTGGCTTTTTCTGCCCCCTTTCTTGGATTAAAACACTGCTGAGGGCAGGGGTTTTGTGAAGGTTATTTTATTAGTTTACTTTCCCCGGGGCTATTTTTCTTTCTGATTTGTTCCCAGATTGGGGGATTTAAAATTTTGTTGTTGTTGATGTGATTTTCCTCGCATTTGTCTGGGGTTGTTTTGTGGAGATTCAAAGGAAATGTTAATTTTGCGAATCTGATAGAGACAGTACCATTGCTGCTGCTTGCCTATTTTTTTTTTTTTAATTCATGGTTAGACCATATATCTAAAAAGCGAGTTGTAACAGGACTTTTTGCCCATCTTGTGTTTACTCCTAGCACCAGGTACCCCTTGAAGAACCCAGAGCTGCAAATCTTCTGTTTTCTCCCAAGAAGTGTTTCCATCTCAGCCCACATGTTTAGCTGAATCTGGCCCCAGTTGCTTTGCTGGAGGATGTGTGGGTTGCAGGGCTGATGTGGTTCCCCCTGGCTGGGAGACATGGATCAAAGGAGGAATGGGACACTACAGAGCAAGTTCAAAGCAGTGTGCTGGGTTTCTGTGCAGATGACAGTGTCCTCAGGAGCTAACACTATACCAGGCAGCAGCATTTAGTCTGTAGAGTCACCATCAGAGATTTAAACACAGAGCTGGCCGTTAGGATGACAACTCACATGCTAGAAACAAGAATACCAGCCGCAAAGCAGACATGCTTTGATTTATTTGCACCTTCATCACCTCCTACCCAGTCACTCTCTCCACCTCTCAAGGCACACTCTTTCCTTCTGGGCTGCTCCAGGCTCTGTGCATCATTATCCCCATCCCATCCTCCACCCCTCCCTTTTCTACATAGTCCTCAGCACCACCTCTCAGCTCCAAAAGCTCAAAAGCTCTTCCTCATGAGGAAGTCTGAGGAGGATAGTAACAACAACCCAGCACTATTTCTGTCCTTCCTCCCCTCTTTTCCTTCCCAGGAGCACTGGGGAGATTGCCCAGCAGTGATAAGGAGTTCCCTGATGCAGCAACTTTTCCCCATCTTCAGGGAACTTTTCTGTTGTGCAATGAAGATCAGATGGATGGATGTCTTGGGAGGACATCAAGGGTTTATTAGAGTGTAGTGTCTCCTCTCAGGGGACTGAGGCACAGCCACTGCAGGACATTCAGAAAGCTTGCAACCCAAATCTCTCTTTCAAAAATGAGGAAGCCACTTGGGAAATGGAGATCAGGTCAACAGTTTGACCTTTAGCTAGCAAAGCCATATTAGTGCAAGAAAATGAGTGATCAGCCAGAAGGTTCACTGGAAGAAGTCAACTATTCAGTGCTGTTCAGTCTCCCCAAAAATGACAAGCTGTCCTTCAGCCTCTGAGAACCACCAGACAATAACATCAATCTATCTAAAAATTCTTCCCATTTCCACAAAAATATGTAATACGTATAATATAATGCACATTTTTTAGTATAAAATCTAAGATTCTCAGAAGACTCAAAAATTGATTTATTGATGTAGGTACCAATTATTTGAAGAGTTTTCTACAAATCATTTTTGGGAGCATGCACATTTGAATGCTTCTTTTTTTAAAAAATGAAAATTGTTCATCAGTGAAAACATCCTGGGACAAAATGTAACACTCCACCCAGCTCCCATCCAGGGCCTGCCTTCAGAGCCAATTGTGAAAATGTCTCTGTGTGACCTTCCGAGGTGTGCAAAGACATTATAGTTTTTCACTCTTTGTATATTTTTTTTCCTGTAACACTTGTTTTTAATAAGTTGGTGTCAGACCAAAAAAGTTTATTTTTCTGAAAAGAGAAAAACCACCCCAAGAAAACCATTTCAAAAACAACGTTGCATTCAACGTCAAAAAGAAAAATTCCCTAATTTTATTTCAAAGATAGAAATTTTGGGTTTCAAATTACAATGGAAAGTATTTCAATACCTCAATTTACATTTTTTTCCAAACTATTTCCAGGTATGTTTTTCATCTAATTCAACTGGAAGACACCAATAAATTTTAAAGAAGCATAAATACAAATATATATTTATCAAACAGATGTAGATATCTGAAACTACTTGACCAGTTCTATTTCCCTGGCATCCATATGTATTTGCAAATTACTGGAATATGGGCTACCCTTACAGCGTGAAAAGGTCCACCACTTATCATTTTGTTGTTTCTACCTCAAAACAAAATCCTCAGCATCTTTTTCAGCTCTTACACCACTGAAATAATCTGAAGTAAACTTTGGGGGGTTTTCCACCACCAAAAACAAAAAGAGGGACCCTATGGAAGAATTTGCCTACATTGCCTCATTGCTTGAATCAGAATCACAGCAAAGTGTGTGCCCTCAAAATATCATCTCTCCCCAAAAAAATCCCTCATTTCAAAAGCAGTACCAGTCTCTCCCTCTCTGCACTTCACATAATGCCTTTGATCTTCAGCTGACTATGGTTTATTGCTAAAAGTTGTTGAGTTTTTCATTGTCTTGCTAAAACGTACTTTCTTCAAGGACGGCCACATTTAATTCCTCCCAGAACAAAGCCTGCAAATCCCACTCTCCTTTTTGTCTCATCCCATGAGAGACTTTGAAATTTAGTCTTCTTTCTTCAAGCTTTCATCAAGGTAGAAAATCAGAGGAAGGCGCACAATAATTGCAAATATGTGACAAAATATTTTAATAGTACTTGGTGGGACTATGGTTTTTGAAAGCAAACAATAAATTGGCTGAGTAGAAATACACACACAATCATATAACTGTATGGAGAGCAAAATGACCTCCTGCTCTGGCTCAGATTTAAAACTGTCCTCACCCTATTCCCAGCGCTGGTTTCAGAGACAGCTCAGCATCCAGGGGGCCTTAAAAACAGACGAGCCAGTCTGGCAACAAGCAAAAATGCAAACTACTACTCAGGTCTTTAAACAGAAATGTCTTTCAAGACCTCCCAGTCACCTTTCCATTACACTGCAGGAGCTCCCAGACTGCGGTGTTTAGGCTGAGCTTCTGCACCAGCTTCAAGCAAGCTGAGCCAAGAAACTTCAAACCAAAGCCCATTTCCTAACACAATGCAGTATTGCACGAGCCCCTGTGCCGGCCATGCCTGGTGGCTGCATTGCACAAGCACATTCCATCTCACTTCCCTCTTGGCACAATGAAAGAATTGCCAATTTCCTCACTCACCTGAAGGGACGCAAGGGGCTTTGGCCTTAGGTTTCTTTGGAGCAAGAGAAATCTTCCACTGAATTTCCTATTGTACCTAAAGACCTCTGCACGCTGTGCCCCAGGTGTGTCCCCTTCCTCTCTGAGCCCAACAATCCTCTCACACTGATGAATAAAGAGGGGTTCCAGCCCAGGCCCATCCTGCTCTCTGGTAGAATCCCTGTTCTGCAGGAGCTGATAGAAATTTCAGGACCCTTCCAAGTCCAGCTACACAGAGGTTTTCCATGTGCTTGCAACTAAACATTTGATTGTCCTCTGACCTGTCCTCACTGCAGGATCAGGTGATGACAGATGACCTAAGTTGTTGCTCTGTCATTGCTCTCTTTTTGGTTTTTTTTTTTCTTCATACTACCACCAAAACCATCAAATGTGTCATTAAATTTTGACTTGAACCACGACTGCATGCAGCTTTGTCACTTGTACCACATTAATCCAAGTGTCCCATTTTCCCATTCTTGTCCACCTCAGGTGGCCCAAAACCCTGGTGTCAAAGTGAGGACCTTTCAAACATCAGCAAAGACTGGTCAGTGACAAGTGTAAAGAATAGTTTACTCCAGCTGGCTAAATGCCATGACATCTACTGTATTCCTAAGACCACCTTTGCCCTTTCTTTCTACCCCCTCCACCTCAGAAGTGAAAACAGAACATCTTCATTGCCCCTTTTGAAGCTAAAAGCAACTCAGCAAGCAACACTCATTGTCTAAATGCGACTTGTTTAATCTGGCACCCGTGAAATGCAGGTATGACAAGCATTCTACTGCAAATATCTGGGAGAATTAGAGTTCCTTAATCTATCTTCTGTCAAAACAAATAAATGTGTTTTTTATTAAAATCTGTCAGAAAACATTTGGAAATTATTTTCATTGCTCCCCTATTAATTCTGCTTTAGAAGCATTCAGTGCCACTCGTGTCTTTTAGAAACAGGCACGACTTCATTGAAATCAAGAGGTGGAGTTCAAAGGATTGATTTGTCCTTTGTCACACCTCATGCATGGCTTTCTTCAGTCCAAGATGTTAGATATCACTGGAACCACATATTACCAACAGTAAGGTTCCATAAATTCATTTTCAACGTTCCTTTCATGCAAAACCACATCTGCAATTGTTTCTGTAAACTTGGCCAAGTATTCATGTTGACTGCAGAAAATAAACTCTTGTACATATATACACACACACATACACACAAACTCGTATCAAGCAGCTTTATTCCTTCCCAAACAGAATCACTCATTTGGGACTTGAGGCAAAATAAATCTACTAGGTCAACATGAACACAGTTTTATTCCAGTGTAGCTGTGCCTTGTTTCATCTGACCATGCTTCTTAGGACTTCCAAGGAAAACCATCAATGGCAAACCAACCTTAGCATAAGAAAATCAAAGTTTGGTGTTTTCTCAAGGTCCCAGTTTCAGTACTTTGAACATTTCACTTCCAGCTACATGTGTATTTCCAAACAACTGACTTTATGAGAAGGAGGCAGTGAATTACAAAGAATTTCAACAAGGGAATCAAAAACCCTATCTGTTAAAGTCTCTGCTTTTGGTATAAAGTATATTTTCAATCTCATCTTTCACAGGAGTTTAAAAAGCTCATGTACATTGGCGGGGCATTTGCAAGCCTGATGAACGTATTAGTGAACATCTCTGTGGCATCCTGAGCAAAAATGTGCAGTGCTTACATAAAATAGAGATTCCCAGCTGGTGCTTTGTGGATACTCATGTACCACTCATGGTACTGATGGCCCACAGGACCACACCATGGTCCAGGCTCTCGATCCCAGTAGGTGCTGAACAGGTTTCACCCACCCTGCCTCCAGCACAGGTTACCAAAGTGAACATCATTAATGTTCTTGAAAGTGCCAGGCCCTGTGACAGCTCCTGCTGCTACAGAACCACACGAAAATGCTGACAGGGAGCTTTTCATAGGACTTTGTTCCTGCCAGAGCTCACTCCTTGGGTGTGCAACTGCAAGATGCATGGCTGGTCCATTTCTTGTTCCATGATCTAGTTCAGCACTGGGGCAGGAGCGCTGCAGAGCTGTGCTGTCCCAGAGGTGCCAGCAAACATCAGTGTTGCTGCAGCAGCAGGAGCTCCCATCTCAGAGCCACTCCATTGCCATGGAAAGTCCCCATTTATCTTTACTCCCTTAGGCAGGCTGACTGTGGATATGCCATTTCCTGTCCTCCTACTTCCTTCCTCTCCTTTCCTCTACTGCACCTTGACTTAAGGGCCAGGCAGAGCGTTCTCTTGACATTTGGATTTGCATATACTGGTCCCACCCCTGATCTCTGTGACATTTGTCTATCATTTCCCATTAGCAGACGAAGGAAGAAATATGACATAGCTGGAAGCTGCTGGCACAGCCACTGGTTCTCATAGTAGAAGGATCGACCCTTGACTCTCCCCTTCAAGTGTCCTCTGAAGTATCCCAAATATGTTGTCCCCAAAGATCAGAAGATACTGAAATATTATTCGTACACAAACCAGAGTTGAAATCTTGGTCCTCTTGGAATCCCTGGCACACTGCCCAGAGACTTCAGTCAGGACTGGATTCCACCCTCACAGGCCAGATTTATCTAATATACACTATGAAAGTTCGATGGGCTTATCCTGCAGACCAGAGGTGTAATCTCAGTTTTTTCCAATATAGGCTACTTCATCTTCTTGTACCTTTGTGCACACACATGCAAAGGCAGAATTTCTTTTACTCCTGCAATCCTTACTTGTGGGAAATGAATTATTTTTACATGTACTATTATCACTGAGGAAACACTTAGCCTTTGCTGTAGATACAAAGGGCAGTAAAAGCTTCATTGCCCTTTACCACTGTTTAATCATAAGTGAGAATAACACAGGCAATGACAATGAGGCCCGCATTTTTTAAGGCAAAACACAGAAACTGAAGGGATTTTATAGTCCACAAAACCATTTGTAAAAGTGCTTAATCCCAAAATGAGCTCTGACTTGCATTCACTTTTTCCTGCAACCAAACACTGGGAAGCAGGCTCATGGGATACCATTCACCAGTTACCCTTTGCCTTTTATCTGCTTCCACCAGCAAAGACCTTCATCTTCATGTTGCTAATCTGATCACAGGAATGGCCACATCCTGCACTCAGTCCTCCTGCACGCTTTGTCACAAAGCTGTGGCCTGACACTTGAAACTCGTGGCAATGCCCCAGCCCTTGGCCAGCTTCATCTCCCACAAACTCCAAGACCAGAAAAACAGCGCCCAGGCGAACAACTTCCAGCCAGGAGCTCTTTGTTCTTAATAATAGGAAAGAACAACTAGCTCAGATGACCAAGACACATTAAAGAGGAGAATGCACTTCTTGCCCTGTTAAATGACAATGCCAATTTCCCACTGATTTCTATTAGGAAAAAAAAAAAAAAAAAAAAAAAACAGTGAATGGAAAAGATGGAAAAGAGTATCACATGGGCAGAAGCAGCTGCACAACTGTGGAAAAGCCAATCTGCACTTCTGGCCTACACAAACAACACTGCTACCCTGTATCCCTTTAAAGGCGTAGGGAGAAGGAAAACTTTCTTGTTCTTGTCAATGCTGTCTCATGTGATGGCATCCCCTGGAGAGGGAGCCTCATGCTAGCTCAGCTGGCAGGTGCCATAGATGTGCCACGTGCCCAGATCCTGCCACGGCTGCCTCCCCTCCGAGGAAATGTGCTGGGTGGAACGTGCCCCAGGACAGACACAGTGACACAGGCATGCCCCAGGACAGACACAGTGACACAGGCGTGCCCCAGGACAGACACAGAGTGACACAGGTGTGTGGAACATGCCCCAGGACAGACACAGTGACACAGGCATGCCCCAGGACAGACACAGAGTGACACAGGTGTGTGGAACATGCCCCAGGACAGACACAGTGACACAGGCGTGCCCCAGGACAGACACAGTGACACAGGCATGCCCCAGGACAGACACAGTGACACAGGCGTGTGGAACATGCCCCAGGACAGACACAGTGACACAGGCATGCTCCAGGACAGACACAGGCGTGACACAGGACCCCAGGCTGGAGCAGGGTGCAGCAGAGGTGCAGCTGGAGGCAGAAATGCCTGCAGGAGCTGCTGACCATGCACCGAGTGCTGATCAGTGTGATGCTGCTCCTCCCTTCTGGACGGGCAAAGCCACAGTGCACCCACGTCGGGAGATGCCACCACAGAGGTGTGAAGCAGAACAAGCCACAGGAGCAGAAACCATGCTGGGTTCTGCCACCCAGGGATGCCCTCAGGAGTGACACGGGACAGGGCAGTCTGGTGTCCATCATGAGCAGCAGGGCTCGTTCTGGGAGCTGCAGCCCCAGCTCTGGCAGTAGGCAGAGGGGCTGGCATCACCCAGGGGAGGTGGTGCTGTGTCCAAGTGCAGGAGCCAGCAGTAGTGGTGCAGCTCTCCATATTTGCCTTTCCACTTGAGAGAAGGGTTTTTCCCAGTCCAGGCAAGGAGCTGATCAGAAAATGAGAAGTGTCTGCCTCTCTGACTTCTGCTACTCTGCTCCCAGCCCTCGCATTTGGTGTCCCACTCTTGTCCCACCCTTGCACAATCCTGTTGACCTTCATGCTCACATGCAATACCTCACCAGTACATTTTCTGAATCTACTTGCTTCCAAGCAGGTTTTATGAATGTTTTAGCACTCCATTTACACACTCTCTCTGTATCTCTCAGGTCTTGAATTAAAAAGCTAAGGCAATGCCATTAAAAATAATGAAATGTTTGAGCAAATCTTAAGGTAAGGTTCCAACAGCAATATTCACTCAGCCAGGCTTCAAACTCCACATGTTTTCTGGAACGCATTTCAAAATACAAAATCATGATACATTAAGCTACACAGTCAGTCATAAAAAAGTAATAGAAAATAATATGAAGATACAATGCAGCCAGCTTACTGTGGCTTCAGTTTTGTGTTTTCAGCCCTTTTTCTTTTCGTGTTAAAACATGCAGCTCTAGGATCCAGCTCTGCCTGGTGCTGAACATCATAAACTCTAATGAGAGTTGAGGGGGTCTCTGTTGCTTGCTCTGTTAAGCCAACACCAAGCAGCAATAGGTTTTAGTCGTCACCCCTGCATTTTTAAAGAAAAATGAAATATGACCAAAAATAACCCAGCACACCTAAAGTTCTTTGGTGTGCTGATGTTACTAGTTTTGCCTGAAGAGACACTGAGTATTTTGAATCCAACCAGTTCCTTGGAAGAAATGAATGATAAATTTTCAAGGTGTTGCCAGTTGCTCTTCAACTTTAATTCATCTTCCCTCCCAATACCTTTAAGCTTACACAGAAAAAACACATGCCACCATGATAGATACACTGCAGCTGAAAGTCCAGTTATTCAATGGCAGAACATCATGGAACTCTGTGGAATTCCACCTGGAATGGATCCAGCTGCAGAAATTTCTGCTGGGCTTTTCTAGCTCACACTTCTAGTCCCCTTTAAAAATGAAACCCAGATTGTTTCCTGCCAAGTAGGTCTATCAATTCATCTCTAACGAGCAGCAATTCTGGGTCATTTTGGTTGGAAGCTGAAGCAGAAGGTTCAGTCCTAGCTTTAAAGAGGCAAAGCAGGGCAGCAAAAACACCAAGCCTTTCAACATGACTGTTCAAACAGAGTATCACAAAATAGATGTCCCTCAAACCATTTGCCATGTTGGAAGCCTACATCGTACTCCCCCAGTTTAGGCTGAGTTTGGCTGAAAACAAGGAAACACACAACAATGTCACCAAACCAGAAGACCCAACAACAGTGAGGCTTTGGCCTAGCTCAGAGTCAATTAAACAAGACAGGTGAGACCTGACAGTATCCTGTGTGCACACAGACATGCATAAATGCTTTGTATTAATGTGACAAAACAAAGTTGCACTTGAGCACTGCGTAAAGCAAATACATTTTAAAATCGTTTAATTCACATAGAAGCAGTGCTCAGATATCTGTGTGGTCCAGAGGAAAAAAAAAAAATTAATATTCTATCAAAAAATAAGTGGGAAAAAAATAATTTCTGTAGTGAATGTTACCTACTACCATTCCCTAGACATGCTCTTCCATAAGGATCCAAAACCCCTACAGGATCTCCTCCAGCCTCCCTTGTTGCCATGTAATTCACGCAGCTCAGACTGAGACACAGAGCACACATGACCGGTCACAGTAGAAGTTCTGGGCACCAAAGGCACATGAAGCCCCTTTTTCACAGCCACAGGGTGCAGCTGGATGTGTACAGGGAAGAATCAAACCAAAATCCCAGATGATAATTCTTGCAAACTTGGAGGATTCTTACAATCCATACCCCAGATTTAAAAAAAAAATAAAAACCAATCTGAAAATAGCTTGCACCCTTAAGGAGAACAAAGAAAACAAAAGCCATATCTGAAAATCATAAATAAACAGGACTAAACTAGCCAGATTTTTCAATGCTTACCTGAACCAAATACATCTTTACAACTTGTAAATACTGACAAGTGTCACTTCAGATCCTGTTAAAGGATTCCCTAAACATAAAAGACAGGTTGGTCTGTTGTTAAATCTTTTCTACATTGCTTTTCCACTGCTGAAAGTAATTGCAAACAGAAGCCTTGGTGCAGTCTAACTTTACAGGAACAGAAAGTGTAAATGTAATTATATACATCACACTGCACATCAAGTTTGCTCTCAGGTGCACCCATCTACCTTCACACAAAGCCAATTAAAAACCAAAAGCATCAACACTTAGAGTCATATAAAACAGACTCAAAATATACCCTAGGGCACCTATCAGGTGATACCACTAGCAAGACACCCTTAATAAAATCCACATGAAGATGGCACCAGTTTTCTTAGCCAAGGAGTGCTGGAGAAGACACATTCATAATATACCAACTCACAAGGTTATTTCAAACAAAATAGTGTCACAAACAACATAAAATCTCTCTGCCCAAAGCACAGTGTTGTATAGGGAATATATGTGATTTCAAAGTCTGAAGGATGCAGTTCAAAGAGGGCACACACAGGGAACAGACTTGAATCTTTACTATCTTTGCTATTGCTTTAAGTCCATATTACTTTGGTATTTATATTAAAAAGGAGACAGAAATATCTTTGGAGATGACTAAGCAGTTTCTTGATTTCTATTAAGTACCAAAAAGCAGCCTTGCCAATTTATCCATATTTAAGTTTCTACAACTTAATATAAACTCACTTCCAAGAACTACATAGGTCTTCTTAAAGTATGTGCAGCAAGAAGTCAATGCTGTGCCAGCTGGCAGATTAAACAAGCCATTAAATAGGCTCCTACTGAATTTAAAGGATTGTTTTTCATCTTTTCCCTCTCTTCTCCTCTACATCCAGATGTATTATTTAGGGAATATTTTCCAGTACCGGTAGAAAAAGTAAAAGAAATGCCCCTGGCACTTAATGAGTTTTTCCTCCAATGTGGTCTCCTGCTGCACTTGGAATTTATTCCATTACTGTATGGCTTGCAGTGGTCCCAAAATACCTCTGACTATGTGAAAAGATGGGGAAAATGTGTTTGAGGTAGGTATGATTCTTAATTAAAAAGCAGGGACTGTCTGGGGTGACAGATCCTGGTGGATGGCTTCACTCAGACCATCACTGTCCCAGTGTGCCATCCCCCAAACCACATCCTTGTGCAGGAGAACAGCGCCATTCCCTACGTGTTACAGCTGGGAAAGGCAGAGTCCACCAGGATTAAGGACAAGGCCACCACCAGCCTGGAGCAGGTTGGCAGAGAAGCTCATTTCTCTGCAGTCCCTGCAGGACTTCAGGGATGAGAATTAAAAACCAACTGTGGTGAAGCCCCAGGCCCTCACAGAGCAGAGACCTTCAGCATTTCTTTTCTCCTTCAGAGGTGCAATCTTAAAGTTACCTGAACTTCATGATCTAGCAGTATTCAGAGGATCAATGAGTCTAGAATAAACACAGAGAAGCTCATTTCTCTGCAGTCCCTGCAGGACTTCAGGGATGAGAATTAAAAAACAACTGTGGAGAAGCCCTAGGCCCTCATACAACAGAGACCTTCAGCATTTCATTTTTCCTTCAGAGGTGCAATCTTAAAGTTACCTGAACTTCACGATCTAGCAGTACTCAGAGGATGAGTCTAGAATAAACACAGATATTAAACCAGCCCTGCTATCATCTACCAAAAAAAAAAAGATAAATAACATTATTTCAGATAAAAATGCCCCTATAACAGTTTTCCAGATAAAACCTCCCAAAAGATCCGAGCTGTATCTGCTCCCTTTGGCCATTTCAGGCTGACTGCAACTACAGGCAACTGAAGGAGTAGCAGTGGCTTCTGAAATGCGTGGAAAATCATTTTACAAAAATTGAAATTTTTAGGCCTCCCTCAGTATTTCGAATTCCTGGGTAGTAAAAATTTTGGTCCTGTAAACGTGCTACTGAACAAGAAAATGAAAAAAAGGCCTTAAAACCAGGTACAGGCACACAGCCAGAGGCTGAGATAGCCAGCACTGGAACTTGCCCGTGACTTGGAGCATCTCCTTTCCCAGGGGCAAGAAGCCCCTCCAGGCTCTTGCTCAGGCCCGGCCCCACAAGGAGAGTGGACCCCTTGCATCCAGGCAGACCCAGAGAACATCTTGGCCCATGCAGTGACTTCAGAATTTGGCTCAGGCAGGGTGTGATTTGCCAGAATTGTTCTGGGGGGTCACAAACATTCCCCGCTCCCTTCTTAAGGGGTAGTTTTGTTCTTAATTGTAAAAGCTGAAGTGTAAAAACCTGTGTTTTGCATGTATTCTTTGTTTCTAATCCCCGGTATCCGTAAGGGGACTCCCTTACTTGGCGAGCAGTCGGGATTCATTAGACCTTTTATGATGATTCTTTCTGTTGTGCAGATACATGATGAATCTCAGATGTTTAAATAGCATATAACAGTGCTCCATTGACCTTGCTGAGTACAGTTGGAGGGGAAAAAAAGGTAATTTTCCTCAAAGAAATGTTAAAAATGTGTCTCCACTATAGCACAGATGCAGAGGATAAAGAAACTCCAGAGGGATTAAAATATTTTAGATTAATTTGGAAGAAGGCCACATTGTGTAAAGCCTGGTTAGTTTGGGCCTTTCCAATTCCACGCCGTATAAACAAACCCATTTAAACTGCATTTGTTAGAAGGAATGTTTGAGAAAAAAAAAATCCCCCAAAGCAGTTGTAACTCAAATGACCTCCAGTTCTGTATTCTCTTCTTACTGCCTAAAGAGCAAACATATGTACAATATATTCTAGCCAGAGCTTGTGCAGTTGCTGCATGATTCATACTGCTTGAAAATTAAATCATTTAACGAAAGGGATTCTGGCTCCCTCAAGCAAGGTTTTAAAACTGAAGCAAGGTTGGTTTTGGAGCCGGCTTCCATACTTTGAACAAGAGCATTGCTTATAGATTTTTGCTTTGGGCTGGGTGGAAAAAATTAAAAGATGAAAGTAAACTGAAAGCAAGAGATGGAAAGAAAGAGAAAAAGGGCAGACAGGAAAGAATCTGCAAGATCAATACAACTATGTAAGAATGAACCTAATGTTCAGCATGTCACTGACTGGCAGAAGCAAGTCCTTAAATGTTTACTTAGTTTCAAGGTCAAATTTTGCCAATTTTACTCCTACAGAATGGAGTTTTTGCTTGTAGAGTCTTCCAAAGAGACAAGTCAGAGTGTGCTTCTAAATAACCCTTCTAAATATGGTTATTTGGAACCACAAGTAAAGATTTGACCCCTACAAATTAATCAAGTTGAGACACAAATGAACGTGAGGGTAACAGTGCACCAGCCAGAGGGGTAACAAAATGAAAAACACACACAGTTGAGTCATTTTGCATGAATAGCACCTGCAAAACAGTGGGCACTTCAAACAAAGGGATCTTCCTTATCATCAGCCATAAATCCCAGAGTAACTCAACCTTAGGAACAACCTATCTGCCATGTGGATAAAGAGGCTTCTCCAGAAGTCCCAGGCCTCCTGGTGTTGTTGAAATGGTACCCAAGTACTCGACTGTAACTCGGTCACTGCACAAACTCCTCACCCCAGGGGATGGCAGGCAGCTGGCACATCCGAGTAA
This sequence comes from Monarcha castaneiventris obscurior, assembly GCA_026261815.1. Classification (NCBI taxonomy): domain Eukaryota; kingdom Metazoa; phylum Chordata; class Aves; order Passeriformes; family Monarchidae; genus Monarcha; species Monarcha castaneiventris. Next base: position 15,729,306 of record JAMPIT010000884.1, read on the forward strand.
AAAACATTGTCTGTCCTCTCCCAAATACCCGAAAGAGCCAGAATCATTTCACCACTGAATGTCAGCATCTTGGAGAGGAATATGGCAACTTGATCAAAGCTCAATAGTTGATACAACTCAATAGTTGATACAACTCAATAGTTTAGAAATCAAAACGAGGTGGGGAAGGTTGTTTTCATTAAAAGGAATGTATTTTCAGCTAACAAAAAGATTAATTTAAATCCTGGGATTGGAGGGCTAGCATCCCTTCTCTCATTGAAGTTATTATGAGATGTCCTGAATATAAGATTGCAAGAGGCTATGATGGTTCTGACCATAAAACTCAAGTGGGATGATGGCTTCTGCAGATATCATAGATCTGATAGCACATAATTTTCTTGCTACAATGCCACCAGTTCAAATTCTCCATGTCATTTTTCCTCTTGATTGTTTGTTCACATTTGTGATTAACACATTCTCCAGCATCTCACACACATTTTCACTTTGACTGCATCGATAGCCAGCCCTGTGCTCCCATAGTCAGTCTGCTGGCATGGATGGAAGGGATACATTAAGCTCTCCTTGGAGATACTCCAGGTTTGCAGGGATATAACCATAAAGAGAAAACTGGCTAAGGGGGCTTTCGCATCAACAAAAAAATCAATACAGAATGTGGAACTTCTTGTGGTTGGGTTTCGTTCTCCAAATGTCATGTATGGACCTTTGTTTGTTGACATACCACTCTGCACATTCATGAAAACAAGATGTTCTCTTGTCACTTGGACTATCATGGTAAGACATTTTAAATAAATACTTCGCATAATTTCAGAAACAGATGTTAGACAGTAAAATGGGATGTTTGCAATAGAAATGGCCAAGTCCCATTCAGCAGTGCTTGGAATTTTCTATTTTGTGCTTCATATTATCACCAGCAATGCATGAAAACTCAACAGCTATTACATCCTCAACTTTTCTTTTGAAATGTATGTATCTTTAAAATTTACGAGTAGAAGTGAATATTCCTCAACAGACTTAACTCTGCCTTTTCACTCACATGCCTGTTACAATTCTTCATGCATGTATTTTTTATTTTCTGCATCTTCAGTAGGTTTGTTTGCTCTACCATCTCTCGCAGTGGCTAAGAAAGTCTAAAAGGGACTCAGCCTCAATTTTGCTTCTTTTGGGAGTTCTGTCCTCAATGTTGTTCCTCATAGTACTCCTAGTTAAGTATTTGTGTACTAATAACATAACTCCATTCTTAATATTGCCCCTTCTCTGACTGATTCAAATGGAGTATGTCTGGTACCTGTAGTAATAGATTTTGAAAACTTACTGGCTCTCAGTACAGGGCCAGCAGTAAGATTAATTCGATTTCTTAATAAATCCCATTGTTTCAGTTCATTTACATGCTACAGCCAACTTTATGTTGCCTGAGGTACCCAGGGTTAGTGTGGTGTTAAGGTCAGAGATACACAGCAGGGCCACAGATGTACAGTGACATCTCAGTTAGTGCTGATTGTTACTTTTTTAGAGGCTATGTAGACTTTTTATGGAATAAAATGCCCTGAAAAATTCTGGTAAGAAAAAAAAAAATAAAAGGAGAGAACAATTAATAAAAATAAGTAATTAAATTAAATTTTACATTGGGACTTGTAGACTTTTCTCAGGTCTTGCTGTTCAGCATTTTCTTTGGACTTGTAAGGAAAATTGCACTTAGATTACCCTCACTTTTAACACAAGGCAAAAACATGACAGAGATTTGTCTCTCAGTGATAAAACCAGCAAAAATAGAACACTTACGATAACCCTGTCTTTGAAAAACATCAGTAAAAAGCCCCCCGAGCTCCATGAACATGTTGCAGACTGCACATGTCACATAACTACGGACTATGGTTTTTTTGCCTGAGGCTCCCACATTTAACAAAGGGAAACACTGCTTTCAACAAAAGATGCTATTCTAGTTATGTGCCCTTTTACCCTGTCAGAGAAACAGCTGGTATCATAAAGTCACAGCTAATTTGTATCATGTCTGCACTAACAGTCAGATTTAGTTTGTATCAAACTTTCAAAGTTGGACTTAATACCAGTTGATGGATGACAGCTTTTCTTGCCTCCCCCCTTCTCAAAACATATTTAAACATTGCCTCCCACATAAAAAAAGCCCTCCCGATATTGAAAATACAAATGGAGTCTTTAACATGTTCACATAACCAAAATACATGTTAAATGTAAATGTTTAAAACTAGCAAATTAAAAAACTCCTAAAGAAGGGTGAGAATATTATACCAGCAGTTCTGAAGTTTGATGACAAATACATAGTGCTTTAAGACAGACATGTGGGTACCGAGTGTAATGAAAAAGAATTTTCTCCTACAAAGAAGAGCAGAAAAAATCCCTGCCTCAGGTAATCTCTTGCAGTTTGGGGTATCTGTTCTCCTAAAAAAATTTCCAGTCTGCCTGCAGAGACTGTAAGGGCTTTTTCAAGGTCAGCACTCAACAATTTAGGGAAGATCAATTTAACTTTTTCTTTTTTTTTTTTAGGGGACCTGTTTCTCATTTAAGCTATTAAATGTCATCTACTTTCATTTTAAGACCCCTGCAGCAGAATGCCTTAACTGCGTAAAGGGACCCCAGTGAAAGTGAGAGTCAGGCCAAAGACTTCACAGTTCCAAACCCACAGCGCTCACGTGAGAAAAAGTTGCAAAAATCAGGCTCTTGTTGGAAAACAGGCATGGGGGAACTTCCAGAGAGTGGGAGTTCAAGCTCAGTTCATATCAACATCTAGCAGTGCTGGTGTGCTTCTGAGGCTACCCCACACCACAACACCTGAGTACACAACACGAGCTGCAGACAAGATACTCTTGTGAGACTTCACAATTCTCACTTCCACATTATACAGAAGTATTTGGCTCTTTCATTCCGTGATCTGAAAGCATCATCAAAATGTAGGCAGGGAAAATCTTTGTAATGCTGAGCAGTGTAATTATTATCAGGGTTCTGAGTAATTGGCCCCATTCAGCAGAAAGAGATTGATCTGCTCTGTGAAGTTACACCAGGGGAACAATGGCCCTGGAAGTTCAAAGCAGCAGTATCAGAAAAGCAGTTTTAAAGCCACAGGAGAGCTTATTGTGATGGAGCTGAGAAAGAGCAGTTGTCAATGAAGACTGAAGAACCCCAGCTCCCAGCCTGTCCTTCCCTCAGCACATGCATTTCCTGATTCAGAGGGATAATACAGCACAGAGGACAAAGACACAGCTTCTGCTGTGCCCAGGCTGTGCTTGGCACTGCACTCTGATGGACTCCCTGCCACTGAACAGACCAAAAGTGCAGCATGTTCCTGCCACATCCTCTCCAGTGAGCTGTATCTGCTCCCTGCCTACTGGGAAGATGCAAATAATCAACTCCACTCCCTTCACTCTGAGCACAGCAGTGATTCTGCCCTTACATACGATCTTTCTGCTTGTTCAGAATTTTTTTAATAACTTCTTTTTTCAAATGTTCTTAAACCTCTATCTGACAAGGCATGGTTTATCAGAAGCAGATTTCTCTTCAGCTACTCCGTGTGTCCATTTTACAATTCCTAGGTGCTGTAATTTCTGGAAAATAAAAGATGTTCTTCATCCAAAATGTGGGATGAGTTGCAATAGGTTTACTTGTTTGGGTTCACCCTTAAACGGAGATTAACTTTCTGTATCGAAATGATGCTCTGGCTTTGTTTACAGAAGTTGTAACAGCTCTTCAGCAACCCAATGCAACGCAAAAGCCACCAGGTCCTCATCCCTCACAAAAGAGCTTTCCCAAAAAAGTGGCCCAGCTGTACACAGAGGTCACTTGATGTCCCAGAAGTCACAGGGAAACTCAGGCAAGATTGAGTTCTGCCCCTCCTTTTCCAAGCAGCAGAGAGAATGGATGAGAGAAGGACGACCCTGTGTTCATCTCACTTTACCTCATCCCAGTAAAGCCATAGCAAGTATCTTCAGAGACTCTACAGAAATGCTTTCAGGCTTGATTATTGAGGAGAAAAGCTGACCAAACCCATTCTTACACAATGTTTCCTAATGGCAAACATCTTTCAACAAAACAAACATTTCCAAGGGAAAATAAAAAGCAATCATCACTAGCCAGTGACTTTGAACCTTAACCTTTGAGGCTAGCACTTATTTTTGAAAGTAATTAATATAAGCATGTCAGATTGCCTTCCAAAGTCAAGTTTGCCTGTATTCAAGAACTATCAGAGGACTTACAGGACTGTCATGATGATACTAAACTGTTACTGCCTTTTATACTCAGATAAAGAGATGTTTCTCATTTCCAGGACAGAGATAATGCTGGTTTTTTTCCTCTCCAAATGAGTGTATTGGTCCACACCACTTGCTTTAATGATTTTCTAAAGGCAACAAATAATGGCCTATTCCATGGTATTTTCATTCACATCCCCTAAAACCCATCCTCCTGTTCAGCCAGCTTTGCCATGTAAAAGTGGAGGTTAAAAATGGAAAATATGATCAGATTTTCCCTTTACTTCTTTGTGACAGAATTCTTTCATTACCTTGACAAGTACTGGGCAAGCAGCAGAGGGACTTCAGCATGGGAGAGGTGGCACTTACCCTGCATCCCAGACTGGGAGAAGATGACCCTGGAGGATGGATTTTCAGGTGCAATTTGTGAGCCAAAAAAAGGAACCAGCCCCAATTCAGCCTCAGTTTTGAGGGACTGAAGTGTCTTCTTTCAACACCACAGCCTGCCTGCTCAGACCTGTCTCCTAATACAAATCTAGCAGCTGGGGTATCAGAAAAACTCTGGAGGGCAGTCACTGCTCTCTTTGAATATCCTATCCATAGCACAGGGGAAAAGAACTTACATTTCTGATCCCACTTGCTTTTGGACAGCATGGCCTTCTTTGCCTGGATTCATATTTTGAAGGAATTTAAATACCTCATAAATGCAGTACTCATGGAAGCATGTGGGAACTGAAAGTTAGACATCTCATGGGAAGAAGTGTTTCATGGGAAATTTTAGAACATTTAGGCTGGTTCTGAATCAAAAAGAAATCCTAATTTTGAAACATCAGCATTTCCTACAACTGGAAATACCCGATTGCATCTGGCTTCAGTTTTAAATACACCCCCCAACAAAGGCTCGAAAGTAATGCAGGACTGCAAAACAACAACCCGGGCTGAGAACAGCCTGCAACAATTACCAGCCCATTCAGCACTTGCACAAACCTCCTCACAAGTGTAGACAAAGTTAAATTTGCTTCCCCAAGGATGATGACAAAAGCAGCTGAAATGGGCCCGGACCCAGCAATCCTGATGGGGAGGGAAGGCTGCTTCTAAGGGAGCTGCCTCGATGCTGGGGCAATATTTCTGACCCATCATTCTGCTGTCACAGGCACTGCTCAAACTTCGAGCCAGCCCACAGTTTGTCTCCAGAGTCTGGAATTTCCGTATATTGAGGGGCTAAAGTTTACACGCGTTATAAACACTTCCTTTAAATGGCTTGTGAGCCCTCACTTGTTCTGGCAGTGAAAGAACAATGTTTGTAAAAACATGTCTGAGTCTCCCATGTTGTAAATAGTGAGTAAACACAGTTACTTGGACTCTCACATACTTCCCAGAGCCTGCTTGCTTTAAAAAGAAGACCCAACAGGATAGTAGCACACCAGCATATGATGAGAACACAAGTAAATATGATTTAAGACTCCCATTGCAAGAAAAAACTTGCTAAAATCCAGTGCAGAAATGGAACTTTTAAAAGAATGGCCATACACTGACAAAATTATTACCGTAAAACACAAAGATTTTGAGTTGAAGGTAAAACTCCATGTGAAATGCTTTAAACCCACTATCAGTTCTGAACCAAGTAATCACCCGAGGGACAGGAGCCAAGGGTCTGCTGCAGGGCTCTCCACTGATTTTCAGAGGAGTTTGGATCAGCCTCCAAAGAAATAAGAAAACACACAAGAAAAAAAAAGCCTCAGAAACACCCTCCAACTTCTGAATACCACAGAAAAGGAAATCTGAGGTAACTGCTTTGATCATACTCACAGGAAGGCAATCAGAGGAAATATTCTGAGCTTTTCAGTAACAAATCAGCTGCTTGATGAATCAAAATGACGACTCCAGAAAAATGAGGTGATCTCTGTACAAAAATAGAAAGTAAAGAACCTTATTTAGCAAAGGCGTAATTACTCTGCATTCTTCATTTTTCTTTGGTAAAGTCTTCTTTAATGCCACTCCTAGAAAGTTTTGATTTTTTTAAGTATGGAATAAAACTTAATAAGTTTGCAAGACACCCACAAAACCCACCATCAAAATCTTTAGAATTGGAATTTGACAAAGGAGATTTTGATTTCCCAAAATCTCTTAACCAAGTCAGTCACTAAAACACCTTTAAGAAGTGAAGCTGATACAGACTCTTGCTATTATTATTACAAGATGAAACAAACTGCCTGACCAGCAGTGAATTTTCACAGCAGAGCCAGGTTTCCAGCACACTCCCCTGAGGACATAGGATATTCCCTGCAATATAAAACATGCTCAGGAAAGTACTCTGCAAAAGCAGGTAAACAGTAAAATTACAGTCTTTAGATGATAGGAAACTATTCTGTTCAATAAAACTTAAAGTCAGTACTAAGAAATGGGGAAAGAGTTCATAGGTGAATTTCTATGGGCAAACTGAATTCATTGTTTGGAAGTAAAGGTACAGGAGGAAAAAAAACCTTAGATCTTTATATACACAGCAATAAACTCTAAATGAGCCAAAGACACTCAAAGCCATCTCAGAGTCTGAGGAAGAGTCCTCTGAGAGTGTTAACTGGCTCATTAAAAGGGCTGCCATGCATTGGATGCCCACCCTGACACAAGTACAGCATAACAATTTGTGGGGTGATCTGCTAGAAACCCATGGTGGACACCAGGAAATGCAGTAAGAACAAGCTTCAGTGACCTGGGGTATTTCCCCCTGAAGACAAGCTCTGCTTTCAGCTACCTCTTGGTAATATAAAGACGTGCCAGTGTAAAAATAAAAGCTGTAAGCTTTCTTCAGAGAGCCTCTCATGGTCCGTTCTCCTTAGAACAAGGACCTTCACACTGAACATCCTGCTGCCCACCACGGAAATGGATTATTTAAAAATCAACTTATTTTCAGTTATTTTAAGATAATAACATGGGGTTATTATCTTAAAATATTATGGGGTTATAATGCAAGTACCAACTTACATTCATTTCTGGTTGTTCACTGGAAACTCAGACTTTTGATGACCCAATGCAAATGACTGTTCTGTAATTTCAACAACAATTTTACAGTCTGGTCTCTGTGTTTTAAGACACTCATCACTGACTTACATTATTGCAAAAGTTGGGGTGGCCAAAGCCAAGAATTTGATTCAATGTATTAGGAGTTTCAGTATTAGATTCAAGAGATCTCAACCCCCATTTGACGCTGAGCATTATTATGCATACATCACATAAGAAAAAAGAACAGTATTAGAAGACATCCCTGATTATCAAGGTATGAAAAGAACAACCAAGAGTTTTAAATCTTCTTCCTCTCCCTGGTTACACCCGCTTACAGCAAGAGCAGGCCAGGCTCTACCAGTCCAGAGCTTCAAGTCATGAATAGCAAGGTCCTTCCAGGTCACTGAATTAATTCCAACTTTTCCACTAACTTGAAAAGCTTACTTTGCCCATTTCTATTTTTTAGTGTGCCCCACGTGACTCTCAACAGGAATAACTTCGAGACATTCATATCATGTTTTTGGAGGATCCTGAGTTGGAAAGTCATTTTCTGCTTCAAAGCATTTGTACTCTTCCAATCTCTTCAAGATTTTTAAAATGGAGACAACCCCCAAGAATTTTTCATTTTCTTCCCCACAGTCATGAAGACCTTTTCTGCTGTTCTCCTTGTATTTGCTCTGTTCTAAACCAACACTTCTCTGAATCAAGTTCAACATAATTTGTGATATCAATAAAATGACTGAAATGTTCTCTCTCACTGTTTGCCTTCCAAAAGAGCTTCTCTATCTCACCACAGTTCCATTGTAAGCTTACTTTGAAGGGTCACAAACAATTTAACAAACAGGTAATTTCCATACAACTAAAGCATGAAGAAAGTTCAGGCCCAGGTCAAAAAAAAACAGACTCCACAAATCCAAACCCTCCAATCCAACAAATATCCCTCAGGTTTGGACACATTTTGGGCTGTAATCTTCAGTGGTAAAATTGGCACCATTTTTACTGATTCTTCAGTAAAAAATTCCCCTGACCATAAACTTTGGGTTCATGTTCTGCTCACATTTGTGCAATGGCATTAAGAGCATCCCAGACCCTGGCACACGCCCAGCACTGCACATTCAAGCACTCAATTTCCAGCTAACATGGGCACTAGATTCCCAGATAACACATGACAGTGGCCATTAAATGCAATTTTAGTAACAGAAATGCTTTTATCAGAAATTCTTAAAAATGCTTGATCAGAAGTACTTTGTGGCTTAAGAAACTCAGGAGTTGCTACTCCCTTGATTATGAAAACTGGGGAAATCAAATCACATCCAAGGTCATTCAGCAGTTGACCTGTGACATTTAAGTGTGGCTTGGGGAGGTTATTAAAAGTACACACAAAGAAAAGCATGGTTTCACTCCCCTCTCCTCTGTTAATGAATTTGTTTCCATTACACGTGGTAGCTTTGCATGGATATAAAGTTATGGAGCCCAGTTATCAAACTCTGAGTTGCAGGTATTCCATTTTATCCAAGAGCTCAACAGCTAGGGCTGTGACAGGGTTCAGCTCTCATCTCTCCTTCCACAAAATTTAGCTTACATCTTCCAAAGGAGACACTCTAGCACTTCCTCCATGCCCTTTCCTCACACTAGTGGTGCCAAGAGAATAAAGGGAACTGTAACACTCTGGGCTAGAGGTCCAGTTAGCTCCCTATCCTGCCCCCAGTAGTGATCAGTATCAGATGATTAGGGTAGAATGTAAGGACAGGGAAAGTATATAATGATGCTTCCCACAAATACTCTGCAGCAGCTGGTGACTTCCAGAATGCCTGAGTCAGAGGTGGAATCCATTTATTTACTGATCTCCATGGCAGATTTTTCCATTAGGTTTAGCAGCTGCCAACACTGAACAAAACCCCGTGCCAGAGTGCTCACTCAGCTAATGCACACTTAGCTCTGGTACACCCACAGAAAGTGTTCAGCATTGCATCCCATACAGTGGAGCAATCCCAAACCTGACAGCAAGGTGGTTAAAAAGCTGCCTTGGAAATAGCACACCTGGGTCTCAGTCCCACTTACATATGTAATCATTTAGGAAAATGAAATGAGATCAGTAGGAGAGAGTGGGAACATAAATAGCTGGAAAGTGCATTTGAGGGTTCTTTGTGACAAAGGAGGTAACCCAGTCTACCTACTGGGTTCTGGGTTAGCAGCCTACTATATAAAAGAAGGGCTCATCCTCCAGTCTGTAAAAACAGCAAATATTTCACAGAATCCCAGAACAGTTCAGGTTAGACCACACCTCTGGAGGTCACCCAGTCCAACTCCCTGCTCCAAGCAGGCTGCCCCAGCATCATGTCCAGTTGGGGTTTGGCTATTTCCAAGGACGGAGACAGCACGGCCTCCCTGGGAAATCTGCTCCAGTGTTGATCACTTACAGTATATAAAGTTCTTCCCTACATTTGAATGGAATTATTTTATTTCAGTTTCTTTTTCTCCTGTCCTTTCCCTGGGCACCATTGAGAAGACTCTGGTTGGGTTGTTATTGTCATCTGTCCCCTCCCATGGTGACAGAGTCACAGTGTGACAGCCACAGAGAGGCTGTTAAACCTGAATTTCCTCCCAGTTAACAGCTAGGCATTTTTATCCATGGATGTCAATATTGGCTCTTGTGCAAATCATTTTTTTCCCCCTCAAGTCATGAAAATGACAGCAGGAAACCAACTTTTTTTAAAAAAAATAGTCTAGGTGAAGTATTTCTTTGAACATACTTCTTCCAAAACTACTTTTCTGCTTTTGATTTTTATGTTGTCACTGTTCTCATGTAGTTTATTTACTTAGGAAGGTATTATAGAGGGAGCATATGAAACTTTTCCTTGGATGTGCTATGGGCATGAAGAAGAATTTGGCAAAAAGGTGTTGCCAGCAGAAGAGGGGACAGGAAGCATCAAACCCACCCATCAATAGGATACCCAAAACAGGTGTCCAAGGAATTTCTTTTCTAGCATGACCTGGAAAGGGGAGGTGTGTTGACACCTGTGAACTGCTCACCCAGACACTTACACACAGGTTATCAGTACAAAACATCAGTGTTTAAAGTAAATAAAAACACCTCATGCAGCAGTACACTTGAGTTAAGTTTAAAAACCATAGACACATCCCACTGGCTTCAGGCTAAATACACATTCACATGCTCTGCTGAACACAGTTTGCTGTACCTGAGCTCTGCCTCCCAGAGGGTTGCAGCCATCTCCTGGGGAAAAAATTGTGAAGGAGAAAGATGTTTCCCTTCCCTTCTGCCATCCTGCTAAGATCCTTCGAATGAGAAACTCATCCGACCTCCAAAGTTTCAGAAAATGACAGATTTCCCCTCCACCATCTTAAAATGCCAGTTTACCCTTACACAGACTTGAGCAGCAGGACAACCTAATATTTTGGAGAAAAGTCATTCCTTTCACATTCATAACAATACTCTCTCAACAAAAGTGAACATCCTCCAGTTACCATGACTGCCCTACATACAGGCTTTCATTCTGCACGTCCTGGCATGGAACAGGAAAGAAAGCAAAGTGTTTCCTGAGGTTAAACACAACCAAAAGGAGGACTAGGTACAACTCACACTGAGCGAAAGTAGATTGCGAGATCTTTGCACGGTTACTCCTGAAAGCAGAGGCTAACAAACAAGCAGAGTATGTGTGCATCTGAGCAGATGTGGGCTGGAACAGCATCCTGGGCCATGCAAATATAGCACTTGCTTCCTTCTTTGGCCACATTTGTGCTACTAAGCAGAAACCATTTGCTAACCACGCAGCAGTGGCATTCACATTAGCAGAAAACCAGACTCCTCATCTCTTCCTGCTTTGATCAGCAGTTACTGACCACAGGAATAAACAGAGGGTTGTGTTCTTCAGCTGCTCCAAGCAGGATCTGCTGCTCTCACACGGACATCAGTGACAGCAAGAACAGGCCAAGCCTGTTCCAGAATAGCCCTTTGTCCTCATGCAAACCTCTCTCGCCAACAGAGGAGCGACACGCACGGCAAGGGAAAGAGCTGAAGGAAGGTATTCCCCTCTCAAATTCTGCATTTGGAAGCAGAAACATTTTAAAATTTAAAAGCCAGAGCTTGAGATGTCCCTGGTTTTAATCTGGAAGTTGAACATAAGCTCCCCTACATCACTGGCAGGGGATACAGGCATGTCTGCTACAGAACGTGCTTCTGAGGGAAACTATTTACTGCTAATAAAATGTCCCAAATTCCTTGCAAATTTGCTGTCCCTTTCAGAAGAGGGTTCCAGAAAGCTTAGAGCTCTAATCCAAATTGTTAATAATCCATAAAGAAGACTGCATAATAATTCAGAAAACAGTCTCTTCCAACAGACAGTAAATGGAAACTGCCTGCTTTAAAGCATATTTTGACAGCTGCTAGCATCATTCATCATTTCAAATAAAAGAATCTGCTCAAAAGAAACAGAGTAAGGAAGTGAAAAATTCTGAAACAACAAAAAGGTCTCTTGTGAAAGCTCTGATTTTCTCCTCTTCTGCGTCGTCTTCAGCTATTGAATGGAAACACATTGGTGGGATGGGTGTTGAGAGAGAGGGGACTGCAGGGAAAATTCTGTGAGCTGTATCCTTTTCAGAGAGGTTTAATTAATGGCATTTCTGAGAAGAATTTTGATTGACAGGATTAGTGCCAGCACTAAAAGTTACTATTTGTGGATCCTGGAGCTCACAGCTCCCATAAAAATAAAACAGTTCAGAAAAGAGCTTTGTTGCAAATGAAGGCATTCCCTCAGCAGGGAAGGTTCATGTGAACCTCTTCTGTGGCTTCCCTTCACATGGGCTTTTCTGTGGAGATAGGATAGCAGAAAGTCCCTGGAGAACACACTCCCCATGTGGCAAAAGGTTTGATTCCACTTTCTAGGTTAGTCCTTGGGGAAGGGTTTCTAAAAGGAGTCAAAATTAAACCCTAAGAAAGAGCGTTCCCAAGTTTTGTGGAGGGAAACATTTGGTTCCACTTTCTTTTCTTTTGGATTTATTTCAGCTTTTAGTTCAGACTAACTTTTCGTTTTCAAATTCCTACCTCCTTCCTACTAAGATAATCCAGTATTTTCCTAGTGACACTCAGCTCAAAAGATTTCAATTCTCTAACTGCCTATAAAGACTTGGGACAAATTATTATGATGACCACAAGTATTGTGTTTTATTTTATCATTGTCAAATAAGCCAATCTCAAATAAGCCATTTTTTAGAAGGGGTAATGCATTACATGCCAAAACAAGAAACTGGAAATTAGCCAATGCTGCTCCACTGCAAAAACAAGGGAAGGACACAGCATTCCAGTTCCCACAGGAAGCACACACCAGTTTGCTGAACCATCCTCCAGAAACTTTGAAATGGAAGAAAAGAAGAAGAAAAAAAATTTGATTCTTTTCACTTTCTACATCCCTTCTCTATCACCTTCCTCAAACAGGATAACATAGTTCAGACCCGCTTATTCTATCCCAGAAGTTTTCATGCACCTCATCTGCATCACATCTTGACATTTTGCCCTATTTTTTCCTCTGCTCTTCTCCTGCTTTCCTGTCCATCGTGCTTCCCCCACTGTACTGTTCTCCAGATTATTTGTTTACTCCTGTTCACATTCTTGATACACCAAACTTCAACCAACCCTCTTCCTCCCACTCCTTATTGTTATTGTCTTGATATTTACTACCTCTGACCCTATCAGTTTGGGGTTTTTTCCCCATAAATCTCCAATCTCTCCCGTTTTGTGCCTTAAAAATGCTTGGATAACATTATTTCTTCAAATTATAATCACTCATCTGCATTTGTGATTGCCTTTCTGCCTTCTGACTGAAGCAAGATGAACAGAGCTGAACTTCCACAGAGGAAAAGTATCATGGTGCACCAGCATGCTGCCACTTATTCAGGAATAATGCAAAAAAAAAAACAATGCAAAAAGCTTTTTGGAAGTGGCTTTATTAGGTATGGAAAGCTTGGAAATCAGGCACTACAAATACTGTCCCAGCAGTAACATTATTGGTGATTAATACATAGATCTTCTTCCATAGTCTGTTTCCAGTGACCCAACAAACCACCACTTCTATTCCAGCTACTACATTTCTGTCTGGGAGCAGCTGGAGGTTTGATGCTTGCAGCTCCCACTGCTGCTAGCAGTGTTTAGTGGGGATGACTGGTACACAAACCTTTAAGGCTAAATCATTACTATCTCAACTTTAATTAGCTTAAAAACGCCTGCAGAAAGCAGCAGATACACCTGAATACTCAAGGGACTCTGTGTCTACACGAATACTGAAATTTTAGTCCACTCAGGAAAGCAAACTGATTGTTACACATGGACACCATCACCTCCACTACATAATCAAATTTGTCACCACACGCTGCAAAATGGATCATCACCCTGACTGTTGGGGAACAGGAAATAGGAAAGTCTCATAGATGTGACTGCCTGGCAAAAGATGCTGAGAATATGGAAACTATAAGCGAGATTGAAATGAAGACAAGCTTTGAGTTACCCAACCCCAGTTACTGAACAACTGGAAAACAATGGTGTGGCTGGCTGAAAATAATCCCCTTTGATTAAACAATGCCCTCTGCTTGCAGAAAGGTCCAAGGGTCAGAGCAGACCCTGCCAACCTGGCAGAGGGTCCAAAACGTAGTTTTTAGAGTTTCAAATGTAACCCCATATGGTAATGCAATGATTCCTATAGGCTGTATGTAAATGTTATAAGGTTTGTAGCTTGTTCTACATTGGTTAATGGAAATTAGAATATGCAGCACAAAAGATGATTTATTGTGCTGAAAACGGGAACTCGCTCTCTTGCTCTTCTCTCTTGCTCTCTTGCTCTTACTCTCTTACATTGTCTCTCTCTTTTTCTCTCTCTCTACACCACTTCTGCACCCCTGCATCTCTCTCTCCTCTCTCTCTACACCAGTTCTGCACCCCTGCATCTCTTCACTGCTTCTTTACCTTTTACCCACTCCTTTATTTCTCTGACCTGCTTCGAGCTGTGTCTGGCAGCTCCTAGCAGGTCCCCTTTACACTCACACCTTCATCAATAAATCTCATGCTCTAAGACCAGCACCAGAGATCTCCTGTCTCCATTTGTCCTGACCGTCCAAAACCCTACACACCAGAACCTTACACTGACTTCTTCCCATTCTGCCCCCTGGACGGAGGAAATGAAGTTGCTGGAGAAGGCATGGCAAGCATGTCTATTTCCTAACTCTTCACTCAATGTGCAAACACAAAACCTGGCAGTTTGCAATCCATCATCTAGAGGACAACCACCAAGGCTGCTTGTCAGCCTTCAAACACTACCTGTGTGCTCAGTGATACCTGAGCTTTGCCAAACCCACTCCGTTTATTTTAATGAACTACAGCTCATAACTTCAATATGCTGTTTTAAATCTCTCCTCGCTTGGCAGCCACATAAACAGCAAGGAATGTGCACATGAAAAAAAGTTATCCTGGTCACACCTATTACTTTTCCAAAAGGAAGGGCATGCTCAGGTACTGTAGATGAGAATCTAGATGACTGAGCCCCAGCTACTTGTTTAGACTGTTAGTCTTGCTTTCAATGGTAGGAAATATTACATAAAATCCATGTAACACATACAAGCTAAGTGCAAATGATGAAAGAAATCAGCGAGGGAAAAGAGGCCAGAGAGCTGTTGTGATGGAAGAATAGCAGCTGGGAAAACTGAAGTCAACCCAGCTATGTTATTTTTTAATTAAAAATAAACATAGCCTTTGTTGCCAAGGGATTGGTTAGCATTCCATTTTAAAAGAAAAAAAAAAAAAAAGGAATTTTGTTTTACTTCATTCTCATTCCCCTCCTAACCTCCCTCCCCTCTCTGTCCCCTCCTTCCCCCCAAAAAAGTATTTATAGATTTTGCAAAAAAAAGAACACGGTCATAAAATTTAGTTCAGTCTGCAGCACCACACAGAACCACCTATTTTTAAGGCATTCTCTTTCACTCACAGCAATGCCTCCTTGATTAAAAATAGTCAGACTATCATTTTAATTTTGTTCATTATTGTGTCTCCTACTGCTGAGGTCCATGCTAGCTGTACAAGTATGCATGACTAAAGTGTGTGTGTGTGTGTGTGAAGGATAAAAACTGTTTGGACAGCCCTTTCAATGAAGGCTTCAGCAGACCCATGTCAATCCTTCCAAGTTCAGCCTTGCTTCTCCTCAACGCTAAAGCAGCTTTTACTCACATCTGCTTAGGGGTTTGTCCTAGTTCCTATGACATTTGCTTGTGTCCAAGACCAGTAAAGGTCTTACACTTTGCAGTCCTCACTTCACAAATGGGAGTGCGGAGTCACCAGCAGAGAAAAACCAAACAATCCAAAGACTGTTCAGGATTTTCACACATTCCAAGGACTCAAAGGTTAACTATTTTTAAAGGCTGACTACCTCATTACCCCCTTTCCCCACAGCTTTTCATTCATTCATCTTACACGTTTCTTGTGTGCTTTTGTTACACCTGACCTCAGAGAAGGTTTCTGCTACTGAGGTCTTCTCTACGCAGCTTCCACATCACATCTCAAAATCTTACCTGGCATAATCAACTCCTGTTTTCTCCCTCACCATCTGCTTTGCTACTTACACATTTTATTTAAGATGTTTTAGACCATTATTCATACGAAATACACATCCAGAGGCAGTTGCAATCGTTCTGGTAAAACACGGAGAAGCTGATGGGGCAAACCTCCCCCAAACCAGATCAATGAAATGGATGTTTCCTGTAGAAATACCCATCTTCAGCTGAGCAAATATATCAGTTCTCGTTGAATCAAAGAAAGATCTATCTAATCATTAGTCATTAAGCTAAGTGGTGAGAAAAGAGCATTGAGGTGAAGCAAAAATAATTGCATGTACATCCTGCATCTCAGGATCAGTACCATCATGTCATCAGCCTAAAGGGTGTCCAGGAGTGGGATTTGTTTGCTACCTAGACTATCTGGAATCACTCCAGTTTACATTAAGAGAATGTCCACTGAAAAAGGGAATATAATTATTTAATTATTCATTCAGTGCAGAGCAACTATAAAAAAGATTCATGACCAGTAACAGCGTGGTACAGGATGGCAAATGCACCCACATTTTCACAAGAGGAAGACCCAATATCCACCCCAGCTGCACAGAGTGGCATTTCAACCTTCAGTCTTGCAAGGAGATCTGAACATGGATGAGACTCAAAGAGTGTTTCTTTCTGCTTTCCTATTTAACAAGGCCCCTCTGTGCATCCCAGTGAATTTTCAGAAAGACTTTGAATTAGTGAAAATTTAAAGACAGAAATAATTTTTCACCCAGCTCTGGTCAGTATCTGCTGACTCACATCCAGATTCCTCTAGTATTTGAATCTTCCATTGACTCCAGAGAAAATTTGTGGTTGACCACAGAGCATAAGCTTAGCTAACTAAATACCATAATGCATATTATTTGCCATGCAACAGTAAGCACAGGAGAAAGAGGATACAGGGTTGCAAAACATTTTTCTTTAGGCTTTGCATATTTTTTGGAATAGGAAAGAAAACCACATTAGGCAAAGCAATGTATTTGTTTTGTCTCAAGGACATTGGCTCACAAATAAATGTTACTGCAACTAGTCAAGAGTTCAAGTCATTGTTACCCAAACTATAAAAGCAAAAAAAAAAAGAAAGAAAAAGACAAGGCCTTTGGAAATCAAATATTATTCCTTATCCCGAGAAAATATAAATAAGTCAACAGTTTAGCAACCAACAGTACACAACAGAATGAATTCCAGGTATTTAAGCATCAAAGCAGAGCTGAAACATTCTCTGAACATTAACTCTGTTTTGTGGCAACACAAAATTGGATTCGGCATTAGAAAATAAGAGAAAGGCAGTGAGAGGAATAACTTGGCACTGGCAGACCCTAAGCAAGCTTCAGCCTCCTTGGGTTTTACACCAATTTCCCTAAAAGAATAGATTTTAGTTGAATTAAACATGATTGGAGGGATGGTTTTATCTTTCAGATGGTCACTTGCTGCCAAAGTCTAAGGGTTACATGAAAATAAAGAAGTCAGAGAGGCTTCTCAGTTAAACTCCTTTACAGGTGGGGTGACTATTTGACTACCAAAATAGAAACCTCCTAATTGTTACTGCTGAGGAGGATTCTGTGATCCTTCTCACAGTGTTTTTGCCTTTCTTCAAGATCTGCAACAGCACAGTCTAAAAACCAAACCAATGCAAAATCTCTGGGAGGTTCCTTCCATTGCCTGTAAAACAGCAGGGGGGTAGGTACAATGACAAATTCTGAGCAGGATAGGGAAACCAAATTAAAACTCAAAAGAGCAAGGGGAAGACAGAAGATCCTGCCTAGAGGAAAAGAGTTGTAATAAACTAAGAAATGCCATCAGTCTTTTATTCAGAAGAAGAGTCACAGCAACAAGAGTAACAGTGATTTTTCTGTTTTAAAAGCACTATTTTGTCTTTTACATCTCAGACCAAGCAGCTAAGCCACTGAAAATGCAAGCATGTGCCAAAATGGGCAAAACATTCAAGACCATCCACAAGTCCCATCTTCATCTGGCAAACAGAAAATGCAGTGCTATTTACAGCCCTTTGATATTTCTTTGTTTCTCATGGGAAACTAATTGATGTTGTCTATTGCCAGCTCTCATTGTTAACAACACTCATGGAGAGTTTATTAATTTTATGTCTTGATGCCATTTTTCCAAAGCAACCTTTCTATAAGGGTCACATTAGATTAATAAACAGCAAAAGTATCATATAGACATCAGGACTCATTCACCAAGTGGAATTCAAGAAGACTGACGCTTAAATTTTATGTATTTCTTATTTGAAAACAGAACCCTATTGTCAGCCTCAGGATTTCCTTGATCTTTAAGTTGTAGAAATATACAAAACTAAACAATAGTCACCCACTCCACTAATTTCTCCTATCCCGTAATATACAAAAACACAGTTCAAAGACCATTTCTATTGGAATACGTTCCATCTTCCTTTCCCAGTCCTGAAAATCTGTGAATGAAGTAGTTCATATGTGAAATGCTGCCTATATTCATCCACTCAGTGGATGCCAAGTTAACACTCCTCTCAACTGAAAAGAGTGACTATTTTACCTGGAATGGCAGAGCCCTATTCCATCAGAATTGCCACCTCGTGACAATGGCATGAAGTTATCACCAGTTTAGGTTCTTTTCTCTTGATGTAAGTCAGAGAGAGGATCTCTGGTCTCTACAGCCCCCAATGCATTGATGAGGCCACACTACCTATTGCAGCTTGCATCTACTTTATAAATACTTAAAATAACATTGCCACCTGTAGCTGAGTGAAAAAAGCTGACAGAAGGAATAGCTGTAGAAACAAATCTGCCCTATGCTTTTGATAAAAACATACCCAGAACACACACGAGGAGGAAAGAGGACATGGAAAATTAAAGCAAAGGGAAAGAAGATGTTAAAAACAAAGTGAAGCAGTGATACACTGGCATCAAAGAAGATGAAAAAGATGAGGAGGATGATTGGCACCAAGGGAATGTGACAAGTTTAGCAATGGACTTCAATAGGTTCCTTACACAGAGGCCCAAAGCAGCTCTTACAGCACCTCCAGCTGTTGCAGCTGCATGGTGTCACTTCAAGGCATTATGATGTTATTCTTTTATATTTATAGGATCCTCAGTGGTGCTTGTCCCCTCTTCAGTCACCAAAAGGACAGATAATCTACACTGCATGATTTTGCATCCAGTAAAGAGGCCCACACACCAGCAGAGAAGGAACCTGTGTTGATTAACTCTCAGATAGGAGTGAACAAAAAAGCCTTATGATAACAAATACTTCATGCAACAGGGCTCATTCTACCTGTGTGTCCAGAAACAGGAGATTAAAAAAAGATAATCAAAGAAAGGGGGGGAAAAATGAGAAGAATGAGGGTTTGAGAAGTTAATGGCTAATGCTGTAGCTCTGAGTTTAATCTACAAAACAGCTTTCGTCAAAACAATTAGATTGTTCTCCTCTGAGCCATTCATCATCTCAGATATTTTTCTAATTTTGACTTCTACTCACTAGAGATCAGAAACCTTCTAAAAAATTATCATCTAGGGATTCCTCAGCCGGAATTTGGACTGGCCTACATAATTCCTCCAGACAGTGCTCCTTGACTTTTTCCCAGAGACCTCACCATTGCAGTGCAATGCCTGGAATGCCAGCCCCATGCTGCAGAAATTGGGCAGAGCACTGGTGAGAGCAGCAGCAGCAGCAGCTGTGGCAGCCCACTTAGGCACAGAACGACTTCCAGTTAATGTTTTGGCTACTTTGCATTTTCCATCCAGGGTGCCAGAATGGGACAGCAGTTTTAGTGATCCTTCTAGTAGCAAATCCCCAGTCCCAGTCACGGCTTTGCCCTCTGTGTAATTGTGGGGAATCAAAAGAGCTGCATTCCAGCGTGAGGAAAACACAGCTGAAACTCCACACAGAGAAGGCTTCAGGTAATACTTTATTATCTCTTCACCTGGCTAAACCTTTATGGTTTCTTGCAATACACAAGCACAAATACATTTCTACTCATTTTTAGTCAACATTCAACCACATTGAGGTTTTTGTTTCTGTCTGTGCGATGCATAGGATTTCCACTGCTCTAAGGAGTGACCCAAAGTTTTCAATCTCACAACAAACCTGTGAAGGAAGGAGTCATTTCTCTTCTCATTTTACAAAAGGCTGGTAATAAAAGAGGAAAAATAACTTGTACAGTCACAGACATGTTCTGTGAATGAAGACCTTACATGGGGGCCTCCCAGTGTGTCAAGCAGTGAAACAGTTTTTTATTATTATTGTTTGGTTTTCTTTACGGGAGGGGGGAAAAAAAAAAAAAAAGAAGAAGGCCACTTTCTCTGAAAGAAACAAATTATTCATTTCCTAGAAACACAAAACTGGTTTCTGTCAAATTCTTTCAGTGGTATGCTCTGAAAAGGGAGAGCGGGCAGTGACAAATGTGGCAGAGGATGATAAACTGCTGCCTTCTCCAGAAATAGCAATTCCATTGCTGTCAGCTTGCTGGCTTGAGCCAGGACCAAAGCACACACTCCACACAGATTGAAGGGCCTCTTTATACAACCTCTAAGCATGACAGCTAAATCATTTTAAATAATGGGGGGCAGAGGAGGATGTAGGAAAGAGAGGAAACTTCAGACAAGTCCCAAATATTGCCTTGTTCTAAGCCTACAGAACAGCAGCAATATCTTTAGTGCCCCTTTAGAACTGCAGTAGGACCACCTGTGCTTGGGGATTGACCAAACACCTCTGAAGATACTACATGGAAATCTCCATGGAGTTAATGTAGACACAGATTTCTCAGCCCCCAAGGAGTGTGGCATTCTTACAACTTCAAGACAGATCTAACAGAACTTCAGACAGACGTCCAGGAGAAAGCTGTCTATAATAAATTTCTACTTATGTGACAGTCTTAAGAGTTCTTGAAATCAGGACAAGATGCTTAAAATGTACCCATTCATTGCTTTCTTCATTCTTTCAAAGAGGAAGATACTCCCTGGGGGCCATTCAGAAGTGGTACGTGGTAGGTCCATCTACACTCTGGTGAAATCTCAAGTTTTCAGTTCCCTGAACTATTTGCCCTTCTTCCATGAGGTGTCCATGCCCTAAGACTCATGAGCAGACCAACCAACTGCAAACCAAGCTGTTCTATTCTTAGGACAAACACTAAAAAATTGTTCCATTCCCAGATGTGCAGATTCCTCTGTTGATTGATTTGTCTCCATTTTTAAATACCTGCCCCAATACAAAGACTGCCTGGTTGTACGTAGCAGTGATGGGTTGGTTTGCTCTCTTTGGTGCCCTGCACACCACATCCTTGGTGATATGTCCACAGCCAAGCAATAATGGATCAATTTACATCAATGTAAAATTTATTGCTAGAGCAGAAAAGGAGGGAAAAAAAAAGAAATAAACAAAAACCCCTAAGCCAAAAACCTCACACGTACAATTTCACCAGTTCCATCTTGCCTTTACAACTGCAGCCTTTGGCTAATACACAGACAGCTTCTTCTAGGAAGAAAAAGCTGCACTACTTCAATGAGAAGTACAATTCTGAACAGATGCAGCTAAGCCCTGACAAATCCCTGGGTAGACATAGTTATTTCAGTTTGAGAGCTTAGAGTGTGACTGGAAATCCGAACACTTTGAAGATGACATAAATCAAAGTAGCCTCTCCTTCAACATGGTGATTTCCTCTGCTTGGAGTCCCTTCCACTTGGAGAGAATGGATATAAATTAGTCTCTCAAAGCAAGACACACTGTTCACCAGGATTACGTGAAGTACTTTTTTTAAGGAGAGAAAAATGAGCTTTTTTCCTCATGTCTGCTTGTACAGCTCAAAACCTTGTTATGATGACATGGTGCTGGGTGACTACTTTGACTGTAGAACAATGACAGAAAATCAGCTTCCCTCCAGTTTAAATGCAGAGGGAAACCTCAGTACCATGCCAGGAGGGAAGTGTGGTGACACAGGACAAACACCCTTGCACTCACAAGCTTGTGCCAATGGTGGGGGTTTCAGTACATTTTTGAGAATAGACCTGCAGGCTGTAGAATTCATGGGTGATTTCTGGTTCTGCACTTTCTTCCACCTCCACACCAGCATCATTAGGGCAACCAGATGATTAGTTCTGTTTCCTTTGGGATGGCTTTAGATGTCCCATGTGAAGGTAGCCAGCTCAGCTGCCAGAACAGAAGTCATTTCAAGAATGTGAGCAGTGGGACACAGCTGAAGAACTGCTCAGTCTTAGCAATACAAACCACCACGGCTGTGCGGCTGCTCCCCCAGAAGCAACAATCCTGGGATCACCCTGTACCAGAGAGGAACTACAGCATGATGCCTGTTCAGCTGGTCTGAAGGATGAGAACACCTTTTGGGTCTTGTTCTGGCAACAGTTTTCCCCTGCTCTTTCCTCTGCTATGAAATACCAAACACCACACAGACAATGCAATATGAGAGGCTTGCCACGTGCTTTGCACAGTCCAACCACTGATTTCCAGCCTCCACACTATAAGTGAAACTTGTCCACAAGACATAAACTGAACCTCATTTATATACTGCCATCCCCACTGGGGGTATGGTGCTCCATGTATTATCATATTCAACTCTAGTAACTCCAGAGAATAATCACAATTTAGGCCTACAGATGGTTGCATCAAGCAGTTAGACAGTTTATATGCACTGATAAATCTTACAGCAGATGTAGCACAAAAACTGTGTGCAAACAGACTAACTTCCATAGTATAAATAAAGTACAGCAGGACACTTCCTCAGGTAGGAACTTTTCTGTAGGAACTAGTCCTACTGAGGTCAGGAAAAATACACATTAATAAGGTTTTGCTCTAAAGAATAAGCTTCAGTGGTACACTGATACAAATGCATCTACTGGAACAATTATTTTTAAAAACTCAGCATCTTACAAGGAACTGCTCTAATTCCTGCCTTAATCAACATCATAACTTACAATACAACTTGCAATTAACATATGGTAAATAGCATCTGCCAATTAGACTATCATGTGCACTGTACATCTGATTCCTGTTTTCACTGGAATGCAGCTATTAGTGCTGGAACTTGTCCAGGGTCTCTGCTTTGGCCTCTAATGCTCTTTAGATGAGCAACCCTCAACTTTATGCAGCAGTTAAGAGGAAGACAGGATTCCTGCACATATGAATTAGGTCATAGATATGAACCTTGAAAGGAGGTTCATTAGTCATTTTTAGAGCTCCACTGCTTTAAAGTAGAAGAAAATAAATCACAGAATACATCCATTTCATCACTGCATAGTGTCATCACAGACAGCAAAGTTAAAACTGTATTAATCACACATATCCCACCATTTCTCCTTTTGTTCCCTGACCATCCTTTCCCTTTTCTTCCTTTTTCTTTGTTAAACTTCATAGACTAGGAAAAAAACCACAGGCATTTTATTTAATTATTCAAGATCAAATCTCTGCTGTTGTCAAGTGTCTTTTATAAATGGCTAAGGATTCCACATTCCAGGACCACCTATATTTGCTCAGCATCTGTTAGCACAGTTTTGCACAGAGCCCACAGTTTTTGCTCCTGATGAAGCTGCAATACCCAGAGTGCTCAGCAAGTCACAGAGGTAGGAGATGTGAAGCCCCCTAAACTTCTTGCACATTAAAAAAAGCACAGGATGGTGAGGAATTCTAAGTAACTGCATGATGAAAGCATGAAGAAAAAGGAGAGCTATCTTTAAAGGTCCATAAGTGGTGCTTTAACATTCTGAAATCAAAACCATGCAAAGGGGCATGTTCCAAACTTAAAAATTAAAAAACTAATGTACCCTGGAAAGTCTGTGCTTTTACCTGCCTCAGTAACTCATGCAAGAGTGGCAAAACAATCTTTATCCAAAAGATTCCACAGCTGGTGAGGGTGACAATTCTTTTTTGGGTTCCAAAGAAAAAGCATGCTGGGGAGAAAGCCACTGCTGCAATTATCAGTCAAACTACAGAAAACACTTCAAGCCTTTGAAAGACATCTTTTTACCAACAAGAGAAAGTTGTGACCTCGGACTCAAGATGAGACTTCTCTGCCTAACTCTGTCACGTGATTTTGAGGTGAGACTGGGGACAGGGGGTTACCTCGATGCTGCTTCTTCCCCTACTGCCCTTTGATTCTCATCTGATCAGATTTTAAGTCTCTGAGGCCTTGGAATGCTTTTCAACATAAACAGTGCTTAAGCTCCCCTTAAGTGTGGTATAAAACTATTAATACAGAAAATAGAAAGTGTTTTGGTTTCTTCTCTCTGGGATAGAATGAATACCAATAGAAAGTCAAAGGAAGCACGCAAAATTTTCCACACTAATTTATTGACTGCATGCTGCAGAGTCAAGGTCCATCAGGAGCAATGCAGGCCTTGCTTCAGCCTGAAAGCCAAAGCTCAGTTGTCATTTCCATCCATGCAATGTACACAGCAAAGGTTTATGTGCACCATTGCATCATGTGCTCCTGCTGCTGTCAAATACAGAAAGGCAAGAAAAGGGAAACGTGAACCAATGAAGTCATCTTCCTTCCCACATACAACCTGGGGCTGAGAGCACAAGCACAAGCAAAACAAGTTTGAATGGCAGCAACATTTGAGAGGAGAAAATCCAAAGGAAACCGACGTTTATCAGAAAGTGCTGCTGCTGATTCAATGTAGGCAGCATCCATATTGCAAAGTCTGTAATGAATCAAGATAGTGTGTGATACACTGCTGTCACTGTTGGAGAGCTTTGGCTTTCACACAATGCAGAAAAATTGCCTAAAGGCCATACTCTCTCCTGTGCCAAACAAATCCTGAAGGGATTATAAGGCTGGTTACCTTTACTCTCAAGATATCCAGCTTCCTGCTGAACCATAAAAAATGGTATTGGTCTAGTAACTGCTGTCATTTCTGAGAGCTCTCAACCTTCTCTACTGAATTAGGAATCATATATTAATAACTGTAAAGAAAAAAAAACAGGTCCCTTCGATTCTTTTACTGGAATAAAAATGAGAAGGGTGGATAGGGTGGGAGGGGGCAGTCATGCTGGCATTAAGCCACTTGAAGTGCTGCTTCTTCCACGGAATTTCTCTGCAGGACAGCTGTGGCTGGAGTGCATCCTTTTGGGCCAAAGGGGACGAGACTAGGGCTGAGAACATAACCCTCAGTCTTGATCTTTAGTCACTGCTGAAAGTCACACTGTAATTTTTATACGTGCAGAAGCACTTGTGAGAATTCAATTCAAGTTCCCCTCACTCTGTATCTCCTCTGTAGATTAAGATGCATGCATACCCTACCTAGAGTTATTAGATCCTGCATACCAGGATTCATCTGGCTGTATCAAAACATAGATCTGCTGCCTTCCTCTTTCCTCCTCATAACCAAGCAGGCTTCAGCAAAAAGAGAGTGGAGAGAACAAAACAATCAAGTGGAAACTGCTTTCCCCACATTTCCCTCCCC
The DNA here is from genome assembly GCA_026261815.1 of Monarcha castaneiventris obscurior. Lineage (NCBI taxonomy): Eukaryota > Metazoa > Chordata > Aves > Passeriformes > Monarchidae > Monarcha > Monarcha castaneiventris. The sequence continues at coordinate 15,754,522 of JAMPIT010000884.1, forward strand.
TTGCCCCTGGCTTGCTGCTATTTCACATGCCCTACTATTCAGGACAGTAGCCTCCATTTGAAGTAGGATTTGGAAAGGATAAGGGAAAAATTGACCCATTTTTTCCCTCCTTGCATATGACTTTTTAGAAAGACAGGTGAGGAAGGTACATGACACTTTTGGTGATGTATTAGTGACTCCTGTCATTTCAGGGTAACCTTAGACTTGGAAAAAAATACAGCAAGCTTGAACCACACTGAAGCCCTGATTTAGCAAAGTGCTCTGAAACACATGCTTATAGTTAAGCATGTGCCTAAATGCTTTGCTGAATTAGGACCTATGTTGGTAAAAGGGGCAATTGATTAATGGCTTCTGACAACCACCAGAAACTAATGAGCCACAGACCTCTGCTTTTTCCTCCAAATGGCTGTACTTAAACCCAAAGGAAATTTCATTATGGAAACAGAAAACACTTATAAATAAATCATACGTGTCTCCTTCGCAAATATTAATTTTTATCTGCAATTAGTGGTAAACCCAAACTTCCTTTCATACAGTAATCAGAGACAGTGCCATTAGTCCTATGAAGCTGGTTATCCTTTCAAACCCATAAATTTCTTTCTAGCACTCCATGGTTTACAGAAAGCTCTGTGAACCCAGCTAAATCAACCATGAAATATGCAGGATCCAGCACAGGAACCAAAAGGTTGCCTGAGACAAACTTTGGGGTGAATTGTGCCAGCATTGTACAACCCACCTAAAACTAAGAGCTCATCAACATGACGTGCTGAAACCTGCTTCATGCTGCTTCCCACTGAGACACATTATGGGATCAAATCCCAGGGAATTCACATTATTTGCTAGCTCCCACATGAGAGCTGCAAAAGCTCTGGAACAGTGAAAGGATAACTTCAGTCCTCAAAGACCCAATCCAGCTATTTGCCAGCGTTCACCACTGTGGAGGTTTTCTGACTGGCCATGTGTTTTAGCTTTTACTTTATTCATATTTAGAGGAAGGAAAATCCTATGGCACATCTCCAGGAGCCGTGACATTCAAGCCTAATGCCAACCTTACCTAAATCTCATTAAACAACCCGTCTTGTTTTTCCTAGCACCATTCCCTACAGCACAACACTGACGCCACTCCCAGCAGGATGAAAGGAATCACTTATGCTAACACTGATCTAACAGATACACCTAGAAACCTCAAGATGGTAACTTACAAAACAGGGACAGTAATATTTGAGGTCTTGTTGTTAACCACTCATAAGGAATGTAAAATTATTCTTCCCTTTTTCCATTTTTACATATGTATTTTAGTCATCTAAACCAGATTTCAAGAGTAGGAATATGTTATATAATGGAAAGTAACATGAGAAATACACAACTGATGCCATACAAGACTTTAATGGGTGTTTACCGAGGTTCAAGGGCAGAGATGGAAGTGGCTTTCAATGCAACATGGTAACTGTGAGCACTTAATTTCCTTCATGCACACCCTCTTTCTGAAAGAGCACTGCTTCACCTGTAATTTTAGGGATAACTGATGCCTTCTCCAGCCACCTAGAAACAGAGACTAGACAAGAGTAAGGGAATAAAGGTCAGTGTTTATTTGAAGGGCCTTCAAGGTACACCCTGGGGAGCCAGAGGCTGCCTCCAAAAAATGGACCCCAAGATGGACCCCAGGTCACGAGTTCTTCACACTTTTATAGGTTTGGTTCATTTGCATATCAGGGTTAATTCTCCAATTAAAGCCCCAGTTTAATGATGTCATTCCCCTCAGCTTGCTCCCCCCTTAGAGGCTTTGGGTTACACATTTTGGGCCTAGAAGAGCCTGGCTGTCCTTGAAGGCAAAGCCTGGAGAGGCTTTGTTGTGTCTGCCCAGCACGAGAGAGCAGAAATTACAGGCTACAAGGAACTTCAGAGTTACACTCTAAGCAGTACAGAAACTGTAAAATATAAAAGTTAAAACCTAAGGCATCATAACCAAGGTAGTTTGAATTCACAACTGGCTGACCAGCTACACTCAGACTGAGGTCTCACACCCACTAGGTTTGTGCACAAACCTCCCACCAAGGCCTGCAAATCTGAACATCTGTGCCCACATTTTTTCCCTGCTAGCTCGTGGTGTGGACACCTGCATCACACCTTGGTACCAGCTCTGCGATGGCTTTGCAAGCAAAGGCAATCCCTAATCCAGCACAAACCCTGCCAGGAGGAAGCGAAGCTGGCAGCTGGCTTGTTAGCACCAGGCATCAGCAGTGAGGATTTGGATCATAGATGCATCACACCATCCAACTACAGTGTTTCTTACCAATTGCCATGAGCCCTCACTGATAATCTATCACTGAACCATGACCTACTGATGAGATGGCGACTTCAGTTGTCATAGTTTTATTTAAATGTTTCTTGAATAGCCATTATGGCCTCTGTAACAGAGATGAACTCTTAAAGGCAGCTCTGAGGAAAGAAAAGTGACATCACTAACATTCCTGAGCCTTGGGGAAATGACCAAACCCAATTTTTTTTTTTTTTTATCCATAAAAAAATGTTTCGGTTCCCTAGGTTTGCATCAGATCTCTGTGGATCAGACAGATTCTAACAATGCCCCAGAGGAAAGGGTGGGGAGGCAAAAGGAAAACACTTGATTTTTGTCACAAATCTACAAAAATAAGATATTACATTACTAAGCAAATGCTGAGTGTTTACACTTCTGTTTCATTGTGAAGAGGAAAACAAATATCTACCTTTGCACAAGCAACTTATCAATACATTTATTGTATTTCAGATCCTGACTCAAAACATACTTAAAAGTCTATTTCATGTTTCCATGGATTTCAATTACCACTTTGTAAATACACAAGCAGAATTTTATAAACAATACCTAAGGTCTACATATTCACCACAGTACCACGCACAAAATATTCCTAGGTTCAGACAGAAAACTTTCAGCAGTTTCAAAAGGAAGACAAGGTGGTGAGCATTAAAAATGTATGTCCCTATCCATGCAGGGCATGGGAAAGTTTGAAACAGCAGGTATTTCCTTTTCCTAGCACTGTGAAAATCCACAGTGTATCAGTTATCACCCTAAGAAGTAAGCTCAGATATTTCTGAAGGTGAGTGCTGTGGCTGGGTAGTCACCAACACCATAAAGCTCACCCCTTTAGAAGTCTCTTCTGAGAATATTGGCCAGATTCAGCTTTACCCACACAGAACTGATATCAGTTACACCACTGATATCTGGCCCCATCCATCACACCCACACCTGGGCAAATAATATAAAATACCCCTTGTATTCAGCAGAGGATTAGGGCTTTTTCTCTGCTTCGTTTTAGTAACAGATACATTGTGAATTCTTACCATTATGCTCCATTACAATAACAAGTCCAATTTTATATTTCCTAGGCCTTGTATTTCCACAGCTGTTTTCTCCACTGCATAGTTGCACTGACAGGCACTCTTCTTCATTCCCCCTCTGTTTTACAAAGTAGGAGAAGCTGGCTTGAACTGAATGAACAGCTCAGTAGCACTAAAGAACAGTGATGAACCTTTCCTTTTAAGTCTGCTGTTCTGAATTCTGCATACTCAAACCATGGCAAATGGGTGCTAGGAACTGACAATCTCTTTGCCACCAATGCAGACATTCTCAATTTACTTCTTTAGGGAATGTATAAGACCTGTCCTCCTCATTAACAATCATCTGAGCATTTAGGAAGCCTCTGGGAAGCCAGGCTGGAGGAGATCAGGATGATTCTCCTGCTACTATGGTAAATTTACTTCAAAGACTCCAAAGCCTTTAAGTCATGGTGTAGCAAGGAGGATTAGAGGAGCAAGCACCTTGCTTTAAGCTGTCCCTCTTACATGGAGGGAGGTGGCTTCCATTTTAATGACATTATATCTTCCACAGGACTCACTCTACTTTCAACAAAATATGTTTGTTCTTCTGTCATGGCATTACCTCTTCCTTCTCAAGATTTCTAAAACCAGATATTAAAGATTAATATGAAGTACACCCACAGGTGTTGAAGAAACTTGGCTCCAGATCCATGCTGCTCTCCCAAAGTGTTTCTCTAATTGCTGTTCTAAGCACTTGTAAGAACCTCGCTGAAGCATTTCATGCATGCAATTTTAATTCCCCTCATTGCTCTAGGGTTTGCCTCCCTGTTTCAGTGTATTTTGGTTTTTAGTCTGACCCATCCTGTGAAACCAAAATGTGGCTGAATGTATCAGGCAGCCCAAGCCATTGAGCAGAGAAATCCCTGACAATATTCATTGACACATCTTTTGCTATTAATAGCTTAAAATACCCATGAAAATTAAGAACTGCAAGTGAAGGGACAAGTAGCCAGAACATGCAAAATCAGGCCATTTTCAGTGAGTACTCCCAATTTGTGGGTTAAATCTCTCCAAAAATATGATAGTGGTTTGGTAATCGCTTTTGCAAACATTAGATAATCTTTTACTGAGGCAGTAATCGACAGATCAAAAAAAGGAGTAAAAAAACTAAAACCCAGGGCTGCTAGCAAATCACGCTGTAGGAACAATGCCACATGCTTGGAAACACAGCAGCTACAAAGAGCATTCCTTCCCTCCTGGGTACTGGTCAGTTCCTGGCTGGAAACCTGAGTATATCCCTCAGGTGTACATCGCCTCAGGAAAATAGGGGAACAACTGGAAGAGAGCAATGAAAGTTTCCAGAGCTCTAGGAAACATGGTGTCCATGGAGAATTTGGAAGGGTCGGGCTTGCCAAGCCTAAAACCCAGTAATTCTCACACATATATCAGAGAATGATAAATCCTTCACGTCCCCTGAGGGCAGGAGGAGATGTAATGTGCTTAACATGGAGCAACAGAGACTGATTTTCTCCCTTGACACCAGCAATTTCCCTACCAACTGAGACCCTTGGGAAAACGTGTAAAGGGAAGGATAATTAAGCACTGTTACAGGTCAAGTGAGGCAAACTGCAAAGCCCTGCATGGGACACTTCCAGAACAAAATACACCACTCAAAACTCATTTTAAATAGTAACCTCCTCTTTAGGCCAACAGAATGAACTGGATTAGTTACCAACATTTTTTCCAGTCTATCTTCTGTATTATTTAATATATTTTTAACGCTACCTGCCAGTTTCAGCCTCAGTGCTGCTTGTGTGTCTTCAGCAAGAACAGCAGGAAGCTGGAGCTCCTCACAAGACCACAGGATGAAGAAGGAAGTGCATGGTCACTGCCTTCTCCACAGAAGCACTTGCAGACAAAGGTTCCTAAGGATTCTACTGGCAAGGCAGCAAATCCTCACAGCCAGAAGGTATCAAAAATCGATGACAGATGGAACAAAACCAGAACCCAAGGTACTTTGACTATGGACATTCTTAACCATAGATAACAATCAAACCAACATACTAAAGCCCAGTCTAAAGCCAGTTTGGGATGGCTGTGAAGTATAATGAACTCAAGATGCAGAAGTTTTTTTGCCAAGCATAAAGTTTTAAAGTCCATTAATTCGATTTCTTTTCCTTAAAAAATAAGAATCTGAACCTGAGCATTTAAAAAATACCATGGACAGTTACCAGCTTTGACTTTCACTGAGTACCTATTTCCTGTCCTTGAAATTCTCCCCTTAACCACTACTGTTTTCACTTTGAATTTCCCCATATGTTTAATTTGTTTATAAAATTCCTTTTCCTATTATTACAGAGCTCTGATCTGTTCCTCTTGTTTGCATCACAAGCATAACATGAGTTGATATCAGCTATAGCTGCCACTCTACCAGCATCAGCATCCTGCCTCCAAGAGTGGCTATAAGGTATTTGTAAGGAGATGAAACAAATCCACAATTTACCTATAAAACCATGCAATAAAAAGCAGGATAAAACAGGAGAAACTATTTTTCTGTATCCCTCAGCATTCAGCTTACAGTCTGGAGCATGAGATGCACTTACTTTTAACTTCACATGCACATCTACACATTATTAAGAGTCATAAAAAAATATTTTTTTTATATCCAATCTATTTAATCAAATTCTTAGCAAGGTGATTAAAATTCTGAAACAGATAGGATAGGGGGTGAGGATTGGGGAAGGGAAAACAGCAATAGGGAGACTTTTCTCCCCAAAACACAAGTAAATGGAGTACTAACTCTTGAGCTCACCCTGCTACATGCCCCAGGCATATGGAAGGAGGCACACAGGAAAAAAAGACATCCAAAGCAACACCATTATTCCATCCCATGGGCAACACGGGTGGACTGTAATTTATCAGTGCCTCAAAACAGCTGCCTTTTATACACATGAAATAGGAGGCAAGATCCAGAACACACCCAGATCTCAGCTTCATACTGCTGCCTCATGTCTAGGAAAAAAAAATCAAATCCAAAAATCTCCTACTGGGTTATTTAGAAGTTCACTGACGGCTTTGAAGTGTGGGTCCAAGCTGTAGCCAGCTCATCCAGACTCATGCTGGGGCTTGGATTCTCTGAGTTTGGCTTCTCTGGGAGCCCAGCCACGCCATCCCTCCTGCTGTCACAGCCACATTCATGGTCATACAGGTGACTCCTTCAGCAAAGTCACCTGGCCTTCAAAGCTACCATCTACAAGGGTCTGAGACCTCCTTAGCTCAAATCAGAGCTCTTTTGCATTGTTTGCAGAACTGCCTTTTGCAGAGCCATTAAAATTTAGACCATAGCACGCTTTAGCAAGTCAGCCACCGGAAGCCTGGAGGAGCAGGCTCCAATCCCAGCCCTCTCCTAAACAGAATCTAAGACCTCTGGAAAAGTCAGTCCACATCTCTGCTCCCTCTCTGCACAGGCCTATTTTTGGGTAAGTTGGAAACACTTCAGGCAGGAATTGCATTTCATTGAATATTCACATGATCAGTTGTACAGTGTCACTGACATGCAAATACACCTCTGGCATAACCAAATACAGAGCAGAACTTAATCTGGTTCTATCAGGTTATTCCAAGCGGGAAAACTGAGCTACAAAAAAAACCAAGGTATCTTGCTGAATATTCCTGTATCTGCTCACAGAGCTCAACCCAGTCCTGGTGGTTTAGGATTAAATCCAGGAAAGGTCCACATGCAGATGATCAGTAACTCAGTAATAAGTGAATTAGCTGTGGCAGAAAGGATTTCTGCTAAGGCTGCTCAAAGCCATCCAAAACAGAGGCTACACTTCCTACAAGTGCAGCAGGGGTCACTTTTGTTTCTGTGCCATGTTCCCCTGCCACAATCTCACCTCTGAGGAGATGCTGTCCTCTGCTCCTATCCGTGGTTCAAAATACGTCTTAGTCTAGTCAAATACAAGTTCTGTACAACCTTTTTTCTTTTGTATCCTTTATAAGGGGTCATTTGGGGGTTGCTTGGTTGGGATGTTCTTCTGTTTGCACATTTCATGTGCAAGTTGGACAGTGTAGAGAGGAGCCATTTAGATCCAAATCAGAGTCTCCTATGCTCCTCTCATAGTTCAAGTTGGATCAGACTTCAGATGAAATTGTGCCAACATTTCAAACTGCTCTCAGAAGATTTTAGCTGGAATATCTTCTGGACAGTAGCTGTTCTTGGGAAGTCCCCCTGATGCCAAAATTCCATAGAAATGCTTCTTGCATTGAACTACAGCCCTACAGCAGAGCTCCTTTCTGTAATGGATCTAAAATGGAAACCAACAGAAATGTTTCCTTCTTCATTTCCCTAAAGTGGATTCAGCACTGAGGCTGCATTTCCATTCATTTTGTGTTAGTGTGATGTGGGCATGAAAAACAGTCCCCCAAAATCCTCTCCCTCCTACCCCAAGAGCTCATGCACCCTTGCATACCCTCCTTACAATTTTTAAACATTTCATGCACCTTTCAGTCCTCATCCATGGCTCCAGTCTGTGGAAAAGCCTTCACTTGGGCAGTAACTTTCACACAAATGATTTTGTAACCTTCCAAACATCAAATTCTACAAGCAGCTCTATGCAGTGGAAACTTCAACTATCACTAAGAAAGCTTTTTTCCAACTGTTTAGCCTCAGCCATCTCAGAGAGTTCACTTCCAAATATAAACTTTGCTTACTAAAACTGTAAATCATGCATGGCTTTGTAAACCTCAGGGACCATCACTGCAAATTTCCCAGCTCACATAAGCAGTACTGGACCTGGTTAAGAAGACTGCCCATGAGTGAGCCTGGATTTCAGATATGTTACAACATTCAGACCCCCTCACCAGGTATATAACACTAATTAAGACCAGGTCCTCACAAATTAACATCAACTGCACTGAATTAACTGCACAAATTAACTGCACAAATTAACATTACTGTACTGAAAACTTCACCAGGTTTGTATCTTGAAAATGATGGCTAGAGTTGGAGAAGTCTGCCTCCAGCTGCATCTGCTCCATGCAGCAAATGCAGGGTTTTTTAACATAATAAATCCATAGGCTGTGCCAGTGAGGGCATTCACCAGCCTGGGTTTGGGAGAATCATTTGTGATGTGTCATAATTTACATGAGTTCAGAATATATGCAAAAATAATATTTTATTCTCTCCATGCCCCACTCCTAGCTCTGCTACATTTTCTGCATTCATTCTGTGCTGATATAAACATGCCTAAATAAAAGACAAGCTTACTTCCTTTTCCAATACTGTCAACCAAATGTATTTTTCCTTGTGCTGCTCACTCAAACTAAAAATCAACAGCTAGGTAAAACAACAAAGCAAACTTGGACATGTTAAAACCATATTCTCAGTGGGTCTCTAGTGAACTTTGGAGAGGTTACACTAAAAAGTTCCTAATTTTCATTTGATTTAGTTCCCCTCTTCTTTTAGCAAATAAATCTTTATACAGAAACAGGATTTTTATTGATGGCCCTCCTCAATTTCCACAAGCCTGGACAGCATAAGCTTACAGGTCATGTAATGTGGTTTTCTGCAGCCATTTGCCCAAATATTTTACATTTCCACTTCTTTATATCTTCCAGATCATGCACAAACTTGAACCAACCCTCACAGCCTTACCAAATGCAGCTACTACAGTGTAATTCTCCACTAAGACAGATATGAGGGTCAAGTAGTCAAAGGACTTGTGTAAGTTCATACACACCACCAGCAAAAAGCTGATGTGATGATTCCAGCCCTCCTGGCAGCACGGTGCTGCCCTGAGCTACAAACCACAGGCATGGATTCAGCCATTTCTGCAGTTTTGAAAAACGTCACTAAAATTTGTGATCAAAAAACTTAAATTTGGCCTCGGTTTTTTTGGTTTTGTTTTTTTTTGTAGTAGGCATCAAACAATGCATGATGTGGTAGCAGAGTCCGTGCATCATTAAATGAAACACAGAGGGCAGAAAGCTGATATCCCTAATACAGCTCTGTGATGATCACACCTGGAATACTTCATTCAGCTCTGCAGAACTCATTTCCTGAATGACAATAACAACCCAGAGGAAGATCACAAGAGAGCCATAAAAGTGTTAAGCAAGCAGAGAGGGACTGACTTGCTAAGAGATTAAAAGAGCTATGGATGCATCTACTGAGTTTTAAGTAGGGGATGTGACAACTGTCTGCAAGTATTAGAACAACATTAGCGAGGACAGAGAATCATTTTAGTGAAACAAAAGTTCACAGCTACAGGGAGCAGCAGTAAATTAAAAATTATGAAAACATTTACTGATGAAAAAGAAGTAATTTTAATAGCAAAATCTACCAGAGTCTAGGGCAGACCTGATAATGTGCTTAACCAACACTACTGCTTCCCAAATTCTCATCCCTTAAGAACATAAAAGTTGTCAGTTAAATATTGAAGACTTTCTATTTTGGAATTTCCTCAGTGGAATATTCTATCCCTTGCTGGGGAAGCTTCAGACATCCTTACCTCTGAAGCAACACAGGTTGGGCCCATTGCTCCTGCACTACCCCCAGGTAGTCTAGCCCCATAAGCCAAACTCAAGCAAACTTTGAGAGTCAGAAATCCAGTGTTTTGTCTTGGATAAGCCATTAAAGGGAAGGGGAATGCTTGTGTCATGGCTAGCCAGGCTCACTTCACTCTGCTTTCACCTGAATAACAGCACAATATATAAATACTGGGATCTGATTTACAGGATGATCAATATCTATGGATGAAAAGCACAAGGGAACCACAACCTTTGTTATAGCAATGTCCTTTGCCTTGGGAAATGCTCTTTTTTTCCCTGCCATACTTTAATGACATTTTTTAAAAGGTTCTATTTGTCTTATTCGATTAAACCTGCCCGTTTTTCAGAGAAGCAGTGGCTGTCTACTGTATAAAATAGGAGCACAAGCGACAAGTACATGGAAGGCCTATTGCTGGCTGGCCAATTTCCACGTATCCTAATATGGTGAAGAAAACGTTTGACTGGAGCCCAGAGCAGAGTGCCAAATTTAACAACTCTGCAGCGAGCAGAGTGCCACAGAGCCCTCTGCTTAGGCTCACTGCAATTTCGGCCTGGTGCAGTGGCTGCCTACTCACATGAACTAGTCCATAATTGTCCTTGTGCAGCGTTACAAAGCCCAGAGCCTTTTGCTCTCCCTGCCCTGCCAGGGGAGGCTGACGCTCGCTGCCGTACAAGGCTCTCAGAGACAGCAGCTCATGGGAGTGTTTCCCTTCTTGGGATAAATAGATTAAGGAAATCCTGGGTATCCCGAGGCTATAAAGGACATGCACTGTATGAGGCACTCTGGGTTGGTGTAAATAGCAAAGGCTCCAAAACAGGAACACACTTTCTTTCTCGACTGCTAATGCACATAGGAGAGGTTTTACAATCCCAAACCTACATAAAGGGCAGGTGTTTTCCTCACTGTTTTGCTACGACTGCCATTTATGAAACGTGGCAAGGTGCAGGCTGCTTACCTGCCCCTGAGCCCACGGCAAAACAAACCTTGCCCACTTGTGTGATGTGTTTGCATTTCAGTCTTCCAAATTTCACTGGGCAGCAAGTGGTTTGGGATTTTTGAAACAGCCAAGACAAAGGGTGACAAAGTAAATGAATGACATTATCCACGTCACTCTTCAAATCACACTTCAGTCTTCCCACTTACTCTCTTTTGTAATGCCACCAAAATCATTGCAAAGCCTGGCAAGAGAGATTTGTCGACAGAAGAAAAGGGGATTATTGAGCTTATATCACTGAAAGAACTCACTTTAGGCCTCAAAAGAACAATGCCACCTTGATTATGCAAAAGTGGTTAGCTGGCCTCTCCCATATCATTTCCTATGAGATCATATGCAGACTTGGAAACAGAAGGGACTGGTTTCAGGAAGTTTGGAAGCCTTTTATGGATTATATTAACAAGGCACAGGCTGTTCCCTAAAACTGATTGTACATCAAATTCCATTGCAGCCACATGCCCTGGGTTGGAATGCATTAGCATATATGATAGTACCAACAGCCACCAAAAAAAGCAGCAATTCTGTCATTTAATCCCTGTGACTTTTTTTTTCTTTCGAGTACTGGGTATTAATTGTAATTTTTTGGGGTACAGATAGCACACAACAGGTTACAGAGGGAAATCTCTTCAGTTCTCTAAAGTTTCAAGTATCCTACACAGTCCAGCTACAACTTTTTACAGTTAAATACCTGTCTTACATCAGTAGAAATAAATGCTACACTGCAAGACTTTGGAATGATACCTAATAGCTACTAGAAGTCAGTTTTACTTTTTCTTCTCTGCTAAGCACTAACAGAAAAAACACATCTACACAAAAGCACATCAGTGTCTGAAAAATACTTTCACTTGCTGTTTGAGGTCTCAGCTAATGTATTTATTACCAAACATTCTCCAGTCAGTTCAGTTACTGTACATTTACTCTTGATACAGAAAATGAGAAAGCAAATCAGAAACTGCATTCCTTTTCCAAGAAATAACGCCGTGCATTTTCTTATTTTTTAGGATTTTACAGCTAGGCATTATTCTCCTGGGGATGCACATGGGTGGTGCAAATACCTGACATAAACCAGGACTGTCCAATGGTACAACAGACTCCTGAGTCTGTAAAGACACCTCACATGCACAGAAGTTTGGAAGTGTCACAGCACTTACAGAGGCTCTGGCCTTCAGGCTCTTTAGCAAGGCTTATGTCTCAGCTGGGTTTCATGTTAACCCTTTGGTGATGCATAAATTGCATGCTGAACTTTGTGAGCCCTGCACTGTGAGAGGCTGAATTTCCCTCTGGGAGGCAAGCTAACCTGTTAATGGAATTAGATAACACTCACCTATTTATTAGTGATGAGAGCAGCAGATTTAGTTTTCAGTGGAAAGTAACACAACATTTTCAAACAGCATCCCTCTAAGGACAGTCATAATCTTCCCTCCTATTTATAGATGGGGGAAGAGAGGGGTGGATAAATGAAATGCAGCTCCCTGCCCAAGCCCAGCTGGTCAAGAGCAGCACCTCTTATACCTCTTTCCCCATGGGGTTGCACTTTCTCCTGCCACCTCAATGATGCCATGGCTGGAGAACCAAAACATTTAGCATGAACGTTCCCTCCAGCATTAAACTGCCATCTCTTACTAAAAATAAGACACATTTTGGTTCTTGTTGGGACTGGAGAGAAATAAGAGGCGCCTGAGCCTGAAAGGAGTAAAAACCTCAAATTTATTATAATTATTTGCTATCTGTTTAATAATGGTGCTGTCTGTGCCAAAGAAGATGCAACTATTAAAAGACAACCACTGCTTTTGCTTAGTTTGGGGAATAACTACCCCTGATACAATCTCCCAGGAATCCATCCTTAGAGCCTTGCCCATCGCTATTTATAACTAAGTAAATATTAGAGGATGCACATCTTTTGCCCTGAAAAAACAAGACCTTTGGCCTTAACATTTCTCTGGAAAGTGTTTCAGGGAAGGCTGTTGCTCTGCAGCAATGTTTCCTTCCATTAAAATTCCCTCTTAAAATATATGGCCCAAAGGAGGAACACTAGACCTCAAATATACCACAAATATGGACAAGTCTGCCTGCAGGCATTTGGAGGCTGGGAATTTGCCCAAAACTTTATCCTTCAAGAATTAACCAACTCTCTGTCAGCATAGTTAACAGCCTCAAAAAACCCCAATTTACTTTGTTGTGCCTTCATCAGGACAGCTCACTAATTGAATATTGCACTGTTTATCACTGCTTAAGGTTTAATTATTCCCAAGGACTGAAACTGGAGCCTTTATAGATCTATGTGCAAATAAAAAAAACTCTGTTTGGGAGCCAATATTGCCCAACAAATTCACTTTTAGGTTTCTATTCTCCTGGCTTCAGCCCAGCTCACCCTGCCTCTTCTTTCCCTCATCTCCTGGCACAATCTGTGATAGCCAGAGGAGCAGGCAGGGTCCAGCTGACCACAGGAACTCAGTATGTGCTCAGGACTCTGCCCTGCTTGGCCACTTGAACCTGCCTGTGAACATCAGAAAAGGTGAAGGAGAAAAAGGGTACTGAGGCATCAGAGGTCAGAGACAGGAAATCACTGAAGGTGAACGCAGACACAGCAGCCACCAGCCCTACCCTGTGTATGGCCATAGCCTCTTGGGATGCTTACAAACCTTCCCCTCACAGGAAAAGTCAACATCAGATCAGATCATGCAAGACACAGCCCCTGACAGTGACAGCCACTCCAGAGAGGTGTTTGACAAGCAGGGAGACCATTCAAGGCAAGTCCTTTCCTCGCCTCCTCATCAAGGTTGGTTTCTTCACTTAAATTTTGAATGTTTTTTGTTTTCCTCAGTCTTCTCTACTAAAACTCTGCATTGTAGTAGTGGTTTATATAAGTGTTGCATCCTTTTGCATCAGTGAATTTGCTAGGCATGACATCATAACCTCCACCTGTGCAGTCAGGATGATGGAGTTTCCTCACCCAGAGCAATTTGGGCTAAACAGCAATTATAAAATAAGTACAGCCTGGGAACATTTATTACCATTATCATCATCATTGCTTAGCAAGACTCCTATCAAGTGCTGAAGCAACAGTCTTCTGAAAGGCAAATTTCCTCCCACCTGGCAAGCAGAATTTTTTTTTTTCCTGTCCCTATCAAGCTAAAACCAGAACACCTGGGGAATAGAGAGTCATTGACTTCACTGACATATTCAGCAACATTATTATCTTAATGACATATAATGGTCTCCATATTCATAACCTCTCACCAGGAGAAAGCCTGGTGTGGCTGTGGAGCTGACCTCATTACCTCAGCCTGCACCCTGTGTGTGCAAGGATGACCACATGTAGGGGTAAGGACAAAGACATGAGAGTTAGGCCTTCCCAAGGGAAAAGCACCCCCTTCCCATTTGGGTAATTTCCAGGAACCAGGACATTAATATGGAGCCACAACACGGAAAATTCTGTGTTTTAGAAAGTTGAATTACTATGCACATACTTACTTACTTATAAACCTTAGCACCAAAAAAAAAGGGAAAAATCAAGGTGGAAACTTGCCAAATATACAAGTAATTTCTGGCAGTCAGTTTGATCAAGGACTACCACAAAGTGTCTTCCAAAGCAGGCTGATCACTAACCCAAAACAACCTCTTTCCATACCAGACTCTGAGCTTCAAAGGAAACTAAGCTAACACTGAAGTGCAGCTCATGACAGCAGTCGTCTCAACTGAACAGAACACAGCTCCAGAAAAGAAAAAGCAGCATAAACAGCATATATCTCACCAGATATGATGCCCCTGAGCCTGGAAGATGCTGCCTCTTCAGCTCCCAAGGGATTCTTTGAGTAACCCAGTGGTTCTCACAGGCACTGGAAAGACAGAAGTGTTTATATGTAGGGGGATGAAGAGGGCACCAAAAAGGCAGAAAAACTTTACAGTTAGGATGAGCTAGAAAGCAAAACAGATCTTGATCCTTGCTGCAGTTGCTAGATGCTGTTGTACCACTGACTAAACTGACTTGCTGCTCCTTTTCTTTTTCCAGTGACTCCTCTGTGAGGAAGAAAACTCCCAAACAAGAAAGGGCAGACTGCTCTACGCATCTATAGTCCCACTAAGGGAAAAGAGTGGCTTCCACTTGCAAGGAAAACTGCTCCTTTCACCTGATCCTGCTGCCATGACTGTAACCCAACCACAGTGTAATGCAATCCTGAGAGCAGCCTGGGAAGCATCAGCCACAGAACTGAGAATTTTAATATCCAAACTGCACCAATTAATATGGAGCCAAACCTGATTACACCCCCATTAATCGCTTCAGAAAAAAAAAAATCTGAGGGAATTCCCTATTTCTTTTGGCTGTAGACCAGCAGAGTTTCTTGATTGCTGGCTGCCTCCAGTCAAAGATGCAAAAACGTTTGGCTATTTGTGCAGAGCTGCTGGATTGCATTTACATGGGTTTCAGTGACAGGTTGTTTGTCTGCCTGGACATGTACTTTGACTGCAACAGTGATAGAACAGCCACCTTCAAGCAATAGCTGCAATTAATGATAGTTTAGACAGCATGTGGTGAGAAAAAATTGCCCCTGAGTGATGCCTTGGGGAGAACTGGAGGGAGTTCCTGGGAGAATAGACTCAGATCTGCAATTTGGAGTAACCTAAGCCAGCTGGGAGAGCTGCTCAGAGGCTCTGCTGACTCCCACCCACTTCCATGTACAGAGGCAGTAAAAAAGACAAAACTTTCCAATGTTCACACACTCACAAGACAACAGGCTGGAATTACAAGGTGCAGAGAAATTTACTGTATCTGTTAAACCAGATAAAGATACCAAAAACAAGCTGGCTTCACCACAATCAGCTTTTAATTAGACAGAGTTTACCTTCCCACCTAATCAACACAATCAGCAGGTGAGCTTAAGAGTATTCATTAGACCCACTGTCTCGAGCAAGAGATTTGACTAAACCCTGAAAAAACACACCATGCTTTTGCAAGTGACAGTGCAATTTTACACCGTTTCTTCTCAATCCAGAAGCAGTAGTGTCAGGGGTGGGGAGGCTGCTTATCTTAGAGAATTTTGAGGTGTTTTTTTTCAATTTTATTCTGCCTGCCAAGGGAGGTTTTTGAAGGTAGTGTGTGATGGAATGAAGGGGGAGTCAAAGCCTCCTCCACACACAGAGCACTGTGCTCCACCATGGCTAAACACAACTGGTACCCTGTTGTTGTTCAAAAACAACAAACATCTTTGCTGCCCCAAGATCACTTCAGTGTACATCTCAGATGGCAGTTCCTCCAGGATACTCTGTTCTGCACCTTCCCAAGACTGTATCACAGTAAATCCTGAAAAATCCATTTTTTTCCTGAGGTTTGCTGAATCTGGCAGAGCTGGTGAAAGAAATGCAGGTTCTCTTTGTGCAGTGCATAAATCCAGGTTCCAGGACAATCTCAACCTTAATAAAATCCCCATTAAAGTCAGTTGCATGTTCTAATCCAGAGAAAATCCAGATCTATCCTTCCATCAATAAAATGCAAAACTACTCCAATCCCCAGTAAAACCCAACTACTCCAATCCCCCCAAAAAAAAAGGATTGAGATGCCATTCAGGAGTCGTGTAGCTACACGAGGTGATCCAGGTCTTCCAAGTAGGAACTGTGCTTAACTTACTGTAGCTGTGAAAAAAAATGCCCCACCATTTACATACAAAGAAGAAAATATAAATTCAAGGGTACCTTGTAGTACAGTTAAACAGCTTTAAGTTGTGTAACTTCCTGACTGCTGAGATGTTCTGCAGATAATGCTCTGAAGGTGGACATTAGTCTTAATCGGAAGAACATCTTGTTTTCTTTCTAAGGCTTTCACTTAGCCTCGTTTCCTGTGATACCTTCACACCAAGTCGTTCCTAAGTGCTCTCATTCACAGGGTACTTAAGCGTTCTCCTCACCAACCAAACAAGATTACTCACCTTCTTTAAGTTAGGCACACGTTTGCTGAGGCAGAGCCAAAACACACACACACACACATTCCTGACCAAGGACATGTTTTTCTTTCGTGAGCTGTTTTCACTCTGCAGTCCTAAGCAAAGTACTTAAAAAAACTTTTAGAAAACGAATTCATTTTGCCAAACATCTTCAAGAACTCCTTATTGAAACAAAACTCACAAATATATTTCAGACATTTTCCAACACATGCCACTCTATGATTCTATGATCTATCAAGTGAAATACCATGAACGAGCAAATGCTAACAACTAGACATGATTTGAGCCAGAGGAATTTTTTAATCCACCTGCTGATATACATTTTACAGTTTCATACCATATAGCCTGCGAAATACCCAAGTCAAGGGACACCAATAACTAAAAAGCTTCTATCAAATTAATCTATTTGGTTCATACTCAAGAAGTCTCTGGATGACACACCCAAAGAAAAGGTGAGACAATTATCTTGCACTTCATCCTTAAAAGGAGCACAAAGTGCACCACAAATGAATTAACCTTATTTACCTCATTATTTCCTTAATCTCCCACAGATCATCTCATCGTTATCTGTACTTCCATACTGATCACCAGGTGGCAGAAATTGAGGTTTGAGTACCAAACCCAAACGGTTGTGGAAATATAAACTTTCTCTTCTCTTCAAGGAGTCAATACCCATAACTTCTTTCATAACTTTGTAACTAGAGACAGCTACTTCTAAACAGAGCAGTAGAACTTTCAACATTTTATAAGCAAACTAAACCATGCTTTTTCCATCGTTCTTTCCCAATGTGAAATTCTGTTCTCTGTAGGAGGGGGGAAATGATCATTTTCAGAAATGTTCCTCACCGAGGGCAATCCTCATGGGCCTGTTCCATGGGATTAAGTATGGGAACACTTAGAAGGTAAAGCCTGCATTAGCAAGCAAAAACAGCACCTAGTAAAGGGCTACCTATTTCCAGCCTGCTGGGAAAAGCTTGATCCTCTTTTCCATAACATAAACAAAGAAACAAAATGCTTTATTTCATTGCAACACTCAGGAAATGGCAAAAACTTTGAAGTTTTGGTTGACCAAAGTGCTGAGGACAACTCTCCCCCATTATGCCACAAACATTTAAAAACCTACAGAAATCAAACCTGGATTTCTGAACAGCTCTGGAGCCCTGGCTCAGGGCTGTTAAAGCAGGAGGCATGAACAGCAGCCAAAACACTCATTGAAACCATATCAGGTATGGCACTGATTCAGAGGAAAGCATTAGATGTGCTGCATTTCCCTCTGCTTTCTAGAAATTCTGGTTGCAGAAGCTCCCAGGGATTACTCAGCCTGGTTTTATTCAGCCCCTAGGATCAAAAGATGTTACAACCCAAGTGGATGTGGGCTGCAGACATTTTAAAGGAGACAAATGGCAAAAAGAAATCTCTTCCAGTGCAACCAGAAACATCATCTTCCATTTACAATCACCTGGAGAGACAACATGAAAACCACCACCCATCACAGACAGCAGCATCTCTTTGGTGCCCTTACAGCAAGCAAACCACAGCCCAGAACCACACGTGTACAAAAGCACATTTGAAATGTGCTGTAGGGTCATCCTTAAGATTCAAATTCCCAACTCTTCCAGCTGACCAGGATGAAGACTGAAATTTGACAGAAAGGTGTCATAGGTTGCAGCTTATAGACATCTCATGTGCCCTTGAAAATCTCCCCTAAGATGTCATTTTTTATAGGCTTTACATATATATATATGTATGTACATGTGAATGGTTGAAGGGACATAGTTAAAATGGAAAAACAATAATTCTGGGTGGTTTAGCAAGACAGCTTCTTTTACACTTTCATTTTACCTATAAAATAAGTCCCTGAGTTTCTCCTCTAACAGCATTTAAGAGAGACCTAAAGCAGTTTTGTCTGTTACTTGAACTAGGGCAGCATTTGTTTTTTCACACTATTTTTCACTACTGCTGAGAAAAAGCACAAGCCTTGCTCAAAGTACAGCTTTAGTCCCTCTCATGAGTCGAACATGAAGCTGAATTTCTGACAATTTGTGTTAACAACAACTTGATGACAACCCAACAGGTGATATTCCACTACGTAACAGGGAAAAAAGCAAGGCAGGTTCTGTTGTTTCCTTGTCAGCATACAAAAACACAGCACACATGTGAATGCTGCACGTGCAGACAGAACCCTGCTTTAAAATCTTGGTTCAGACCTTTTTTGGTTAATACTTCCACCACCCACCTGTCTATCCTATTGTCTCTATCAATTCTGGAATCAGTCATCAACATAAACAGTGGCATTTTAGAAAAGAATGTCTTTCCAAGGATCCTTTAATTCCTCCATATATTTACTCCAAAGAAGGTCATGTCCTGTTTTACTTATTTTTTCCCCCCAACATTTTTGTTCTATGTTTTTCTTCATAGGAGACTGAAAGATAGAAATTCTGTACATTTTTGTGGGACAACTACATTGGGCAGACAGCCAATTCCTAAGCCAGTATCAGCAGCTAATTTATAGCTCAAAGAAAACTCTGAAGAGACAGGAGTTTGTGGGACAGAGGTGGGGTTTTTTGTTGGTGTTTTTTTTGTTTTGGCTTGGTTTTTTTGTTTGTTTCTTAAAACTGCAAAACTCTTTTGACAAGTTTGTCACCAGGCTCCCAAAGGAAGAGTAGAATTTAAGGCATCATCTGCTCTCTGCTATCCAGTCACACCATGCTGAACCCTCACCTACACCCCAGTCTCTGAGGATATCATATCCAACTTTGGTACACAGTAGAAGACCCACTGAGTGCTCCCTTTAAACTGACTATTGGTAGCCTATATCCTAAACCACATAATTTTTACTTCACCACTCATTTTCTTAACTTAGTTGATGCCTTAGGTTTTAACTTTTATATTTTACAATTTCTGTACTGCTTAGAGTGTAACTCTGAAGTTCCTTGTAGCCTGTAATTTCTGCTCTCTCGTGCTGGGCAGACACAACAAAGCCTCTCCAGGCTTTGCCTTCAAGGACAGCCAGGCTCTTCTAGGCCCAAAATGTGTAACCCAAAGCCTCTAAGGGGGGAGCAAGCTGAGGGGAATTCCATCATTGAACTGGGGCTTTAATTGGAGAATTAACCATGGTATGCAAATGAACCAAACCTATAAAGGTGTGAAGAACTCGTGACCTGGGGTCCATCTTGGGGTCCATTTTTGGAGGCAGCCTCTGGCTCCCCCAGGGTGCACCTTGAAGGCTTTCAAATAAACACCGACCTTTATTCCCTTACTCTTGTCTAGTCTCTGTTTCTAGGTGGCTGGAGAAGGCATCATAGTTCTCTTCAGTTTCAATGTGTGGAGCTGTAAGGAATAAAATACAAGCCAAACAACATTTCCCCCAGACTGGGACTTTGCTACAAGGCTGAAACTGACACTTAAAACAAAAAAAAAAAAAAAAGGTTTTGGAAGCAAAGGTTTTCTGGCAGGCATCAGGAGGACAACTAGAGTTCTACAAGTGGGGAATGTACTGAGCATCAAATACCTAACTTTGACAAATGCTGTGTTGACAGCACGCACCCAGCACAACTTCGTGCCAGGCTGAGAGCAGGATGGGGCTGAAGGTTGTGTGGCAATATGAAGGCACAACACAACCACGAAGCTGTCCAAGCCACACACTTAAAGATAAAACCCAAAATAAGGCAGGAAACAAATGGCAGAGCCTTGAAGCTGCTTGTTGCAGAGCAAGGAGGGTGGCTGGGCAAGTGGACATGGAGCATCTATGGATGTTCACTCTGGCTGAGACCCCCTCTGCCCTCAGCTTGTCCCCAAGCACTGCAGTGAGGGAGCCAGCAGAAAGCCACTTTTCCTGAGCACAGCTCCTGGTCAAGCCCAGCAACCAAGCAAAAACACAAGGCAAACTTCCCTCTTTTCATTTCAGACCAGAATGGTTCACGTGGCTTATTAATGAAGCACGGGGAAATGTCAGAATAGACAGAGACTCTTCCATAGAATCCCAAAGACAGGCTCCTACAGCAACCAGCAGCAACTAAAGAACACTCTTCATGCAAAAGAGGGCAGCATGTAACAGATGTCTTGTATTTCAACAAACCAATTAATTGTGTCTCAGAAACAGGGGAGAGAAGAAAACAGAAACAACACTTCTTAAAAGAAACAGATCTACTGAAGAAAGTTTCTTTTGACACATTTTAGTTGAAATACATTTGGGAAAATATTGGAATGAGCCACTTGGAAAAAACCACACAGTATCAACAAAAAATACTGCATCTTTTTGATTTGGTAGGAATCTACTTTATTCCACAGGTTTTGAGACCTGTTTTAAGATTCCATAGGTTTAGTATTACATCACTGACTGTTCATAATGAAATTCCAGGCAGTAGCAAAAACAGATTTAATGATAGCACCGCACAAGGTATGGATACGGGGCCCTTTGAGCAGATTTCCTGATAGGAATGTTGACTATGGGTTAAAACAACACAGTTGTGTGGCTCACTTGTGCATGCTAAAATGTCATGTGACAGAGCACAAGTTATGCTATTACTTGAATCTATCTTAAAGAGTTAATCTAATTCCACCCTTTGCTGGATTTTTCAAAAGATTTGTCATTTGCTACAGCTCTGTGATGCTGTCAGCCGCTGTAAAAAGTATTTTTCCTGTTTTCATATCCCATCCATCTCCTTGATAAATAATATTTTGATGGCTTTAGTAACATGTTTGATGTTAGTTGCACTGGGAGATTAGTGCCCTTCAAAGCACAGCGGGACAGAGTGGACAAAGCACTTGGCTGGCATCACCTCCAGTTTGGGGCTGTCACAGGAAACATTCTTCTTTTTTGTGCTTCAGTTTGTCAGAGTGAGAAAAGGGGAAACAACACCAAACTCCTCTGTCAAGAACTGTGAGATTGACACAGAAAAAGCTCGATCATAAAGCCATTTTACACTACAGAAAGAAGGTAACTTTTAAAGATTTCTTTGAAAATAAATACTGAGAAAGCCACTTAACACCCTGCAGCAACAACAGGGTTTAAAGTTTTTCAGAATCATCATCTATTTTCTGCAGGTAGATTACCTGAGTCTGGGAAAGATGATCCACTGGAGTCCAACACCATATAAACTGGCAGTCATTGTATAGGAATTTTATGAACTCCAAGATATTCACTGTAACACCATTTGCACTGGGACTAACACAGAGTTTGATATAGTATCTCCAACTGTTGCTTTCATAGTTGACCAAGAAATAATTCTGATTAGAGCTGTTCAGTTTCATGTTTTTATGCCAGGAGCAGATAAAGAAAGCAAAACATTGCAGAAATACCAAGTTTTAAAAAAAAGTCTTTGGAACAATGTATTTGAAGAACCACCTTTTCTTTAAAACACAGGACAGGACTTTGTTGCCAGACCTGGAACAAGTCATGGATAATCCCAGGCTGACATTTGAGGACCAGGATAGAATAAAAGAAACAAATGAGCTATTGAAAATCTCCTCCTTTGAATACAACGATGTTACTGTGGGTCACCCAGTGATCCATGTCCCAGGCATCAGACAGACCTGAGCTCACAGCAGCTTCTCCCATCAGGGTCTTGACAATGCTGGGAAGATTCACACCTAAGAAGGTGCTTCCACCCAGTGGAGCTACTCCTCACCCCTGGGATGCAGGGAAAGGACACAGCCCAACTTGGATCCTGCAGCAGCTCAGGCTCCCACAGAATTCAGTTCCCATTTTGTGTGAATTTCAGGCAAGCACAGCACACAGATCAGCGTTATTCAGCTTATTATGTACATACAAAAGAGAAAGGAACCCAAGCACAGAAATAAATTTCTGATACAGAAAAAATGTGTGTGGATGAGAACAGAAAGGAGAACAAAGCAGACCCCATCTTTCCCTCTTCAAAGGATACAATTTTGGTTAAAACCTGATGTAAGACAGAAGATATGAAGCCCCTGCTAAGCCTACACTTAGTGCCTTGCTGTTTTGTGCAGCTGAGCAAAACTGTATCTTTAGATGAATTTTTTTGGAAAGCTTTTAATGATTTTGGCTGCCTGTATTAAGCTGCTGTAACATTTGATTTCCAGGGTAATGACAGCCAGGTCTAAAATATCCTAATCAGACATCCAAAAATCAAGGCCTTTCAAAAATAACTTGGAAAAAAACCTGCCCTTTCTTTTGGCATCTTCTCTTTGACAGAAAGAGCATCCACTTGCCAAATTAAGGAGAAATATGAAGGAACAAACAGACCCTTGACCTATAGCCAGACTATTGTTATGCATTCCATAACTGTGTGACAGTGTAAAACATGAATTTAACAAGACTGGTTGGGAGCTTTCTATTGTGCATGCACACTCATTCTAGTGATTTTTTTATGATGTTTTTTGTTCAACTGGTCCATTTTACTCTAGAAGCATGCAGCAGTTACATGAAAACTCACCAATTTCTGTGCAGTTGTCCCCCCTGCCAACAGTGACAAGTCAAAATAAGCAGGTCTGAAATATTTCTCTGTTAGAGTTACATTATCCTGCACTGATTGACACAGCATTCAAATGGAATCAATCCAAATCATCAAGAATACCAGGGTGTGGAAGGAAAATGGTCTGCATTTATGCTTTAAAGGTTCATACAGGATTCACAGATGTGAAGTAGCCTAGGGCACTGGACATCCAGTGAGATGGTGCGTTATGGCCAGAGATTATTGCTAAAAACAGTCAACAGCCAGAAAATCAGCAAGTCTGCCAAATCTGAGGACAGACTAAAACTGGATAGGAGAGAAGCTTCACCATCAGTTTCAGCAGGGCCAAAAACTCAGCATCTGTTTCTTACATGTTAACTTTCACTTTCCTTAGAAATCACTAAAACCATTTCTTGATTTTAAAGGAATCAAAAACACTTATTCCCACCATATTTTTTATGTCTTTTTATATGTGTATAAAGAGCCTGGTCTCCAATAAAATCTGTTCTTAAATCTAAATTCTGTGGTGTTTCATAGGCAAACTGTTTCATGATCTGATCCAAAACTCACTGAAGACTTTCCATCAGGCTCGTCACCGTGTGACTACTGAAAACAAGTGCTGCTAAATTATACCCTTACATCTTTATTTCTGTAAAGCAGCCAGAACCATCCACGTCAGGGAATGGAGCTCAAGGACTTCCCTGCTCTGTGGAGCCTCAGACTGCAGCTTTATTAACCTGACTACAGCTCCTTAGAGGACTTCTTTCCATTGGAAGTTACGAAAATAAATGTAAAATATATGCTTACACATCATAAAAGTGAGGTTTTGTTTCATTTTAGACTACGAGATTAAAAAAATTATGCCATGAAAAATAAAATGGAGCTTACAAACCCCTAAACAATAAAGGGTTATGCACTATGGAGCTGTTTCTGGTCAGCTTCTCTCATAGAAATGAAAAAGGCATCAAAAAGTACAAAGTCAGCATCTCTGATATTTGTCAACTTCTCTGTACCCTTTCTGTATGCAGCAGTTGCATACATTAGGGTTGTTTTCCAGCTGACCAGAAAAGACCCCAAAAGATTGTGAGGTAACTAATCCACTAGATATGAGTAAGATTTCTGATTTTCCCTTTCCCATTCCAAGTGTAAATTAAAATCTCCAAGCTCACTATACTTCAGTCTGCATAATCCAAATTACACTTTCAAGAAGCTCTGGCACAAAACCCACCTTTGAAAATATCTTGGAGACCTTTTACATGAAGCATTTTTACATGTGGTGTATTATTATCAATGACACTTTGCCAAATGTAAAAGGGCTCCATGTTTGAACATGAGATTATTCTTACTTATAGGAGACCTTTTTTTCCAATCAGCTAACTAACCACGTACTTGAAAGGCTGTGGTCAGCTTTAACTTCTGATCCCCACGTTTCTGAGGATATTTACCAAGTGTTCCAACAAAACTCCTCACTACACTGCACGCCTACCATAGCACCAGACAGCTTTCTCCACGTGACCAATAACTTGTGTCAAAATTAAACTGCCTTACCTCAAAACCAGAAAACTCCTGTTTATATATAAATGCTAGCAGTTCTAAGAGAGGGAAAGCACAATTTCAGCACATAATTACACCTCAGTTTATTACACAGTGATGGTCTGCTCAAGAGAAACTTGCATTCTTTACTTGTAAACCTCAAATTTTCCATCCTCAAGGTACAATGACAGTTTTTCTTTCTTCTCTGCTTTTAAGACAGTACAGAGAGAGAGAAAGCACAATTTCAGCACATAATTACACCTCAGTTTACTACATGGTGATGGTCTGTTTAAGAGAAACTTACATTCTCTACTTGTAAACCTCAAATTTTCCATCCTCAAGGTACAATGACAGTTTTTCTTTCTTCTCTGCTTTTAGGACAGTACAGACTGACTGCTGACTTTCACACTGGCTCTCCCCACAAGTGAGAACTTCCCTCACTGTAAAAAAAGTCTCTCTTGAAAAATGAGTTCATGCTTACCTGAATTCCCTTTGTACAGCAAGAAACTCCCCAGACGCAACAGAACATTTTCAAATTCCAGGGCCACGAAAGGGTTATAATTGTGGCTCCATCTCTCTGTGTTATAAAGAACCCAAGAGAATGACATCTCCCCCTCAGCAGGAGGGACAGGACTGCCCCATGGCTGAAGGAGGATGCATCACTGCTGTCCCAACCCTAGGTGCATGCCAAACAGAGCCTGGCTGGGCACAACAGAAACAACACGAGTAATTCACAGCAGCAACTGTCAGTACGAAACAGCAAAGGGCACTCAGACAGAGAGGAGGATGAAGCCACTCTCTCACTCCCCTGATCCTGCAGCCATGGAAGATGAAATATGTCCCACATGCTGGGCAGCAGAGTTAAAATTCACCTGTTTCCTGGCACTGGTGTCAAACAGCTCAAGAAGTGGACTGCAGAAGGCCTCCATGCTTGGTGCTTGCTGCTGGCCAGTCCTGCTCCTCCAGGGCCATTCTTTCTGCCCAGCTCTCCCCTGTGATGTACACGGGCATTCCTAGCAGGTAGCAAGATCCCTAAATGTCAAAAAAGCCCAACTCTTGTGTTCAATCACACCCAAAATGCCGCTATCATTATGGCCATCAGCCATGGATTTCAAAAACTGGAGTCCCAGTCCTTTGCCAGAGGATACAGGGGAAAATTTGAAGGGAATGGTAGGTCTGCCAAATTGTAGGCAGTACTTTACTCATTAGATAACCTTTTCTCTCAGATCTCTTTGTTAGTGCATCTGGGGGAAAGGGAAAAAAAAAAAAAAAACCACCAAAAACATTTGTGCAGCTTTAGTAGTTCAATTCTGCTGTCTTAAGAGATGTTAATGTCACACATAAATCTCCATGTTTTACTAATGGCATCATATATCTTCCCAGGCACTTCTAACTCACCCCTTGTTGTGCTATCTATGTACTTTATCACATCAGGCTACTCTGTGTCAGGTATTAATATTAAGACACGGTGCCTTGTCTTTCATAGGAAAGTACATGTCCTTATCTAAATTGCTGAGACTAATAACTTGAAATATTGTCCCTGCAAACATACTTGAATGGTGGATATTCAGATAACCAGAGCTTTTTTCTTTTCCCTCCCCTTCCCTCCCAGTGAGCGAACATAAATTAAGTCTCCACAGGAGTTAACCCAAGAATAAGCTGCACTCCCAATCTGCAGGCAGGGAGGGATGCTGTCCTGTACCAGCATCCTTGGTGTCCCATCTGACTGGGACCACACACCCACACCAGGCAGGACTCCCAAGGGTGCCACAGTCCTTTTGTTCACAAACACAAGCTGCTTTCCCCCTGGAAGCTTCTCTGTTGCAAGTAAATATTACTGTACACAGTCCCTACTGCTTAATCCAGCTGGTGGGCTCCGTGCCTTGAAACTTGGGACACCTGACAGTTAAATTGTTTACAACTGGCCCAAGGATGCCCCCTCTGCTTATTATTTCTTTGATCCAGATAAGCCTTTGGTTGTTTAATCAGTCACAATGCTAAAGCAGAAGGAGAGAACATTGAAAAGCCTTACAACCCCACACACTTAATTTAGCCTAAAAGTAATTTCTGGGCAGAAAGGGAAAATTTAATTAACTCTTCTCTATAAAAATGTATAGTAAGATGTGTAGCAAGATCTTATACATTCCTTTGAAGTTTGTCATACATTCCTGAATACCTCTGACAGCCTAAGAAGTTATGTGTCTGCTTCTGATTAGATAATTGAAATAAATCTACACCAAATAAATTCAGATCTCTTAAAATAAACTGCAGAGGTGCATGAACTTTGTAAAACGCATGTAGTACTTCAACCAAAAGGCATTTTTGCAAAAATCAGCTATCATGAAGGAATTTATTTCTTTTTTTTTATGCATGGGGTCTGCAGCTAGTGTCCAAATTCTAATCCAGACTTAATTCCAGTCAGTATCAACGACAG
Source organism: Monarcha castaneiventris obscurior (assembly GCA_026261815.1). Classification (NCBI taxonomy): domain Eukaryota; kingdom Metazoa; phylum Chordata; class Aves; order Passeriformes; family Monarchidae; genus Monarcha; species Monarcha castaneiventris. The sequence continues at coordinate 15,781,721 of JAMPIT010000884.1, forward strand.
TTATGTGAACTGCAAACCACTGCAGCAGAGGGAAATCATATCTTTTACACTTACTACTTTCTTCATTTCACACCTAACAGTTAAATGCTCTTTAAAAATGACAGGTAGGACCGTGTCAGTCACTTACTCCAAGTCCAGCAGATATTTGCCTGCTATTTCAACTTGAGACAACACTCTCAAAGCTGACTGAACCTAGAGGAAAGAGCACTGCTGCACGTGGTCAATCTCGATTCACTGCTTCCAACTCAACATGCCACCAACCAATCGTGTTGCAATATTGTTTTGGCCAGACTACAAAGCTTGGAAAGGTGTGTGTGTGTATATAACAGTAATATATAGTACAATGCAATATAATACACAGACCCAGACATATGACATAAAATGGAAGATGGCAATAAAATTGCATGTATTGCTTGGCAATACATGAAGAGAACAAGGAGAATTTGAGTACAACTGGGTAATACCTGGTTAAAGCTATGTTCCTAAGACTCAGAGAGAGCACACAGACTTCAAAGCTGATGAGTGAAGCTTGTGAAGCTGAGAGTGACCACGCAAACCCGAGTCCTGCTGATCAGATGGATCTTATCAGACTGATCAATCAGGTAGCCTTGCCAATCATTGTGCAATGTTTGTGAAGTCACAAACAGGACGACACTCAGAAGATTCAAGATGGATCATCTTGATAAAAGTCCTCATAAACAGTTTACAGCAAGATGACCAAACAGACACACGGACATGCTGCAGTTTCAACTGTGTGACAGATCTTGCTAAAATGCTGAGATGGTATCACACTTCAAACAGCCAGAACATTTTTGGAAACACGTTCTCCAGCTCACAGTCATGGGGAGATAATTCCCCTTGTCCTTGCTCCTGGGACACCGTCAGATCCAAAAGCAGGCAAAGAGGGCAAGCACAGGCAGAGGGATGGCACAGAACAAGGGTTGCAATCACTCAGCCATCTCTCCACGTTGCTCAGGAGCAGGTCCAGTCCAAAGCACAACTGGTGATGACAAGATAAACACAGACCTGCAGAATATCCCAGGCCACCAGCCCTGCACGAAGGTACATGAAGTCATAGACGTGATGAAGTGCCTGACATTTACAGGGAGACATCTAAAGAAGGTGATGAAAGATGCAACAGAGAAGCCTATGCCAGCACTCATTTGAAAACACAACTTCGAATTACAAAAGAACAACTTAAAAATGTGTCGTGGAATCCAACTGAGAAGTCAAGACTCATCAAATTCATGGGCAGAGAAATTGGAAGCAAGTACTGAATACACAAAAAGTACTGAATACACAAAAAGTACTGAATACACAAAAAAAGATGACAATTTCTACATTAAACCTAGGTCTGTCTCAAACTAACCCAAGCATTCAGATGAAAACTTACTTCTAAAGGCTCATGTGATGGCAGATCCACCTTCTGTTACTTTGCACGAGGCTCACACTCAGCCAGTTAATCAGAGTGGAAGCCTGATCCTTTGTCCTGATGTGTCCTGCTCAGGACATCAACTCTGGAACACTGACCTGGGGCCAGAGTCATAGAAACTTAAGATTAAACATTTTTCTGTACATATTTTAATGCTTTCCAAATTACACAAAAAAAAAAAAAAAAAAAAAAAGTACTGTGCTCCTAAATTTCACAAAAACAATGTTATCAACAATTTTTTCTGTGCTTGCCAAGAAAAAAAAGTAGAACTACAGAGCTCTCACAGAAGACAGCAAGTCAATGCTGCCTACATACAGTTTACAGAAAAATACAAGACAAACCTATGTTACCACAACATAGGGTGTACAACCATCAAAAACTTTTGGAGAGCAGAGAATTTATATCAAAATATACATGTAACACTGTATGAGTGTCTTGTACTACTTTTTTCCCCCAGGACTTTAAAGTGTAATTATTTGCTTTTGGTCCACTGAAATACATGGGGTGGGATTTTCCATTCAGTCACTTTTTACTATCACATAGGTGAAGTGTCCATGCTAAACAGGAAAAAATTATTTTCCACCAGATGGAGCAGTGCCACAATTAACAAAATTGCCACTAATGGTCTAAAATACACTGAATAACACCACACCTAAATGGGAATACAACAGCCACCAAAATCTGTGTTAAACAGTTTATCACCTCCAGCAGTGCCCAGGGCTGGTATTTCTGATTTCAGTTCCATGGCTGTATCATTCCAATCACCCATAAATCTTCTGTTCATTCCTTCATATCCTCTTTTTCACTGCATTATTTCAGACTGGTTCTTCAAAAACCTGCACCCATCTTTCTGTTTCTGTTTCTGCCCTCTCTGTCACTCCTGACAGCTCTGCCCTCCTTCCTCTCTCATCTCAAACCTGCAGATGCAATGCAATCTTCATTTCTTTCCCCCACATTTCCTCCCAGTTTCAAGTCTCTTGCTAAATTCTACTGTCATTTCTCACAATTCTCTTCTCTTAGCCCTCCTCAGGAGTATTAATGCAAACCTGAGAAAAAAAAAAAAAGCCCACAAAAATAATAATAAAAAGACCCTAAAACACAGAACTCACAAAATTTCCTGATTCTTTGTAATATCTGCTTTACTTTGCAACCTTCCCAGTTACTTGGGTTTATAAATGCCACAGCAGAATTGGTTTTCTTTCCCACCACACCCATTTTCTGACCATATCACACATGAGAAAACATACCAAAAAATGCATCCACCCTGGCTTCTGCAGAAAAATTAGCATGTAAACATTCTAAAAGGAATGGGGCTTGGTTTTCTAAGCCATGCCCACACTGCCCTATAAAACTGTTAATCAGCTGTCACTAATTTGATCTATTAATCAATACCTAGTGGAAGACGGTATTTCTTTATTCCTAAAACTCTAAAAACCAAACTAATGTGAAAGGCACAGATAGCTCAAAGTAAATCCATTCCATTCTGCATAAGCTACTTATTAAAGCAAGCATTAAATACCATTTTCCTGTTCTGTTATGTCACTGAGGTGCCTTCTGTCTACTGACACATTTAGAAACTCGAGACTACATCATTATTAGTTATTAGAACAGCTTGCTCCCATTCTGGAGATGCAGCACATCTCACTTCTATCTTCTTTTTCTCCAATGGATGAGAGTCATTAACGTGAAGTTAAATCTACAATAAATTCCAGCCTAAAAGTCTCCCATGAAAGAACCCATCCAGAACAGCCTCTAGTGTGGGCCTTGCAGGTGGCCCCCAGTTTCTGGTTCCTTCATGCATGGGACCTCAAAAGCCATCTTGCAGTAGCCCAACATCAGCCTTCATGCTTGTCCTGCAGCAGCTCATTTTCCATGCATTCTATTCCATGTTTCTCGTCTTTCCAGACATCTCTGGAGCACTTTTCTGTGACAGCTCCAAACAGGCTCGATAGCACAGTTTATTGCCCAGCGTAAGAAAGTTACTCCTCTTGGGTTTTTAATTAAACAAGCTCGGTACTCCTGCTGCAACACATTTGTACTTCAGGGGTGATCAGAAGGACTCATGGCCCTGTGCACACGCAGTCCCCAAATCAGTTTTCAGCTAGAACTCGAGGGGACTTCTGAACTACAAGGATGAAGTAAAAAAACAAACAACTGTGGGACTCTGTGACATAAGGCAGATGTCACATTTTCTTACCACCACCAAGAGAAGGATCAACCAAACATTGTTCTTCCAGCGGTTCATCACCCTGAGCATAAAAATGTGTGTCTAATTTACTTGTCTGGTTTCAGATTCCAACTGTTCCACAGGATTTTCTCTGCTAGAATCACAGAGCCTGTTAGTAGCCAATATCTGTCCCCGAGGAGGCACCAAGATCTGATTTTTATTAGAGTTTTCTATATTGTTCATACACAGAAGACCCAGTCCCTCATTCCATTTTTCTTGTTCCCTAATATATGATTTTGGTTTTGGCTGCATTACAACAATTTATCTGAACAGAGAGTCACTTTACTGAGTGATACAGATTGCACTCTACAGCTGCCTTATCTTCATCACTGCTCACTATCCCCCCACCCTCCTGATCCTGGTATCATCTGTGCTTTTTATCTGGGTTCTAAGTAGTAGCAGCTGTAGCATCACCCAGTAGTAACTCTCCTTCCCTTCTCCTCCCCAGTTCATTCCTCCCCCGAGTTTCCCAGTTCTGGAGTGCTGCAGTAACAACTCAAGAAGAGACAGGCATGCCTGACACACGTTTCCCAAAACCACATTGGAATTCCTCGGGGACCATTCTGCTCAAAGATTACCAAACAGAACTAGTGTCAGCGAGGGCCAGGCCTCCCCTGCTGACCCATTCCCCTGGGGTGATCCCAGAGGAGCTGGGGTGCTTTTCATGTCAGAAAGGCGTGTTTATGGGAGTTACAGGTTACAGAAGTACAGCCACAGTATATTCTGTTGACCTTGGAAATTATCCCACCATTGATTCTAGGTACAAAGCTTCCAACCAAGCCCTGCTTTTCTCCCACCACCCCCGCTCTGTAAAAACCTTTTTCAGTCGGCGACGTGGGTAAGGAAATTTTTTTCCTCTCCTTGTTACAAGTGTGTTAATTTTTCTTCTTTTTCTAATTAATTGTTTTGGAAATTTGAAAAGCAACAGCTGGACAAACAGCAAAATTTTTAGGTGTGGGACAGGGCAGACCACAGAATTTCCACAACCACTGAGTAAGTTCAAGGAATCTCTAAAATATCATTCTTGCATGTAATTTGCAAGAATGTGGATAAATGCAAATATTTGATAAGTACTTCCATTTTTCCCCTAAGGTTTCAAACACAACAGTGAAATTTGGAGGACTTGGAGCATTCCCAGTACCAACTGGACACTCTTAACCTCTAAACTCTCCACTATATAAATGTGCAGCGTGTTTGCTGAGTACATGTTTATATGCACTTCCTGTTTCAGTGCTAACTTTTTAGTTACTGGAAAAAAACCAGAAGCTCTCCAACCCCTTGGGAATCATTTTCCATTAAAGAGGCTTTAGATAGACTATTTGTTTTTTCAGATTTGGAAAGAAAACCCAAAGGAATGTGTATTTTGAGTATCTTTACTCATTTTACAATAACAGTCCAGGGCTGTATGGCTGGAAAAATTTGCAAATTTATTTTTTCTAATCTACCTCATGACACCTGATGATGCTTTGCACCAATGGAACACGATTTCCTTAGACGTGACCCTGACAGTTTTTCCCTTGATCACACAAACAACTCCAGTTATTATAAGTGAGCAGCCCTACCAATAGCCTGCATAAAAAAGGCCAACCATTGTGTGAGTGTGAAGCCTGCACACATCCCTTCCCACTTCCTAACAGCTGGGCTCTTTCAGGCCAGGAGAGAAGTCTGATAAAAGCTGCTGTTTGGGCTGTCTTCTTCTAGAAAGCAAATTAATTTCATTTCAACACCGCTCATCCAGTACTTCTCACAAGCAAGCTTCCCATAAATTACATTTTTCAAAAAGCATAACAATCATGCCAATTACTGGAGTACCTCACCATTAGCATGTTTTGTCATGATAGAAATCAGAGGATATGGGACAAACAGGAACTGAGTAGAAGACTAGAGGCTTCTTTTTATTACTGCCCTAGGCTTGATGGCAATAGAGAATCACTGCAGAAAGAATTGAAAACCTAAAAAGACGTAGGAAGGACAGCAGTAAATCAGCAGTTTAAAATAACTCAGCAGTACTCTTCTAAGGAAATCTTCCAGAGCACAGCATTCAGAAAAATTCTTAGGTGACCAGATTTGAAAGGGAGGGTAAACTGAAGGAAAAGAAGAGAAATTAAGACATGGGTTGGTGATTTAAGCATCCCCATCTGGACCAATATTCTGTCTTTACTTATTTGCCTACAGCCAGAGTAAACTGAGCTTTAAAGCATGCATCTGGATTTCTACCAGTGAAAGCTAAAAAAAGAATGTCTGCTTTTGCTGAAGTGTGATTTCTGAAAAACCCTGACTTCACTTCCAGAATGCCACTTCACTTAAACTGGTTCATGCTTTCAGTGGCACTTTCAGGAATAACAGTATTAACTTCAGCTGGCTCATAGTGCCACTTTCACATTTCAAAATCTCTACCAATTACCCAGCAATCATTCACTAAAGCAGCCTTTTTGCTTTGGATTTTCTTTACCCTGCCAGCCACCATCATGCAATTTCTCAACTCCTGGGGAGAAGAAATATGCCAAGGAATGAAAGCCTCAGATAATACTTTGAACGTTTTTAGCCGAGTGCAAAATGTGTCCAGCAGTGGAAGGTTCAGCATTTAGAGGAACCATTCCAAATGGCACTAAGAAAACAAGAACCAGTAAGTTGTTTCAGAAGTAAAGAAGCCAGACATGTCCTATACAACCACAGTCATGTCTAACTATATGCATTATAATAAACTCTCTTTTCTCTCTGGGGGACCTGCATGAGTTTGTGTCACTGTTTCATAGCACTACAGGTTTCACTTTCAGCAGAATGTTGCAAACACCCCCGCTGAACATGAATGTTTGAGAGGTTTCTGCAGCATGACAAACTGAGTGACTCCAGCGCTGACCAAAGATGCTGGATATGAAGCCCTCTGTTTAGAAGTTACGGCAGGGACTGAACAACACTGATTTCATTATGCTTCCCTAAAGACACGACTAAGTCCTGAGCAATAATCTACTAATGATTAGAATGACTATACACAGGTGTCGTGGAAAAATATGTCTTAAGAACTGAACTGAAGAGCATTTCCTGAACATTGCTGGAACGTATTGCTGTGTGTGCCTTAAATCACTGTGAAGCTGTCAGACAGCAACAACTCTCAGTAATTTCTGACTTGGGCTGGATCTGACCTTACCATTCTGCATCACGCTGTGCATTTCAGTTCCCAGAACTTCAAGGCATGTAGTCTCATTTAGCAGGTATCTCTCTAAAAACGAGTCATCAAGCAAAGGTAAGGAACTCTATTTAAAACAAGGAACTCTATTCAAAACAAGTACCTACTTAAGTGTCTATGCTCCTGGTGTGTTTTAATAGCTTTTATTTACCCAATCCTTGATCGTTTTCAAGATCAAGAGTTATCAGAAGAAAAAAAATAGGCAATAAACTCTGCAGCTAGTGAGAGTTCTCAATTCAAATGCAGGACCTCTCCATGAAGAGGGGAAAAAAAAAGACATAGCTTCCACATTATTGAACACGCTACACCTCCTTATTGCTACTCCTGGACCTGAAGGAGTTGATCCTGCTTTAGCTGAAGTCAGTACAATACAGTACAAGACATGGCCCCTGTCCTTGTGAAATCACTCCTGTACAGTCCAGTTTCACCCTCACTGTGTAAAGATTGATAGGAGAAAGAAAAGGTTGTCTGGTGCTGAGCTCGTGGCAGAGAAGGGCACACCATGCAGCACTGGCTGAGTTCAGGGAGGCTGGAGAAAGCTACTCCTGACATCCCGCAAAATTCTCCTTGTAAGTCATTTCACCACCAGCTTTCCATGCCTCCCACCCCTGAAGTAATGAATGGATGAATGTGTTGCATTTAATTCAAGTATTCTTCCCCTAAGAGTTGCTTTCTCCTCTCACGTAAGGGAGAAATAATTCCACGATGGTCAATCTCACTTCAGGTGCAAACTGCACCACTCCAGCCTCCCCAGTGTAGTTATCTGACAGTACATAAATGGATCAAGAAAGGCTTGTAGGAACAGATTAAACCTGTCAGGCCAACACACACAGCCATGGTGGGGAAGGGTGGTCCTCTGAGGTTTTTAATTCCCACACTGCAGTCAAGCACTGCATTTTGAACTGCATCCCTTATCAGTTTCAAGCCACTGTTCATTGACTCGGGGACAGAATAGTTAAGGAGGAAAAAAATAAACATTCCACCAACTTTTTTAAAACCAGTTTAAGTATAACAGTCCAAAATATCTATTTTAATAGTAGCAACACAACAAAACCTCTTCTCAAGGTATTTCTATGAAGGAAAACAGTTAAAAATCTACAAGTCTAAATATCATTTGTTTAACTTTTTAACACAAACTCTTCCACATAACTCCATTAGGCAGTGCATACTGCTGTGTGACTTATGGTCATACTTATTTTTAAGACACTCAGCCTGACAAACACTCCTGTTGTAGCTCCTTCTTACTTTAAGAGTGCTCGGGGTCTTTTAGAAATCAGGCTTCTGAGGGGACAGGCAAAAGGGGAAGTCACCAAGCACCAACAGCCCACTGTGTCTTCCTACAGGATCTACATCCTACTAAGATTCCTCAAAGCAAAGGTTTCAGGAGAACAGACTCTCAAAATTAGACTTCTTAAACTCGCTTCTTAAAAGCCTTGCCAACGCTCATATAGGATGACTGAGAAGTAAATTTAAATCCTCTATAATTCTTTCACAACTTTAACCCCAAACCACTCCATCTTCTGCTAATTAAGCAGGCCAAAAGTACCACCCAGATTAATTTCAGTTCCTCTTCCCTGCCCTCAAGAGCAGCTGTTGCAGCCCATGTCCATTCTGCACTGCCTCCATGTGAGTTTCCTTTAGCACCTGCAAAGTGAATTTACCTTCCCAAAAAAGGGACAAACAAACACCTTCCCGTCAATAGACAACTCCCAGTGCCAGACCTCAGCCTTTCCCTGGAGTCTGTCCCTGGGATAAAGGAGAGGACTCCACATCACTCATGTGCAGGCTCACTAAAACAGAGATAAGGCACTTGGCTGCTCCACAGCACCACTTTTCTGTCTCCATAAACCCAAAGAGTTACAACCATGCAATAGTGTGACTGGATCTTCTGAGCTTCCTGCAGCTGTCACAGCGACAGATTTTATCCTCCTTGCTATTTGAATATATTTTTCACATTCTTTTCAGATGGGAGGACCCAAAGGGCAATAAAGTATCTGCTCTAATGTCACATAACTCGTAATTTCCAGTCTCCTCCCCAGAAAGCCTCCTCTTTCCAGTCACACACTGGCATAAAAGCAAGATATTTGATGAGCAAACTTCAGTGGAGCCACATCACTGCAGAGAAATCATGGACCCATTTGATCCAGGTCATGGAGGCCAGACATGACCACACTTGCCCATTTTATTTATTTTATTTCTTTTTTTACAGTCAGTGATGCCGACTACCAACTTTAATACACAGACTCCAAGCTACTGCCCGTCAATATCACTTCTGTCAAAACCCCATGCTTTCATGCATCCAGAGAAATTAGGTTTGTGTAAAATAAAAACCAAAACAGATGCCCAAGAGATGTAAATCAGTGAAGACCTACTGATGTTACAATGATTTATGGAACCCAGGAGTTCAGCTTAGCGAAGCTTTCTGCATTTGGCGTTCTCAAAGCACACACAATCCTCTCCCTTCCCCTCCTCAGATTCCCATCAAATGCAGCCCTGTAACAGAACTGTTCTTTTCCCAACTTGGCTTCAAGTCATGGCTGCAGCTCTCAATAGTATAGAGCTTGTCAAGATAAAATATGTTTGGGGACATACAATCTCTACTGAGCGTTTTATTGACTTAACTCTACCATTTTTGAAAGGCAGCCAAAATTCTTTAAGGTTTCCAAATGACTTTGTTTTCTAAATATTATCCACGGACAGATATAAAAGCACAAAAATCCTCAGTTGTTTGTGTAATCTGACTTATGTGCCATGCATTGCCCATCATGATATATTGATTTTCTTTTGCAAGCAAACAAAACAAATCCCAGCTACAAGTTGCTTGGGACATAATGCAGAGTTATCCTGGGAACCATTCAAAGCAGGAATTTTGCCCACATAATGTCTGCAGGTCATGCAGAAACTACAATTTTGCTTCTAAAAAAAAAGAAAGGCAACCCAAAGGAAAACAAAAAACCCCACAAAGTTTAGGCCTTCACTGCAGCTTTTCTTTTCAGGTGTTGCATGAGATCCAGGATGGTTAAGATCAAGATACAGAGTTGTTACTGATGCCACAAAACACTCCCAGTAACATCTCACAGGAGAAAAATGACTCTTGGAAAGGGCAGAATATGTGAGAACAAAAATGAGGCCACCTCTCAGGACGATCCCACGTGTACTCTTGTCCTGTAACATACCCTGGCTACCCAAGACAGTTATTCCCAAATGTTAAGCCTCCCAGAAAGCAATTCTAAAACCCCCCATGCTCGAAATCGAGACCAAAATTGTAAACCTAATAATTTGCTCCAAGTGTTTGAATTAGTGACCCAAAAATCAGTTGGTCCACGTTACTTCACCACCACGAATTCTTTGCAGAGGGGAATTTAAAACTGCTGAAGTGGAGGAACTGGAGAGCTGCAAGATCAAAGAGCAGGAACAGAAAAGCTTAGCAGTTGATGAGAGCCTTATCTGCCACCAGTGCTTGGTAGGCATCACTTTCCTTAATAGCATCACAATGCACTTATCACTCCCAGGGCACCTTTCCTTAAAGGACCTCTAGACACTCTGTAGGCCCTAATTAAGCCTCAAGCCACAGCATTCCTGTGAAAAACAGCTGCTGGAATTTCCAAAAGATCAGGGAACAAGTGTAGCAGATTAATAAGGTTCTGTCCAGAACATAAAATGACACCCAGGTCTGCAGAATAATGAAGAGACCTGCAGCAGTGCAAGCAGTGCTTGGTGCCTGTGTTCAGAGCAGAGAGAGATCTCCTACAGCCCTTCAGGAGCTTGTTTTCAGCACAGCAATCACTGACCAATGCTGATGTGCTCTGCTGCAGTCGGCCCTTCACCTCTGTGCTACTGCAGGAATCTCAAATGTGTGTTTTCTAGATAAGTAACCAAGACAAAAAGGCAAAACATCTGCTAAAGCAAAACCTAAGCAGCACCAGAAATGGAGTGCAAGAGAGTCCCATCTCCTGCTCCAGCAGACTTCCACCTTGAAAGAGATCAGTCACAGCCTCAGATGCCTTAGGTGTTCTTAAAGATTTTATCAAGTGTTCAATTTTGAAGCTGCCCACTTAACTACAGTTTTACCAGAGATTTTGAAATGAAAAAAAAAGCTACTCTCACCAAGATGCTTTAAACAGAAGAAAATAGTGGGAAGAAGTGTCAGAGGCCAGATCTGTTAACTCTGTTTAATTCACTTTAATGTACACACCAAAGAATGCAAAGCAATAATTTTTCTCTCCCATTCTGTCTGCAAAGCACAGCTCAAGCCATCACCTCTGTCTTCTGACACCAGTCAGCTATAAGAACCAGGTACCTTAATGTTAAACCTGGCCAGCTGTAACACATTTGCTAAAGTAATTACATTTATTTTTACAGATTACAAGGGTTTAGGTTTCACTTACTGATGTACTAGAAAATCAGAAGTTTCAGTTTTGCAGCTAAAGTTCAGCACTGTTATAATCAAAGACAGCACCCAGTGCCTAAAGCTGCTAACCATACACACATTTTAAAAACTGAAATACTACAGCTAGCATGTACTACAGGATCTGTATTTCTTATCTGATAGCTCAAAGTAACTTACATCCTTTTCTCTTTTTCCCTGTCTCATTACCAAGGCTATGCTAATTAGACAGCAATTACCTAAATGTTTAAATCTTTGCCCTCTGTCAAACTAAGCCTTTCTCAATCTACATAAATTTATGCACAAGAAATGATGTTATTCTGAGGTTGATGTCAACAGCTGAGGGTCTCAACAAAAACTTGTACTTCTGGCCATGAAGAAGTGACTGAGCTGTTTGTGTGCTGTTTGAAGACAAAACAGCATTCCAAATGCAATTGCAGGTCCCATTCCCCTCAGTGAGCACAACTACAAGCTAGGAAATGTAAAGCCACTGAATGGATTCAAATGGGTAAAAGTCAAGGGCAAGCCCATGTTTCTTTGGGCTGTTAGTAGGAGAAAAAATGCTAAAATAACATTTAACAGGCACTGACAAAAAACCTCACAACAGCCAGAATTGCTCTTTAAGGAGAGTAACACCCAATCAAAATGAGGACAATTAAAAGTTCCTAAAAGCGCTGTTTTGGGGAAATCCAGATTTTATGTGTCATGGGAGAAGCCAAAAGAGGAATGATTACCTTCAAAAGCTGCTGGAAATACCACAGTTGTAAGCACAGGAGAGTGCCTACGACTTCTGATGTGCAACACCTCTGAAGGTGCTCCACTGTCTGTAAGGGTCATCTCTGAACAACATGCTGGGCATTTTCAGAGCAGGCATCTTTATCTAGAGCCCTTTATTTAGTACTCTAGTGAACACAGAAGCTTTTTTTCAATCTGAAGGGAGAGGGGAAACAATTGCTCTTTTTGCACCACTTTGAGATATATTCTGTAGTGGTTAGAAATGAACTTCAGAGGTAAACCTGGACTGAGATTGCTCAGGTTTCCATGCAATAAGCAGTACAGTGCTACAATGCCAGTGCCTAAAAGCTACTTAAATAAATTGCCCACAAGCTTTTTATTGCTGAGATAGTAAACCAGAAGTAGTGTGTGATCAATAAAGTGAAGCAAAAGACACACAAAATAAAGCAATCAGGTAAAGAGGAAGCAGTCTGTGACAGCACTGTCACTCAACTTTCACACCAAACAGCATGTTTGACACTATGTCCTCTTAGTATTGCTGGCACACCCCAAAGTTTTGAACTGACACCCTTGCCCTGATGGGCAGAAATTGGATGTGAGCACAGCTGGCTCCCCAAAAGAGATCCTAGGGAGTGCTGAATTGAAAAGGTGAAAATTGGGCAGTGAATTTACTTAATTCTTCAATATAATACAACAGTTCAAGATCTAATCCCTTAAATTTGCAGCATACCAGCTTACTTCTATTCAATCTCCATTGTTCCTATTCCTTGGAAAAATCCCATAAAAAATAAAACCATTCCTGATATCACCTAAGGAGATTCATTCAGCTTGACAAAGTTTCTCACTTACAGTGAGAATTTGAACTTGAAACTGGGCATCCCAGTCAGAAGTTTTTTGCACAATGCTTATTGGATGTCACATTAAAATACCATGCAATGGACAGCAACAAGATTCAGCTGGTGTTATCCATATAAATATTGTAAAACACTAATTGCATTTTTTTTAAATGAAGAAAAAAAATGTATAAACAAATTCCATTTGCACAATCAGTGAGTTCAGCTGGGTGGAATTCTGCAAATGCCTCTCCTCATCAAGCAGCCAAGTTGGGTAGCCACTACTGTCTTTATGAATACTGAATAGGGGCATTATGTCCATACAGAAAATGCATACGGGCAAGGAGGACAGGTCATCTTTCATGCACACAAGAACACCAACACAAGTGGAGTGTGTTTGTTTTCTACTACTCGAGTAAATGTCAAAATGTAATTTATATCTAAATGAGACATTCTATATCATCAAAATGGCCCTTCAGTTGAAGCCAGTTGCACCTGTATAAATGCAAAGTCACATGCCGCACATAAAGATTTTCTTTCTGGTGCTCCAGAGATAATTTCGTGCTCCTTTGTGCAGCAGGCACCAAAACTGTATGAGAAACAGCTGTTCCTATGTACCCTCCTGTCCTCGTGCCATAGGTGTGTTCCAGCACAAAATTCCAGTTGTTCATTTCTGACACACTTGTTCCAACTATTGCATCGCTTCGGGGCACGGCAGAAATGCATGCAGCACCACCTGTGTGATCTCTGCATCCTACACTGCACTCCTGCACTGAACTCCAGGTTACTCTCAGGCCTTCTCTTCTCCAGGCTGAACAAACCCAATTCTCCCAGCCTCTTGCCACAGGAGAGCTGCTCCATCCCTGTGACCATCCCTTGGTGACCTCCTCTGGATCTGCTCCAACATGTTGGTGTCCTTTTTGTGTTGGGGACCCCAGAGCTGGATGCAGCACTGCAGGCTGGGATCTCACCAGAGCTGAGTGGCAGAATTCCCTCCCTCCACTGCTGCCCACGCTGCTTTGGATGCAGCCCAGGACATAACTGGCTTTCTGGGCTGCAAGTTCACACTGCCAGGTCAGGCCAGCACCCCCAAGCTACTGTAAAAAATTACTCCTGTCCTGGCCAAAACTAGGACACCTATGGATATTATTCCCTGGGATGACAGCACATTTTAGACCTGTGTGTCTTGCTGTAGGAGACAGAAGTCCCAGCCTCTGCCCCTACCTCCCTCACTGACTTTCCACATGACGTTGACCATTTTTGTCTCAGTAAAGGGATCTAAAACGTGCACTGTGTTGTTTAGCATATACAAGGCAGACTGAATTTGGTAAGCGCTGTTCAACCAAAGACAACATTAAAACAGGAATATGGGGTGCTTTTTAAGACAGAAGAATGCTGGAAGCAAGCAGAAGAAAAGCTTTTCTGTGCTGTATTCAGACATGAGCTCTCCCACTGGAGTTTCTCTCTCAGCAGCATTTAATTTCCTCAGGGAGAAGATCCAAGGAGAACCAAAAAATCTCATCTCAGATGCTTTCAGCAGTAGGCTCTCTACTTCATGCCTACCACTGTGAACCTGGCAGGGCACTGCAGCTGGCAGAAGTCATTTCTGCCTGATGGCAGAACAGCATCGACGTGAAACAAGTTGGTGATCTCAGACCAATTCTGTGAGAACGTATTTCTGCACCACCACTGGAAATAATTAGCAGTTGTATGAACCACAGGGACACCAGCTTCTGCTGTGCTTTTTCTGTGGACAATATAATTAGCTTTGGCTCAGACAGTGAGCACTAAGAAACCTGTAATAGGCTGAGAAGAGGCTTGTAACCCCACTCTCTAAGAGCTTGCTTTAAATAAGCAGATAGGGCCATTTAAAACATTCCCTATACTTTATTGCCTTCCCCCCCTCAATTTTGGGCTACAGATCAAGCTTAATTACCATCATTCAGTTTTCCTTCAAGTCCTCAAGGAACGTAAAAATGAAAGTTAACACTGCTGAATTCCATAGTCTTAAAACATTTTCCCTCCATCACTGGGAGTGCACAGCATCAGCTGCAAACCACATTAAGAACGAAACCTTACACCACACACCTGTAAACATCACTGTTTCAAGCCCTGAGTAAAGCAAAAAGCATCTGAAACCAGTGTTTGCACGGATGGGAAATCCTGCTAAAATCAAGGGAGCCATGTTAAACTCTGCACCTAAAACACAATATTTCAAAGGTCACGCTGATGCCTTAGGTTTTAACTTTTATATTTTTCAATTTCTGTACTGCTTAGAGTGTAACTCTGAAGTTCCTTGTAGCCTGGAATTCCTGCTCTCTCGTGCTGGGCAGACACAACAAAGCCTCTCCAGGCTTTGCCTTCAAGGACAGCCAGGCTCTTCTAGGCCCAAAATGTGTAACCCAAAGCCTCTAAGGGGGGAGCAAGCTGAGGGGAATTACATCATTGAACTGGGGCTTTAATTGGAGAATTAACCGTGGTATGCAAATGAACCAAACCTATAAAAGTGTGAAGAACTCGTGACCTGGGGTCCATCTTGGGGTCCATATTTTGGAAGCAGCCTCTGGCTCCCCAGGGTGTACCTTGAAGGCCTTTCAAATAAACACCTATCTTTATTCCCTTACTCTTGTCTAGTCTCTGTTTCTAGGTGGCTGGAGAAGGCATCAACACTGAAGAAGCTGCAGGCTCCAGTCCCAGGTGTGCCTGTACCTCAGGTGCTGCTGTACAGGAGAGCAGCAAGCAGGACTGCCAAAACACAAGCAGAGCAACAAACTAAGACAGCAAATCCCTCTCTTGGGTCCTTTATCCACTCCTAACCAATACCTGTCACATCTTCAGCTGCATTTCCTCACACCCAGAGGAACAGCAAAGCCCATCTCACAGCTGCAGGCTGCTGCTGTAGCACCCAAATATGCTTCTTAACTAACACTTCTACTGGACCTGAAGAAGTTTTAAAGTTCTTCTGTCTCTTTGAAACCAAAGCTACACTTTCAATAGAGCACAGCCACCTTCCTCCAATTTTGCAAGATTTAGCTGAGCTGAAGGCTGAGCTTGAAAGAAGATGCAATATTACACAATTCTGAAGAGAGAGCTGACTCAAGAAACCTACAGTTCTAATTTCACTGCTTCCTTTGGTATTTTCAAGGCAAAATAACTGTACATGTGGTGCTTTTGTCTGGACTAGCTTCGCAATAATCAACACAACTTCTCTTTTGATATGGTTGAAGTTAAGGAGCCAAAACCATGAAGCTCCCTGCAGAACAGTCGAATTTTACTGTATTTTCTAATCAAGGAAACCTGAGAAACCCAGTAAGAAAAATGCACTCTAGCACTTAAAGAAAATTAGCTTCTTCTTTGGTCCTCCCTGGCACATTTTCCCTGCAGTCCATTCTGGATTTACACAGGTGCTACTCAAAGCAGGATTTGGCCTCTTTCTCTCAGGTGGCCTGACACATTTACTGCAGTGTGCAGATATGCCTATATATTTTACACGTACGTAAAGCACATTTCCCAGACTAAAACCCTCTCCCAGAGAGCCTCCCTAGGTCTCTGTCTGATTTTGGCCTCATTTACTCCCTTGCAAATGAAAAGTAGTTCCATTGAAGTCAGTGAGGTAACACTCGTCTTAAAAGTGTGTGAGATCATGTCAGAGCCACGGTCCATAATAAAACCAGCTGCTGGTAACTCTTCTACAAGTTTCCATTCATTAGGGTTTTTTTTTTTTTGCTCGAATTCACATGAGCAAGATCCATGGGCCAAGAAACACATTTTAGAATGATAGCTATTTCCCCCTTGCTAAAAAACTAGAAAGTGCAGCAAACTATCCCAATCCTCACTGAAAAATGACAGTTTATTGCACTTTGTTAGTAAACAGAGGTGTTTATGGACAAAACATGTGCAAATGTATTCCTGGGAATCATCCTGCGCTGCCAAAAGACAGGGACAAGATGACCTATATATGGTTTTCCCAGCTTTTCAGTTTTGGTTTTGTGGGGGAAGATTGGTGTTGGTTATGGGGGCTTTTTTACACCTATAGCTTCTGGTATTTCATTCTAAATTGGGAAACATTGAGTGCACCTATTTAAATTCAGCCTCAGAGAGATCTGTAAGCATTGAACCAGGATCAATGAAACCAGTTCTATGCCTGCTAATGCCAACAGCCTTTCCATCAGTGACTTTCCATTGCCTTGAAGGGTCACAGGAGAGACAGAAATAATGTGCTCAGATTATAATGTTTTTTCCAGTTCATCACACCAGTCTCCAGGCTTTCAGAACTGGATAACTGTATTTTGTCATAGAAGTCAGATTCATAGCCTGTCACCACTTCAATACGTTCATTTATAACAAAACATATTTTCTACACATTTCCTACACATACAGTAAATTCCTTTCATTTTTCACTAAGACAAACTGATCTTTATCACATACTCTGACACAGAAGGCAAACACAGCATTACTCCCTCTCCACTTGTTAATATTAAGTTTGCTATATGTTGACTCCAGGAAAGGAGCTCACATCTATTTACAGATGACAGTGAATGGAGGGAAACAAAAAAAAAACAAAACAAACTGCCTATTTTGGAAGAGCAACTGGGTTGCTACAGCAAGAACAAGAACAACAAAGTAGTTTTTGGTTTGACAAGTGAAACACTAAACATCTTTACTGACCATGGACAGTGGACTGAAGCTTTGAGGCTGTTCCCAAGCACAGTAGGAGGGGGCTGATGACTTTGACAGCCTTTACTGAGGGACCCCAAAGGGAAGGGGAACTCCCAGCTGGGGACAGTGTAGAGCAGCAGTTGAACACCATGAACTCCTGCAAAGCTTCTCTACAAGTCGCTAGAATGAGATTGCACAAACACTGAGCTGGGTCACAAATCACTTAGGGGAGGGGAAAATCAAGGGAAAAATTACTCCAAAATATGCATCATTTACACGTTCCTCTTTTAAGAGGTAAAAGGAAAACAAAGCAGTCTCCTGTCTTCCTTTGGAATCACTAAGAAATGAAAAGCATTTTTGACCATGCAATGATACTTATTTCATTCCATGTGCTTATTACTCAAGGACTTTTTCCAAAGGCTCCAGATGCCATTTACAAAGCTGATACAATGCAGAGTTTCTCACAATCCAAATCCTGAATGAAAAAATATGAATGAGATTAGATAAGTAGTTATTTTGGTCTCCAAACTGGCTACCCCTGATCCTTCTAAGAGCTGGAAAAGAGAATTATTCATGTGCTACTGTTGCATTACCCAACAGTCACAACTTGACCGTGCTTCTTTTGGCCACATCAGAGCTCCTCAGCAGGCATGTCTTAGCATGACTTCCTGATAATGGTCAAATGCCACCTCCTCAGAAGCACTGCTGGCCAGAGATGAGAAGTATTTGGAGGAGCAGAAGACTGGTTTCAAATCCAGGCAACCTGTCCTGTGGCTGACTGTAACACCCATGTCAAACGTGGCCTCAAAACACAAGCACGGTGTGGAATGAGGTGTAGTCTGGGAAATCCAATTGATCCACCAGCCCTCCTGGCCACAAAGAGATGTGGGTTTGCAACCAAATTGTACAGGAGATCCCAGACATTCTCTAACTTACCAACAGGACACAAACAACGTATTTCTAAGGTACTCAATGCAAAACAAATAACAAAAATGCCAGAAAATCTCCAGCAAGCAAAGAACCTCGTGCCACTCCATTACTGCACCTAAACTTTCTCCATGTGAAATAAAATGCAACTACTTTATCCCCATGATTCTGATGGCAGAGAATACCGATCCCTAAACAAAATAAACTGAAAAGCAAGAATGTAAACACAACTGTTCTCCAATGACTTTGCATCTCAGGGCTGTGTAGGGTTTCACTACCCAGGAATTGATGTGGTGGAAAAAAAACCCCTGAGAGCTGCGTGGAGCACTGGGGACCCCTTCTGCAACTCCCATCCAAAGCACATTGCTCCCTTCCTCCCCCAAAACTCATCCCTAATTATACACACTCTTATTTGCTTCACTCCTGTGGTCCCATTCCTAGCCCTGAAACACTGCCATTTAATCATTACTTTTCTTAAAGTTAGTGCTTTAAGAGTGGTGAGAATAAGATTTTGTCCACTAATCCCAGCTTTTAGTCATATAAATGCACACTAGAAGCACTGAAGACCAAGGAATTAGGTTTATATATGCACTGGTAAAGGAAATGTCCTTTTCTTGTTTGGGTTATATAGGGGGGAGGAGAGGAAATAGGCTGGTGTGTCTGGTTTTAGGAGGAGGGTTAAGTGGCAAACAAAACTGACTGAAGTTTACAGGGATCTAAAGAAAGGAACAAGAAAAAAAACTACTCACAGAGCTTTTAATAACACACAGCAGAGAAAACTGCAAGCAGACTGCACACAAAAGTTTCTGCTTTTCCTTTTTATTGTCAATATGCTCCTTGATTGCATACTGTGTCCAGTGAATAAGCCATTTACTATTGTGGCTGGAGTGAATGAAGCTCAGACCTTTCCCATATATGGCAGGGCCTTTTAATCACCGGGGAGCGAGGAGCAATGGAATTTTACTGGCTTTCTGGGTTTGCAGTGCCCTCTCTTGTACGAAATATCATTTCCCAGTGAACGCTCCTTAGTGGGATTTTGACCCAATTTCCTGCTGTCATTGTCCTTTAGGGGATGTGTAGAAAACCAAACAAAAAAGGGTCAGCTTCTCGACAGCAAGCAGCTCACAGTGAATTCTGAATTCCTCTAACTCAAGGAAATCAAACAGACCAGATCCAATGTATATTTTTAAAAACCCTCCGTATCATTTACATCACTAAATGTATCCCAGTACAGCTACTGAAATCAAGTTCAGATTCAGGCCAACTAATGCCCAGGTTCTCCCTCATTTCCACCAATGCAGCAGAAGAGAGATTAGTGGTGTTTTAAATTACTGGGACAGCAGTAGGGAAATTCTCAGCTGGCCTGCTTTTGTCAGTATAATATACATTAGCCACAGAAATGCTTGGCTCCGTATCATCTGGATTGCCTAAACGCTCTTGTTCATATTTACAGCAATTAAAATGCTGCACTTCAGTCTTTATAATCCGAGTTGTGTTTGAAGTGGCAAAGCAACAGCTGTGGCTTATCAGACATCTGAATGAAACTCCTCATTTTCATAGCAGGGGTGTGGCTCTGCACATGGGGATATGCTGTTCCCAAAGCCAAACAAAGCAGCAAACCCTCTCCTCTCTGCAGAGCCAGGGCTGCAGCCCTCCAAAGTGATGCTGACTAGGTGCATCCTGCAGCACCAGCAGGTTAAGCTGTGCAGGTAAATGAGAGCTGACCAAACACTTCTCCATGTCTCAGAGCTAACCCAACCCACTCCTCTTTCCACACATTGTAGCCAAGCTCTTGGAATTTCTTCTCCAAACCTCTGAGTTTTAACAAGGCCGGAGCAAAGCCAAATTCTCCCCAGCTCAACGGCTATTGAAATTGCTGAGAGAAAGGAGGTTATCACGAGGTCATTGGGAAGATGCAGACAAAGTCCTCTGCCTCCTCCATCTGCAGCTGAACCTACTCAGACTGAGCAGAAATTGTCCTCAGCTGGTATTAGAAAGCAATGGTCTGGGCTATCACACTAGCACTGTTCCGTCCTCTGGAATAGTGAGGAATTATAAAAGGTCATGCCTTTGTGCTTCTGGGATGCAAGATTTTCTCTGGGTGAACATTGTGGCTCAAGGGAAGGAAAAAAAAAAATCAAGTGAGGGCCATTTCACCATTAGAGAGCTCACTGTCAAAGAAAAGAATGAAGTGGGAAAAGGGTAGTAACATGCCCCGTGGCAGTCAGAAAGACAAGAGAGAACATCAAAGCCTTGCAAATAAGAAACAAACAATGGCCTGATCACAGACTGCTTCACTTGGGCAGAGCTCCCTTTGAAGAGGACTGGAATCCAATGGGCACAAGCCTGCAGGATCGAACCTTCACTTCTGAGGGAGCACAGGAACCGCTGCTCCTGCACTCACTGGGCGAGGTTTGTCCAGCCCTGCTCTGCTTCTCCCTAGGCAAAGTCAGCTCCTTTGGACAAGGATGCAAAACAAGCTGCCAGCAAATCTCAGGCCCTTTGTTTACATAGCTGTCATGGGTTCAGGCTCCCTTAGCCATTCAATGAATCATGAACACTAGTTCTTCTCACCCCAAGTTATTTAACTTTGAGAAGTGACACAGCGATTTCCCTGCCCCTTAGGTCTCCTCATGCTCGAGGGAAGATTGGGAAGGTCACACGTGCATGGCATGTGCAGTGACACTGTCTTCCTGCATTTAGCAATACCTCTCCTCTTCGTATTTGTTAGCCTTCAAAGTTACCCTTCTGAACAGATCCCAAACCAGAGCATTTACAGCAAAACTTTATCTCCACAAATCTATTTATAGCCCTTCTAGGAGCTAAATTCTTTTTTTTTTTTTTTTTTTTTTTTTTTTTTTTTTTTTTTTGCCATTTAAGGACATAAACCAGAAAATGTGCAAACGGGTGGGTTCCACTTTGCTTCACACCCTCCACAGCAAGTCTCAGGGGAAAATGCTCTTTATTTGTATTCTGTACACAAGAGGGTGTGGAAACATGTAATGTTTCCATTGCCTGAAATCTTTCCCTAATATTTTCCCCACTGCAGCTTGGCCTGGCCCCAGGGGTTACAATTTCAAGTGCTCTCATCAACATGAGACTGAACAAGCAGATAAGGCTCAGCAGCTTGCCGAGCAGTTTTGCTTCCAATCTTATGACACTATGGTGGATCTGTAAGCAGAAGCTGCCTTCGTGCATTTTTGGAACACCCATAACAGCTTGACAGGAAATGCAGCACAAACAATTCAATCCTCAAGCACCCAGGAAATTCCCTCTAGACACAGCACCACAGTGTCACACCACTGAGCCTGGTCCACTTCCACCTCATTCCCTGGGCTTCAGTGGTTTTATGCCCATAATCTAGAAGTCGAATAATATCTGTGTGAACACATCAAGAAAAAAATTCTAAGATCTTCTGGGAAATCAGTCAAAAATAAGGTTTTAGCCAGTACTTAAACTTGGCATTTTGGTATTGCAAATTCTTCATAAACACTAATGAACTAAGCCCCAGCAGACCCATGGGCTAAATACAGAAAGGTACAGATTATCCTTTACTTGGAGATAGAGAAACAGACACACGGCCATTAAGTGACTCACCAGGTATTTATGACCACAGGAAAAAAATTCAAAGGAGAAATTACTCCGGTGGCTTAAGATATTGCTTTTTCCCTTTCTTTCCCCAGCTTCCTCAGCTATTTGGTCCTGCCCTCACTGCAAGCCAGCAGGACAGTCCCCACAGGCAATTATTCATGCCTTCAACCCATGAACACTGCCACAGACAAGATTTTTTGATGGGGAGGTGCCCCTGTGCTTCATGGACAGAGTTTTCCCCTCTTGAGGGGCAGGAAGAGGGCAAGAGGCATCACTTTGTGGTGGTGGTTCCTGACCCCAGGTAGAGGAGGTGGGCGGCCCAGGTGAGAACTGGGTGCTGCTGTTCCTGGGTGCACAGACACGGCAGGAGCCAGGAGGTCTGCAGGAGACAAGGGCCAGAAGGCAGCAATTCCTCACAAGGGCAGCTGGCACAGAAGGGACCGTGCTGGTGTCTGCTGGGCAGTCAGGCTGCCGGCCCCACACTGTTCAGAAGCACTGAGCACAGATCCAAAGGAAAAATGCATGGAAAGGAGCCCTTCCTTAATGCAGGATGTAAACCACACAGCTAACATACCGGCTAAGTCAGAGTGTTACATTCCCAAACCTTTTTGGTTGATCAAATCTGTTACGAGAAATGTAGGAGCAAGCTCCCCCGGGGGTGGGAGGGATCCCAAATTACAGAGTACTGAGCGTCCTTCCCTGCTGGGCCAGTTGAATGTACAAAAAAGCATCAGGAAAGAAAAAAAAAATGTTACATAGCTCAACTGTCCTGTGACCTCGGTGTTTCATCCAGAAAGGTCAGATCTAATCTGATCTTCAAATGCTTCTGAGTCAAATTTCAGCCTCAGCCAAATCCTTGACAAGCAGCAGCTACATCTTCCAAGCAAGAACAGCACCCCAAGAGGAAGTGCCTACACACAAGTAGGTGACTTTCTTCCAGTACAGTTGCATCCCCCAAATCCATTCTTACCCATTTAAGCACTCAGCAGCTCTGCACAAAGCCAGCAAAGCATCCCCTGCACGCACACGTTTCCCAAAGCTCTGGTAAGGCAGCAGCTTTCTCGTTACAAGCTGCCAGGGGGTAGTTACTAAGAGGAGACAATTTTTAAAGAATGAAAGCTCCCTTTGAAGGCAGACTCCCACTCTTTGCAGTCCCAGGCCTGTGTGCCTCAGGCTTTGTACACCTGGAGCCCAATCCTGCAAACTCCCTATAAAGCTCCTCTCTAAGGCAATGAAAGGCTCACAGGACTGCACTTCCTCTTCTGCCCTGTTACCTTTTTTGGTGCTTTCTCCCACACCCAGGAGAGTCCAGAGGAGCCCTGCAGATGGACAGTAATGATCTCCTTGCCCTCTGATTCTTAGGCATATATGGTTTCCTGTCCCTCTTGGTTCAACACTGTGATCAAATGAACCAAGCTGCACCCTTGGCAGACAGGGGTTAAGAACTCCACTGATCTTTAATACAAAGCAAAAGGCAGCCCACAAGAACAGGTCTCATGTAAGCAGCTACTGAGAAATCAGAGTATTTCCAACTGTCCCAGAACACTGGATTTCTATTTGTCCTGCAGGAAGGAAGCCCTGCAGGCTCTCACTTTTCTACAATGAAAAGATCACCCCCACAGGCAGGGCTGCTCCAGCTGTGCGAAGGGAAGTGTGAAACAAGGAGGATTTCCAGTCAGGCTCTTGACAGACCCTCCCTGGCATCTTCATAGGACAGAAGCCACCTCCTAGCAGGCAGCCATGAGAAAAGCCTTGCCCTACCTTTGTGGTCTCCCCACCTGGAATGAGCAGCACTGCGCCCTAACCCTGGATGGGATGGAAGAGATGCTCTGGGTCACACGTGGCCCCATGAATGAGACCAAGGAATAAGAAACCTTCCCACCTAAATGCATTTCAATTTTCCCTCTGATGCCCGAAAGAGGAACTTACACCACCCCCCCACTTTCCTTTCAAATCACCTTTCAGGGTCACCGTTGCATTGTGTATATCAGTGTTGGACAAGAAGTAAATGCACAAGGGAAGTTACCCCTTTCTCAGGCTGCTCCACCTCAGAATAATGCTGTGAGTACATGAAGGAGCAATTGTGGAAAACTCCTTATTCTCCTAAAACATGCTTACATCACTCACTGTCAAAGTGTATTCAGAGTGCACAGGACTCCCCTTGCCTCAGACCCTGAATCCTTTAATGATGGTATTGATTTCACCAGGACTAATCCTGTGAATGAAGGCTGTGGAATTGATCCTCTTGTCATTGCAAGTGGCAACAAAGAGGAGTTCTCAGGAAATACAAATTATTCCAGTTGAGTCTCTTGTTGGCAGACATCTCATCTGGTATTTCTTCCCTGCCATCACGATTTAGATTCTGCATTAACATATGCAGGTTTTATTGACTAAGATTGCCTATCAAAGCAGCTTCCCCTCAGAAGGCAGACCTATCATTTCTTCAAGTGTGTTGAGAAAAGTTCCTGCTTTACCTTAAAGGCAATTTAATTAAGCAAATGGACTAAAAGTTTTGCTCCATTTGTAATTTACGCTGAAGGAGTCTGTTCCATTGGTTTTTGTGTAGTTTGGTGTGTGTAGTTTCAGGATCCCATCCTGCCTAAATGGCAGGAGAAAAAGATGAGACTTGCTGCAGGTGAGGACTTACTGCTACCTTTAACGAGACAGAGAAAGAATGGAGGCAGAATCCGAGGGTTCTTCAATGGCAAATCATACAAACACAATCATTCACAGTATGATATCTAAAATAGACAAATTAGAATAAATACATGGTTCTCACAAAAAAAAAAAAAAAAAAATCCCACTCTGCCTCCTTATTTTCTTTGAGCTGCTGCCAAGGAGGGAATGTGTTATTTTCCCAAATTATTCTCCTGTCTGCCTTTTAGCAGGGGAAGCCTTCTCAGGCAAAATTGTACAAAAACTGCATACTGTGAAAAGAAATTCTCCTCTGAAAACAAATACTCCACAAAAAACTCATTTTAAAACAGTTATGTTTTCATTCTTCCAAACAACATATGACATGTGAGACAAATCTATTCCATCCCTGCAGGTCTGGCCAGAGATTAGCAGCTTGGTCAGTGTCTGCAGCTACCAAGTATTCCTCTGCAGCTAACTTCCTCCCTTCCCTTCATTTTCCCAGCCCTTTCCCTGAGAAATTCCCGGCTATGCAGAGTATCATGCTATCAGCAGCCAGCCTTGCACAATGCTTTCCAACTCTCCCAACATGTCACGGGAGCTGGGAATGGGATCCTGCTAGCCAGCTCTCCCCTCTGGCAAACACAGACCCAAGACTTTTAAGAGCTCCAGTCCCACCCAAGAGCTTTTTTTTTTAACCCCCCCCCCCCTTTTAACAGGAAAGACAACTTCACAAGAAACATTCTGGCAACGCACTGCTGCGCATGTTGAAGGCTGAAAACAAAAACTGATGCCATCTATTGTCACCAATACTTCTGTGAAAGGCTGCCATGAGGGACATCTGCCTCAGCAAGTATCAGATCTCTTACATTAACCAGAGCTTTACTGTATCTGGATCAGTTACGCCTGGAGACTGCCCTGGCAGTCAGGCTGCCCTGAAAGTCCACATATTAAGTTGCAAAATTAAAAGCAGTTCACCAGACCTTAACACACTAAAAACTTTCTCATTGCAATGCCTTAAAAAAATAAAATAATGGGGGGGGTGGGGGGGGGTGAACAGAAAAAGAAAAGAAGGGGTAGATAGGTTATTGCTCCACTAACAAGCCCACCAAAGGATGAAAAACGGAGTGGTGGGACCAGCAGAGATCCTGCTCCTCACCGAGGTGCAGTGGGGTGAGCGAACATGCATCCCCCTCCACAGCACGGAGATCTCCCTCCGCTCACCACCAACATCTGGGAAGGGGAGGGGGGCACAGAGACAGAGAGAGAGAGAGGAGGAGAGAGCAAAAGCATCCTCCGGCAGCGCTGGGCTCGGCGTGCTGCTCCATCTGCATGGCAAAGGCGGACAGGAGAGCCCGGCTCGCTCCCAAACACACGCGTCCCGTCAGTCCTTACCTCTGGCTGCAAAGCTCTCAGCTAAGGAGGAAGGAAATGAATAACTGGCTGCTTGGGCAGCGGCAGCGCAGCGAGAAAGGCACACCAGCAGCAGCCTCACACACAGCCCTATTCAATAAAAGTGCAGCTTTTCCTTGGCCCCTCCCAAAAGTCAATGCTAAGTGAATACATATCCCTTATGTTTACAATTGGCAGGCAGCGGAATGCATTGTCCTCAATTTATTCTAATGGGCAGCCAATGGCTACGCGCAAGCCAAGGTGGGCTCAGCCTGCCTGCAGAGATGCCTGTCATTCCCTAGGCATGCTCAGGAAGCCACTCATCAGAAAACCAAGACCTAAAAAGCTCCGAAAATTCGTGCAAGCTGCCAAAACTGTCTTGCTACATGCCCTTTTTTGGTTATCCTTAGCAGGGCCTCTGAAAGTAAATCCTCTGTCAGGAACAATCATAAGAAATGTTAATCTTGGAGAAAGAGGCTGTCTTGTTGAACACAAACGGAGCTTAGGAAAAGGAAATGCACTGAATGGGAAAGAGACACGGTAAACATATTTACTTTTTGCACCAGTTTAAAAAAAAAAATCAAATAAATAATTTCACCACAGCTAAACTTCATTGTATTTTTTTTTAACGAGGACCACATGTAAAAGGCAACAGAAACACTCTGCTGTGCAAGCTTGGTTCTGCAGAAAGAGACAGACACCAGTGGGAAAGGCACATGAAAGATGAGTTGGCAGGCTTTGCAGCCTGATTCCATTTCAAATAGTACAATAGAAGTTACAGATAGAATAGCCATGTTCTGAAAAATAACTTTTAAAGAGATTCAAAACTTTGATGATGATCCTTGGCAAGCTGGACTAGTTGGATACATGGGTTTAGTTTATAGTTCTACAACTATTCATCTAGACATTAAACCTGGTGCACTTACTAAGAGATTAGCCCTGTATCTACTTAATATGACCAATACTTTCTCTTTCTTTGAATATTATCAATAAAGTAAACTTGGATTAATTTTTATCTTTATTTTACTTTAATGATCGCACACTCTTGGTAATTTTGCAAATTATGCAGGTATCTTAAAAAATGAGCAAACAGATAAAGACTGAAACATACAAAGTACATAAACTAATCAAGTGTGAAAATAAAGATGAAAATTATTGCCTAGAAAACAGCACATTACAGAAGTCCCAACATGCACATGTACCAGCCACTAAGAAAGGCTGCAGGAGAACAGCTGACTGCTCTAAGGGACCAGATTCCAGACCAGGAGATGTTCTGCAGATTCATATTTGACAATAACATACACAAAACCAGCTAGGGGGAAACTATGTGTAAAATGAATTTGCAGCTGAATGGGCTGAACTATTTTAATGCCTTTCTGGGTCCTTTTTTTTCTGGCCACTGGGCCCCACAGGTTTAGTCACGTGTAAAGCAAGAAGGATCCAGTCCATAGACAGTAAACTAATCTTTATAGCATTAAAAAAATTCAAAGAGAGCCAAATCTATGCAGATTTACAGCAAGAAATCATAATTATCCTAGTGCCATTTTAAATTGCACTGCTTTATTATATGGAGCAAAAAGTGGTGTTTGCTTTTTGAAGGCACTTTTTTCCCTTCATTTTAACAACCCTTTGGAAAGCTCTTCTAATGCCAGACAGCTCCCATGATGCAGCTAGGATGGTTTTAAATATTAAAAGTAATACCTACAGCATGTATGTAACTTGGTTTTGCAGGGTTTACTGGACAGGAGAGAACAAAATCCTTGTTCTCAGTCATTCCATTAACTGCAGAAATTATTAGCCTATGTATCCATGACCAAATAAAAAGAGGTAGTGACATTATTTAGGAAGGAATTACAAATCTCTACTGGATCTTAGCAGCCCCTAGGTTTTTAGCAGGGAAAACACTGAATAATCTAGGCTAAGAACAAAGCAGGATGAAGGGATGTGGGCTCTCAGAACAGAAAGCTGAATGTTGGAAGTACCCTCAGGTTCTCATTCCAGCATGGCCACCAACCCCTGCAATCTCAGTGTCCACTGCAACAGGGAGCTAGAAGGGATACACTACCTAAAGCTGGAAGCAACTGGGAGTCATTGTGGTATTTTAGCTTTTTTTTTTTTTCTTACCATAAATTTGATAACTCCCTTGCCAAAGCATCCCAAACTCTGTGTTCCAAGTCACCTTTCCATTAAAATTCTGGGAAAAAAAACCCCCAATTTTGCTTTGGGGAAATTACATTGTGAAAAGTAAAGTTTGCATCCTTCTTGCTCGGTTGAATTTCACTGAGGGGAACTTTTGAATTCCATGACTTGAAGCTTTGAAGCCAACAAACTGTCACGGATACCACAGTTTTCCTGGAGATACTGCTGGAAAGCTGAGCTTTGAAGAATGCAGAGTTAAATCCTAGTGGGTGCCCCTTTCCATCCTGTGACAGGAGCCACCTGTAAATATAGTTAAAACATGCCTAAATCCACAGTTTTAACATAGGGAACTCACCTTGCCCTCACCACCAGGACTGCCAACTCTAGCCACACCCTCCCCTTTGCTTTAACAGCAAGAGACCCTTTGTGTCACAGCCCAGAGCTAAAAATATTTCTGGGACATAAATAACCCAAATCCTGCTTTATGACTGCACACGTAAGACAGAGAAAAAAAATAGTATATGCAGAAATGAAACCCCTAAATCAAGTACAATTTTAATATCAATACCTTATCATGGTAAGGAAGGGCCCTGCAAGTGCTCAGTGCTAAGCTCTCCAGCTTGATAAGTCAGGGCGAGGGTGGGACAGCTTGTGATAAGAGTCAAAGCACTTCTACATTTTGGGTTGTTAGTGCATTCTTGGAGACCTCAGCCTGCAGTCTCTCCCTCAGAAGAATCATGTTAGAAGTACCTGGAAATCTCTATCGAGACTGGGGCTCTCGCAGGTTTATCAATTTTTCCTGCAGAATTTACAATCTAAAGCTGAGCTGAATCTGTGGTCTAGAAAGTACCGTACAAATCATCCCCCGGGGTGGGGCAGGTCTGGTTGCTGTGTGCAGACACTCAGAACCACTTGCATTTTGGCACCACAAAGCCCTCGAGGCTCAGCAGCCAGCGGTGGCCAGAGGGTCCACTTGGGTTATTGCTGGTCCAGCCTCCAAGTGCCTTCTTCCCAAAGCAGCTGCAGTGGCAGAGCTGTGATCCCTGCCCGGAAAAAGTCTTTGGGATGGTTATGGAGGAGCAGTATTTTGCTTTTCAAAATGAAGTCATTTTTACTGTTGAGCTCCCCAAAATCATTTTCCTTCTCTTTATCTGACATGGTGCAGGTGATCACTGCTGAGCAGCACCGAGTGTCCCCCCGCTGTCACTGCAGTGTCTTCAGCTGCCACCTCAGAGACAGGTTCTGAGCCACCCCACCCCTGCACATGCCCACAGGACAGCAAGGTGCATATAGAGCATCCAGTGCACCACGGGGGAGCCCGTCCTTCCCATTTGTACCAAACTGGCTCTTGCCTCTCACCCCCAAATTGTCATTTTTTTGTTGTCTCCACAGCTAACAGTGGGTCACACTCTCCTAATGCCCCGAGCATAAAGACAGAAACCTTTAGAGAGGAGCTTCTCTCCTGCAGCTAGCACAGATGCTCCGTGTTTAGGCTGGGAGACCAAAGCTCTGCTTAGGAGAATCACAGCAGTGAGGGCTGCACTGGGGGTACCCAGCCCCATTCCCCAGCCCAGAGACTGGCACAGAGAGGCAGGCTTCCTCCTGCTCCAGGGGAGTGAAGATGTGTCACTGAGCCCTGATGACAAGAAAGAGGTTTGTATTTGCAATCCTGGTGCCGGTAACAAAGGTGTGACACACTGGAGCGCTGCCGTGGGTCACAGATCCAGGAGGTTAAACCCTGCCAGCCCCAAGGGGCAGCACCCACTGCGATCCCAGCTGCAGGTGAACACATCTCTGACCCCAGCAAATGCCCTCAGACCCAGCCAGCATCACTCTTATCCCACAGCTCTGGGTTCCCTTCACATCTATGCAGTGCAACAGTTCCCTGTAAGAAGTCTGCCATCCTTTGTCTCTGAGCACGACAGGGATGGTGAGGAGTTTTAACCCTTCTAATGACAAAATGTGTCCCTGGAGAGTCACACAGGTGGGGCAGAGCCTTGGTCCTACCCTGTAAATCTAAAAAGAGAGCTATGTCCTGAGAGGAGAGATAGGACTCCCTTCCCTGACAGCACTAAACAAGCTTCTCTTGCTCCTCACTGTGTATTGGAGTATTCAGCCCCTGAAATACCAGGCACACCTGCACCATCCTTTACTTCCAGCCCTTCCAGAATAGAAGTGCTAAGTGGAACCTCACACTCAAAGATGAGGGGGACTTCTGTGAGACCACACAAGGTGTAACCAAGCTAACCAGATCTTGTGGAAGCCCTGTTGCATATAGCAGGGTAGGTGACACCTGTGTCACCTGCTTGGATGCAAGGAAGGAGGCCTAAACCTCGCCTGGCCCCCAGGGGACACGATTAGCTCAGGAGCTGGGTTGGATGAGAAGCACACCCAGAGAAATTCAGCACTAGGAGCAGTTGAGGAGATGGTTCACCAGCTCACACTGAGGCTCTCCAGCAGGCTTTGGGTTTTCCCTCCTTTGAGGAGCAACAGGCAGGAAATGTGCCGTGCACCCAGGGCTGGCTCACAGCTCCCCTCTCGCTCCAGGCCAGCGCAGAGAGCATGGTTTGGCTCTGCATGTTTTCTCATACCTCCTCTCAGCATAAAGAGAGCACAGTGTGGGCTTCCCCCGCCCCAGCAGACGGTTTCTGAATGATGCTATGGCTGTGCCATTTCCACAGCTCATCTGAAATCAGCCTCATCTCACACACCGAGGCTCCAGCCCAGGTGCTGGGGCTCACAGCTGTGGCCCTCTGACATGAAGGTGAGTAAGCTGAGATTTGTGAGCGAGCCACCCAGCTGGCAGCTCTGTCTGGGGATTGCTGCTGAGGGCATGAGGGAGAAGCCCACACACCATGAGCAGATTTGATCATCCTCGTAATTACCTCCTGGGCACAGACAAGCTGCTTCTATGTTAGACAGGCAGAGGTAACTTTTTAGGAAAATTTTACACATGCTGCTTCAGGCAATATCTTTTGGCCTGAAACAGCACAATCCATAGGACTTCAAAGCCACCAGCACGCTCAAAGAGGGTGTAAAAGCTACCACAAAAGAGAGCGGAGAAATATGAGCATCTCTTCAAACACAGGGCTGTGTGCAGTACAATGTCAGTCAGCTAAAAATAAAAAAAACTAGTGCTGCTTAGACACAGTAACGAGGACAGAATGTAAGTGCCGAGAAGGGTGCACTTCCTAACACAAATTCCAGCCTCAGTCCCCCTAGGATTTGTTTTTATCCAGTGGAAGAGCCAGAGCCCTCCAATGAGCTGTTGCCATCACGGGTTTTTAGCACATCCAGAGCAGTACCCAGGGCACAAAGCACTCAGAGTGCCCCAAGCCCCCCATGAATGGAGAGGGCTGTGCTCTGTTCCTACCTGAAAGGCAATATGATTCTTCAGAGTCCTAACAAAAGCAATCAGTGAAAAAGCAATGGATCCTGTTTAAGCTACAGGAATCAAAAAGCCTGTCGTGCATTAGTCCACAAAAACCAAGCAAGGAGTGCAGGGCAGAAGATGGTACCAGTTTTCAGCTTTCCTAAAGGAAAGAAAGGCCCCCAGGATACAGGGAAGATTGAGACTTACCTAGAACCCTGAGAGTAGGATTTAGTTAAGTGTTTCCATGAGCAGCACTTCCTCACCTTGGAGTAAAGTAATTAAAAAGTTGGCATATAATTATGCCTCTTTGCCACTCATTTTGGTGTGGTATATCTACCCATTTCTGCTAGGTGAGGTATTTTATTTCTCTTGGTTTAGACAACTAAATATATGCAAAGCACACATACACTAAAAAAGATCAAAACTAAAAAAGATCAAAACTAAAAAGACATCCAAAAACCTGCTGGAAAAAGATATTTTTACCCACAACAAGAAAGAATTAATCACGGACACAGTGACTTTACGTTACTAAAAGCCAAACAAATAACATAGTGGCCCATATTCCAAAGAAAACAAAATACCTGCACTTTTCCACTACAAAACGAAGCGTAGCTATTAGTACACAGTGCCCCCCAAAGAACAGAGACTTCACAGCACCTTCACTCACGAGTAGAAAAGGGAAAAAAAGAGCTCTTCTGCATTGCTTCCAAAAGTGGGGCTTTTATACACTTTTTCTGCAGACGAACACATGGGAAAGGAAATCTGCCCTCAGGGACCCCTTTTTTGAAGAACATGCCCACTTCTCACACAGGCTACAAACTATAAACAGCAGATGTGTATCATTTTCCAAACATCTCCATTTTCTACTGCCAGACATGAAAAATTACACGCAATGCAAGTAGCAGCACTCAGAAACTTGCACACTTTCTCTGTTTGCCCCATTTTGAGAAAAAACCGGTGCATTTGCCCCAAATAATTGCACAGTACACACTCCTCCTCTGTAAATTTGGCTTTATGTCGAGTATTGTTTTCCAGGCAGAAAAGATGGTGCCATCATCTACTTTTGCAACCGGCTTACAAATTACACAGCTGCTGGTACAGGCGTTTTGAGGGCGAGGCATATTCCTTGGCCTTGATTCTCCCCTCACTTAGACCAGGCTACACCAAGTATCAGCCTAATCAAATCAATATTCTCTGACATCTCCTATTGTTAGAGCAATGTGAGAACCAGCCCCCTTTGTGCTCTGATGCTAATGAACTATTCAGCTTCAGCAGCTTGGCTCAGGCAGTGAGCAGAGGTTAGGGCAAGGTCATTAACTTGGACTCAAATGAAAAACACAACTTCCTTGGGCAAAGCCTGTTTAAGTCCTACACATGTTCATGTTTGCAAACACTTGTGATCTTCATTTAGGTCTCCTGTGCAGCTCTGTCTGCTCTGACAGGATTCAACACTTGCAGCTGCTTCTCCGTGGCCATATCCCTAAGGATGGAAAGCCATGGAGAGGGAAAGGCACCTCAAGAAACTGAAGGCTGTGCTCACTCAACAAAATTAAGTAGAGGTAGCTGCTGGCAGGAGTACCTGATTCTGCCAGTGTTTGCTTCAAACACTGAATTTTCTACTGTCCACATTTTACCCCTGCCTAAGGGGAACAGTGTGAGTAGAGTGACCACCTCACAACCAGCTCACACTATATTTTATTGTCTCACATTTTCTTGCATCTCCTCCAGCCTCAAGAAGCTCTAACCAGTGCAGGCCACACTGCACACCTACAGAAATTCTTTCTGTAGAGTGGTGCATTTCTGTGCCATACAGGTAAAATACAGAACAATAAGAGGAAAAGAGTGCCTTTTTAAAGGCTGAAACCAAGGTACTGAAGAGATCTGTGCAGATCCAGCTTAGCTCCACAGGGGTGTTCAGCCATTCAGCTCATGCTGTCTATCACTAGGATACATCTCAGCAGAGACAGCACTGGGAAGAAGAAGACAGTGAACAGGGGAAGAGGCAAGAGCACCCAGTCTCTGCTCTCACACTCCCATTGCTGGCACACGCAGAGGGCAGAGCTGTGCTGGCCCAGCTCAGAGCAAACAAACTGCAGCTTTGTGCCACTCTCTGAGCTCTCACATGCTGGGCAAGTGCTACCTGCCCCAGTGAACAAGGTTTTTAGGACAGGATCTGTAGCGCCCTGCAGATCTCACCTTCTCAGCTTGAGGGATGTAACAGCAGAGCCACAACTGGAAGCCAATTAGAGCAGCCTGTGGCTGTGCCAAAGTCACACAGGGGATTTGTGGAAAGAGCTACACATCAGAGCACATCCCTCCCTCAACCTGTCAGCCACCCAGTCCCCTCTGGACAGGACAAGCCTTTGCCACTTCCTTGGAAAAGCCAAATTTCTGTCACTGCCAAAGACAACAAATCTATAGGGAGCAGCAGGCCCAGGAGACAGAACCTTGACATTTTGCTAAGCCAAAACCTCTGTCTGCCCTTGGGTTTACCCAATAGGGGGAACTGCAATATCTGCCTCAAAAGAAATTATTAGAAGCAGAAGAGGATGCAAACAAAGATACATTAGCAATATGGCTTCTGTAATACCACAGACCTAATTTGGGAACTGGATATGGGAGCGCACCGAGTCCCTAACATTCATCTAGCAGCTTATACTGCCAAGGCATCGTGTTCCAAAGCTGAGGGGCCCCACTGGAACTACAACTATCCCTATTGCAACATCACCAAGTCATATCAGTCGGTATTCAAGTCCCCATGAGGTGATCCCTCTGCTCATATCCCAGCAGCAGGATGTGGAAGGCACTTGCACTGGTGGGATCGCCAGGTGCCAAATCCTTTGGGCACAGGCAGGACTCCCTGCCAGCAATCCTAGGAAAGTATGAACCCCCAAGGGAGTTTCTCAAAAGATGCATCATTTAGTGTAATAGCAGACATAGTAGAATGTCTTTCCTTGTCCTCTCTCACATGGAAAGAGAGGGATAGTGGGGTTTCAGTGTCACTTTTGCTCCTCTCCGAATCTAGACACTTTCTGTGCTTTCTGTGAAGTGCTCTGGGTTATGTCCCCCCACAAGCAATTTCCTGCTACAGCTTTATTTCAATAAAAGAAATTAAGTATCAATTAAAAAAAAAAAGAACCAGGACAGAAGCCTGCATGCTGTGTATTTTTATGTTACATTTCGTTCTGTGCTGCCTCTCCTCTGATACCCCCAGACCACCTCAGTCATTCGTATTGATGAAGTAGCACAACAAAATTTCTCAGGGGGGCAGCTGGGGGGGTAAACTGCAGACAGCTCTGCTATTTGTCTCTGTGAGCTGCATCCCTGGCATAACACGTGATGAGGTAACAGAAGCCTACAGAAAACAGGAGGAACAGCTCATGTGTTCCTCACAGTTCCAGTCTCCAGTTCCTCTGCACTTCTAAATTGCTTTGCTTCCAAGAGATTCAATTCCTGTGCTTTGCTGTGCAAGTTGAGTACCCATAGGTTATGGCAAAATTGAGGTTTATGTAGAACATAGCTTTTGCACATTGTGTCAAACCTGCCTTGGCTTTCCCTTTGGTCAGACACTGAAACTGAAAGTATTAGAATCAAATTCTCTTGCATTAGATTCTCTCACACTTACTTGAAGAAGTACTTTGTGACCTTTCAGCTCTCCCATGATCAGTGCTCATCAAATACTCATTAAATATTTGATCTTCTGAATGGCTCCAATCTCTATTTGTCCCTTCCTTTACCAAAATGACACATTCCCCTTCTGTGGCAAGCTTTTAACCCCTGGACTTTAGGGTAACCTTCAGTGTATTGATATTTGCAGACAGAGTGCAAATATCCTATCTTTTTCCTGTTCTTTGAGACAGATGAATGTCACAAAATCAAACTTTCTCTTGTCCCTCCAAGAATACTTCACAGCAATCAAGCACCAAGTGCCAGGTCTATGAAGCACACTCACATCAATTAACAATATACAATGCTGGGGGAATAATTCCATCCTGTTCCCATCCAGTCCTTTGAATTTACATTTGAAATGCTTTTTAAGGTGATTTTAATGACCTTGCTCTGTTTCTAGAGGAGTGGACATGCAATACTAATGCTCCCAGCTGGCTGTTTGGAGTTCTTATTTTGTAAGGCAAGGTATCTCCTCAGACAAGCCATATATCGCCAGGAAAGGCTGCAAAACTCCTGTATCTTTTTGCACTGGTAACAATGGATACAAGAAACACTTCCAGATACCCTGAAAAATGTAAGGAATCGCTGCCCATGTTTTTTAGCAATACCAATGGGAACCTAGCAATGCAAGCAGGTCACAGTTTTCCATGGGTGTTCACTGGCATTGCGTTCCTGATTTATGTGTTACCACAGAAAATTAACGTGGGTACATCTGTGACACACGTTCAGAGTATCCCTCTCAAACCAGATCTCAGAGTTGGCTTGATAAGAGTCTTGGGATACAAAGCTCAAAAAAAAGAGGCAGTCTTTGAATGGGCATTTTTTTCCCCATTAGAGATTGAAAAGACATCTTTAAAAACATTTGCTTGAGGATACATTACATTTTCCCATAAAGAAAATACCTTATTCTTCCATTAAACCCTCTAGATTATCATAGGCTACCCTTTATTAAGGTAGCACCATTACCACACTCATCTCACTTCTAGCACTCAGTCTCACAAGTCATCAGGAGCAATTCCCAGAGCTGCAAGTTTAGATCCTGATGACATAAACCAGTCACCAGTGGCTCGTGGTTAACATCTTTATTATTTTCAGCCACAAAGACAACATTCATAAATAAAAAAATAATCGGTGAACTTTTTTAAAAGCACAAATATGGAAGGAATTATGCCTGCCTTGACAAAAGTCTTTTCACCACTGCTAAATGCTTTTGGGTAAAGGAAAGGGATGTCCTTGCCAGCATCTACCACATATGATATTATAACCAACAGGATAAACATACATATGCCTTGAGTCAGAGCTGCTTCTGAGTGTCAGAAAGCCTGTTGAATTCCTAGCTAATTGCTATTGTCTGGATTCATTAGAAGAAATATCACGAGTTTGACTTTTTCTAGAATTTAGCACATTGTGACACCACAAGCAAAGAAGAAAAGTCATATTTGACAAGTTTTCTAAGAAGTGTCCTTAGCTGTTAAAGAGGATTTAAACTGATAATGGGTCAGAAACACACTCCTGCATTTAGTTGCCAACTTTTAGTGTCCAAAAAAGGTCTTAAATATTCCATATTTGATTGGAAAAAAATGACACTCAGCTAATTTAATTTGGCTTCTGAGCAGTTAAATACAATTGAATGCTTCCTCAAAATCACTAAGGGTGTTCATACACAGATGCACGCAAATCAAATATCAGAGAAACAGTTTGCTTTAGCCCCTGCCTGCTCTGACTGGCAACACTTCCCATTTCTGATCAGATCATGGATGAATTCACCTTCCTTCAGTGAGATCCCAGCCCCACTTCTGACAGACGCTGAGCCACCCTATAAAACCCTTGAGCTGCCGACTGCACGAGCAGGCAGTGGGATAGCTGCAACACGCTGGAATGTACAGCTCCATATTTCAAACTATTGTCATCCTGCCTCCAGCAGGATGTCAGGAACTCGTAAAATCACAGGGAGAGGATTTTCTGGCTCCCCTCAGCCCACAGAAGCAGGGATTACTCCTTGGTTTGCACCGAGCTCCGCAGCGGAATCCCACCGGCACTCGGCGTCTGCCTGAAGCCTCGAGGAGCTGTTGGCAAACCCAAGCCACGCTGGGAAGTCCCCCTCTCCCTCCCAGGGGATGTGAACAGCTCCATCCCCACCTGTGCCAGAGGCACACTGAACTCCAAACAGCGTTTGCACAACGCTATGGACGGGCAAAATTCTATTCAAGCCGTTCACTGGGGTGGTCAGAGTCCCAAGGGCCTGTCTCATGGGAAATTCCAACATTTCAGAACTGCCCTTGAGCTCATTATTTCATTGAAATGGGGAAAAAAAATCCAATTCAGTTTCATGTATGCCTCCTCTTGGCAATACCAAGTGACATCCTTTCTAATTCTCCACTTTATCATAAATTACTACAAACAGAAATGAACACTCCAATGATGTGCAACAACTGCTCTCAGAACCCCCTTCAATAACATTTAACTAAAAAAAACAAAAAAATAACTCTTCTGAAATACATTCCAGTGATATTCAGCAAATCTACAAATAAAGACTCCAACGGAAGAAATTTTAGCTCCTGAAATTGTGTTATTCATTTATTGCTTACTATTATGGTCTCTTGGCAGCCATTAGGATGTGTGAAGAAGCACAGGGAAATATCCAGAAAAATATTTAGCTTAAGCTTTTTGACACAGTGACTGATTTCCTTATGGCTTTTTCATCTTATCTTCCAGATTAGTTGTGATTGATTAGGAAATTCCTCCAGTACAAGTTCTGTCTTATGAACTTCAACTTCATATGCTCATAAGGATTAGTAAAAGGCATTTTGATTCATTTTCTCCAGGGAGAAGAGTATTTTCTAGAAATGCTGTCCAAATTTAATCAGGAATAAAAATATATTGGTGGTTACATACTGCAAAAGTATGGGAAATTGGACCACTTGTTGTTTCAGGCCCAGGCCACCCAAGATTTGAGAGGATTTGGCAGCTTTCAGGAAGTATCACATGAGAGACGGGTTTGACAAACAAAACAAAAACAGCTCAGATGGCTGTGCTTCCCTCAGTTGCAAGGCAATGCCATCAGAGAGGCCTTGGCTCACACAGAAGCATTTTCCTTTTGGAAAGGTTAGGTATTTTTTAATTCTTTTACCAAAAATCATGCTTTCCGTACATTTCCTGTAAGCAAATTTATGTTAATGCTCTGCAAGTTCTCAAAACCCACCCCCAAACAACCCCAACCTCACAAGATCTCTCTCCAGACTTTGTCCTGTTTTTCTCTGAGATATGAAAATCAGATGGAGTGCACAAACACAAAAAGTAGTTAGTTTGCTGCACTAGTCCAAGTATTGGATAATTCAGACATCAAGCCATCTTACAATTTTCCTGGATCATTATTTTTACTATCCTGTTATGTTGAAGTTTCTGTTATTATAGGGCTGCTCATTTTAACTATATTTTATGTGCTCCCCTGCATTTACAGAACTCTTTAAAACTGGGTATCTTTTCCCACCACACTCAGGTCACAAGCTCAGATCCAGTCTTTGGGGAGTCCTTATGTACACACAGGGCTGGAAAGCCTGGAACAGGGACTCAGGAGGACACAGCATTTTGACTCAGAATAACAATTTTGGTATATAACCACATGCCATAAGCAATGCCTTACCCATAACTGTCTGTTCTGAAGCACAGGTTTACCTTTCCTGATTACTTCTAACCCCAGATGATAATTTATGCTCAATTTCACTTTCCAAACATCATTACAGATATTTGCCTTTTTTCTTCTTTCCCCCTGGAAAAAGCTTGCACAAACTGCATGCTGTAATTGTATCCATAGAGCCAAGTTTTCATTCACCATTCTGTTACCTTCCCTGGCTTTATAGCTTGCAAATATTCCCAAACAACCACTCTCTATGGAGACAGGATCTTCAGGCTTCCCACCAGCAAGGACCACTCCTAATATTTTTTAGCTTTTCTAGCAATTAAGGATATTAGGTTTATATATAATATGATCAGGAGTGCATGGGTAGAAAAAGACATTTACGAAACGTTAGCTGCTAAGTCTGCAGAAGAAATCTACCAGACTCTTGATGTTAAATGTCATCCTGTCCATTACACTGCTGTCATGGTGTGAGCAGCGTGGGCACAGGAGTCAATCCAGGCCCCAGGAGGTGTGCAAAGGTACATTACAGGTGCAGATGGCCCAGTCCTTAAGGCTTCAGAGAGCAGCAGCAGTTGTCAAAAGCTTCTGCCCTCCTGTTTCAGCCCCAGAGAATCTGCTGGCCTGCAGCCCTCGACTCAGTAATGGCAAAACTCCAGGGAAGAGGGACAGGCTAAGCATGATCAATCCTCAGAGGAGATGAGGGGAAAAGGCCTTAGAGCTGCTGAAAGAGAAACCACTACCAGAAACCAGGATAAAGAAGGAAGAGAGAGGAGATGGACATAGTCCCTGGAGGAGCCTGTCAAGTGGCAGGAGGAGAATGAACCCAGGCTT
This sequence comes from Monarcha castaneiventris obscurior, assembly GCA_026261815.1. NCBI lineage: Eukaryota > Metazoa > Chordata > Aves > Passeriformes > Monarchidae > Monarcha > Monarcha castaneiventris. Next base: position 15,821,377 of record JAMPIT010000884.1, read on the forward strand.
GCAAATCAGCATGTGCTTGTCTCTGTAGCTGTGCATCCATCACGAGCTGTGCCCATGAGTACAGTGCACACGGGGTTTGAGAGTGCCTTTGCTAAACATCCGTGTTTCTGGCTTTCACTATTCATCATGCAGGACAGCAGGACACAACAGCAGTCCAGAGAGCAAGAGGAGAGATCTGGAAACAGCACGAAGGAGAGAGATGAGTCTGTACAAAATGGGAGGAAATTCCATGTCAGAGCCATAGTTCCCCAGAAGGGAGCTGGAACTGAGCCCCAGAAAGTTGATGAAAGGCTGCACATGTACACATGACCCAAGAAAACCGAATATCACCCAGAAACAAGTGGTTTAAAGGTCAGTGGGCTACTGAAGCTCAAGGTGGCAGCTGGATGTCCATGTTTCTGGCTTTCACCATTCAGCATGCAGGACAGCAGGACACAACAGCAGTCCAGAGAGCAAGAGGAGAGATCTGGAAACAGCATGAAGGAGAGAGATGAGTCTGTACAAAATGGGAGGAAATTCCATGTCAGAGCCATAGCTCCCCAGAAGGGAGCTGGAACTGACCCCAGAAAGTTGTGAAAGGCTGCACATGTACACATGACCCAAGAAAACCGAATATCACCCAGAAACAAGTGGTTTAAAGGTCAGTGGGCTACTGAAGCTCAAGGTGGCAGCTGGATGTCCATGTTTCTGGCTTTCACCATTCAGCATGCAGGACAGCAGGACACAACAGCAGTCCAGAGAGCAAGAGGAGAGATCTGGAAACAGCACGAAGGAGAGAGATGAGTCTGTACAAAATGGGAGGAAATTCCATGTCAGAGCCATAGTTCCCCAGAAGGGAGCTGGAACTGAGCCCCAGAAAGTTGCTGAAAGGCTGCACATATGCACATGACCCAAGAAATCCAAATATCACCCAGAAACAAGTGGTTTAAAGGTCAGTTGGCTACTGAAGCTCAAGGTGGCAGCTGGATGTCCATGTTTCTGGCTTTCACCATTCAGCATGCAGGACAGCAGGACACAACAGCAGTCCAGAGAGTAAGAGGAGAGATCTGGAAACAGCATGAAGGAGAGAGATGAGCCTGTACAAAATGGGAGGAAATTCCATGTCAGAGCCATAGCTCCCCAGAAGGGAGCTGGAACGGAACCCCGGAAAGTTGCTGAGAGGCTGCACATGTACATGTGACCCAAGAAATCCGAATATCACCCAGAAACAAGGGGTTTAAAGGTCAGTTGGCTACTGAAGCTCAAGGTGGCAGCTGGATGTGCAAGACTGCAGGTGCATTACTGAGAACTAATTAGCTAGAGGGTGCATACAAGACAGTGTTTACAGACATAGCCTTAGGCCTTGTAATACAATAAGAATAAATCAGTCAAGTCAGGCAATTTCCAAACCCTTCCTTTTTTTATAGTCAAGCTTGACTTGATAAAGTGTAGAAAAAATGCAGCGTTTTATTCCTCCTGTCATCAGTACTCAGCCACTACATCTCCTTTTCCACGGAGAGCTCTGCAGCCCCAAACCTGGCTAAGGATATTCTGTATACAGCACTGTCACCAAAGGCACACAAAGCATCGTGCCTTAGATCACTGCAGTCCCTGACGAGGTGTCAAGCACTCCAGGCCTCACACCTCACCAAAGCCAGCTTGCTAAAAAACTTTTGGAGCAAGCAAAAACTCGAAAAACTCAAACCCACACAGTGAGTATTTCCTAGAGAACAAGAGCAGATCCCACAGGCCATCAGGCTTTGCTCAGATGAGTAAAGAGGACATTGGAGAGGGGGGGATCATTCCCCTGCAAAGCTTTTTGTGCTGCCCAAAGACACAAACAGTAAGCTCATCTACAGCAAGGGGTGTTGAAGGGAAGGGGTGAAGGCATGCTAGTATAATAAATTTCAGTGGGAATGAGCACAAAAGGGCAATTCTCAGATGAATTATCACTTCATTCATTGAAGCTTACATTTTTATTCCCATTTAATGTTGTTGGGTTTCCTCTGTTCTACAGCAGAAGTAAACCACTAACCTTGACCTGAAGTCTAGTCCAGTCCCTGCCCTAATTATTCAGGAGAAAGCTGGGTCCTGAAGGAAGGGAGCAGAGACTTGGGCCAGGCTCTCCCACATCCCTGTACCTTAGCAACGCAGCTTGTCTCCTCCAAACAGCACTTTTTGCCAAAATGGAAACATGCCAAAATTTTGGTGCAAAATTGTTTTGTGCTGCTAGATCCCAGCACAGAACCAAAGGGAGGCACCAGGGTCAGAGCTATTACGCATTTGGACTGTCTGGTGTAACATAAGATTTCTTTTTTTTTTTAAACAATGACTGTTTTCTTGCTCTACAGACACCTATACTGTGCATTAGACACATGTTGTGAGCTGTTTATGCTGGTCACATCCTCTGTGTAAAACTTTTATGACTTTTTTAGCTTTTTACTATGTATTTGGCTATTGTAGTGCTCAAGTGTGGCTGGCCCACCTTAGGCAGCGTAAATCAAGTGGGACAGTAGTGAGTGATGAAGGATTTTAAAACTCTGAGGAACTGGTTGAACTCTCCCTGTTGTTTTAACTCTTCTGAATACGTAGAATATTCCAAAGAAAATGGAAAGCTAGATTTTTATCTTCCCCTACCCCTGTGCACTGAGTCTTCTGAGAGTATTTTCAGATACAACTCCCTCCTTATAAAACACTCACACAAATATAAACACTGCTGAGAACACTAACTCAAATTCTCTATGTACAGCATCCTCCTTCTATTAAATCAGCACCAAATCCAGGTTCTGAAGGTGGTGTATTTTAAAACTCACCTTGCTGAGCAGCTGTGATTTACAGGGCTTTTCAGGTGGCCTTCGATCAAGACAGCCACCTGAAACTTCATTTAGCTCTTGTGAAAACATGCATCCTGCCCAGGCAAAGATCAGCTCCCTTAAACATATCCAGTTTTATGGTGTCCCATCCACTGTGCTCATCCTCACTGCCCTGGCTCCTCCTCTGTCACACCCAGACCTGTTTGTTTTCAGTGCAGACCCCAGCAGGAGTCCCCAGAGTGCACAGAGAGGATTGGAGTTACCCAGAGTTAGGATTTCACATGAGCTGAACCCAGAGACAAGCACAAGCCTTTCCATGAGTAGAGAGCTACAGATTTCGGTGGGCAGCAGTTTCTGCACAGCTACACCACATTCTCTTAAGCACAGGGGGTTTTGTGCAGCTTGCCCTGTGAAGTGGCTGGCCAGAGAAACCTTTTTCACCCCCAAACTCATATTTTTTACATGGGGAACTGGGAAGACTTGTTCTTGAGTCAGGTGGTCAGTGATATATCAGTTTATTATCCTAATTTTAAATCCGTTCAGTTTTAAACTAGAAGTCGTACAAAGAAGAAGAAAACAAAAAATCAAGAAGCAAGCTGTCTGCTGGCTTGGAGACATCCTGCAGATTTTTTACCCCTTCCTACATTCTCCTGTGCCCTTCAAATATGGGAGGGTCACTGTAATTCTGCACAAGTAACTCATTGGACTCAGATGCAGCAAGAGAAAGCCAGACTTACCTAAAACAGTGGTAGAAATCAACTGGGAAAGCTTGGATATTAAGCAAGGTCTGTACTCCTCAACTCCTGAAGTTTGAAGATTTTGGCAAAATTGGGTCATTGTTTTCTTACTCCTCTCCTTCCCAGTTCGTAGGCACAGGGGATTTTGCACATCCAGTTTCTACAAATAATCTTCTCCTTGTTGTTGTAACCCTTCGTGTGTGTCTACATTCTTTCAACCACTCTTGCTAACCTAACTCTGCCAGATGTTTGGGAGGTTTTGCATTCTGGCAAGAAGGATTACTACAAAAGGGGCAATCAAATCTTGTGGGCTTTTCCCCCTTCTTTCTCATGTCAAACCTGTTGTTGGGATCTTAATCTCTTTGGCTTCAATTTTAAATTCACAATTAGGGGTAGTATTTCACCATGGAAATAATTGCTTAAAAGGTTTAAGTCCTTTGCCCCTCACAAAATAATAAGCCTTCTTTATTTCCTAATTAGAAGAGTAATGGAACCTTTATGAGTTTTCAGACTAGGTCTAAAAAATTCCCAGAAGGAGCTGGGCTGGAAAAATGGCCACTGTGGCACTTGGTAGAGAAATTACCTCATCTTCTGTGGTAGAGAGGGGAAGGAAGGAAGAAGTGAGAAGCAGGGCAGCTGAGAGCCTGTTCAGATTCTCTGGCAAGTAAAACAGCCCCTCCACTCTACCCCAGGAGCTCTTTTCCCATAAAAGCTGCTCCTCCTCCATCACCCTCTCCCTAGGTAGATCCCGTGGTGAAGGGAACTGCTGAGGGAGAGGCAGAGAGGATCAAGGCATCCCTGAGCCCTGGACTCCTTAGTTTGTCAGGAGTCACAGTCAAGAGCTGAAGAGGTTGAAACTGCAGCCTGCTATGCCAGAAAAATGGGCTACAAAGTCTCTCTTACTCATCATCTTTCTGGAGGTAAAAAAAGGTGAGACCATCCTTTGAGATTAATTCCACTGATTAGGTAAAGTCAGGGAGTCAGAGCTGATATTTTGCATACTGGTTCAGAGAAAAAAAATCCTCTTTCAGAATCTGAGTGTGAATGATTCCCCCAGCATTAAATTTGAAAGATCCTACTTGAAAGCATGTATATTTATAGTTTTTAAAAAGCCCGAACACACAACCATAAACTAGCTTGTAAATTCTACTTCAAGTTTGAAATTCAGTGTAAAAATAACCTACCTTGGTGGCAGATGCTGCTTATACAGCTTAGGTGGAAAGGCAGAAGAAAAACAAGCCACCCATGGCTTTGCAGTTTCACATGCCAGTGGCAGCTTCTCATCTAGCTCATCTTGCATAATATTTTCCATTACTGGACACCCCCTTTGCAGTAGCTTATAACTTTGCTCAGTATGAAGTGTTTGAATAGAAGTTTCCGTGCTCTGCATTTGTGTCATGTTACCTGATGACAGTTTGGGGGGGTTGTTAAGGGTTTTTTTTTTGGGGGGGGGGTGTTTTCAGAAGGTAAATGTTGGACCACATGAAAAATGTTCTTTACAGCTGTTTCACAGAGAACTTCCAGGCTTCAGAGCACAGAAGCTTCAGATTTGGTAGAAAGACAGCCTCTGCATCAGGGCTTTTCCCATCTACATGGGAAATCTCTCCAATTTAACCCACTCAAAGTCTTGTGATTGAGAGGCTGACTAGCAGAGCACGGGGCTACCAAAAATCTGACCACACACCCCAGTGCCTTCCAACAGTCTTAGCAGGAGAGATGGAGGAAGGAAATCAGTCTAGGAAGACTCCTGCTCTTAGACCGATATGTTTAAGCTGTGATTAAACAATAACACCTTCTGAAGCTGCTTCTCTCCTCTCCTCCCACAGGCTGCTCCAGGCAGCAGCACAGCCCAGCCCTGCTGGCTTCCTGAAGGGATTTACATTCCCCACGTTGGGGTCCTGCAGTATCAGCCCCAATATCCATCAGCAGCCATGCAAGCTTCGGCAGTCATCACTTTTCCAGGGACTTCCCTTCCCCCTCTACCCCTCCCAAGAGAAAAATATCTGCTCCAAATGAAAATTAAGCGGTATGGAACAGAACACGTTTTTTAAAAAACATACAAGCTTTATTTCTTGGGCCATTAATCAGGAATCTTAAACTATGAGTTTGTCAAGCCCATTGAGCCTGAACCTGGAATAAGACCTGCAAATAACAGTGGAGTGGAACCTTTGGCTGTGTTTGCCAAACAGAGGCATGTGCTCTTGCTATTCTTGACCAGCTTTCACGACTGTTTCAGCTGCAACTGCAGGGCTGCAAATCTATAGATTGCATACTTCAGCCAGCATTTACATTGGCTGGGGAGAGATATCAACAATCTGTGGCTCATGCTGCTTGAACCAATTTGCAGCCCACATGTCTCAGAAGCACATTACACAGCTCGTGGGCAGGGCTGGCTACTCACTGATAAAAACCTGAAACATGTCAGGACTGTCAGTGCCACAAGTTGTGTTAACACATGTAAGGGCAACTGTATTCACTAAAGGCTCTGAAGTACTGTTTTGATCTTTCTTGGGCTTGACCAAGCAGATCAGTCCATTTTTAATTCTTCCAGCCAGCCTGGTTGTGATAGACTCAAACCACCCTTCTTGCCAGACTCAGCTCTGCTGTCTGGCTGGAAAAACAAGAGTAGGGGTGGGAGGAAGATGGAGCTGTCACAACCAGAGAGCCATACTTACTGTGTTTCAATACCTCCAAATTCTGTCTATTTAGGGGGGAAAAGGTTTCTGTAGCTTCCAGCAGACCTGCACACATCTTTTGGGCTCAGTTAGCCAGACATTACAATTGTCTACCTGAGGAAGCCAGGCCATGGCCTCTGTGTCCAGCTGTACTGAGCAAACACCATCCCTCATTCTGCGAAATGGTTTCAGGTCAGTTCAAGCTGAAAATTAGACCAGATGCACTGGGGAGGTTTATAGTCCAGTTGGCACTTCTTCATACCAGCCCATTTAAAGGCTCCATTTGCCTCCCACACCACAAAAATGTCACTGCTTTCATCAAGAGCAAGCACTGGTCATAAGCTGCATGTCTAGCTGGAAAAATAGTGATAGAAATAGCCTGGCTTAGGGCTAATGCAGACACAGAAATCTTTCCCTTTAGTTCTGCTGGCTGCTTAATGTTTAAACCATGCAACTCTAATTCTGTGTTATGTTGCTTTTTACAATGTATTTTTGATTTGAAGAATAAGCAATGAGCCTGTTCCTTGTTTGGCAGCAGTACAAAGTCACTTTGAACTAGCACCATACTCTGTAATCTAGCCCCAGGTATGGAGTTAGCTACTGGATGGACATAAAGCATGTGCCAGACTGGGACAGATCTGGCTGCACAGCCCAGGTCTGCACTGCTTTTAAAAAAAAACAAACACAAACGTGCCTGTTTCTGCCTGCACATACACCTGTGCACTCCCCCGAGCCCAGCATTGTGTAAATCAGAGGGCAGTCTCGAATCCATGTGGTCTGCACAAGAACTGTGCCTCCATTCATTCCTCCTCCCAAAGCCTGGAGGTCTGTGCTGGACTGACATGCTAAACTAATTTTCTGGAATCTGCTTCTGTGGCCAGGCCTGCAGTCAGAGGATGCTGGTGCTGAGCTGATGAGTTGAGACTGACTAAATATTAGGTGTTCTGCCCACAAACACTTACTGCCCAAGCAAAAGAGCAATCTGAATTAGAGCAGGTATTTTTTTGGACATAACAACCTGTACATGAGCAGATCTATGCTTTTATTCTGAGCTTCCCCTGCCTATAAAACCAACTCTATGGCAAAAATAAAAAACCCATGCCTATTAAGAAAAAAAAAAAAGCATTTTAAGCACCTGGACTTATTTGTGGATATCCTGTTCCCTATCTCCTTTACTCTGGGTAGATTCTTCGTAGACTTCAGCACCAGTAAAAAAGTTTAAAATCCGTTTTGATCCTGAACTGCAATTCTCACCAAGTGATGCCAAACAGAATAGTTCTTGGTGATTTGGGGTCCTTGTGAGGTTTAAATGACCTCTGACATTTCAGGAGGAAAGGGAGAGGATATCTGTTAATCTGTCCTGGGCAGTACTCTCTGTACACTCATTTCTTTGTGGCTGCTCTCCCTGGAAAGCCTGAACCTCACACAATCACTGCACACAGAGCTAGCATCATTTCCAAGCTACAGAGGTAAGCTGAGCACATTTTTTGCCAGTTATTTATTTACAAGTAGCAATTAAAAGCACTAGAACAGGTAAAGGCTGTAGCAGAGGATCTCTAGGCCCAAGAGGACCCAAAGCTTCTGCCAAAGGAAGAGGAGACACATCATAGTTGGGGTGCAAGTTTGAAGCATGCCTAGTGTGTTTTAGACCTAAATCAGCTTGCCTGCACTCAAAATTCAGGCTGCAGACCCCCTTTGAGCTTTTGTCTGACACTGTGTTATCTGCAGATTGGTGGTAAAATATAAGGGGGCCATGTATTTTTACTGCCTATTTCTGGAATATAGAAACAATGATAGATTTACCCTTAATTTCATAACACAACTCTCACCAAAAAATATAGCAAAATACAGTCTATGTATAGACTTTACTCTGCATCTATTCAGCTTTGGGGATTTGGGGAAAACATCGGTATCCCAGGCCCAAACACCCTGATTTCCCTTATCATTTGGAAGTACATTGAAGGGAAAAATCAGCACTAAAAGATTCTACTGCAAACTTCCTTCCCAGGGTTCTGTCATCTCGAGGTTCAAACTGAAAGGCAGAGAAAGGAGCCCAGGCAGAGGTTTCTGAGTTTGAGTGTCCCACAGAAAAGTGGCAGTTCCCTGGTACTGGCAGAGCAGAAGCTGCTGGCACTTTTACATGCCATGCTTTTCCTGGATATCAGGAAATTTTCCTTTCCTAATTGCTTAACATTAGTTGGACATCGTTGTGTTTTAGTCATAAAGTTCTCTCCCATGGCAAGAATAACCAATATGAAATATTTTTGTGATTGTTTTTCCTCATGAACATTGGGTAGGCCTTTCTCCAATCCTTCCTCTGTAGGACTTGATGCATGCATAGCTCATTCAGCAAAATTGTGGTACATGTGGTTTTACTTGAACAAGGACAGTGATCCTGGAGAGTTAATATTCTCGCTTTAAATTTTAATTTCTTTTTGTTGTGTGGAAGCTCTTTTCAGCCAAGAGCTCTGGAACTTTTGGTAAGCCTTAACCTGGATACTGTCTCTGTATTTCTATTTTTTCATTTCATACATCCCCACACTTTCCTTTAGTAAAGACAAAAGTAAAAATTCCAAAACATTTCCTAAGTTCTTAGAAGAGAGAATCTATTCCTCACAGATTCATTTAGGAGGAATTCATTTTGAAGGAACTGGAGAACATCAAAGCCCTTAAGCTTTCAGAAATTTTTAACTCATCTTTTGAAATATGAAACATGTGTGCCAGACAGTTCTGCCAAATGTTTACATTTTGGTGCATAGCTGAACTGCTGATCAGGAGTTCAAATGCTCTTTGTTCCTAATTTCCCACTATTATTCACACTGCATGCTCTGCCTGAAGCCAGTAACACCCTTTGGCCACGAGAGCCAGCAGTGCTTCCATCTCACAGGCAGCAGAGAGACCCAAGTGCTCAGCTCTTGCAACTCCAGATTATAGAGTCAGTGATTTCTCCCTGCGTTTTTATCTTTATTATATGCAAGACTTCATGCAGAGCAGTGTAAGCCCCTGATATTCAAGGAAAGCAGCTTCCCCAAGACAATGAAGTGCCTCACCCTGGTACCTCAGTGCTGGAAAAAAGTGGCTGAAATGTGCCTGTGAATCCTCATCCACCCCGTGGCCTTTCACTCACTTCTCATGGCAACAACTGCCACCAGGTTTTCCGACCCTGGGAAATCCCAGACATGTCATTTACATCTCCTCTCTCCCAAGGCATCAAAACTGTCCTAGATTTTAGTTTAAGACAGACACCTTCTGTAGATCATTAATTCTACTTCGTGATAACTTCCTCTGGAAAGATTATTGACTGTAGAGGAATGCTGGAGCAGGAAAGTCAATCTAGGTATTTATTTGGGCTCCAAAGGTTCAGCAAAGTGAACATCAAAGCAGGCAACGGACCCAATGCTACTGAGTGAAGTGAAACATCAACTGACAAATTGTTACCTTATGTTGCAGGATTCTGGAAGATGCCATAAAAGAGGATGACACTGATGATTTTGAGAGCAGGCACAACTTCCACTGTTCCACGACAGCGATGCAAAGTGGGATTCAGCAGGCATAAACCAAGAGGGGAAGAGGCAACAGGGTAAGAACACAGATCAGAAGCTTCTGGAAGAAAGATAAACGACAAGGCATAAAATATTTGTTAGGACTAACCAAGTTAGTGCCCTTATCATGAATGATCAGTTTAGCTCAGAAGAGTGAAGAGGGATGAGAAATAGAAATGATGACTTAGTTTTGCAGGGAGAAGATTAGCTTAACTGGAACAGAAGAGGTCAAGTCAGCAAGTATCAGCAGAACGTATGGGACACACATTAATCCCTTCTCTCATTTCCAGACACAACGTGGAAATAGTCTATAAAAATATGTCAACAAATTATTTGCATGTAAATCAGCAAAGCCACAGTGACTTCAGAGGAACTCCTTCCACTTATCCCAACGGCCCATTAGGGCAACAGATGGGATCATCTCCCTTCCAGGGCTTCTGAGAATATTTGCATTTGTTTTGAGACCAGACACTGCCACTTATTCAGGAAAGGGCTTTCTAGGAGTGAGGGGGTAGAGTGTCAGAGGGAAGGAAGCTGCTGACAAGTGACACATCTGCAAAATGCTTTCTTTAAGGCTAGGCTGGAGCTTTTCCCACTGCCTACTTGCAGCAGAGATAGCAGGAAGGGGCTTGATCTTACTCTGATTGCATGTGAAAAAACCCCAAAAATGTGCAAAGGATGTGTTTTCCATGGAAATGAGATGCAGAGACCAAAGTTGCTGTATACAGATAGACAACCTTCCCTTCCTACACCATTTATTCTTTTAGTTGCATATTGCCAAGCAGAGACTGGATATCCAGATATATTTTGTCTTTTTATTACTTCAGCAGCCATCCAAAATCTAAAAATATATTGTAGGCACCTTAAGGGCATCTTAGTGCATTTGACCATGAAAGTCAGAAAAAACTTAGAAATACAGTCTACCAAAGAAGTCTTGCTCTTACAGGAGAAAGTAGATTTTTTTTTTTTCCTCATTGATCTTGACAGAAGCTGACTAAAAATTCAAAATCTTTTATCTTCACTGAGCTTTGGAACAAACTCTCTGGGATCATGGCTGTGTTCATATCCCTCCCTTCAAACCCAAATGCAACACATTTAATTCACCAAGTCAGAGCTCTGATCACACTTTAGCTACTCTCCTGCTCAGCCGAAAGTCAAAGAAGAGAACTAAAACAACGCTTAAACAAGGAAAATATCCGCAACAGGAGTTTACTGGAAGGAACAATATATATTTGTATCTCATCTCAAAGGTAAAATAGACAAAGCAGGATTCTGTAAGGCAATAGCAACCACCAAACAGCTTTTACATCAGGATTGCAGAGAAATGGCCTTTCAGAACTTGCTGAACTGAGGGAAGCGTTGAACTGGCAGCAAACTGGTTATGTTGAGGTGTGACTGAGCCTTTGGACCTCAGGGGAGCCCTGGGAAGCAGCAGGATCTGTCCACTCACATGAAGCTCACTGAGATGTCAGGCCCTAAAGCAAGCCTTCAGAACTCAAACAATTCCCTAATTGCAGTCATTAAGAGCCACCAAGCACACAGGAGCACCACGGAACTCTGCAAGTACTGAGAGCTTCCTTTCCCTTAGGACTGGCACCATTTTAGCACTTTCTGCCATACTGTCTTTAATTAGCTCACCACCAATCTTGCTTAGGTTTTTATGCTGTATTTAGAGATAGGTAGAGCCACCAGCCACTGCTGAAGGGGAATGGTGGAAGGGAAACATTGCTTTTGTACAGTTATCAAACAGAACTACCAACAAAAGTAGACATCAGGGATGATACTGTTAACATCTGATCCCAGAGAAGTTACTGAGTGGGGAAAAAAGGCAAAAAACACAGTCAAAGACACAAATGTTGGAAGGCCAATATCTAGCAATAACAATTTTGAAAAATACCTCTTATTTCACAATGATAGAGGAATTCCCGGAGCAAGCATTCTTGAAGAGTTTCCTAACCTCTCTCTGGAAAGAAACTTTACTTTCTAGAAAGTAAAGATCCCACATTCATTTTGCAATTAAAGAGCTTCCAATCCTGAAAGAGCTTAAAGATGACGCCTGAAGTCTTTCATAGAACTGGAAACAAGCTGTCACTTTCCTAACTTGCGTTCCACAATGATGAGCTGATTAATCTCCTTTTGTACAGATGGTAAGAGACTTTTGTCAGGGCTGTACTCAGCAGAGGTTGCAATAGCAGTGCTAAGGCAAGAGAAGCCCGTGCAATTAAGACCAAAAAAGCTGTAGACCCGTCCATGCTGTCCATGACAGAACTAGCAGGAGAAAAGCAAGGAAACTTCTACCCTCACAACAAAAACACACTAGCCTCATGGACAGGATCACAAGCTGTCTAATAAATGGCTTAAATTATTTATTGGCATTGCAATAAAGCAAATCCACTTAGAGGCGTATGAGCAAAAAAGGAAACCCACAGCTTTCCAGACATATTTTCCAGACAGTGTGTCAAGTTCCCATAATTTTGTTCTACATGCTTTTGCAGCTCCTCCTCTACTTTCATATTCAAGGATGTAGCCCCCTGAAATACTGTGGTGACTAGAAGTGCCAGTTTCACAATCTTTATTGGGAAGAAAATGCAGAAAAGCATTTAGGGAGACTCGATATATACATGTATACATTGTTTATCAGATCTGCTTGTCTCTGCAAAGAATGAAAAACCAAAACCATAAAAACCCTTGAAGTCAAGTAACCCAGCTTGTCCAAAGAGAAGCACCAGAATTCAAGTTGTGCTGAGAAAGCTGTAGTTAGAATGCAGTGTTATTTGACTTTTCTTTTTATAGTTATGTGTGTTTTTGTTACCATTTAGAAAGAAAAGCAAGCTTTGCTCCTTTGCAATCTCCTGATTTTACATTTTTTTCCCAGACTTTTCATAAAAGTTCCCTGACATAGCCCAGAATGCTGGAGACCTAAGTGAAAGAACACAAAGCTGAATTTCTGCACTTAATTGATTCCCCTTAAAAATAATGGCCACAGGGGTGGGAGGCCAGCAGGCTCAGGGGATTTGCAAGGGATATGAAATATTTCCACTCTAAGTCAATGGTTCAAAACCAGTCCAAGTCAGCACATGCTTGGAAAACCATTTGATGACCTCTGTGAAATGAGCTGGTGGTCTCAGTAAAACTCCTGCTAGGCACATGTCTGCAGTACAGTTGACTTTCTTGTTTGAGGATCTCTGAAAATACTCCAAAGGGAAACAGTCACTGACATGGAAGGTACATAAAGGGTGTTTGGGGTGGCAAGGAACAAAACCAGCTGTTCAAATCTGAACAGTGTACAAGCCTGAACTGGTGGGATTTTTGCAATGAAGAAGTTACCTGTTGAACTGCAAGGTCACATAAACACATCTAAACATATCTTGCATTATGCATTGCCTCTCACTGTAGGGAGATCCAAGGTTTTCAACAGACACAGATGAATTGCATCAGTCTCCACTGAAGCAGATACAACCCAGAGAAAAAGAAAGGAATTGTTTAGCAAGACAGCACCAAACAGCTGCATCCAAAAATTTAAGAAGGAGGAAGATGCAGGAACAGTTTTAGCTAGGTAGAATAAAAGTCAGTGAATTGACATTTTCTCTCTTCATCAAGTCATTACACTGCTGTGCCAGAGAAGAATGTTATATGCTCAGTGTTAAATCTCAACCCACAGCAGCACCAAGTCTGATCTGGTCTTTCCCTCAACAACACATTGAGCTCTGCATTGTAAACCAGAGTAGCACCTCCTGACCAAGTAACTTTGGTGTCTCACACCCATGCAGTTTCAGACAGTGAATTTCTGATGAGTTTCTGAGCACCTGAGAATTGTAGCATTGTCTCACAGGTCAGCAGTATGTAACAAAAATTTAGACACAGAAGCCTGAACTCAAGAAAGTAATTTATAAAAGCTCAATCTATGAGCTCCATATGAATATGGAAATCTGCTGTAACCAGGGCACGTCATTCCAGCCATGAACACACTCTTACTCTTCCGCCTCCACACAGAAAGAACAGTGTCAGGCAGCAGGATTTTCTGTGTGTGGAGCATCCCACGTGACAGCAATGGAGCCATCCTTAGGCTGCCAAGAAAGCTTCTCACACAACAGTAAGGAACTTTTGCTCCACTGAAGTTCGAGTTCAATGGCCTTGAGTTCTTCAGACTCAAGACTTAGAGGAACCCACCCAACTGGAATGGCTGAACACCAGTGACATCTGGCTCTACAGTCTGAGCTTTATAACCAATATTATGATTTTACAGAGAGCTTTGTAATTCTAATGTACTTGTCTTTTGTGCTTGCAACACTGCTAACACAAAATTTGGCTTTAATTATCAATGAGACATTTTTTGCCTTATAACTAAACAAACTCCTTATACCTTCTGGACAGAAACCCTGTTGCCTTCAAAAGGGGTTTCACCCTTGTATATCGTGACAGGAAGAGTGTGGAAAAGAAGATAACCTTCCACTACACCTATGATCCCCATTTTGTATTTCAATACATCAAAACTCCAAAGCTTCAGGTAAGTGATAGCTGCTGTTATTTAGCTGCCCAGCTTTAAAAACAGTGTTTTCAACAGGGATAAACAAAGCTTGCTCCTGGTGTGAGGCAACCGTGTGCACATTACACTGCTGAGGACCTCCCAGAGGTCCTGCTCTTGGAGAACCACCTATCCCTGCAACTTTTTCACTTCCTTGATCATAGAAAAGTATCTCCACAACAAGCTCAGCAGAACTAGCACAAGCTCTTGTCCCTCCAGCCTTTGACCAAAAAAAAAATTCCTCTTCCCTCCCATCAGTTCTCTTCCTGTTCTTTTTCCTCAGTGGAATTTCACTTTGAATAGTTCATTTCTAACCACTGTGGCTTTGAAGAGTCACACATCTCTTCCTCCTCAGACTTTCTGCATTACCAGAAAGCTCTCCAGGATCAGATTGCTTCTTCTTCCTCCGAATTTCCATTTGTTCTTTACTTAGAACACTCTTTCTAGCCTCGGGCTCCTTTGCAAGTTTCAGCATTTTCAAGACTTGCAAAAGCCTTACAAAACATATACCAGGAGACAAATTCATTGTACACATGAGTTGTGAGAGTCAAAGCTTCCGGCTTGCTTTTGGTTTTCAGGGAAACCACACATGGTGTACTAATAATGTAGATTAAAGACTTGACAGTTACAGCATTTTTTCTAAATTATCTTTGTGTTCTCATTTTGGATCATATTGCAAAGAGAATTTTGGTCCAAAAGAATAACTGAGATAATATTAAAACTTATTTACCATGCTTCAGGTATGCAAAGGTCTATCAAAGTAAAATTTTTAGAGCACTTTTTCCTCCAGTCAGTGGCTTCATAGTAATATACAAAAATCAGACAAAATAAATTGATTTTAAGGATTCAAGTCAGCAGCAGAAGAAAGATTAAGAGTTCAAGCTGCTTAATTTTCTTTTTAGGATAACCAAAAAAATCCAGTCAGAAAAATTGATAGAAGAAGGCCAAGCATTATGCCCAACTTTTTTCTTCCCCATAAAAATCATTTTTTCCTTTGAGAACTCCTAACTTTTTGGACAAAAAAAAAATGTCAAAAATAAAATAAACTTATTGTTTCATCTAACAGAAATGCTGAGGCACAGCCTCTCAAGATTTCTAGGACCAATGCCTCAAAACATCACGTTTTTGAGGCCCAGTCTTTCAGCTGACTCTGGCTTCTCCTGATGTTCTTCAAGGTGGCCCAATTAACAAAAAGTCTGAATTATCCCCTGGGGTTGTGAGGGACTGCAGCGGCAGAGGGCAGTGGTCAAATTTTGAGAACTTCACTTGACACAATGTTTTCATTTCACTTAGAAAAATTATGGTTGAGGTTCTTTTTTTCCCCCCAAATTGAACTTTCAATGGAATTTTCTAAGAGTGAAATTCTTTTCATTGTCATCAGAATTTGGGGGATGGAGACAGAAGGAGGCCACTGAAGGGATTAATATTTTCCAAGCAGCTGAACTCCCTGTGGCATGTGCCCTTTACCAGAACAAGCAAATGTCTAGATAAACTCTGCTGCAAGTCAGAAAAGCTATGCACAGTAGAATTTTTTTCAATATCATTTCACATTTAATACACAATGCAGTCAAAGAAACATGAAGAGTACATTCATTACTCAATTTCTGTTAAGAAACCTGTCAAAAACTGCTGCAAAACTGTAGCATTCTTTAGAAGAAAACCCCATTATTTTAGTTACATTAAAAATTTAGGCCTGAGATTTATTTCACTGATGTGCCCTCACTTGCAAATCTCTGAAGAGAAAAAGCATTTGTCCTTTTCCATGAAAGGCATGAATGCCCTAAGAGCAGTGAAATGGTACTGCAGTGGTGAGCACCACAGAAGTGCCTATAAATAAATTCAACGAATACATTTTTCTGGAGTGTTTACAGTGAGGGAGTGGATCACATGCTCCTCTTTCTAACCACAGTGAACTGCAATGAGTGATGCAACGCAGATTTCACTTTGCATTTACTCCTGCTTGCAAGGTAAGAGGGATTTTCCTGCACTTAAACCCCCAGGATTTTTGGTTACCAGCACTGAGCATGCACAAAGGGCCTCCACCTGTTCAGAGTTCTGGACTTTGCACCTCATGCTGCAAATCACAGCTGAAGAGAATTCAGAGCAAACACCTTTTCAGGCCTTCTTTGCTTAGTGCTGGAAACCAGAGGACAAAATTCAAGTAAAAAAACCAACCAACCCCCAAACGAATAACTGGAAACCACCCATCACACAAAAAAAATTTAGAAATCTCTAAATGCCTCTTGCTGCATTCTGACAAGCAGGTTTCTAGAAGCTGTTTTGCTCCCCAAATAGATAAATATATTCTTCCAATACTTATTTCAGTACTATCACAGCCCACTAGTACTTTTCTTTTCCCATAGAAAAACTGAATTTTCATGTCCTCTTTCACACAAAGCACTGCCTTCCTGCAGGATTAAAGCCCACTGCATTTAAGGCTAAATTGGCTGGCACCATTTAAGTCACAGTAAAACTACTCTTAGCTTGAAGAGTGGGAATTTCCCACAATAGCACTCCACACAGAATAACTTCAACTCTAAACAAACAAAAAAAAAAGGGAAAAAACCTCAAAGCAGGCATCCTGCATCATCTAATTCATCGCAGTTAATACATAAAAAAAAGACAAGATATTTTTCATTATGCTTTTTGGGATGACTTCCAGGATCTAATTTTTATATCCTGACAATTGCCCTTTGCATGGCACTGCAAAGCCAACATCATCACTACAAAATAAGTCGTGTCACTCTACTTGCACAGGGGAAACAATTCCCCACAAATTCAAACAGCAAAGGAGAATGCCATTCACTGAGGAACAGTTTCTTCCCCATGAAAGGTGGACGTATCAAAATTAAAAAAAACTCAATCATATTTAATTTTTCACACTTTTGTTTATTAAGGGCTGTTATGTAAGAGATACATAATTCCAGCACCATGCTAAAAATCATGTCTTTCCAATGCCCACTGTCTCAATTCCAGTAAGGCTCTGAACATCTAAAATTTCAATTTTCACTCTATCTCCAGCACTATTCCAAATAGCATAGACCACCATTACCTTATCTTTGTTATTCATACTTTAAATATTAAAACTGAAGGAATAAACCTTCTCTTAACATTCTCATGGTATTTGTTTCGCTTCTGCACTTCCTCTGGCTTGGACAATTCCATGAGCTGAGCTTTATTTTGTTTCCCAGGTCTGTTTCACTTTAGGGGCATATTAATTTTTGTCAGTGTTTCCAGTGAAAAGAATTCAAGAGCTGTTTCTACAGAGTGGGCCACATTCCATTAAAGCCAGTAGAGAGAAACTCACACAAAACTTGGATGGGACCCATCAGATCCTTTAATATCCTGTTTTCCTTTTGTTTAACCTACAATTGTTCTCAGATCCAAATATGTCAGTTGAAATGATAAATTAGTGTGAATATTAGAAATGGACTTCTCCCAAAACTTGGTATTTGAATACTCAAATACTGTGGGGGACATCCGATCTCAGCCTCAATTATGGAATTCATTTTCCCACCAACACTACAATCAACTGAATTAAATTCCCTAAGGTCAAACATTGGGCTTGGGTTCCATATTTAATTACAGTATATGCCATACAGAAGTATTGCTGCTTAATTTGGCATGGAATACAACTTACAGGCACATCATATCAGTAGTAAAATACTCTGCAGCTCTCACATACCTCTGAGGGTCGAATTTAAATTCAAAATAATAGAGGGAGGAATTTTGAGAGAGCAGCTTCAGAATACTTGCAGAATTCTCGAGTCTAAGCAGTAGAGTAGGTGGAAGATGGCTCCTTGTCACCTCTCAGGCTGTTGATAATCATCACCAGCTTGCCAAATTAACAATTAGCAGAAACATGGACCTTGCAAAACATCTTTCAACCCTGTATTTTAGGCAGATGGGCCAGAAGCTACATGGTTTTGCATCTCTAGAAGAGAACATTTGCTTGAGTATGCAGTGTAGATTTTCAGATAAAGAGGAAATATCAGACATTTATAGGTGCCATTTGTATTCTTTGCCTTAAGGATTTTTTTTTCCCCCCATCATCTATTTTTATCAGTAATTCTTTGGCATCATTAATATCAACCAAAGATTATAGTGAAATATGACTAGTAGCTTTTAGATCATTCTTATGACCTTTAACAAAGCTACTTAACCTCAGTTACGTGATCACATGTGACTAACATCTAAAAATGTAGGGGTTTTTTTCCTGTAGATCTTATTCATATGACAATTAATGAACTGTGGAAATGCTAAGCCTATCCCATTTACTGCAAAGGGAAAAAACCCAAACATCCAGGCCTCTCTAGATAGTCATGGTGCCAAGTAACTCACAGTTGTTATTATGGCCAGAGCATGTAGCACCTCCCCCTGAAACAGCTCATTCAGGCACTGCCAAGACTGTTCCAGTTTCCTTTGGGCCATCATGGCAACCCAGACATGGAGGGAACAAATAGGTAAAAAACATTAAGGGATAGGAATTTCCATCCAAAACCCCCACCAGTTTCTCATGTTCACAGCAAAACCAAGTCAGAAGTAGCAGTGATTGGTACCTCTCCAGTTTTGCAGAATGAATTGTTGCTCTCACGCTGATCTACTGATCCACGGAGTGTCTGGGCAAAAGATTCCTGTGCATGCTCTGGGTGACTCGGTGGCATGTGTGGCAAAATGCCACCCCGGTAGATCTGCTGATGGACACTGAATCCCTTCATGTCTGCTCCTGATGATGCAGATAACCACATCCCCACCAGGCACCGACTAAGGATCCTCCAGCCCGGAAGGAGCTCACACTATGCAAGCACAGACCTCTCACTTGTAGCCATGTATCTTTCATGAGGAATGAACACAAGGACATCGCTTCTAAAGACAACAAAAACATGCCACGAGGCCTCTGATAATGCCACAGGGCCAAAGAGCCGCCCTGGGAAGAAGCTCAAATTTGCAAAAAATTCCCATCAACTTCAGTAGCCTCTTAACAACTGAGCTAAACTAGAGCAGCACATTATTCAAAGCATGTGTTATACTTGCTTATGATTACATATCATGCATTTATTTCCTGTGCTGGAACTACAGAGTATTCCAAGTTGGAAGGGACCCACAAGGATTACCAAGTTCAGCTCTCAAGTGAATGGCCCTTTAGGGGATCAAACCCTTGACCTTGGCAATTATTACCATCACCATTCTCTAATCAAGTGAGCTAATCTCAGAATAACATGCATCATTTTGTGTATTATACTTGTATTGATTCCACCAGTAGACTTTGAAACACCAGAGAATACCAGGTCCACTAAGCCTATTTTGTTAAACCACCCACGTTTCCTGGAGCCTTACCCATCCAAACTGCTCAGCCCCAGACCCTCACCAATTAACATCTCCACAGGGCACTGCATTTGGCATTTTAAGAAGACACACGTGGTACCTGGCTTTTGTGCCACGTGCCTCACCAGCAGCACCCCAGCATTTGAAAGAATCAATCTTCTCATTTGTCAAAGGAGTTCATGTGTGACACGGTAAAAGAGAAAGTGTTTTCCCAGTATCACCCAACAAATCATTGCCAGACTCTAGGAAATCTGCACCTGAAGGGTTACACCCAGACCTCCTAGATTAGGCACCAGAGCCATCCCTTCCCCTGCTGGCACACAGGAATATCCCAGTTACTGTTGTTCTATAAGGACAGACTACGTTACCCTCAGTGTGGGACTGCTAAGCCAGCTGCAGGGAAAGGTTGACTTCTGCAGCGTGGTCATTTCAGCACAGTAACTCACATTCAATGCAGTTTTTTCCATTTTAGTTTCTCAGGAGAAAAGAAGAGAGTGAAGGCTGACAGCAAAGGAAGAGCTAGAGGCGCCTTGCAGCAGAGATTATAAACAAGGAAGGGACCATTTATCATCGGTGCAGGCTTCAGCCCTGTAGTTCACAAATAAAAGTGAATGCCTTGCCCATCATTTTTTTAGCCATAACAAGTTACCTGAAATGGGCTGACAAGACTCTGTAATGGTATAAAGTTCTGTAAGCAGTAAATAGCTGTAAGAACAAAGACCCATTCTTGATGAAAACCATGCTAGCATTTCTTTTCCACCCCTCACTTGATTAATAAAAAATACAATGCCACAGGAAATCTGCTTATATACAAATCTAATTATTACAGACCACAAGGTAACGAGTTGGGTGGATGACATTTTCTGAGCACAATCATTTTACTCCACAAGGCTCTAAAGAATATCCTGCGAGGGACAACAGGAAACTTAATTTTCATTCAACTTAGTGGTTAAAACATTAAGTTTCTAAATAGCACAAGTAAGAATAATTCTGAAAGACCTGTAACCTTTTCCTGAACAAAAATAATCTGCATCTCAAAGCACAGGCACGCTGGAAGCAGAATGAAAGGTTGGCACATCAATCATCTGCAAAAGGGAACTTTCCCTGTGTGTCCAATGTGTTCTGCCTTGAACTTTATTATTGAACACTGAAAAGATTTGGCATGCTATTCATCAGCATTTGGAAAGTTCCAAGCTATCTCCGTGATAAAATTATTGCATTTTCATGGCACCAATAAATTAAAAAATATATATCTCAGAGAACAAGCGTTAAGAGTATTCCTACTTTTATGCAGTCATCTGGATATGAAGTCATGACACCAAGTAATTTTTTACAAGTGCTGTGAGAATAACCAGGAGGCTCTATTAACTTTACCACACAGTCTCATTACAACTTTTAAAGTACTCAGCAGAATAAGATGATAGTCACCATGAGCTCTCCAGATCCATGGGATCTTGAACAGTGTGGAAACCATTGCTGCCTGCACAACACAGAGAGCTAAGGGGATGGAATAAGGAAGGAAATGCCTTTTTGGAACTTGGAAGCTATTTACAATTTGATGATACATCTCCAGCTCAGAAGACAGACAGCATAACATGGCTGCTAACTGCAAAATAGCACTCAGTCCAAAAAAAACCAGCCCTAAATTTTGTACAAGTTTCTCTAATAAATATAAGCCCACATATCCCTTACAGCCCAAATGCAAAAACAACATAGAGGCTTTAACTGGATCCAAACTAAACTTCAATTAATGGAAAATAAGGCTCAGATTTGCTTGAAAACATACACAGTCTATGCTGTAAAAGACTGGACTACAAGAAGACACAGCGAGGGCTTTTCACTAAGGGGACAGCACAAGTTCAGAGCTAACTGGAGTGAAGTTTCTGTGCAAATACAGAGTTCAGGAACTTCTGGACTATTTAAACATTCATTTTTTGATTAAAGGCAAGGCATAACTTCAGGAAGCAGCTATATGGAAGTTCTGTAAACATCTGCAAAGTTCCTAAAAAAGTAAAATTCTAATGCAAAGCTGTAAGAAGAGAAGTTCAACCTTAGCTCTCCTCCCACAGCTGTAATAAGCTGATTTCGTGCTACATGTTTGCCACCATACCAAAGCAGAGGGTTGCACAGATGAAAGCCCTGATTGCATGGCTATCACTTCACCCATGGAACAATAATTTGAATTCTCTAGATGCATTAAAGAATGTGTGCTGCTGACTGCTGAACTCACACTGCTATTCGGGTCAAAAGAAAAAAATCAACTCGCTACATACAGATGTCAGAGTAAATCCCAGTGAAATATGGCAGGCCTTTTGCACACTTTATGTCTTCCATCAGCTTTCTGCTTTCACTTGACAACACAGTGGAATTTTTGGGAAGCAGAGATCAGATATCTTAATCTAGTTGAGATTTCAAACCTTTGCAGCAGGGACTGTCTAATGCAATACATAAGGAGATTGGCATAAAAGCTGAAAGTACATCAGCATAAATCCTACTCCTCCAAGTAAAAATTATGTCATCACCATCATGAAATAGAGATAAACTCCCTAAAATTAACTATCCCATCTTGAGCTGCTGTTGGATTTTCAGTCTTCCTGAAGTGTCCATCTAGGCTGTAAATTCCTCAAAGCAGGAAACATTTTATCTTCAGAAGTAAGAAGAGAGTGCCAAGCACACGGTCTGTGTTAAGTAATGTGCACACTGAGCACAGTCAGAGCACACATACGCACACATCTCCACCATATCCAACTAGATATGTTCAATAATAGCCTATTTTGAGCAGAATACAGGAAAGTTTTATTATTTTCTATGCATCTTCCAAGCAGTGTTTCCGGCAGGACTTCCAAGTAATTGGCTTGTCCCCAGAACTCCTGGGAAACCCTTTCCTTCCTGCAGCATGCCAGAAAGCACTTCAGTATGAGCATGGATTCCCCACAAAATAAACAGACAGTAATGGAGTACAAGAAAATTAAGAGTAAAGTTCACAAGACAGCACAATATTCTTCAAAAGGCTCTGAAGAAACCCTTTTTCAGAATTAATACTTGAAGCACAGACAAAGTGAGTGGAGCTTTAGATAAACTATTTGATCAGCTGAAGGAGAGTCAGATGGAGTTTGGGGAATTTTCAGTTTGTCACAGGCATGAGAGTCCACCATGGACAAAAAGGAGTGCCAACAAAGGCTGAAACTATCTTATGTCATATCCTAACAGGTCACTGTATTGGTTCCCTTATCACCACTTAAAACAGGTCTCAGAGAAAGCCTTCAGGGGCTCTCCACACTGCACCTCAGACTAGGACAGCAAGCCAGGGAAAAGCCGTGATGATGCCTTCTCCAGCCACCTAGAAACAGAGACTAGACAAGAGTAAGGGAATAAAGGTCGGTGTTTATCTGAAGGGCCTTCAAGGTACCCCTGGGGGAGCCAGAGGCTGCCTCCAAAAAATGGACCCCAAGATCACAGAATCACAGAATTACCAGGTTGGAAGAGACCTTCAAGATCATCGAGTCCAACCTCTGCCCTAACACCTCAACTAAACTAAACCATGGCACTGAGTGCCACATCCAATCTCTTTTTAAACACGTCCAGGGATGGTGATTCCACCACCTCCCCAGGTAAACCATTCCAATACTTTATCACTCTTTCTGTAAAAAAGTTTCTCCTAATATCCAACCTATATTTTCCTTGGCGCAACTTAAGCCTGTGTCCTCTTGTTCTGTCAGTTGTTGCCCGGAAAAAGAGACCAACCCCCACCTCACTACAACCACCTTTCAAGAAGTTGTAGAGAGTGATAAGGTCGCCTCTGAGTCTCCTTTTCTCCAGGCCAAACACCCCCAGCTCCCTCAGCCGTTCCTCATAGGGCTTGTGCTCCAAGCCCCTCACCAGCCTTGTTGCCCTCCTCTGGACACGCTCAAGTGTCTCCACGTCCTTCCTGAACTGAGGAGCCCAGAACTGGACACAGTACTCAAGGTGTGGCCTCACCAGTGCTGAGTACAGGGGAAGGATGACCTCCCTGCTCCTGCTGGCCACACTATTCCTGATACAGGCCAGGATGCCATAGGCCTTTTTGGCCACGTGGGCACACTGCTGACTCATGTTGAGTCGGCTGTCAACGAGTACTCCCAAGTCTCTTTCTGCCTGGGCACTCTCCAGCCACTCTGTCCCCAGCCTATAGCGTTGCAGGGGGTTATTGCGGCCAAAATGCAGGACTCAGCACTTGGACTGGTTAAACTTCATCCTATTGGACTCAGCCCATCTATCCAACCATTCCAGGTCTCTCTGCAGAGCCCTCCTACCCTCCAACAGATCAACACATGCTCCCAGCTTAGTGTCATCCGCAAATTTACTAATGAAAGACTCAATGCCCTCATCCATGTCATCAAGAAAAATATTAAACAGAGCTGGTCCCAGCACAGACCCCTGAGGGACACCACTGGTGACTGATGGACCCCAGGTCACGAGTTCTTCACACCTTTATAGGTTAGGTTCATTTGCATACCACGGTTAATTCTCCAGTTAAAGCCCCAGTTCAATGATGTAATTCCCCTCAGCTTGCTCCCCCCTTAGAGGCTTTGGGTTACACATTTTGGGCCTAGAACAGCTCGGCTGTCCTTGAAGGCAAAGCCTGGAGAGGCTTTGTTGTGTCTGCCCAGCACGAGAGAGCAGAAATTACAGGCTACAAGGAACTTCAGAGTTATACTCTGAGCAGTACAGAAATTGAAAAATACAAAAGTTAAAACCTAAGGCATCAGTGTCAGTGGGAACAAAGTGGTACAGGTCTCTCCCAGATCACAGCCAAGATTGGAGAAGATTTTACCAGATCACATCTTCACAGAAGGTGCCTCATTTCTGTCACGATTAACTTGTCAGGAAAACTATGCAGCCTTGTGAGAAACCCTTGGACCTACCTCAAGCTGGTTTGGGGGTGAACCAAGGTTTTTGAGGTGCATCAGGCTTATAACATTCATAGAGCAGCTGTTTTGAATGCAGTGAACAGCTCTCAAAGCTGCCAGAGCCGCTGACTCACTGCACAGAAGCTGTGCAGCCTGGTGCTGTGCCATGGAAGTGTCCACAGCTCCCAGACACAGAGCAGGCTGAGGGCAGTGCTGATCAGCTACTCTGGCCAAACATAGAGAACTCTCAGATTACACCGAGGTTTCTGAGATGGCAGAGAATAAAAGAGGGGAAGAAAAACTTGTCTAGGAAAACTCAGACATAGAGCGGCTGTAGCTGGAACTCATGTGACTTTTATCACTAAAAGTTGTGGTTCTGGTGGGTCAGAGCCTTCCTGCAAATCAAAGCATCTCCATTTGGCTGCCTTTTCGAATTTGCATTTGTTATTGTCACAGAGCAAACCACAAGGCTGCAGATTAAAAGCTGCCTATCAGATCATCAGCCATAACAGGGCCAAACAAAACTTCTGATTTATGCTCCTCAGTTCTCATGCACTTGAGCCCAGGCACAGAGCCTTAATTTGCACTGATGGCACCTGGATACCCAGGCTGGTTTGTACATCCAGTCTGGCTTGGTTTGTAAGCTCAAATAAGATCTTCTGCATTGAGTCCCCTGTGGTGCATGCACTGCACAGGATGTTATGCAGCAGTGATTACATCTGAGCTCCCTGGCTACTGCCTAACATCAAATCTCTGTTTGTTTTCTCATCTCTTATCATAAATGACTCTTGAAGTGACTGCCAAATGAATGAAAGGGAATGCTAAAAAACATACAGGAACTCTCACTGAGGAAGCTAAACAAATCTTGATTATAATTAGACTAAAGCAAGGACCCACCCAGAACAGTTAGCAGTTCCCCCAAGCAGGGCTGCTCTTCCCATGCAAAGCATTTTTCAACCAAGGATTTCTTTAGATAGGGCATCCCCAAATAATTTATCTTCTCCCAGAAAGAGTAAAGTTCCTAGGTTCTTGAACTGCTCTGTTATTTCACAATACTTGCAATTATTTAAACAGCTCTTAATGCCCTTGACACTAGATGCAGTCTTTCACTCTTTCTTTCCCAAGTCAGTTTTTCCTGCTGTATGGGGCTCAGCTCTTGTATTTTCCAGAAAGAAGCCTCTGGAAACAGCTCCTGTGTTGGCCTGGCATGAAAGTGCAGCTCTCCTTTTAAGCCTTGCCTTTGGCCTAAACACTCAGTTCTAACAATATTTGAATGGCATAATTTGATCAACACTAGTGTAATGCTCACAGCTTACAAAGACTGCATCAGAACAGCTCTTCATGGCTCTCTAGCTCAAGTACAAAAAAAAAAACAATCAAACATCTTTCAAAAATGTAAAATCATATTTATGCATATATATGCACAAATCTTCTAACTGTTAAAGTAAAATAACTTCTCAAGCTCAAAGTTGAAAACAGATGGCAAGTACAGCACTGAGCATCTGACAGTGCTTTGGTAGCCCAGCTACAACTGCTTATAAACACTGGTTTGGGATCCTTCTGTCACCCACCCCTACATATTGAAAATTCTCCCAGCTAAATCTCCTGAAGTTCTCATCAGTCCTTTTTCCTGCTATTTCCTGGTCACATTGAGGGTTTGTTTTCTTTCAGGACAGACATTCCCCGCTGTGCTTTTCCTGGTTTCAGACTATTTTTAATATTTATTTTAAGTTTCTATGGCAACAGGGAATAACAGATGGTAAGAGTTAAAATTATGCCACAGGAGACATTTATCATCATAGCTCTGTATAATGTGAGCTCTTGTTCTCTCAGTTTTTCCCCAAGCTGGACACTCCCCTCGCTATTTTATGATGGCTACACTAATGAATGCATATGCCTAATGAACAGTGTAAGCCTCTCAAATTTATCAGCACATGTTTGATGGGGTATGGTAATTGCATTAATGAGAAAGTGGCAATGCTTATTTCTTGCCTTTTCTCACCACTCCTGAAAGAGCCAGACTTCTGATACCAGACTTCATGCTTACCTCGGTCCACAGATAAATCACATTCATTTCTGTGGTGCCAAGTTAAAAAAAAAAAATGTATTTAATACAATTAAGGTAAATGAAAATATAAATACAGCTGCCACTAACCTAGAAAATGTGGTAGGGACCCGTGAGACCTGAATCTGAAAGGTGGGCAGTACTGAACTTGGGGTCCACACCAACACAGGGACAACTGTCAATACAAACTTAACAAAATATTTGCAAGTGTTATTCTGTCTTTCATTAGGCTTGGGCCAGCTGAACCAGTTTTACCTGTCACCCAAGCTAGGGATGCTTGGCTAGCAATAACCCTGATATCTTCTCCTTATAAGTTTTTAAAATCTCATTATACTGTCAAGTATTCAGAAATCATCAGTTTTTAGAGACAAAACTCCCTTCCAAAGATGTGAAATGATTTCTTGGAGCAAATCATGAGAAAAACCATGAGAGCTGAGCCATGCCAGTCTCCTTGGGAATCTACACCATCAGATTCCAGCAGCCTTGAGTCACTAGTGGGGATCTGCAGGGCTCCAGTTTAGGACTGGTGCTCTTTAAGGCCTCGTGAAAGGCCTGATGCAGGGCTTGGAGGTGCACTAAGTTTGCTGACAGCACTTCCCTGGGAGGAGCTGCTGACTCCCTCAGCAGATAAACCCTGGCAAAGCAGAGGGCTGGGCAGTCACCAATCACGCAAAGATCAATGGGGAAAGTGCCAGATTCTGCACCTGGGATGAGGCAACCCTGGCTGTACAGACAGAGGAGGGAATGAGAGGGTGGAGAGCAGCTCAGTCCAAAGGGATCTGGGGGTCCTGGTCGGTGGCAAATTGAACATGAGTGAGCAGTGCCCTGGCAGCCAGGAGGGCCAGCCCTGCCCTGGGGGGCTTCAGGCACAGCATCAGATGGGCAGGGGAGGGATTGTCCTGCTCTGCTCTGGGCTGGAGAGGCCTCACCTTGAACACTGTGAGCAGTTTGGGGTGCCACAGTGTGAGAAGGACATTGGGCCATCAGAGAGTGTCCAAAGGAGGGCAATGAACCTGGTGAAGGGTCTGGAAGGGAGGCCATGCAAGGAACAGCTGAGGTCACTTGGTCTGTTCAGCCCAGGGAAGAGGAGACTGAGGGAAGACCTCACTGCAGTTACAGCATCCTCAGGAGGGGCAGGCATTGACCTCCTCTCTGTCAACCAGAGATAGGACACGAGGAAATGGCATAAAGCTGTGGCAGGGGAAGTTTAGGCTGGATATTAGGAAAAGGTTCTTCACCCAGGGTGTAGTCAGGCACTAGAAAAGGCCCCCCAAGGGAATGGTCCTGGCACCAAGCCTGCCAGAGTGCAAAAAGCATTTTGACAATGCTGCCAAGCACGTGGTGGGATTCTTGGGGTTGTCCTGTACAGGACCAGTTCAACTTCTGTGATGTTCGTGGGTCCCTTTAAACTCAGGATGTTCTATGATCCCCCCTAGAGAGACCAGGATGATATACAGCAGCAGAGTTCCTTGGGTCTCCCCAGTTTCAGTTTCATTACTGTGGTTCAATAAACACACACAAAGCACAGGTCAAATTCTCCCTCTGGGGCCTGGCAGCTTGTGCAATACAGCAGCTTCAGGATAAGTGGGGAACATTTAATTCATACTGTCTCAAGTACCAGGTACCTTCAGCTATGTTTGGGCTCGTAAGGATACTGCAGTCACAGAACATCAAACAAATTCCACAGGATCAGCAACCTTAACAACATCTTAGCAGATTAATAATGCTCAGAGTTATCAGGCAAGGCTAACAAAAAACCACCCATATGCACAGAATCACAGACTGGTTTAGGTTGAAAGCAACCTTAAAAACCATTTCACTCCAACCCCCCTGCCATGGGTAGGGAAACCTTCCACTAGACCAGGTTGCTCAATGCCCCACCCAGCCTGGCCTTGGACACTTCCAGAGATGGGGCATCCACAGCTTCTCTGGGTGATGTATTTCCGTGTCTCAGCTGAAGAATTTCTTCCTGATATCTAATCTAAACCTTCCCTCTTTCAGTGTGAAGTCATTTCCCCTTGCCCCAGCACTGCATGTCCTTCTAAAAAGTCCCTCTCCAGCTTTCTTGAAGGCTCCCTTTAGCTACAGAACCCTGTGGAACACCACTCATCTCTGCTCTGCACTTTCTCATCAAGCCATCAGCCACAACTCTGAGTGTGACCATCCAGGAAATTCTTTATTCACTAGGCAGTCCATCCATCAAACCCATGCCTCATGTAGCCACAGCTCTGAACAAAGCTTTTGGAAATAAACACCAAACTGTGAGCATTTTCTCTAATATACTGGCTTGAACTCTAAAAGTGGCAAAGGACTTGAGACTAGAAATCACAGGAGAGCTCTGCTCCCCAAAATGTACAAGCTGCTATAAAGTAAAGGCTTACAGTTCCTAGGCTAGAATGATACCGCAAATGAATATCAAATGCAGATAAAATTCTTTATAATTATGCTGAAATCCAGAACATGGGGACCAGTCCAGACTTTGATTACTGTAACTGTTTTTCTTCAAGTTGTTTGAATTAATTTTCGTGAAAGCTCATCATTGCAAAGCTGGAAACAAATTATCTGGAACAGCAGGAATAGTTATTCAAATGCAATAGATACAGAACCTTAAAAAAAAATAAACTCACACCTACAAAAAGGTAGTGCCACACAGGCTGATTTCCAAAACAGACAACTATGGGCAATGCCCACACTACCTGCTGGGACCAACCAGGGACACAGGGAGCAAAGAAACATTTGGGATCATAAGAAAAGATAGTTTTAATAAAGATGTGCTGCAGAATATTTACTGCTGCAGACCCACAAAACAAACAAACAAACAAGTAAGATTTGGTTTCCAAATTAAGTATTTGGTGCCTAAGCTCAGTAAAGCAGCTTATTCATACAGTTAAAGCCACTGATGAAAAGAATTACCATTTAAAAGTCTTAGGCACTCCTCAAAGTGGAACCTGAGCACCCCTCTATGTCAAGGGCAAACAGCTACAAAGGGGTGACCAAAAAGAGGAAACAAGTTTTTACACGGAGAAATTGCCCCCTGCTGTACAACGTTGCAGGATTGTCACAGGAAGCTGGGGTGTGATCATAAGTGCCTTCAGAAGATCCCCCCCAGGACTAATTCAGCCCTTTCCAAAGGGTCTCTGTTTCTGTGGCTCTTCACCTTGTGTGCCAACTTGCACACGTGCAAAGCCCATGCAAGGCTCTGTGAAATCAAAGGAGTTAACTCAGGTACTTGCCCTTACACTCAACAAGACATTTGCCACCATTAATTCATTCTTGTCCCCACTGTGAGCAGTTTTCTGACTTCCAGCTCTCCAACAAAATTACAAGCATCTGACTGTGGCAGAAACACAGGAAAATACTGGGCAGAAGTTGTTGCCATCATTATTTTTTGTGCAAAGGTATCTATTGGGTCATGCCTCAGTCTGGGTATTTAGGCATAAAAGCAGCATGAGGTAATCCCTCTACTGAATGGTTTAATTGGGGGTTTTAAAAAGCCTTTCATTCTGACTAAAATCAGAAATGTGAGATACTGGACTGATTTTAAAACACAGTGATGTAAACCATACATGGTCTCCCTCTGTGATTTATATTTACATAAATGTTTCATTCATGCATCTTTCCTAACCTTCCTTCTGCATGTACTTGTCACTGGGAATCTCAAACTGCACAGAACAAGTGCTCCCAACTTGCCAGACATTTAAAAAATTTAAATTAATTTTTAGGCAAACTTCAGCCTCTCTTGCCATATTCCTATGAGACTAGAAAAGACATTGATTATGAAATTTACCAGCCTTGAATAGACAAAAAAAAGGCCAATTTTGGCATTCTGTATACTAATAAGCAACTTAAAGGATTTGGGTTTTCCTTTGGCTGGTTGCCATGCATTTCTTGAGAATCAAGAAGCCATTCCAAGCTTCCCAAGCCACTCCTTCCATATAAGGGGAGTGGAAGGAAGCTGTTCCTAGGATCTGTTTTCCCTTGAAATGAGCCAGCTGAGCAGGAGTGACACTTCTCACACGCAGTTTACTCCAAGTCCTCAAGCCTGCCAGGTTGCCCACGAGAGCCCCAGTGCTGGCAGAGGGTACAGCACAAGTGTGGTGCCCTCTGCTAATCCACACTGGGAATTAACAGCGTGGCACAACTAATTGC
Organism: Monarcha castaneiventris obscurior; assembly: GCA_026261815.1. NCBI lineage: Eukaryota > Metazoa > Chordata > Aves > Passeriformes > Monarchidae > Monarcha > Monarcha castaneiventris. The sequence goes on from JAMPIT010000884.1 coordinate 15,852,076, forward strand.
ACTGTGGGTGTGACATGCCAGAAGTGCTGCAGCAAGCCCAGAAACAGCTTCACCCCTCAGCAGGGAGGTGACAGAGCTCATTCATCTGAGGCACACTAGGACCCAAGTAATTAATCCTAATGATCCATCAGGAGCACAGTCAGCCTCTGACAGCCTGAGCAGGCTATATTAGTATAGCCTGCTAATTTAGTATATTCAATACTAAACCCTGTCCTGTGTTTCTCCCAAACTTGCAGGGACTATCCTAAACACAACGCCCAGACCCATCTATGATTTTTACTCCACAAAGCTCTCCTGCTAATATAATTCTGTCGACACATCTGCCTTGGGAGCTCCTGCTTGCAAGGTTCCCAAATCAGCTGCAGGCTGCTGGCACGAGGAAGAAGCCAGCAGACAGCACCAACCAGCAGGCTGCAAACCCAGCCTGTGAGCCAATGACCCAGGTAAAGCCCCTCCATCTCAGGCATCCACACGTTTTCCGTGAGCCAGGCGAGGCCTTCAGCCTCAGTGACTTCCACAGGCCCACGGGGAAGTGCACCAATAACATCACCATCAGTGAGTCTTATTTTATCCTCTCAAGAGCCCTCTGATAGAAGTACAGGACAGTTCTGGCTAAATCCAACCCAAATCTGCTCACAGAACACACTTGTTCAGGGTGAGTTTTAAGTCATTTAGACAGATTCCTCTTCCATCCTGTTGAGGGACAAGGGGAACATGCCATCACCACCACACCCAGTTTGCAAGACTAACATGCAAACAGCATTTCTTTGGCACATTTTCCCTGTCATTTAGCACAGGTACTGCTAATGGTGATACTGCCAAAGGACCTCATCCAACATATATTGAGGCCAAAAGACTCCCACAACACAGAGCTGATGCTGAATTAAAGCCATTGATGCTGGGCACATGCAATACATCCTTTCATCCTTTACTTGCTGAAATGTAGGAGCTTGGGAGGAGATTGCACAGCTTCTTTTGCCCTTCCAAAACAGAACAGCTTAGTAACTGCTCTGCAAACACAATAAAAGTAATGTGGCCAAAAACATCAGCACTACTTGTGTTTTCTGGGTTATAAATAGAGCACGCTGCATATGCTTTCATTGCTTAGGATCTCCTCCAAGGAAAGGCAGACTGACAGAAGGTCACTCATTTGTGAGGATTTTTTACATCCAAAGTGTTCAGGAAACCCATGTTTTGGAAGTTTGTTGCTATCAAAGCAGAACAAGCCCTTCCAACTTTTGCTTCTAAGCAGATTACCCCCAAATTCTTGCCAGATGCAACCAGAATCTGTTTGTGCCCAGTGCAGCTGGTAACACATTTGTTCTCACTGATATCATGGAAAGGCAAAGGAGAAATTAAAACATGGCAAAGTCACACTGGCACCATACTTCATTCAGAGATGACAGCGCCTTGGTAGCTGAAAACACAGTTACTATGTTGAGATATGTTTTAAAATAATTTTGGATGGAAGAGCTACAAAAATTGACGCTTTGAGGAAACAAGCAATCAGCTAGAAGCTAACCATGGATTACATTTAGCTTAAAGCAGCTTCCTTGTTAGGATATTTCAGCAAAGAAGAATGTTACAACTGACTCATTTCCAAGGTTCAGAGGTCCCGTAGTTGTGTACATAATTAGCTTATCATTAAAAATTACTTTTCCTTAGTTCATACAGCCACAGCAGTGGTTTAACTCAGTGTTATCACAAGCTGTCGAGTGCAGATGATACCATGGAGTCAGATTACCCTGCCTTTAAGGTGTTGTAATAGTATTTACTGCACAGCACTTCCCTTCCTCAAGAACATGCTTCACTAGTAACTTGTGTCCTGAATATGCCTCTCACTGCACTCTGCATCCAGGAGGGTGACCAGCATCAGGTCACCATATCAGAATTGTCCTGATTATTGAGAACTTGAAATAAGGAAGTATTTTCTCTCATTTAGCAATACCTGCCCAAAAGAAGCTGCTGAGCTCCTCTCCAAGTCATGCAAACCAGCTGGCAGTTTTTAGAGTGGAAGAGGCAAGTAGTCTCCATAGCCACACTTGGAGCTATGACCAAGGGAGGGGAAGAACCTAGAGAATTAAAGGGTTTTTGAATGCAAGCAGTTGGTTACATTTGGAATTAATCCTCTGGCTAGAATGCTAAATTGTTAGGTCAACTCCATACAGCAGCATGATCATGGTGAAACAAAATCACTTACATTGAGATAGGGATTGAGAAAACTGCTTTGCAAAAGCATCAGAAACCAGCAAAGTCAAGTACACGGTTTGGAAATTGGTGAAATTGCATATTTCACAATTTTCAAGTTTCCTGCCTTTAGAAGACTTGACTGTATACCAAATACAGCTACCAATTAATTTGTTGAGTGTGATTACTTGTGTTATCTTAAATACACAGTAGCTTTACTTTGCATTTACTTTGTAATTTTTCTGGGAAAACACATGGAATGGTGACCAAAGGAAAAAAAAGTTAATCACTCCAGGCTTGAGAAGAGAGCAAAGAAACTCTCCTGCAGAGTCACAATATCAACTTCTCTCTGGGACAAGAGAAGCTGCAGCCATCCTAAATATTCACACAGCCCCAAAAGCACATCTCCCATTCCTGAAGGAAGCAGCAATAGACAAACTAGTGTCCAAGGATGGGAAAGGAAGATTGCAGCAGTGACTGCTTGGTCCTAAAGAGTTTTTCAGCAACTGCCAGCTATAATTTTCCCTTGGTGTTTCTGATACTGCCCATTCAGAGATGTTAACAGCCTAGGCAGACCATGGCTTGGCCCTTAATGACAACTCTCACACTCCAGTGGAAACAAAACAAGCCCCCACATAAGCACAAGCACTGCTGAAGGCCAGCTATTTGTGGGTTATAGCCCACATCCTTAAACTTCACTTCCCAGCAAAATATTTACAGCTTCTTCAGCCCCCACCCCGTAATAAGAACAGCCCTCACTTCTTGAAAATTCACTTCCCCTTGCCCTGGGAACGAACATTTCAGGACCTTCATCTCCTCATGAGGTCCCCAGCCACTGACCAGCCAAAGCACAGATTCCAGAGGAGTATCATGGGTTGAGGGACCACAGGTCCCATTCAGCTGGTGGGACAAACCAAATATATATCAAGTCCATGATGCATATGTTGCCTTCATTAGTCTTACACACAGATGCTGGTTTTCTCTTGGAATTGTTCCTTTTTTTTTTTTTTTCATTAAACAAGAAATATTGAAGCTGGCCAAAGATTGGAGATTCAATCAAATTTAACCAACAGGCTTGCAGGAAGGTGGAGAAGAGGGATTGGTATCAGCCTAGCATCCTCTGCAGTGCATCAGAAAGGGAATTAACAAAAATAATAACATCTTCAAAAAGAAAGCTTACAAACCAGCTTTGGATGTTCTGAAGACAAACTCCTACCACAAAATTAACATTCAGATCTGCAAGCCTTCACTGTGATGAAAAGTGAGACTTTTTGATCACAGCCCCCTTCCAGAAGCCAGTAACTCTGGTGAGAGCCCCAGGACTGAGGTAGCAATAGCCTCAACTCCACTGGGTAACCTGCAGATCTGCAGGTCCTGGTCCCAGAAAGGTCTGAGCTTCCTAAACAAGTGGGTTAGCAGCCCAAACCTGGAAAAAGCGACTGAGACCACGATGGGTAGCAGACACGAGTTGAGGGAAGATGCACCAGCAGCTCAGGACGCTCTGGTTTCCCAGCTGATTGACCCCTGGCTGCAGCTCACACTGCATCCTACTTCAGTGGAAGGCTCCTGATGGCTGTAATTTGCATGTTTACCTGTTTTGTAAAATAATCTGGCTAAGGGCAGGTGGTTCAAGGCTGTGAAGGAAATTTTGGGCCCAGCCCCATCCACACAGGCTGGTTCCCTTCACTAGCACTGCTCCCTAGGCCCAGCGCTGCTCAAAAGATCTACGTGAGTGAAGGAGAAATGCTTGCACTGTTCAAACTACCCCATCTCACTGAGCAGAAACAGGTCACACACACATCTCCAGCCAGCCACCAGCACTGGAAGGCAGTGCCTGTGTCCCAGGTTTCCCTGCTGTTTGCAGTGTTGCCACACAATGGCCCAAACATTCAGTGAGCCCCGTGGCTTTGTACTCCCACACTTTCAACTAGGTCACATCTTACAACATGGTTAATTAAAACAGGTTATTCCCTCTGCTAACTCAGGATTTAAAGCCAGCTCATACAGCTTGTGTCTTCCTCCAGGCAACAAGAACATTCATCTTACCTGAAGGAGGCAATATCTTTTGTGCTGTAGCTATTACACGTGCCCAGTTTTAAGATTAAAAGTTCTTATTCCCTATCCACATGGACACGACGTGTGTAAGGAAATGCTTTAATTAAATTCATTGAACTACAATGTGAGCCATAATTTCAATAATAGAAAAATGAGGTATTGAATTTCCAAGGATATTTTGTAATTGGAATGAGAGCAGCTGCCAAAAGACAAAAAAGCTTGAGGGCAAACAGAGTTTGCCATGGGTTTGGGCAACAGCAGGTAAGCAGAACACTGAATCTGAGATTGATTACATGGGTTTGTCTAGTTTGAAAAGAAAGAGACTGAAGAATTAGCGAAGTCCTCTAAAATAAAACTCATGTGTAAAAAAATACCAGACTTTTAACAGACTATTGATAAACTGAAAACAGCAGAGTCCTCTTCCTATGAGGACACAGTCTCCTGTAGAGAAAGAGAAACACTGTTTTGTTTGCATGGTTTCACAGAAGTTAGAGTTGGTTCAGGTAGAATTATTTATTATCTGATTAGACCCTGCCTCATTTTTGCTAATTCTTGGGTGAGGATCCAGTGTGTGCTTAGAAAAAAAATCATCCTCTAAGATACAAACAGCTGAGGGAAGCCTTCACCAGTTTCTGTGGTACTTCAACAGGGTGGAAAATATTCCCAGTGCAAATGAACCTTGCAAGCCAGAAGTCCCACAATTTGCTCCTGCCACTAAAATAAAGCCTCTTACTGCCTGATCTGGGTGAGCATCCTGGCCATCTGAGGCCTCTAGGTTCTCTCTGTAAATGAAACCAGCATCTCCTGTCCTCACAGGGCACCAAGCAATGGGGAACTGGTCATACTTTCATGACAGGAACAGCAAGAGTGCAGAAAGTACCACGGCATAAACACTGCCAGGCCCAACCAGCAGGGAAACATTTACCAGACCATCAGATGTACACTATGCTAAGCAAAAAAATTTAAATATTCTTCGTTGTCCAAAGTCACAGCTCAAAATAAAGACAATGAAATGCAGAAGTCTCAGACCTAACCCATCTCCCAGCTTTGCAACAACCACTGCTTACTCAGTAAGAACATAAATATATGTATGAAATAAAGTCTGAATGAAACTCTCAAACCTAATTCCCACAGGCTGCCCTAACATTAACTATAAATATTTTAACAGGTCCATTGTTCTAGCTTAAAGACAGAAGGACTAGTAACATTTTACTTCAAGTTTTTTCAATAATTGGCAATATTTTGAGAGCACCTGGAGACAAAAGCTCATGGGAGAATTACAAGCTTCATTGGAAACTATGGTCTTACTATTGCAGAGGGGAAAAAATGGATAACTCGATATTTTTCTAAGTCTCATTAACTTAAACCAAGTACAGAATTTGGGAGGAGTCTGACTCACGATCCTGGAATGTTCAGTGTTGTCAATACTGAATAAACTCACTGTCACACCTACCCTTTCTACATTTCAGTCTGGTCGACAGAACTAAGCACAGATCTAGATTTGGATGTTGAACCCAGAAATCCATCGATGATCAAATTTAATCATGTCAACCACACAGTTATGAACCACCTCCAATGAACAAAGAAATTACCTTTCTAAGTGAGCAGCTACTGCAAAACCCATTATAAATACCATAAGGGACTCAAATGTTTTCATTTCAAATTAACCAGGTTTGTCTCAAGTCCAAACCACTGCCAAAATAAACCAGAATGCCTACAGTTACATCATAACACAAAAGGCAACCTAAGTATCCCTTTCCTGAGGCAGTGATGGCATCTAATCAATTTGAGTTCACATTATTAGCTGTACAGCAATAGGAGAGGCAGGGTATTGGGGCATTAAATATTAAATGCCCCTACACAGCTTTGAAAATTCTCCAGAGGGTCAGATGCCTGAAGACCTACCTCACAACTAAGGGCCAGAACAGAGTAAGTGAAGGCACATATTCCTTATCTAGGCACACAGATCTGCAAACCCTCATTTTAAACAAATGTCTTTCTTCTGAAACCTATTTCAGACCTCTTCCCCTTTATTTTCCAGCAGTGGCCTGCAACTGCTGCCAGACCTCTGTTTATGCAAATGGGAAGAAAATTCCATTTCCCATTTAACCAATGCCACAAAAATGACCCTCTTAATTAGCTTCAGGTTCTTTTCCAGAAGGTTTACTAGGGGTCATAAGAGCAGTAAAGCCACAGAAGAACGAGTGTAGGAGCAGCTTGGTCCTTGAACCCATCACTCCACATGAACCAGCTCAGCCTTCCTGCACTGTCCTTTTCAGAAGGGCCTTTCCAGGGCCACAAAGATAAGCTTGCATTGCCTGCCCATCCAGGGCAACCTGTGAAACTCCTCCTGCAAAAGCCCAGGAGATCTAAGGAGTCCAGGACCCCTCGTGTAAGAGGCAGCAGGGTGCACCTGGACAGTGCCATCCCAGGTACCATGGATGCTGTGCACCATCCTCTGCCTTTCTGTGCAGGCAAGGGGACTTGCTAATCACCTAAAAGCTCCTTTCTTTGCCACAGGCCTACATTCAATATTTTTTAAGACCCTTGCAGCTACTCACTGAACTCTTCAGGCCCTTCTGATGCAAGTCTTTTTGAAAGGGTTCAAGAACTTCACCCCAAACCTTTCCTTTTTTCTCCTTGCACCCTTGCAACTGTCCTGATTCATGATGATTTCTGCAGGTTACCTGCACCCATCCCAAAAGCAAGACTGCAACACGGGTTATCTGGTGCTGCTTGACCTTTGGGGTAGCTGTGAGTACACAGGCAATTCAACACCAGACATATTATTGCCTTTCACTCAGCCAGTGACTGGGGGAGGCACAAAGGCAGGTGTGCAGATACTCTGCGTGGGAGAAGGAAATGGGAAACATCTTCAAAACACCTTCATCATTAAACTCTGGTGGAGGGGGAAAAAAATACGGTCAGGCTTTGCTGATTCTATCATTACCAGGTTAATTTCAAGCTACACATTCTGCTCTTACCTTTGCCAAGCACTCGAGCACAAAATTTCCCAAATGCTGAGGAGCTGAGGGCAATGAAGGGAAGGCAGGACACAGGTCAGGCAGCCTCGTGGGGTGCTGGTAACAGGGCTCCAGGCACAGCAAGCAGCAAAGCAAGTCCAGGGTCCATCCAGGGATCCTCTCAGGAGCAGCAGAGGACAGAGTCAGAGAGCTGGAAATGTACAATGCACCCTGGAGAATCCCATCCAGGAAACAGCTACTAAAATCACACACCTAACACACCAGCTCAGGAGGGAGAGCCGAGTGCAGAGCTGGAGACCAGCCCTCCTACATTAGTCCCCAGAGAGGGGCTAATGGGCTGGGGCTGAGCTTAAATAGGGCTCCTGTGCCCATGGGAGTGGATGCAGGACTCAGGTGAAGCTGATCAGGGACATTACAGCCTATTAGGGCCCTCACGATGAGCAGCTGGTATAACCTTTTCTGGAACTTCATCAGCTTAAGCAAAATGGTAAAAAAAAATGTGAGCATTCAGTAGAATGCAATTTGTTTAGAAGGAAATTCACTTATTCTAAACAATGAAGACATAGCTTTAGGATTTTCACTTTAAAGAAGAAAGAGGTGCTCACCTCCACATTTTAGCCATGTTTTTCCTTCTGAGAAGCCTCATACTAAGTATGATATCATGCTTTTGTGGCACTGATGTACACATTGTCAAATAAAGCATGTCAGACTATTTACTAATCATACACAAGTCCTGTCACAGCCAGTTTCTGTAATAAGACATCAAAGATTTCAAAGTGAGGCTACAAAGACGTTCTGGCCATTTATAAAGTGCAAATTCTAGAGGAAGGCTTTACCATGGATCACTCCTAGACTGAGCCCACATCCTCATGGTACAGGACTGGGTTCTGGGTTTCATGAATGGTTGGAGAGAAAGAAAAACACAAGAACACGAGTCTCTTAGGGGATGGATCTTGTTAAGAAACTGCCACAGTCAGTGGAAACTCTCCAAAATGATTGTGACCCACTAACATGACCTTCCACATCCAGAGCCCCCAGCTCTGCACCTGAGGGTCAGACTCACCCATGATTTCCCCCCCAAGGTGTTGACAAATGGTAACACACCCTGGCATCACACTGCACTTCCCCATTAACTCTCCTTGCACAGCCAAGCAAGCATGTGGAGAAAGAGCAGGAGATGCTTGCAGGAAAAGAAACCCTGTCCCCCTTGGAAGTTATTTCTAGCACCTTTAGGCCTCCATGTCCTATTTCCAACAGCAGCTGCCCTCACCCTGTGGGAGTGGCTGCAGATTTGCAAACATTTTGGGCTGCCACTACCAGGAGATGCCCAATAACCGTGTCCACTGCACTGCCAGTGGCAGCAGCTGCTGAGGAGGCAGCAGCTGGACAGACAGATTGCTTAGAAGAGATCTTTGCTCTTGTTGATAGATGTCAGAGCTGGGAACAGCACCATGCTTCTCTTCTCCTTCACGCTGGGGAGAAAACTGGGTTTGGCAGCAGGTCCTCTCTTAGTGCCTTTTGCAAACACACGCAACACCACATCCACTCAGACACGGAAAATATGGAGTTGTTTCATCAGTAACAGGGAATCCCTGTTAGAGGAAAATGGTGCCACTTAGAGACAATTTTCACTGTCTTTTCATGTACAGCCTGGGACAGGGAGTGCCACAGGAGGAAGACAACACAGTGAGGGGCTGCACCATGAGTACCTAAGGCAGAGAGTCATAACAGGGCCAATGAAAGTAGAAAATGAAACGTTTCCCAACCAAGTCACAGGGATTTTGCATTTTAACTGGGCTCTCAGGCTTCAGTTTTAATTGTGCTTTTACTTGGTACAAAGCAGTTTTCAAAGCCCAGCTTAGAGGGACAAAATGAATAGGCACAGTCAGACGAGGCCTGGAACACGCAGAGCTAAAATGCTGACTGTTATCTTGGGCAGCTCACAAATAGTACTTACGCAAGCTGGGAACTGCTCCACCACTGCCAGCACTGCTGTAACTCCTGACCTTTTCCTGGACGTCAGATGGGAATGATTTTTAGTCTATCCGGTCTGGACTGAATTTGATCCCGAGCGCCAGGGCAAGGGAAGAAAAAAGTTGATTCTCTAAAAGCTTTACATACTGGATGCTTAAAATTTAACGCTCGCCCCTTAGAGCTATATTCCCAGCTCAGAGCTGGTAAGAAGCAACATGTTTTTTGCTTTAATCCTTTCCAAAGACACATTCCATAAATGGTTAGCATCCTTGCCAACCACTCAGTCTCTTAGCGAGCCCACATACCAGCTTTAAAGTAAGCTCTTCTAAAACCAATGCAACAGTCCTGTGGGTTAAGTTTATATTATTTCCAGATTCGTATAGCTGCAGGCTCCTTTTTAAAGTTGCAAATGATAAGTCATCTCTTTGTTGCCAGTACTTTTTTTTTTCCCCTGTTTAACTTTGTTTAAACTGTTCACTGATGCACTTAGTGAAAAACAGACTGTACTAGCTGTAACTTAGCAGTGCATGCTGTGGCAGCAGGAACACAGCATGCATTTTGCAGCAGGAGGGGTGAAGAATCCCTGTTTGGGACAGTTCAGTCTATTAATAACTCCAGTACAGATATCAGTATTTCAATTTAAGCAACAAAAGCAATGTATTGCACTGACACAGCACCTTTCATCTCAAAAGGCACCAGTTGCACACTCTCAACAGCATCACCCATCTAAAGAAATGACCCTAAAAAAATCCAAGGGTGTAAGGGACTTCCCTATAGTTTCATGCCAGCTAAGCACAGGGAAAAAGGAAAAAAACCAGTCATAATACAGTCACTCCTCCTTCTGGCCCACTGGGGTTGGGTAAATTCCTGATTGCTTGCTGATGGCTTCGTGTCTCCCTGTCCTGATCAGCACAGAAAGCAGGGAACCAGGCACAAGCACTTTCAGAGCACTGGAGTCCTTGCTTTTTCTCTGCTTCCTGAGAGACTGTAGAAAGTTATTGCAAAAATGACACGAGTCCCAAATTAAATTTTAGAAATTAAATTCTATGAAATTCTCCTCTCTTCACCTTTTACTCTTTTGCCCAATTTTGTCTTCCACTGTACACTCCATCAGTCCCGCCAGGGCTCACCAAAATTCAAGCTGGAGCTGAGAAAGCATTTGCTTCTTTTCCTAAGAGGAGTTCATTTCCTCCTCTGTCTTCCCTGGCTTTGAGCACCAGGACCTTTCTCCAGCTTTTCTCAGGAGTTTGGTGCCAGAAGCAGAAGCAAAGAGGAGCAAATGCAGAAAACTCCAGGGAATGATTCTACCCTGTATCTTCAGACCTCATTCCATGGGGCCTCTTCCACTCTTGCTCACACCAGAGCTGCTGCTTGGTAATCAGTGGGAGCTCTTTGTTTACTTAAAGCAGAATCTGCTTTCAGCTCCCAACTGCACATATGTGTGTATGAGATGTGCAGTGGTGCCCAGGGAAGAGTCTGAAATTGTTTTTAAATTACGCATCCTGCAAACTCATCAGCCTCCAACTCAACTTTGATAAACAACTGGGAATTGGTACTGGAAGCTCCAGTCGGGACTGGATTGAGCTTAGCTGGCTTTTTTTTGTAAGTATACTGCATTTATCAGTATACTGTGTTTGACCCTTTTTATGGATCAGCTGGGAAACCAAAGCTCCCATGCCTGCCTGTGAACTCACACTCTGGTTCTGCAAACATTTATATAAACAACTTAATCCCACATACTTGACTGGTCTCCTAATTGAATATTTGCAAGGCTTTGACTTTAGTGTAAACTGACTTCACTGGAGACCATGCAGCATTTTCTATACTCTAAAAGCAAGACTGGCATTAAATTTTTTTTTTAAATTTTAAATTTCTCCATGCCTTAATTCACCTTCAATTGACCTTTTGTCCTTCAAAAGAGGAGAAAAGGCAGGATGCATAATCAGAGTGAGGGTGAAAAAGCAGAGCTGACTAACAAGCATGCCCAGTTCCCCTTCACTTGCTCTGTTGTACTGTCATGGTCAGTCTGATTGCTTGGAGGCCCCCCAAAAATTCAGATATGGTACATCTGCTTCTACAATTCAGATCTCTATGCGAGAAAATCCGGAGGGAATTTTTTTGAAGTCTGACTCAGCTGCTTACCCTCTTCAGGAGAGAGCAGAAAGTAGGGATTCAGTGCACAGTTAATATGAGTATTTATTGACCTTGGGCATAGATAGGAGCTACTTCAGAAAGCTACGTTAGCACATACAAAGGCACCACGCTGCCTGGCACACTCTGGTACAGCTCTGAAGCTGCATAATCATTTTGCAGGCAGAATGGAGTGAAGCAGCCTGCAAGGCTGAGCTTCCTCCTGCCAGTGCCTCAAGCTGAGGGCTGGAACGCCTTTAGGATAAGCCCTGGGCTGGAACAAAACTATTTCCCTCTCATTTCCCTTAAATGGTGTGTCTGCCACTGTGTTTGGGGGGACATGCCTTGGTTACTCCCTGACTGTTTATCTAAATTCTAATCATGTGATTTAAATGACTGGTTTATAATTCCCAGATCACAAGCACCCACATCCTGGGATCTCTCACACGTTTTGAACCCTGAGATCCAGACCCAGCTCTGGCTGTCAGCTGCAGAGCAGAGAGCACAGCCAGCCTCAGCCTTTTCCAGCACAACTGCTCAGCCTGGGATGGCACCGGGTTTCCAAGGGGGACTTGTGGCCAACTGAGAGAGGGAAAAGATGGTCCTGTGGCTCATCTGCTGAAGCAAAGCAGGCTCAGACCTTTGTCCAACCATAACTTAGTAGGATGGTGCAGAAAACTCACCCCGACTTTCTCTCTTCTCCAGTTCTCTAAGTGAAGAGATGAGAGATAAAACAGAGATAAGCTGGGGTTTTGTTTTCCTTCCCCTGCCTTTGTAGGCTGTGGTTTCCCCCATTAGCACCAGTTTCTCTGCTGGGTCAGGCTCCCAGATAAGCTTTTGCTGCGAGGACCATCCAAATGGTTTTGTTCAAGGCCCTCATCTGCTTTAATGAGGATATAAAATAAATCTGGACTGGAGGGATAACCAAGCTGGTTCAGGACTTGACCCAGTAGCTTTTGCCTCAAGTTCTGCTGGCAACAGTGAATAATTTCAGTGCCAGCCGTTTTTTCCTGATGCTACAGAGGGAGAGGAAGCTTTCCTAGCTGAGGGGATGATGACCTGCTGTTCAGCTGGCGAGAAGGTGAACTTTGGGACATGAGGTCAGGAGAGGGAGTGCTCCCTGGACTGCAGCCTTGGTACTGCTCTCTGTGAGGGCAGGCGCCAAGAGGACCCGTGAGTGCACACACTTCGAGTGAAAGGACACTAATTTGTTGACAGTTAACAAAGCTGATATTTGAGGGATGTGTCATAACATTCCAAGGAGCGAAACTACAATAATGGAATGTGTTTGCACTGGAGATAGTGTCTTTTTGGCCAAGAGATGCAGAGAGAAACAAAGGATGAGCCTTTGTGAGAGAGGGGGGGATGAAACTCACAACTTTGAGCCCTGCAGCCACCCCAAAGAGAAGGAGCAGGTAGAGACTCACCTGGACTCACTGCTCACTTTATCCCAGGTCTCCATGCATGTGGAAAAAGATAAAGGCTCATAACTAAACTCGACCAAGTCCCATTGCTGGCACAAACTCCCAGTGACATCCGTGGGGTTTGGATAAGGCCCCTAATGAGCTGCCTTAATGCCTCCAAATCCAGAGGTGACAAAAGGGGATTTGGGGAATATAAAACAAGAGAGAAACTCCCAGAGCAGCACTGCTCTCTTTAGCTGGTACTCGTAGAGAGCCTGTTCCTCTGCCAGCTCCATAAAACAGGACTGCTACAGGGGGACTCGTGATTTTTTGCTTTATCCATCCTGCAGCACTTCAGACTGGGTCCTCCTTCCTTGCATGTGGGCTTCTCCCCAGGGACACGACCTAAAACAAGACTGCCAGGGCTATTTAAAGAGCCAGAACACAACAATAACACCAGTTACGGGTCTCTGTTGGGCTGGATCTCTTAAATGTGTTCTGGATGGTGGGTTTGGCTTACTTAAGGACAGCAGGAAAAAAAGCCACATCTGTGTTCAAGCATTGTTCTTCCTCCTGAGCACAACGGGTTGTGTTTTTTGTCCCACAGTGCAGCAGGTTTTCAACACAATGGATGGAAATGTTAACTCACAGCTTTAAGATGGCAACACGTCACATTCTGGGGACTAGAAATTGCTTTTGAACTCGAGCTGTACAGGCATTAAAAAGATTCATATCTCTTGACTGTGTTATTTACATGCAAAATGAGTGTGTTTATCTTGTCCTGCAAGACCTCGTTAGGAAACACATCTGACATTCTAATGATGGACAATTTTTACTCCATGTTCATGGAGGATAAGCAAATTCTGGATCACCTTTCACCTACACACAAAGACAGAGCTCAGTGACAAAAACAGTGTCAACACAGTGCTGATGGAGCATCATCCAGTACTGCCTGTCCTGATGCAATATTTTGGATTCCTGCTCCATCAGCTGGAATCCTGAGCAGTGTGCATGCTGCAGCAGAAGTCTTGCCACAGAGTACCAGCCCAGCTCAGGCCTGTTGGCATCCAGGAGGTCAGCTACCAGCATGCAGAACCAGCCTGCCCACACACAGCAGCCCAAAAGCATCCATCCTGGCATCCTCGGGAATGTGCAGCAGCCACTTTTCAAACCTGGGCACACCAGGCTATTGTAGGTGCACAAATTGATCTGGAATTACTCGGCAGCCAGATGTCTAGAACTGACTAGGCCACTGAATTGCCAAGAAAACAGTCAGCTATTTCCAGAAAGTAACTGGGCTGGCAAGTCTACAACCTGCAGCAAAAGGAGTCAGAGTCCAACGCATAATTTTAATATAACTGCCGATCATCATTATTTCCTGGCTACAGAGGATGAAATAAACTGCTCATCATCTTTTTAATTAAGTTATGTGGCTACAGTGCACACACTGCAGAGCCTGCAAGAGCAGAAGTTGCTGTCACAGAGGAGCATAGAGCAGTAGGCATTTTGAAAGTACAGTTTCACATAAGCATCCAAAACCACGTTAAGAAAGCTGGGAGAAATTCAGGCTGTGTGTGCCACTACTCAGTGTTACTGACTTGAAGTAACCAGTTACAGCTCTGCCAACTGAAGTTAAAAAACAAACACATAAATAAATAAGAAAGGAACCCCCATAACAATTATCCAGGCATGCATTACACCAGGGCTGGCAAATTCACGAGCTGCTATTTGTCATCCTATAAGCAGAAAAATTGAGCCATCTGGGGAGAAAACCTGAAGCCTCATGGACAGGGTTTCCCCTATTTAAAGGTTTCTTTCAATCAACCAAACCTGTTTGCAGCAGCTGTGGTGTTGAAGAGGTGGTGTTACCTCCAAGGCACCCTGGAGGTAACAGAGCCCTCTCTGGGGCATTCATCTGGGCCACACACATGGGCATCCTGCTGCTGGTGTGTGCACTTCCTATGGGATTCAGCTGCCAGCAGACAGATGCAGTGCATGAGGGGATGCTCAGAGGGTGCTTCTGCCTCCTAGAACTCCCCTCACCTGGAACACCTGTTACTTGTGGGAATCCAGAGTGCAGGGAATATTTCTCTGCCTTTTTTGGAGAGAAAAACCCCCCTGGACAGTGTGGTTTTTGACCTTTATCCATGGAGAAAACTCCCTACCATCTGGGAGGAACTGAAATCTACACAGATGTGAACCAGGTGATAGAATATGATGTAAGGATGTCACAGGGTGAAGAATTTAGAAGTTTTAGGTTTATTAATGTAGTAAATAGATAAATAGTAAAAGTTCCAAGATGGAGGAACCCTTGTAGTTCTTATCTCCGTGTTTCTTCTTCTAGTCCCCCATATTTTGCAGCAAAAGTAGTTTAGGATGATTGGATGAAAAATTCCGCAATTCCGGCCTGCGTGTCGGAGTGATTTACTGAACATTGGAGGAAAAGTAAAAATATCTGTCGTTTCAATTTTTAATTGGATAATTTACCTATAAAAAGGCTTTGGAATCTTGATAAGCAGCCATTTTCTCGCCTTCTCTTGTCGTGTTCTGTTCTACTGTGTCTTTCTAAGCTGATAACACCAGAATAAACAACTCTCTGAAGAAGCAGTTACTGCGAGTTTGCCTCGTCCGTCTGTCAAGTTCCTTGCAAGGACTCTAGAGGACTTTAAAGGGCCTCTCCCAGCAAGAGAGGCTGATTTATGGCACTAGCAGTGTCAGTTACTCATGAGGAAACACAGTCCAGCAATTGCATCCGAACACCCCAAATGCTGCCCTCCCAGCAGAGCTGCGTTTACAGCAGTGAACGGGACTCACTCGCCCTGCTGGAGCTGGGCAGGAATTTCACACACCGGCTCACTCGTGGCTGGCTTTGCACTCTGAGAGCTGATCATTGCAGTGCAAGCGACATTAATCCCTTGGGGCAAAGCACGTGTCAAGGTCTGAAAGAAAGAAAGCATTCTGAAGCAGTGCAAACACACACAAAAATGCACTCCATTGTACAAGGCTGGCCCGGCTCTGCAGGCACCACCCATGGAGCCTGGATCAGCTCCTTCTCCTCAGGGCTTGGTTTATCTTCCAAACACAAAACTCTTTTCCTGACCAAAACAGACAACAGAAACCAAACCAGAAGTGTGCTGCTTCTCTCTGTCCTCATTTCACTGCTTACAATCTCTTACCCCACAAACTCCACCTCCCAGTCTCCCTTCTTGTCCCCTCCTCCCTGAGACTTGAGTGATGCTCCCATTTACAGGGAGTTTGTTTCACCTTTGAGTCTCTGAGTGCCTCTGCACTGCAGTCAAAACGTCACCCTCCTGTCCAAGGGGGAGACACTGTTCATGAAAAACCTTCAGATAAAGTAGGCATTAAAGTTGTCCCTCTCTTCCCTGAAGGTATTTTGCCACACCAGTGTTTGCTGGGCAGGGAACAAGTGATATCCTCATGCTAGGGACAAGTGTCACAGCTGAAAAGGGAAGGAGTGAGCAGTGCTCCTGCTCTAAGAGGAAAGAACAAGTGACAAAAGAAACAGGCAGAGGTTGAGGTGAGCTCTTTGGATACCTGTTTGCTTCTGCAAATGCTCCTTCCTTGTTCTCTGTTCTGGCCAGAGCCCATTTTCCTATTCAGACATGTTCTAAAGCAGTGTTGACTGGCCCTGGACACTCTCAGGCAGTCCCTGCTGCCTCACCAGCCTCTATCTTACAGAGAAAACCATGAAACTTTTTGTTGTTTTTTTGGTTTTTTGTTTTTTTTTTTTTAAATTTGGTATTATTTATTTTGGCCCCAAATCTGGCTTCAGGAGTGGCTGATAAATGACTTTAACGTTTCGAACAACCAATTTTGGTCAGAGAACAAGCAAGAACCTGGAGGGTAAATGATTGGGAGTGTTATTGATGATGACAGACAGATGGTTAGCAAGGGATACTAATATCAAAGTCACCTCCAGCATCTTGGCCCCAGTGACCCAAGGAGCAGCATTTAATGTGACCATCAGCTCCACCAAGCAGAGGATCAGATATTCTCACCCTGTGAACAAAATACTTTGGAAAACAGCTGTAATATTCAGCATCCTTTGATCTTTCTATTGCCTCCCAATATGCTTATTGCCACTTTAAATCAATCTATCTCCTGAGGACTTCTCAGGGAGAGAGGAGACTTGTCCTACAGCCCATGTGTCACACAGTCCTTCTGAACATCTCTGGGTGTTAAACACTCTCTAGCACATTTCTTCCCTGAGAGGGAGTCCTGGGTGCTCCTGTAAACTATGGCTGAGGTAAGCACATTTCTGTCCACGTAAGACTTTCCACTGCCATCCCAAAGGAAAAATGCCTCCTCACTTCCCCTCTGCAGAGCAGTGCAGCTGGCAGGACAAGTGGCACCCTGCCTCCTGCCCAGAGGTAAGGGAATGATCCCTATATATGGGCTCAGAAGCGACTTGGGAACTTGCATGAGGTAAGGGCATTGTCCCACACTGGCACACGTCACTATTCCATGGGTAAAGCTTCTCTCGTCAGTAGCAGTGAAAAGATACCAGAAAGATTTCATTAAAAATGTTCAGGAAAAATGTTTTCAGGTTTTCTAATCTTTTGGAAATATTTGAACTATTTGAAACCTCCCTCAACTTATGCACTAGAGAAAAAAATAGTAAGAAAAGGCAAGGATTTGGACCAGTTTGGGTCTGTAACAGGACACAGAATTTTTACAAGCCGTTTTTCATCACAGTATTATTTCAAACTTCCCCCTCTCATCACTCCCCACAAAGATGTGAAGAACCCACTTTTTACTGATGACCCTTTTATAATTCTCTGGCTTTGCTGCTTTGGTGCTTTTGGCAGGAGCAAGTGTCAACCCAGCTCTGGCTTGGATTTTAGGGAAATACCTCTATTTTGCATGGATTCACCTGCTGTTTTTTAGGATCTTGCACATCCAATAATCTGCAAGGCTCAAGTTATTCTGTTTTGCAAGGGATCAGAAGCCAAGGACACAGGACAGAGCAACCTGGCATGAGTCAGGCAGTGCTGTCACCACTCCAGAGATTTTGACAGGTTCCCATAACACAGAAGGGAGGAGGTGATATGAAATGATGGACAGAATATTAAACCAAAAGGAAGAAGCTGAGATCCTCCCCAAGGAGTCGCTCACTGTTTCTCTGTAAACAAACAAACATGTTAATAAAGGAAGAGCAAAAAGTCAAAATGCACTTTGCAACCAACTAAAGAAGGCCCTAAAAAGGGATAAGGACTATGAAGGCCAAGACACACAAGAATCCCGATAGAAAGAGAGGTGCAGGAAGTTAAAAAAGACAGTGGAACATAAGATGTCAGGGGGAACTCCATCAAGATTAGAAAACATTTTTATTATACTTGGCAATAACAACTGAAGTGTTCTAACTGTGGTTAAGGTGAAGAAGGAATCTCTACAATACTCCACTGTATATTAATTTTACATCAATGCTCTGGGAACGTGATGCCTCCGTGCTGTGCCAGCATGGCTTCTCACCCTCCTCTCTCTGCTCCTGGCCAAGAACCCTTCCAGAAGAGGGTCGGTGAGGTCTGGGGCTGCAGTTTGCTGTGCCATGAGGCCTTGAGAAGGGAGAAGCCGATGTGCTTCACTGGGGACACAACCCTGCTGGCAGGGGAGACAGACACCCCCTTTGCAGAGAGGGGATGGAGCCACAATTCCATGGCACTGATGGAGAATTTCAGGGTTGGAAATGATCCCTGTTGCTGCAGGGGGCAACACACCCTCAGCACGTGGTGTTACCCTTCGGGTTTTGCACCCTGGCAGCTGGAGCCCCTCGGCTGCTGCACACCCTCGTGCTGCTGCTCTGAGGAGTGCAGTGGAAATGGCAAAAATTCTAAGCTAAGAGACGCCTCTGCCTGGGACATTTTGGAGAATATTTCCCCACTGAAAGGCTTGGCAAGCACTGGGACAGCCCAAGGAGGGGAGTGGTTCACTCACCATCCCTGGAGGGATTTAGTAGGCGTGTAGATGTGGCACTCAGGGATGTGGTTTAGTAGTGGGCTTGGCACTGTTGTATTTACTGTTGGGTTTGATGCTCTTTTCCAACCTAAATAAATGGTTGCATGAGTCTATGCAATGCCTCTGCCAAGCAGGAATATCACAGCTTTGTTTGCCTGTCCTCCTGAAGCACAGGGTGTGGCCAGGAAACTGAAGAACCTCTCTCTCCTATGCATGTGGGCTTCCTCTCCTTTCTTCCAGCTTCTCAAAAAGATGTAGATAATGGGATTTCAAAGTTGTGGTATTTCTGTGTAAGGAATGTCAGTCACCAGCCTGGAACTTTGCCCATCCTGGGCATTTCTGAGGGAAACTCCCATCTGACCAAAGCAGCAGCAGCCATTACTGCTGCTCTTCCACCTGGTAACACAGATTTCTTGGTGGGGCACTCTTTGGGGTAGAATATACAAAAAAGAAGATGGTTTTGCTTATAATGTTTCACTTACAAGAAACAGCTTTGAACACTTTTCATTTCAGGGTTCAGTAGGCAAATTCTGAACGAGGTAAATGATGAGTGACTGGTATTGTCATCCCTCTCTTTTCCACCCTCTTCCCCAGCTGAGGAATACATTGTGTAGGATCCTACACAGAGGGTGAGCAGAGGTTTGACAAACACAGGGCCAAGTACACAACAGAGACTTTCAAGTGGTTGTGCTGAGGCAGTAATTTCATGGTTTGTTCAGTTCCAGACTTTAACCTCAGTGCCAAGAATCAATGCCACATAATAATGAAAAGTCTAAAATAAATTTTAAATAACAGAGAGAGAGAGAAATGCTGTACAAAATACAGCTAAAAATAAAAGAGCAAAAGTAAGCAAATAAGGAGTGCTCAAAATGGGCATGGCAGTTTCCTCTGGATCAAAATTAAGACTTAGTTACCACCCAGCCTAGTGAACCTGGAGTGGATCTGGAAGACATTAAAGATCTGGAATAAAAAATAGAGGGTTGAAAAATTATATTTGATTGCTAATTAAAATAAACTGCAAAACTAACAGCAATGGGCTGCCAATATTATTTGTACTTCTGTAGTGCATCCAAACACACTGTGTGGAATTGCACTGTTCAGTCTTTGAAAGAGGAACATTTGAATAAAAATGCATAACCAAGTTTAGGACTTCAGAAGCAGTGCACAGAAATCAGCCCATCCCCTGCATGTTGTGAAGCTTGAAAGCCAAGCCCCAGCTGGGACTTGAGACAGGGATGAAGCCCTGATGGCTCAGGCTCAGACTAGAGCTGGTGCCCAGGCTGGATCCCAGCTGGAATCCCCTGGGCCCACAAGCAAGGTGTGCAAGGGGATGTCCTGAGGTGCCAACTCATATCCTAAATAAGATATACCATCCTAATTTAATGCATCTTTTGGCCTTCCAGCTACAGAGTGGATTGAACACCATAAAGTGCCTTTGAACTGTTTATTGAAAGGTGTGGTTTTTTTGTTTGTTTGTTTGTTTGTGTTTTTTTAAATTTATTTATTTCCAAAAGAAAAGCAAAGTATCTGGGGGTTTTGGTTGGGTTTTTTGTTTAAAGCACAGTCTGAACTAAACTGAGTTCTGCCAGCCATCGACTTGGTCTAGACACTTTGGGCTGTGATTCCCTCAGATCAGCCATGGCCAGAGAAAGCAGGGCAGCCCTGCTGGGAGCCTCCCAGAGGAAACTCGAGGGTTGGCAGACCTGGTGGCAGTGATCCCCCAGACAAAGAGGATCAAGGGTCCAAAGAGCTTCTCACAACTTAGGGACTGGTTCTCTCACGAGAGGTTAAAGATGGAGCTGTGGTCCATGAAAAGCTGCCCTTAGAAATGTTGTCACCAGAGGAACCTTTGTCCCTGTCCCTACTCCCATTCCCCCATGGCAGGACTCCAGTGGGCACACACAGAGCAGCTCAAGGGCAGTGAATGTCCTCCAACATGAAACTTTCAAAGGACCAGAGATCTGAAAAACTAATCAGATGGCTGGTTCATTTGTACTCAGGAAACTATGGTGTGTTTTAAAAAGCTCGACAGTCTCCTTTGCCTTTGATGAATTACATACATTAGCCACCCCAAAGGCCTGCTCAGTAGCTGCCACCCCACTGTAACATCTTGCTTTCTTCTCCACAGGAACTATAAATTCACTATCCTTTACTTGTAATCCATCTTCCTCATTACTTCTGTCAAGGAACCACTTGAGCTTCTTTAATTCAACCACATTTTCCCAGGCACAGCTAAAAGCCTTTGGTTGTATTCATGACAGGAAATGCCTGGTTATCTGTTAGGTAAACTGATTAATTAAATACAAAAGCTTCCAGGACAGTTTTTGGTCTTTTAAAAGGGGTTCTCAGCCCGGTCCTGTTGTCCCCTTTCCTTAAGACAGAGTATCTTTACCTTAGTCTAAACCCCATGGCAATATTTCAAGACCTTACCAGGGGCAGCAGTGCTTAAGACCAGCACAGATCTTCCACAGGGCACCCACCAACTCCTGAACTTCATCAGAGGGCTCCGAGGTCAGATGTTTTGGCTTCAAGGCTTCTCCTTGCTTTTTTTCACCAAAATGCATCCATTCCTCTTCCATCATATCAAAAAATCAGTACTCACTTTGCTTTATGCTGTTTTTTGCCCTTTGAATGCATTTAGCACTGCCCTACAGGAAAAATAATTAATACCGGTTTGTCAGATTTCTACCATTTCTAATCAGTCCAGAACTTTTCCCCTTCTGCATTCTTTCCCTCTGCCTTTCTGTTTGTATTCCTTAGCTCAGGAAAGCAGAATCTGATTTCCCCTCAGCCAGTTTTTGATTTTTGTTGTAATTTTACCTGGCAAACATTACTCTGCTCATTAGGTCAGATGTGAATTTTTGATGGCAGCATTGAGGATGACAGCCAGACAACATGAAAATGGTACCATGCAAAAAGAATTATGCCAGGGGTATTTAACAGCAGAGCACTGTACAGAGGGAACGACTGCATCTCAGTAGGTGGTGTATGAGTTGCTCACAGTTACTCTGGCATTTAATGCTCAACCAAGAAGGCAGCCAAGGCCATGCAAAAGCACTGAGATACTCTCTGTAAGCCCTGTATAACTTTGACCTTAACAGGCACAAAATAATACTAACATCTTTTTATGGGGCTTTTTTTTGTGGTGTTTTTTTTGGTGTTTTTTTTTTTTTTGGTGGAAGAAGGGAACTTTCTCTATTAAATCTATTTTTAAACTAAAAAACTGTTTTCATTTAAAAGCCAAAAAATCCCTTTAGACATGGCAGCCATGTGTCTTCAGCTTGAATGGTTTCAGAATATGTATATATATTTTAATATCTGGTGTGTATATACCCATTGCACGAGCCTAACCAAACTCAGAAAGAGTAACAGGAGTTTTCAAATAAAATTAGGAAACCCAAAGAAAATGGCACTTACTGTGCACTCAAGTGTCCCTGCTGCCCCACAGCCATCACATCTGGTTGAAATGTGCACATCAGGTTGTCACCAGCCCAAAAACCACAGGCCTGAGCCCAGGGGGCTCGGTCCTGCTGCTCCCATGGCCATGCATGGCCAGGGGTCCCACAAGAGGGGGTGGAGGGTGAGCCCAGCAGCAGTTTTGGGCACCCTTCTCTTTTTTTTTTACCTATTCTATCTGCTTTCCACTCAGGGTTTGAAGGAATGTCTCTTGGGAAGAGAAAGGGAAAAGGAAAGGGGGAATACGACATGAAATGTGTCTGGCAAGGGTTAAGCAAGAGGGTCCCCAAAGTAGAAAGACAAGGCAGGGCAGAAGAAGGAGTGGGCAAATCCTGACTCCTCTGAGCTCACCAGGGGGGGTTGGCAGGCACCAGAGAGGGTCCTGAGCATCTCTGTGCTCCACACCCTGTCCCTGCTCTTCCCTCTTCAGTGCCCAGCAGGACACGGCCCCTCACACGGGCTTTTATTGCATTAAAGAGCTGAGAGCTGGTGCCCTTGTGTTCCTTCTTTTATAAAAGAGGAATGTGTTTTGGCTGCTGAACAAGAACAGTAAAGATGGGTTGTAACAGATACAGTCAAACTGCTTAAACCAACTTTTTTCATTTTATCTCTTCCCCTCCCCCCATTTCGATTCACATAACAAGCAAATCCACCCACTGAATATAAACATAAATAGATTTCCATGGGAAAGTTCGTTAAAAAAACCCTCAAGTCTTTCCTAAAAGGAATTTAATAGATATGTCAATGAGCAGCTGTAAGCTAAAATCCTTGTCATTCTTACTGTTCTAACAAAATCAAACCTAGAATCTTCCTGGGTAATTCCCATCTTTGCATAGGTCAAACACATAAATCATGTTACTTTTCCCCAGGCCTCCTCCACAGCCAAAACTAAGCCAGGATGAGCAATAAATTTACTCACTAGATGGAGCAAGAGCATCTAGATAGTAGAAGGTGTGCCAAAGTGCTCCAGTGGGGCTCTCAGAACTGGGACAGCCCAACTCCATTTACGAGCCTTGGAAAACCACGGACAGAGCTCTTGTCTTTCCGACTTATTCCAGCAATGTCAGTGCTGTGCTTCAGTAGCTGAGCAATACTCAAAGATCAGGGGCAATTCCCTGATATGGTAAAGGTCTTCAGAGTGAGAGGGGCTCCTGCCACCCACTGCTTCCCTAGTTCCACCCTCAGTAACGCTGGTGCTGACAGATCTATGGAAACCACGCTCCTGCTGGCTCTGTTTCTGGAGGAGCAGTAATGTTCAGTGGTGATGTCTCTCACCCAGCTCAGCCCCCTGGGCAGGGTTGGGGATACTGGTGGTACAGGGACACCGCAGCTCCTGCAAACCCATGGGAGGAAGCTGACTTGGTTTTTTGGGTGGAAGGCATGAAAGGCACCTCTGTGTAGCCATTGCTGGTTCTCCCTTGCTGAAGCCAGTGCCATTTTCAGTGCTGATAAAACTGCTCCTGGGTGTTCCCAGCACAGAGGCTCTAGCATGGAGTACCAGCAGATCAGAAAAAGCTGGAGCACTGCAGCATCTCTCAGTAGGTTGTACTGACTGATGGAGTGACATTTTCTGCAGGTTGTCTGGCAGTTCCAGTTAAATCCACCGCTGAGGGTTATTCCTGTTTTCCCACAGCACGAGATCTGTGGCAAAGTGTCACAGTTTAACCCCAGCTTCCTGCAAGCCCCTGCACTTTCAAGGCAAACTGCATCCTCTCCTCCTTCCTGAGACTTCACAGTGGCAAAAAGCAGTTGATTTCGTAACTGGAGATTCAGCAAGACCTTGGTGATCTGGCTTTTGATACTCCATTCTGAGGAAAACTTCTGGTGTGGAAAATACCACCACCATTCTGTAGGGCCGAAGTTTGACAGCAATATTAACAAGTGAAAATAGGATGTAGACAAGCCTAAGGATTTTTTTTAAATGTTCAGCAACCTTAATTATCAGCCCTGATACCAACTTGTGCTGCCTGTGTCTGTCACCAGAGGACATGATAGGACAAACAAAGTCCTACAAAAACTGCCTCATGTTAACAACAAATCATTCAACAAGGACAATTTCTCCCCAGTATTTGATAAGCCAGGATTAGAACGAGTCTTTGGTGCAACATGAGGAGAAAAAGTCCCCTTTCTCCCCAGCTTATTCCACCCCATAACCCAGTCCCATCCTGACCTTTGGAGAGCTGCAATTTTACCCAGGGATTTGCAGTTTCTCAACACAGGAAGTTATTGATGTGAGAACAATCATCAGGCAAGGTGACATACATGCCATGCTTCTAGGAAAGGAAAGGACACCTCGCAGCAAACATTCCTAGTGGGGTGAAATTCTGCTGTGACATATTTATCTGCCTTCCAGAGGGCTGTAGCACAGTGATTTCCCCCCAGGAATGCTGTCTTGTGACAGGAGCTGTCCTTTTTGCCACCTTCCTTTCAGAGTGTGACGTATTTCACAAAATGCCTGGGTAAGTAACATTGCATCTTGAGAAGGCTAAATTACGACAAATAAGAGGCAGGGCAAGATGCAAACAAAGGCATAAAAAATGTTTTTAAAATGCCAAGTATTTTTGTAGCAGATTACAATAGCTTTTTTTTCCCCTCCATCTTTTTGTCCTTACAAAAAAGAATCACAGGCTTAAAACTGAGTTTTCTCCTGTTTTCTTAGACTATTTTCTATTAAAAAGGAATCTTGGGAAAAAAAAAAAAAACCCACTTCCCAAAATAATTTCCAGTTTTTTGTAAACAAAATATTTGTACCCCAAAGTTGTGGTTTCTCATTTCATTTTTTTAAATCCATGAAAAAAAAAAAACCAAAACCCAACACTTTTGTCTTCTGAAATACTCTAAGGAGGAAAAAAATACATAACCAGCTCTTCACAATAGTAGCACATGCTTGCTTCATATGCTTGCTCCTGCCTTCTTTTATGTAGAGATAAGCACATGTTGTTGCAGGATTAGATGGGAGACTTCCAAGTCACACAGGAGGTGGTGGGAGGATTGCTCTTTCTGCAGCAGAAGGCATGAAAACTGCTGCATGTTCTCTTTTATCTCGATAAATATCTCTGCACACAGTGAGACTGAAGTCTCTGGCTCAGGTTTGCTTGGATTCTCACTGTCAAACTTTATGGCCCTGCATGGGGGAGAGGTACTTATATTCATTATCTTACAGCCTTTCAGGAAATATGTTTTATCTCCACCTACTAGATTTTTGCCTTGCTTTATGTGGAAAATGGGGCTGTTGGTTGTGCAGCTTGCCCTTGTCCCTGATAAATTTTGAAACCCCTTCAGTTCCCGAATGAGTGGAGGATTCACAAGTTGCTCCTAATTACCCGTGGTTTTAACCTCTGACTTTGAAGGAAGGAGCTCCCAAGCCCCTGCATAAATCATGGAATCACGGAATGGTTTGGCTTGGAAATTTTGGGAAACTTCCCAGTCTGACCATGCAGGAGCTGCTCTGGCAGTCGCACTCCCACCAGAGGCTTTCACTGCTGGGACTGAGGCAGCAGCAGCTCCAGCGACCCCACGGGCCCCCTCCTGACTCCCCACACACCCCACACTCACACCCAGACAAGTTTTCCTCACTGGTCCAACTCCAGGTTTCCCACAGCAGTCTCAGACATCCAGAACCTTAAAGCAATTTATTCGTGGTGCAGCAACACAGAAAGAGCTCGGGCTGGTGCCTCTGAGGAGGAGCCCTGAGCTGAGGAACCCCCGGGCTTTTATCCCCTCCTGGTCCAAGCACCCAAAACTCCCACTCTTCCTCCTGAGCCCTAGGCTCCCTCCATGTCTCTGGGTGTCACCTGGCTGGGCCACAGGTCCCTTTGTTCTGCAAAGGCTCTGCAGCTCCCAGCCTCTTGTCCCTGGCTCGCCCCCAGAGCTCCACCTGCACCTGAAGCAGAAGGGACCTCACTGACCATCCAGTTCCAGCCCCTGCCATGGGCAGTGGCACCTTCCTCTAGAGCAGGGTGCTCAAAGCCCCATCCAGCCTGCCCCGGGCATCCACAGCCTCTCTGGGCAGCCTGTTCCAGGGCCTCAGCACCCTCACAGTAAAGAATTCCTTCCAAATACTCAATTTAGACCTTCTCTCTTTCAGTTTGAAGCCATTCCCCCTTGCCCTGCTGCTACATGACCTTGGAGTCCCTCTCCATTTTTCTTTTAGGCTCCCATCAGATACTGCAAGGCCACAATTAGGTAACCCTGGAGCCTTCCCTTCTCCAGGCTGCCCAATCCCAGTTCTCTCAGCCTTTCCTCATAGGAGAGCTGCTCCATCCCTCTGATCATCTTGGTGGCCTCCTCTGGGCTCGCTCCAACAGGCTGGTGTCCTTCCTGTGCTGTCTCCACTGTCTCCCAAAAACAAAGAGACAACTGAGACATTGCTGTCAGGGAGACTGGAGCTGTCCTCCTTTCCTTTGAAATCTCTCTTACCTGTTGGTTACATACAGCAAACACAGACACTGACAGGCTCAGCTGTGCAAAGGAAGCAGTCCTGAAAGGATTGAGCTCTTAATTATCAGATGCATCCAATTAAACTGACTGCAAAGTAATGACTGGATGCTGACATTAATACTGTAAAATATGTTTTACAGTTACAATTGCATCAATGAGAACCGTAATACACTGATTTCCTGAGGCTGTTTTATGTACTTCAAGTGGTTTGAGCTTGAGAAACGTAACTGGGAAAGCATAACAAATGCGTATTTCTTGGTGGTTTGCCTAGATTTGTTATGAAGCTGAAATCTAGACACTGGTCAAATGGTTCTTTATGGGTATTGGTCATAGGTCTTTCCTTTTTACTTTAATTTCCTGTTACATTTCTATTTAGAATTTGAAATTGTCTGTCCTGAGAATTTCCCTTGTGGTTGCTCCACTTCAATCAGAGAAATTCATGTGGGCATTTTTTGGAAGCTAAGTATGCAGGTCTGAGCTTTTTCTCGACTGTTCAGATTGCAGCTTTCAACACCAGAATTCTGTAAAATATTTAACACTCCAATAATGAGAGAAAAGAGCCCAGTTCCCTCCACCTTGACCCGTCTCCCCAGCAGGACCTGCTGGAGCCTACAGAAAATTAAAACCAAGGCTCTGTAAAGCATTTGTCTTTCTAAGAAAAGATGTGGATCTGTTTCTCCCCTGAGTCACACCACGTTGACCCTGATGGAATCCTTCTCACTTGTGCAATCACAGCCTGGAACCAGGAGGAGGATCACGGCCCCAGGATGTCTCTGGACACTGGATTTGCCTGTGCTGCAGCCAAGGCCCACAGACATCAACTGATGCAGACATGAAGACATCCTCTCAGGCTGGTTTTGGGCAGCACAGGACACTGCAAGGCACCCTGGAAGCTGGCCCCATGGCCCTGGATGGGGTGGAAGAGAAGCTGAAATCATACATGACACCAGGTTTGCTGGTTCATCCTTATGAACAGCAAAATCCAGCTTTGGGGCAGGTGACAAAAAAAGAGTATAAATGGATGTGTATCACCTGCCAAAATCAACTCTGCAGCTCAGAAACCATCCTAATCAGGCATGGGGATGGCTCTGTGCAGATAGAGGCTTCTGTAAAACACATCCTAAATCAGAGCTGGTCACACTGGAGCTCCCTGAGCCAATGGAGAGAAGAAAATAGTGAGAGGGCACTATTAATGAGATGTCTAAAATAGGTGTGACAATTCACATCCTAGAAAGGACTTTTAGTCCTTCTTGTCAATAAAAGGAGCTGAGGGAGAGCCTTGCCCAAGTGGGGATATTTATATGTACGAGGAGGTGAGGTAAAGCCTGTCCCATCAGTCCCCCTTGGTAAAGAAAACTGTGTTATCAGGAACATGCCCTGAAGTGCTTCATCAAGACAGGCAGGAACTCTTCCTCCACTTCCAGCTTGGCATCATGGCTGTTTAAACTGAACTTGAAAAACTTCCTGGCTATTTGCAACAGCATTAGAAGGACTTGTGAGAACAATTTCCATGCCTTTTGCAGAGCTTGAAGTGGTGGGACTGTTTTTGGACATTGATTTACTCGCATGAATGAACTCGGCATGACTCTACCAATGCAGTGTAAATTGCCACCAAAGACTTCTGAGCTCTACTCTCTCTACAATTTTTACATAATAAAATGCTTCTTACAGTTGTTGTTGTATGACTGAAGAGGCAGGAAAACTCCATTTTAAAAACGAATCTTTTTAGCACATTGCAAAGATAAAATGCACAAAGCTGTTGTAAATAGGAGGTAAGGTAGAAATCTCACGCTTTCCCAGAAACCTCATTTCATTACTCAGAGCTCCATTAGGTTGATGACCAGGCTAGAATTCAGGATTATTCATGCTTTGCAATGTCTAGCCCTCTTCCTGTCTGTCCATCGAGGCTGCTGTCGTTAAGGGCCCTCCCAGGAATCTCACAAGAAATACGCTGACAAGATACGAAGGTTGCATTTCAAAGTCTGCTCTTTATTTCTGCATCCAGGGGAAAAAAGAGTTGGTGGGGAGTCTGGCCCTCTCCCTCTGCAGTCAGCAGGACTTCCACAATTTACTGCAAGGAAAACAAGGATCAGGATCCCAGGTTACAATAACCAAGGTGAACACAGCAAAACACAAGCGTAAAGAGCTAAATTCAGTATTGTGTTTTCAGCCAGGGGTTCTGTGGTCACCAGTTGAACACATGAGGGCTAAACACTTGTCCAGCAACGGGACCTTCATGACATCCTCATCCTTTTTGCCCTCACTGTCTCAGAGAGCTGGACAGGATCACACATTCACACTCTCTGCATCCAGTTGGACAGCTCTTTGAGGGACCTGCTTTTACAGAAATGCTGAGTTCAGTGGAAATTACTGCGCATAAAACTCAGAAACGGGGGCATAGGAGGCAAACCTGTTAAGCACCTTCTGAACCAAGACCAAATAACCAGGCTTTGTGGAACCCAGCTTTTCCTCATCTCCATGAAAACCAAGTCAAAGCTACACAGAACTGGAAAACAGATTGCCCAGTGTTTTGACAGCCCTTAGATTATCCTTTGGGGACTACAGGCGTATCTAATATAGCACCCCTGATATTTCTGTAATCAATTTTTCCATTCGTTAACTCAACCAATTCTCCTCCATTCCTGGCACGCCACCCTTGGACACTGAAGGAATTAACATCAAGCGGTGCCTGTTAAGCATGATGCTTTTTTGAGGGATATCATTAGCCAAAGACCTGATCCATGAGGTGATGAACAACCACAAATCTCCCCAGCAGTGGCGGAGGCACACACTGGTCTTTGGCCAGCCACAGCAGTAAAAAGTCATTTGTCATGCAGCACTGCTGAGCCCATGCACAGCAGAAAGGCACTGCAAGAGCCCCCCAGGCCACAGAGCCCTTCCACTGCCTCCAACAAATCCTGCTATGCAACGAGTTCCACCACTGTCAGCTGGGAAAAACTGCTGGGCATCACGGTGGGAGAGAGCTTCACTGGAGGAACAGCGAGAACAGAACAAGCAGATAAAAAATTATTAAGAGGAAAACAGGTCACTCAGTGTCTCTCTCATGTGGGTGGCTTTTTCCAAGCTAAAATATAAAAATCCTCGTTTTCCCCTGTGCATCGTAGGAATGCAGACAGGACTGTAAAATATAAAATGCGATCCAGCTGGAAATCCATACCTCAGCACAGCAGTTCTCAGGCTTTCTCAGATGTATCTCCCTCTCAAACCTGTGCCACACTTGACCCTGTCTCCCCCCATGTAAGCACCTCTCAAAAGCAGTCTGAAGCTGGCAGGACACGCCATCAAGGGAGGTGCTGTGCAAGAAGGCTGTGTGGGAGCACCTGGAGAAGGGACTTTGTGGTTGGATGGAGAACTTTAGGGCAAGGCCACATCAGGAGACAGGGCAAAACCACAGACCTGAGAAGATGTGAGAAACACAGCAGCCAAAGGGATCAGCCTGAGCCAAGTGATAACTCTTCTCCCCAAACAAACACCAAAGACCCATGTGGGTTTTCAGCCAACTGGCATTTGTTTCCTTATTGTGCAGGCAGCAGCTTTCTATGGAAACCATTTTGGCAGTCGCCAGTGTCCATTTTTTTTCATTGTTCTGAACAAAGATGTCAGTATTTCTGGTGGATTCTGACCAAATCTGATTCATGCTTTCCAAGCTAAGAAAATAGGACCAAAATCCAAGCTCCTGTGGAATTTGAGTTCTAAGGTATCAGAAGGGAAGGGCAGAGAAGCTAAATAAGGAACTGGAGGACAATAGGATATAAAATACTAGTACTAGTTAAAAGGAGGTATTTCTGGCTGTGGAAAACACTTGAGCCAACCACACAGAAGGGAAAGCACAGAACATAAGATTTCCAGTATTGAAACAAAGTCCTTTTCATTTCAGTAGGGTCTCCTAAAACTTTCACCTGAGAAAATGAGCCCTGGGAAAGTTTATTCTGCTTCACTATTGTCCAACAAAAACTGAGTAGCAGTTCCCACAACATTTCATGGAACTGAAATGTGTATGTTCACGAACTTTAAAAATTCCTTTAGAGATATGGGTTGAAGTGTACACCAAGTGCAAAACCAAAGCTCATGAGTTTTGTATCACTAACGAGCACTTTTCACACTAACGTGTTAGGGAAGGTTGCAGAACAAGAATGAGAATTTGCCTTGCAGGAGCCTTTTTCTATCAGCTACACCTACAGACTCACTCTACTTGGATAACTCACATCAGTCCATATATTTCAGGATAGGTGTAAGGGGAGTCTGAGCTGTCATTCTCAAAGCTCAATTTAAAAGCATGCAAAATGCTCATAAATTTCCACAAATTCTGACGGGGAGAGAGAGGAATACAAGAGTCCTTGCAAAAAGTTAGTACAAGAGTATCTGAAATGAGATCATTGAAATTCAAGGCACATTTCAATTTATGTTCTTCTTTAATTTGGCATTTGCTCATTGCTGAGCACTTCTCCTGCAGCACTGACTAGTCTTGGTGAAGCTGCTGATGCAAGACTAAAGTAGCATTAATCTGCTCAGACGACCCTAGATGATGACTGCAGTTTATTCCACAGCAGAACCAATTCACCCTCACACCACTTGTGAAACCACAGGGCAGTGCTGGCAGAGATAAAAGGTGCTGCCTCTCAGGAGAGGCTGACCACACCTCACTGTCCCCATGGGCACACAGGAGTGAAAAACTGATCCCGTTTTCCTGCACATCCTTCACCACAATGCACTTGGCTCCACCTGTTGTCCACTTGCTTTTCTACAAGTCCACCTACAGCTGCACTTTGTGCAATTGCTTTGCCTTTAGGGATGCTAAGAGGTCTTTCTGCCTGCCTTCTCACTCCTAACACAGCCAGTTTCACTGCCTTCCACACCGACCCTGAAAAAAACCACCTGCAGTTCAGGAGCAGCTGAAGAACCACAGATCCGACTTAGAGATCGAGTTCAGCTTTAATCACAGCAGTTACTGAGAGCCTGACAAGTGTCAGTTAATTCCTCAGCAAGGCATCCTCCAGGTTATGGGATTAATAGCACATGCACACTACTGCTTTCCAGCACTTCTGCTAGATTATCACCAGGAAGAAGGAGAAAAAAAAAAGTCTTTTACTGAAAGAAATGGGCACTTCCACTGAACAGCTCTGGCAGCATCAGGGTGCTCTGTGTACGTACTCAGTTGTGCTATTTGCTCCCAATGGGTAGAAAGGACCAACCTAGAAGGTGGCAGCAAAATACTGCCTGGCTCCTCTGAGGCCAACAGCAAGGAAAATGTAAGATTTGCTGTCACTGGATCCACACTGCTTTCCTAGGAGAGGGAGAGAGATTCTTTTTCCAAATTAATAAATACTATTACTTTCATGCAAGTACCAGACCAAAGGTGAGGAAATACCACGTGCTATGCTGAGGGGGAGCTGGGAGAGAGCTGAGGAAGAACATGGCTTTATAAATGAGGCATTGACACTTGCAGACACAGCGCTTGCAGTGCCAGGGGTCCCCTTAGGGCCACAACTGCTTTCCTGAAGCCTGGTAAGAGCAATTGCAGCACCACGGCAACAAGCACAGAATAATCTGAGCTGGAAGGGACCCACAAGGCTCATCTACATTGCCATCCCCAACTGAGCTGTGGGTCAACGCCCCTCCTTTCAAAAGAGCCATCAGAAATCATCTTCAGGCCACTTCATTGCACTGGGAGGGACTTGGCAGCACAGCGACAGACATGGTCTGGTGTCTGCTGCCCTCCCCTGCTCTGTCAGCATAATGGGAAGAGCAAGAACAGGGAGCCTCGTGCCCTGCTCCTCCTTTTTCCTGTAGTGTGGGGACAGAACCTGGCTGCTCAGTGCTGCTGGAATAGCCCCAAGAAGGCCTGGCTGCTAACAAGGAATGAGGCAGGAGGAGGGAGGAGTGCCCTGTCACAGCCATGCTGCTCTCTGCGTGAAGCTGAAGTTCCCTCTTGTCTTCACCCACCCCCAGAACCTCTGGCCACCCTAACACCAGGGAGAGGCAGCAAGACCTGTTTGGCACAGCTCTCAAAGGGAGATTCCAAACCTTTCTGCACCTTCCATCTGAATCATCAGTCAGCCCCCACCACAGCTCTGAGCTTCCTTGAGCAGCAGGGTTGTCATGTCAACTTCCCCTCCTGCCCATGGGAACTTAAGGCTGAGGAGATAAAGCAGAGAAGACACACAAGGCAAGTGTCATTTGTTGTGAACTTGGAGAACAAGCACTCTCCACAGAATAAAATTACAAAAAAAAAAAAAAAAAAAGGAAGAAAAGCAAAGTTGAAATTTTGAAAATGGGACTAGGTAGAGTCAGTCTCTCCTCAGGCTGTGCAGAGCAAGTTCAAAGCAAACTCCTTGGCACAGAAGTATGGCAGACTGAAACCAAGCTGGGCTTCAGATGGTTTCTTCCCAACACAGGAAACAAGGGACATGGCTCTGGAACAAACTGAGATATTATTACAGCAAAGTGCAAGAAGTGACTGGGGGAAAGGGAGGGAACACACCTTAAGATACCAATACAATTTTGAACTGGTTGGCAGCAGTGCCATGATAACTGCAAAATGATAAAACATCAGTACACAAATGGCTCAGACAGATCTGTTCCATCCCCCACTCAATCTCAACACAATCACAAGACCAAGTTTTAAAAAGCTTATTTCTTTAATATGCTTTTTTTTTTTTATTAAGGCCCACAGCTGTGTCTTGCCCGTTTCTATCTGAATGTTCAACTTTTCTTAGGACTTTTATACTGCCTCCCATGATCCCAGCATCCAAGGCTTTCCAAAAGCAGTAAGAGGCAGTCCTCAGGCTTGCAGATCCACGTGCTTGGCACTGGAGTTACAGCTCTGCTTGGCATCCAAGTGCTTTGGGAGAATGGAGGGGTTGGCTTTGCCTCCAGAAGCTACAGCTTTATGCACCCCATCAGAAAGTAATGCTTCTCACTAAAAGGGAAAGCAGGCACGGGAATCAGTAAGCATTTGTTCAGATCCACTGTTCTGGAACTAAAGTTTGTTGTTCCTAAAGGGGTATTTACTCCCTCCAACCCAACTTCTTTACATGTAAACATGAGCAAGTGTTGGCTCCAACGCTGTTTTAACACAACTGACTGCATGATGTGTGGTAAACAACTGCTTGAATAGTTTTGGAACCCTGAAGGTCAGTTTTATTCACTTATCAGCCCTGAAAAGGAAACAAAGAGGATAGGAGTAGAAGGAAATAAAGACTGAAGCCAAATTAAATTCTATTTTAGGTGAATTTATTGAGTTATAAAGAATCTGCCAGCTCCACCATATTTACAAAGGTTTTCAAGAGGATCTAGAGCTATTACTGCTACTGAACCACAAGTTAAAAATGCATAAACAAACCAAATCAACCACATCCATTATGTTAACTGTAAAAACATCATTTACCTTACAGGACTTTGAGGCACACTCAAACATGGGGAAAAATGCTTCCCAACCACTGATCTCTAAAGCAAGATTCTCATTTCTCCCTCTGATGTAGCTGTGCCTGAAGATCAGGAATCCTTACGCCACTGTTGATGGAAGTTGGTTTCTGTTCTTCAATATACATGGTTTATTAATCAGGATTTTAATTAAAAGGTTTCTCAGAATTGCAAAGCGTTAAAATAATCTTAAAAGAGCACAATGAAATCCCCAGTTGGTTCCATTTGGTACTTTTGTGAGGTGTTATTGCTGCCAGATGTGCACATAAAATCCTGTCATCACTTTGGAGCCACAACCCAAGCAAACAAAGTCAGAGCACTGTCACAATTCACATCCCAAGCAGCACTGTAGAAACAGCACCTCCTGAAAACATCACACTGGTGTTCTCTTTTTCCTGTCCATGTCTTTCAGAGGATGATTTCACTCAATTTCACCCGTTCAGCTGCAAGAATAAATATTAATGCTCCCCTAAATTCCCTCATCCATCTGTCCATCCACAGAAGAGATCGAGGGTTCTCTCAGAGAAAGGGAGGAGAAAGCCAATCTCCCAGTTCAGCTGGGTTCATTTCCAGGTGTATTCCAGCTGGTGTCACATCCTGAAGAAGCTCTCCATTGCAATTCCACAGTGCCACAGGGATGTGGACATGGCCTGTGTGCCCACACACCTGGATGCACACAGCTCCCACTGACAACAGGTGGCTCTGCTGGCCTTGTTGATGAGTCTACAGTAACATTCACTTGACACTAAGCTTCACACATCATTTAATGTTTGGGGAAGAATTTATTCACTTGAGTGCCAGTGGCCCTCCTGGGGGCTTTCAGAGGTGAGCATTTGCTGATCAGCAATCTAACACTGTAACACTCACTTGTAACCTATCAACTACGATTCAGAGTTACTCTAAGCACAGAAAACTAAAACCCCAGAAACTAAGTCAGTATCAAACCAAGTAGCAGAGAAACTGCTAATAGAATTTCAGAGGGGGGAGGAAAAAAACACAAACCAAAACAACCAAAAAACACTGAAATATCTTCCTTGAACAAAGAAAGTGGAAACCTACCAGCTTTATGTTTAAATGAGAAACATGTAATTTTGTTCCTACCACAAGGGCTACAAAAAAAAAAAAAAACACACAAAGAGAAGCCCAAGCACCATTCATGCATGAGAAAATACCTTCTAGCAAGAGGTCTTTTATGGAGTATGTGCTACTCTAATGTGAGCTGGCA
This sequence comes from Monarcha castaneiventris obscurior, assembly GCA_026261815.1. NCBI lineage: Eukaryota > Metazoa > Chordata > Aves > Passeriformes > Monarchidae > Monarcha > Monarcha castaneiventris. Next base: position 15,887,349 of record JAMPIT010000884.1, read on the forward strand.
TCAGACCTGGAAAGCCTTACTCCACACATCAGCAAGACCATCAGAGGCACACCACAGTCACACTGCTCTCCTCAGAAGAAAAAAACATCCTCTCACACTTTCAAAGCAAGATACAGAGCTGCTCACTGCAAAGCAGCAGCTACTCTAGGATTTTAAAACTTCATCATCATATCAAGGAAATTCTCATCAACACTGATATTTGTAGCTGGGCCATGCTGAGAACACACTCAGCTCAAGCAGCACACATACAAGTGTCACCCACATTGATACCCAAGGCCAGAATCAGATGCTCAGGTGTTGAGACAGTGGGTCAGATGTAAACTTTAGTAACAGTTTCATATTTGCAGGCAAGATTAAGAGCAAGTCTTCAAAAATGGAATTACCCTGATGCTTGTGTCCATGAAGAGAACATCAGACTGCCACACATCCAAGCACGGGGTGAGCCAGTCAAATCCAGTGCCAAAAAACAGCAAGGCCACACTCAGCAGGAACCAAGCTATGATTGTGAGGAGAGGTTTACAGGAGAACGCTTTTGGGGGTGGCAGAATATCCTTCCTTGCCAGCAGGAGGGCTGAATGAGCTGCAGCCAGCAACACTTCTGACACGCTTCATGCATCTCTTCCAGCCCTTCAGAGAACTTGATACAGATAATGCCACAGTAATGTTACTGTGGAACACATTTAGCAAGATACCTTTGCAACTCAGGAAAGCTTAAAGGGGTTTTCCCTATGCCACTTTTGCTGAGGTGAGCAGGAATTATCCTAAAAACTTGACTAAGAGATGGTCAAACCTCTAGTACATGTTACTGAAGTGTTTCAAAGGTATCCAGGTCCCTCACTAAGAGCTACATGATAATTTAAACACTGAGCAGAAAACCTTTGTGCTTCTTTCATGGACTAAAGTCTGACTTAAATCCTATTACTGCAAGCCAGCAAAATGCAGGGATGCCAGGCTTTGCAAAGATGGTGGAGGAAAAGGGATTCCATCTAGATTCCATTAAAACGGAATACAGTGTAACAAAAGTCAACTACGGTAACTCTAGTAGTGAGAACATCTCTACAAAATTCTCTGGACCATGAACTGGCCACAGAAGACTCAAAATAACAAAGGCAGAGAGTTGTCCAGCTGGAAGTGTTCTGAAAGACTGAAGGAAATCCATCGAGAACAAACTGACAGGGCTATTGACACAGAATGAATCGTAGCTGGTAACAGTTATCTGGTTCCATTTTAACAGTGAGAGTTTTAGTGCCTATAACAACTTGGACTTATTTAGTCCAGTAAGCTGGTGCTTTTCTCCTTAACAGATTAGGACTGGTTGTTGGCAGACACCAATAACACATCCCTTTATTTCTCTACTGGGCCATCCTCAGTGGTGGATCTGGGGCAGGCTGCCCTGCAAGCTTCCATTCCCTGAATCATCTCTTCCTTTTCCAGTATGGAAAACCTCAAGCTGCAATCTAGATTCCAGTTTCTGAAAAGGCAGAGGGTTAAAACTACCAACCTGAGACTCGACAATTGTCCCTTCCAATTATTTAGTGCTTGAAATTGAGACATTCACACAGTGCAACCTAGCAGTCATACACACATCGTCACTTACTACCACACTGAACACGGCTGTGTTACACAGTGGGATTTTACTTCTCAGCAGATTTTACTTTCCCTTGATCTTCCACTTTTTTGATGGCAGCTTGGATAGCTTCTTGATCACCAAGAAACTGGTGAGGGCCCAGAGGGTGCAAATTCTCATCAAGTTCAAGAAGGATGGGCACACCAGTGGGGAGGGTAACATTGATGATGTCCTCATCGGAGATGCCTGCCAAGGAAAAACAAAAACAGAGTTACACCTACAGCTTCCTCATTGCCTGCTGCCTTATTTCTGAGGTTATCCAGTCTTAAAACAGTCAAGGACACATTGCAGCTTCCATCAACACCACCAATTGACTCAAGGGTCAATTCCCAGCTAGGCCACAGCTTGGTAAGTGCTTTAGGAACAGCTGAAGGAGAGAATTCCCATCGAGGTGAAAACAGTTTCTTCACTTTTGCAGCCTACACACGTGAAATAAACAGGAAGGGGTTGCCCTGGAGACTAACCCGTTCCTTTAATACAGGACACAGAGTACAATAGTTCCCCCCCATAAGTTCCCAACTCACACATCACAAAAGATGATGAGAGTCCACATGTGCTACTCCAGCATGAAAAAACCTATGCTAAGCAGCCAGCACAGACTCCTTAAAAAGGCACAATAACAAGGTTAATCTTCCTCTTAAATTTTCTGTGCAAATCTTCTCACACAAACTGTCATAAAAATCAGTATTTAATTCTTCTTGTGTGAGAATCACTCTTGACCCACATCTGATTTCTCATAAGCAAGTTTATAGCAGGGTCCACAGTACTGTTCTCAGAATTACTACATACAGCATATTCATTTCCATTTTCAAATGAGGGGAAGGGCAAGAAAAAGGAGGCAGAAAGTCAACTTGCACAGCTTAGAGCATTTTTCTTTTTTTCCACTTAACTAAAGGAATGTGTACCTGGAAACAAAGTTTATTTTATGCTGATGTGTAATTAAAATGTCCTGGGGCTCTCATCTCAATGACATTGCTGGTTATTTTCATATAGAACACACATCCAAAGCCTCCAAGTGAATTACAAAACCAAACATCTTTAGTAAAGTTTCCACACAAGGTCTAAATAGTTGCATTAAAAGCAGTGCCTGCAAAGACATTACCCCTCAAAAAAATCAGGCAAAAGAAAGCTAGTGTCATTGGGAGTGTCAAGATTGCTTTTTTCCTCCCCTTTTTAGAAGCACTGAGGTCACAGCAGCAGCCTGCTACTGTGAAGCAGGGCAGCTTTGAGCAATTCATGCTTGGAAAATGCACACAACCAAGCTTCTAAAGTGATGATACAGTATTAACTAGACCAAGGCACACCAAGCAAACATCCTCCTGGGCAGCTGACAAAACAGATGGTCCTCAGGACACATAGGCATAAATCCACCAGTGATTTTCACATTAAGTGGAAAAGCAGAGCCAACACATTAACAGGAAAACACACACGAGTCAAGCAACTCAGCAACAGTGGGGTGACAACAGGTCAGAAAAACCAGAACTACTCATGAGGTGAGGATCATATGCCCCTGCCCAGAGACTACACCAGCACTCAGCTCTGGCAGTGACCTATTCTTGCCTTATGCTCAGCACTTGGGTGAGCCCTAAGTTTCAGAAGGACGTGGAGCACCACAAACAAACCCTCACAAGAAACTCAGACCTTGTTACACATTGAGCATCAGTCCATTGAATCAAGTCACACTCGGACAGCTTAAGCAGTTCTTGCATACAAGGGACAAATAATTCACTTGGTGTAAGCAACAGAATCAGACCTACAGGGGGAAAAAAAAACCTCAAAGTACCTAAAATTTAAAAACAGCACAGAAGTGAACAGGAAAAATACTGCATCCATCCAGCAGGCACAAGCACTCTTCTCATGGACTTTGTTTGCAAAACAAGCAGCCAAGCTGCCTGAGCTCTTATTTGAAGGATTCTTAGACTTTAACAACACCCACATCACCATGTACATCCCCAGAGAATCTGTGCCTAGGAAGTGTTCTGCCCACTCCTAAATTCAGTCTCCCAGACTAAACCATTCATATATACACAAAGCAGATGAAGTCATGCAGGAGAGTTTAGGCAAACCACATAATGTGGTCAGGAGACACGATATTTAAAGGTTTCCTCTGGAGATGGATTAAACAAAACTAGCTGTAGCTACATGGATTCAGAAAAGCATTTTACTGCTTTTACAGAACACAAAGTGACCACAATGTCAACTAGTATTGATTTATGAAGCAAAACAGTGCAGTCTAGGATAAACACAGGGCAGCAAACACGATGGTTTTCTCCTCAGGACTTTTCCTCATACAGAAGGTGTTGCCCCACAGCCACAAGTCTGGAAACGCAAGCTGAAGTCAGACAAAAACCCTAAAGAAACAACAGCGTCCTGTTGCTGTGTATGGCACTTGTGTTCTTTGGGAAGCAAGGAGCTGAGCAGGCTGCTCACACAAGCTCTTTGGTTGCAGGGAGAGCTCACCAGAACACTCCCCAGCCAGCAGGCCAGGAGGACAGCAACGGGATCACGCCCTGCAGTTGCAATGGCTGCAGTGTGAGCTAAGTGCTATCCAGTTACTCCATGTGCTGTAACTATAGCCAGCTGACCTTTTCCTGTGCCCCATCTGAGCTGGCCCGAGTCACAACCCAGCCTATGCCACAGGGAGGAAGGGTGACATCAGGGCAAGATCTCTGCTGCTGACTACAAGGTGCAATGGTAAATAAGACCACTGGAGAAGCAACACTCTTCCCTCCAGTCTAATACCAAAGCCTGAGTCTCAGTACTGTGCTGCTGGAAGCAGTCTTTACCCAAGAAGGTTTAAACCCCAGCTCCTACCTACTTACAGTCCTGAGAAGCCACAGACACTACTGAAGTACTCAGGATGACTTCCTCAGGACCCCAGATCAGATGCTGACCAGGCACCTGCACTCCTCAAGTGGACATCTCCCCTGCTCTGTCCTGAGAGTGTTGTCCCTTAGCTGTATAGCAGGAAGCAGTCAGGTACATGAACACTGTATTAATTTGGTACAGCACTTGTTATAAAAAAAAGACCTTTCAAAATCATATTCAGAAGTCTTCCCCAGCTCACTTACCCTCCATTTAACTGAACTGGGTAACCAAACACAAACTGGAAGTATATCCAGGCAAGCTTAAAAATTCACGTTCATGTGGTAGCCCATGGAGTGTTTTGAAATATTTGTACCTTGCAAAGTCCTACAGAGACAAAGCCCACGGATTTTGAGCACCTACAGCACTTTTACAAGGGCTGGTTCAGCCTCCCCTTCCCTCTCACCTGTTAACACGTTCCTCCCTTCTATTCTTATGGTCAGAGGAACCCAAAACCCACAAGAGCTATTGAGAATAACTACAGCCCTCCTCCCCTGCATGTCAACTGCACTTGAGGCCAGATGATGCATCCAATAAAAGATCATACACAAGATGAAATGCATAAATTCAGCCACAAAAGCTTGTTTATAATGGTGCTTTGTAACTGAGTTCCAAATCAGGTCACAGCATCCTTGCCACATGCTTAATGAAAACACTAAAGCTTTAGCCTAGTAAGTTAAATATTCAGAGCCACTTTCTGCCCTCCCTGCAGGCTGAGTGAAGATCTAACTTCAACAGGGTGGAGGAGGGAAATGAGCACAGTGTTAGAATCTGGCTTTTGATCTTGACAGAATGTTATCTTGCTGTGCAAAGTCTAAGGAAAGAAAGATGGGTGGGCTACAACCATGCTTGTAGCATATCATCTACATTTGTTTCACTCATACCTGCCAAGATTTTCTATGTCTGTATTAGGTTTGCACAGCCAGGCTTTAGTAGAAGGGGGCTACAGAGGGGCACCAAAAAAGAAATGGGGTGGGTTGAGCACTGGGTTGACCAGTGACACCGGGTGCCCACCAAGCTGCTCTATCGCTCCCATCCTCAGCACAATGGGTGAGGGGGGAGAAAAGATGAAACAATAACTTGTGGGTCAAGATAAAAGCAGTTTACTGAAGCACAAGTAGAGGCCAAGCACAGAAGCAAAGAAAAACACAGGATTTATTCTCTACTTCCCATCAGCTTGTCCAGTCCCTTCCCACTAGTTAGGGCTTCAGTGTGCAGAGCTATTGCTCCAATGTCATTACAAATGCCCTTCCTCCTTTCTCTTATCTTTTACTGCTGAGCAGACATCATAAGGGGTAAGGAATATCCCTTTGGTCAGTTTGGCTCAGCTCTCCTACGTCCCCTCCCAAGAGCTTGCCCAGCCCCAGGCTGCTTGGGGACAGTGTTGGTGAGGCAGCCCTCATGCTGCAGGAGCACTGCTCAGCAGGGGCCAAAACACAGGCCAAGGGAACTTGCAATAAGGCCCAACAAGCTCACAAGAAATAAGCAGCAGAAGCACTGAGCAAAGACTAGGAGAAATGACAAGGAGAGCAAGACCATCTCATTTCAGGAGCACTCAGTTGTTAGATCTCAAGCTGTTTGCTGCAACTGCACTCAGACACCACACTCACATAAGCAGTATTTCCTTAAGAAGGCTAAGCAGCAAAATCAACGAAATAATCTTATTAAGAAGCCCTCAGCACACAATCCACACCTGGTGTCCCAATGTGCAGCACCAGCATGTAAACTACTGGAATACTGTAACTGCATGCTCCAGAGTGATGCAAGAAAGTAAAATCCTGAGGGCACTGCTCTCCCTGCTCACCAGGTGGCAAAAGCAGCATGAGGCTTTCAGAGCCATTTCAGAGCCACCACGCACTGCCTGCAAGCCCAGTCCCAGATCTGCCCCAGCCCTGGGACAACCCAACAAGCCCAGTGAGTACAACATCTGTATCTTCAAGAGGCCAGGAAACTCCTATGCTCCAGTTTCAACCCTGAGCATGACAAGGCTCAGTGACCACCACACCACATCCATGAGGTGACAGCCTTTCAATACAGGTTGGAAATTCTAGAATCAGGCCTTCCACAAGGCCCTGTTTTGAGGTACTTGACACCAGTCCCCAGGGTTAAATGGCTGGGAAGAAAGAAAAGACAGCCCATCGATCCTTCTGCCAGTCACCTGGTGAATCAGTCCATTGGACTTGGGCTCCAATCAGTGCTTCAACAGAAACAGGGCAAGGTGGTCACAAGTATGACACAAATGTCTTCAAAAAGGAACATTGTCAAGAGGGTTTCAATATGAAGCACTGATTATTAGATAATGAGAAAAGTATCCTCCCTCAAAGAACTGGGAAAAATCATCTGCAAATAGATCCTGTGCATCCAGGATGTTTATTTAGCATGGCAGATCCTACAGATATTTCATACACCTTAATGAGGTCCATTCTGTGCAAAGAGAAAAGAACAAAATCCAAACCCACAATCAAAGCCTTTTGAGCATGATACTGTTGCTCCAACAATTGCACACAAGTAGAAAGCAGAACTACATTTCCACCTCTTTACCAATTACTCTGAGCAAGGAAAACAGAGATTCAGAGAATTGCAGGCCTGTTTCAGAAAATACCTCCCTGAAATAGTAACTTGAAGGGATACTCTGTAGTCTTTTAGGGAAAAAAAATCAAATTAACAGTGAAACAATTAAAATTGTTTCATCAGATCCAACTGAATGAAAACATTCGTATTTCCTGCCACTTAAAGTCTGAGCTACATCTTCCAAAATCAAGTTATCACCATGACTAAGACATCCAAGCAGCCATGCAAGATTGCTGCTTGAGGCATTTGGAGCCAGGTTTTCAAAATGCTAAAAGAAAAAAAAAAAAAAAGGCTCCAGCTAAGCTAGAGGTGCTTAGAAAACTCCACTCAAGTGCAGGACACACTAAGCTTATATAAAAAAAAAATCCACAAAAACACAGCCCATCTCACAGTGGGTGCTCTAAATACAGTAGACTGGCAAACTTTTAAGCACTGTTGAATCAGGTCCAACTCTAGCAGGGTTCCAGAGCAACTCACAATCTTTCAGGAGAGAAAGGGAGAGACAGACAGCAATTCAGACAAGGAGCCTCTTAGATCCAGCTAGATTTAGGCCGAGGGGTGGGGGGAAAAAAAAGCAAAAATAAAACAACTAAGGCAGATTGCAATACCAGGTATCTCTGAGCTCTGTTCATGCTATCCTTCAGGCTACTTCTTCAGAAATGCAATCTCTCCTATATAAAGGGCAGGAGAGCCAGCAGGTTCCCATGTGGGAGCTGGGCTAGTCCACAGATGGTCCCTGGTCAACAGAACTAAATCCTGTGCCCAGGATTCCTCACATTTCCCTATGGAAGCATATGCTGGGAGGGTCAAGGTATACTGCAAGACAAAGGATTGCTATATTATACTTTGGCTGAGTATGGGCAGTCCCAGGAAGGTTACACAGAGCTAGAAACTGTCCCAAAGAAAAGTTCTGCAGCACTGTTCCTCTCTGATCTCAATGCAGCAAGAAATCCAGCCATGCTAAACCCAAAGTAACCCTTCCCCATTCCCTGATGCTGCCAGCCCCTGTGCAGGCCTGCACAGAAGGGGACCCAGGGTCTCTGCTGGAAGCTCCATTCAGCTCTCAGCATCTCACCCCCAAAGGGCTTGGCCAGCACAGTCTCATGGAACTGGTTCAGCTCTCGGGAGGCAGGGGAGTATCAGAGCTGCAGATCCCTCTTGCCCTGTTTCCTTTATCATTTCACACAGTGTGGACAACCACTCTGACCACATCATGGAACTGACTGAACCAGCCCTTCCTCCTTCACCCAAGCAGGGATCTGCAGCCCAGGATTCACAGCCTCCCTAGCTCCAGAAGCCACTTGTACCTGCTCATTTCCCAGGCTTCTGACATCCTGACTGTTCCAGCATGGTCAAATGCAAACAGTACTCAGCAGGCAGAGCCACAGAGGCACACAACAGAGGATTTTATAACTAAAAAAAAACCTGAGTGGACACAATCCAGTCTGTGCATATTTGTAACTACAACTGTAGTAGGCTGCATTCACACATAGATAATCACTACATTCTGCTCTACTCACAAAGAAATTAATATAGTTCAACTTCCAGTTTAGGATGGCCTAGAAGCCAGATGAAAGAGGAAGGGAGGGAAGAATCTAACAGTGAAAAGGATGTTTTTCATCATTAAGTCCCAAATAAGCCCTTTTCAAGACCAGTTCTGGGATTTTCAGCCCAGGAAAGACCTGCTGGAGCAGGACCAGAGGAGGGCCACAAAAATGAACAGAGGGATGGAGCATATGTCCTGTGAGGAAAGGCTGAGTTGGGGCTGTTCAGCTTGGAGAAGAGAAGGCTCCAGAGGGACTCTAAGAAAGATGGAAACAGACATTTTAGCAGGGCCTGTTGCAATAGGACAAGGGGGGATGGTTTTAATCTAAAAGAAGATAGTTTCAGACTAGATGTAAGAATGAAAATTTCTATGATGAGGCTGGGAAAACACTGGAACATGTTGCACAAAGAGGCAGCAGATATCCCATTCCTGGAAACATTCAAGGCCAGGTTGAACAGGACTCTGAACAACCTGATCAAGTTGAAGATGTCCCTGCTCATTGCAGAGGGACTGGACTAGATGGCCTTTAGAAGGTATCCCCCAACATAAGCCATTTTGTGACAAATAAACTTTATGCTAAGCTACCAACTCGCCTGTTTATTGGGATGCATTTTCTATATTGGGATATGCTACAGTATTTCCACAAGCCTTAGCAAGTGCCTACTCTCTGCAGAATTCCCTGTTACATAACTTTTAAGCAAAAAAATTATCAGGGTGACCCATCAGAGTAACAGTCAAGAACATCTTCCACAACCCAAGTCAAGCACTTTTATTCTGCTGTGTTACAGCAGTGCTTTTTCAGTGAAGAGATTATTATTTCAAACCTGACAAAGCAGCTGAAAAAATCCAAAAATAACTTGAGCTTGCAGAGTTTTTGCCTATCCAAACCAACCACAAAGTTAGTTTGAACACAGTAGTTTTAAATGAAATAAAATGAAAGCATCTGGCCCTTTTCTTAACTACATTAACCTAATTCTCTCCCCTTTCCACATCTCTCAGTTTGATTCCTTGACCAGCTTTTCACTTTCTCCTTGGAGAGCACAGACATGATTACCTCACCCAGATAAGTAATACACACTACAGAACAAGGTATAAAGCTCCAAGCCATTGAGTAAGGTGGAGAGGGGAAGGCTAAAACAAAGACCCTTACCTTCCACATGCTTCAGCAACGCCCTGCTGCTGTTCCCATGAGCAGAGATAAGAATCATTTTGCCACTTTTCAGTTCTGGCACTATCTTTTCGTTCCAATAGGGAAGGAGTCTATCAAGCACATCTTTGAGACTTTCAGCCTTTGGGAGATTATCCTGAGAGACATCACTGCACTTATAGCGGCGGTCGTTGTAGATCTCTTCGTAGTAGGGGTGGGATTCCGAGATGGGAGGCGGGGTCACATCGTAGCTTCTCCTCCAGATTTTCACCTGCTCCTCGCCGTGATTCAGAGCCATCTCTGCCCTGTTGAGCCCAATCAGCGCCCCATAGTGACGCTCATTCAGCCTCCAGGAGCTCTGGATGGGGACCCACTCCTGGCCCATCTCTTCCAGGATAAGCCAGGCAGTCTGGATGGAGCGGCTCAGCACAGAGGTGAAGACGAGGTCAAACTCGAAGCCCAGGGCTTTGAGGTGTTTGCCACAGTTCTTAGCCTCCTTTATGCCATCGCTGCTCAGCTTCTGGTCCACCCAGCTGCAGAAGCGATTCTCCTTGGTCCAGGCTCCTTCCCCATGTCTTAGGAGAACGAGCCTGTACTTTGCCATTTTGGTTGCAGCTTAGCACAGATGGCAGCTGGTCTGGCATCTAATAATGATACATCTGGACAAAGACACGAGACAGGCACATCAAACATCCCACAGATAATGCATTACAAGCAGCAATATGGCAGTAAAAAGTAAACAACCATCAGAATCAAAACAACCAAAGAAACAAGTGTCTGCTGAGTATGATTTTACAATCGAGAGTGGGAGGAATTCCAAACCAGGAGACCTCATGTGGGAAGGAAAAATGCCATCCTTCACCCAGCTTGTTGCAACTAGCCCACTTTAAACAACTGATTAGGAGCAGATTTGTACAAGCTGCTCCAGCCTACAGGTTTCCCTCATGTGCTTAAACAGAGCCTCACTCAGTATCCCAGGCTCCCAGAGAAGCAGATCTCCCTCACAGGGGAACTCTGAGGTGCCACATGTAGCTCAAACCCATAAGGGCTGTCCAGATCCTCACTGCTCCGAGGGAATGCAGGCACAGACAGCAGCTGTGGCCCCCAACCAAAGGAACTGGAGAGTGGCACCACAGAACTGGAACTGGCAACACACAGAACCTTACCAGCTTTTCTCAAAGGAGATGTCAACATAAGTCACACTCTGCATAATTTCCTCATATCCCCATCCTGTCCTGCTAATTATGCCAGTCTATGCTTGATCTTTTCCCCAGGCCACCTCCTCCATCATTCCTCCACACTCAGGTGTGACAACACAGATACTCTGGGTGCAATGTACAACTAGGGAGTCCCCATTTCACTGAATCCACAAGTGACCTCACAGATTATCCCACCCTCTTCCTGACTTTCAAGTCTATTTTTCCCCTCCTGTCTGTGAATTACAATGCCAGATTCTTAGGCACCAGCATTAATGCTTTTACTTTTGGAGTGGGCACAAAAAGCCTATTTGCTGTCCTCATTAACTCAGACAGCTACACATTCATAAAGCCAAACAGTGCCTTTCTCCTTCTTCTTGACCAAGCAGCATCACCTCTGGATTGTCTTCAATGGGAGAGACATTTTGACCACACACCCAAGGGTCTGCCAAGGTGGCCAAAGATCTGCTAGCAGACAATGGGGTGCCTGAAGGGTCCATCTAACACAGGACTGCAACTCTGACAGCCCCATCTGAGCCCTCTGACCTGAGACACAGGCTGGATGGCAATGGACAGAGCAGGGGAAAAAATACAAAAATACAACTCTGCACGGGGGGTACTGCTGCACACCAGATGAATATTAAGTGCTCTCAAAACCATGGACAGTGGGAGACTGAGCTCTGATTTCTGCACACCGAACCTTGGGCCAGATTTCCATAAGAAACACACTTAAGGGAGCTCCCATCATCTCAAATCAGTTCGAGCTGCTTCAATCACACTCCAAGCATCTCAAATTCAGGCCCACTGTGACCCTGAATTAGGTCAGCAGGACAGGACAGGCCCGTGCATTCTGGGTTTTGGGAAGCACCCAGCACAATACCAGCATTCATTTTTCCAGACTTTCAAAAAAAAGTGTCTAGAAAACTTGAATTCATTAACAGACTCAGGAACTTGATCTTGCTTGTAACAGCAGCCTCTAATTTCACGTTAAGAAAGAGTATACATCACACAAGGGCACTATGCAAAACCTCCCCAGCTCTAACTTCTGCCTAAAGGCACAGCTCAGGATTAAAAAGCCTTTGAGGACTGGGATTTTTAGACAATGTCAGGAGGTATTGTTTGACACACAACAGACAGTTGACAAACACAAAAGGAAGTCTTATTTCATGCAAAGGCAGGCTGAGGTTTGTGTATGGCAAGGAGCATCTCAGACAAAATCCCCTGCATGGTCCACTTTTTCCACTCCAAATAATCAGTTGCACATTAAGCAAAGAAATCAGTTATTGCTAGGAGTCAGGTGTCATGTCACATCAGATACAACAATAAAACCACACCCCTTAAGAGCCTAGGTTTATAACAAAAGCAAGGATTTGATAGCATTTCCACCTAAAGCAACTCATCCTTCCTGAACATACCACAGATACAATTAAAAAATTACAGTGTGTTCACAGCATGAACTACTACACATAAAACAACTCAACAGAAAGCTCTATCTCTGCAGATACCTTATTACTCAGATTAACTGATTCTATTATCCACAGGAATAGACTACATAATTTACAAAACCAAATTAAGACCCAACAATAGCAGTGATGCACCTCTTTGCAAAAGTTTAGTTGGTACTTTTAGCCAAAAACAATAAAAAATTTAGTCAGTGTAAAAGATACAGAGAGACCAAATATCATCTGGGTGCCATAAACTCCAGTTTACGTACATAAAACATTAGGCAGAAGCACAATTCTCAAACAAATTTAGAAAGAACTAGCAGTCACAGGGTTGTTTAAGTATCAGTCCACTTCTGGAAGCATTTAAACTAGAAAGCCTTAGAGTAACACATGGAAATAATCCTACTCACCTTTCCTATGGCAGAGGAACAACCTACACAAATCCCAGCACAGACTCAAGAGCTGCTTTATACAGAGGCCACCACACACTCTTGGCTGGTTACCTGCAGGGAAAGAATAAACACCGAGTGCTCACAGAAAGAGCCCACGAGTGCAAATGGCTATGCCAGCCACCATTTGCTCTCAAAGCTGTTAAAGAAATAGAGCACACACCCCTCGTACGGACTGGGAAAGCTACCAAATGCCTTCTCCCAAAAAGAGATGCCAACGCACAGCTCCTGCATTTCCAACAAGGGGAAGTTTCACGTCTCCCACATGCCCCGGGATATCATTTGCACCCTAAGATTTGTTTAGGCTGCAATTACCATAGCTCCAGCGTGCAGAACTCTACCAAAAGCTCTGGGCCACCATGGAGGATACAGACGGCAGACCCGGACCCAGCACAGAGGCACTGGAACAGGTTGTCCAGAGAAGCTGTGGATGCCCCATCGCTAGAGGTGTTCCAGGCCAGGCTGGCTGGAGTCCTGAGCAACGTGGTCCATTGGCAGGTGTCCCTGTCCATGGCAAGGGGGTTGGAACTAGACAGCCTCTAAGGTCCCTTCCAACCCAAACCATTCCCTGTGGTTCGCTCTGGGATAGAACAGAAACCCAGCTCAGCACAGGAGAGCAGCGCACGGCGCTCAGGGTAACACCTTACCCCGGCAGAGCTCTTGGACAAGCGCAATTTTAAAGGTCTAACACCAAAGGCGGTCACTTCCAAGGCTCCTGCTCCAGCCGGGACAAGCTCCCTTGCTCATCCCTTTTATAAGGCGTCCCTGTGCCGAGCACCTGCGTGTCCCAGCCCTGCCCGAGCGCGGAGGCTCGGCCACAAGTAGGGCAGCGCCTCCCGGACAGGCAAAAACACCCACACACAGACACAGACAGAGCCGCGGGCAACCAAACGCGGCCACGGGCACACACGCCGTGCCCCGCAGCCACCGCCCCCTCGGGGAGCCGCCGCTTGCCCGGGGGACACCACCACCACCATCCCTCCCCGGAGTGCAGGCACAGCCCCGCCGAGGGAGTCCCCCCGAGCCCAGCGCCGCTCCACCCCGTCCCCCACGGCCGCTCCCCGGGCCCCGCGCTCCCGGGAATTACCGGGCTGGAGCCGCCGCCGCACCGGGAGCGCCGCAGCCGCCGCCGGGCCGGGCCGGGCCCGCACCGCGCGTCTTATTGCTGCCGCCGCGCCGCCGCGCCCGCCAGAGCGGCGCGCCCTGATTGGCCGGCGGGGGCGATGGGCAGCGGCCCGGGCCAATGAGCGCGGCGCGGGGTGGTGACGCGCTGACCCCGGGCGCCGGGCCCCGCCCCAAGGCCGGCACGGGCGGCGCTGCCGTGCCCGGGGATGCCGCGGGAATGCCGGCCCTGCTCCCACGGGTGGTGTAGCGGGAATGCCGGCCCTGCTCCCACAGCGGGAATGCCGGCCCTGCTCCCACAGCGGCCATCCCGGCCCTGTGGGGTGGGTGTGGGGTGGGTCCTCCTGCGGGAATGCCGGCCCTCCTCCCGGCCGCCCACAGCGGGCCGATCCGCCGCCAGGGATGGCGGCTGAGATGCCGGCTCCCCCCCGCGCGGGGCTGGGCACGCAGGCGGCGCTTTGCCAAACGGAGGAACGGTGCGATGCCACCGGAGGCATCCAAAGCTCCGGCTGCTCCCGAATCCACCCTCGGACCGCCCAGCTCAGATGGGCTCCGTTGGGGGGGGGGGTCCTGCCCTGCCCACCGCCCTGGCAGCGGAGGGAGGCAAGCAGGGAGGCATCGCCAAGGAAGGCGCTGGGCTGCCCGCGGCCCCTGGACCCTTCCCAATTCCCTGCCCAGCCTCCTCCGTCCCAGCCCGCCTGCTGCCGGCCAGCACCGCCCCACTCGTTCCCAGCAGCCCAGGAGACGGGGCTCAGGGTCACTCCGACGGGGACTTTCCCAGGAAGGGCTCGCTTGTTCTTCCCGCTTTCAGGACCTTTTGGTTCTGGTGAAAAGCAAGGGTCCAAAATCTCGTTACTCATAATGAAATCAGCAGCCAAAAAAAAAAAAAAACGAACCCCATAGAAGTGAGTCTTCCTAAGGATCATGCTAGCTCCCTCATTCCCACAGGCTGTAATCCCAGTCTAAAGTAAATTAAAAGCAAAAACAAGTGGATGGAGCAGCTCTGGCTCGAAACGAGGGAAGTGGTGTGGGAAGATGGTATCCTTTAGTGTTTCTATTGCCATAGGTCTGATTTTATTTTTAAAAAGAAGCAGAGCACATCTTTCATACCCCATCAGTCATATTTTCTTCTCTAAATGCTTACCCTTGAATAGCCACAAGATAAAGGGCCACAAACTGGATGTACACCAAATGTGCTCTATCATCCTCCTTGCAGGGCATAGAGGTGATCTTCCCTCCTTAATAAGTTAAAAAGATAGTGCATGAAAATAAAAGATGGGCGATTCAGATTCTGATAGGAAAAAGTGGCATGAGTAAATTTAAGAAAATTTGGGACAGAGGCATTAAAATAATGTCTCTTAATATGCTGTGAGGAGAATGGTGTCTAATTTTACATTTATAGGGATTAGATCCTAAGAAGTCAGTGGGAAAGAAGGATGAGGCAGATGAAACACTGCTTTGCTAGGCTCACAGCAATGTGTGGTAAGAGTGGCCAGGCTGCTGGTGAGCAGCATCCTGCATCTCTTTGGTGGTTACTGCACTGACTTTGTTCCTCATTTATTTGGGAAGCTCTAGAAAGCATTCTGCATCTCAGGGAGAATACTTTCAATGCCTTTCCTGATAGAGCTATCCCTGACCTCATCACAGAACCACAATAAAATCTGCTGCTTCTGCAGAATATTTCTACTGGATGTGCATTGTACTTAACAGTTACACATAAAATCCTTTTCACCTCATCCACCAACTTTAATATTAACAACTACCTTTCATTTCTGTCAACTCTGTCTAAGACAGAACTTACAGTACAAACCCAGCCCAGCCTATGTAATCAAAGCAATATTCAAGTTCACTGTGTAGAAGAGTTTGATTTGCCACACATCAGCTCGAACTGGTGAAGAGAATTGCTCCTGCATCCCATTGCATGTGCAGTCACCCTGCTTTCAGGCAAAGTGGTTGGTTGACTTTGTAAGGAAAAGAAGCAAAGCTCCTAGAGACAGAAGGAGAAATACCTGTTCTTGAATATCAGCACTATGAGCATTGGCTGTATGTCAATCATTAAGAATACAATTAACAGAAAGAAACATTCTATGCCAATATGCAGTCACAACTATAAGTGAGTCGACAGTAACCCATGCCACAGTTCAGGACCTCTATGGCCATCAAATACAGATTTTTGTCTCCTTTAGTCTTTAAGCAAGAGCACTTCATTAGCATGACAAAAACAGGGATATGACTTTGATTCACGTTTCAAACTATCCAAGGACAGAAGAGTCCCAGCCATATCCCTGTGCGTGACTTCTTGCAGACAGCTCCACTCACTTGGCAGCTATTATCTCTCAGACCAGCTGGGTTGTGTTTTTCAGGGTCTCTGCTCTGGAGCCCTTCCAGGCTGTTGCATTTAGCTGGAATGTTTGTGGCAGAATTAGTCCAGGAAACTCCTTCCCTCAACATATAAACTTCCGCCGGGACACCAGGGCAACTGCACCACACCAAATAAAGGCCTGGAGCTGAGCAAGGCAGAAACAGAAGAAAACAGAACTGGAAAGAAGAAAGGCTGATTAATGATTGATTAAAACTGTGGTAAACAGGAATATTCTTCACTGGTTATGCCCTTGGTACTCTTTCATAGAATAGTTACTTTGTTCAAAGCCAGATCCAGTGGTTGCCAGAGCATTGCAGACATACCCATTCCAATTTCCAGAAAACCCTGAGCTCTTTGTTTACAACGATTTGATATGTAATCTGTCTTCATTAATAATTTCATCCTCAAAATAAAGTTCTGTAATCAAGTCCTTGCACTCTTTAATAACTCCGAAACCCTCTCTTTAAAACTTCCCCTGTGTGTTTTCCTTCTGCATGAATTTGTCTCCTTTTCTAGACTCTCCCTACTCCTTTCCAGCCCATTCTCTCTGACCCAGATGTGTACCCAGGGAATCCTCCCTCACTTTTTTCTCGGATGCAGGCCCATTCAGGCCATTTTCAACACTTGACATTTTTTCCCCCTACAAAAGACCTAGATCCTGTTTTTTCTCTGTCTGCTATCCACGCTATTGTCTCACATTCCTCTGCAACTATTCTGACGGCCCATTTTCACCCGCGGGACAAAGTAGTATGGAGAAAGCTCTGGGAGTACAACACACTATGCAGAGAAAAACATCCTTACTGCCTCCTGAGAATTCAGAACCACAACATGGAAAAATGACTCTGGCTAAACCCATCTCCTCATATGGCTCCACACACCAGACCTCGGTCTGTAACACAAGGAAAATGAACCCTTTTCCATCCGAGCTCAGGGAGCAGGAACAGGCAAGGACGTGCCAGGCTTCCTCCTCCCTGGTGGAGCCACTCACCACATCTTGCAGTACCCACACGTGGCTCTCAGCAGTTCCTTGGCTCAAGCACAGCTGTGCGTGGGTAATTTCTCCTCGCACACCTAATCCCTATTTGTCAACAGATCACACCACCACGTCTTAAACCAAGCCTATTATTACCTAAGACTTGGGGGTGCACCTGACAGAGCAGCGAGGCACACCTTGCACACCGGGTAGTCACCCAATTACAACTTAAGCTCCTTAGCAAAGGCCCTTTTTCATCTTTTGTTTTACTACTTTAGGCACTGCTTGACACCTGCTTAATACAATGCTGCTTTCATTAACGCAGTGGGGCTTTCATCCTGTTGGGATATGGAGGCAATATGCAACTTCAGTACCTCAGTACATTCTCTTTGTATCAAAACCACAAGTGTAAGTCCATGTGAAGAGAAAATAAAGTACTCTACCTTTTTTATCTTCTCTCCCTCTCTAACTGCATTGCTTGGAGGGAAAATCTGTTTAAAAAAAAAAAAGTGTGTGTAAGCACTAAAACTAACCCTGCATTTGTCACCAGAATCAGAGCTTTAGTCTTTAAGTAAGTGCAGAAGTTTTTCTGAATCATTAATACCAAATAAATGACAGAGAAAGAGGAAGAAAATACATAAAAGCCTTAATTACATGCAAAACAGATGGAGGGAAGCTGCTTTGTGAGGCACCGTATTCTACACCTGAAGTGGGAACTGAATTTTTTATGCAATCCCAATGGCGAGGTACTGGTAATGTTATTCTGAAGTCAAAAAGGTGGCTTCTGTCTGCTCTTCTGAAATATTAATTAAATAAAAATATTTTATTTCTGCATATCCCAAGCTGAGATCATACACATGGGGAAAAAGCTTATATTCTCTATGCCCTTAAAACCATTACATTGTCATCTTCAAATAAACACCTCAGCACAGCAGGTGCCTAGAAGATACAAAGCAGTGTGTGGAACACAATGTTCTGAAGAAATCCTCATGGATATAGTTCTAGTCTTCAAAAATACCTCTAAAAAAAGTTTTACAAGGTGTCAGTGGCTGGGAAAACAAAATCCTTTCTCACAGTCAAAAGTTTTCCCATTTCTAGAGCCAGAGACAAAATTTGAAGTTTTACAAGGTTCACTTTTAAATTTTGTGGGTTTGGAGGGGTTTACATTTCAGGTTTTGGTTTGGAGCATTTAACTGGTTTTCAGTCCCAAAATGGTACACATTAACTTACTGTAGCAGTATCAAAAGCAAAGAAAATCCTGTGATGAATCTGCCTTTTTCCCCCCATGATAAACAAAGTGCTCTAGACACCAGACGTCAGTAAGGAACTGTCTGGGAAGAGATAATTTAAAAGGGCTTTGAAAAAAAAAAGAAAGCAGCAGGGTGGTGTCTAGTCACGATAAGTTATTTTGAAAACAGACTGGATAGTGCTGATACTAGAGCATGATGACAGCACACAACAATCTGGGCAAATACAGCCAAAAGGGTAAAATAGGAACTTCAATGGCATTGCAGAGAATGGTGAGAACGACACCACACACCACACATACTCAAGTTCGTGTGTATTAATGTCTTGCTATGAAAAATTAATGGTTCACCTCAAAAACAAAAAGCTACTCTAAAGTTTGTTACTTCCACAATGAACCCTGGGCTAGCTAGGACCTTGTTGATGTGTGTGTGCAGAGTTATCTCTATCTGTATTTATGAAGTTTCTTTTCTCACAAACACTCTACAAATCACAAAGACCTTTTTCTGGTGCTTCTTATGTTTCTGTCCATGGTATGTGGCTCTCTTGCATCACACCAGTTTACAAAACAAGACTGCCTGGAGGCTTAGTTTGGTTTTGAATGGAGCACAAAAATGAGTTTCCTATATAAAAAGCCTGTCCTATGTGTCATGATTAGATAATATCAATAGAAGGACTGAGTCACACTGTTCTACTTTACTGTAACTTCTCAGAATTCAGTGGGGCTGCTCCTGACTTTAAAAAACAACATAATCAGGCCTCTCTTTTACAGGATTGTTTCCCAGGAAACTTTAGGAGTTAGGTTGCTAAATAAATAGCTGTGTATCACAAGTTAATTCATGCTTCCTCCCCCTCCACCCTGCCTCATTTCTTTAACAAAAAAGGAGCATGAGTGGAAAGACAGACAGGACTAATAAATCATGCATGATGGGGAGTCAGAATATCCAACTTCCCAGAGTTTCTCAATTCGAATTTTCATCTGTTTTACTTACAGGGAAAACCATTCACTTAAATAATTTTGTGCCTGACTTCCACTCTTTTTTGCTTCAGAATTAGTCAGAATTCCTCTGTTTTGTCATCAGATCTAGTTATCCACGGAAGGGCCTGGCAAAAACAGTTTGCCTGTAATTCAGTATCTCCTTTTTATCTTACAAAGAAAGAGACTTTTCTGCTTCCCAGAGACACAAGGCACTATCCAACATTAAACATTTTGGATAGGTCAAGCACTTGTTTAAACATTCAGCATTGCTGTCCTTATCCTTCTCTGTACAAGTCTGCATCTGTAATGTATCAAACAAGGGACTGGGCCAAGATCAATACAATGGATGTGAGAGGAAAAAAAAGGGCAGTACGGTCCTGCCCTTCTCAAGAAGGCTTTTGCAGAAGTAGATATATCTGGCAACAAACCACCTGTCTTCTTTTGGGGGAAGGGTATAACACCTCTAGAAAGACACCACAAAATGAGGCCCACGCTACTGGACCAAGGCCTCTTGTCCTTCTAAAGACACAGAAATTTTAGGGATGAAGAAGCCACTTTATCTGCTCTTACGGTTGCATGTAGTTTGGGGGTGCAGCTGGGAGCACAAACCAATTTTCCTGGCTTCTGCAGCAACCCACACGTGGCCACCTGGGGTTCCACACGTGCTCTGGCTGCAGGACAAGCAGAGTGCCCAGCAAGACAATTGCTGGAAGCCTCGTGCTGGAACAATGAGCAGCTCATGGCCTCCTCCCCGCACGGCCTGAATTCCTTCTGGAAATGACAGATGCTGAGAGTGCGGGAGCCCATCTGACCAACCCTAGAGCAGACCTGGAGCACGCAGCCATGTAACTGCACAGCCATGGATTAGTGAAGGACAATGAGCCGAACTTCTGTGGCAGTCACTGGGCCTTCCACATCCCCACTAAATGTTCATATTGCCCACGGGTCCTGCCATGTGACGGGAGAAACACCACATGAGGTTCTGCTCTCGTATTTACAAAACCTGAGTAACTCAGTCAGCTAAAACCATCTGGCTCCCCTGTTGTGTACGAGTTCAGGTTATAAAGCAATTTCTATTCAGCTCTAACTGTACAGATTCCACAGTGGTATTTTTCATGTTGTTCCTAATCAAGATGAACTCACTGGTTTTACTGTGTGCTTCGCTTTGTTTTGTTTTTCAAACATGAGGAAAATATTTCCAACAGTTTTCAAAACTTCTGTGTTTTTTAAAAAGGAAAACATATCTCTTCCTTCACTCTTAGGACATTCAAAGCATCCCTTTCCTTGTCAAAACTAGACATGGCTTACTGCTGAAACTTGACAGGAAGCATGAAAATATTTTTCCATGAGAACAAGAGCCTCCACTTGGCATGAAAAATAGTCAACTGTTCTCTAAAGTGATGAGCTTTGGAAAACCTACAGTCTGCATATACAAGAAAGGAAAATCCCACTCCTGTGATAACCATGCCTACCAACAGAACTGGACAGGAATGTAGGTCTGGGATGGGCGAATTTTCCATTTATAGATGAGATGGGTTTGGATGCTGGCCATGGTGTTCTCCCTGTTTAATTGAAGTTGCCTACCCCCTCATTACAAAGCCCATTCTCCCACAGAAACAACTGAGAACATTTGGTCTTTGTTGATGCTTTGGTACCTGCTCTTTTTACAGGGCTTGACCTAGAGAAAATCAAGGAAAGTATTTGCCAGTCCCACATTAATCCACCTCTCCGGTCTGTGATCAGAAGGTTTCTTTTTACAAGTTAAAGAAAAGACACAAAAGACATGTTCCTGCTTCCACAGCAACCAGTCCTGGCTTGTGCGAGGAAGTTGCAGTTTAATTAAACCAGTTCAAAAACTGATGCTGTTAAATTAATGTGAAGTCTGTGGGAGGATGGATGTTGTTTTGCTGGAGTGCTTTCTACTGTTTTAACTGAAGTGGTAAGGAAGGGATTTAAGCTAAATCAATACACAATGTACTTCAACTGATATGTGTCCAAAAAAGGCATTTGCATCAACATAATGAAACGGTGCAAGATTTTCATGTAGACAAGACTCAGAAGAAAATGTAACTATATTATTCTTTGGGAATATTGTGAACATGCCTTGTTTTGCCCTCGTCTGCTGTCAACACCTCCTCCACTGCCTCCAGGGGTCTGCTCCCCACTGCCTGACAGTTTTATTAACTATCTCTTCCTGTCCTCTTTACCCTCAGGTACCCACTTGTTGGCAAGTTACACTTCTCTTTATCACCAAACCACCACCCCATTTGATGTAGTTCTGAAAAACTGTAGCTTCCTGCAGTTCTGCTAAGTTAAAAGGTTCCTCTTCAGGGTAGTTTCAACCTGATGTTCCCCAGGTTTTCCCCTTTCCTCTATTTGTTACAGTAACAGTTACTGCAGCTTCAGAACACAATCGGCTGGGTTTTTCTCAGAACCCAAAATAAATTGTTTCAGGCTTCCTTTGTGCCCAGTGCTGTGGGAACATCAGACTGTGACTACTCCTTCTGGGAAGCCCATCTTGCTCCAGAGGGTGACACACGGTGAGTAAGCAAAAGGCCATTTTTAAAAAGGCCATTTTTAGCAGCTACTTTCTCAGCTTGGCATGATATCCCAGCACCTCTTGAGCTCACTGGTTTACTCGACAAGAGTGGGGAATGTGCTTGGGAAAAAGGAAAACGTCAGTCCTTACTCTTCTTACTGTTCTTGGTTCATCCCCCAGAGGCCAGCACGGCCAGGCCAACAGATGCAGATCCTGAGGGATGCAGATCCTGAGGGATGCAGATCCTGAGGAATTTTCTCTCCCCATTTTGCCCGAGCCACCACCACTGCTGCAGTGTGAGCTGCAGGGGGATCCCAGGAGGGGATCTTTGGGGATGAGGCACCGGAAAACTGCCAAAATCACAACATCCAGCCGTTCCAAGGATGCCAGGGCCAACATACTGAATAGGTTAGAGTTTGGTACTACAGTGGCTGAACAAAGAGCTGGCACTGCTGGCAGACTTTTTTAATAAATGGCTCACTTCCATGCCATTGAATCCATGGCAAACTTCCCAGTGGGAGCAGCCTCTGGCTGTAAATGTGCAGTTAACAACCCCAGCCTGTACAGCACACGCTGCTTCCTCCCAGCTGCACATGGCCCACAGCCCCCACTGATGGCTGCAGTCAGAAACGAGCTGGAGGTGCTGAGCACATCAGAGTGCTCCCAGTCACAGTAAATCCAGCCACACAAAAATTTTAGACAGTCTTCCTGTTTCTCCTCGGACATAAATGTTGAAAGTAAGTGCCTCGTTAACAGGAGGGAGAAAACAGACTTGATTTCCCTCCCACGTGCATAATAATGCAAGCTTTGGAACATTTTTGAGACACAGGGGTGAGTTGAAGCAGGAGACCATCTCATACATTTCAGTGCAAAACACAGCAGGGAAAAGGAAATTCTTTTTTGTGTCTTTAATGTAAGGATCAGACAATTCAGAAAATTGATATGTTAGTGATAACTGGCTAATTTCCTCTTTAAACCCAGGTTTGTATCTTTTGAGTCCATACCAGAAAATTTTCAAGTCTATTTATTTATTGCAAATGTAAGCCAACTTTACTTTTTTTTTTTTCCTTATCCTGTTTTAGGAAAAGAGGCAGAGGAAGAGAGATTTCCGATTTCTCATTATTACAAAATCTAAGGGATAAAATCTGCAATTCAACCTGCTGAGTTAAGACTGAAGAAATGCAAAAGCCACACACAAGTTTAACTCTGCCCCCGTGTGTGCAAACGTGAAAACACATCCATCCACCTGGATCCTGCTGGGGTTTTGTGCTAAAGGTTGTGTTAGCTTCTGGCAGTAATTATATACGGCATCCACGATGACCATGAAGCTACAGGACACCTTTTCTCTTCTATGCTCACGTGTCTCCACATTATGAAGCTCCTTTAGGAATGCACTGGCTGCTAAAAAACGAGTCATAGAGATATGTCTGCTGCCCACAACAATAAAGCAAGAAGTGAAGAAATGGGAAAAAAAAGAAAAGGCAGCACTCGAATTTTACCAGAGGGATGATTCTATTAAGACTGGGGAAAAACAGGGACTTAATTTTACTTGTCACGTTTGGCACACATGCCCTGTGTGAACTTCCCTGTTCTACACCATGCCTCACCTTCCAGCCTGAGAAGGGGATACCAGCACCTTTGGGGGGAGTGAAAAGGAACTCCTGCTTCCTCTGCAAACTCCCACTGAGCTTTCTCCAGCTGCCTCACTTCATCAGCACACAAGGTGACAAGGCGATCAAGGGGAGACCAGCCCAGACCACCACCACTGTGGTGGGGACACGCTGCTCCAGCCAAGAGCTCAGCCCACAATCACACACCCGGCAGCTCCGGGAGCTGGGAGCAAGGATCTGGATCATGTCCTACCCTGGGACTTGTTTACTGACAATTTTCGGGACACCCCCGGGCTTTACCAGTGACAATCCTGGGCCGAAGTGCTCCTGAATGAAACCTTCTCTCTCAGGAAATCTATGGGGGGAACTGCAACAGGGCATCAGAACACCTCGGCACGTGGCACACGAGACACACATGGACAATCCCTGGGACACGGACAGGGAGCTGATCCCTGCAGAAACACCAGCCAGACCAGGACACACCTGCCCTCAACCCTTATCTTTTGATAAGGGAAAGGTCCACAGGGCGCACCACTGCCACACCCCAAGCAATCACCTCCTCAATTTTTAATTGATTGCAGCTTTCACATTAACCTTTGTGAGCCGAGTGTACAGAGGAAAAGCCACAGCCTTGTTTGCCAGATATGGGAGGGCCCAGAGCACCAGGAACGCCCCAGCATCAACCCCTGTCCTGGGCAGTGACCAGGCACTGCTAAACCCAGCAGGCAAGAGGCAGCTCAGAGGGAGTGCAGGACCATGGCTACCTACGTGCAGCTAAACACCACTGCCAAGATGCCCGTCGTGGGGCTGGGCACCTGGAAGGTAAGAGCTTCAGAGAAAAACACCTGTACTGCAAGAGCTCCCAGGCACAAAACTGCACTGCCCCTGGTCCAGCTCTGGGGAGCTGCCCTGGTGCTCTCTGCTCTGCCTGGCTGAGTGTGAGCTGGCATGGAGCTACAGATAAGTGGCTGGAGGTTGATTTCCAGTCCTGGAGTCCATGTTTATCACTGCAAGAAATAGTGTTCTTGTAAAAGAAAAAAAACCCCACCAACCTGGACTGTGGGGGGATTGCTTTCACTAACATAGTTTCCCTGGTTTTATTTTGCTAGGATACAGGTCTTTAACAAGCACTGATTTGAGATTCTTAATATTTATGCATTTTTTCAGTCTGCAGCTGGGCAAGTAAAAGCTGCAGTGATGGCTGCCATCGATGCTGGGTACCGCCACTTTGACTGTGCTTATGCATACCTGAATGAGAATGAAGTTGGGGAAGGGATCCAGCAGAAAATCAAGGAAGGTGTTGTGAAACGAGAGGATCTCTTTGTTGTCAGCAAGGTAAAGATCCAATGATCCTGCAGTCTGGAGCACAGCTGGGGGAATGCTTTGTCTTTTGAGTATTTTGCTAGTGAGAAGCTTAAGTTATGGAGACAAACTTTTTGCTGTTGGATAAAGCAAATCATAACAGCATTCAGGTCACTCCTGATGCAAGCTGACAGCTTCAGCCTGTTTGGTATGGAGGGGTAGGAAGGATACACTCTGCACCCTGCTGTGGTGACCCAGCAGTGCTGGGAGATGGATGAGGGGAGGCCAACTGCAGGCTGATTAGTGCAAAAGAAGGGAAGCAGGAAAAGGGAGGGTGGGCCAGGTAGCCCCCAGCAAGGTAGAAACATGTGAAGCAAAGGTCAGAGACAGCTCCATGTAAAGGACTGACAGGCAGAACCAGCTTGCTAATGACACCTTGGTGACTGCTAAAGCACAGCAGAGCACACAGGCCTGGCACTGCCTGGTGCTTGTTCCAGTAGTCGGGCTCAGAGCATTCCAAAGGGGTGTCCCTGCAGTGGGAGGTGTCATTCTGGGCACCCGGGGACACTGTAATCTGTCCCAAGGAAGGTGGGGTTGGTGGGTTCCCTTTCTTATTACAAAAATCAGACTACTTGGCTGGAATCTGAAGTTACTTCTTACCTAAGTAAAGGCTGGTGGCAACCACTCACTCTGTCTTACCTCTTCTTGGCTTTGCCTGCTATAGGCAGTGCAGGAGTTCTGTGAGTGCTCAGGAAGAACAGATACACGACTGCCTCTGAAAGCCAAGGCAGACCCTGGCCAAAAGGGGGTGGCACAAACGGTGTGGGAGCTAATGCAGCCAGAGACTGCTACACACTGCCCCCACAGCCACAGGCCAGTCCCAGCCCACAGCTGGGACAGCACTAGCATGGCCTCATTCCTTCCAAAGAGCAGGGAGCATTCCTGTGCTGTGCAGGAGAGCACCCAAGAGCTTTAACCAGGAGGTCACAGTCTGCCCTGTTTTATCTCCAGCTGTGGTGCACCTTTCATGAGAAGCCTCTGGTGAAGGGAGCCTGCCAGAAGACTCTTGCCAAGCTGAAACTGGATTACCTGGATCTCTACCTCATCCACTGGCCTTTTGGCTTCAAGGTACAGTAGCAGCAGGTCTCACCCCTGGCAGAGCTCCTCAGAAGTGCCAGGAGTGCTCGCAG
The DNA here is from genome assembly GCA_026261815.1 of Monarcha castaneiventris obscurior. Lineage (NCBI taxonomy): Eukaryota > Metazoa > Chordata > Aves > Passeriformes > Monarchidae > Monarcha > Monarcha castaneiventris. The sequence goes on from JAMPIT010000884.1 coordinate 15,913,517, forward strand.
CACCACTGCTGCTGCACTGCAGGCCTCTGGCTGCCAGCAAAAGCTATGCCTCTTTCCCATTCTTTTACAAACCCAAAGCGTGCTCTTCTGAAAGAAAAGCCCCTGGGACAGAGGGGTGCAGTTTGCTGCCTGACAGAACTTCTTTCCTCTGCAGGTTGCAGGATCACACAGTTAAAGGAAACACTTCTGTTTGCCATTTCTTTCTTTAATCATCAAACTCTCCATACAGTACAGATTGAGCTCACCTTGTCTGTAGGAGCCTTCACAGACTTTGGATTTCAAAAGATGAGGTTTTCGGGATCAAGTTTTCACCAACTACATGGACTTCAAACCATTTATGGCAGCATATATATATATACACACACATATATACACAGACACATACCTATCAAAATCTCTGTTCTACCTTATGCTTTTGAGCTCAACTCCATTCCTTCAATATTGTTTTAGTTTGCTCTAAGTGGACAAAGCAGTCAAGTGCAACTGCACAATATTGTGGCATTTAGAAAATTCCAATCATTCAAACTACTTTGGCCATACTGTCTAGCTACAGGCTGTTCCAATTTTCCTAATACAGCCATTTCCATAGTGAGCCTCCCCACGGGACATCTGTCAGCAGATGCACTCCAGTATAAATGTCTGTGTTCACAGGGCCACAGTCAATCCTCCCTATACCTTTCTAAAAACATCTAAAGAAGCTGTTATTTCTTAAATGTGCAAAACTCAAAGTGAACTCATGTAAGACTCCAGAATATTGTTCTATAAGTTAATCGCCTCCCTGCATGCACTTTGTGGATCATCACTTCAGAGGGTCCAGTACAAATACCTGTCTTTATTGGGATAGTAGATGACGAAAATGCATGAACTAAGAATAAGAAGTGACTGAAGAATGAATTAAGTTATGATGAGAATGACTTTATTTTTTTAGGCAATGTTAGCTTCACCTTCTTACATCCCTGCTGGGTGATTTTTACATAGCAAGTGTCTCAACAGAGATTATTTCAAGCTTTTTCTCTCTCTCTGACAGGCAGGAGAGGACCTGTTTCCCAAAGATGACAAAGGCATGGCTATCCCCAGCAACAGTGACCTTCTACAGACATGGGAGGTAAGTTCAGCCAGAGCAGAAAAGAAATGGCCTCTGATCTCATCAGTCTTTTCCATGCTTCCATTGCCTTCAGCAGTCACAGAACTGGTGTCTCATCCACACAGAATTAGTTGGAAGGAACACAAGGCAGTACAAAGCAGCTTTTTGTAACGGGCATGCTTAATCCTTCCCTGGTTATTCCTATTCTCCGAGTGTCCTACTTGACTGGAGCTGCACAAGCACTTCCAGTGGAGCTGCACACCAGACTGAAGCTAGAAAAAGTTCATTGTGGAACAATAACAAATGTACAATTGTTTTCATCACAGTTCTTGTGTCTTTCTCGAGTTGCTCAAACAAATTTCACAGAAATAAAGATATTTTAGGTTTAGAGATCTTGCCTACAGTGTGTGGTACAGCCCTCCAGTGCTTGCACAACAGTGGATTACTGAGTGTCATCATTCTTCTCCTCGTGCAACTCAGTGTGGATTTCTATCCACACACTCAGAGAATGAGAATTTGGGCTTGGGTGAGATGGCATTAATGTGCCAGCACCTGCTTTTCCCTCAGAGAACTTTGCAACTCTAAATTGTTATTTTGTGCTGCTTGTGGTGGGAAACAAGTCACATCAGGAAGATCATCATGAGCTGCCTTGCACACTGCATGATCATTTTGCTGTTTTAGGCCATGGAGGAGCTGGTGGACTGTGGGCTGGTGAAAGCCATTGGATTCTCCAACTTCAACCGTGACCAGATCGAAAGAATCTTGAACAAGCCAGGACTGAAGCACAAGCCTGCAAATGTCCAGGTGAGCTGCAAAGTGACTGGTTTTGTGGGATTATAAGTATCTGATTACAGTTGAATGAGGAGATGGGAAAAGGGGGAACAAAGTAGACATAGTGTGTACTTTAAATCCCTCTATGGATATTTCAGGTGGATACTTCTGGGGGTTTTTTTATCACCTTGTTGAACCACTGTTTAAGGATGTTGGAGCATTTCCCTGAAAACAGTCTTTCTGGAATAATAGAGAGCCCAGAGATGAGCTTTGTGAAACCCTTCCAGCAAAAACTGTATGAGCACTTTGTATCAAAATGTGTGGTTTTAATACTAAGGATGGGTATTATCATGTAGGCCACTGTCAAATTAGGGAAAAAAGCAGCCTCTAAGTGGATTAGGAGATAATTTATGGAGCACAAAAATATTGCAACAGTTCTGCCACTGTCAGACTCTTTGTTTCTGTGTTGGCAGATTGAATCTCATCCATACCTGACCCAGGAGAAGCTGATCAAGTACTGTCAGTCCAAAGGGCTGGCTGTGACTGCATATTGTCCCCTTGGCTCTCCTGACAGACCATGGTAAGGCTGCTTTGCAACGTGCCAGGGAGCTCTTGGGGATTATGACTGAAGCACTGAGACCACACGTGCACCACTCATTCCTGCATTTGAACACAGATCTCTGTTGCTGTGCTGAATCTTTCTATGGAGGTTTCTTTCCACTGATTTTTTTTCTCTGTCTAGGGCTAAGCCTGGGGATCCTTCCCTTCTGGATGACCCCAAGATCAAGGAGATTGCAGCCAAGCACAACAAAACCCCAGCACAGGTGGGTACTCCTTCCCAATTTAGGAAAACAGAGCTCAGGAAAGGGTAGAATCTCTATCCCCGCCCCATGAATTGTGGCACTCCTCTGATTCTTCCCTAACAACACAGATTTTTTAACTATATTACCTCCAAGACACATTATTAACTCTTTGGCCCTCAAAAAGATTTTTGACCCACCATCAGATGTCACTTCCCCTTTCAAGTCCTCTTGCAGAGAATGAAAGCCCTGCATAGACTGATAAAATCCCAGGTGCAAAGGAAAGGAATTGACTGGCCCAAACCTGGATGGGAAGGGAGGTTTCCTATGAGGCCCCACTACTCCCCTCTTTGCTCTCCAGGCAGTGCAGCCAAGGCTGCAGGGACAGGGATGATTTGAAATGCAGCTCTGCAGAAGCAGGTACAGCTTAGGGAAAACAGCTCTGCCATTCTCCCTCTGACTCGGTTTTCTGTTCTTGCAGGTTCTCCTTCGCTTCCAGATCCAGAGAAACCTGATTGTGATTCCCAAATCTGTCACCCCCCAGCGCATTGTGGAGAACTTCCAGGTGAGGGATCAGGAGTGAGCTGGGTGCTGCCCCTCAGGGATGCCTTGGCTTCTCCCTGCACAGCAGGCAGTGATCCTTTCTCACCCTTGCCATGTCCTCCTGCAGCAAGAGGACCGGGCTTCTTCCTTCTTTATGCTGTGTTAACCCAGGCCTACTTTTTGAGAGTTTAATCAGCAATCCTTACGTGATATTCCCTGTTCCATGGCTTGTGGATGAATGAGGCACAGCTTGCTTGGAATCCCCACGGTGTCAGAAACATCTCATCTAAAATTATGTTCATAATCTTAAAAAAATGTTCATAAAATCGTCCCTGTGTCCATAAAACAAGTTGTTCTTCTTAATTCAGTGGTCCATGAGTGAAAATGGATTCTCCATGTGGAGCTGCTCTTGTATTTCTGTTAGGTTTGTTCCAAGAAGTGATTTCCACCTGTTTCCCTGTTTAGGTGTTTGACTTTGAACTGACTAAAGAGGAGATGGCAACTATTCTGACCTTCAACAGAAACTGGAGGATCTGTGAAATGCACATGTAAGTGACACTGCTTGGCTTTTTCAACTTCTAAGTTGTGAATATTCTTTACAAAGAATTTTGTGTCACAGCTTCTAGGAAACATGAAATTCAATTTATTTAAAAATCACAGCAACTCAAACTCCATCTGGTTTATCCCCAAAAAAATAACATTCTCAGGAGAGGGCTTAATATTTTCATTTTAAAAACAAAACAAAAAAATTAAACCAAACTACATTCTAATTTTGAATTCTTAGTTTTCAGGAAACTCTCTGTAACTTGAATTACAAAAAAAGGGGTTCTGGATATTCAACCCATCTTTGTATTAGAGAAAGGAGGTCATGTATCTCCACCTATTCTTGCTGTAACTCCACAATGCAGATCTTCCCTTGGTGGCTCCTCCATGCACCCAACACATCTCTACACAACATTTAGATCACATGCGAAAAAACCATTCTCTTTCATTTGTTTCAGGTCCAAAAATCTCAAGGAATACCCTTTCCATGCAGAATACTGAATGTGCTTGCAACATGGCCTTCACTAGACCTCTGGTGTCTCATTTGCCTCTGTTCTAACTTTATCAAGTTCTCTTATTGCACCCGCCTTGGTGGTGCCAGTGAAGACACAGGATGTTTGTCCCATGAAATTTGGGTTTTTTGGAAGAAGGAAAGAGTATTTTCTACAGCACCACCATTCAGTGATTGCCTTCAGTCTCACATCAGCAGAAACCAGATGCTGACAAACTACAAAAAACACACCCCACAGATCCACAATTTCATCAGAGGTGTCACATATTTTAAATAAAATTAACTTTAAAATGCAAAAACCTAATTGGCTGAAAGTTTTCTGTCTACTGTAGGAAAAACCCCAAACCCTCCCACCCAGAGATGGCTGCAGCCACCTGCACTGTGGGGACACAGATCCTGCCTGGGACACTCAGCATTTTCCCCGGGCATCCCACGCTGTCCCCTCCTCACCAGCCACAGCCCCACAGCCCTGCTGGTGCTGGGGACATTTTGGCCGTCACACAACCCGAGTGTCTGCTGGCACAGGAGGCTCAGCCCCTCAGTGCAGAGCCAAACTGCCAGCACCTGAGGATTTTCTCCCCAAAACCTCCCCTCTCCATTCTCAAAGATGTCATCCAAGACCATGTGCCTCCCAGCTTCCCAAAGGAAGCAGTCCATAAAGCCCCCAGCAGGGGTAAGAGATAGGAGATCATCCTGCAAAAAAATTACTCAATCAGTGAGGGCACAATATTCAATATGGCATGGGAGCCAAAGATGTGGGGTATTTCTACCACCTTTCACACTCTCCTTCCCTTGGAAAGCTGCTGGTCAAACGCTTGCTCTAACAATGGAGCCACCAGTGTGGGCAGAGTCACACAAATTTATCCAGATCATCCTTGGCTAAGGGCAGCACCTACTGCCTCATCCCACCCACACCAAAGAGTTCTCCTGCTCCCAGCTGAAGGGTCTCTCCTCCCATCCCAGGGTGTTGGAATCCAAGGCACGCCTCTGGCTGCCTTGGGAGGTCAGGGCATGCCTCTGGCTGCCCTGGGGGGTCAGGAGCCCCAGCAAGGGGGTCCCAGACCCTGGCAAGGAGCCCAGAATGGCACCGCCTTTGACCTCAGCCCATGGGAAAGTTACCAACACTGCCAGAATCATTGCAAGCCACCAGAGTGTGAAAATGAGTAGTGGTTTAGTATTTTACAAGGTAAAAAAGTAGATTTTAGGGCTTTTAATATGAGGACGAAGGGTTTAAGATGGAGGATTTTGGGTGTTGCCCTGTTCTCCTTCTCCATCTTCTCTGGCGGTGGTGGCACAAAATGATTGGTAGAGTGAAAAAGAGGTAGAAATTACGTGTATAGAATAGTAACTAATAAATGCGTTGTGAAGAATGGTTGGATGATGGAAAGGGCACAAAAAGGCCGGGACAGCCCAGGGCTGGGCAGTGCCCGCTCGGACTCAGCTGCATCAGATGTGCGGCCGGAGCTGAGAGCTGGCAGAGATAAGGAGAAATCAACAACCTGAAACAACATCTGCAGCCGCTTCTCATCTGTTCAGGCTCGAGGTAAAGCTCCACAGAGGTGAAGAAAAGAACCGGCGTTTGTGCAGAGTACCCAACTCCCACACCAGGGCACACACAACCTCCTGAAGCAAAGGAGGCAGCAGCAGGGTTGAGGCACATCAGCTTGCTGCATCAGGCCTAGGCATGAGGGATGCACAGACAGGAGCTGCCTGCTTAGGGCACATGCTCATAGTTTTATTTCTGGAGTTTCATTTTAATCACAGAGTTTGGTCAACTCACCCGATTAATAGACAAATACAAGAATTATCAAGGGTTAAGGCCTTCAAAAAAACTCTTGAAAAGACACAGAGAGGGCGGTGGGACCTCAGGGGATACTCCTGGCTTGATCTGAACTCAGTGCAAGAAAGAGGCCAAGGTTTTATAATCAGATTAAATCTCTATCCCCCTGTTTTATTCCTGCCTTAACAAGCACCTGGAAGTTGAATCAATGCACACCATTCAGCAACATAAACATTCTGTTCCAATATATACTCTTTTCTCAAAGGCTCTGCCATCATCTGACAACCCCAGCCCCACCTTCAGGACAGAAACAACTGACAGCTCCTGTGTATTGGCACGATCTGGGCAAGGCCACACACCAACAGGCACAAACAAAGCAAACACAAAACCTTCTGCCCAAAATCCTCACGTAAAAGACCAAGGTGTCTCTCACAGCATGCCTTGGGAAAACCAAGGAGCAGCTTCCACAGGAGAACATGAGCTCATAGAAGAAAGTGAGAGGAAGGACAAATTGCATTTCCCATCTCTGCCATCACACACTCTCCTTGCCGCAGGAATGTGAGCTTTGAAACTTCTCCACGGAAAGACAGGCTCAGAAGGAAGAGAACAAACACTGCAGGGTTCTGCCCTCCCTAAGAGGAGATGCTGTCCCACTGGCCAAAAAGCCAGGCTTGGCAAGCCTTCACAGAACACTAACAGCACCACTTCACCTCGGTGCTGCTCCAGTACACAATTTGATGGATTCTGGCAGTTTCCACACCAAGCCTGGAAACCCCCTCACCACTGACTGCTTCTGAACATGACACTGCTCACACAAATCACCGGCACGGCACCACAAGGTCGAGGGCCTCGGGAATACAAAGGAAAAGCAGGAACAAACTGGCATTTCAGGGCTCTCTGGGCTCACTTGAGAAAATGCACTGCAGACAAGGCAAAATGTGTTGTTTTTGCATTTTTCACTGACTTCTCTAAGCCACCAACCAGACCAAGAAGCTGAGCAGACTCAGAGCAGATCTACGGAGAAGGAATCCCAGAAAAGGATGAAAGATAAGCCCTAAGCTGTGTAACTGTTATGTGATTAAACTGCCAATACCACATCCCGCAGAGGACACCTGATAGCACTGACAGAAGACTGGAGGAAGATTAAAGGGAAAACTAATTATCTTGTCTGCCTTCAGAAAAACGAAGCAAAAAAAATCTTGCACATCTGCTATGGAGAGGCATCCAGAGAAAAATGCACCATTGTACACACTTCAGATTTATGTTTGTACCGGAATAAATTCTCCAAGTACAAGCAAACAGCAAAGTCTCCCAAGGAGCCTTAATATGCTAATATAGAGCACTTAAAAGATCCTGTTGATATTTTTTTCGTTGTATTGTGAACACCTCATCCATACAGCACATTTTGCCTCTCCAAAATTTCAAAGTCAGTTTCTAATGTGAAATTAAAAGGTCATTTTAATACCATTTACTTCTACACTTGTGTGTTTTGCTCTGAAATACGGTCTGCACCTCCCTAAAGACAGAGGAACAATGTGACACTCGCACTGCTCTTCAGTAGCTTTGAAAACACACTAAAACGCACTTTCCCCTAACACTTAAAATGAAGTGATTCGTACTGATTATTTCCGAAATTACTCGCTAACTCATCCTGAAGTGAAACTGTTTGTGCCATGCCTGTGCCTCTCTCGGGGAACCGAGCGAGTGTCAGAGCACGCCGGCACACGGCACAGGAGAGACACGCACGGACACCCCGCGGCACGGGGACAGGCCGCTGCAGGAGCCGATCTCTGCAGGAGCTGCAGCCGGACCGGGACACACGTGCGCTGAGCCCTTATCTTTCGATAAGGAACGATAAGGAACCTTTCGAGGGAAGGTCGGAGCGCCCCCAGCCAGCCCCACACGCCCCCTCAGCGCTGCGCCCCGCCATGGCCGCCGGGCGCGCCGCCATTGGCTGCGCTGGCTGCGGGCCCCGCCGCTGATTGGGCGGCGCGGCCGCCCGGCGCAGGGCGGCGGCGCTGATTGGCTGCGGCGCGGTGGGGCGGAGCGGAGCCATGGCGGCCATGGCGGGGTACGCGCGGGTCGGGGCCGCCGGCAGCGCGCCCCTGCTGGGGCTGGGCACTTGGAAGGTGAGGCGGGCTCCTTCTCCTCCCGGGACGGGACAGCTCCCGAAGGTCCCTCACCGAGCACGGCCTGCCCTTTCTCCCTTTAGTCCCCCCCAGGTAAGGTAACGGCTGCGGTGATGGCTGCCATCGATGCCGGGTACCGCCACTTCGACTGTGCCTATGTGTACCAGAACGAGAAGGAGGTTGGGGATGGGATCCAGCAGAAAATCAAGGAAGGCGTTGTGAAACGAGAGGACCTCTTCGTGGTCAGTAAGGTATGGATCAGAAGGTTATGGATTATGGACGTGCTGGTTTTACCTGTGATGTTTTTGCAGCGTTTAGCGTAGTTAAATGCCGTAGCACTGGAGACGCTTGTAATGTAAATGAGATAATTCCTGATACTGTTTCCTTGTTTCCTGTGCTGCCACAGTGTCATGGGCCAGGCCCAGCCCAGACCCGACTCCGTGTGAAGAGCACTAGGATAGCCTCATTCCACACCACCTTCCAAAGAACAGGGAGCATTCCTGTGCTGTGCAGGAGAGCACCCAAGAGCTTTAACCAGGAATTCAGTCTGCCTTGTTTGTTGTCTCCAGCTGTGGTGCACCTTTCATGAGAAGCCTCTGGTGAAGGGAGCCTGCCAGAAGACTCTTGCAGACTTGAAGCTGGGTTACCTGGATCTCTACCTTGTCCACTGGCCTTTTGGCTTTAAGGTACAGTAGCAGCAATGCCCATAACTTTGTTTCTTGTGACTGCCTTAACAGCCCAACCATTGTTCTGGCTGACAAGTCCGTGCCTGTTATCTGTGCCAGCACTGCTCTCCTGCTCAGCTTGACCCTGGCCATGTGACTGGGGCTCTTGGTCTCTGCCCCAGAGGCAGTTGTTTGCATACCCCTTTGATCCTGGGAATGATGGCCTGAAAACTCGAGGCAGGTCTGCCAGCTCCAAGCCTAAGACAGGCTACTTTCCCTTTCTCCTGCAAATCCAGTGTGTGTTCATCTCAAAATCACCCCTTGTGGGATGAAGGGTTGCACTTTGCTGCTTCTCTGCCGTTTTCCTTTGTGTGTTACAGAATCAGACAGCAAAAGAAAGCATTTCTGTTTTCCATTTCTCTCTGTGATCACCAAGTCCATAATGCAGTACAGATTGAGCTGACCTTGCTTGTAGGAGCCTTAGTGTTGTTCCACTGAGATGGGAATTTAAAAGGTGAAACTTCTGTGAGAGAGCTTAGGCCCCCCAAGATCAGTGAAGGAGTTGATGTCTCAGTTTGAATATTTCTAGTCACAGCCTTTCTATCCTCCTGCAGTCTGATCCCTGCCCATTCTACCTGTTGCCTTTGAGATGCTCATCTTTTTTCCATGCTTTATTTTAGTTTTGTATTAACGAAGCTGTGAAAATGAAACTCTCTTGTGGTGAGAGCTGCAAACAGCTGCTAAGCACAATTCAGTCTTGGCGTCTTTACATAACTTGTACACAAAGGCTCTTCTGATTCTCCCAGTGCTGGTGGCTTTACACAAAGTGTTGTCATGGAAGAGCTGTCAGTGCACATAATACCTCTTTTCAGCAGATCTGGTGTTGTGTAGACCAAAGTATTACTGCCCCTCTGGAAAAAGAGCAATACAGTTCTTCCTAAATGGGAACTAAAGAACAGCACCTGAAGGGAACACGTGTGAGACTGGAGGCTGTAGCTGTGACTGGTTTGTTTCCCTGTAGGTGTTTGGGTGAGCCATCACTTCCAGGGGTCCAGCAGGAAAACCTGTCCTTACAGGGAATGGTCACTGGCAAAAATGCTTTAAGTTCCTTCCACTTCTCAGGAAGGAATGACTGAATGTAGACAAGAATTAGCACCCTTGCACTAGAAGTTTAAGGTATTGTGGTTGTGAGCTCTCATGGTGAACTTCTCAAGAGATTTTCAAGTATTTTCTTTGTCACTGACAGGCAGGAGAGGAGCTGTTCCCTGTAGATGACAAAGGCATGGCTATCCCCAGCAACACTGATATTCTAGAGACGTGGGAGGTGAGTTCATCCCGAGTGGAAGAGCCACATCTTCTGTCCTCAGCAGTGCTGTTGGCTTTGGCAGTTGCAGAATGGTTCATCCATGTATGCAGAACTAGTTGGGAAGAGTTCACAAAAGTAGCTTTTAAAAATGTGCTTCCCATGAAGAAAAACAGATCATGTCAGGAGGAATGTGTTCAGTCATGTCTTATCCACTGCATGCTGACTTTGTGCCTCTTCCTGTCAGGCCATGGAAGAGCTGGTGGATGCTGGCCTGGTAAAAGCCATTGGAATCTCCAACTTCAACCGTGAGCAGACTGAAAGAATCTTGAACAAGCCAGGGCTGAAACACAAGCCTGCAAATAACCAGGTAGGCTGCAAAGTGGCAGCAGGGGAATGCTTTTCAGGGATTATAAAGTTCTCATTACAGTTGAATGAGGAAGTGGAACAAGGGGGAACAAAGTAGATACAGCATGTACTTTAAACCCCTCTCTCTGAATATTTCTTCATGCAAACAGAACCAGAGTATTTCCTTCTTGTCTCATGTTGTTGAACCACTAACTCTGGCGTATTTTGCTAGGAACCATTCTCTCTGGAGGCATGAGGAATCCAGATATGAGCTATCATTCTGACATAATGATTGACTCTTATAAAACCTCTCAGAACAAAATCCAAAAAGCACCTAAAGACTCAGTATAAAAGTTGGTGCCCTATAGAATCATAGTCTTGTGTTGTCACACAGGCCACCTGCAGGGTCGGGTGAAGACAACCTGTAATTAGGAAATTAGGATTCAGAACAACCTCTGGAGCAAGGGAAAACTACAGTAGTACTAGAGCTCTCAGTCTCTGCTTCTGTGTTGGCAGGTCGAATGTCATCCATACCTTTCCCAGGAGAAGCTGATTGACTACTGCCACTCCAAAGGGATCAGTGTGACAGCCTACTGTCCCCTTGGACGTCCTGATGGGTAATTTCCCAGTGGGTTCGTGTGATTTAAGTCATAAACATTCAGGCTAATTGAGTAATGGTGCAGCTGTATATATATTCTTTTAAATTAATGGGGCTAGATAGAATCTATCTGAAGTGATTCTTTGTTGTTTCATCCTTTTCTCCCCCACTTTGTCTAGTTCTAAGCCGGAGGCACCTTCCCTGCTGGATGACCCCAAGATCAAGGAGATTGCAGCCAAGCACAACAAGACCCCAGCACAGGTGGGTAGGTGCCACACAGTGGGTACCCCTTCCTGTAGGACAGCAATTTAGGAAACTATGTCAGAAGAGAGGGAGCAGCCTCTCTGGTGTTACCTGTGAGCAGTGCTGCTTTTTTGTGCTGTTAACAAGCAGTGCAGGTTTGTCCATTCTGTGGCCTACAAGATATGCTCCTAGAAACTCTGGCCATCAGTCAAGAAAATGTTCCTGACTTATCTCCAGTTGTCACTTCCCTTCTCGAGTGCTCTTGCAGAAAACGAAAGCCTTGTATACACTGCAAAACTTCTGTGTGCAAAGAAAAGGAATTGACTGGCCCGAAACCGGGTGGGAAAGGAGACCTTCCATGGGGGCTTCCACCACTTCCCTCTTTGCTCTCCAGGCAGGGCAACCTGCACTGCAGGGACAGGGATGATTTAAAATGCAGCTCTGCAGAAGGACAGCTTAAGGAAAACAGCTGTTGGAACAGGAGGAATGATTGAGTTGCATGTTCTTGCAGGTTCTCCTTCGCTTCCAGATCCAGAGAAATGTGATTGCCATTCCCAAATCTGTCACCCCCCAGCGCATTGTGGAGAACTTCCAGGTGAGGGATCAGGAGTGAGCTGGGTGCTGCCCCTCAGGGATGCCTTGGCTTTTCCCTGCACAGCAGGCAGTGATCCTTTCTCACCCTTGCCATGTCCTCCTGCAGCAAGAGGACTGGGCTCTTTCTGTCTGGAAGTCAGGGCTACAGTGAAAACTACAGCTGAAGAATAGACAGAGCTCTTGGAAACAGTATGCTGATAACCCTGTCAGGCACTTCACATGGTGTCTCCTGTTCTTCTGTTTCTTCCCTCTGCCCTTAGAGTCTGGAAAACCCAAAGATACTTATTTTCCTTTCCCCGTTTCATGAAATCATCACTTGTAACCAGCATCCTTTCTGATACAAACTTGTTCTTTCACCTTGTGAATCTTGCTTCTGATTTGATTTGTTCAAAGAAGTTAAATCCAGCTGGTTTTCTCTTTTCAGGTGTTTGACTTTGAACTGACTAAGGAGGAGATGGCAACCCTTCTCAGCTTAAACAGAAACTGGAGGATCTGTGAAATGGTCACGTAAGTGACAGTTTGTGGCCTTCAAACTCTTACATTTTCAAAGATCTTTATTCTGATCTCATAGGAACCTGTGTAGCTTTTAAAATTGGATATATTTTGAAATCTGAACTAATTTGAGGGATGAAGCATCTGTTATACTTTTTTATTGACTGAAAGATAAGTCATGCTGTGTGTTCATTGTAAATCCATTCTCTAGGAAAATTCCAAAATGAGGGTTTTAATTGGCTGTGTCCATATGGGAGAAGCGAGCATTAGGCAGTTTTAAACTTGCAGTAATTTTTTTTCTGTGGGGTATTATAAATTATTGTCAGCTCTTACATGGGTGGTTGTGGTGGGGAATGACCATCTGTTGTGCAGGACAAAGCACAGCTGCTTGCAGATATGCACCTTGGAAGTCAAGACAGGAAGTCTTGGCTGCAAGGCCACAGAAACTGCTGTTGTCTCTGTAAGCAGTGTGAATTTTAGCTCTTTATGTAGAAAGTAACTTGGTCCCACCACTGTTCAGTGCCTGAATAATAGAAAAAGGCTGGAACTTGTTGGTCCTGTAGGCTGTTTCTATACTAGTAAGTCTCTTAAGTTCACTGTGCAGTTACTCAGTTCAGAGCCTCCCTTGAAGGCTCCTCTGTACACCCACTGTTGTTCTATATAGCAATTATTTTAGCCTTGAGTAATCTTTCCTCTTTGATTTCCTCCAGGTGCAAAAATCACAAGGAGTACCCTTTCAATGCAGAATACTGAAGATGGGGTTTTTTTCTGCCCTCTCTCATGCCTCCAGGGTCTAATGAGCTTCTACCATTGCCTCAAATTGTGCACTATGTAGCTTACACACTGTATCCCTCCTGCCAGCAAAGGCACAGGATATGTGTTCGGTGACTTTGGGATTTTTTCCTTTGGTGGAAGGAAATAGTACAGTTGTTCTGAAGGAACTAGTACAGTTGTTCTGAAGAACAAAATATGGGCTACGATAATTCTCGTTACATGAGTGTCTCTGCATGGCTGAAATAGCAAAGGAGAAAACAGAAGAAGGAGCTAGCAACTGATTTTATCTTCTGTCTTGCATCAACACTGCTTAAGGCTTTGGGGTTAAGGATATGTCAGCGCAGGAGAAAGATCCATCCTGAATTATCCCATAATCACTGCCTGAAGGTAAAAGACAAAAGCAACTTCTAGAGCACAGCCCAGAATTTCTGGGAAAGAAGACTAAGTGGGAGAAGTGTCCAGACCTACAGATGGATACCTCCATACTGGGCTTCATTTCAGTCACATTTTTTACAGGCTGAAACTGGACAGAGATTGATGTTCAGTTTCATTCTTGACCAAAATAAAAATGTTTGGATTAGTGCTGGTTTAGAAGTTCTGTTCTAATGTTAAAATTAACAAACCAAGAAGCTTGCATCAACAATGTAATTGGAAATAATCATCCCTATTCAATTTTAAACGATGTCACAAGATCATCAAGATCTTGTCTTGATCAAAAGTTGAATAGTTTGGTATAATAAGCACTGACAGAGCAATGCTGAAAAGAACAGTTGAGCAGGACAAGCCTTAGTATGGACTGTGGGTCAACAAGCAACAGGAGACCAACACCTGGAACTGCTGGAAAGCTCCACATTGGTATCCCTGTGGGCTGATTTGTTTGGTAGCCAGTGCTGGCATCTGGCTATTAAAAGCCCAGAGTAACAAAGACTGGGTGGGGAAGGGGAGACAGTGTTAAGCAGGTGTCTGATACAGCACAGACACAGAGGGTGAATGGTGGAACATATGAACACTGAGCTACTGCCCAGAGCCTGATGCTGGAGCGAGTGTTGTGTTCCCTTCAGGCTGTGCTGGTTTGCTGGGACAGCTCTCTGTTCACTGTAACTGTGTGAATGAGTAAAGCTTTCCCCTGACAAAGCCTCTCCCTCCTGGGGGAGGGTGCAGGTGAGCCTGGCTGGGCAGTGCTGGGATAGCTGGGAGGTGCTCTGACAGTGTGGCAGTTCAGGTGTCTGTACATCCCTGTGTGCCTTGGGCTGGTGGGCACGGGGCACCTGCAGAGCATCCACTGCATTCTGATCCATAACATCCACCCCAGCCCAAGCTGTGGGGTCTGACAAATGCAGATGAAGTTTGAGTTGTGTCCTGACCAACTGAGTGGTCAGGAGACTTCCTTGAGAACAAGATGATTAACAAAAACTGGCTTTTGTGAAGCTTAATGGTATTAGGGCCTAATGCTGACAGAGTGCTTGTGCTGTACTACTATTTAACTCACAATGCAGGGGGTGAATACACTTAGACAAGCTTGAGCTGCTTGCACTGTGCATCACTGGTTTATAGGTGTGAGTGCATGGATGAAAGGTGCTTGACAGGAGACTGAATGTCACAGGAGCATGAAGAACTTGCCCAGATCAGGAGTTAAAATAACTGGATATAATGAACCATGACTGACCAGTTGGTGCAGACAAGAATTGTGGGAGGAGTCTTGGTACATAGGATGTGTAAGTGCCAGAACAATTACTGGAAGTGCTGGAAAGCTCTGTGGTGAAAGTGCACTCACTGATCAGGCTGCCAGGCTGTGCTGACATTGATCTAGCTTTACAAGCCCTCAATAAAACAGACTCTGGGGAAACAGGACTACACCCATGCAGATATCCAAAATGATGAGGACACGAGGTGTAAGAGCATGTGTTAGTGCTGAGCCACTGCCCAGAGCCTGACACAGGTCAGAGTTGAGTGCTGTATTTCCCCCCAGGTGAGGTCACACTGACTCACTGGAGTATTTTATGAGGGGCACACACTATTATACGTTGTGAATATTTCCAGGTATCATTCTCCTGCCACTTTATCATCCAGAGCTTGTATGTACCAAGACTCCTTCAGTGCATCTGACACATTCTCCCTGCCTGGCCTTTCCTTCATTGATGCACTTGGTGAATCCAGTTTGGCACTATCACATTGTCTGGTGTTCCCTTACCCCATAACAAATGCAAAAATAACTTGGCCTTTTTTGTGTGATTAAAAAGAAAGAAGCTTTTGTTCTCAAATGAGGTGTGAACAAAACTTGTGCTTTTGGCTTGAGCATTTTAGTTGTAAGAGAGACAGGACAATGGACCTGGGATCCATTACAGCAAATGCAAACCTTCTGCCCAAAATCCTTTCTAAAAGACTGAGACATCTCTCAGTCAAGAAACCACTGGGAAAAATCAAGCCCCTGTTTTCACAGGCCACAGAGAAAGCAATGTAAAAATCTGATCGATTCTGCCAGTTCCTACACGGAGACCTTTTACAGCTGGAGTCAAAGCACACCACTATGCTGAGCATACAGGAAATACAAAGGAGAGCAGAGGCAAACTGGTACTTCATCTGCCCTGTAAAAGCAAATCACAGGCATGACTCAACATTTTGTTTCGTAAAAAAAGCCCTGTGAAGTGCATATTGCATAAACTTTGAGCAGTCACCATCAGCCAGAAGGGGACCGCCTACTGGCAGTGCCGGTGATCACTTCAATGTTTCAAAACAGGGTGGCCTCTCTGAGGGGCAAATCTTTGTCAGGACAAGTCTCCACACGACTTCTGCTAAAATTAAGACCAAGACAAAGGCCAGGCATGGAAAACTGATCTCTGAGCCCAGCTAACACCACACAGTCCACCTCTGTGACAGTGCTCACTCTGCACACCAGTTCTGCCCCTCTGTTAACCTTAGCTCCAGTCCCTCATCCACCAGGAGAAGCAGTTAGCAGGAATGGCCACCAAACACACGGCCACGACTGGAACTTTCCTACAGCTCTGCAGATGGATGGTATCTGTTTGCCTGAACTGAGGGAGGGACACTAGGAAGGAAAAAGGGAAATGCAAAATCCCCCAGACTAGGATGGCAGCAGGCATCTCATGCAAACAGCTTGGTTTTAATATTGTCAGCAGCACTCCTAATTGCACAATCTTTCCATTGATTTCACCGTCCCCTGAACCAAACCCCAAGAGTCTGAGCATGCTCAGAGCAGATTTACAAATAAGGAATCCAGGAAAAAAAAAAGTAAAAGGCAAACACTGTGTTATGTAACTATTTTGTGATTTTAACTGAAACATCACATCCTGCTGAGGATGGCTGACGGTGCTGACCATAAACAGGAGGATTACAGAGTCAAACTATGGTCTGCCCTCAGGTAAGCAGGGCAAAAAAAATCTACAAAGCAGCTGGGCATCTGCTTTGGAAAGGCACACAGAGAAGAAGGCACCATTAGACTCCCAGCTGAAGCTCACACTTGAAACCTGAATAAATTCTCCAAGCACGAGCATGCAGCAAAGTTTCTCAGGTGGCCTCAACATAACATCTGTTACCCTTCTGCAGCTTTCAAAAAGCATTAAAAGAAGCCTCTCCCAACACTAAAAACAACACTCTTCTTTAAAAGAACTGCCTTCTGATCCACTCCTACAAAGGAGGTGGCTCTTCCTCTGCTGTCCCCGCAAGCATCATCCCCGCTCCGGAGGGAGCCCGGAGCGCACGGAGGCTCGGGGGCAGCAGCGCGGTGTCCCCGCAGGGCCGGGGCTCTCCGGGGCGGCTCCCGGCACGGGGCGGGCACGGCACCGCCGTCCTTAAAGGGCTGGGAACGGGGCGGCACTACCGGGCAGCATTCCCGGCTGGAGCCATGGCGACCTGCGTGCAGCTCTCCACCGGTGCCAGGATGCCCGTGCTGGGGCTGGGCACATGGAAGGTAACGGGGGCCGCGGGCGCTGCATCTCAGAGGGGCTGGGTCCGCTGCCGTCTCCTCCGGTGGGGTCCGGAGCGCTCGGAGGTGGGCAGGGAGCGAGGACAGCTCGGCTCGGTGACACGTCCCCTCCTGCCATCCCCGAAATCCCGCCCGGGATGCCGCCGGGGATGCCCTGTCCCTCCGGGGGTCTCCGCAGGCAGAGCCGCGGCGCTGCTTTTGGAGCCTCTTTCCCTGGTGCGCCCTCTGTCCCTGCCGTCCCCTCCTGCCGCGGGGGAGAGGTGACCCTTGGGTGTCCCCAGCCCGGGGGAGGGCGGCTCCGTCCCTCCCGTAGCCGCCGGGGATGCCCGGATCCCATCCATCCCCAGTTATCCCGACCGGACCCCTCTCCCTGCCCCTTCCCTGGGGCACTTCCCTGCTGCTTCCGTGCTGAGTAACTGTGGTCCTGGGCGAGGTCCCCGGGAATCATCTGCTCACCAGGTATGGCTTTAGGTGACCATTCATGCGTTTCGAGCAAGTTCTGACAAAGAGGTTTGCGCTGTTGTTACGATGACTACGAAACCACTGATCTACACAAAGCCTAGAAACAAACATTGCTGGATTTGTATGAACAAGATATGCCAACATTTCTTTGTGCTCAGCTCTTACACACCCTTTCAGGGCATAGAAACACATAGAATTGCACATGTCTCTCTGAAGAAAGCAGCTGACATAACTTCAAATTACAGGTGGGATGTGCCCCAGGACGAGCTGGGCTAGATCACGGTACCACACTCCAAAGTGATGTGGATGACTAAGGTGCAGACCACTGCCCTCCCCATAAACTAAAATTCTCCCAGCTGGGCAGTTTGACTGTTTCTCTTCTTAGACACAGCACTGGGAAGCGAGGAGTGCTGGGCAAGAGGCACTGCAAAGCTCCTTGGCACAAAACTTGGTTCTTCTGGTCCATCTCTGGTGAGCTGCCCCGGTGTTGGGGGCTCTGCTCTACCTGGCTGCTGGCCGAGCCTGGGACTGGGGCTATGGATAAATGGCTGGAGGCTGGCTTCAAACCCAGCAGCCTGCGTTTGTAAGATGAATAGAGCTTTAAGAACATAGCATGGAAAAACTCTACTTAAAACTCCAGTGTATGTGCTTCTTTAGCTGCTAGATAACTAGGAAATGGCTGTATGCTTTGATTTGGGATCTTAACCTTCTTTTTCCAGTCTGCAGCTGGGCAAGTAAAAGCTGCAGTGATGGCTGCCATCGATGCCGGGTACCGCCACTTTGACTGTGCCTATGTGTACCAGAATGAGAATGAAGTTGGGGATGGGATCCAGCAGAAAATCAAGGAAGGCGTTGTGAAAAGAGAGGACCTCTTCATTGTCAGTAAGGTAAGGTGACCTAGGATCCAGGGGAAAGCCTGCTTTGTGACAACATATGCATAGAGGGAAATTCAGAGTAGTGGGGAAAGGCTGTGTGCTCTAGTGTGGAGCAATTAGGAGAATAGTTCAGGCCCATGCTGATAGAAACTTCTTTTTGTCACTGTATTCTGTACAGCGTTACTTAAGATGTGTTCCACATTCTCCATATTCACAGGACTGTTCAAAATATGTGTTAAACAGAAATGGTCCCAGAAAGGGTGCTAGTTTTTTTCCTTCTTCAGGAAAGAGATTTAACCCAGGAGATCAGAGTCTGCCTTGTTTTTTTTCTCCAGCTGTGGTCCACTTTTCATGAGAAGCCTCTGGTGAAGGGAGCCTGCCAGAAGACTCTTGCTGACCTGAAATTGGATTACCTGGATCTCTACCTCATGCACTGGCCTCTGGGGTTCAAGGTACAGTAGCAGCAGGGCCCTTGGTTTTCACTCCTGGAACTCAGAAGTGACAGGAGTGCTCACAGCACTACTGCAGCAGTGCAGGAAGAGCCCGTGCCTGCTGTGCCAGCGCTGCCCCGGTGCTGCAGCAGTGCAGGAAGAGCCCGTGCCTGCTGTGCCAGCGCTGCCCCGGTGCTGCAGCAGTGCAGGAAGAGCCCGTGCCTGCTGTGCCAGCGCTGCCCCGGTGCTGCAGCAGTGCAGGAAGAGCCCGTGCCTGCTGTGCCAGCGCTGCCCCGGTGCTGCAGCAGTGCAGGAAGAGCCCGTGCCTGCTGTGCCAGCGCTGCCCCGGTGCTGCAGCAGTGCAGGAAGAGCCCGTGCCTGCTGTGCCAGCGCTGCCCTGGTGCTGCCCACCCTGCTTTGCTCTGCCCCCAGCAGCCTGAGCTGTGCCCCAGGACCTCTGCCCTCCTGATAGCGGGGAGGCAGAGCCAGCACTAAGGTCAGGCCTCTGGCTGCAAGATTGACTCATGCTGCTTAACTTTTGGCTAAATCATCCTTTCCTGCTTTGTTGGAAGGAAGGCTGTACTTTGCTGCCTGACTTTTGCGTGTTACAGAATCACAGAACAAGAGAATGCTTCTGTCTTCCATTTCTTTCTTTAATCACTGAGTCCTTAATACAGCACAGATTGAGCTGACCTTTGCTGTAGGAGCCTTAAAGTTGTTCCACAGACCTTGGATTTCAAAAGGTGAGACTTTCTGACATCCATGTCAGAAGTACATGAAATACATCTCATCCTTCATGTACTTCAAAGGAGCTGATGTCTCAGTCTGTGTCTAGTCTTGGCTTTTTCTTTCTGCTGCAGACAGGTTAAGACCTCCATCCTATCTGTTGCTTTTGAGCTTGTCAACTGTTTGTCATACTTGCAAAGCTGTCATGGTTAGTTTTATGTGAACAAAGACCTTGAATAAAAGTGTCACAGCATAATACTCTGACATCTGCACCCTGGGTGTGGAGCAATGTGGAGATGCGGGGTTCTGTTTCTGAGTTTGTCCATCTGGGATGTTCTGATTTGCCTAGTGCCACCAACTTAAACTGAGGCTCCCCTCACAGGACACCCGTGTGTTTACATAATACCTTGTTCAGCAGATGTGGCTTGGCCTAAACCTGACTTAAATGTTCCTAGGACCTTAACAGGTCCTTCAAAAACAACCTCAGTTCTCTCTTAAAGGAATAATAGAGTACAGGAAGCTTGTTTGTTCCACAAGTGGTCTGATTTGTTTATCTGTATGTGTTCTAGTGAGTCACCACTTTGCTGGGTCTAGGAAACACGCCTGACATTCCTAGTAGGAATGATTCCTGATCATTCCCACTAGGGATGCTTGCTGGCAAAATTGCCAGGAACAACGTAGGCAAATATTAGTATTTTCTGTACTAGTAGCTAAGGCCATCATGGTCTTCAGTTGTGTTGGTATTAACTTGCCACTAAAAAGAGTGTTTCAATCATTTTTTTTTTCACTGACAGGCAGGAGAGGAGCTGTTTCCCGCAGATGACAAAGGCATGGCTATCCCCAGCAACACGGATTTTCTAGATACATGGGAGGTAAGTTCAGCCACAGTGGGAAATCATGTTTTCTGTTACTGGCAGTCTTTCCCATGCTTTCACTACCTTCAGCACTCACAAAGTTCTTATGTATTTGTTGCACCACATACAATGCAGCTTGTCAAAACATAAATGCTCAGTCAAGCTGATAGTCTTTAGTGAAGCTGCAAGCCAGACTGCTTGACCATAACAGAAACAGAACTGTCCTCAGCACTCTTCTTAAACTGCTCAAATACACTTTGCTGAAATAAATTAGGTTGTGATCTTACCCACAGCCTGCACTTACAGCCCTCCGGTGCTGGCTCAAGAACACGTCATTGGTTATCCTTATTTCCCATGTGTAAATAACTGAGAGTGAATTTCTGCCATCTCAAGAAAGGAGCCTTTGGGTTTGGGTGAGATGGAAGACGTGGCACAAATACACCAGGGTGCACTTTCCCCCAAGAGACAATCTTTGCAGCTCCAAACAGCTGTCTTTCCTTGCCCATGAAGGGAAATAAAGCCACACCAGGAAGAATTCCTTCAGTCTTGTATACTGGGTGCTGACTGTGCTCCTCTTTCTGTCAGGCCATGGAGGAGCTGGTGGACTGTGGGCTGGTGAAAGCCATTGGTGTCTCCAACTTCAACCATGAGCAGATTGAAAGAATCTTGAACAAGCCAGGACTGAAGCACAAGCCTGCAAATGTCCAGGTGAGCTGCAAAGTGACTGCAGGTGACTGGTTTTGTGGGCTTATAAAGATCCAATTACAGTTGCATGAGGAGATGCAAAAAGGGAGAACAAAGCAGACACAGCACAATTACACCCTGTGATTATTTCTGAGTACACATAAAGATGTTGTAGATCTGTGTCCTGATAGGGAATGCAGTTGTGGTGCACAAATTACAACAAGAACTTCTTAAAATACTTGTTCTGTTATTAGTAATGGCATCAGTCTGTTATTAATAACAGGTAATTGTTCACACAACTCGTGTTTTTTCTCATGCAGGCATGCACAATTCATTTACCCAGCTGAAAAACAGAGATCAGTTTTAACTGTCTAGGCAAAAGCAGAGCATTTATTGACACACTACTGGCTTCCTGGTATCTACACTGATTTATGTAAAATTTAAAATGAAGTGTTTCTATACACACATGTAAAAAAAAATCACCTAGCCTTTGTCTGCATACAGCAGCCACTGCCCCTTTGTACACAGGAGCTGCAGAAGTTTATCCCTTCAAGGAGCCTTGGACAGAATCAGACATCTCTTACAGTTCTGAAATCAATACTTCTTGCAGATTCACTAAGAGTACTAAGTTCCCTCAGTCTCCAGAGCTTCCAGTCCTTCCTCTCCACGTAGTTACGAAAAAAAGAGCATGCTAAAAAAAAAAAAAAAAAAGCATCTCTGTCCAAAACGATGGAATCCATTCACATAAATTCATGAGAAAGGGGCTGCTATGTCTAGAATAGACAAGGGGGAGAACAGAGCAGATGCAGCATGTTCTTTTCATCCCACACCACATTATTGCTGAATATACAAGGCATTGGGGTTTTCAACATTTGCTAAGATACTGCTTAGAAATCTGGGAAGGACCTCAGAACATGCCAAAGAACCAGGGCCAAAGAACCCAGACATGAGCCCTATGAAATGCTCTTTCCCCAGAGCAAAAAGAAATCTCACTGTAGAAATAGGTGCTCTAGAAAACTAAGGCTGAATAATACCTTGCAAAGACTGGCATGAGGACAAATACCAGCCTTTAAGTGCATTAGGAGATAGTCCCTGGAGTGAGTTACAGCTGTATTCTATCAATCTCTCTACTCTTCTGTGGGCAGATCGAATGTAATCCATACCTCACCCAGGAGAAGCTGGTGAACTACTGCCAGTCCAAAGGGATTGCTGTGACAGCCTACAGCCCTCTTGGCTCTCCTGACAGACCATGGTAAGGTTGCTTGCAATTTGTGAGGGAGCTGGTATGGATGATGCTGGGAGCACTGTGATAGTCAGTGTACTATTAGCCATTGATCCCAAAACAGATTTCTGGTGCTCTCTCTCCTCTGTGCAGGGCGAAGCCAGAGGATCCTTCCCTTCTGGATGACCCCAAGATCAAGGAAATTGCAGCCAGGCACAACAAATCCACAGCCCAGGTACATGGATGCCAGACTGTGGGTACCCCTCCCTGTAACACAGGACAGCTAATGATGATGTAGAGGACAGGCTGGCTCTTTGCTCCCAGCCACCTCCGGTGGGAAGCAGCAGTGCAGGTCTGTCTTGTGTGCAGCCTGCAATGCACACTCTCACGGGTGCTCTGACTGTCATCATGAAACATTTTCTTGACCCATCTTCAAATGCTGTAATGTTTCAGTCTTCATCTCAAGTCCTCTTGCAGAGAATGGAATCTTGACAGAAGTCTGGGTGAGCAGGAAGACTTGACTGGCCCAAAATTGAATGGGAAAGGAGACCTTTCATGTGAGGCTCCACCACTTCCCTCTTTGCTCTCCAGGCAGGGCAACCAGGGCTGCAGGGACAGGAATGATTTGAAACAGGGATAACAGCTGTTGGAACAAGCTCTGCTTCCTTCAGAGGAGGAGGAATGATTGAGTTGTGTGTTCTTGCAGGTTCTCCTTCGCTTCCAGATCCAGAGAAATGTGATTGTGATTCCCAAGTCTGTCACCCCACAGCGCATTGCAGAGAATTTCAAGGTGAGGGATCAGGAGTGAGTTGGGTGCTGCCCCTCAGGGATGGTTTGGCTTCTCCCTGCAGGGCAAGCAGTGATCCTTTCTCATTCTTCCCAGCTCCTGCTCAGGCAAGAACACCAGGCTCTTTGTCTGTTTACACACTCTACTCAGGGCTAAACTTAAGGCTACAATGGGAGAGCAGGAATGAACCAAGTTCTTTGGAAACAGTATGCTGATAATTTTAGCAGTCACTTCACATGGTGTCATGTACTCTGCAGACTGGACATGAATTGCCACATGGTTCTTCACTGGCACTTGAGTGCAGTAGCACACCACAAAAAGGCTTATGTAGAGCAAGCAGTGTTAAGAAAACAGTTGTGGTGCTCACAAACCATGGTGCTCTGTTGTTAATTCAGTGGTCTTTGACTGCAACTGCTCATTGGGATTTCAAAAAGCCTAGGTAGATTAAGTGAAATATGGAAGCCTTGTAGATGTGCCTTTGGAATAGGACAGAAAGATGCATCTTTCACAAGTGGCAGATGCAAGAGCTTGCCAAGTGTCCTGCAGCAGCTGGCACATGTAATTGCAACTTTGGATGAATTTTTCTATTCCCTCTGCCAATGCATTCTTGGTGAAACAGAGAGATGCCTTTTTCATGAGGCACTCATTTCTTCTAACCAGCTACACTCCCTTGCAGACTTGTTCTTTAATTTTGTGAATTTTGCTTACAGCCTCTGGTTTGTTCAAAGAGGTGATTTCCAGCTGTTTCTCTTGTTAGGTGTTTGACTTCAAACTGACTAAAGAGGAGATGGCAACTATTTTCAGCTTTAATAGAAACTGGAGAGTCTATACAATGAGCACGTAAGTGGTAGCATTCAGTACTTGTTTTTCTCCAACCCCTTAAGTTATGAATACTGTATACACAGAGGTTTTACAGCTAAATACTGCCTAGAATGACGAGGGCTTGGATGATGAAGGAATTGGGATGTTCCAAGTGTACAAAAAACACATACTATAGAGGAAAACAAATCTGGAACGAACCCATCCTACAATTACAGAGTTCATATCCCACCTTAGTGGCTTCTTTAAGCACAACTAGAAAGGAAAATTATGACTAAAATGAAGTCTTCTATTTCCTTCAGGGGCAAAACTCACAAGGACTACCCGTTCAATGCAGAATACTGAAGATGGTCATATCCTGCCTTCCTTCAGAGCTTGGTCTGATATTTTTCCTATCAATTTATCTAGCTTTCTTATTGCATCTCTCCTCCAGCAGCCAGTGAAGTCACAGCAGTTATTATCCTTTGTTTATATCTGGTTTTTGTTTATTTTTTATATTCAGTGATTATCTTTTGTTTATTCTTTCTGAAAGATACAGTAAAATTGTTCCAAAAGAATAATTTTTCCGAAAGAATAAAATGGGGGCTGTAATAATCTTCTGTCAAAATGTAATTTTGTAATTTGTCATTTTCTGTCCAAATGTAATTGAGTAATCCACATTTAGCAAGGGAGAGACTTTGAACTACACATTCACATCTATAATTTATCTTGTTCCAACACAACAGGCTGAGGAGGATAGTTGGCAGTTATGGGAGAAAAATCTGGGAAACATGAACTAAAGGCCAGCAGTTTTATCACTCCAGAAGTAACTGAGAAAGGAGTTTAGGGGAAAAAAAAAATCGCTAAGCAGACAGCAGCCAGGTGCGTGGTCGGCAGTATTTTGAGGCAGGTTTTCCCCTGAGCGTGTGGCTTTTCCCCGGGCCAGGGCACGCTCCCCGGCGGGCAGCAGAGGGCGGCCAGCCCTCAGCCAGCCGCGCTGGCCCCAGCCCCGGCAGTGCAGGGATGTCCCTGCTGTCACACAGCCCGGGGCTCTGGCTGCTGGCCCTGCCAGCCTCGGTGCCAAGTTCTGGCCGCTCCTAATGCCCCTCTAGCTCCATCCTCCTCCCCCTTCAGCCCGGCCACGCATCCACCACTGCCCTTGGCCCCACAGCCCCAGGGGACAGCAGGAGGTGTTTGCTTTTGGGGCTGTGTCACCTTCCCGCTTCCTGCGCCTGGGCAGGTGACCAAACACAATCATAAAGTTGCACACCGGGTCTCAAGGCAAAAGAGTAAAACCTTTGTTCAAGGGAACAAGCGCCTTACGAAATTCTTTCCAAAATTTCCACTGTCGAATCATGATAATGTGATCCAAGAAGGTTTGCTTTGCAGCTTCCTAAAGGAAGCAACCCATAAAACCTTCTGAAATCCCCAGGCTGAGGTGAGACTTAGCTCTGCTGAGGTCAAATGCACATTTTTATCGAACAATAAAGCTACAATGTTGCTATGATGCAAAAGTTCGGACCACTGTCTTTTTAGTGAATTCTTTCTCCAGCATGGGTTACCCTGTGGCCATAGAGCCTTCAGGGGTTTCCTTGTTCAAGCCTGATTCATCCAACAGCTGCAGACCCCTTGGAATTAAGTCCTTTCAGCACGGATCTCCTTCAAAAAGTGCACCTGTGTCTCCAGAAGTATTCCTGAGTCACAGCACTGTGAGCTTAAATTTTGGCACGAGACAGGGTGTTTGTTTCAGTGGTCTCCACCCAGGTCACCCCTGCCATCCCTTGATACCGTCTGCAACTTTCGTTCTTTACATTCCACCCTGCACTTAACTGAAAGATATATTAAGAATTGTTTCGCCCTTATTCAAACTCCATCTTTAAAATAATCATAACCTTACTGTATATTCATTACTCCACCCCTTGCCCCTGCAGACCAGTGTAGTTAACACCTCACCACTGTGACTAAGACACATCCCAAACCCACCCCTTGTCCAGCAGATAGAATTATCAGGATCAACACTGGAACAAGTCAACATATTTTCCAACCGCTTCTAAAACGTTTTCCAAGCTGAACTCCCAGCATCATCCTTGGTCATGCCACTTATCTGCCCATCTTCTGGCAGGCACCATCCAGTACAACCCGTGTAAGTTACTCCTTGAGTTCCCAAAAGCTTATCAAGAGATACCAGTAGTAACTGTGCTCAGACCTTGGAGCTTTCAGGCCACAGCATCAGTGATCACCACTTCTTCAGGGTCCCTTCCCCCTTTGCCTATAAACACAACCCAGCAGTCCAAGCAGCTGCAGGGGAGTCTCATCTGTGGGATCAGCAGAATCAGACCACTGCTCCCCACAGCCCTTCACTGGTGGATCCTAAAGCCTCCCTCCCTTGGGAAGGGCAGTGCCTGGTAATAGCAGAGAGCCCAAACCTCCCAGAACTCTGCTCTTACAAGGCAAAAAGCTGTATCTCATTTGCTGCAGTTTCCCAGCACTGACACAGCTGGGAAACTGCTACTGCAAGTATTCAATATTTCTGCAATTTCATTCTGAGCAAAGGACTGTCAAGAGAGCACTCACATTCTGGGGAGCAGCATTCCCACCTCCACAGGCCTACCTAACCTTGCAATTCAGGCTGCCTGAAGAGGCTTTGTTTTCACTTTGCCTTCAGTTTCCCCCAAGATGCCAGGTGAGAAAGCATCTGTCTCTCTCTCTTCCGAGTCATCCTCCCACCCAGCGCTGGTCTGCCCAGATGCCTCCTCTCTTCAGGCATTTGCACACTGTGTGCACTCACCCCTGGACATGCACTGGCTGCTCCACTTCCTCCACTGTGAATTCCCAGGGTCAAGATCATTGCTTCTTCCAGAGTTCTTCTCACTACTCCACTTCTGGGCTGTGACTCAGGTACTGAGGAGAGAAAAAAGAACACAGAACAAATGAGTCAATGCCTTTCTCCCCCTTCTCCAGCCTCCATTTAAGCCAAACACCAATCCCCTCCCTGTCCTCCTCTCCACCCCCCCTTTGTCACCACAGATTATATCCAGGCCATCCCAGTCCCTCCCTGGAACCAAGGGTGGCTCAGAGGGTGATGCTGGGTGCCTGAGGCTTCCTTTCACCACTCAGTCCTGCTTACTGTGTCCTAGAGCTCCTGGATGGGCAATCTGCTGTCCCCAGGACTGCCACTGTCCCCCCCAGCAGGGTGGCCCAGCCCACAGGACCCTCAGCAGCCATCCATCCCCTTTGGAATGAGGTGCTGCCCTCCTTCTCATGGGCCAGGGGGATTGCAGGGGACATATGGATGCTTTCCATCTGCCAGAGCTCAGTCACCCCAGGTACAGGGCCAGTTTCAGAGCTGGCCAGAATCAGTCCTGACCAACCTGGGGCAGTTCATGGTTTCTCCCTGTCCAGGCTTCCCCTGCTATGCTAAACTTGCCCTTCCCATATAATAATCACCACAGAGGGGTGGTAGGACCAATTCCTCATCCTTGGCTGTGCCCGGGGCTTGTTGTTTCAGCAAGTGCAATTAAAGGACAAAAGCTTGAGGACAAAAAGCATCATCAGCTCTGAGAATTTAGGAGATCCACCAAGATATGCTCCTGGGCTGATTTGAGCTCAGAGTGAGAAAGAGGGCGAGGTCTTCTACAGTCAGGGCTGGCCAAGCCCCTCAGATCTGCCTCCTGGCATCCAGAGGCTGAACTCAACCCCCCACTGAGCAAGATAAATCTCCCCTCCAAGCCAGGCAGAAATTCCTGCTGTGCTTCCCAGCGATTCAAGCTTGAAACCTGCATGCTCTTACCTCCAAACCCCAGGTTAAGCTATTCCTGTGTCTGTTGGTAGCTCCCTGCAGCTCTCCCCCTTCATTGTAGAGATGATCACACCTTGCAACACCGTCACCTGCCTACTTTGCTTCCGTGTTTTTTCAGCAGGCCACTGGGTCTCTCTGGTAAGCACTGTCCATAAAGACATACCCACTTCCATTATTTCAGGCCCTGTTCTCCTATTCCAAACCCTGCTGGTCACCAAAGTCGCAACCTGTGGTGAAATTACAGCTGCTAAAAGCAAAGTCAGCAAAACAAGCGGAAAACTCATGATATGATGCCGCCTGCTTTAGTGCACGGGGATCAAGGAAAAAAAAAGAAAGGAAGACCCTCCTCCCCCTCACAGTTCCTCATTGTCAGCGCTCACTGTAAAGACATGGCCATGTTATCAAGGACACAGGACACAAGATTTAGCAGGCTGGCTGTCACAGGGTGACACGTGCAGTACTTCTTCCTCCCCCTCAGCCCTCACCAGACCTTCGGGAGAGGCACACAGTGGAAAGCTGACTGGCCCTACAGCTCTGAGGGGAAAGGCTCCAACTCGCAAGAGCAAACAGCAAAAACAAAATACAGAACTTCTGCCTGAAGCCTCTTGTGACAAGAGGCAGGCATCTCTCTGACATGAAACCATCAGGGAAAATTCAACCCAAGCGGTAGAGGTAAGCACCAAGTTGTGTAAAGGTTTTGTGATCCAAGTGAACACACATCGCATCCTGCCAGGGATGCCTGATGGTGCTGACACAAACCAGGATGAACATTAAAGAGGAAAACCAATTACCTTGCCATCTTTAGCTAAATGGAGCAAAAAATATGAAGCTGCAGAGAGCAGGGAGAGGCACCCAGAGCAAACGCTCGCACCTGAAGAAACGCTCCACATGTGAATAAGCAGCAAAGCCTTCCAGGCAAGTCTGGGTTTTTCCATTGCGCTGTGACGTCTTCAGCAGAACAGCGAATGCTTGTCTGCAAAAGCATCAAAGCCAGTTTCTGATGTGAGACTGCTGGCCACTACCACGTATGATTACAATCGTGCATTTTATTCTGCAATGTCCTCAGCACTTCCCTAAAGGCAGAGGGACAGTATGATCATTATGCCACTCATTCCTCTTCTGTGGCTTTCAAAACACTTTCAAAAAACCTCTTCTAAAATTCAAAACAAAGCTGGGGTTTTTTTTAGATTCGCTCTATCCTAAATTACTCCTAAGCCACAGCTCGCAGTGGAAGCTCGGCACTGGGAGCATCTTCCCCTGGCTCTCAGAAGCCGGGCACACCGAGGTTTCTCCTGTCGTGTCGCTGTACCAGCACACAGGGCCACAAGACCCCGGCAATGGGGACCAGCCCTGGCCACCAGCCCTGTGGCGGGGACAGGCTGCTCCAGCCAAGGGCTCCGCGCTCCCATGCCCCGAGGCACCAGCGCTCCTACAGCCCTCAGGGCGCGGGGAGACAGCTCTGCCTCATGCCCCCTCTGCCGCCCGCACCCCGGGGATGTGGCTTCAGGGGACCGAGGAGGCTCCGTGTGCGGTGAGCGCAGCCCCGGGGCCAGGCCCGCCTGACACAGCCCGGGGGCTGCGGGACGTTCCCCCTCATGGAGCTGCAGACGCTGCCTGCCTCTCCCCGGGGGCTGCGGGACGTTCCCCCTCATGGAGCCCCAACGCTGCCTGCCCGTCCCCGGGGGCTGCGGGACGTTCCCCCTCATGGAGCCCCAACGCTGCCTGCCTCTCCCCGGGGGCTGCGGGACGTTCCCCCTCATGGAGCCCCAACGCTGCCTGCCTCTCCCCGGGGGCTGCGGGACGTTCCCCCTCATGGAGCCCCAACGCTGCCTGCCCTTCCCCGGGGGCTGCGGGACGTTCCCCCTCATGGAGCCCCAACGCTGCCCCTCATGGAGCCCCAACGCTGCCTGCCCCTCTCCGGGCGCTGCGGGACGTTCCCCCTCATGGAGCCGCAACGCTGCCTGCCTCTCCCCGGGGGCTGCGGGACGTTCCCCCTCATGGAGCCGCAACGCTGCCTGCCTCTCCCCGGGGGCTGCGGGACGTTCCCCCTCATGGAGCCCCAACGCTGCCTGCCTCTCCCCGGGGGCTGCGGGACGTTCCCCCTGCACAGAGCCGCAGACGCTGTCTGCCCGTCCCCGGGGCTGCGGGACCTTCACCCTCATGGAGCCGCAGACACAGCCTGCCCCTCTGCGGGGGCTGCGGGACGTTCCCCCTCATGGAGCCCCAACGCTGCCTGCCCCTCTGCGGGGGCTGCGGGACGTTCCCCCTCATGGAGCCCCAACGCTGCCTGCCCGTCCCCGGGGGCTGCGGGACGTTCCCCCTCATGGAGCCGCAGACACAGCCTGCCCCTCCCCGGGGGCTGCGGGGCCTTCACCCTCTACGGAGCTGTCCCTCAGCCCCGGCAGCGGCCCCGGCCCCGGCCCGCCCCGACACCCCCGCGCCGCGCCAGGCGGGGCGGGCCCGGCCGCCGCTCGCTATTAAAGGCGCGGGGCTCGGCGGGAGCTGTGGTGGTGTTGCTGCTGCTGCTGCTGGCGGGGCCATGGCGAACTACGTGCAGCTCAACACCGGCGCCAAGATGCCCATCCTGGGGCTGGGCACATGGAAGGTAGCGGGGCGCGCTCCCCTGGGCTGGCGGCGTGAGGGCGATGGGGAGCGGGGGAAGGAAGGAGCGCGGCCCGGGCCCTGCGAGCGCTGTCGTGGTCGCGCAGCGCTGCCGGAGCCGCCGACACCCGGCCAGGCCGCCGCCCGCGTTTGGCTTCATTTTAGTTGGGGATTGCTTTGGATGTGGCGGCTTTCTTAGTTTTGTCTTGCCGCGAGAAAGGTCTCCAGTGCTGTGTTGATGAGAGCGTTTTTTGCCATCGCTTTTTTCAGTCCCCCCCGGGTAAAGTGACGGCTGCGGTGATGGCTGCCATCGATGCCGGGTACCGCCACTTCGACTGTGCCTATGTGTACCAGAATGAGAACGAAGTTGGGGATGGGATCCAGCAGAAAATCAAGGAAGGCGTTGTGAAACGAGAGGACCTCTTTGTCGTCAGTAAGGTACGGGTCTGGTGATACAGGATATACCAGGGAATACCTTTTTTTTTTTTGAAGTAACCCCCCCTCCCAGTTCTTTACTTGCCTGCTCTGTTGTACAGTGAGGAACAATTCGAACATCACTTAAGCCGTTCCTGAGATTCCTACTTTACCTCATCCTGTATTGTGAATTATGCAGGGTCCATACCACAGATTTGGGTGATGCTTTCAACTTTTTTCTGGCATGAAGTTATGCTGTTCTCTTTCATGCACTGTCTGACCTTCTATTAGGTGCTTTTTAATTTAAGTCTTAATATATGAAACAAGACTACTTCTGCTGTCTGCTAGGACACCATGCAGTCATGTGTGCTGCCACTGCACACATTGCCCAGTATCACAGGCCAGTCCTGCTCACAGAACAAGCCCCACTTGAAGAGCTGTGGGATGACCTGGTTTCACATCACTTTCCAAAGGGGACAGACACCCTGCTGAACAGTGCGGAAGAGTTCCAAGAGCTTTAACCCAGGAGGTCACAATGTGCCTTGGCTTTTTGTCTCCAGCTGTGGTGCACGTTTCATGACAAGCCTCTGGTGAAGGGCGCCTGCCAGAAGACTCTTGCTGCCCTGAAACTGGATTACCTGGATCTCTACCTCATCCACTGGCCTCTTGGTTTAAAGGTACAGTAACAGCAGTGCCCTTGGCTTTGTCTGTGAGTGGTAGTTTTGAAGGGCTATGTGGTTTATAGCCCAGTGATTGCTCCAGCTGCACAGATCATGCTGTGTGTGTTGTGTACCAGCACTGCTCTGGTGCTCAGCTTTACAGTGGCCATGTGAGCCAGGTTGTTGTTTTTTACCTCTGAGATCCCTGCTTGCGTGGCATCTGCTGCCCTTTTGGTCATGGAAGAGGCAGACCTTGAACCCTAGGGATGGATTTTCCTGCTGCAAGCAGAAGTTATATCTCTTTCGTTTTGATTATTGCTTGTGTTGCCTTCTACATATCCAAAGTATGCTCAACTGACAATGGTGTGGCTCCTTCTTTGTGGGAAGAGGGCTGTACTTTGCTGTCTGACAAAGTACAGTTCTTTGCTCTGCATGTCGCAGAATAAGAGATTTGTTTGTCTTTCATTTCTGTCTTTAATCACTGAGTCCTTTAATACTATCCAGCTTGAGCTGACCTTTGTTGTAGGAGCTTTACCATTCCACAGGCCTTGGAGTTAAACTTTTTAGCTCCTAACTCTTTTACTGACTGCATGCATCTCAGTTTATGTCCAAGCTTAGTCTTTCAGTGATAGCTTGAAGAAAATTTTTTCTACCTCTTACTACCAAGATGAACTGTTCTTCATAGCATCTGTATTTTTTAAATTAGCTTCACATGGGCAGAACCATCAAAATGAAAATGTGTTGTGGTGTAAATAATGAATGAGTAGAAGATAACTGGTTTTGAATGAAGTTGATACCTGGCAGATAGTCCCAACTGGGATACAGGGTGTTCTAACATTCCCTATGCCAGCAACTTAAACAATGAGACTCCCCATGAAACACCTGTCAGGAAATCTGGTCCAGGGTAAGGTGAACACCTTCCAAGTCCTAAGTGGGTCCTTATTATGTGTTTCATTAAAACACTTCATTTTGAGCAGGTAACAACTGTCTTTTTGTAAACTGGCTATAATTCTACTTTCTGTATTACAAGTGGAGACTTAAGTTTCACCACATGGATTTTGATGAGCCAGGAGACACAGTGTCTGTCAGAAGTATCTGTCCATACTGGGCTGGCTGTAGGCAAAAAAATTGCCATAATACTGTGTGAAAGCAAAAGAGAAGACTGGAGACTATAGATAGTGAGTATTAGTGTCTAATACTGATTTATTAAAATATGGGTATAGATCCAATATCAATACCCAACTGGAATGGACAAAAACTATCTAACTCGTTTGGGTTGGAAAGGGTGTGTTTATTCCAGTTCCAGGAAGCTGTGAGGATCGCTCCAAAAGCACAGCTCTGAGATTACAAAGCAATCCAAAGTCTGTTTAGCTATGAAAGTTCTAAATATTCAAAATACAAATACATATTTATAACATGGGCACCTCCCATTCCCTGCTTTGTATGGAAATGAGCTATAAAGTCATTAAGCATGTGTAGTTCATTCTGTGAAATGGGTCGGTGGTCTCATAATTATGGGAGGGGTCCCTCATTGGATGAAGTAACTCTTCTTCCTTGCTATGACCTCTTTACCTTCTTAGTTTTTAACAATACAAATGGCCTTGGAGAACTCCCAGTTCCTTTCCCTAAACAGGTTTGGAATAGGATCATCAATGACTGTCTGGCCCTTCCTTTGCAGGTTCTTGTTACAGCCCAGCTGAACAACATCAGATAACCAATAATCAGTTCCCAGACCTGAGGAGTTTATTCCGGCTTCAGTTTCTTCGCTTAATCATCAATTTCCTTATTTAAATTCTCCTGTGTTTGCTTCCTAAACCTATTCTAACTAATCTTTTAACTAAATTCTTAATGTTTAAATGTTTAAGAAAAACTCAATTTAAATTCTTAAGAGACTTATTTTAAATGTTTCGAAGAGACTCAATGTCTCAATACATATGTAGATAATTAGTATAATAATAAGGATTAGCTTGTGCTGTAGTAAGAGTTTATAGTGTCATGGTCTTCAGCTGGTGTTGACCTCCCAATAACGTGTGTTTGAAGCAATTTCTGTCTCTCTGACAGGCAGGAGAGGAGCTGTTCCCTGTAGATGACAAAGGCATGGCTATCCCCGGCAACACTGATATTCTAGAGACGTGGGAGGTGAGTTCAGCCACAGCAGGAGAGAGTTTAGACTGATGAAGGTAATGGCAGCATCAGAGGCTGCTGAGAAGAGAAGACAATCTCTTAAAATTACTTGGAAGGACTCTCTGGTACAATAGCAAATTGTCATGTACCAATTCATCATTTCCTAACTTGCTGTGAATTTCCATAATCTCAAAGAATGAGCCCTTTGAGCGTGGGAGACATGGGACATACACACCAGTGCACTGAGGTTTTTCTCCTCAAACTTGAACTCTGAAAATCTAAACACTTATTTTATGCTCCTTATGAAGGAAACAAGGAAGAATGTGCTCTTCAGGCCCCGACTTTGTATACTAGATGCTGACTTTGTGCCTTTTCCTGTCAGGCCATGGAAGAGCTGGTGGATGCTGGCCTGGTAAAAGCCATTGGAATCTCCAACTTCAATCGTGAGCAGATTGATAGAATCTTGAACAAGCCAGGACTGAAGTACAAGCCTGCAAATAACCAGGTAAGCTGCAAAGTGGCAGAGGCAAATGTTTGGTGGTGGTTTTTGTGTGGCCATTTGTTGTGGGTTTTTAAAAGAAAATTACAAAGATCTTGGTTTGAAATAAGGTTATAGAAAGAGAGACTGTGGTAGACACTGCATATTCTCCAATCTCACCCTCCAGCTGCTTCTGGATGCCAAGGTGCTGGTTTTTCATGAACTCTGTGGTACTGCTTGGAAATCTGGCAATGAGCAGCTCCCAAAATCCCTTCTTGTAGCAGAAAAGGAGGGGGAACTCAGATGAGCTCTAAAAACTTCCTTGCAGTAGAGTAAGACTTGGTGTGTATATATATATAGAGAATCAGATGACCTTTTCATAACACTTCTGTGGAGAAGCCAGTTCCTGTTGCTGATAACTGAGAGAATTGGTCAGGAACGTGCTTTGTGAACTCAAGACTTAATGAAGGCTAGGAGGAAGGAGGAAATGGAGTTGCAGGGTAGGCGATAGAGTACAAGTTGTACAGACAGCACTTGAATGAAGTCTTAGGAAAATTCAGACGTCTGGAGCCCTTGGAAGATGATCTGCTCAGAGGCACATCAGCCCTGAGATCAGACCAGGCTGTCCAGGGCTTTATCCATCTGGGAGACCTGTGAGGATGGAGACTGCACAGCTTCCCTAGGCAGTGTGCTCTGCTGCCTGACGCCCTGCCTCGAGCGTGTGGCAGGGACAGGGAGTTCTCCTATATCCAATCTCAACCTCTCTTGTTTTCAGCTTGCATTTGTTGCCTTCCTCCAAGCACCACTGAAAAGCTTGGCTTGCCTTTGAATGACCTCCTTTTAGGTACTGAGCAGCTGCTGCTAGGAGGCCTGAAGCCTTCCCTTCTCCAGGCAGAACATGCCCAGCTCCCTCAGCCTTTCCCAGTACGGCATGTTCTCCAGACCCTACCCATCCTGGAGTTTCTGTGCTGAATTGTTGCAGTCTGTCAATATTTCTGGTACTGTAGGGAGCTAGGAAGAGGGAAAATGGGACACAGTGGGTGGTCTGACAAATGTGAGTAGAGGCAGATGATCATTTCTCACAATTTACTGGCTGTGTTCCTGATGCTCACTACTGGCTCATGTCCAGCTCAGCCTGTTATGACCCCCAGGTCCTTTCTAGCATAGTTGCCTTACAGGTAGTCAGGTTCCAGCCTGTGTTATTGCCAGGGGCTTTTCCTTCCCAGGTGCATGGCTTTGTGTGCAGCCTTGTTGAATTCCTTCAGGGTTTTGTTTGCCTGTTGTTTCTGCCCCAGTGGGTCCCTCTGAAGTGGCAGTCCTGCCCTTGAGTGTGTTGGCTGGTTCTTCCCCAGCCAGGCATCACCTTCAGCACAGGTTGCTGAAGAGGGCAAGTCCCAGGATAGACCCCTGTGGGGTTTGTCTAGACTTGGCCTTGATTCCTATTATTGATACCAGCTTAGTAAAACTGGGTCATTTATTGTGGTAGCTTGAGCATGTTCAGTCCCAATGCACTTTCAGAAAACTTAGTGTAAGTTTTATGATACCTTTCAACATCTGCCACGCCTCATTGCCACTATCACTGTGTGATAATTACCCTTATCTCTGGCATCGGGGTCACTGATCTTGAACCTCTCACACTTGTAAATGCTCTCAAGCTCTAAATGATTATTGGCTATAATCAAGTTCAGCACAAAGCACTGGGTCTTTGGTGCCTGTCCTTCATAAACTACTGCTTCTGAGGAAATGCTTGCAAGCCTGAAAGCTTGCTGTTACTTACCAGTTGGGCTAATAGTGAGAGTGCTTCCTGGAAACACTTTCTCTGTGCACATATTTCATGTGTAATCCACTGTCTTTCATGTCATTCCCAGTCTTTATTTGAATTCAGACAGTATACGTGTTGGTTTAAATTGTCATGAGAAATTCATTTGGCAAGGTAGTAATTACATAACAATGATGCTAGCATCTAATTTAAGTTTCCAGCTTGAGTGCCAGAGGACAGGTGAGGATGACTGTGCCATGCTTATGTTGCATAAATTCTACCTATTGAATATCTGAGAAAACTAGATGCTCTACTACTCTTAAATAGCTGTCTTTCTGCAACTGCTGAAGCAAAATAAATATGTATACTCTGTTCTAAAAATGGAGCTCCCCTTTTTGTTTAATATTCCAGCGTGTCTCAGAGGGGAAACAGGCATGCAGGCCTCTGATAACAGCAGGCAGCTAGAACCACAAATAAAGTGCTCGAGGCTGTAAACTGATTCCGTGTTTTGCACTCCCTGGCTCCACCTGCCAGCAGCACAAGTTTCCAGGGACTGCCCTCAGAGTGCAGCTGCACGAGGCTCAAATGGCAGCGTAGTCAAAACGGTTCTTGATGTTGCCTGCTGAAAGAAAAGTGGTGCTCCCTGGTGTGCCACTATCCCAAAAGTCCCTCTGTGCAAAGTATCAAATACTCCTGCTCATTCACTGCCTCCTGAGACAGGAATAGTTCCTGTTCCATACTTCTTATCTGTGTGTTTGCCTGCCAGAACACACATCCACTGCTAAGGAGTCTTTATGCCATTATGCAGCTATTCTTATGGGAGTTCATGCCAAGTGCATGTGTGTTTGTAAAAGGTCTGTAATGGGCAGTGGGCTGAAGGTCTAAAATCTGTAGCAGGCAACCATTTTCGGGCTAGAGGTGTTTAAGGTGAGTACTGACACAAAGCAAATAAAGACTAATGAAACAATGCTGACATTGAAGTTAATATGGTAGCTGTAAAAAAGTTATGGCACGTTTAATTAGGGATGAAAAGAGAACTTTGTACTTTGCTGGTCTGCAATCCTATTGCTGGGATTTTACAGCTCTCCTGGGTGTGCATTTTCCTGTCCCGTTGAAGCAGTTGTGTAGCTGGTCATCCCATGTGCTGGAGATGATCTGCATCAGCAGAGTTTTAAGGAGTTTTGTTACTGTCCTTGGACTCTTCACTGCAAGCAGAACTACTATAAATAGTAGAAAGGGGGTGGGGCATAGAGGAAAAAAAAGGCTGCACAGTATTGCTTAAGAGACTATAAGTTAGCACAAAAACCAGCCTTTGAGTAAAACCTAATCCCTGGAAGATACTAAAGCAGTGAAGTCACTGTCAATCTCTATACTTTTATGTTGGCAGGTGGAATGCCATCCATACCTTACCCAGGAGAAGCTGATCAAGTACTGCCAATCCAAAGGGATTGCTGTGACAGCCTACAGCCCCCTTGGCTCTCCTGACAGACCATGGTAAGGCTGCTCTGCCAGGGAGCTGGTGTGGATTATTCTGGAAGTGCTGAGACTGCATGTGCAGCATTCATTTTTCATCCAGATACAGATCTTTACTAGGTTGGACCTATGGAGGTTTTTTGACACTGATTTGTTTTCTCTGTGTAGGGCTAAGCCTGAGGATCCTTCCCTTCTGGATGACCCCAAGATCAAGGAGATTGCAGCCAAGCACAACAAGACCTCAGCACAGGTGGGTGGGTGCCAGAGTACCCCTTCCTGTAGCACAGCATGAAGGACAGCTGATGACAAGGTAGAGGCCAGGCTGGCTCTTCATTCCCTGTCACCTGTGGTGTCAGGTAGCATTGCAGCTTTGTTCCTCACGTGGCCTTCCATGCATGCTTGCAAGGGAGCTCTGACCATCACAAGAAACATTTTCTTGACCCATCTTCAGGTGCTGCCATGTTTGTCTTCCCATCTCAAGTCCTGTTGCAAAGAGGGGAGCATTTGAATAGCCTACTCACAGTCTGGGTGGGAAGGAAAGGATTTGAGTGTCACTGAAGTGCCGGGGAGAGGAGAAAGGAGGCCTTGTGGGATTCTATCACTCCTCCATGTGCACTTCAGGAAGTGCTGCTTAGAATTTGGGTATAGTTTGAAAAGCAGCTCCAAAGAGTGGGTTAATTCTGCTGAATTGTACCATTTACTATGGCTCTGCTTGCCATAGAGCAAGAGCCATCCCCTCTCTGATGCAGTGATGTGCCTCTTGCAGGTTCTCATTCGGTTCCACATCCAGAGGAATGTGATTGTGATTCCCAAATCCATCACCCCCCAGCGCATTGTGGAGAACTTCCAGGTGAGTCATTAGGAGTGAGCTGGGTGCGTGGCATGTCCAGGGATGCCTTGGCTTCTCCCTGCACAGCAAGCAGTGATCCTTTCTCACCTTTCCCAGGTGCTCTTCTGACAGGAGGATTGGGTTTTTTCCCCATGTGTTTACCTATAGTCTCCTGAGGGCTTAATTTAAGATTACAGGGAGAGCAGGAGTGAGCAAAGCTTTGGGAAACACTGTATCCTGATAATCTGAGCAGTCACACTGTGATTCTTCCTGTTCTGTGTCATGTGAATGAGTCATTTG
Organism: Monarcha castaneiventris obscurior; assembly: GCA_026261815.1. Taxonomy (NCBI): domain Eukaryota; kingdom Metazoa; phylum Chordata; class Aves; order Passeriformes; family Monarchidae; genus Monarcha; species Monarcha castaneiventris. Next base: position 15,951,913 of record JAMPIT010000884.1, read on the forward strand.
ACAGCTTATTTGGGTCCTGAGTGCAGCAGCACACCACAAAGACTTCTGTAGAGCAAGCACTTTTAAGGAAATAGTCCTGGTATCCATAAACTCATGGCTGCTCTTGATTTGGGGGTCTTGGGCTGGACCCAGTATAAGGATTTTGCTTCCAAACACTTAGTGGCTTGAGGGGGAATATGGAGGTCTTGCAGCTCTTTCTTTGGCATAGTACAGAAAGATGCATCCTTCACAAATGGAGGATGGAGGCGTTCTGCAGCACAGGGCTCCCCAAACTTCTTAAAGCCACTGGCCAATGCAACTTAAGACTCTATAATTCCTACCTCTCCCTGCTCACCTCCCTCTCCCACTCCAGCTAGAGGACTCTCAGATACCCAGACATTTTCCTTTCCCTTCATGAAGCAGTCACTTCTAACAAGCACCCTACACTGTGGACTTGTTCTTTGATTTTGTGGGGTTTTTTTTTCTTATTTTTTTTTCTTGCTTACAAGCACTGATTCATTCAAAGAGGTGATTTCCAGCTTTTTCTCCTATTAGGTGTTTGACTTTGAATTGACTAAAGAGGAGATGGCAACTATTCTCAGCTTTAATAGAAACTGGAGAGCCTGTGAAATGCACATGTAAGTGGCAGTTCCTTTTCTTTAAGCAATTAAGTTACCACATAGTTCAGTAAATGAAGTTACAGACAGTAGGCTTGATTGAAATTCAGGATACGCAAACTCAATTTTCAAAGGGGTCATCCTTAAAATAACTTTCCAGAGTAAGATTTTTTTAAATGTTCATTTTACGAACCAAAACATGATGAGCATTGAGCAAACTTCATTTTCAGTTTGGTTGCCGAGAAAGTCTTTGTAGCTAGAATTGCAACAGGAGGCTTCTTACTCGTAATTTTTGTTTTGTCCATATTGGAGAAATGAGCATGATGCAGACTTAAAATCTTGATTAGCTTTGCTTGTGGTGTTTTGTCTTTCTTCCTTGTGACTCTTGGGTACATTACAAAATCTGTGTTCTTCTGTTGTTGGTGAGGTAAATGAACACTCAAAGTATAATGTGAGGATTTGCAACTTGGAAGTGTAGAGCCAGATATGAAATCTTCTTTGGAATGCTGCTAAAAAGGAGACAGCAAACCCTTGAATTAGTTGTCTACAAAGCACCTCTAGGTCCCATCACCTGAGATGCTTAGAGCCCAAACAACAGAAGGCACTCAAAAACTTTTTGTTTGGGAATGCAGCATGTCCCCAAGAGAAACAGACTTTGCTTTTCTACAGTTTATCTCCTCCCTTGGTGGTTCTTTGAAGTGGCTACAGCTGCATACAATGTGTTTGGGACACGAGATAATCTTTGCTTTTTGATTTCCTCCAGGTGCAAAGCTCACAAGGGCTACCCTTTCAATGCAGAATACTGAAGATGGTTTCCTGCCTTTCTCCAGGCTTCCCAGATATGCTTCTGCTGTTGCCTATGAGTTGTCTATGTAGCTTTTTCACTGCATCAGACACCCCTCCACACCCCCATTTTTTTCCTTCTTTTTTCCCCGCAAGGATGCAGTATATGTACTCAGTGACTTTGTGCTGTTTTCTTTTTTGGAAGAAGGAAATGCTGAAATGGTTCTGAAGAGCACACTGTGTGGACTAGTAGATTTTCTTTGCCAAACAGCAAGTCTGGAATCGGTAAGCAGAAAGCATTGAGCAAGTTTGAACAAGCAGTCACTTTTATTTTGGAATACTGTGAATTGGAGCTAGTGACTATTGTTGTCTGGAAGGACCAGGATATTGGCAGATGTTACATCATGAGGTCTGCTTTTTTTTTCTGATTACTTTTGGGGTTGGTTTTGTTTCTTTGTAACACTCCATACCTTTTTTTCCCCCCCTCTAATTGGAAGTATAAGTTGATTTCTAAGTGGTTTCTACATGGGTAGCTCTTTGAAAAGTGTATAGATCCTGATTTCTCAGTGATATAAAAGCTGTTTTGCTTATAATAAAATACAGTTTCATTACTGTGTGTAATGAGATGGTTATTTCAGCAATGCTCTAATGGTAGTGATGCTGGAGCAGCTGTGTAATATCAGCTGTCTCTAGAGATTACACAAAAGCAAGGAAAATTACCATCCCCCACAAAATCATCTGTTGATGTTGACTTCTTACGTGTGCCCTGGGAGCTGCCTGCTGTTCTCATGGTCGAACTTGTGGCCAATGAGTCTGTTTGTGCCTCTCTTTAAATAGAACTGTTTTGGTTCTGACAACCAATCCAGTCCTGTTTAATTCAGTTTTTATTTTGCTGAGGTAATAGTATACTTTGGCTAGTAGAAAACTTCTTCCACTGAAGACTTGAAGCCTACACAGCATCCTATGGGATTGTTTTAATGAGCAGTAGAAAACTTGCCCTCTCCAGCAGGGAGCACATGATGCAGGAAGGAATTCTGTGCTTCTACAAGATACCATTGGCAAACACAGTAAAAATGGGTTTCCAAGAAAATCCTGTGTCATGGAGCTAGCAGATCAGGAACTTAATGCTTTGTTCAGGGAGCACAGAAAAACAGGCTGAAATTGAACTTGTGGTACGTGAGGTGTGTTTGTCCCTTTGTGGTTTTCCCAATACTTGCATGTAGTGGTTTTAAAGCTATTGCCACCTGAGAGCTGCTCAGGACTGCTCACAAAATGCATTTGGGCACTGGTAAAAGCAGTGGCTAATGCTGAGTGGTTTTCTTGCATATGCCTGAGAGGGTTTTTTTAGCTGTCTGAGTAGCTCTGGGATGTGACTGGTCCCTCTGAGGAGGTTGTGAAGGCCTGGCAGAAAGGGGGTTCTCTCTGACCAGGTGGAAGAAGGGGGACACCAGGGCTGTTAATGCATTACCAATCTAAATGGTAAATGTGGGATTGTGATTCCATAACTGCATAGCAAACCTTAAAGTGAACTTGGCCAGGTTAGAATGTAACATGAAGGCAAGTTGATATCAAAGTATTTGTGAAATAGGTGGTTTGTTTCCTGGTTCTGATCAAAAGGAGTTTGACTAAGGAGTCATACTAATTTAAAACTTTTCTTTCTAATAAATACTAACCATTACATTGAGAAAACAGATAATTTTTTTTTGTAATTTTCAAAGTCTTTTAAAAATGCTTTCCAGTAATACTGAGACCAGAATTAGCATGCAACATGTATTTGGTCACAATAATTCACAATAGGCTGAACAGATGAGATTGAATTAACTTAAAACATGAGGAGGAGAGAATCAGTGTCTGACTTGAAGCAATATGCTCCTCTAACGCTGATTCTTCTAATATAAATTGATTATAAATCACTTTAAATTCTGGGCTTAAAAGCACGTACAGAAAGCTTCAGCTCTGCCAGTGTTTTGGGAATCTCTAATGTGATAAACAAAAGCCCTAAGGCATCTAAAAAAGCCAGAAGAGCTGATGGTCTTTGCTTAGTCTGAGATGTGACACAAAACTGTTCAGGGCAATGTTGACTTGCTTGCAAATAACATTTTTGTGTCAACTGTGTTCTGGCAAGAAGTTACACTGAGGGTCAGGGTTTCCAGAATAGTACATCAGGTTCTGTTAGTTTCCTCTGTTTTCATTTCACTGTAACTTTATGAAAGTTTGTGCCTGAAATTTTCCATTCTGGAAGTAGGAATTTTCCTGGAGACAGCTTGGAGGCAGAGTGCTCGGCAGCAGCTGGGAGAGCAGAGAGCTCTCGGGGTGGAGGGGCATTGTAACAGGCGCTCTCTGTGTTCCACTGCGTGACTGGCTGGGAAGGAATTCGGAAAGGGTCGTTCTGGGACACAGTGCAGCACTCAGCCGGCAGAGGGCTTGGCTCTTGGCGGAATGTGAGAGTGGGAATAGAGGGGAAAAGAGAGAAGCACCTGAGTGCAGGGGTAGTGATGCACAAGCTTGAGCAGAAAGCAGGCTGTTGTCAGTAAGCATGGGAAGGGAGTGACAGGAAACCCATAATGGTTTTGGATTGCTTCTCCAAGGGTGGATGTAAATAAGGCTGAGATAGAGGAAGAGGCAGTCTTCCTTTAGTCTGGGTTGATCTGGGAATTGTTACAGTAAAATACAATCTGTTGTACCCCCATGCTTGTGCCATACTCTCTGCCTACACGAGCAGAGATCTCCTTTCATCTCCTAAAAGGTAAAGTGGAGAGATCAAAGAGTTTGATATCCGGAGCCTCACATTCCTGCTAACTGAGCTCTTCCTGCTAAAACTGTTCACAGCACTTGTTTTTGTATTGTGATTTGACAGATCTCTGGGTTTCTGATCAAAGACTTTAAGGACAAATACAGTCTTGTAGCTTTTCCAATGAAAAGTGGTTGTGTTTTGTTTTGTGTTCTTAATTTAAGAACTTGTAGTTCAGCTCCACCTTGTCGGCCTCTTCCTTGACATTCTGGGGACTCTGCTGCAGCAGCTGAGCTGGTGTGATACTGTAGCACACCCTGGGAAGAGGATTTCCAGCCTACAGGAAAGATTAAGGGCAGCAAACAGGAAAAAACATGTCCTTGGAGCTGGTAGAATCAGTACTTGCACAAAATTTGTTTCACTTCCAGCTGCACTCACTGCTCCAAATGATACCAGATTAGCAGGCCTTTATTTCATGTTTAAAAGGAAATGGCTCTGACAGGGCAGATCCATTTATGTGGTAGCAAAGGCTGATGGTGAACTGATGTATCAGGGAAAACAGGTACAGAAAATCAGCAATTATCTCATTAGAGGAGGCAAGATACCAGCTTTGCAAGTTTTTGTGGGTAGTAGAGGAGAATACAACAAGTATTTGGAATTGGCATCCTGCTAGTTGAAGGTAGGACAGCACAGAAAGTCTGACACGCACAGAATGTTTGTTTCAAGTTGCAGTTGATGCTCCTTTGAGAGAAAATGGCTTCACTTCTGATATTGGAATGCAACTACACAAGCCTGCCTGGCTGGCATCACTTTTTATATGATGCTCTCTAACTTGGTGTTTGCTTCCCTCAGGGAAAAAGGAGGCAGGACTTCTCTTGCTGAGCTCACAAGACTGCACAAATGCAGTTGTTTCAGAGTTGTGAAATCTGGGGCACAGGAAACTACAGTATTCAAAATGGGAAAAGAAAATCCTGTCATTGGATTTTAATCTGTATTCACTGTGTTGAAGATACAACTAGAAATCTGGAGTCTTTTGCTTAACTGGGGCACAGAACAGTTAACTTGGGACAAATTATTTTCATTTCAGTCACTTAATGCTCCCCTAGTTTGTCATTTACAAACTGTCAGTAAGTATCTGTCATCCCTCTCTCTGCCTTGTCCTTGGGTTCTTTAAAAGTACAGAGCTCTGTCTTATTCTGGCAGGACCTTGTTTATTTTAGCTATGAGGCAGCTCTTAAAACTCTTAAATAGGCCACATTGCTCTTGCATTTTAACTTGTTTAAGTGCATGGTACAGGACCCCTAGTACAAACATCTGCATAACTCTGTATTTTTTTCTAAATTCTTAAGAAAAAAAGCTGAATGCAAAATCTAGCTTTTCTGAACTGAATCAGGCCTGATTACAAGCCAGCTCATAAGAACAGCTGAACTGAGTCAGACGAAATATCTACATATTGCAGTGTCTTGTCTGCAGCTGGGGTCAAAATAAGTTGCTGAAGAGCAAGTTGAGCATTGCAGTGGAGTGTTCTTTAAATATTTTGACAGCAGTTCGTGTTCTTTTTTGTTTAACAGCCATCAGCTAACTCTTTGTTGTTCACTTACCTTCTGAATCTGTTATGTTCCAAGGGAATGATGCTTCACATTAAATTTTTTGAAGAATTGCCATCTCTTGCTTGTTTTGGGCTTTTTTGCTGTGAGATTCATTTCATGCTGCTGGATTTTACCGTGGAGGAAATAACAACTGGTCTATTTCCAGTCACACTTTGCAAGCTGCTCCGGGTTTGGTAAACATCTGGCACAGCTCCTTGTACTGGTGTGAGGTCAAGGAAAGTCGTAGTCTACTTAATTGCCATCTGTATAAATTATTCCTAGGCCATTGATTATCCTCATCAGTCTTCTGAGTGATAACAGTAAGTCTTGTTTAAGATTCAGAGGAAGGCAAGGACCAGTACTTCTTGTGCAGGATTGCATGCAAACAGTTCAGGAAATAGGTTTGTATCTTACTGTCTTTGGCTTCACATTCAGTTTGCTTTTGAATTATGTTGACATCAATGTGAGAGAGCTTGGAATTCTAATAGATGGAAAGCTTGAGCAGCCATGATCAGCAGAGAGTTTTGGATTTTTACCTATTGTTCATTATCTGTGTTATCCAGTTTTCCCTCCAAAACACACACATAACATTTCACTTTTTTCACCCAGCCCCTGTGGAGCTTTTCATGAGGCTTGACTCTACCAGAATGGATGAACTCCACAATAAAAAGCTGAAGTCATGGGACAACACGTTGTGACACAAAATGCCAAGCTAAGGTGTTTTCATTTTACTGGGCTCATTGGCACAGATAATGCCACTGCTGACTAGGAAGGATGTCTGTGTGGGTTTGGTGTAAGAGCACTGTTGCATAGCTGATAGAAACTAAAAATTAATTTGGGATACTCTAAACCTTTCCATACAGCTCCTGGCAGCAGGCTCAGAGCTGTGCTTGCTGTGAGGCAGCCTCTCTACTAGAAAGGCACATTGTAAATAGGGCTGTGGCTCTGCTGCAAAACAGGGGGGCTTTATTTCCCAGTAACTGACACCACCCAAATTCTTCTCCTTTTACCTTTACTAAAGGCTCTGCAGCTGAAAAAGATCTATTGTCTCTGAAACAAACACACAATCTCTGGCTTCTAACTTGTTTTGAATTTTTTACTATTATATGGCTACTGTGATCATCTAGTCTGACTTCCTGCCTACCAGAGTCTATAAACATCCTGTAAATAGCTTCAAGTCTGATAGCTGTGATTAAATTGGAATGTGCTTAGAAAATTCCTATGAAGTAGAGAGTATTTCAAGACAGGCTGTGCACTACAGCTTTAAGTGGGTATTGCTGCTACTGCTGTAGATTGACAAGTGCCCATGGGCTGAATATCTGGGAGCAGAGCACCTTCCACAGGGTTCACTTTCTGACTGCATCTAGGATGATATTCTGCAACTGGCCTTTTAAATGTAGCATGTTCAGGAGGAGAAAAAAATAGAGAATGCCCATTACAGGCAACTTCCTGTCCATATCACTGCATTATAACTGTTCAATGTCAATTCCTGCTAGATTTCTTCTAGACCTCTTTCTTTAGAAGTGGTGCTGTAGGGAATCCAATTTGATGGGAATTGCTCTGTTGTTTCTAGGGCACCTGTTACTCAAACATCTTGGAAAAGAAGCAGCTGAAAGATATGTCATCATTTCCTTTATCAACTACAAAGAAAATCAGTTGGAAAAGGATATGCATGAAGTGTGTATCCTAGTCCTGAACCTTAATTACACAATTTCCCTTCCTCTCTGCATGCAATGCTGAGCCACATTGTTCTTATGCTGGGCTGCAAGAGCCTAAAGCAAGTACAGGAGTTTTGAGTCAAGTGTTAAGAGTTCAAGAGCAAGAAGCCTTGATTAACAGACACCTCATTAAAACACCAGCACGGGCTGCAGCAGCACTGGCTTTTTTTTGTTTTTTAACCAGAGAGAACAGCATCCAGAGAGACATCCTTTGAGTCAGAACACAAGCAAACAATACCTAGGGAATGGTACAGGAAAATCTACTGGTGGCTTGTGTGAAGCTGCCCAGCTTTTCTGCTTTCTACATATGACAGCTGCCAAACAAAATAATTCCTGTTTGTCTCCTTTATCAGACTTTGGATTTTCTAGGAGAGATTCACAGTCTTAACTGCAGCCATTCTACTCATAAAGGCGGTATTTATATACTCTTGCAGATACTATAAACCAAACATACAAATCTCCTACTAGTTTATTAGTTTTTAGCAGTTCATAAATGGGAAACCTCATTAAGAGCTCCTGAATGATAATTCAGCAGTGTCCTCTGAAGAGCTTTCAGTGTGTTACACTGAAATTACTGAACTAAGCATCTCAAGCAGCATGTCAGCTCATTAAGATCTTCTCATGTTATATGGATTGTCTTGTATTGACAATTAAGAGATAGTGTAGTTATTGACCTTTTGTCCAAAAATACAACTAATCAGAGAACTTAAATCTCTAAAATTTGTCAGGATTTATATTTATGACAAAGACTGCTTTTCCCTAATCTAAATAGATGGGTTTATTAAACTTCTCCATCATTACTAAATTATAATATCTATTAGATAGATATTAGATATTATTCTATTAGAATATCTATTCTGCTGCAACTGAGACTTGTGTTACAAGAGCAGATAAAGGACTGATACAACTGGTTGATAAAAAGAGAAGCAAATGGCATCCATGTTCAAAGGTTAATCTTCAGAATGCCTGTGAGCTCCCTTCTCCCATTCTTAAATACATATTCTACTTCTGTAATGAATTAATACACAAAATATTGTAAATTGCTTGAAACAACAATAAATGGTCTGGATCCCTGGAGGATTTGAAGGGGATGCATATGTCAGTCCTCAAAAAAAGGATAGTCCTTGTGATTTTTGCATCTAGAAAAAGAGAAGGATGATTAAAACATTTTAAGGATATAGTTTTAATGAAAAAAGCTTTTTTGCCCTGGTAAAAGAACTAAAACTAAACTACATTAAAAACACATTTGTCTGCTTAGTGTGCCCAGGGCAGTGGAAATGAATGCTCTGTAACCTTTGCATGTATCAGTGACCTCCTTCTCCAAGGCTAATGTATCTTTTGCTCAGCTGAAATTGCCGAAGTTCCCTGAGATATTAAACCTCTCTCTTGGGAACTCCCAAGCCCACAGGATGCTGTGAGACAAGTGGGTAACCTGGGAAAACTGAATAAAATGCAGCTCTTGGTGAGCCTGTATCTAACCTTTCTCTTATCTAGGCACTGCCTTAAAAACGTTGGCAGGAGTACATAGGCACAGCTCTTCCCTTCAAAAAAAAAAAAACCTTACAACTCTCATTCTTAAAATGGAGTTTATTTACTCTGACTGTCCCTTATGTAAAGGAGCCAAAGAAAACCAGAGGAAAAATTGCTGCTTATTTATTTTGGAATTTCCAGCTGATTTTGATTTTTAGACAACAGCTTAATATGCATCCAGTACAGGGCATCTTAAGAAGGGTGTGCCTGCAGAAATCCCAGCATTCCCAACCTGTACAGGACGGGCAATGCTCTAATAATCTCAGGAATAACCTCTCAAACCTCTGATAATCTGCAGGAATCTCCAGGTGTGAGATTCCTGCAGATGTGATCAGGTGTTGGCTAGGGCTCCCTCTCTTTTTATTTTTAAGTGAGGCTATCAAACAGTGTCTGTGCAGAGGATATCCAAGGGTAATGCACTCCTGCCAGAGCCTGCAGGAGGAGCAGTGTCTTGGGGTGACTCTGTGATGTGTATCCCCTATCATGGCTCTATGCCAGAAAATTAGTTTTGTGCCTTTAAACTGAGCTTAAGAGGGGAGGGGGAAAAAAATGAACTTTTCAAAAGCAAGTTCCCAAGGACACAGAGGTGGAGACTGCTCTGCGTTCTCCAGCGGCGGTAGCACGGAGGGAGCTCCCTGCCTGTCCCTTCAGCCAGTTTTTTTTTCTGGTTTTTTTTCCTTCCCTTTTTCTCTGGCGTGTTTCCTAGGACTTTGGTGGGGCTTTTTTCCTTTTTTTTTCCTCTTCTGGACTGTTTCAACAACATCAGAACACATCAGGAGAACTTTTCTTCAGGCCCGGAGGGGGCCTAAGGCCACCCCCCACAGCAGCTCCGAGAAGGAGGGACCACACCTACAAGAGGTCTCTAATTTCTTCCCAGGTTTTGTCGTTAATAGTGGGGGGTTTTACTATTTAGTATTATCATTCTTTTCCTGTGTGTTTGTTAATAAATAGGTTTTTATCTCCTTCACTTTCCTTCAAGGAATTTTTTTTCCCCGAACCTGGTGGGGGGGAAGGGTAGTTGTGACCTGACTTTCTCCCAGAGGATATATTGCTAGATTTTGGGCCAAAACCAGCACAAGCAGGTACTCACTCGCTTAATGCACAGATGCGATAGCGCTTCTTCAAACCAAGGAGGGTCTGCATCTCCTCGCTGGTCAGTTCAAAGTCAAACACCTGCAGCAAGGCCCCAGAAAGCCAGGTTACTTCAATTTGCAATGAGACAAGAAAGTTTATTCGCAGAAAGAGTAGCTAGAGCAGGCTGAAGCACTAGGAAGTGTGCAGCAAGCACCCAAGTGTGGAGAGCAATGGATAAATGTGTAAGGTTGCAGCGCTGGTGGGGTCTGCCTGCATCATCATTGTTCCACAACGTGCAAGAGTTCAGCTCCTAACCTGATGTGTTTGAAGGAAGACTTGGCTCCTTACTTTCACAGTGACTTTTTGCATTCATAAAGAAGTAACAACCTAAGTGGTAGCTGACAGGTTTTTCCAGTTTGGGGGGGGGTAGTTTGTACCAGTGGCAGTGGGGGTTTTTTCCTGTGTAGTTTAATACCATTAATGACTCTGTCAGGTATTCTCTTACCTTAAAATTTTCTTCAATACGCTGTGGAGTGACAGATTTGGGAATTACACTCACGTTCCTTTGAATCTGGAGCCGGATAAGCACCTGCAGGAGCACACAGAGAATTTACAGATGAGAAGTGCTGCCTGTCTTCTGAAAGGTGAAAACCAAAGGTGCCTGCATGGTTACATAGAGCAGCTCTAGTGGTAACCAGAGAGGGCTCACAGAGGAGAAGCACTACCTAAACCCTTCCTGATTACGACATGAGCTCATTAAATCCTTATCCATCTCTGAAGGTGAGATGACAACATGGGAGTGCATGGAGCAAGAGCTCAGGATTGCCAGGGATGCTGTGTGGAGTGTGCCAGTTAAAGCCCAAAGCCACTGGTAATCTTCTGTCCATCACTAAAACTAAGGTAGAGGGGATATTTTTCTAAAGCATTAAACTGTGTACAAGACACAGCTGGAACTCCATCTTATAATACCTCTGTAAATAGTTACTTTAGCACAAGTGGGAGGAATACACATCAGCAGGGGAAATAACTCTGAGCAGTATTAACCTGAGCTGGGGTTTTGTTGTGCTTGAGTGCAATTTCCTTGATCTGAGGATCATCAAAAAGGGAAATATGGTCAGGCTTGGCCCTGTGAAAATAAAGAACAGGCTTCAGCAGTCGAATGCCCCGTTGTCTTCTCCCTCAAACCCTGTATAAGAATATTATTTAAATGATTAAAAAGCATCATCTTGCACACTTTAATTTAACATCTTGTTACTTCAGTTCCTGCCTTCATTCTTTTCTTGTGTAACAAGTGAGCACATGAGAAGAGGCCTGTAGTTTCTAGTAAAAACAGGTCACTGTAACACATTTCTGTCCAGCCTGGGATCAGGCTGGGAATTTCTTTGATCTGGATCCCAAGAATTTCATCTTGTCCTTCACAAGCACAGCTGCTCTGGCAAACGCCCTGTCCTGGGTCAGAGAAAGCCATGAAGATGGGAGTAAAAGCAAAATTTCTGCAACTTACCCATTTAAAAAACTAATCCCTTTGTCTCAGCAGGACTGCAAAGTTACTATTTTCGTAAGCATCTGCTGCTTTGGGTTTTTGTTTGGTTTGCTGTGGGTGGGTTTTTTTTAGTTCAGAAATTCTCCTACATGTTTAATAAGCTCACCAAAGTTCAGTCAAGAATTCTTATCTCTGCTTTCATCGACCAATTGATCCTTTTTCTTCAAAATACGAAACTGTAGTAGCAGCACGAGTATGAATTAGTGGACTGAATATCACAGTAAGTGTGAGGTTTCTGTGGGTGTGATTTTTAATGAATTAGTAAGTCTTTTTCTAATTACAGTAGTCATACTCTTGAGGTTTCATCCACATCCTGGTTTTACTGAATGGACTCTAAGCTACGTCTAAGAAGGAAATCTCACAAAACATTCTTACCCTGGCCAGTTGGGTGCTCCAAGGGGACAATATGCAGTGACAGAGATCCCTTTGGATTGGCAAAACTTGATCAGCTCTTCCTGAGGAAGATAGGGGTGGCTCTCAATCTCAAAACAAACAAAAAAAAAAAAAAAAAACCAAAAAAAAAAAAACCAAATTGGGTTTCACCTCTCAGAAGCAGAAGGTTTAGCATCAAGGTTTAGCATCACTGCGGTGAGCTACCAAGTGCCACATGAGCTTTGAAAAGGTGGTTCTCTTTGCAGGTATGGGGTTTTAAAGAGACTTTTAAGAGATGTTCCATCCAGTGCAACACCCCAGACAGGTGTGATGTCAGCACTGAGGAGCTGGAGGACAATTTACCTGATGATTTGCAGGTTTGTGTCTTAAGCCTGGTTTGCTCAGGAGCTGATTGATCTGTTTGCAGTTGAAGTTGGAGACTCCAATAGCCTTTACCATTCCCACATCCACGAGCTCTTCCATAGCCTAGAAACACCACAGAGTCAGACTTCCTATTGGATTCAGTTCTTTCATTTTTATCTTCAGTGGTAAAAATCTTCCTGGCTGGGGTCCTCTTGTGCTGTGCCATTAGAACAGTATGTGAACTCACATCTTGTGTCACCATACAGATGAATAACAGCAATATTCACACAATCACTACACTATTATTATTTCAGTAAAATATCACAGAATCACAGAATTAAAATATGGCTATTTTGAAATACTATCCCCAGGCAGACCTTCACACAGATGAAGGAGATTCTTTTAGGGTAATTCCTCAGCTAACCAAATAATCATCCCATAATAAAAAGCACCTTATTTGGAACACAGCAGCTCAACAAGGAGCTGTTAGGAGGCAGCTAGAACAGGATGGATACTGATCATCAGCACTGATCAATTTCCCAGGAGAGATGTGCCATTTAGCAGTCGGATTACAAGATCAGCGGCGCTGTGTTCCCCCTCCATCACCTATTTTCTTTCACACTAATGAGCAATAAAACAGCCAGACAGCCCTAATTAGATTGCCACCTCCAGCAGAAAAGAAACAGGAAAAATAACCTACTGCCAGCCTTGAGAGCAGAAGACACCCTTCTTCCAAAGCAGAAATAATTTTCATTTGAAGTTGCTGTCATAAGCAGCAGCCTGAAACATCCACCTTTTTCCTTCAAATGAGCAACAAATACGAGCCCTATTCTTCATCTGACAGAAGGAAAAAAGCATCAGTGAACTCTCCTGACTCTGGTGAGTCTCTTGTCTGCTTTTGGCTGGCCGTGCTGAGCACACGGTGGGAGTGGAAGGGAAAGGAAGCCCAAAGTATCGGCCAAGCAGGAATTTGAACTCACGCCCAAGCCTGGTCTCCCACACAGCCTGTGCTGCACACAGAGCTTAGCAAAGGACTTTGGCCGAGTTCCACTACCTTCTAGAGACGGAAATTTGGGTGCTCTGGTACATTGGCACAGGCATGTTGGCTTTCCTGGGGTCTGGACATCTCAGGTGCCATCAGAGATGAGCATGGCTACAACTAAAGCCACCAAAAATTGCCCAGAGAGTTGGGTATGGACTAGAGCAACAGCATTTGTTAGCTCAAGCCACTGCAGGGTACACACAAAGATTTCCTCTTGTCATGCCAACCCAGCCAGTTTAGTAAGCAGTAGATATAAAAATACCCAAATTTTGGCACAGTGACACAAAAAGGAGCCCAAGGACACAGAGAAATCAGCAATCTCGAACACTTCATGTCAGAAATTCTCTCAGAATAATTCCCACAGTGGAAAGCTTAGAGTTTTCAGGCTGTTATTTCAAACTAGCAAGATATTTTTGGCCTGTAAATGAATGTACCTCCCACGTATCCAGAAAATGTGTATCGCTGGGAATGATCATGCCGTTTCCATCTGCAGGAAATAGCTCCTCTCCTGCCTATCAGCACGAAAGAAAAGCAACATTAAGGTCAGCTGAATTATAAGCATTTAAAGAAATCACTTAGAAATTTGGGCAAGCAAGTAGAGCTGGAGACTGAGCTGGATATCCTGACTTTTGTTGGTGGTGGAGTGAGACGTGGCCGAAACAAGTAACCTGTACCAACAGAGTAATCTTCAACAAAATCTGCCTCTTGAGACTCTGTCCTGCAGGCAGAGGAAGGGCAGGCACTTCTGTGTGCCTCAGCCAGGTTGGGAGAAGGCCAGGGAGGTGACACGATGGGGAAATGAGGATTTGTTTAACCTGGGGGTAGAGAAAGAAGAGAAAAATCGTAACGAAGTAAATCACAACTGTTTGATTCTGGGTAAGGAAATGGCAGCCAAACCCCACACTGTAAGAGGAATGTGATCTGGATGGAAATTTGATCCATGACTTGGAAATGCTGTGCAGGGTAAAATAAGGTGGGTTTTGTACTCCAAGACCCAGTTTAAGCAGCCATTACCTTACCTTTCCTCCTGATGTCCTAATGAGGTTTACCAACACTCCTCGTTGGGAGAGGACTAAAGACATGTCTGGTCCCAAAGGCAAAATGGGCAGAGCCCTGACAGATGGAACCCAGGAGTAAAAGTCACAATACCTTGAATCCCATGGGAGAGTGCATCAGGTAGAGATCCAAATAATCCAGCTGGAGGGCAGCAAGTGTTTTCTGGCACACCTCCTTCACCACGGAGCTCTCATGGAAGGTGGACCACAGCTGTGGGGGAACACAAAGCCTGGGAGCTGATCTCCTGCCCCCAGAAAGGCAGAGCATCCCTGGCAGGGAAACACACGGCACAGACACACAGGCAGCTCAGGATGTGGCACATCTTCTCATCTTGAGGAAGTGCCTCTTGTGTGCACCCGATTTTATTTGTGGTAATGTCAAGTAAGTAAAATGAGAATGAGATACTCTGAAATTCCAACAACTGTAACAAAGAAAATAAGTGAACCTGGTGAAAATCGACCCGCCAGCTCCCAGCAGATAGAACTTACTTTATTTTTCCTACCATTGTTGTTGGGGGAAAAAACAAAACAAAGCATAACATAGAGGAGTTGACAGGCTGAGGCCGGCGGCGCAGCGGGAGTGACCACGAATACAATAGCCCTGCTTCCTATCCCAGAGGCCACCGAGAGCACGGCCTCAGTTCCTGTCTCCATGGCTGACAATGGATATGCACTACAAAAAAACCCCTCTCCAACCAAGCCTTTTGTTTCTCAAGGCTTGACCTACTCCTTCCCCCCGCCACCATCCACAAATTTGCTTTGCCCTGACAGAGAGGAGTTAATTCCCAGACCAGCTTCATCCCGTGGCACTTTCCATGTCGGGACTTTGTCTCTCCTCCCGAGAGCTGGGCTCACGTGAGACTCATTATCCGAGGACACACCTTGCTGACAATAAAGAGCTCTTCTCGCCTCACGACGCCCTCCTCAAGTTTCTGTCGCAGCGCGTCCCCGATGTCGCTCTCGTTCTGGTACATGTAGGCACAGTCAAAGTGGCGGTACCCCACATCGATGGCAAACTCCACTGCGTCCCTTGCTGCTCCCTGGAGAGACTGAAACCAGAAGAGAAGCCAGTGATTTGCTAAACAGCAGATTAAGAAGTTTGCTGTTCTCCAAATCTGGTGTCTTTAAGCCCCCGAATAACGAGGTGTTCCAGTCTGGATCTGGATTTCATTAGTTTTGTGAAATCGAATGGCCAAGGGAGTCACTGATGAGGTGCCTGAGATGATCTGCCCTTTCATAAGGATTGGAAGTTCACCTTGGGACACGAGGCTATCTTGAAATAAGTTCTAATTTCCCCAGAAATTAAAAGCAGCTCCAGTGTGGCATGCTGGTGACATGAGGAAACCAATCACGTCTGGAATGCGAGCTGGCCCTGCACAAAAACAATCCAGCTCTTGTTGACACAGGAAAGGGAGGTGAGGGGACTCAAAACACTACAGACAGTGCCACCTCCCGGGTAAAATACACACTTGGTACTTAATAGCAAAATAAATCACTTCAGATTCTTGGCTTGGAGACACTGGAAAGCTCTTTGATGACTGAATCCAGAAAACGGCACTCCAAACAGAAACATGATTCAAAACCATGACCACCTCCCACGTATTTTTTTTATTTTAAATTATATCACTTCTCCAAGTTTTTCCAGTCAAAGGGTGTTTAGTTGGTTCACCTAAATTAACAACAACAACAACATAGAAAACGCAGCAATTTCTTTTCCCCACAAGGCTACGCACAACTAAACAGCCAGCTGAAAGTTTTGCAAGTTTTCTTTTTTTTCAGCCCCTTTCCCCCATCCCATCCCATCCCATCCCATCCCATCCCATCCCATCCCATCCCATCCCATCCCATCCCATCCCATCCCATCCCATCCCATCCCCCTCCCCTGAGAGGCCCCCCAAAAGGCACACTTTGGTTTTTGAAGCCAACTTCAACTACTTCAGGCTTCTTAGTGTCCTTTGTCATCAGAAAAGTAAAGACTGAAAGGGTTAAATAAACTCACCCCCCATTTGTGCACATAAAGTTAAATGCTGATTAGCATCAACCGACCCAAAAATATGGCAAGAATTTCAGATATTTTTATGGTGACTGGCAAAGTGTTTCATGGAGTTGGGAATTGACATATTTTGTTTCCAGTCTCAGATCCAGGGGAAAATCTACTTTTCTTACCGTTTTATCTTTCTTAAGAAAATCAGTGTCTTAAAATTTTCAGCTCATTTCCAGACTAGTTTTACACTTACAATTCAGTATATTCTTGAACTTACTCTCCTACCAAAAATCCATTAGGTAACATTTGCAGGTAAAGAACCACCCAAACTATAGTCCTGCAAAGTGCTGCGTTCTCATCTGCTGCCATAAAAATAAGTTATCCTCAGACTCTAAGGAATTATTGTAAATTCCCATTTCCAGGCCCACTTTTTTGCCCCTTAAGTTCCTATATCTACACACACTCATCAAAGATGGCATGCTGGGATATTAATACCCAGTGCCAAAAGCAAAAAAAAAAAAAAAAACCAAACAAAAAAACAACCCCAAATACAAAGAAAAACCAGCTGGGCAGAACTTTTTACTCTTGTAGCATGTAATTTTTTCCATAGCTACGAAAAATCTTGTACCTCCTGACTATCTCCACTCACTCCAAGGATCTCCTGAAGGCTGGGAATAAATACCTGCGTTACCTGGAATATTTCAAAAGGAAACATCGCACAGAGGATTTGCTGCAGTCTCCTGACCCGAGGAGGAGATTGGTGAAAAAACACACCACGATTTTCAGCCATTTACTGAGAATTCTGCCTGACCAGAGGTCCCCAGCTCCAGCAGGTACCTGCCAGGTTCCCAGTCCCAGGATGGGCATCCTCGCACCCGTGGGCAGCTCCAGGTAAGTGGCCATGTGCAGTCTCCTCCCAGCCCCACAGGCAAGGAGGGGCTGGGGGCTCTTGCAAAACCTTTTAAAGCAGCTTTGCCCCTCCCTCCTGCCTGCTGACTGGCTGCAGACGAGGAAAATATGGGCAGAAGTGCTGTAGTAAGAGGAGGCAGAGATTTGGGTTTATCTCACCCTTCAAAGAACTTAAAAACTGATTGCAGGCTCCTCATGAATTTATTGAGTGAGCTCGTCATGGCAATTCTGGCAATTTTGCATTGGCTGAGGTTACAGGTTTTTGGATACCCCATGGTCTGCTTGTCTGCAGGAAAAGTGGTATTTGGGGAGTTGGCACATGCCCTAAGAATCATTTCTCCTCTCACCTGTCCTAAACACATCACCAGAAGGCACCACAAAGCTGTTTGTCTCATGAGGAAGCATAAACCTGGCCACAGGAGGAATCATTGTTTTAAAAATTTCCAATACAGCCTCATCCCCACAGCACCAGGCACCCAGGTTTTTATGTTTTTATATTATTATTTTTATATATATATATATTTGATCTCAAGGCTCCCCATGGCTTTTGCTCTCAGCTGCTGTATGATGAGTGGTCACTCGATTCGGGAGAACCCTTTTAATGTTATTTCTGAGGTCAAAAAGTTCAGGCCTGTTGGCCTGCATTCTGCAATGAAAGCAGGGTTTAACCAACAGTTGTAGTGCCCAGAGCTGCTGTGTGGAGATTTCATTCCCCTACATGGTTTTTCTCCTCATTTGTGACAAAAAGGAGAGATCTGTGATGACCATGACTCTCTCAATCATTGTCACACCCCTGTCCCTCAGTGATTTTGTAAATTACATACTGACATTTTAGAAGTTATACCTTTCTGAGACATTTATTATATGGTTTGGTTTTTTGTTTTCTGGTTTTCTGTGTGTTTCTTGAAGATGGGGGATATCATGAATCTGAGGAAGAGTCTGGCAGAGACGAAGCAGAGAATGTGTAATTTGCTACTGCATGGTAATCCTAAACCAAACAAAAAACAGGGAAACAAGGAATTACCAGGATCTACAATAATCTCTCCACACACATCCTCTTGGCTTTATCTGGCTTTACAAGGCCCTTGCTATTGGTGCTGGGCTTCATTTGCACAGTGACTCAAACACAGGACAGATAATCCCCACTCCTTTGTGGTGGTTCCTTGGTAGAGAAGTGTTTCTGGCAGAAACCCCAGGAGCTGTTTTATGTCAGCAGCCCCAGGTGAGGACTCCATGCTCCCACCACGCTCCTCTTAGGCCTGTCCAGCGGCACTGAACCCCAGGCTCTGGGCTGGAAGGGGGCTCCTGGGATGAAAATCTCTCCTTGGGCAGTTTACCCAGCACAAGTCTGAGCTTTGGTGGGGACACGGGGGCAGCCAAGGTGACTTTTTGCAAAAGCAGCTCAGGTCAGGCAGTTTTTAAACCCGAGTTTTTGCTCTGCCACGCAGTTCGCTCACCTTCCCACTCTCGCATGGCCCATCTGCATTTGGAAGCAATTTAAGCTTTCACGTGACAGCAAACCTGAAAACAAACTCATTGTGCCTCCAGCACAAGGGTGAAGTGACCGGGTTTAGCTGGTTTGCCTTGGCTCTTGGAGCTCAGCATCAGCAGCAGCTCTGCCCCGAATTCCTGATGTGAGCACACACCTCTGTGACCGTGGCCTGGAGCCTCCCAGCTGCATTCACAGTGCTTAGGAAGACCAGATCAAGAATAAACCACAAGGCTGATTTTCTAGGGAATGTATCCCATAATATTTTATTCAAAAAACACTGATTACTTTTCATTGAAATTAAATGGTTTTTTTTTCACTGACTGAAAATATTCTTAAATATGTCCCTGCAGTTGTTCCCTTGATGGGTGACATTCCTGGAAGGTTATGACACATTTAAGGCATTTTTCATAAGCATAAGTTTTTAAATTTCAAGTTATAGCTAATTAGAAATGTCAGTCTCTTATCCCATCAGCTTCCCAGTTCCTGAAAGTGCAGCTTTTTTCAGCTCCTTCACGGAGGCAAAGTGTTGGAAAAGCAAACAGAAACTTGGTTTTCTTACTCACCCATTGCAAGATGCTTTAGAAAGAGTGCAATACATTCCTGAGGGTGAACAGGCTGAAAATTCCTCATCCTGATGGCAAATAATACAGTGGGATTTTTTCACCACAGAATAAATAATACAAATACAGTTGAACAGAATAATGGACCTTGCTAATACAGCTAAATAAATACCTGCTACACCATGAAATAATAATTTCACAGCTATGCTCCAAGATTTCTCGATTCACCTTCCACATATCAACAGAAAATGGACATGATTTGTGAGCTTCATCATCATTACCGAAATAAAATTAGGTTATACAAGATGGTACTATATCTACATTAGTTTTATAATTTTATATAACTTATATAATTTTAATCTAATTTTATAATTGCTCAGTCCCACAAAAACAGCACCTTTGTAAATCTACAGTCATAGAATATATTAGGTTGAAGGTACTTCCAGATTTCAGTTTCTGGGATCCTCGATCCCTTCAGAGACTGTGGCACATGGAGAGTTAACACCATGAGTGCTTTAAAAGCCACACAAAATTTTTAACTTTCCTCACCACAGAGCCTGGTGATGAGCCTTTAGAACATTCCTGTTCCCACTGTCACATCTCACCGACCTTCCTTCCCAGCTCTCCTTACCTTTTCCCTCCAACTGTGTGGTCTTGCCTTGGCTGAACCTACAGCACAGAGTGACAGGTTTAAACCTCAACAGGAGGTTTAAAAATTACTCAATTTCTTTACAAAATTGTTTTCTTCAGAGCATTTTTCTGCCTAAGGGACATTTCCGCTTCCTGGGCGGAGAAGGAAAGGAGAGAGCAGGACAATTCCAGCTGGAACCAGGTGAAGAATACTTAAGGAAAATCCCAAAAGTTCAAGCACATCAAGGCATCTGACTTGCCTTATCACCGTGTATGGCCTGTGTTGTGCAAAATCACTGATTTGCTTCAGAATCTCTGCTGCTCTGAATGTCTTCCTCTACAGGAAAGAAAATGCATATAAACCCCTGATAAACCTGTTGAAATAATAATCACCTGCACAAATTTTTACAAACTCATCTTGTAAATCAGAACTGCTCCAATAGCTTCTGATTTAAAACACTTCTCATCTCGGCCCCTGCAGTGATTCATTTTCAGGGAGGTTTTAAGGAGTGTGTGTCACAAGAGTTCTGATCCTTCCTCCAGTTGTTTCTGGGGTGATTTTTGGGGTCTCCTGCCCAGCTTGCTAATATCTGAATGGTGCTAAAAGGACAAAGGAAGTCTCAAACTCTTACTGGCTAGGTATGGCTCTCCAGTCATACCACACACCTCCCTGGAGCACCACACTGGCTTTCAGGCCAAACATTTCCCCTGGACTGGAATCCAGGCATCAGCATTGGAAAATGGTGAGGCAGCAGAGACAAGGACTAACTTCACCATCTTCTAAAGAGGAAATGAACACATAGAATCACATAAATATAAAAAAATACACGAAAGAAAAAGTTTCTAGTTGCAACAGTTCTTAGATCCTTTCTCTAGCTGAGTGTCTGCTACTTCATTCTTCATAAATAAGTGTGAAGGCTGAGGTTGCTGAGTGCAGAATGTCTTTCCTGTGAAACACTTGTACATGTCCGCCTGGCACAGAGGTGCTGAGCTCCATGGACAATGCACAGCTTTCTGAGACATTCTGGTACTCCTGCATGGGGCTACTGAGGCTGCTTTTTCATGTAAATCAAGAGATAGGCCGTTTCTGTCCTGTGGAGGCAAAGAAAAACCAAATCACATGGTATGGTTGAAGATCTAGGTTGCAAGTGACGTCCCAGGTTTGCTCCTGCTCAGCTTTCTGAGCTTTAGGTCAACTAAGCTGGTCCTCTCCAGTGTTCCCAGGATTCCCTGGCAGTGCTGTAATTTATAGGAGGGATTATCTCCTGCCATAGCTCTCCTGTGAGCTCCTATAAGCTCATTTTCATATTGATGCATCAGAACAAAAAGCATAGAGAAATCCTGACTGGCACAGCTAACTTCAGTCAGGATACAGGAGGGTCCAAGGGGCAATCCTGAGTTACAAGGCCACTCCTGCAGCCCCCTTTGTGACTGCTCAGTAACCCTGATATCAGGCTCCCAGGATAGGTGTATGCAGTCCCATCAGAGTAACTGCAGCACAAGGATGCCTCTTCTCCTCTCCTGTGTCCCCACTACAGCCCAGGCAATATCCAGCCCAAACCATTTGTCTTCCCTCTCTTTGCTACCCTCACTCCAAAGCCCAAACCATTTATCTTCCCTCTCTTTGCTACCCTCACTCCAAAGCCCAAACCATTTGTCTTCCCTCTCTTTGCTACCCTCATTCCAAAGCCCAAACCATTTATCTTCCCTCTCTTTGCTACCCTCATTCCAAAGGCCAGAGCAGCATTAGGAAAGAGCAGGGATATGTTTGCCTACCAGTAGAGGTTGGAATGCCCATAGGTGCATTTAACATCATCCCACGATACCTAGAGAAGAAAAACACACAAGAGGAGGTTGGTAAAAACTCTTAAGAGGTGGACACATTCTGACACCATGCCAGCAGTTCTCGTAAGAGTGGTGTAAGTGGCACTTCCAGGAATTAACACCTTTCAATAAATTGGTTTATTGCTTTTACTCTTTGAGGAAAATCAGTTCCTCTTCTGAACATATACATTAAACAGATGTAGGGTACATCAAGTAAGGTATTCAGCAAATGGCTGCTTTTGCAAATCACAAAGCAGAACCTGAGGCCTTGTTTGGTACAAAAGTGAGAGTCACTCTGCCCTCAGCCCAGAGCATCCTGTAGCAGAGGTGCACAAAGCTCTGCAGCCTCAGTTTCCTTTCCTGGTTCTCTTTAGCTGGCAGCCAGTCAGACTGGATGAGACCTGGAGGAGTGTCCAGGAAGGTACAAAAGAAACGTGGCTCGAGCTGCTCACCTGGCAAACCTCAGAATCGTTGAAGCAGTACCATTTACACTCTGTGAGGCTTCGAATGTAGGCACAGTAATGTCCACAGCTGGTCGATCCTGAATGAGCAACAACTGCAAAAAGCTCGTACTGCCAGGTAGCCTGCAAACAGACACAAGGAGTAAATCCCAGTGCAGCAATTCTCAGCTGCCATGGGCTGTAGAGGAGCAGCAGCCAGGGCAGCAAGGACGTGCATTTTGTAAAGAAAAAGGGAAAAGATCAAATTGGCCTTGAGTATCCTGCCTTTTCTGCTCTTACCCTCAGAGTTTTGCCTGTCAGCTCTGGGCTGGCAGCCTCCCTGGAGACCAGAGGACTGTGAAAAAGGCAGCAGGACAGCAAAGGAGCAGCAAAGAGGTTCCCCACAGCCAACACTGCAGCAGTGACTTTTGTTGTTGCTACACTTCCCCTTGTTATTTCCCAGTAAGAGAAACAGACCCACAGTGGGGCAGATCCATTTCAGCTACTGGGCAAAGCTGTTGTGGCCAACAATGCCAACAATACTGCATGGGAAATACCAGGAATAGAGTTCTCTGTCTTGGACAGGTGAGATCTGCAAAGCCTGGCTTTTGTCCTTAAGGCAGGAAGCTCCAGTTTTGGTGATTTAATCTGAGCACAGAATGTTGACTGAAGCAGTTAAAATTATGGGATGTCAGACAATGCCAGGTAAAGTTTGAGACACAGATTTTTAAGACAGGCACTTAGAACTGAGACAAGGTGTGATCTCTTAAACTTTTATGAGACTGGAGCAGAGAAGAGAAGAAAATCTGCCCTTTTTGAAGAGGGCCTTAGGAGTATCTCACCTTTTCATTGTCATCTGCTTGGCACTGATTTTCTGTCAAGACTTCATTGAAATCAAGTTCTTGTGGGAATGGCAGGCAGTGACTAAGCTTGTGTGTGTGAG
The DNA here is from genome assembly GCA_026261815.1 of Monarcha castaneiventris obscurior. Taxonomy (NCBI): domain Eukaryota; kingdom Metazoa; phylum Chordata; class Aves; order Passeriformes; family Monarchidae; genus Monarcha; species Monarcha castaneiventris. The sequence goes on from JAMPIT010000884.1 coordinate 15,975,091, forward strand.
ATGATCTTTCAAAGCAGAAGCGCTTTAGGTGCAGGGTCAGAGTCTGTGGCAGATGGACGAGCTTCATGCTCTGTAAATCAATAAATAATGCAGTGGAAAACTGGGGAACAAACCCTGGGGAGGTGGGGTGGAAACAGCCATTGCCACCCAGTGCATGTAGAATGGAGAGCAGTCAGTGCTCCAGTGAACATTTGCCAATTCCATGGGACAGCAGAGGCCAAACCTTTGTGGCCCGTCTGCACACAAGGCACATCCACCTAACAGAGCTGGGATAAACAAGGTTTTCAGCTTTAGTGTGGTAAGCACCCAGCCTTGGGTGTCTCAAGGGCTGCCTCATTTCTCAGGTGCTTTCCTAGCCCCAGGTTGGTAGCACTAGGAAGGTGAGGAGAGGAAAATCAACCTCCTTGAGACGTGTGACCACACGAAGGCTGACAGCTCATCCCTTCCAGCACTGCCTTTGTTGGGATTGCTGCTGCTGCCACCCAGACATGGGGATGCCCTGTGGCCTCAGAGGCAGCCCAGCAGAGACAATGCTGTGGAAAGTCCCCTCCAAGCCTTGGGCTGAGGCAGCCTCCCTCACACACCACTCTCTTTAAAGCACCTGCTCTCCATGAAACAGCTGGTTCATCATCTGGCAGAGACTCACACTGTAAGAACTGGGGAGAGCAGGGAAGAAAGGAAATCACTGCACAGGAACGCTACATCCCTCACGGACTTGCATTAAAACCCTTGAAAGTATTGCTTTGTGGCAAGAGCTACATCTACAGCGGGGAACTTCCTAACAGGAGGGAAGATACCTGTGGTTTATATCTCACTGACACTGCTCTGCTGACAAATCTGAGGTGTTGGTCTCCTCTTAAACTGATATGGTTGAGTCCTTTCCCCACCCTCCCCAGTCCTAAAGGGAGTTCTGGGTGTGAGACATGGGGAAATAATTCTCCGATTACCTGCAGAAAAGTTGTTTTCCTCCCACACTGTTGACAGAAACACATGTTTTGACCAGTCAGCTCTTCTGGATGGAAGAAGTATTGCAGAGACTCCTCCTAAGAAGACAAAGGAGATTTCTTTCAACTGAATTCCTTGAAGCTGGATTTTTATTTCTACATTATTTCAGGGGGTCCAAGAAAACAGCAAAGCTACAGAAGGCATGTTTTGTTTAAAGGACAAAAGACTGCCTAGCATCCTGGAAAAAATACCTCATTTCTCCTAGCTTCTGCTATGATTGCATTAGTTGGGGGAAAAAAAAGAACTCCACATATTCCATAGAGAAGTGTTGATGTATGAGTGTCTTTTCTCCCTACTGCAAAGCCTTAGAGGCTTTCAAAGAAATTCCTTTATGCTGAGACAGTATAAAGTGGTCAGAGAATCAATAAGGTCCAGTGGCCCACTGGCATTTGAAAAATCCACTATATCCAGCAGCACACACACAGCCACCAGCACTGCTGTATCTGGGTATCCAACAGCAGCACTGACTCCACAGTGACAGGACACTGGGCAAACACAGGGATGCCAACTTATCTAGGGCACCTCTCTGTGGTACCTGAGGTCTCCCAGGTGCACATCACTGTGTAGTTTGACTCTTTGAGTCTGTTACAGAGTATTTAATCAACACTCTTTTCAGAAAAGCGATTCACAGCCTTTATTTTTCAGCCCCCAAAGCAAGCAAACTTTTTGCGAACTTTAAAACTCCTCCAAAGCAAAGAAGAAATGTGAATGAGAAAAGACCACCTCAAAGTCCCAGACACTCTACAGAGACTCTTGTAAGGATTCTTGATAAGACCCAGAAGACACCAGTACTGCAAGAGAAAGCTTCCACAGTGAACAGAGGGGAATCATCTCCTAAGGAAACAGTGCTGCTGCTAAACTTACCAGAGTCTTCAGCCTGTGAGAATTGGCATCCAGCACTGGGAGTGGAAGGGTTAACATGGTGCTGTTAGTCTTTATTTCAAAAGAGCATTTCTGACAGGCCAGATGCTCCTGTATGCAGATTGTGTACAAATCATGCAGCTCTTCAACCTGGAGGGGTGAGGAAAAAGGCTAAAACAAGGTTTATGAAGAAGACAACTAGCTGTTTCCCTGTGGGAGAACAACTCCTTCCCCTCATTCCCTGACAGAAGGGAAAGACACATCCTATAAGATCAGACATTTAAATATCTGCTTTGATGCAGAATTGTTCTCTTTTGTTTGAAACTGCAACAGGAGCCTGTCTTCTGTATTAATAAAACTATGACAGCCAGTCAGGGAAGAGTCACTTTTCTCTTCTCAGTCCCGTGGGAGGAGCTGTTACATACATAATGTACTGTCAGTGATTAATTATAATGAAGTGCACGTGGCTGATTTCAAAGAATGGAAAAGCTGTGTCAAGATACACCAATAAATGCTTACAGAAATTTTGGGGGAAAAAAGAAATTAAATATAACTAAACACAGTGATGCAAAAAGATCAGTCTTTTGGTTATTAATCAGCTCTCCCGTTAGAATGGAGACTGGCATGCCCTGAAAGTAGGATGAGCAAAACTTAACTGTGATTCAAAATGTTGAAGCTTATGAAACAAAGATTCTATGTCCCATTTGAAAGATGCAAAGAAAGAGGGGATAATTAAAAAAATTTAACTTAGGTCAATTGCCAGTGAATGGGATCCTCCAAGGAGCAGAGGAAACCACACATGATAAGGGCCAAAGGTTCATTTCAGTGACCATCCTTACCAGCTCTGGCTTTTTCATCTGCTTCTTTAACAAGTTCCAGAGAGTCAGGAAGAGCTGGGCAGCATCATGCTGCACAAACACTGCACAAACAGAAAACACAGCCTCAATCAACATCATGAACAGCACCGAGCACAGATTTCCCACAAATGTCAAAGGCAGATTTATTGTCCCCCATTAGATCCAGTCTCTTGTCCCTTGCTCCTCCCTGCAGACAGAGCTTAGACTGGCCACAAGCTGCAATTTCTCCATGTGACCTGAGCAGGCAGTGGGAAAAGACAGGAGGGTTTGTACCACCCAGTGCAAAAGTCGTGTCCTTGTCACCAATGCAGGGACAAGAGGATACTCAATACCCACCAGAGGAGGGCTCAGATGGCTCTCTGAGTTGAGGGTTGTATTTCATAGCATCATAGAATGGTTTGGGTCAGAAGGAGCCTTAAAGATCATCTGGCTCCACTCCCCCCACCATGGGCAAAACCACCTTCCACTAGACCAGCAAACACCTTCCAACCTGGCCTTGAACACTTGCAGGGATGCAGCATCCACAGCTTCCCTGGGCATCCTGTGTCAGTGTCTCACCACTCCCACAGTAAAAAATTTCTTCCCGATATTTAATCTAAACCTGCTCTCAGTTTCAAGCCATAACCCCTTGTCCTATCACCTTTATGTCACATGTCCTATCATGCCCTTGTGAACAGTCCCCTTTTGAATCCTCCTTAGAAACAATACAGGGAAGATTCTTTATTACTCCACAGACCTGTTTCCCCCATCCCCTCATGCTCCATGAAGGCTTAAACCAGTCCTGAGTGCTGAGATAAAAGTGATAGGAGGGCCTATCCATATGTCTTACACACCAGATAGTATAAACCTCTTAATCCCTATCTCTCTTTAACTGAAAGAGAGATGGCTGACTGCAAAGTCACTCAGGGTCAGGGGGAAAATGATGCAAGCAGGGATATTGAGCTTATCTTGTGCTCCTCTTTCATAAAGGTCAGGGCACCCCCCCCTTTTAGTGCTCTCTTGTTTGGGCTTTTATATGATAAAGATAAGGGTATTTGGTTATACCCCGTGTATTTGTACACATAGACAGACTCTTGGCATCCCCTTGTCACTGGTCACCCATGCATTAAAAACCTCTCTCCTTTAGAACTTAGACCAGTTGGGAGATTTAGCCTGAAAATTCTTCTCTCTGCCCTTATAAGAAGGAGCAGGAACGTGCGAACTCATTCTCTTTTCCACACTATCCCTTTCCTCCAGTAAGTAACAGCAGCTATTTCACTATCATGATGCCAGTACAGCAAGACAAATCACACAAGGAACTGGCCTCTCTGCCCTGCACCTCCTGGCCAGGATCCATAGCTGAATGTCCTAGCAGTCTGATAGCCTCCCACTCTTTGGACATCAGCAAATACATCCAGGGTTTTTTCCTCCCTTCACAAGTAAGACACAGCATTGCACTCACAGCTGGGAGGCAGCTACAAAGAGCACTGTGCCATCGTGTGCCTAACTCCTGACATTTCTGAATTCCTGAAGGAGATGTTGGAGTCTGCACTGCTTGTAAGTGCTGGGTGATGAGCACCCTGGTCTGCAGACAGAGGTGGGCACGAGGCAGGGCTGCTTACATTTCACTCTGTGTGCTGAAAGGCAGTAAGCCAGGTCTGTGGGACCAACAGCTTTGCACTTGCCACACTGCATCTTCTCCAAGAGCAGGAGCATTTGGTAAGGGACGTTGTTCCTCCTCTGCACAGGAGATGGTGGCACTGTGATCCTGAAAGGGGAAGAAGCAACACCAATGGTGTTCAAGCTGTACAGTGGAGAAACATCAGACATCACACCTGAAGGAGCACAGGTCAGCAGCAGAGGCAGCAGCTCAAGAGGAACCAGAATGGGTACATTTTCAGCAAAAGAAGGAAAAAGGGGAAGCAGTCACCTGCACTAGCTCGTCCCACAGTGCAGGCTGACAGTTCTAAAGTAAAAGGCAAAATTTTTAAGCTGGCTTGTTCCTGAATAAGGGACAATCCAAGCAGGACCTCAAGTGCTTCCTGGCCTCTAGAAACAACATTAGTTACAGCCAGTTTCCAAGCTTTTCTTGCCTCCCACCCATTGATGTCCTCATTCTCAACATGCCCTCAAAATTGCATGGGCATGTATATCATAATGCTTGTATTTCAACTACATGCCAACAAAACCTCTTCATTCTCCCTGAATTTATTGTAGCCCACAGGCTTTTCTAAGTCTTTCTTCAAATAAGCATGGTGACCTACAGTCTACATTATTTAGCTTTGCCCATTTATGACACTTCTTGTCTCTGCATGTCTGTGATTTGTCTTCTTTCTCCTCTGCACAGCAGTGAGCATGTAAGAAAGGACTGAACAGGAACGATCCACTTAGGTGATTAAAGCTGCAGTGAACTGAGTAAACTGAAAACAAATCAAACCAGTTATTAGTGTGGTCGGTAGGGAGACAGAAGCCCAAAACCTCCTCAAAAGCATACAGGGACAACAGCCAGGCAAAACAAAGTAATGCTACGTATTCATGACCTGCAACAACACTCTTCTCTATTAGGGGCTAGCCAGGGCAATCAGGGCCCAGAGGCCAGGGATTGCAGCAGGTTTGTGTTTACACACTTAAAGTGACAAAATTAATAGTGGATATGGCTACACGTGACACATCCTTTATCACAACAGCCTGTGAGTAAACCTGGAATAGAATTACCTCCTGTTATGGAAAAGAGATACTATGGACGCTGAAAAAGCTTCAGCAGAGAACCTCTTCAGCTCTCTGCAGCATTTTGTTAGAGTTCTGTCTTTCCCATGCAGATTACTTTAAACAATGTTACAGTATTGTAAACTTCTTGCCCCTGCAGGTTGTTTTGCAGTATTGTTATGGTTCTAACTAGATAAATATTTAGGAATGGGTGTCTTAGAACTTGGCCAATCCCCTCAAGGGGTGGATGGCCAAAAGGCCAATTACCTTATGCCATTTAACACACTTCTGCAAACCAACATATAAAAGCCTTTGGAAAAATTATTAAATCTCTTTCATTTATGCCTGAGCCAGGACTCTCTGTCGTTTCTCTGCTCGTCATTGGCGAGAACAGCGACTTCAGACAAGCCAGACTCAGTTCAGGACGTGAATCAGAGATGACTTAACAAGTCAGAACACTGCACCTTCTCCCTTTGCAGGGCCTGGTCTGTATATGACAGGCACAACAAGGCAGAGACCTCACTGAGGGGCCAAAAGCATCCCGACAGCACCTCGGTGATCCAAGCCTTCAAGGGCACATCCCACATGGAAAAGGAGTGGAGACAACAGAGCAACGATGGAAATATCTCAGGTAGCTCAAAGTGGTGGTACCTTCGGAGTATCCCTGTGAAGCGTGTGTTCATGAGGAACACTTGGAGCAGAGAGTTCAGACAGCAGCTCTGGCCAAGGTTGTACAGTCCAACAGCTTCTGTGGGGCAGAAAAAGAGGAAGTGAGGCCTGGTGATAGGTACAAGAAAAGAAAGTGGAAATTATTTGAAAGTGGCAAACTCTTCTTGCGCATATTCAGGCATTCAGTGTATAGGCCCAGTATTTTGGTCAGACCTGGAAATGTGTTCAATCTATTCCTGCATTGCTCAAGCAAATAACATTGGGTTTTGTTTGGCAACTGACAGGAAAAATCCAAGTAAGCCTGGCTAATGATGCTCAGATTTCTCCCAGTTCCTCTGTTTTCAGTCCTCTCATAACACACCTAAACCTAAAATAGAGCAACAGGAGGCAAAGGCTGCCTCTATGAGGAGAATAACTGGGTCCTAGTCCATGGTTTAGCAAATTCAGCAGCTTTGGCTTTGTTTGGAAAGAGACAGAGCCAGCAACTAGGCCTTTTCAGCTGCAATGGCCAATTTATGGAGCTAAATAAGGAAAAAGCTCTGAGATCTCCATGTAATCCATTCTCAAAAAACTCAACATGGTTACTTGGCAAGGCAAAATGAGATTCATCTGTATATTTCTCAGTGAACAGGTAAGGGTTAGGAGAAAATAAATCCTGTGGACAGAGAATGGAACAGCAGGCATTAGAAATAGAAAATATGAGAGCAAAGAAGAGGCAAAACATTATTACCATTTTTTAAGTCTGCCACACCAAAGACTGACATCAGCCTCTGGTTTTTGGCCTTCACTTCTTCGGTTTCCTCTTTATTATTTCGTACTTCAGTTTCTGCCTCCATGGTCTCGCTTTGTGCCAGCTCTGGTTTCTTGCTTCTTTCTTGACGTCCACTTCTTTGTCCCATCAACAATATTGTTCAAGGACAGAAGGACTGCAGAGAGACACAGAAAAATCAGAAAGAGTGGGAGCATCCAGAAACACAGGACTTGTCCACGACAGTTTCATTATGAAAAAGGTGAAATCATAAAATCATTGAATGGTTTGGGTTGGAAAGGAACTTTAAAGATCATCTAGTTCCAGCCCCTCGTGCCATGGGCAGGGATGCCACCCAGTAGTTCAGGTTGCTGAGGGCCCCATCCAGCCCAGCCTGGAATATCAATAAAGTCAGTAAGACTACTGCAACAGCATTTGGGATATTTGAATTACAACATGAGTGTTGAGGCGTGTGGCCTATTGCTAAGGGAACAGAAAGGGAGTCTGACGACAATTGCTCATCCTGTCTTCCTCTTGTGGCTAAATAAATAAATGAGCCTTCAGTTCCACAGAAACAGCTCCATCTAGCCGGGGAACTCCGCATATCCCTGCTCAAAAAGATTTGGCAAATAAGAGGATTAAAACTGCCCCAAAGGCAGGTGTTGCAAAACTCCTCTGTTTACGAAAAGCAATGTTTTATCACACAAAGTAGCCCAAGTATTCAAAAGGCCAAGTTTCACCTTCTCTTCTGACCAGATAAGCACATTTGGTTTCTGTACTGGGCTCCTGGCGTTGGTTGGTTTTAGGCGCCTGAGTCACAGCACTACTGTGGCACTTTGGACTGTAATTTTGAAAGACACTTGAGCACCAACATATCAGTTTCTTTTTCTGTTCCTTCAAGTGATCACAGGCAAAGTAACTGTTCGTGCAAGAGAACCATTATTACGCCTTGATTTTTAAGGGAGGATTCAACAGACCATTGTTCTGGCGGTCTCCTGAGACTCAGCTACTAAAGCAAAATAAAAATACATGAACAAAAAAAATATAGTAAAAGTTCAAATGCAACTACACAAAAATGAAACTTTCTAACAGCCCACTGCCAACATGCAGGCAGAATCAGAAAAAAGTGGATATTCACGGGGAAGGGTGGGGGGGGGTTGTGGAGATCCAAAATAAATGCTTGGAAATTATTATCCTACAAACATTAAACAGCACATAAAATCAAGCTAAGGCCAAGCACTGAAAGAATGAAGAAAAGCTACTAAGAAAGGAAAATAAGCTAAATCCTGGTTCTGCCTTTCATAAAAAAAGAAAACCTTTGCTTTAAGAGAATGTTTTTGGGTTAGCTGTGCCTAAGTGTCGAATATCAAAGTTACTCAAGATTCGGGCATAGAAGCTAGAAATGGATTCTTTTCCCCCAATTATTACCTTTAGCTTAAGCTTATTCCCAACTGTACTTTTGATTGTTTACTGTTGAAGATTACTTTTGATCTATAAGTGTCACACACTAAGAGCCACTAAATATTGTCTAATTTGCTGAGAAGTTTTATTCGGGGGGAAAAAAAAAATCAACTCTGACATTCAAAGACAGATTCAAAAACCTGACTTTTTATACCCAAGCCCGGTGATTAGAACAGCTACGCAGGAAAAGAGAAATTTCATCTGATTTTGCCCTTGCCAAAACAGCCTGAACACACGCTACTTGTTTTCCTGGAAATGACTGAACAACACATTCAGGTTTCTGAAAGCTGGGCTGGAGTGGAAGCCCGTCTCAGGCTGGTGGGTTGAGCTGGTGTAGCATCAGCCAGAAGGTAAGGGAGTGGGGATGTCAAAAGAGACAGAAAGGAGAGGGACAGGCAGCGCAGAGGTAGCTAAAAAACAGCTGGGAATGTACTGGGGATAAAACAAACCTGCAAGACATGTTTTGTCAGGAAAGGGATGATAAAGAGTGGGATTAAAGATCAAGCACAGGGCTAAATGGCTTTGGGTGACTTGAGGAAAAGGTAGAAGGATCTTAGGGCAGGAAGGAGCAGGGGGATACAGTAGAATTTGTGTCTCTGGTTCTATGAAACTCTCTCGCAGTCACCACTATCAGGAATCCTGCTGTGGGAGCAGGGACACAAGCAGAACTTCCCAATGCTTGGAACCGCCTCTTTTTGGCTATCAGAAATACAGCCTTCCTAAGATTTGCACTTGACCTCCTTTTCTCTGAGGTATATAAAACAACTGGTGAGTGAGCCAAGGGACTGAGGAGCAGGCTCTCCTCCTACCCCCATTCTCCTCTCTCCCTGGAGAAGCAGCATCTCAGTTTCATGTCAGGGGTAGGACTCGGCGCCTCAGCACACGTGGCTTGGCCAAGCCAAGTGACTGCTCCAGCACTGGGCAGAGAACAGGGAACAGTGATACCCTCCTCATACCCTCCACCCCACAATCATCTACCCTCACACTCACCCTCCCTCAGCCAGCCCAGCATCCTCCCCTTCACCCTGGCCTGCTCCACTCTCCATGTGCCCTCCCAAGACACCGGCTTCTCACGACAAACCCCCAGTTGTCTCTTCTGAGGAAGGCTCCCACCTTTGGCACTTGTCATCCCTTCCCTGCCAGCTCCTTTCCCATCACGGGAATCTTGGGGTGCAGATGGTGCTAGGGCGGGTCGTGGGCTGCAGATGGGGAGGCCAGGGTGGATGGGGCTCCGAACACTTTGTTCTAGTGGAAGGTGTCCCTGGCCTCAGCAGAGGGGTTGGAATTAGACGATCTTCAAGGTCCATTTCAACCCAAACCATTCTGTGCTTCCACGGTGCCCCTGAGGTGCTCCTCGAAGGGCTCCAGCAGGGACTCGGTGTGAAGGGACTCATTGACACCCTTAAAGGAAGGAAGGGATGGAAGCATCACCTCCACACCTCTCTGGGATGCGACTGAGACGTCCCACTTCGCTGCCCAGCTACACTCCGTTATTCCCCTCTCTTTCTATTTCCTTCCCTCCTGACACGCCGCGCCTCTGTCATCCGATCTCACCAACCAGCAAAAAGGCTTCTTACCGATTTTCGCAGGACCAGCAGCGCTCCCAGCCGGACCTCAGCCTCGCACACCGCATCTGCCCGCAGCGCAGCGCAGGAGCCGCTCGGCCGCGGGGAGCAGGAGGGCGGCGGGGCTCGGGAGAGGGAACGGGAGAGGGAACGGGAGCGGGGCGGCCCCTCGGCGTCAGGCAGCGGCAGTGCCCGCCCCGCTCCGCCGGTTTCATTTCCCGCTCGGCCGGCAGCGAGCACAGAAAGTGAAACTCGGAGCCGCCCTGCGCCGCCTGCTCCCGGCACGGAGCGGGCTGGCAGAAAGCGGCCGGGGGATGCTCACCGCGTGTTCTCGGTCCCTCAGCGCAGATCGCTTCGCGTGTGGCGGCCGGGACAGGCATCACGGGGCTGAACTGTCCCCGCAGAGTTCATCAGCCAGCCCCGGTGAGGAGAGCAGGGACCCCCAGCCCTGTGCCCGGTCCCTCTGTGCAGCCCCCGCCCGGCTCCGCTGAGCTGCGGGAAGGAGACGGCGCCCAGGAGGCTTCCAGAGGATGGGCTGGAGCCCATAGAGCTTCCCTTGGGGAGAGCTCCCTGTTGCATCCCCTCCCATTAGGGGAGCCTGCCCACACTGCCCGGCTCTGCCAGAGGCAGCACGGCTCGTCAGCTCTTAGCAGTCCCGAATCTTCACAGGGAGGGGTGTGGACATCTGTATGGATACTGAAAAAGCCTCAGCAGAGAATTCCTGCAGCTCTTTGCAGTAGTTTGTGAGAGTTCTGTCTTTCCCATGCAGGTTACTTTGAACGAGATTACAGTATTGTAAACTTCTTGCACCTGTGGGTTGTTTGGCAGAATTGTTATGGTTCTAACTAGAAAACATTCAGAGATGGTGTCTTAGAACTTGACCAATCCCCTTGGGGGGTGGATGGCAAAAAGCAATCACCTTACGCCACTTAATACACTTTGCGAACTAACATATAAAAGTCTTCTGAGAATTCATTAAAGGGCCTTTTCTTTATCCCTGAGCCTGGGCTTTGTGTCGTTTCTCTACTCAGCAACACATCTTAGGGACTTGTGAGCAGAAGGGCACGGGTGACTCAGCGTCTTGGCTGGGACTGAGGCAGAGGCTCTCAGCAATAGTTTAAATTTAGTGATGTTCCCTTCCTATTGCTGGCTCGTGTGGCGGCTGCCTGAGAGAAGGGAGGACGGGAGAGAGGAACCACTGAGCCATGAATTGCCTAGAGACTGTGAAACCGCCTGAGCAAAGTGCAAAAGGACGCTGGAGGTTAAACAGGAACTGGATCTGCCCGGTGGAAGTTAGGGAAGCAGCGTGCAGCTGAAACAGCTTTTGGTGATGACCCCTGTGAGAGCCTGGGGCGCTCAGTTAGGAGGAGTACTAAGAATATTTTAAGCTTTGCCTGCGGAACTCAGTCATGACACGCCACTTCCAAGTCAGGCAGCAGGCAGAAGTCTGGGCCCAGAAAATGGGCTGGGATGAAGGGATGGCTGAAAGTGAAAGGCTACAAGTGTTTGGGTGCCCGAGCACCCTGCCTGCCGAGCCTCACGGGGCAGTGTCCCTGTGACAAAAGCTGCCAGCTCCTGATCATTGCCATGGCACTGCTAATGCCCAAAGAGCTCCAGAAAGGGCATTGACTGCCTCAAGAGCAGGGCTCCTCATTACTGAGTGTCCTTGCAAATTAAATAAATCGTAATGTTGGTGGTCAGGGTGAGATCTAAAAAGCCTTCAGGAAGTTCAGAAATCCACACCCCTGCGTTAGGGCCCATCAGCCGAGATGGATTCCTGCACTGGTGTGAGTGAGGTGTGAACGTCGCAGTATTCGGAGAGGAGTTCTCACAGCTGGGGCATTGTGTGCGGGAGGCACGACAAGAAGGATTTATCCCACCCCGAAGGATTTGCCTCTTATCAGCCCCTTCCTTTATCGGGAAACCCAGTTTGTAGCCTCGGGTGTGGGCTCCCTTCTGCAGCTGGGGGGCCCCCAGCGATTGTTCGAGCCCCGAGCAGCGCCAATCCCGTCTCCTACGGCCCCGGGGCGGTTCCGGGACGGTCGCTGGAGGAGTGTTTGAGGTGTTTATTGCCAGCAGAGCGGCGATTGCACTGCTGGAGAAATTTGGTTTTCCTGGTTTAGGAACACGGGTGTAGACTCTGCCGTAGGTCTCTGCACGAAACGTTGGTATTCCCCCGTTCTGTATCCCAGGAAAATCCAATCCGGGTTTTCTGCCATTCCGTATTCCAGGAGAATCCAGTCTGGGTTTTCCCCCCATTCCATATCCCAGAGAAAATCCAGTCCGGGTTTTCCCCCACTCCGTATTCCAGGAAAATCCAATCCAGGTTTTCTGCCATTCTCTATCCCAGAAAAAATCCAGTCTGGGTTTTCCCCCATTCTGTATCCTGGGAAAATCCAGTCTGGGTTTTCTGCCATTCTGTATTCCAGGAGAATCCAGTCTGGGTTTTCCCCCATTCCGTATTCCAGGAAAATCCAGTCTGGGTTTTCCCCCATTCTGTATCCTGGGAAAAATCCAGTCTGGGTTTTCTGCCATTCTGTATTCCAGGAAAATCCAGTCTAGGTTTTCCCCCCATTCCATATCCCAGAGAAAATCCAGTCCGGGTTTTCCCCCCTTCCATATCCTGGGAAAAATCCATTCCATGTTTTCCCCCATTCCGTATTCCAGGATAATCCATTCCGTGTTTTCTCCCATTCTGTATTCTGGCGCGATCCAGTCCGGGTTTTCCCCCATTCCGTATTCCAGATTAATCCATTCCGTGTTTTCCCCCATTCCATATTCCAGCGCGATCCAGCCCGCGTTTCCCCTATGCCATATCCCAGGCCCGATCCCGGTGCACTTTGCAGCAGCGCCCACTGCAATCCCGATCGACTCTGCTTTCCTTCGTATTAGTCAGCTGCCGATTTAACATGAACAGCAGCAAGGTTTGCTCAGCTTATTGAGTGAGACTCGGCATGGGATGTAGTGAAATTCCTGTGTCAATCAATGTCCGGGACAGCCCCGGGTGTGGTCAGTGAGGGTGAGGAGGATTGGGGCAGCCCCGGGTGTGGTCAGTGAGGGTGAGGAGGATTGGGCCAGTCCCAGGTGTGGTCAGTGAGGAAGAGGAGGGGCAGCCCCGGGTGTGGTCAGTGAGGATGAGGAGGGGCAGGCCCAGGTGTGGTCAGTGAGGGTGAGGAGGGGCAGGCCCGGCTGTGGTCAGTGAGGGTGAGGAAGAGGAGGGGCCGGCCATTTTATAGGTTTGAGTTGAGGGAAAATTCCCCCATTTTCTTCATCTTAAGGTTTTAAATTGCAAAGGAATTTCTGTTTTTCTTTGTCTTAAAGGATTTAAATTGAGGAAAAATCCCCTTTTTTCCAACATTTGAAGTATTTAAATAGAGGGGGAAAGGGCAGTAAAAGAGAGAAAAAAAGGCAGGAAACGTGAAGTGGAAAAGGGGATAAAGAAGGGCAGAAAACATGAAGTGGAAAAAGGATGAGCAATGTAAGGGGGAAAAAGGTGAGGTAATTAACACTCATGCATTAAGTACCTGGGAATTTATGAACACTAGCGTGCAACAAAGGAGAGCTATTGGCTTACTTTTTGAGAGAAAATCTGGCAGAATCAGTCCCAGAAAGGAGGTTTTCAGGTCTGAAAGTTCACAGTCTTGAAAGAAAGGCAACTTGGGTATTTCTAAGAATTGTCTTACTTTTTATAGGCAGGTCCTTCCTGAAAGGAATTCTGTATTAGCATCATAAAAAAATCCAGATTCTGAAATGAGCAAGGAGGATCACAATGTAGGAGAACCTACTCAAAAAGCAAGACAATACCTCATTTGTTGCACAAAGGTGTTAATAAATTCCCAATTCGTTTATGCATGAGCACCTAAGTGCTTCATGCGTAAGTGCCCAATTAATTTATGCATGAGCATCCAATTAAATCTGCCCCCCATGTGCCTTAGCATAGCTTCTAGGAGGACTCCTTCCATGATCTTGCCAGGCACAGAGATGAGGCCAACAGCTTGGCAGTCACCAGGGCCCTCCTTTCTACCCTTTTCAACAATGGGGACAATATTTTGTCAATTTGTTTTCCCTTTTTCCAGCCCCCTGGGACTTCACCTGATTGCCAGGACTTTTCAAATATCCCGGAGAGTGTCACAGTGGCTGACTGGGGATGCATGGAATCCTGGCTTTGGCAGGGGTCTGTGGTGTCCCTGTTGGCTCTGTTGCTATTATGCAGGAGCAGGAAGCAGGGATCTGCAGCTTTTTGGGATGACCTGCCTGGAATGTAGTGAGTTTGTCATGTACCTTAAAGAGGCTCACATTAAGTGTGCAAGGGGAGAGCAAGTCTTTTTACATTGCTGGGAGTGGTGGGACATGGCTACAGCTCACAGGATAATTTCCCTGTCATTTATAGAACAAAAAATGTCACTACACGACCTCTCCTAAATTTATGTTCACAACACTCAGAAAAGCTGACCTAATTGTGGACACATGCAATACAGTGACACAGAGACAATTCTGTGCTCACTAGGAACAGAGTGTATTTTAAAATTACTCCCCATCGTTTTCTTCTTCAAACGAGTCAGTTCCCACTTCTTCATAGTCCTTTTCCAGGGCAGCCAGGTCCTCTCGGGCCTCTGCGAACTCTCCCTCCTCCATGCCTTCACCCACATACCAATGCACAAAAGCTCTCTTGGCGTACATCAGGTCAAACTTGTGGTCAAGCCTTGCCCAGGCCTCGGCAATGGCCGTGGTGTTGCTCAGCATGCAGACTGCCCGCTGCACTTGGGCTAGGTCTCCACCAGGAACAACTGTAGGAGGCTGGTAGTTGATCCCAACCTGGAAAAGGAATGTGGGAGAAGGTTGCAAAAAAGCAGGAGCAGGAGGCAGTCCAAGAGCTGAAGAAACGTGAGTAAAGTTACAGATTCTGGGGTAGAGTGATGCCAGATGGCAAATGCCATTACAGATGTCAAAGGGTATGACACACACTCATTTGAATATCTATACTGTTCTTCTGTTTAATGTACACTGACAAGTTTGTAGCTTTCTTATCAGCTACTCAATACTGAAAATAGAGTTTCACCAATATACTCTGCAGAAACCAATATAAAAAGTTGGTTCCCAGTTGACAGTTTTCGTTGTTGAAAGGGCCGTTCATATGACAAACATTTTTCCCCTGTTAATGTCTGTGTTATTGTTGAAAATATGTTTCCCAACATGGCTATGTAGCCAGTGGGGAGAGGCTGTATAATACTTCTAGGTTAACTAAGAGATTCCCTAATATCAGCATTTCCTTTATTAATTTTATCATTTTTGGTATTTTCTTAAGTTTAGGTTGTGCTTCAGAGGCAATGCTCATTGGCTGTTCCAAAGGCCAGCTGAAATTAAAGCTTCTTTAAATTTTAACCCATATACTCTTCGAATTTCCACTTATTTAAATATGTAGGAGCCTGTGTCAGTGGGATGTCCAAAGGAGAAAAGGCACATTTTATACAAATGCATCCTTCTTAACTTTCCTTGGGAAACACCTGTATTTCTCCATGTTCAGTGGGAAGTACACAAGACTGAAGATGTTAAATACAGGTTTTCTACCAGACCGAACCTGCCCTTTACAGAGAAGCTCGTGGCAGCCCTGCTCACCTTGAAGCCTGTTGGACACCAGTCGACAAACTGGATGGTTCTCTTGGTCTTGATGGCAGCAATGGCCACGTTGACGTCCTTGGGCACCACGTCGCCCCGGTAGAGCATGCAGCAGGCCATGTACTTGCCGTGCCTTGGGTCACACTTCACCATCTGGTTGTTGGGCTCGAAGCAGGCGTTGGTGATCTCGGCCACCGAGAGCTGCTCGTGGTGCGCCCTGTCGGAGGAGATGATGGGGGCGTAGGTCACCAGCGGGAAGTGGATGCGGGGGTACGGCACCAGGTTGGTCTGGAATTCTGTCAGGTCGACGTTCAGGGCTCCGTCGAAGCGCAGGGAGGCCGTGATGGAGGACACGATCTGGCTGATGAGGCGGTTCAGGTTGGTGTAGGTGGGGCGCTCGATGTCCAGGTTGCGGCGGCAGATGTCGTAGATGGCCTCGTTGTCCACCATGAAGGCACAGTCCGAATGCTCCAGCGTGGTGTGAGTGGTCAGGATGGAATTGTAGGGCTCCACCACAGCGGTGGAGACCTGAGGGGCTGGGTAGATGGCAAACTCCAGTTTGGATTTCTTTCCGTAATCCACGGAGAGGCGTTCCATCAGCAAGGAGGTAAAACCAGAGCCGGTACCGCCACCAAAGCTGTGGAAGATCAGGAATCCTTGCAGCCCAGAACAGGCATCAGTCTAGAAGGCAAAACAGAAACAGCAGGGGCTGAAAAAGGTGGAAAAGACTTTACTATGTGAGCTTACCCTGAGCTGAAGGAGTGAGCAGTCATGGGCAATACACAGCACAGATTTTATGTCAAGTTTTCCTGGGAAAGGGCTGGTGGTAATTCCAACCTTTGCTTTCCTCACTGTCTCAATTTATGACATAGAGAGCCTTACCTGTCCAGGCGTCTCTCTGAACTTCACGCTGCTCTGTTATTCTAGCTGAAACCAGCAACGTACAACTGCATAATCCACCCTTCAGTATCAGTACTGGTGCTGTAGGGCCGTGCTAATAATTAACAATTACATATTTGAAGCCACTTTATAAAAATGCCTGGAGGCATACAGCTGGGAAGTGAACTACTGGGCTTCTCTCTTCTGGACCATGTCCAAGACATAGTTTGTATGACTTGCAGTCTCTTTTCTGAGCCATTGGTATCATTTGCAGTTGACAAGCTGTTAGTTCTGCCCTTCTTCCTTCTGCAGAGTCCAAACTGCTGTTTCACAACTCCTGGGACTTACCAGCTTACGGACACGATCCAGCACCATGTCAATGCTTTCCTTGCCAATGGTGTAGTGGCCACGGGCATAGTTATTGGCTGCATCCTCCTTTCCAGTGATCAGCTGCTCTGGATGGAAAAGTTCCCGGAAGGTGCCAGCCCGTACTTCATCTGAAGGAGAAAGAGAAGTTGTAAGAATATGCTCCAGTGCCAACAAATTCTGGTTGTTGTTGTTGTTGGCATCAATACATGCTCTCAGTCACGGTGCCAAAAAACAGATGGTGATGGAGGAGGGAAATGTCTCTGGAGCATTTTTTCATAGTTGCATTTAATTGATTTGTGGTGCATCTTCAGCCACTCATCTTCTCATGAACTTGTCAGTGACAAGAGTACAGCCTGCATCCACAAGTCCCCAGAAAAAAAAGTGTGAGGAAATTCGGGTGTCCCAATTTTTAGACATTCTTCTATTATTGGAGACAAACTGTCAGGCTCCCACTTTGAATCCAAATGGAAGAAAAGCAGAATTTGAATGGCAAAAATGTCATGATAAGCAAATCCAGAAGTTAAATGTTGGTGCAAAGAGAAGTTGGACGCACCACTTGTACCAGCTATTAAACTGCTGGGGATCCTCCTGTTCCTATGTTTGTAACACCTGTGACAGAATCTGGCATTCTGTGTCACAAGAAAATTAATTTCATGCTACCTAGTGGTAGCCCAAGGTACAAAGGGCTGCTTTGTGCCATGGTGATGTGAGGAAAGGCAATCTCACCTCCATTTGGCAGGTTTATTTCTGTACTGACCTACTACAGTCGGTTCCAAGTCCACCATTACAGCCCGTGGCACGTGCTTCCCAGTGGCTGTCTCGTTGAAAAATGTGGTAAAAGAGTCATCAGAGCTGAGTTTATCTTGCAGGTCCTTGAAGGTGCCATCTGGCTGAATGCCATGCTCCAGGCAGAAGAGTTCCCAGCACGCATTTCCTATCTGGACTCCAGCCTGGCCAACGTGAACAGAGATGCACTCACGCTAAGGGGAGAGAGAAGAGGCAGGGTCAGAAAAAACAGTGTACATTAGTCCTCCTTGTTCCTGGTGGTTACATTTTCCCTGTGTATTGCTTTTCCAGAAAATCAGTGAATTGTCGCTGCCAGGAATTCATTTGGTGGTTCAGCCCCACGACCACAATGGGACTGCACATGCACACGCCAGATACAGGGACAGTTCTTTAAAAAATCAAGATCTGTGTGCTGTGCTATAGAAGTATATGAAAACAGTCAGGAAAAAATTAATTTCAATTACACAGACCCCACCTTTCCTCCCGGATTGGCCCTGCTGAGGAGCACATCCCAGTTTAGTTTATTTTTACTCCTGGCTGGAACCTGACACAGCCATGTGGCATCCTTCACCCTTACGTAACCCAAGGCAGGTGATGTCTTTTGATCCTTCTACCCTCTGATAGCAGGCTAGCGTGGAAGCTTGGAAGAGCTGCTTTCAGTGATATTCACTGAAGGAAATTGTTTCAGACTTTTTTGGTCAAAACAAATGTCCCTTCCAGCTCGTGAGCAGCCATTAACTTTACATCACGGGTCCACTGCTTATCAGGCAGTGCCATTGCAGGATAGTGTGTTTATTTGCATGATTTTGAGCATTGTTTCTGTGGCAGCCAGGAAGAGAAAACTATGTAACACCAGGCTAAAGCAGGCAGCTGTCAACTGCTCCAAAATCCTGTACACTTAAAAGTATTGGAGAATGAAGGTCCTGGTGCTAGATTTTGTAAGTTCACAAACAGAAATATAAAGCAAATACTGCTGGGTTAGTCCCAGCAATTGCAACTCTGGGTGTAGTGAAAGGCATTTTTTTGAGGAGAGAGTGGTTTCAAGCATGTGGAGTTTTTCATATTTGGCGTCTGCTTTGGAGCAATTAAAGCTGCCCAAGCTTTTTGTGATGCCTAGGGCCCTGTCTATACTAGGGAAAAAGAAAAATTCAGGTCATAGTACTGAACACTGGCCTGTGATCTCCTGTGCTGATTGATAATTAGCACAGTCTCTGGCACAGTTTTGGCTTAGGCCAGTTAATATTTTTCCAGACAATGCTTGGGCACCATGCAGAAAACAACTCATTGTCAAGAATGGTTTCCAGGGAGCAGCTCACTGATCGCTGCCAGGCTTTGGAGAGGGAAGGAGAATTGAGATGCCCAGCTATGAAGCAGGCCTGGCTTTAAGGGTAGAGGATGGTCCTTACTCATTTTTGTTATACTGCATTTAGAGATAACCAAGGTCTGTATCAGATTTGACAGCTAATTTTTTTTTTTTTTAATTACATGGTGTAACTACTTACCCGGTAAAATCATCCTGTGACCTGAGAATGAAATGTGTCCTCCCCAAAAACTAAATTTTCAGTCACAAAGTGTGAGCAGCAACATCTCAGGAGCAGTGTTTTCTTCAGAAATTGACATATATTTGTGTTTAAGAAACATAACTGAAGACATCTTTTCAGAAGCAACAAGAAGTTCAAAAGTCATCATTGCCCCAGCTAGTCATCCCCACAAGTTCAAATGAGCATGAAAGCTCAATTTAAACCTTTCATTCAATGAAATGAATTGTTTCTATTCACTACTCATTTCTAAGCTGCTGGCTCTGCAAATGCATGTGCTCTCAAGTGTACGTGCACAACCGTGTTTTTCTCAACTGAGTTGTGCAAAAGTCCCCGAGTTATTTGAGTGACAATGGGGCTTCATAAGTCAGCGTGTTGCAATCTGGAGGATTACTCAGGAGGCCCTGAAGGCATAGTTGGGCTCAGAGAATTCAATTAATGCTGACTTTCCACAGGGCAGTCTCCTGCTTTTTCTTTGAAATCCCAGTGTGAATCTGTGAGGCTGGCAGTAAGAAAAATAAGGGGTTTTATTCTTTTCAAACACAGCAATGAGGCCAGCTGGCTTTGAAAAAGAATATCTTTTAAAGCAAAACTACAATTACAAGTCAAGCAATATTTTACACCTAAAGAGCTGCTTTGCTCAGTTCTTCAGATCTGTAGAGGAATTGGTCTGGTTTTTTCACAGCTAGAACAAGTGAATGCTGCCTTAGGAAGTTAATATTGTAAAGCTTCATATAGGACTATAGTTGAAGACTTTTTAGACTGAGTTTTCATCTGCATTAATTTGAAACCATATCTCAACCCTGCTTTTTGAGTCATTTCATCTTCTCCTACCCCAGCAGTAATTTGGAAATATTCTGCTGAAGAGAGAAGACAGTGAAAAAGAGGTTTCTGATTTTGCATAGTAAACAGCAATAAAATAGATGCCAGACTTCTAGTAAGGAAGAGAGTGGGCCTTCTTCAGCGTCACAGTAAACTGATCTTTACATGATATTTTAATTTGGAGCCCACTCCAAACTCATGTTTCACATCCTACCACCAAAGTACTAGGACAGGTCTAACAAAGAAACAGTAGAAAGGACCAGTTCCTTTGTGAAACTAAACCTGGGACAGCTTCAAATCTTAGAAATCCAACTAATACCTGGCTCCATTATTTACTGCATGAAGGCAGACTTTATTCTTCCAGCTGTTCCACAAGCACACTCACTTCCCTAGGTCTGGGAAGCCTATGGAAGTATCTTGCCTGTGAGATGAGCTGGCAGAAAGCAACACAGTTCTTCCTCTGCACCAAAATTAGACTCGGTGCTAGAGATTTATTGGGGTACAAGGTGAAATAGATTTTCTCACATTCTAAGAGGTTTTGAGTGATTTCTACAAATTTATAACAAACCCCCGACACTTAAAAACAAAGGGCATTTTTTCACTTGCTTAAACACGTGGGTACATAAAAGGATTCATGGACTCCAGAAACACACCTGCATACCCTGTACAGCTATGGGCAGTATAGCCATTGGGGCTAAATTAATTTAAAACAGATGCAAAGGTAAATAACTTTTTTTTTTGTTTATTTCTAAAAAGAATTATCTCTCATGAAAATGAACTGATGTTGAGAAAACCTGGTCACAACAGAAAATACCAAATAGCTAAGACTCCACATCTAATTTGTCCTATAATTCCACTAATTAGGGACTGTGTGAAGAAAACACTGTAATGCTTCAGGGAGATTTTCTGTGCTCCCTTGCCATCTTCTCACGTGGCAAATGGTGTGTGAGATCAGGGTTCTGTGGCAACACCTACCCAAACAAGAGCAGATCCCCCTGCCTTCCCTCACCCCCAGCCCTCCCCATGCCCGTGTGACCCGTGTTCCCACATCCCCCTTACCATGGTGTCTGCAGAGGTGTTTCCTCCCCTTTGGGATCACTGGTGGCAGGTCTGTGCCGGAGCCTGGCTCTGGGCTGCAGGGCTCTGGGCTCCCTGGGCCTGGCACCTGCTGCTGTGCTTCAGTGTCACAGCACAGCGCTGGGAGGAGGTCACCCTGCTGCCTCCTGCCCTCCAGCACCGCTCCTGGGCAAGCCCTCCCTCACAGGCAGGGCTCACACACTTCCCAGCTTTCCAGCCCACTGCAGCCAGGGTTGGCACGCTCATTATCCTGGAGTGTGGCCGTGTAACACATCGTGCACTCTGCTTTCTAACAGCTCAGGAGTTTACACCACCTACAAGGCACACGCCGTCCCAGCTCCCTGTTCTGCCAACGTGTGCTTCAGTAGATGAAAATCACTCCTGAATTCCAGTACAGAAGGCGTAAGAGAGCAAATGAATGGAAAAGAGAAGGATAGAAGAAAAACAAAAATAGCGATCTGGACACTAAACATAATTGCCATCCTTAACTGTGCTCTACCAGCACTTTTAAATGATCTCCTGGCTTCTCTATTAACATTTCAGTTTACTTCTATTGCTTCTCTTTCCATGTGCAGTTATCCAGGCTGTCAGCAGTATAAACATAATTGCCATCCTTAACTGTGCTCTACCAGCACTTCTAAATGATCTCCTGGCTTCTCTGTTAACATTTCAGTTTACTTCTATTGCTTCTCTTTCCACGTGCAGTTATCCAGGCTGTCAGCAGTACGGGACAGCTTTCAATACAGACTTCTCTGTCCAAACACAGAAAGAAATTTGATTCCTATTGCAGTGTTTATTGCAGGACAGAGCTGGAGGCATCACCCCAACATTCTGACACCAGATTAGTGCAGTTGCCTCCACCACTTTGTTCCTTCTGCACTAGTTCAGCACTGGAAAGCAGCAGCTTCTCTCAGTACAGAAATCCTCATGTTTGCCACTCCTAGGTAACAAAGAGGAAGGCACACTTAATTGCTTGAATCTGAGTGTTATGTTTCCCCAGACTTTATAAATGTACTGTTTATGACGATGTTTATGAGTAGACATTTAAACAGGCAATTCCAAAAATGTAGGTTAGCCTACTTTGACTTGATGATATTAATCGATTGTTCTGCCACTCTTGGCAACCAGCATATAAGTATCTTCTTTAACACCTATATTTTAACAATGAGAAATAGTTCATACTGGTTTTTATAAACCCACTTTAGTATAGTCTTCATTTTGCTGTTCTTTACATGAACCTGCAAATCATTACTCGTTGATTTTGGATGAGAAAAGCTGCAGAACTTTCTGGAGCCGTATTTTTTTTTTTTTAACAAAGAATTTCCATGATAATTTCCATCTGCTGCTTTGCTTAAGCAGAATCTCAGAATTCTCCAGAAAACCGTCAGATTGTTGCTTTGAGACTAAGGAACAGGTTTCTCTAGTGTTCTTCTTCCACTGGAAGTGGTAACATTCCAGACAAGCTCTGTTGCTCTGGACAGTCTGGAATGTTAATGCTCACAGCTTCAGAGAATCAGGAAAAAGTCTCACAGCAAACACTTTGAGCAGTCCACCACCCAAAACCTCTTTGACTTTGAGTCAATGTGTCTGATCTAGCAGCTACAAAATCTAAAAGAGGTCTGTGAATTACTAAATTATTTGCAATTTAGTCCTTTTTGGCATTTTCTCTGCTTTCCCCTAGCCAGTGGGAGTCCACAGAGACATGAGGCAGATATGGCCTGGATTCTTGGAAAGTAAGTAATCTTGATGGGTGCTGGCATTCAACCTCTGTGGGCAGATGGTGAGATGCCATACAAAACCTAAAGCCTTTTTCTGTAATTAAAGATAGGCACATCTCTGAAAATGTCATTTTTGAATAATCTAGAAATACTGTTGTATTGGTTTAACCCCAGCTGGCAACTAAGCACTGAATCAGAAGAGTAAGAGAGAACCCATAGGTTGAGATATAGTTTAACACACAAAGCAAAAGTTGTACACACAAGCAAAGCAAACCAAGGAGTTGATTCACCACCTCCCCTGGGCAGGCAGTGTTCAGCCAGAACCAGGACAGCAGGGCTCCATCACTGGCTCAGGAAGACAATCACCATCACTCTGAAGGTCTTCCCCTTTCTCCCTTCTTTCCCCCAGCTCGACATGCTGAGCATAAATGCTGGAGATTGAAATACATCAAGAGGCAAATGAAGGACAGTCAACTGCTTTTTCTCCTCTACTGGATGTACATCATTCCTTCCCTCCAGGCTGGTTACCTAAATGACTCACCAACAGTGTCAGAATCGTGGATCATTTCAGAACAGTAACGTGCCCTCTCACAAAACAGTGCACTCTTAGCAGGTTCTTGGGTGGTCACACAAAATCCTCTTTCCCTTTTAATCTGGGATGTGTGAGTCTTTGCATTTCCCACACATTATAATACCTTCCGCAGAAAGTGAATGAAGGTTTAAACGCTTTCCTCGTGGTCCCTGTGTAACTGTTTTCTGTTGGTCTGTCGCCACCTGCTGGGAGAACCAGCAGCATCTCATTTCAGGATTCCTGAAATTCCCAAGGCTAGTAATTAAGTGCCTGTATAACACTGCTACATGGATAAAATACTAGTTTTCAGGAATTATCCCTGAAACAGAGAACTGTGCTGTGTATTTTCACTTTTCATTTGTAGCGTTCTCTCCCCTAATACAGCAAGGTCAGAACTGTGGTTAGTTCTAATATAAACGTACATCCATCTAATAATAATGAATCCCAGGTACTTAATTCTTGGTAGTATCGGTCTTTGCCATCCCAAAAAGCAGACTTACACTCTACCAACATCATCAGTTATTAGACCTCGTCAGATTCACCCTGAAGACATTCTCTACTCAATTCAAATATGCTGAAACAATGTGAAACAATTCTGCAAAGGTTTTATATACTTTGTTGTGTATCAATACATTAAACACCTTTTTTTTTTTCAGATACTCAATCGCAGCACAAACAAGCAACTCTACAAAGAGGTAAATCAGTAGTCACTTTATTATAAAAATTAGATACTGCAGTTTTAGTATTAATTGCAAAAAAACCCCTGATAGCTTATTTCTACCTTCTTGCTCTCTCATGATCAATTAAAACCAATATAAATTCTAAATCAGTAGTACTTCAATAAAGTCAACGTTACCAACCTACACTTAAAATAAAGCTGAATGTTAAAAGTCCTGGTAAATGACATTTAACAGTATTTTAAAAACTATGTGTGGCCTTCTGAAACCATTGGTCTAAACCAACCTCTGAAACAGCATCTCTGCCATCTAACTAAAAATGATGCCAGAAGACTACAGCACAAAGTGTTCATTACCTAACAGTCACTTTGATAAGAATTTGGCCTCACTTCAGAGTGAAGTTCACCATTTTAATAACTGGCTTACAAAGAACTTAACCCAAGGCCTTGCAAAGCAGGGTGGCAGAAGACTCATCCTGGTAATTTTTTGGAAGACCTCAACTCCAGACAGAGCTTCTGTGTTTCATTCTACCTGATTTCACATCAAGTGTTGTTTGCAGAGTTCTAACTACACTTACAGCTGGATTACAGGAACCATTCAGCAATATCAAAGGTTGTTCTTCCCTGTGTGTGCAGAGTATGTAAGAAATTGCTTTTTTATATGGTGAAGCACTAAATGCTGCTTAACCTGATGTAGAGTCCTGGCAGAGACAAAAACTTTGGGGAGGGATATGGGATTGGTTTGGGTTTTATTCTTGAGACAACTAGGCAAGGTCATTACTGCAGTCATGAATAACCTGTCCAAGTTTGTCTGACAGAAATGCTGGAGTGTTTCTCTTTTTGGGATAATTTAAGATGAAACTGTTTTTAGCAGTGAAGATGAGACTGTTTTCAAAGTGTCTCTGTAGGCAGCAAAGCAACAGATCACACCCAGTCTGAGGGTACCACCAGGCCATCCGTGTGAAGAGCACAGGAACAGCCACCACCTTGGAGTATGGTTATTGCTAGAGACAAAGGGCACTGCTGTTTAAGACACCACACAGGGATCTACACTGTCTACTTTTTCATGGGTTTGGTGTGGTCCCACCAAAAAGGCTGCTCTGACAACATTTTGTACTTCGGGCTGACATCACTGAGCCTACACCCTTTTGGCACCAGTGCTGGGATAATGGGTTACTTCTCCCCAGCCTCTCGCCTTTAACTTGTCCCCTCCAGCACACAACAGTTCAAAAAGAGTGTTTTGTTAGGTCAGTGCTCCCTCCTTGGAATGTACCTTTTGTCAATTGATGATAGACAGATGGATGAATGGATGGAGGAGAAATTAATGTTCTACCCCAAACATCCAGTTTCTGCCCCAAGTGGTCAGAAATGGAGTTGGTCTGGTGGCAGACCTGCAGATGTACAGTTTTCTTGCCACTAATCTGGGGAAGGTCTTGTGACCTTCTTTTCTATAAAAATAAACTTTTGTTCTGAATGACAGGGAATTGCTAAATGACTCCCATCCAACCCAAGACTTTGGATTCTGGGGACTTGGGGAGCAATTCTGGATATGCAGAGAGACTTTTTGACATCTACATAAACAAAGCAAGAGGTAGGGAAAGTAAAACAAAGCAACAACTTCAGTTGTTCAACTAGACAGTAACATAGAATATAATTTTAAAAAATAAATCTATTTCCTTACCACCACCACCATGTGCTTCTAAGAATGACTATGCATCAGGCAAGCACAAAGTGCTGTAATTTGCATTTAAGAAGACTGGATACAGTACAACAATCTCTGTGGCCCACCCACCTCATCTTTCTGGCTTAAATATGACTAAAATCCAGTGTGCCTGTACAAAGAGGCATCAGTCACAAGAGAAACCATGGCTTTCAAAATGCAACAGGCTTAACTTTCTCCAGTGTTTTTCTTCCATGTGCTTGTCCTAAATCCCATGCTGCAAGAACCGGGCTTTTCAGATGTCTTCAGGCAAAACAGAATATTCCCCTGAACACTGGTACTCCATTGCCTGCTACAGTCATGCCTCCAGGAACACTACTGCACTTGTTCAGAGAACTGCCCAGCATTTGCAAGGATGAGAACTTCTTCCATAGTTCAGAACTGGCTACACAACCCCCACTCGAGAGACACATCCAAAGCAAAGGTGCTTGAAAAGGAGGATTCTTATTCACTTGTAGATATGGAAGGAGTGGCTTTACCCTAGTGTTGGACGGGACCAAGCAAAATGTCAGGAATACTCGCTGTGGTTTCAAAATTCATACACCACCATTCCCTGCCTGAAGAAATTCCAAGAGTCCACAGGTGGTCATCTCAGATTTCAACAGTCCCTGAAGAGCCTGGTAACATCCCCAAGACAAGGTGACACTTTCAGTGATGAAGACACTTAGTCTCGAATTGGAGGCCTATGGATTGGAGAAAGCACAGCTGCCCAAGCCTGGCGGAAGAGCTGGACCAGTTTATAAATGAATGGCAGTGATGTGGGAGAAGCTGCAAAGAAGAATAAAAAGCAAAGGAGCTTGCATTATAAAAGGTAAAACTAACATACACTAAACATATTAAGAAAGAACTACTCCCAGCTAGAGTTAATAAAAACCTAATTCTCCAATTCTCCTCCTGCCTTCAGTTCAGTTCTTGGATCTTTACTCTGGGTGCTGCTCCCTAGCAAGCTGCCTTCACTCTTTTCCAATGGATTATTTGTAGAATAACTGTGGAGCACCTGTCACGCAGCAGAAGGGGAAACATCCATCCCCATCCCATCCCAGCTGCCACCTCCACGTCCCAGGACCAGCCCCTTCTTCAGGGACAGCAGCAGCCCTCAGCAGTGAAACTCCAGCACAAGATGATCAAATGCACGGTACAGTGCTGCCCCTGGGAACTCTCCACTTTCCTGGTGGGACAGCCTCTCGGGCAATCACTCATCCAGGGGACATCACCTCATACCACCACCAGCTGACTGAGGAAAAGGCTGAGTCTAGGACAGCTCTGCCTGCCTCTCACAGTCTGTACCCTGTTTGCCGGAAGGAGTTTGCAGAAAACTGGCATTTGTAGAGCTTCATCTTTCTACATGGACTGCAACTGGAAACATTAGGCACACTAAGTTCCTAGTCACCCAGTTTTTGTGTCTCCCAGAGACATTTACACAGACCAAATTTATTAAAAGCAACTCATTTCTTCTCCATAACCATAATGAGATTTTAAAAATCGGAAATCTTATTCCTGTACCTGGGTCTAATCTCACCACCACCAGGTACAGCAAAAAAGTTGCCAAGAGCATCTTCTTGTAAGGAAGTAAATAGAAGTGGTTTGACATGGACCTCAGGGCTCTACGTAGCAACGTCAACATGGTCAGGAGCTTTTGGGACAGCGCTCCTGAAAAACAAGAACAGAAAGGCTGTTAGGGCAAAGTAAAGTTTAAAAAGTAATCCCATAGATATAGACAATAAGAAACTAAGATACTGTAAGTCTGATTGCATGAGAGTTGGGTTGGGTTTCAGTTTTTATGTAACAGGGAACAAAGAAACAGTACAATTTTGTAATACAATTCATTATACTTCTTTTGTATGCATCTACTTTAGTGCAACATGACCTTATACCACAGTAGTGTCAGCTTCTCTCCTGGGAGAAAACATCAAATGATTTACAGTTCTGGAGAAGCAGCAGTACTTTAAATGCTAGACATTTAAAGTTGACTTGGACTCAGCTGTAAATGGAAATGGAGCAAACCGTGCACAGAGTCAACAGAACAGACCCTTAGAGGATTGCCAGGTAGTCTTAGTTTTCCTTTTTTACTTTAAAAACCACCCCCCAAAACCTCCACAGTGCTTTTGATCCTGGGCATTAATTGCCATCTCCTGATGCTGGCAGAGACTAAATACACTTTGCAATTCTCAGCAAAGGTATCACTAAGTTCTTTTATTTCCTGCTGTGGTAGACAATGGGACTTCCTCACGGCCGGTTTGTCACGGCAATATTCTTAATACATAACTATGGCTACCCTTTGCCAGTAAGGCACCAACTTGAACTGAAACTGTAAAAAAGGAGCACAAACAACAGAGGGAAAGCCCACCCAGCACAGTTTCTGTCACTGGGTCTTGCTGTTCCTCAGCAGCCGGGCGCGTCTCTTCCCGCTGAGCCCACCGGGAGCGGCTCTCGGAAATGGTGCCGAGGAGCGCCCGCTGCCGCTCGCTGTCCAACACGGCACAGCCTCGCACCAGCTCCTCGGCGCCCTCGAAGCAGCCCAGCGGCAGCAGCACCCGCACCACGTACAGCTCCAGCACGGACCCGAACTCGGCGAGGCTCTGGTTGGCCCGGTCTCGCAGCCAGCTGCTGCCCACCTCCAGCATCACCTGCGGCTCCCTCACCTTGCTGTACAACAGGATACTGAAATACAAGGGAGAGGTACGACAAAACCCAAAGTGTTTGTCAAAGCTGACGCCACTGACAGCCCCCAAGCAGCTCTCATGAAGGTATGAATCAGGGTCTACATCGAAGCAGAGTGCAGCAATTGATGCTACTCTCAGCATCGCCCCTTTTGTACTTGATCAGCGTGAAGCAATCTTGCAGGCATGCTCCAGCACACACAGCTCAAGAACAGGCCTGTCCCAGAACCCACTTACACCGCACAAAGTGAAAGTATCACGTAATACCCAAGCCTGGCCTGCTGTTAAACCTAACGCAAGCCCTGTGTGTACATCTGGCAGCAACAGACAGAAACTCACCACAGCTCCAGAACTTTGGGAGGCAGATGTTCAGGGGCATGGTAATACTGTAGGACCCAAGACAGAACTTCTCTCCACCGGTTCATCTCGGCCAGTGCCTGAATCCCCACAACACAAAGGGAGCATTTCACTTCTGCAAAACTGGTAGGGAACAGACACCTAAGTAAGTGCTTCCTACAACCACATTTCCCCTCGCATCCCTTCCAGTGAGCTTCAGTGCAGCCCGGCTACTCCGCAGTTCTCTGGCAGCTGCTTCCCCTCCTTTCCCTCTACTCGCCCCCTGCAAAAAGGCCAATTCGACCTCCGAGGGTATGCACGGTGACTGTATCTCTGAGAGAACGAAGGGAAGGCTCCTGGGCACACCTCACCTCCCTCAAACACGCGCAGATCCCTTCATATGAAACACGTTCATATCGACAGGGCTAAAAACCCCCCCCAAAGCGGGGCGAGCATGGCCCGAAGTCCAAAGCCAGCCCGGCGCTGATGCGACACCGAGCGCCACCGCTCTCACCTCTCGTGTCCGGGGCCGTGTCCGGGGCCGGCTCCCAGGCTGTCGCAGCCCGCCTCACAGCGCTCCACGGCGGCGGCGAAGTCCCGGTGCAGCACCAGCAGGTCCGCAGCCTCCTCCAGCAGCGCGGCCGCCTGCGCCGGCCCCGGGGCCCAGGCGGGCGGCTCGCCCCGCATGCCGCCGGCGGGAGGGCTCTCCCCGCTCCCGCACGGCTCCGGCCCCGGCTCCGGCTCCGGCTCCAGCGCCGCCACCGCCCCCGCCGGGGCCCGGCTCCGCTCCGCTCGGGCAGGCACCGGAACGCCGGGATGCAGGCACCGGAACGCCGGGATGCAGCCCCGGCCCCGCCGCCTCCCGGCAGCGGAAGGGCCGCCCCCGCCACCATCCCGCGGGCCGCCGGGACGTGTAGTCACTGCAGGGAGGGGATGGACTCGGGGCTGCCGGGGCTGCCGGAGGGCTACGGGGATGGCTGGGGGCTGGAGCAGCTCTTAGGAGGAAAGGCTGAGGGAGCTGGGTCTGTTCAGCCTTGAGAAGAGAGCACTGAGAGGGAACATCATTAATGTGTGTAAATACCTAAAGGGAGGTGCTAAGAAGAGAAAGCCAGGCTCTGCCCGGTGGAACCAAGCAATAGGACAAGAGGCAACGGGCAGAAACTGATGCACGAGAAGTTCCACCCGGGCAGGAGGAAGAACTTCTTTCCTGTGCGGTGACCATGCACTGAAACAGATTGCCCAGAGAAGGTGCGCAGTCTCCTTTATGGAGATATTCCAGAATCGTCTGGACGCAGCCCTGTGCCGTGTGCTCTGCAGTGAGCCTGCTGGAGCAGGGAGATGGGACCAGATGATCACTATGGTCCCTTCCAGCCCGGCCCCTGCTGTGCCCTGTGACTCTGCGGGGATTCGCGGTGGAAATCCCGGGGGGCGCTCCGAGAGGCTGCGGCTGTGGCACGGCGATCGGTGCCCGTGGCTGCCAAATCGCCCTTCCTTCCTTCCTTCCTTCAGCTCCTCCCCCGTGTGGCTGCCCACGGCAAGGCGCCGAGCCGCCTCCGCTGTTCTCCCCGCGGCCGCCGGGCGTCAGCGCAGCCCCGGGTGTGTCCCAGCCGAGCCTGCGGCTCCGCTCAGCCCGGCCGGGAGCCGGGAGAAGGGGCCCGGAGCGGTGCCGAAGCGGTGCTCTGCATGGAGGATGAAGGATGCTCTGCGCTCCCGGCCGCCGCCTCCTCCTGCGGGCGCCTCTCCTCAGGCACCCAGCGCCCTCAGCTCTAAGCACATTACGCTGCTGATGGAGTTGTAAGTGTCTGCGGCAGTACCCGGCAGGCAGCGATTCGCGTTCTCCTTCAGTTGTTATTTAAAAACAACAGGGTGTCGTGGTTACAAGGTAATTACGGCAGTCAGTGCAAACGCTCTTCGAAAATGGATCTCTACAGGAGAGACAGGATTGATTGTGACCTTTTTTAACAATCGACACATTTATCTGCCCCCCTACTATAATTATTTAATTAAAGAATCAAATGGGCTAATACAAAACATGCTAAAGAGTGAAACACATCTTTTAAAGGGGATTTTCTATGCCACTTCAGCATGGCGAATACGATTAAAAACTTGATCGTAGCTCTCTTTTTCTAGGTAGCTGTTTCCAGGAGGCAGCACCATGTACCTGCCCCTCACGGCAGCAGCAGGAGCACTCTGCAGTAGCAGCTTTTACACAGTGGTGCATCCAAGGGGTTGGCACACTGCCCTTAAATGTGGAAGAGGTTCCTGAGGGATTCGGGCTGGCTAAAGTGAAACCACTGCACAGAAACATTGCGAAAGGAAAGGCAGAGGTAAAGGCGTTTCAGCCTTCTGTTTCGGTTTCTTGGCGCTTGCAATTTGGAAAACAACATTCCTTTTTGGGAACTACAAGTCCCAAAGTGCACTGTGGGAAGAACGTGCCTCGTACCAGCTAGTGCCCAGCACAATTCCCAAATATGGATAAGGAATCAATTTTGAAAAAGACTCACACTGGCTGGATGCTCCTCACTGAGACTCAGAAAAGGAGTGAGACAGCACAAAACCAAGGTAGGTTTGCGTTATACAAAGATGCTGTCCGAGGATTTCTTTCATGGGGAAGTGGGGAACATTAGTGCGAGCAGCCAATAATGCTCTGACCCGTAGAAGGGCAGTCCAGCTCTGCTCTGGTGATGTTTCAATCAGGTGCTGTGGTGGTGGAGGCAGCTTTTGGAACGGGGCTGTTGTTTCAGGTAGGGGAGTGAGCAGCAGGAGCGGCCGTGCTGCCGAGTGAATCAGATCCTGTTTCCCTGCAGGTGCTCCTCACCAATAAAGCCCTATGGAAAGACAGCGAGCTGAAACAGATGCAGTTATGTCAGAGGCCGGGAAGGGTCAGGGAGAGGCAGGAGTTGCTCTAACAGCAGCTCTGTATGAGTTGCAGTGTGTGGTTGTGTAAGAAGCCAAGATGGACCAGCAGCCTTGTAATTACAATAATTAGGGGTTAAATTAATTTCTCTGGAAGGCACGGTAGAATGTTTTTGTACTTCACCCCTCTTCCTAGAGGGGACAGTGTGGTGCCTTGAAGGCCAAACCTCTTGCAGCTCTCTGACCTGCAAATAACACTGCAAGTAACAGGATTGTTTAACTTCAGGCCAGGAACAATTACCTATTTGACTGGCAATTTGTTAACAAGCAAAATGAAATCATTCTGCAATATAATCATCTTAGTGGAGATGAGAGATGCTTGAGCTCCGTTCTCGGGCACGCGTGAAGCCTCGGTGGCTGACCTGGTCACCGGCAGCGCCGGCTCCTGCCTCTGCTTCTCTCCCTGGCAGTCGGGCAGGCTCCTCACGCAGCTCAGATGCTGTGTGTGGACACTTTTCTGCTGGCTGACATCAAGTGCAGCTGGGTCAGCTGCAGCCGTCATCCCAGCAGCCTCCTCCTGCTATGTAGGGTCATGGAGCAGCGCAGTGGGCACGGCACCGTGCTGCAGATGTAGGAGGGTGCAGCCCAGCCTGAGGCTGCTGGGGCTGCTGAACCCAGCTGTCACATGGGCACTTGCTGCCAAATAAAGAGTGATGCTGTTTTTCCATCTTTCCCTGCACGTGAGCAGCTTAAATTGTCTTAAAGCTGGAAGGGTCCCTCTCGTGCTTGAACCAGCCCACAGAGCAGGGCAATCTGTGCTGCTACAAGCACTGGAGGAGCACAAGCACTGTGTTTGCCTGTGCTCCTGGATAACAATTTCTAGTAACCAGAGAAGCTAAACAAACTTGCTGGCAGTGACAGATAGTATGAGGGAGTATCACTGTGGGTTTTGTGCCCTGGTTGGGGTGCCCATGCCCAGCTCGTTGCCTTTTATGTGGAATTAAAGAGTTTTTTTTCCTGCAGTCATCCTGGTTTTGTATAGGAGAAGAAAAATGAGTTTCAGCGGGGCCTTGTTTGTGTGTGCATCATCGGTGGATTTACTGGTTCCCCTCCTCCCTCTCCTGCCAGGCAGTTCGAGGAGAGTTTAGAGTTACAGGCACCTGTGACAAGGCCTCCTGAGGTAAATCGCCTCAACTATTAATCCAGATCTGACCGGCACACGGTCACAGGGCCAGAGGGCTGGCAATCAGTCTTTTTCTGTTGTCTCTTCTGTGTCAGTAGGCTGTTAATAGGAGATTAGCAGCATTAGAGAGACTTTGAGCTAGAAATGGTGAGGCCCCATGATTTGATTTCAAGAGAAAGAAACCCTCCTACACTCGTATAAAAACAAACAGAAGAGCTGGAAATTATAAACGGCATTATAAACACGACTGAGGAAAGCATGGTTTCTAGGAAAGATGTGGAGCTCTCATAGCTTATCAGCTACACTTTAACAAAGCAATGAGGTCCATGGAGAGCTCAGGTCCCAGCGTGCAGCGCCCTGTTCTTATCACCATGTGCTTTTGTTTGACTCTGGCGAGACCGTGACGTGCTGGAATCTGTAATTTGCTTGTAATTTCCATCAGCAGTAAATCCCTATTAAATATGAAGCTGGCTGGCTGCAGATCCCTTCAATTAGCCCAGATTCAGGGCTTCCCTCACTCCTGGCAGGCGGTCTGCAGAGCCCGGGGCTGGGTGAAGGTGAACACTCTCTGGCTGTGCTTTGAACAGATGGCCCGTGGTGCTGCTTTCTTATCTCACCGAGCATGGTGGCACAGCAGCAAACCTGTTTTTTGTTTCAAAAATAGACCTGGTTAGAGGAGGCTCACCTGATTTTGAGCCCACTTGCTGATGTTCCTCGTCAGTGTATTTAAAAGCACTCGTGTCTGATTTTGTCTGTAGCCAAACCCATGTAAACAGCAGGCAAGGATGGTACAAGGCAGAAAAGGCAACTACAGGGGCAGTCACAGCCACAGTCCAACTCGGGGGTATCACATAACATAAAAGAGCAGATCTCTGTTTCAACCTTCATCACAGATGCACAAACTCTGCCTAAGGTGTAAGCACTGGAAACTGGGAAACTGGAAACACAGGGTTGTGTTCATAACTTGTCAAAACTTGAGTTTTACTGAGATAACAACAAAACCTTTCTGAAACAAAGGGCAATTTGAAGGTGATTAAGTCCCCTTCTTTGCTTCGTAATCAAACAAAATACTAGCCTTGGCAATGCAGCTGTCAAAGAATAGCAGCAGTTACTTTGATTTAATTGTTACAGTTATTATAGTCATAATTAGTGCTGGGTGGGGCATTTCATAGCTGTAAGGTGACCAATTTGGTTAGAGGCCTAAGGCATCCTCTTTTCTTCAGCTAGCTATTATCTGTGAGAAAATACTGAAGTCTGTCATCACTGTGGGTCAATTACATCCTGTTTGCCCAGCACAGCATCTCTTTGCTCGTCGCTTCAGAGTCACAACCCCTCTAATAGTTAATACCTCTTCTCAAGGCCCAAGCTGCCAAAATCAACTGCCATCCATGGGTCTCCACCTTTCCTCTTTTTTCAAAAGCAAGCCTTGGGCTCTCATGACTGGGAGAAAGGCTTGCCAGTGTGAATCCTGGAACTATTTGTACAGCAGGGAAACAGAGGATTTGAGAAAATGGTTTCTCTTGTTTTTAACCCAACTTCCTGACATCTCAGTATTTCTTTTCACGGTGTCTGTCAGTCATCTGTCCCTCATTCTGAATGCACATTTACCGTGATCCGTGTTAATGATCTCTACAAGCAGGCAATGCATCTTCTGCATCTTGAATTGGAAACTTCAGGATATACTACAGAAGTTAACGAGCTCTTTTGCATCTCAGTCTGCTGCTCCTGGCTGTTGTCTGGCCAGGTCTTGTGGTGTTCCCAGAAGTTGTGATGCGAGGTTGCTTTAGCAAAGCCAGCAGTGCTGCAGAATTGCGTGGTAGCAGTGCCTGAGCTTCGGGAGAAATCCCCTGGGAAGGGGGGGATTGCTGGCACAACTTTGGTGTCTTGGGTTTCACTGAGAGCATCCCGTGCGTGCCCCTCTGGCTGTGGTGGGCAGAACTCCCCTGCTGGCAGCTCGTGCTGGTGAATTTGATACAGTAATTAACAAGTAATTGCTCTTTATGAACCGGAATCTGAGCTTTTTTTATGTAGCCGATGAATGTGCAGCACCTTTCTTTTGTGATGATTTTTCCCCTCCTTTTGAAGATCTGCGTGCTGTTCCAGGGTCTGGCTGGTCTGAGAGGTGTGCTTGCACTATGTGTAAGATTAATGTCTCCAGCAGTGTATTGGCCCTCGTTTCCTTGACGAGCTGATGTTCTCTTTCCCTCTGTACCTCCCGTACTTGCTTCTCCTTCTCATCTTTCTTGGCAATACCAGGTGCAGACAAAGGTAGGATTAGATGTCTAATTAGTTTATGTAGCCTTAGACATCCGTGGTTACTTCTTGGCACTGGGGGAAGGGCAGCCCAGAGGAATCCAGCCCTTGTCTCTCAGTGAGGTTTTCAGCTTTGAGAGCAGCCTGAGCCCAGCCCTGACTCAAAAGGCAGGCCAAAATTTTCTAGACACATTTTTGTTCCAGATGCCTGTTCAAGGAGGAAGTTGAAAACCCAGTCTGTATTACCAAATCTGAAATAATTTCTCATTTAATGTCAGATCCAAAAAGTTTATTTCCAAAAAATGACTCAGTGTAGACAGCCTGAAAGAACTCGCTTGAAACGTTGCAGAAAAGCTACTAAGCTGCAATTAATTTATTTTGGAACTACTCCGTAGATGGGACAAGTGGTATTTATATTTTTAGCCTATCAAAGTGAACTTTAGGCTGTCACTCTCCTGTCTCCCACTGCCACCATCCTTCAGCAGATGTAGCCAGGGGAATTCAGGATGGCATTCACGTGGTCACTTACTCTCACTGTGGATCAACACTGGCTCATCTGGAGAGCAGTAACCCCGTGGCTGCTGTTAGTGCTTGGCAGCCCCTGTGCTGCCAACTCAGTGGCTGCTTTTAAACCACCAATGAGACAGGTTTGGAGGCAGGTGGCTCCCTGGCTTTGCCCTGAAATGTTGGCAAGACGTTTTCCAGCATTTCCAGTATGAATGGCGTGGTGATGGGGATGAGTGAGGGTGAGTGAGGCCAGGACAGGCAGTGTCCTCCTTGTCTGGGGCACAGCCACACCCCAGGGACCTGAGCAGGGTGGGCCGCACCACGTGCCACTAACAGGTTTCATCAGCCATGCCAGACAAGGCAGGTGATGAATTAGGTTCAGAGTCAATCCCCACAGTCCAGTCAGGAGCAGCAGGATGCAGGACTGGCACAGAGTTCCAGCATCCACCCCAGAGATGGAGACAGGGATGCAGCTTGCACAGCTGATGTAGCTCAGGGCAGGGCTGGATGCCCAGGATGGATCTTACATGGAGCCTCCCTTCCCAGGATCACTGGGCAGGATAAGAGCCCCCAGCGAGGCTGGTCAGGGTATTTAAGGTCTATTTAAGTGCCACTGGTGGGAGAAGCCTGACAATGACTCCTTAAGCTGCTCCAGGGGTTTCTAAGATGATTAGGAACTACATAATGTAGTCACTATATTAATTAATAGACTTGCACAAGTGTCTTGATTTAGCTAAAAAGTAAGTTTCCTGGTTAGGTACATTTAAAGCATTAAAATTATCCTGAGTAATCTTGGATGTAAGGTTTATTGACTAAAGATCTTTTTCCTGTATTTTTTTTTCTCTCTGAACTTCTCTTTTCCTAAAACAGAGAGGATTATGTCATTGTCTCTCCTATCTGACAGAAGGCTTACTAGTTTTGTAATTTCGTTTGTATTTATGGAGTGTTCTGATATATCCAAATGAAAGGAAATGGATGAGTGTTTGGGGAAGAGTACACTGCAGCTGTGTACACCAGCAAAATAAAATCACTGGAGAGCAAAGTAATGGAAATGAGATTCATGTATGAACTCTGACCAGACCTTCGAGGATGGAAAATGGCATGGATTCTGCCAGGGACTGGGAACTTAATTTCTGCTCTCAGGGATAGACAGCAGCTGCCCTTACATTTCTCATGAAGTGTCTTTGTGAGTAAGAGAGCTGCATGCTGGTGTGTCAGCCTGGCTCTCAGAGTACAACCAAGTCATGAGGGTGGAGGTCACTGGAAACACAGCAAGGTTAAGTGAAATAAGGCCATGAGGAGGTCATGGTGAATTTGAAAGGGAGAGTGGATGGACAGACGTGACTGATGATAGCTCTGGTGATTGGAAACAAAACCTTAAATAACTCAGATTTGTATTCAATATTACTTGTCCATGCCAGGACTCTACATCCGTCTTTCTGTGTCAAATGAAGCAGCAGTTCACAGCAGTTCACATTTCCAGTGCACTCTGAGCTGCTGGGACAATGTGTCTGTTCTGAGCTCCCCTTGCAAGGCTGTCTCATTCCAAAAGGTGTGCTCACAAGGAGAAATTCAGTACTAGAAAGAGAGTCGGATAATTTTAGGAGACAGAATCACTGCATGCTAAATCCCCAAAGGAGCTGACTCTCTAAATGGTCTTAGTAGGGAAGCATGCTCGGTAAATCATTACCAAAAGTTAGGCTGAGAGCATCAAAACACTTGGTATAATGAGCATGTAGTTTCTGCCTCGATCTTCCAAGCCACCGTGGTTTATTTTCCTAAGCTTGCTGTGATCAAAGCTGGTTCTCTGCTGTTGCTATTCATGAGGCAAATGAAGATTCAGACTGGTCAGAAATAGACAACCATGGGACTAAATCTCTAGCGCTGCCCGAATCATAGGGTTAAAAGAGGACTGCGAAGTACTTAACAGGCTGCCTACACAGTGCTCAGCAAGTCAGAGGTTAACAAAGGACCTTATTATTTGAAAAGATAATTGAGGCTGAAAACAAGTCAACCATCCCACAACTAAGCCGGGGAGATCATCAGTTTTTGTGAACAATGGCTGATGATGTTCGGGATTCAGTGAGTTAAGTGGTTAATCCTATACAGAAAGCTGCATCCATAATGCACTTTAAATAGGGGAAATCCACCCAGTTTGACCCCTAGAGAATTGCTTCCTGCTGTTATGCTGATGGATATGCCTATAAACATCATGGAAGCCATCAGCAGATAAAATCTCACAGAGCTGAAAAGCCTCTCCCTATTAAACGATACATTGATCTCCGTGAAGCAGCAGGAGCCTGGGGTAATGAGCCACTGAAACCAATCCCGCTGCTCTCCCAGAGGTGCTGTAGCCAAAGAGAAGGAAGACCCAGATACTGTTTCCACCTTCATTCGGTGGGAGATATCAAACCCCTCGTACCCCCTTTCTTCCTTCTGTCCAGTCTCCTCCACAAGGCTGCTCCTGACATTTGGTGTGGGTCACTCAGGCAGCAGCTCACCAGCCTTTTGCAGCAGTTTGTTCCAAATCTGTCCTTTGTTTACATCCCCCAGAGAAAACCTTCAGTCAGGACAGTTTGGGCACAGAGCTGCCTGTGCAGGACACTCCAGCACGTTTGTGTGTGTTCTCCAGCACAGGTACCAATGGGTGGCAGACAAACTTCAGCAGCCACTTCTGTTCATCCTCGCCTTCCTCCATCACTTCTGGATTTTAGCCAAAGAGTGCTCAATGTCCTGGTTCGGGGTTTTTTTAATTATTATATTTTTTTAAATTCTTTTTATTGATAGCTCAAAATCTTAAGATTTTTAAGCCTATCGTGTTATATAATGCAAGGCCTGACTTGTGATTTTCTACTCCCAGAGCTGTTGGTGCTGCACACCATGGAACATGCACACACACACAGAGTAGCATATGGATTTTACCTGCTTCATTTGAACTCTTTGTACTGCCTACATAATGTCTCCATGTCTGTATGTGCAGGTCTCAGGGCAAGCTTGCTGCCTTTCTGGTGCTTGAGCTAGCTCTCCTGGGACTTAGAGATGCCAGCTACGAAGGAGTTAACCCATGTTGAGTGGTTCTGATTTGTTTTCTGTGTGTTTCTTTTCTGCACTCTCCATTTGTTTCCCTTCCTCCATTGTGTTGTCTCTTTTCTCCTCCACTGCTGACTTACTGCAAATTCCATCATTTCTCAGCACTGGGGCCTGTGACTGGAAGTTGTGCAAACCCCTGGCCATCACTGTGGGATTTACATGGAGAACCTGCAACTTGTGCTGTTAGCAATCTACTTCCAGAGTTATTAAGGCCCAAGGCAATAAAGATTAGAAGAAAGCAGGGTTTCACAGTCCCCACAAACCTGTAGCTGCATACAACGTGAGGATACAGAAGGAAAGAGGATTATGAGGTTTCTTTCTGCTTAGAAAAACCTATGCTTGTCTAGCACTGATCTAGGCAAGGAAGAAAGGAACATCACAGGGACTTTATTTCTGGAATTGTCCTTTGCTGCTTCAGTGTCTTTGAGCATGAGAGTCTTTTCCTTCAGAGACTCTAGAAGGAGTTAAAATAAACTGGAACGTGAGGCAAGGATCATGAGATTCAGCAGCTCAGCCTGCCCCATTGGCACCCACAGTTGAGTTCAGTGACTCAAAGAAATGGGCTCTCATTACCTCTGAAGAGCCAATGCACTCAGAGAAAAGGATTCTGCTCCGTTTTCAGCAGTATCAACAAAATTGTTTATCGAGTTCCAAAGGGTTATATTTTTGGCATCCCTGTAGCCTGTTTTGGCCTGTTGAATGTTACTTATGAGTAAGAAGGAAAGAACTTGACTTGATGCTCAATTATAAAGCAGAATTTGTATGGCTGACAGTTAAAGAAAAACAAAGCAAACGCAGTATTTTGTGTGTTTATCTCACAGGATCTGCAGAGACAATAACTACAGAGACAACTGGTTTCAATTGCAGGGACACGTCCTGGTTTTTAAAGCCACGTCTCAGGTCTCTCAAGACAACTGCAACTCGAGACACCCAAATTCACCACTTGTACACCTAATTGTAAATGGCCTGCCCAGGGTCCTACAAGACTTGGAGGTGGGTGGGATTTCTGTCACAGACAAGCCTCTGCTTTGCCCTCAGAGACCACATTGACCATGACTCTGCTGTAATCTGTGCTCAGCCCCTATGGCACCAGGAGAACCCTGCTTAGGCTTCCTAAAGGAAGGACAGAATTGCAGATATTTCCAGGGCTTGTCTGGAAAACTGGTGTCCTGTAGGGAGAAGCTGTACCCACCCTTGTTTTTCTGCTGTCGTGCTGAGTGAGGGGAGCCTCCATCCTCACCACTGTGCATACCTGGGCAGGGGAGAGGTGCTGAGAGGCTGGGGTCTGGGCCTGTGAGGTACAAATGCTATTAAAGTGGATAATGGGGTTCAGGTCTCATAAAAGCACGTGTGACAATGCCAGAAAAGCCTCATATTCTCGAAACAGCTGCAGGAGGATGGTGGTGCTGACTCCATAACTTGGGCTGGAAGTAGCAGCCATGGTAGGTAGCACTGACCACTGCCCATGAAAGGGAATATGCAGAGGAGTGGGAAGAGCCCAGAAGGCAACAACCGTGACATAAATAATAGCCTAATTAACAATTCATGCCAAGGATTTATACACTGCTTTACTTATTTGAAGCACTATGCAAAACATTAGCTGATAGACCTTAATTAATCATTCAGATAATTAAATGGAAGTGGAATGCAAATGGTTAGAGGAAGCTGGAGTATGAAGGCTTCCTGAAATCATTAAATGATTTTGCTCTCTTTGATGGAGGAAGAATTTCTTCCTTTAGGGTTTAAATGTGCTCACAGTGTGGGTGTTATTACAGTTTTAATAACCACCTGTGTAATTCCCTGGGATGGGAGATTACATGCAGTACAGCCAAGAGTTTCTTGTTTGTTTGAGTAACTTTGGCAGTTTTATGGGCCTAAAAAAAAGAGAAGTATCCCCAGTTCTGTGTTTCAGGGCACAGAATGATGGCCAGCTTCAGAAATGAATCTTGATCCTTTGACTTCTCACCAGCAGCATGGGCTGGGAGATGGAGTACCATTAAACAATGACTTATTGTTTTAACTTAAGTGAAAGATGAAGATGTGCTGTCATTTGATGTAGAGGAATCACTGAAATGAGTGTGGCAAAACCCACTGAGAATGTTGCAAGTGATGGCTAATTTTTTTATGGATTAATTCATCCCCCTACAGTAACAAGATAGGATTCTTTGGCAGAGAATCAGTCAGCTTGATTGCTGGCTGTGGCATATTTAGGTTTGTGTTATCACCCACTGCCCACACTTGTGTAGCATAAACTCCTGAGGGAACTTGTGAAGAGATGGGTTTTCAGTCGTCTGGCCTGAATCACTGCATTGCTGATGAACCCCTTAGGCTGCTGGAAAAGACCTGTTTTATGCCAGGCCAGTATAACCCCAAACCAGGCATGTAGGTCTGATTTCCTGAATTAAAACACTGATTTACTGTGCTGTGTCAGTTGGGTTTTCAGTTTACCTGCAACCTGAGAACTCGGTATCTTAGGGCAGGTACAATACGAGCAGCTGGAGATGCAGATAAAGCCAATAACCTCCAAGAAAGACATGATTCTCTGACTGTTAATTGCTCTGACACCTTGGGTACCCTCCTCCCAGTCTGTGTTCCCTTCTGA
Source organism: Monarcha castaneiventris obscurior (assembly GCA_026261815.1). NCBI lineage: Eukaryota > Metazoa > Chordata > Aves > Passeriformes > Monarchidae > Monarcha > Monarcha castaneiventris. The sequence goes on from JAMPIT010000884.1 coordinate 16,016,201, forward strand.
CCTGGGATACTGTCACTGTCAGCAGTGAAAGCTATCGCAGTTCTCCTTTTTTCTCTCCCTTTTCCTCTGCCTGGTTCCCCTGGGGACAGAAGATCCTGGCTGCTAGATCTACCCCTGGCTTTTGCCTTTTGTTTTCCTGTACTTTTCTCTTGGCACAATGCAGAAGTTTGCAGTGTTGTGCTTCCACAATCACATGCTAAAATATTTGCACAGCTGTCTGATGACAGAAAAGAGGGGAAAGAGAAAATCCACTCTTCCATTATTTGAAAAGTTAGAACAAAACAAACCCACAAACAAGGTTGAACATGAGTTAATCATGTAAAATCTTCAGTGTTCCCTGCTCTTGTGTAACAGAATCCTCAATCACTTTGCCTGGCTCCCCCCATGTGCTTCACCTTCTTCTTCTGGTACACACAAACCCACATTTTCCTGCTTCTCTTCAAACACCTCTGGGTTCAAATGCCTGTGGGACTCCGTTGCTCACCTGTGTGCACTCACTTCAGCCTGTTCCTGGTGTACAGAAATAGGACCAACTCCCACAGGCTATAATCAGGCATTCTTCAGGCAAATCTCTGACTGAAGTCAGTGGAAGTTTTGGCACAAGGACCGCAAAACTAATTGCATTCCTCCCCCAAGTGTGTGTGTATATATATATATCGGATGGTGATGAGAGATCAGAAAATACTGCCTAGAAAGAAAGTCCATTAATAAATGAGAAGTAGATGTGGGGAAGAACGGTTGATTGGATTATTTATAATGCAGTTATAAAGTTGCTGAGTTGCTGAGCTTTCCAGAAATCCATCAATATCATGCATGACCACAGGAGCAGTTAATAGGAGTATAAACAAGCAGGAGCATGGATCTCCAAGAAAATCAGGTGTGGAAATATTGTGAAAAAAAGCCTAGCATATCCAGGTCATTTAGCACAGAATATATTCTAATGTGGTGTTAACTTTCCAATAGCCTTGAAAACTGGTTGTGAGTTAATTCCACCAGAAGTGCACCAGAGAATCTCAAGCAAAAATGGATCAAACGTGGGCCCATATTTTAAAAATAGAAAAACACACAGACACTTCCTAACAAGCCTAACTATAGATCAGAGTGAGAAAAAAATTTAAATATGTGTTTAAAAAAAACCTGGATGGTGATACTCAGAGCAAAATGAAACTTGGTGTTTGAAAGAACCAATCTTTTCACACATTGTTTTTGTCAGAATTATCTAATTAGCGGCTGATGATGCTAGAGCAAATATACTGCATTACATCCTTTGGTGCAATGAGTGGAAGATTCAACTTTTCAAATCTTCAGCAGCTAAAAGAAGGGAAGGTGAACAAGCCAACAAGCACTTTTTCAGCTTTGACATCTATAATTCACGTGCAGGGACTGCACTCCCACTACCAACAGCTGCCTTCCTACACACATAAACACACACTCCCTGCCTTTATCCTGCTCTGAGACCACACACAGCTCTGTCCAGTTTCTGCCCTTCCCATCGGCCAGCCTCTTCCCTCGGAAGCATGAATGCCTCCTCTGAACCGAGGCCTCAGTTAAAGGTGTGTTTCCACCCTGGTCCACCAAGCTTGGGTTGGTTTCTTTCAGGTTTTTTTAAGTCTTTCTTGCTGTCCTGAGTCGTGAGCTCCAGACAAAGCCTTCCTTTCTGTGAGGGAACTTCAGAAGCAGGAATGTGGTCTGGGCATTTATGGACAAAGGAACATTCAATGTTTCTGCTCCCGTTGCCTCCTGATCATCAGGAAGAATGGCTGTGCTGTGTCTTTGGCACTCCAGCTCAGTTTCTGAAGCCTGAGTCCTCCTGTGGACGTACATTTAGGGATAGCCCTCTTTCTGTTTGTGGCTGGGCCTGAAGTGTCCAGGCACAGGGACGCAGTCTCTCTGTACTGGTGTGGATCCAGCAGACAGGATGTCATTTCCAGCCCACTGGCCTCTGAAGCGTTCTGTTTGTGCAATTAGCCTTATGAGGCGACTGATGAGAAATGGGCGCCGTCAATTAGCTGCTGTCATTTTTATACCCTCTTCCCTAAGTGATGGTACAGCAGCCCTCGTGATCCCATTAAATAGCTCTGACTGCAGCAGGAGAAAGCTGCAAATGGAAAAGACTCCTCAGTGCTGCAGGCCAAGCCCAGCCATCTCCTCTCTCCCCTACATTCCTCTGCTGCTTTCATACTCCCTGAGAGCCCAGCATTATTCCTTCTCGGGATTGTCTTCTTCAGGGGACAGCTTCATTTTGAATGGCTTCATGCTTCACACCAAGAGGCACCAAGTCTTTTCCACTAAGCCAAGCGTAAAAATAGCTGAGGGAAGGGGCGGGGGAGGGAGTGTCAGCAAAACAGATTTATTTAATTATATGTACCAACCAACATTTTCCTCTGTAAGACTAAGCGTGCAGCTCAGTTTCTGATCTTACTGCATTCTCATTTAAGATTACAGACATTAAATGCCTGTGATAACTCCCACTTCTATAAGATACCTTCATAAGTTTAATAACCTCACATCTGTGTGTGGAACTGGATGCTCCTAAGTCTGGGTGTAACGACTTTTGAGCAAGCCACTGCACCAAGGCACCATGCAGGGAGGGTGTCTGTGTGTGTGGATGCGTGGGGCTGTGATGCTGTTAAATCCAGCATCTGTAATCCAGGCTCCCTTAGGCTGGGCCTAGATGGACTTTCCTACTTGGCAGAGTAGGAAATTCTGCACTGCCAAGCACAGTGGCGTTGTCATGGTCATCACTGTGTTTGGTGATGTTCTCCAAGTCCCACATTGAAGAATCCTGTAAACATAGGAGAAATGAAGGTTTTTTCTAAATCAAATTAAATTCTAATCCTCATAGTATGTTGGAGAAAAGCTGGAAAACTCAGTCTGAAGGCAGAGGCAAAGATAAGTAAAGAGATTAGAATTTTTACTGCTTTTAACACTTGAGATTTTTTTAGCCTGCTCACAGCTTTTATAATCTAGTTCAATTCTTTTTAGCCCTTCTGGCTGATACTGCTGTTCTTACCTAGTCCCATCTCTGCTGCTGCAGATTACAGTGGAGCAAAAAGGTACTTAACCCCTTGGCATGATGGGCTCTTTACTGTGTGGATTTTGGCACCCAGAGGCCTGTCCCTACCTAGCAGGTTGGGATGAGCCACTGTCACAGATTGCCCAAACAGCCTCGGTTGAAAGTGAGGACAGGAAAGTTAGTTAAGAAAGCAAATGTGTGGGTTTTACTTCTGTGTGTTTTTGTCCACACCACCTACGTGCACACAGAGCTGTGTTTGTTACTGGCATCCTGAGAGAGGAAATCCATTACCTTAAAAGAAGCACTTGGCTTTAAGAGAGAATAATAAGGAAAGCAACAAAGAGCCATTAGCAACATTTTATAAAGAAGATGAGATAAATAGTCTGTCTCATAAACAAGTGGTATTATTTAACTATCCAAGGAGTTGCTTTGCAAAACAAGGCTGAATTGTTCATTGTCCAGCAAAATAACGCCTGCTTCTGCAGTCTTGGCTGCTTTTCTGACTACAGCCCAGAGTCTGTAGGTCTCCACTGTGGTGGACTGTCCTGCCTAACATTACTGCTAATGTTTATGTCAATGTTCTAATAAAAATAAGCAGAAAACAGCGATATTAAGGCTCAGAAATGGCAGCGCCAAGACTTTTCAGTTGAGGGGACAGGAACAAAGGAATTCTGCCGGCCCTGAGCTTCCCCGTAGCTGTAATAGGGCCTCACAGACACACTTGTGCTCGGTCGTGTTGGCAGAGAAACACTTGGCAGAGAAATCCCCTATTGCTGTCTCAACTGCTCATTCACCTGCTCGCAGAGACAAGATCATATCGCGCCGTGCCAGCACTTCTCCAAACACTGGGGAGCGTGTGCTCGTGTTCAGATGTTTACCAGAACAAGGTTTCTTTATTCCTCTTTTCACTGGCCATGCTAGTTCTCAGGGGAAGCCAACGGCTCTCTCGGGGTTATGCCAGCTTTCCTATGCCACAGAAACAAGATTTAAGATGCTGTAGAGCTCCGTGAGTGGAGTAACCAAGGCGGGAGGGGGGTGTTTGTGGCGTGTGAGGGAACCACCTTCTGTGTAAAAACAGCCTTTTTAAAGAAATGTGTGGATTACCCAGGTCAGAGGAATCCTCGAAGGAGGAGGCAATGCATCCATTCGGTGCTCCCATTGCCGCTCCCTCAGCAAGCCACAGGGGACCACTGCTCCGTTACTGTGGCAACAGTGACGACTTGGCAGCCAGCCCCATCATCACACAGCCTCCTCGAGACTCTGCGAGATGCTCTGGCAAAGACTTACACAAGGAGATTTGCATCTGAGATCCCATTGCTTTGAAATTTTGGCTTTACCTCGCAAGCCCAGGGAAGGAGAATATTGCTGGTAGGAGGCCTCCAAAGAGAAACCCGTGTGGAGGCAGGGCACGAGGAGGGGCCAGGGGGCTCTAATTTGGGTGTCTGGCCCTGCAGAGGCGGGCGAGCTGTGAGCACCTGTCGGGGAGGAGTTGACTCATGTGAGAAGAAGGTCATTCCCGCAGCCTCGCTCTGTGAGTACTGACCCAGCCAGCCTCTCCTACCTTCTGCTGCAAATGTTATTTATTGTTTGTCATTGGCTAGTCAATTCCGGGGTTTCTTGTGTCTAGGGGGAGGAATTTGCCTTTGTGCTAGCTCTAGGCTTCATGCAAAATCCGTGAATGCACTACTACTGCCTTTTTTGTCCTAGGCATGAATTCCTGCAGGGAGCTGCAGCCTTGCCATTAGCAGCAGGTTTCTTGCAGGAAGCTCGATGAGATCTGCAGGGCAGGATCTGCAGTTTGCAAGGAGCACTGCACAATCCATACCTTAATACCAGGTTTTGTGCTCTAGCCAGCTGATATGGTCCTATATCAGCTTCTCCATTTAATTCATGATTCTTTGTTGTAAAAGCTGACTTATCTGTTTTTGTTGAGATCAAGAATTTAAGCAGTAAGTAAATCAAGTGCTCGAACAGGTGCAGAAAGAGTATTTGCCCTGTGTAAGATAGAGTTACAAGCAATTTCATTCTGATGAGACAAACAGATGCTCTAGATAAACTGCTGATAAAAGGAGTTATTACACTGGCAAAGATCCACCACGTTCCCCCGTAGCACATGGGTGTCACAGTCAAGCATACAGACAGTAGCCATGGGTGAGATCAATCTAGCATGGCTAACAATAGGCACCTATAAATGTAGTCATGTTACTGAGCAGTGTGATCATCGGTTTTAAAGCATGTCCTGAAAAATATTAGAGAAACTTGGACATCTGGGAAAAGAATACACTGCTTTGTAAAGGAAGTAAGGCATTGCAAAAAAATAATATATATATATAGGGAATTATAAAGGAAAAGAAATCAAAGGTTGTACACCACAGGTCTGAAATCCTGATCAACCTGCAGCCTGCTCACATGAAAGCCAAGGAGATTTTTTCTTTTCTCCAGATGAATTTGGTGCTCGTTCTGTTCCTCAGTCAGATGGCAGCACTGGGGCATCTCTAGCTGTAATCTCATTAAGACTATTAGGCTGTGATTGTGCTTGGGGTCTGTCACTGGCATGCATTTAGGCAGACAAATGGTCCTCAGAGCTCTCACAGTTGAGAGGAGATGGGGGTACGTTGTTTCTCATGAGGTTTGAAAATCCTGCATCCTCGACTTTGGAAAGGCACTGCTTGCAAAGCAGCCGGGAAGGCAAACAGGGACAGGTCCACTCAGCCCAGGCACACAAGGGCAGCTTGTGAGCACAGCTTCTGTCGGTGTGATGGGAGTCACGTGTGAGAGGCACAGCACACTCCCCTCAGTGTGTCAGTAGCATAAAGCTGTGCCTGTGCGAGTGCTGGCATGGCAGGCTGGGCCACTACAGAGAACACACACAAGTCACAAATTAATTATGTGTTCCTTTTTCCATCCCCAGAACCAGTCCCGCGTTCTGCTTTGTTACGACTAACACAAGCACAGTAGCTTTTGTTTATTTGCCTCTTTGACCAAACTGAAAAATATTTTGATGATATTTCTGGAGCCAGACACAACTCTTTTCATTCCATTTTAGCCCATTACTCTTCATCACAATTCCAGAGGATGCCATAAATACCTCTTGCTTCTCTTCCTCACCCCTGCATCACTCAAATATTAGTCGGTAGTTCTGCTCCTCGGCAGCAGGGCAGTTTCAGCCCTCCTGGACGCCAGTGGATTTGCAGCCCCCTGTGTGACCCCTGCATATGTGGATCTCCTGCACACAAACCCACTGATGTCATTGGCGCATGAGCCTTGGGAAGCAGAGTCTGCTGAATGAGTGCCAGTGTACCACACAGTTCATAAATATGTAAAAGCAATGGGCCCTATCCCAACAAGCTCAGATTCAGAAACGTTTAGCAGATGTTCTGGCTGTGGGGGAGGAAAACAGGAGATGAATAACTACAATACTGCAATAGCAAATACTTTGTTGATGAAACCGCACAAAAATTAGAATGGCACACACCCTTACCAGGACTTTGACCTATCCATGAAACAACATCAACATGTTTTATTAATAGTAGTTCCACATTCTCAAGATCAATAAAGTGACCTCATTGATTTACTTTTCCCTTTTTATTAAACTGTGATGAATTTGGATTGCACATAGGTAGAGTCTTTTTATAGCTTGTCAAAGAACAGTCCCAGTAGTACTAGTAAAGCAATAAGCTTCTCGACCAGGATGACACAGCCTTTTGCTAAAGAGAACCTAGTCATGGTTAAGAATTTGAAGGAAACTTCCAAATCTATTTGAGATTTGGGGCTGTCAGTTATTTCTAGGCAACACCACAAGGGAGATGCTCTGTCCACTTCATTAAAGGAGTAAAAAGCTGTTGCTTTAATAACAAACATAGAAAACACAGCTCAGGCTCTCCCTTAATCCAAACTCCAAACAGTAAATGTCTTTTAGACCTGAATGCATGCTACATGGAGTAAACCAATCTCAGCTTTACAGGCAGCTCTTGTCAGGAACTTGTATAGCCCAAATTAGATGAAGAACCAATGAAGTGTCTCAGTGATGACCTTGCAGGAGTTGCCTTTACATTTCACCAAGGTACATCTGAAGCCATTCCCTTTGGTCCTTCTCGGGGACTGTCTGAGTACAGGAAATGTTGTTCTTGTGATTTTTTTGGTTAATGTATTAACTGTAGGCCAGCAGTCTAGCAGTACTTCATTTGGGTATGGCGTTCTTGCATATCTAAATTTTCTTCCTTGACAAGCACTTGTCTTACTGCTTTGGATGATCTCACACCTCTTCACACATTTGCAGTGCTGTTCCTAAAGCATGAAGTGAAACTCAGCTGGGCTACTCATCCCAGCCCTTAGCATAATGTACCATTTTGGGAGGGAGTTTTCTGCACTTGTGTAGCCTTTGGTTTGGGTTAATTCAACTTAAAATTTTACAGTATAGTGAAGTGCTTCTCTTTAGCTTCTCGTATGCCCACGGTCCTGAGTCATAGCAGCAAACCCAGCTGCAACTTTATATTTTACTGCTTGGCAAAATCTGTGAGCAGTGAAATTGTCTGCAGTGTGTATGCACAGACCCAGAGCCTCTCTTATTCTTAAAATAGTTCCAAATGCTAAAGTCTATACTGAACACTCAGCAGATTTGCATGTAGCCCCAGAGAAACCTTCCTTATTAGTTCCTATCAGAACACTTATCTTTTCAGCGTGAAGGGTTAGAAACGTTGATCTACGTGATCAAAACTCACTGGCTCTGAGAAGCTGGCTTCTTATTTTCCTTTTTAACTGCAGAAGTTTTTACCTACAGTTTCTACTTAGTGAGCCAAGAGAAAGTTTTTTTTTCAAGTGAATTAGACTTATATTTGTTTTCTTGCAAACAAACATGGCCAGCAATTCATTTGAAACTCAGCTCCCACCTCAGCACACAACATCAGTCTGGATTAGGGTGTGCATGTGTGTTCAGGGGTGGTGGAAGGGGTTGAATACATCATTTCATAAATATTACAGCTATTCAAATGCCTATGCAGTGAATAATCACTTGCATCAGGAGGATGCTTGGTGACTTCTGCCTTGCATTTGAACCACAGATTGAATGCTTGTGTTCTTGCTTAGGAAGTCAGTGCTCCAGAACTGGACAAGTCTTCCTGCTAACAGCTGCAGAAGAGAGCAAATATTAAGATCTCTGTAGACTAGACTAGTCCTTCAGTTTCTTCTGAAAACAGTTCTTCTTTTGGAAGTGCTTAGCTGCTCATTCGTATACAGATTACTTTTACATTAAAATAAAATGGGTTTAGCTGTCCAAGTAAGTGTGAGCATGAGAAAACAAGGCTATAACTCATCAAGATCCCAATTCAGTTGCTTACTGCAGATGGCAATTCAAATACAGTGCCTTTTAACAGGAACACAGGAGAGAAGAGTTCCTGTTAATGGAGGGCATCTCAGGGGCTTCAGTGGCAGTTTGGTTTCGTGTTGTCCCTTGACTTTTACAAATATTGCCACGTGTGTGGGAAGCAAAAAACAAAAACAAAACAGAACAAACCCTTCTGTCACTGTAAATGTCACACTAAAATGTATAAACAGGAGGGATGATTGCAGGACACACCAAGTGCTCCTTCCATTCTGCGTCATACTGATAAGGCCTCAGCTGGGAACACGCTGTGTGCTGTTCCTGCACACAGAAATTCAGGAAAGACACGGATTAAAGTGAGAGCCACCAAAGGGGAGCACCGGGAATCAATAGAGCCTCAGTCAATCTAAACTAGGAAGACAGGCAAGAAGAAATGGAATTTTAGGTCTGGGGAGTGTGGTAAGTGACATGAGAAATCTTCACTCATCTAAAAGGCCGTTGCAGGAGCAAGAGGAACAAATGTTTTCTTGGCCTCTGTTGGGTAGGATGAGAAGTACATGTAAATTATGGTACAAGAGATCCAGGCTGATCATTAGGGGAAACTTTCTGAAGGCAGAAAGAGCGAATCATGAGAAAAGAACATCTTTCCTGGATAAAACTGTGGTGTCTGCACTGGGGAGGTCTCTAAGAAGTAAAACAGATGGGACAGAGATGCTTTCACAGGGATGGAGTTAGATGACCTCTCAGTATCCCTTCCAGTGCTGTTATTTGGTGATCACCTCCTCGTTTGAAAATCCACTTGCTGTGTTTTTACTTCCTATTTCCAGATGTGGGGACTCTGCTCCGGGACAGCATGCTTCCAGTGGAATTTGCTGCTCTTGCTTTAAAGAGATTACAAATTCCCACAGGAGCATGCACCTGGCAAGTCCTGAACTTTGGAAGGTTGTCAAAATAGAACTTAAGATTCCTTGGCTATTTTTACTGTGAAAATAGCTTTGATTTCATAGAGACACCAAAATTTTCTTGAATTTTCTTCTGTAACTTCCCTTCCTTGTTACACTCCTTGTCTGACTGGGAGCAGCACCTGGCCCTTATAAACATTCAATAATTCCTCTTAGAAACAGAATACATTAAAAAGTCAGGGCTTATTTTTCTATATAGACTTTTGAAAACGGGACACTGTGCCATACCCTGACTTTATTTTGAGCAGTAGCAGCTCACCGCCTTTAAAAAGCTCAATCAGGAACCACAGTATTTTTCCCTGGGTTGGTTTGGAACTGCTTCCTCAACAGCTGCTCTGCTTACTAGCGGTCACTTTCTGGAGTGCCAACACCCAGTTTTACAGTGCCTGCAGGCACGAATTCACAGGGAATCAATCACAGCCTGGCTGGGGCGAGGTGACTGTTCCCTAGCCCAGTGCAAACCAGCAGCTCTGCAAAATCCTCAGGGGAGATACTGTGCCGGGCTTGCCTTGCACATCACCAGCCCGGAACATCAGGCTTCTGCTAAGCTGTGATGCAGGATTTCAGCTGTCTTAGCTTGTTTTTACATTGCAAAATAGCCCGTTTTGTACTGATGTTGCAGTTTTTGTGAGTGTGCTTTATGAGCATAAAGTTCTGTACAGTACTGCCTGCCACCCTCCTCCCACTCTGCACACCACGTGCACGCAGTGACAAGGGACGTGCAGAGGCAGTGGAGTCCTTTGTTTTTGCTTCAGTCCTACTTGTTTAAACCCTTCCTCTTACAGCGCATTGTGAAAACTTCTCTGGGAATCCGGCAGCATAATGATGCAAATAACCCTGTCATATGACTAAGCCTCTCTGGTGCTGGATTCCAAAATATCCAGCCAAGACATACAAGTCTTGCTGTGGATGCCATAGGCAGCCTCATGCTAGAGTGCAGATGGCTCTTCAGCTCCCTAATGGGAATTGTTTGGGTCCTTATTAGCACTTTACAAAGATTACTGTGAAACTCGCCAGCTCTCCTCCTGACTGCTCCGAGTGCTCAGCCAGCAACCACTGCAAACACTGTGCGAGCTGGGCCCTGGGAGAGCGTTTTGAAACATCTCCTGTATCACTGTATGTAAACCCCCTCCTCCGTTCCTCCGTCTGCTTTCATTTTTCAATAATTAACACACCCCCAACCTGCATCTTTGCAGAGGAGGGCACCTGTAGATATTGGTTTTGAGCAGTCAATGGAAGCTGCTGCCTTCCCCTGCAAAGAGCTGCTCTGTCCATGGCCTTCAGTGACTTCCAAGGGGGAATATCCCCTGTCCAGAGCTCTTGCCACCCTCTGGCTCTTGCATGGGCATGACTTTGTGCATCTGCTCAGGTAAGGACGGGTGTCCTTGCCAGGTTTTCCACCACCTAAGCTGAATCAGCAGGCTGAGGCTCTGCGGTGATTGCAACCAGTAGCTCTAATTTCTCTGCTCGTGGAAACTCCATCAGTAAACAGGGTGGGTTGAGCCAAGTTTAGATCAGCTAAAGGCTTTCCTCCATCTGTTCTCAGACATGGATATAGATAGTGAATAGGGAATTGTGCACTTCTGGCTGATATTTGTCATGCCGTAGTAAGAATTTGCTCAGCCGTATCATTAACTCATTGTATATATCTCTTATGAATGGTATCTGCTTGGTGTTTTATCGCGTGCTATCACAAAACCTGACTGCTTTTCGTGCCAATATGCTACGGAGGTCAAAACTTCTCTTAAGGCAGGGTTGGAAGGCTGTGGCTTCTTTGGCAGGACATTTCTGGGCTCCTCTCAGTGCTTCCTTGGGGACCAGGGCTGGCTCATCCCCCTGCCCAGCCAGCACCAACACCGTCCCCTCGGTGTAACCAGAGGGGTTAGCCGGTATTTTGGGGCTCCCACGCTGAGTTATTAGCAGGAGACAAGGATGATGGTAGCAGCATCCACCTGCTGGAACGCTGCTCCTCTTCCCGAGCGCCTCGGGATCCGGACGGGGCGAGCACCGCTGAGAGCTTCTCCCCAGCGCCCCCCGGCCCACAGACACCGCCGGGCTTTTCTCATGGCCGCTTCACAAGCCTCTCTGCGGCCGCTTTTAGATTTATCGGCCGCCCTCCTCCCGTCGTTCCCGCGGTGTCCCCGCGCGCTCCCGGCGCCCAGAGCGCGCTCCCGCGGCTCAAGGCGCGCCTCCCGGCCCCGGGGGCGCTTTAAACGGCCGCGGCCTCGCCCCGCCCCTTTTTCGATCTCGGCCAATCGCCGCCCGGCCTGCTGCAATTCGAGCGGCGGGAGCGTACCACTGCCACAGGGCGGCGGGGGAGCAGCGGCAGCGCCGAGGGGCTGTAGAGGGAGAACCGCGTGGGGGGACGGCGCCCATTCTCCGCCGCACGCGTTGCTTCCCGTCGCCTTCGCTCTTCTCCCGTTGTTCCCCGCTCTTCGCCGCGCGCCCAGCGGCTGCGGAGCCGCCGCTTTCCGCCGCCCCTCCCCGTTTTCCCGGTGCGCCGCTCCAAGGGACGGGCGGAGGGGAGGGGGCTTTGCCCGCGCGGCGGGCGGGGCCGCGGCCGCGCGAGCTGCCAAGGTGCGCGCGCGCCGCCGCCGCCGCTGCAGCAGTAGCAGCAGCACCCGCCCCTCCCGCGGCGGGCAGGGACGGGCCGGTCCGGTCCCGCCGCGCTCCAGCCCCGCTCCAGCCCCGCTCCAGCCCCGGCCCCGCCGCCCCTGGGCAGCGGCATGAGGCGAAGGCAAGTGCCCGCGGCGGGGCGGGAGGGCTGCGGGGCGGGGGCAGCGGCGGAGGGTGCCCGTGGTGCCTGGGCACGGCACGGCGTGGGGAGCGGGGGGCGGCGGGCGCCGCTGAGGGCGGCGGGAACCGGCGCGGAGCGCCGTCCGTGCCGGCTCCGTGCCCCGGTTCCGCGGCTCGGTGCCGGCCGGGAGCGCGGCGGACCCCGAGCCCCAGCGGGGTGGCTCAGCCCGGGGCACGGCGCGGCTCACGGCCGGTGCCGGGCCGGGCGGAGGAGCGGCGGGCGGCTCTGCCCGCGGTGCTGCCGGAGCTCGGCCCGACGCCGTGCCGGTGCCGCGCTGCGCCCCGGAGCCGCGGCCGCCGCCGGGTCATGGAGTGCTGCCGGTGCTTCCGTCACACGGGGCTTAGGGCACCCCTACGTGAGGCACGGCATAAAGCGCCCGCAGGTCGCACAGGCTGCTGCTTGTCTTGCCTTTAGCCTTTTTATTGCCGTTCTAGGTAATTATAGATAAATTCGTTACGAGCGGTTATGATACGTGCGCTTCTGTTCCTTCATTTATTGTGTGGCGGTTCATTCTTAATCTCTGCAGGCTGTTGTCCTAAGATGTGTTTAATGGTGTTTAGTGCTTAACAAGGGTAGCTGCTTCTAAACATAGGTTTTCTTCTTGTATAATAATAAAAACCTGCTTATCCATTCACTGCAATGACTTAATTCCATATTGTGAAGAAGTCCTCTCTTACCTCATGCAATGATCCATTTAAGGTGAGCGCTCTGGAGCGCTTGGAAAGGATTCCTCCCTCTCGACAAAAGTTACTGTTAAGTCTGACACGACAAAAAATGCTGCTTCCTTTGTTGGTCCTGTTGTGCTGCTTTGGAAGTTGAACAAGATGAAGAATCTATGGGAAGTCTTTGAGTGTTGGACTCAAAATTGGTGTTCTTGGTTATCCTGCACTTTAAATGAACTTTGAATGAACTAGTCTGTGCTAGTGCAGTGGACTTAGGGGAAGCTGAGCAGATAAATGGCCTCTCACTGCACAAGTTGGATATACAGAAACTGATTATCCCTTAGGCTTCTTTTAGCTAGAAACTTTAAAAGATACAAGGTAATTGAGCTTTGAAGAATATAATAAACAAGATTTTCCTTGTATAACTGTGTGCTTGCTTGGAATAGACTACTCTTACCAATAGTTATGCTAATACTTCTTTCTGTATTTCTTCTAATGTACTTATTCTATTTATTTCTCACTGTCACATTTTCAGTACTTATGTTTGGGTTGGTTGCACTGCAGGGACGTGTTCAGTAAAAATAACTCACTGCATGGGAATTAAGTTCTTCAATCATGGGAATATTTCTGCTGCTCTCAGAGTCTGTGAAAGCTTACTTGGACAAAACTAGATTTAGAGTTAGATTGAAGTTGGCAGTGCCCCTTTAAACCAGCCAAAAGTCCTGCACGTTTATCTGCTGCAAAAGTCACACTACAGTTAAGAAAACAAATATGCTTGTATTTAGCTTGCTAAAATACTTGTGTCTAAGTAGATGGCTTAACAAGGTGTGCTGGACTTGTATTCATTCATGTCTTAAATTACAGTTGGAAGACACACCTTACAGCTAATTGGTGATGTTGGTAATCCTGTAATTATTAAACCAATGGACAGGGAACTCCTCTTAAATGTTACAGGACAACCATAAATATTTTTCTTTTGCCAGTTATTTCTAAGTATTTGTGCAGAAGAAATAACTAATAGTTAGGCTGCTGCTGAATTACATGTATCTCAGTTTCAGTATTCAATAAATTTGAATACAAATCCTGTTTCTGACTATCCTGTGTATTAAAGAAAGGATCTGGAAATAGTATGTAACTGTATATTCCTGGTCTAAACCTAAACACAGCTGGTTGAGGTCAGGATGACATTTTGTTCTAAGCTTTCTTGCCTCTCTGGGTTTCAAATATCCTGCAAACATGCCTCACATGAGAAATCTCAGTTATTTTGCAGGTGCAGGTCTCTTGATAAAGGCTCCAGCGCTGTTACTTTGCCATGAGTGAATGTGAATTACTGTTGTACACATGGTAATGCAGAGCTGATGACACTTCTTGGAGAAAGCTGAGGCAGAACTGGTCCTTACTTGGATGTGTTCCTCTTTTCTTGCGGGAATTCAAAATGACTTCTCAGTCACTTAAGTAATCCATGAATGGATTAGGATTTTTCTCTCCTTTGCAAACACAGGGGCTGTCCTGCCGGTGTAATCTTAGAGTAGTGCTCAGGGCAGCTCCAGGTGAAGGGAGAACTGTCCGTGCTGCTGCTGGCTGTCCTTGGCAGAGCAGGAAACTTCCACTCTGGCTGTGTCACGGGAAATTGCCTGTATGTGCTGTTGCAGTCTGATGTTTTAGGAATCCTTTACTTACCTGGAGTAAGAAGAAATGCCCCCAGCTCCGTGTAGCTGTGGCTCACCTGCGGTGTGCAGGGTCCTCACACGGGAGCAAAGCACACACTGGCCTTGGGGCTGCTCTTACACGTGTGTGTTGTTAATACACGGTGCTGAGTGCAGCTTTCCCCGGGTACTGTGCTGCTGAGATACCCCTGAGGGGGATGTGATCCCTCAGAGGCTTCCTGGGTGAGTGCTTTCACTGCAGCAGAGCCTAAGGATAATCTCACCTTTCATCCAAAAAGGGGAGGAGGGAGCAGTTCCCACTGGTCAGTCCGAGGACGGGGGTTTTACATGAGCTCCCCTGGGGAGCTGTGCTTGATCTTAGGTCTTTTCTCAGGTGTCCCAGCAGCACTGGAGTCTAGAGCTGACCTGACCTTGCAGACTATAGCAGGATGTAACCCATATGTCAGCTCCAGGAGTGCTGCTCATAACTAGAGAGGTGGAAATAAAGCAGCAGCAATACCCAGCCGGTGTTGGTGCTGCTGTTTGGAAATAATGGGATAAGATACAAGAGGCAGGCACTGTTTGTTTACTAGGAGGGGAGCCCAAAACCGTGGAGATAGAGCAAGAGGTAAGCTAGCATAGGAACATCAACTCACCACCCTTTCCTTCCTTTTTTTCCTCCTCCCTCCCCCAGCTGAACGGCATCTCACGGTGTAAATGCACGAGGGAGAGGGAGAAAGGGAAAAGTGCATCCAGGAAAACCCAGGAACATAGACACGCCAGGGAATGAGATCTGCACGTAGATGGTGTTTGTGAACGGTGTGAAAACATTTGGATTTCAGCTGAGTGTTTGGGGCACACGATGAATTCAATTTCAATGAATTATTTGTTGTCTGTCCCTGTGGATTCCTTCTAATGTTCAGGTACTTGGAATATGGATTAATGAGTTGATAATGCTCTAACAGCATTTGGTTTCTTTGTGTTAACAGTAAACAGACATGGCTCTTCTCATTCTGCCTGTGCTGCATCTTGGTTTGAAGAGGCACTGTGATACTCTTATGTATGGAGTGGCTTGTGATAGAAATGGAGTGCCTAGATATGGGAAACAATTTAAGGAAGGGGAGGTTGCTCACCTGTGTGAGCAGCCTCTCTTCTCGTATCCCTCCTTTTATTTTCTCCTTTGAAAGTTTAATCAAGCAGTAATTATTTGCTTTGGTAGCAAAAGGAAACTGAAGGATGCTTTTCTCTTTTTTTTTTAGATATTGCAATTTACTCAATTCTAAAGTATTCAGTAAGACTAGGAAAGGAAATGCAAATTCTTGCTTTTCCTAGAGAGCAGTAAATTAACAATAGAATTATTTCAGCTTCAGGAAAGAGGAATGTATTTCATCCCACACTTCCTAAGGGAATTCATAACTTTTCTGCTGAAGGTGAGCAGTAGCAGCATAGTTTTTTTGCTGAAGACAGAAACTTGATTGCTCTGATAGAGATCAACTGTTCTGAACCTGTTGTTTTTGCAACAGACAACATGAGAAAACTGCCTTTCATTTTTCAGAAGGGATACTGAAGAAAGCTATGGAAATTGTGAGGAAAACCTTTTTACTGCATTCCTGTCTCTCTCAGCCTGTCATCTCTTTCTTCTCAGATCTTTATCCTTGTTGTATGTTAACCTTTTCCATTCTTTCTCCACAGAGTCTTTGAGATATGATCTTTTGTGTCTAGCCACATGGTTAAAACTAGTCTAGGCTGCCCTTGCTTTGTCTGGATTTCTTGACATTCAGGTGTTCAAAACAATGACCATTTTTACTGAAAATCATTCCTATCTGGGGTTCTACAGCTACAGACATAAGCTAATTTTCTTGGCCCTTTTCTGCTGTCACCTGGAGTGAAATGCTGTGGAGCACTTGACATGTAGTCCCACCTGGTAATGCTGCTTGCTTTGAGGCACTCAATAAAGCCTTGTTGTGGCCTTTCTTTGCTTTGGTCATGCTGAAGGAGGAGTGGCACATGGATGCTTTTCAGCCATCATGAAGAAGAGCCCCATTGATATCTCTGGTGCTGCCTCATCTTCTGCCTTCAGAGAAATTCATAATGCTCTCACCTGCCATGAGCTGACTGAACCAGAACAGCTTGGCAGTGGAATCAATAGGCCTCTGCTTACCTACTTTGAGTGGTTTTGCCTTTTTGCTGTGCTCTCTTCTTTCCTTGGATCCACTTGTGTAGCTCATCCCTTGAGGTAGAGTCTCTCTGTGCAAGAGATGTGATTTTGTTTTGCTCCTATGTAGCATATTACATTTTGGAGTTCTGGTTTAGACTGATGATCTCAAATGTTATTGTAGGATACAAAACAAAGGTAGAATCTTGCAGTTTTCTGTGCTGTTTCCAACCTCAGTCCAAGAATATTTGTCTTACATTATGAGTCTTTTGCTGTGTTTTCCTGCATTAGGATTCTGGTTGCACAGCTTAATTAAAATCTAGGAAATTTACAGAATCAACTTCCTCTTTGGCCAGCAGGAAAATTGTTCTGTATTACTGCTCTCTGCCCTGCTGTTTGGAAATAATTCCTCTGAAAATGCAGTGCTTTGAAGTGAGGCGAGGCTTGCTGGAGGCTGATGTGGTTGAGGGAAGAGGACATTGCAGTGCATTGAAGGCTTCTAATAAATCTCTTTCAGGCTTTTCTTTACATCTTTTATTTTCATGGCTGGAAGATGCTTTGGAATGAACTTTGGGGGGTGTGTCTGAGGAAGTCTTAGGGGTATAATCTTCTAGTCTTCTAAGCAACTTTGGAACTGAAGTGACAATGGAGAGCATAACTTTTACAGTGACCTCCCTGTAGCTTACTAAGATCTCTTTACTCTGGGTCTGTGGGGAGAGCTTTCACTGGAAGCGTGGGCAGAACAGCAGTGTTTTTGTGGGATCGTATCTTATCTCTGCCATGCAAGTAAAAGTGCTTGTGGCTGTGTGACTCCTATCTAATATTTCTATCTCTTTATGACCCTGATGGAACTGCCCTGGTTGAACAGAATGGTTGGGAGCCCCTTTTTGCCTTCCTCTTGGTGGTTCTAAATATGTTGTGTAGGCTTACACAACTGTTAAAAAGTCTTGTTGGGTCTGGTGTAAAGGACAACATAAACTCTGCTCTGTTTTGTGAGATGCTGCAGCTTGTAGTGATTTGCACCATTTAATACTTACTTACCTGTTTTTTGGGGTTCATTGAAGAATTGAATCTAAGGGCAAGCAGAAGGCAAATTTGATTCTAACCCAGTTAAAGAGCACAAACCCAATTGATATCCATCCAGTGATAGCCATGGGGTAGATTATTCTGGATCTTGTGTCGAGGAGTGTCCTCCAGCACTCCCAACATCATGGTTGTGTGACAGAAGGAATGAAGGGAGGACAGTAGACTCTGTTCTGTGGTGGTGTGCACAGAAATGAGGAATGGAGACAGGTGTTTGCCTGGGAGATTTGCTTTAAACAGTCAAATCTAACAATGTTTCACTCAGCTTTTTGTGGCAGAAAGTAATTTGTTTAACAGCAGTCTGTGTACATGGTATAGGGTACTCCATCTGGCATAAACAGAGTTCTGCTTCTGCTCCATTTGAGAAAGTCTAATATGGCTTTTCTGTGTCAGGAAGGGTAAACAGCTTTGGAGGATGTGCCATGCTTTTGATGATTCACTTTGCTACGCTAAAGCACTAATTCATTAATTAGGCAAGGTTCCCATTCAGAACTCTCTAGAGCTGTGCCTCTTGCTGTGCTGATTGTAAAGGAAGACTGGTTTGGAGTTAACCTTTGTGTCTGGTTTCCCTGGTGAGCCTGGGAAGGCCAGTGCCTTGCTCCAGGTACTTCAGGTTTCTTCCACACCTTGTGCCATTTGTCTTGCTGCTTACAAACAGAATCTAAGCATGCTGTGGACTTTCCAGGGTTAGTAGGGCTGCTTACACATTTTAGTGGCAATAGCCATGAGCCAGTAGGAACAACAAATGTGTCCAGGACTCGCCTTTTGGGTTGGGTTGTCTGTGCAGTTTGCTGTGTCCTTTTCTTGGAGGGGAATTGGTTAATGCTAATTTAGAAATGGTATAGTATCAGCTGTGATCTGAACCAGCTAAATTGCTTGCAGAGTGTCACTTGAGATGTTTGCTTCCTCCTTAGGAGAATTCTTCTGCTAATGTGCCCTTTTCTGGACCATTGTCTAGATGTCTCATCAGTCTGGAGAGGCTTGTTTTTAGTGCCATGTGCTCTCTGGAGAGTTTATTTTTAAATAGTTACTGAAGCAACAGCCCTCTAAAATGCTGCAGTGTTAGGGTGGAAGGAATTAAAATGTTTAGTGATCCTCTGAAAGTCTAGATTAAAAAAATACATTTGTATCTTCTGTTCTCCAAGGCTGGCTGAAACTGTGTTAAAGACGACTTGTTTACTTCATATTTTTCTTCCTCAGAGCTCCTCTAGTTTAAATTGTGTACGTTCCCAAACTGAAGTATTGCCAAACCCAAATGTTCTGTTTCAGGGGCCACTGTGCATTGTCCTTCATTCTCTGCTATAAACAGATGACTTGTTTTCACCTGTGGTGAATTCTGCCATCTTAAGGTGAGATTCATCTTGAGATAGTCACCTTGGAACTGTAGCTCCCATGGAGCAGTAAGGTAGTATAACACAAGAAAAATAAATTTGCTTCTTTAAAGAGAAGCATTTTGTAAGTCTTCCTTCCTTGTGCCAAAAACCTGGGGACTTTGCTGTTTACCCTCTGCCAAAAAAATTCAAAGAAAATGTTTTTCCAGAGGTCAGATTTCCTTATCACATTGTACTCCTCCAGCATTGTAGCCATTTGTCTTTATATAACTTTCTGTCTAGATCTAAAGTTTTCAGATGGGTTGTGTCAGAACAAGAATTGAAGTTACTGTATTCATTTGAAATCATATCATGTCACTGATAAATCAAATGATTAATCAAAAGTTGCAGGATGTCACCGCCACATTTAAGGGGTTGTCTTTTTCTAAGTCCTAATTCCTTTGCTGCTCCATTCCTGTACTCTCCAGCTATCACAATAGGCCCTTTGTTGTTCATTTGACTGTTAAACTATGCTTATTTTATGCTTCATCAAACTCTCAATGAGCTCAAGGTTTATAATATCAAAAGTCTGGCTCTCCAAGGGTGAGAGAAACTAACAGGTTTCATAAAGCTGTAGGCATCAACCAGCATACAGGGAAACATCCCAGGCAGTCAAGACTTTTTTGATGGTAGTGGGAAACGGTGGGGAATTCTTCTTAGCATTCATGCAAGCATTTCTGGGCACGATGCTCTCTCACAGTCGGTGTCTGCCAGTGCACTCAGCTGTTGTGCAGAGTGCTTTGGTTCTGGACTTTGGAGAAAGCAAAGAATTTCAGAAACGTGAAGTACACATCAAAGTTGAAAGAGAGGGTTGTGAAAAGAAAGGAAAGGACGTGGCCAAGTAGGTTCAAAATGCACAGGTCAGACGTGACCCAGCAGGCAAATGCCTGCTACACCCTGGTCTCAGTTCTTCCTTTTCCTGGTGGTGTCACTGCAGAGGTGCCTCTTGCAGGGAAGACTCTAATGGACTGGGAATCAAATGCTCTGAGATTAACACAGTAAATTAAGATGAGCGTTGACTTCTTCTGTTGGATTTGAGCATGAATTGCCTTACAATGCTGTGCTAATTACGGCAATTCAGGAAGTGATTCACGAGAGTGGGTAGCTGAGCTTGGTTCTTCTAACAGCTGCCTTGCTTAAGCTAGGTTGGCTTATTTACTAGAATTGTGCTTCGTTTGCCACAGTGGCACTTGTGAATGCTCAGTGTTAATTCCTGACTTGACTGAATGGAGTCTTTTGACAGAAGACAGAAAAACGGGAGCAGCTTTCCACCTGTCTACAAAGTCAGGGGCTTTGTTATGTATTTAGAAATGTTTCTTTACAGTGATGTGGGCTAGAAGGTGTTTCCAGTGCTGTGAATTAAATGCTGGGTTGTTACATTGCATATTGCATGGTGCTGGTGGGGTTTGCTGCATGTTTCATCACATAGGCTCCAATATGGAAAGAATATCCTTAATAAGTATCAGGGCATCTGAAAGCCAAGTAGATTCTGTGAGCCTGTTCTCAAATGCAGTTATGACTTTAAACACTTTTTTTTCCCCAGGTATAAAAAACTGTATTTTTCTGTATCTCCAAGTAGAAATGCAAAAGATATTACTATTCTCATTTGATGGGATAGCTGCTGCTGCATGAAATACAAATTGCTGTGACATATTGGAGTTTATGCCACAGTTGAATATATGCAGTGTCTGTGGAGTTTGTTATGACAGGAAAGTCTTTAGGTGGCAAGAACAAGGTCATGGGTGTGAGATTAACTTGCATACAGCAGTCCTTGTTGTGGAAAGGAATGTTTGGCAGGCATCAACTTTCTATAACCTGATCATATTCAGGTGCTGCAGAAAAATGCTCCTTTCTTTGAAGGTCTTAGAAATAGTGGTGATATGAACTCTGGCCATGCTCTCCAGCTCTGGTTTGAGAGGGGCTTTTCTTGCCAGGTATAGGAGGAAAACGTGATGGACCAGTCACGCTTTTGGTGTGCGTGTTCTGATTTGTGAGAACTTCCTAGAGCTGTGAAATGGAGCAGCAGCGCGTTGCTGGAGCCTCACCTGCAGGATCTGGTGGTCACATCCTAGAATGGTTCATGGGAGGGCAGTGGGGGAGATGAGCTGTGACCTCTTCTCCCAGGCAAAGCGCTGACTGTAAGGAGTTAAAACTTGGAGAGGAATGGACTGAGGTCAGCAGCACGAGTACTCTGTTCAGTAAATAATTTTCTTTGCATACTGACTCCATTCTTTCACTCATTATTTGCTCCACTTATTCTTTTCCCTTCCTACGCACACGCAGGCAATTTTTCTGGCTTTATTATCCTCTCTTGCCCTGGCTACCACCTTCCGATGGCCACTTGTCAGCGTGACCCACCCTCTGGTGAGGGGGTTGCAGAGGATAGGTTCGCTGAGCAGGAGCCACCCTGGCTCTGGGATGGCCACCTCTGCTCAGCGTAGGAGAGCACGGCTGTTTTCCAGCTGCTCCTGCAAGTCTGCCTGCTCTGAGCACTGCAGTGGCTCTACGGAATGCAGCACGCAGGAGGGAGAACGCTCTTCAGCCACACACAGAAGAATTAAGAGCTGTTGCCCACCTTTTTTTCCCCTTGGTGGCAGGCTGCGAGCTTCTGGGTGAGTGAGCATCTGGTACACGGCATGTGCTTTTCCAGGGCTGCTGGGGAAATCCACTGAATAGCCCTGCTGTGAGAGAGAATTTGGGTAAATGGAGGACGAAGCACTGGTTAATGCTGGAGTCCGCAAAACGTAGCAGGCTTTGCTTGAGCTTGGACAGGATGCTATGAAGAGAGAAAAAGCTTTTAAGGGTCCTGTATCTGGGGATCCACAGAAAACAGCTAGCTGAAAAAGTAGGATTTGGGGGGTTGAGTGACCTTGAATGTGTGCTCTAGAGAAACAATCCATGTGTGACTGGTATTTAGGAAAATATTTTCTGGGAGGCCCTTTTGTTAGGGGATAAGCAGTTTAAATGTCCTGCATTTGTTCAGAGATCTATTTTGATTTTCCAGTGGAAGTGTAATAGCTGCTGCTTGTCACCTTTGCATGTGATCTTGTAAATGCTGCTATCCCCAGGATCCTGCAAGATGTGCTGAGTCTCTTTTGTGGGTGTTAAATTAACTTAGGAAACCCCGCAGACAGAATGAAATAGGTGCTTAGCAGGTGTACAGTAGCATGGCAGCTGTTAAGGAGACAGCCCAGGTATAATCATAAATAGATACTTCTGGGTTTGGGAGGCTTTGGTTCTGCAGCACTCAGCGATCTACAGTCCAATAACTCTGGTCTGCTGTTGGAGCACAGCGTCTGTGTTCTTTCTCTTTCCCTCAGGGCACTGTTGTCTGCTTCATTCTTCTGAGGTTTTTATGCTTTCCACTGTGTTTTCTTAAATAAAAAGGCAGCTCTAGAAACAAACAAACAAAATTCCTTTCTTGTTTGACTTCTGCTTTTCCTTTACAAAACGATTTTCCTGCTCTTTCTTATCTGGCAGCATTATTAGAACCAGGACTTTTCTCAGCTAAGCTTTGTCGCTGCAGAGCCAGTGGGATAAAGTGAGTATGTAGTACTTGCTATGAGAAGTTGTTTTTTACCCTTGGTTTAAATATTGATAGTAGTGGAATTACAGATCTGAAGATACTAAATCAAGACAATTGTTCATTGTTTTCTAAACAGACTTTAGATACAGCTTTCCTATGACTACATTGTGCAGTGAAGTGCATTCCTTTTCAGTAGATAGACAGGCCTTAAGGCCCTCCGGTTCTTCAGATCTGAAACAACAGAAGCCATCACTAAAACTAAATACAAAAGGAAAAACAATTACAGGATTTTTAGGAATGTCTTGGGTAGTGCCCCTGCCCTTCAGTTGCTTGGTTTTTAGATCCTGGGGTGCTGTGTCCTCTTTGCCTGCTCTTGTCACACAGCACAGCTGTCTGAGTGTGCAAAGTCTTATCAGGAAACTGATCCGGGTTTAAAAATAGCCTCGTTGGAATAAAAGATGGTGAAACAGGGTGGGTTTACTGTGGGATCCATAACTGCCACGATGGCATTGCTAGTCAGGGAGGAGGATTTAGTGGTGAATGACAAGGAAAGTTGTGTGTATTTGGGAGGACATAGGGAGGAATGTTCCAAGAGAAGCATTACAAGCTTTTGTGAAAGGAAGAGGCAAGAGATGCAAATTAATAAAGGGGAGAAAATACATGTAGTGGTTAGATGAGGTGCCATAAAATCACCATTTCTACTGAACCATTATTCCTTTCTTATGCAGGGTTTTGGTTCCTGGGCTCATATTCTGACCGTCTCCAGGGCCCCAGCTGAGAATCAAAAGCAGCAGTACTTAATGTAGTTTTCTGTTAGCTGCTGTCTGCTTTTCCTCTTAGCTCTGCCAACTGCTTCAGGTGTGCTTGGGCACTTGTGAACATTGTCACTTCAGCCTGTACCAACTGTTTTTATAGTAAAATTTGCCTCTTCCTGTACATGACCTCATAATATTTTTACTAGGAAAATATATGCTACTTGCTCATTCTTAATTACTGCTGAATATGTAAAAAAATTAAAGCTTTTAATAACTGAAAACATGACAGCATTTTCCTGTTAATTGGTGATTAGGAGCAGCTTGGTGAAATGTTGGAACCCTAAAAAGCTGTGTTCAATTTTTTTTTTTTTTTTGTAAAGTTAGTTTTCAGGTGGAAATTGAAGTACCCATTTGCGTTAGGCTGAGATGTCTTGCTGTGTAGTGCCTCTTTTATGATTCCCTTAAAAGGCTTGACACTGATTCAGGAGGGCACCTTTTACCATGGTGGGGCCTTGGGATGCTGATTTCATGTAAAAAGGAGGGGCAGGTTATGCCAGGACTTGTGTGAAGCATTGGAATGGAATTGACTAAAATCCTGGCTGTCCTCAGAGAATGAAGGGAGGTGACCTGTCTCACTGCTCGAAGATGAGCAGCCACCCTCAGGAATGGAGTTTCTTGTGTCTCTGCAGAGAAACTTGAAATAAGATGCCCTGCCTGCTTTGTGAGGGAGGAGAGTAAACCAGGTGGAGTCAGTGCAGTCTTTAAACAAATTCTGGAGAAAAATCAGAGGTTCTAACCCTGATGGGTCTGAATGTTACTCAGCTTTACAACACCTAAAGGGAAATTGAAAGGAAGCAGAACTGGAAAGGAAGGACCCTGCTTGCTTTCCTGTTTCACCTGCACACGAGGCAGGGTGGACTCCATGCTGTACACACTCTGTACTACCCAGGACTCTGATAGTGATGGTTGCTTTCCTGCCTTTCTCCTGTACTTTGCTCTCTAGGTGAGATTAGGCATTTGCAGCATGGCAGGGTTTCTGTCTGTAGCCTGTCCTTATCTAGGAAAGCAGCATTGCCTTTTCAAGCAGTGGAAATACTATTGATCTCACATTACAGTGACATTCTTTCATCTCTAGGTGTTCCTGCCCTTTCACCAAACAGGTAACAGGCTTTGTCCCCTCCGTTTCTGAAGGGAGAGAAATGAAATGCAGCATTCTTGTTCTGGAGTTGACCTTCATGAGCATAGACACAGCTAGGATAAGAACGTGGGGCTCTTAATATACAGATCCCAGGAACAGGAAGAGGGAACCTTTTGCTCTCTTGCAGATGTGAAGTGTGTGTTTGTGGGCATGAATAGCAACTAATGAATATTTATACACGCACGGATAAAGTCCTACATCTGTTTTTACATACGCATATGGGTATGGACTTGCAAGATACCAGTGTGGGTGTGAATAGATGCAGGCCTGGGAAAATCGTGATAGCTTGTAACTGTGCCACTTGGCACATACAGTGTGTCCAAATGCCTGCTTGCAGAACAGTATTTAAAGGCAAAATAAAAACTCCTACCCTCTTGTCCCTTCCCAAAAGAGTCATGAACCCAAGGGGGTTTTTTTTTAAACATAACTATCCCTTGCTGAAAATATTAATTGTACTTCCTTTCTCTGGTGACTTTTTTGAGTGGGAACCACTGTTTACACCTCCAAGTAGGCAAATCTGGTAATGCTGCTTGTGGGAAAGTGAATGCTGTTTGAGTGAACCTGAAACCCTTTTTAATGTACTGTGCAATTTAAAATTTGGGTGGCTGCTGGGGAAGTTGGCAGTTTTGTTGGACTGCATGCTGGGAGTTATTTCTAGGGATATGTGCATTGAGCCCCTTCTGTGACAGAGATGCCTCTTCCTTCTGTGCTTGCTTGTTTTTAAGAGATGGGTGATTTACAGATACATTATAAAATCTGACCTGCTAAAATTTGGAGGTTAGTCACAAGAATGTTTGTTTCTGAAGTGGATGGTGTGTTTTATTTGTCTACCTTCAGTGTTCCTGCAGCCTTTCCTTGACACCTCTAGTGCATCTGAAATGTCTGTCACACCCGATGGCCCCCCATGAGCTGCTTCTGTTCCTTTAACAAAATCATGTATAGCAAGAGCCTCAGTATTTGAGTCTGAAATATTTGTTGGGGGAATTACCGTTCTGATTTAAATGTTGAAAGAGTCCTGATTCATAGGAGGGAACACAGATAAATTCTATTATTTTACTGCAGTCTAGATAACTTGAAAAATAAGAATAGAGTGTTCTGCTCTGTTATGGTCTCTTTCTTTGTACTCCTTTGTTTTTGGAAGGTGTTTGACCTTTACAGAAGACTGACCTAGTGGAGGCAGCCTGTTTTAGCATTCACAGTATCTTTTTTTAAACTGTTGTTTCAGTATGTATTTTATCATTTTTGTCTGAATGTTTCTATTGTTCAAGCCTTCTATTCCTTAGGGGAGTCCTGAGTTAATTAAACATCCCCTTTTGTAATTTTGTAACATTAAGTGTTCTATTTCAGAAAACCAAAAAATAACTGGGGTTTATGGCTGTTTGGTGGCTTTGTCAATGTAATAAACACAGACCTTGAGTATGGACTATATTTGAGTTGTTCCCTGCAAACATCCCAACTACTGCCTTTAAAAAAAATATGTAGACTATATGACTAATTAGTGCCTGAATTTTATAGAACTCTGCCAGTCCTGGGAGCTGCACTGAAATGCACAGTACAACAATTTTTGGTATTGTTCTGGTTCTGGCAACAGTCATACCTGCGGTGCTTTCTCAAGGTGTCCTGCTAGAACAGGTGAAAAAAAAATGGAGGCAGGGAAAATCAATGTATGAGCCATTTCATGCTGGTGAATAAATTGTCCAATAACAGGAGTTACAGACTTGAATTGAATTGCAGTTGATATTTGAGGATCAATATGCAGTGAGTGAAGCAGTTGTTCATATTGGAATATGTTACATTCTGCTTCTGGCATGAGAGCATGTGCTCCATCTAGTTCTGATGTTTGCCAGTGGGTGGATTTCCTCCCTGGAAATCACTATGCCCTCGGGTGTGCTTTTTTAATATTGGCCAGTCTGACTGCAAATTGTTTCTTCCCTGCTTGTTCCTGTGTGCCCTTTGTTGTTTGTTTGTTTGCTTTAATTCCTGGTCACACCGAGTTATTTGCTTGTAAATTAATTTATGGAAATTAATTTCACAGGTTGTCAGGTAGTGTCTCAGAGACCTTTCTTTGTGTGTTTCTAGTTAACTGATGGAAAAGAGGCAGCTCAGTTTGCGAGGGTAATGTATGGGAACTCATGGAATTCTTCCTGCTCCTGCTTGGCATGCTAATAACGATGAAATAACAGTAAAAAGAAAAAAAATGAAATTAGTTCTACTGCCCTCAGAAGGGAAGTGAGCCCAGCAGCCTTATGGGGCTTCTGTCCTTTTATGCTGGATCATTCACTAGAGTAAACCTGACTTGTATTTTTATCGGACTTTTGAAGGAGTCCAGATTTTACAACTGTATTTAACACCTCTAGATGAGTGGGAGGTTCTCCTGTATAGGATATGTAGAAGCCCTCACTTTTGGTTTTGTAGTAGTATAATCAGTGAATGGTTCCTAGACCAGTATTGTCACTGGTGATGCACCTTGAAAAGAAGTTGAAACAACCCCTGGACTATTTTCTTTTACTTAAGAGCATAATGTGAGAGTGTGTGGTTTGCCAGCTGAAGAAAGCGTGTATGGTTGCTTTTTTTGGCTCAGTTCTGACTTTTTTAAGCACTGAAATGAGCAAATGACTTTCTCCTTTGCCTGATCTGGCTAGTTCTTTCACAGCCTCATCTGAGATACATTCACAGATTCCAAGCAGGATTTTTTGAATGGCTGACTTGCTGGATATGAGGGCACAACTTGGGCTTGTGTTGGTAAACAGCAGTAGTAAAAATCATAATAATGAGATTGTGTGCCCTGGCTGATGTTAACCTGTGCTTTGTAACTTCTCTCCCAAAGACAAATCCTTTCCTTGGCAGCTAGAGCAGAGCTCTCACATCTAAGCTGGAACTACGAGGCCTGACTGGAGGCCTAGGTGGTATTTATTCTGGGATTGAGATGTGTCTTCAGCCCCCATATGCATTCCGCATCTCTAGTTAAGGACAAGTAAAAGCCACGTTTTCCCAATTCTCTTCTGGTCTGTTGTAATTGTAGCAACAGTCTGCTGTGTGGTTATCAGAGAGAAAGTGAATCATTTACTTTGTGCTTTTGCAGTAGATGCCAGTTTTCTGGTGGTGGGAAGCAGAAGTTTGCATCTGAACTGTGAAAGGGCTCTGCTTAGTTCTTACTGAAACAGCATTGGCTTTGGAGCTTTTGGCAGAGGTGAAAACTTCCTCTGCTTTTCTGTGGGAGAGCAGCTACTTGGAAGATGGTTAGTGTTCATGGTGTGTTCGTGTTTTGTGTATTTTGACTGAAAAAGGCAAGATACCTCCATTTCCTACTATTGTTGCAGAGGGTCTAGAGCAGCACTATCCAGTGCTTGCAGTTTGCATTAATAGGTTTTTTTAGTTGTGTTTCATCTGTTTGTGTATCTGCAGCGACAGTTATGGTTTGAACTCAAATTTCTTCACTCTTCTCCAGGTTTGTGCTCATTACTTGTGATGGTTAAGCACTGGACATTAGTTTTGGCAGGTGGAAGAAATGCCCTTATCTTGACTGTTGTTTCCTTGAAAATGCTTTACTGCTTACAGGTTTCTACTCAAGTGTGTGCTATGCTAACAGAGCAAGGGAAATTTCAGTGTTATTTTTGTCAGCTTGACAATGTGCCATGTTCAGATTTTCGGTTTGCATGGCTGGTTTTCTCTTGTGCTGAGAAGACATTTATAAACTTCACTAGAACAAGAGGACACACTGGATTTGAAGAAGTGTAATAGTTATTAGGGCATGCATGCAGTCTGGTTTGTAGAAACACTTCTGCCTGTGGAGTTCAGACTTGACAGCTGGGGAGAGCTCTTCCTCTCACAAACCTGCATTTATTGCAGTGCTGGTTTTTTCCTATAAAACAAGCAGAGGCACCAAATAGTCACATTTGACTTGGTGGGGTTATTGCACCCTTTGACTGAGGGCAGGCCTGTTGACACTAGCCCAGTTCTGACACAGGTGGCCTATTCTAGTCTCTTCTTTAAAAACTGGTTTTAGGTATTGCTTTCAGCAATAATGTGCACATAAATCCTGTCTAAATAAAACTTGTTTGCTACAAATGAAAGAGAAATGTGAAGCATGCATTAAAAACATTGCTTTGAATGTGGTAGGATGGACTAAGGGAATCCTGAAGAAAACTTCTGGGTACTTAATTCCCTGTAGCCATCCCTCTAAATGGGAAGGGCACAACTCCTTTTTGTAGTTTGCAGTGAGGTGTAGAAATGCGGCATCTCACTGACCGTACAAGTAACAACCTTTTCCCATTGTGTTCCCAAGGAATGCTCTAATGTTTGTGCTGTTATCTTTTGTGCCAGGGCTATCTGCTTTTCTGGGCCACAGCCCATAAACCAGAACAGCCACTTTGCCTCTTGCTCCCTCAGCCTTTTTTCCTCTGCTGTCGGGAGGGCTCCATGTTTGGAGGAGCACAAAGCGCTCTGTGCGAGGCAGATAACCGTGGAGTCGATGTTTCCAGGACAGGGCTTGGCTCTATCGCCGGCTGCTGTCAGCTCGCCCTGGACTTTGTTACAGGACTGATAGTGCTCTCCAAGAGCCAGATCTTTGTGTCCCTGTGTTGAAGTGCTGCAGAGTGGCTGGGGCGAGCTGTGTGCACACAGAATGTGTTTGTGTATGTGCATCCTCCCCTTGAGGAGGGAGGCATTTAACTGTAAAGTGAATTTGTACTGCTTGCGTGAAGGTCTGGACTGGCATCTGTAGGAGTAAGGAAAGAAGGCTGATGGCATGGGCTGAGGCAGGTGGGCAGGGCACCCAACAGAACTTGGCTGATGATGTTCTTTACTTTGGGATTTGTGGCAAGTGCCCTTGCTTATGACTGTCATTATGCTGTGAAGGTTTCTGGCAGTGCAGGTACGTGTATGAGTGGAAGCTGTCCTTAACTGATCAAGAATATTGGTGTCATCCTAAAATGTGAGGATGTGATGCCCTGCACTCCTAGGTATGCTCCCAGCCTCTGAGGAAGCCTTTCCAGAATTTAGGAACAGTTTCAGCAGGAGCAGCTGGCTTTTTGTGGCATGGCATGCTTCTGGTAGGGCTTCCTGGAGGGCCTGAGGAAAACAGGATTCAAACTGTTGTAGGGCTCGGTGGGATTTAGATGTGCAGATATTTCAAAGTGTTCTGAAAAGAGCTCATCTGATAGACCATGATAGGCCTATCTCAAAACAAATGGTTAGAGGTGAGATGTGCATTTCTGAAGAACCAACTAAAAAACTTTGGTTATTGTAAAAGTGCTAAAGAGCAAAGTGCCATAAAACCAAGGTACCAGCTTATAAAATTTGGATGCCTTCGTGTCATGCTGCCATCTGTAATGCCATTTAGTAGCTCTGCCAATGTAATTAGGGTAATTTGATAAATAAAGGGTTTAGTGTTAAGTTTTTTTTCTTTTTGTTCATGATTTATCATTTTCAAGGAATAAATTGTTAGACCCAAGAATAAGCTTGAGGTTAAATTCAACCATATGATGAGAAGCTTGAATCCTTGAAAACCTGTGACTCTGGACAAACTGGTTTATTGGAAAATAAACCTGATCACAGGGATTCCAGGGTTGAGGATAGAGAGAGGGCTTTAAGATCTTGCTTTTAACTCCTGCCTCTCAGTTTCTCTGCTGAGGTTCTGTATCCCCTAGTTTTTCCAGCACTGGTGCTAGTAGTCCCCATTTGGATCTTAAGATAATATTCTTCCACAGATCAAAGGCTTGGACTTTGCTTCAGTGGCTTCACTTGCTGTGGCTTTGTGTGAAACAAAATACTTTATTGGTAAGTCTCCATTCATTGGAATAAGTTGTTGACTTTTCAAAGCAAAGATGATGGAAAGGGATAAACACAGAGAACTCTACAGTGAAAGTTCTGAAAGTTCCTTTTCAAGGACAGTTTTGTTTGTGTGAGAGTTAGGACTAAACTCTTAGGGTTTTGCACTGTGCTTAGACTGAGCCTTGGTTTCTGTTCACTAACACAGTAAACCTAGAGATGGTTCTCTCTGAGGCTGGTCCCTGTTGATCAGACTTCACAAATGGATTTAGCAGGGGCATCACACAAACATTTGGGTCTCAAAGAAATATTGGCAGTAGGGTCTATTCGCTAACTGTTAAGTGAAGGTATTTTCTTGTCCAAGAGCCTGTTAATCCACAGTTATACAAATATTTTGATGGAGATTTATAGGATGCAAGTTGAAGTGTAACCTTGGCATTGGCCTGCTAGCTGTGAATTCTATAACCTTCCTGCTATAAAACTACCAAAGTGACTCAGTACATAATGAGGCAAATTTGCAAATCCCTTGTCTAGCCATTGCCCAAGCAGTTTCTGGTCACATTGCTGCTCTGCTTGGCTCTTTAGCTAAGAGTTCTTTGAAGACTGTAAGTAGTTGGTTTGTGGCCTTGAAGGGAGATTATCCTTCTGTGCTTAAGCTCAGGAAGAGTTGGAGTTACTGCCTCCCTCAGCTGCCCTTGTCTTAAAGCAGTAGGAATATGGGAAAGACTATACTGCCACTTGTGCTGTCAAGGTAAGCTGGGCCTCCATCCTTCTAGGATGTTATCAGTATTATTTCTATTGCTTTATCAAGTGAAGTAGCCTCTTAAAAGCACCCCAGGTCATACGTTTATTTAGTGCTTACTGTAAAGCCTTCCTTCCAGATTCAGGAACATTCCCATAAGGATTCTTTTCAAGTTCAGGGCACAGCGAGGTTATTGTGTAGGAGAGCAACAGGTTTGCTTAATGTTCATTGAGTGGTTTCTAAGTGCTTGTGGTGCTTTTTAATTGAGAGAAATGTTTGGGAATTCATAAAATCACAAATGGTTTTGGATTGGAAGCAACCTTAAAGATCATCTAGTTCCAGCCCCCAGGATGAGCTGGGGAGGGAATCTGTGCTGCTCAAAGAAGGCTATTTATAGCATCACCAGAAAAGATTGGCCAGGAGAACAACTCGGATAAGTCTGCTGGTCACTGGTTCTCTTTCCTGCCCGACTGGAGTTGGGCTCAGGCTGATGTAGGGGAGTGTCAGTGGATCTTTTCCTCTCCTGTGCAAGTAGGGTTTAGATTAGCTATTAAGAAAAACATCTTTACTGTGAGGGTGGTGAGTCACTGGCACAGGTTGCCCAGGGAACTTGTGGATGCTCCATCCCTGGAAGTGTTTAAGGCCCGGTCTCATGGGACTTGGAGCAACCTGGTCTAGTGGCAGGTGTCTCTGCCTGTGATGGGGGGTTGGAGCTAGGTGATCTCTGAGGTCCCTTCCAACCCAAACCATTCTATGATCCTATGATTTTTCAGTATTATTGAACAGCAGTAATTACTCCAACATTCTTTCCATCAGCATTGTAAAGCTGAGTAACATTCAGACCCATCAGGGTTAGAACCTCTGATTTTTCTCCAGAATTTGTTTAAAGACTGCACTGACTCCACCTGGTTTACTCTCCTCCCTCACAAAGCAGGCAGGGCATCTTATTTCAAGTTTCTCTGCAGAGACCCAAGAAACTCCATTCCTGAGGGTGGCTGCTCATCTTCGAGCAGTGAGACAGGTCACCTCCCTTCATTCTCTGAGGACAGCCAGGATTTTAGTCAATTCCATTCCAATGCTTCACACAAGTCCTGGCATAATCTGCCCCTCCTTTTTACAGAGCTTGGTAACCACAACTAGTACAAAGACTTGTAAGTCATGACAAGTCTCTTGTTGAAGAAATTGATTAAAAAAATCAAAATCTTTTCTAGCTAAGTGTGTTAACTTTGAAACTGAGATGGTTCAGAAATTTGGTCATGGTTTCAGACTGTTGTAGAGTGGAGAGTAACAAACTAAAATCAGTTATTCTTTTGGTTGTTTGAGAGTATATGTAAGACTAAAAAGTTTGGTTCCAGTCCTAATGTATTGAGAATGATGTGGAGATACCAGACTGAAGAAAATGCTGAGCCATAAATGTAAATACTCATGATTGATGGGAAGAGACTGAAGCTGTGTCTTAAAGTCATGTGGTAGAGCTGTTGCCTCTCAGCTTAGTTCCTGCTTTCAGGAGTTTTGAGGTGCCCATGTACTGACCTCAGCTCTAGAAGAAGATGGGTTTGTCTCAAATAAACAACAGCTGCAAATGTTATGCCTTTCTTGGGATACACCACCAAATATTATGGTTTTTTTCTTTAATAGCAATTGTTTTAAAAAGTAATGCAGCTGGTTATAACCTGCATAAAAGCTTATGTGCTGAGAGACACACAGTGTGTGATAAAATGTGAAGAACTCTGATCTGGCAAGGTCCCGAGTCTTGTAAATGCTGCTGCATTTGGTGTTTAGTCCTCTAAGTAGTCAGGGGAAGGAGTCTGTGTGGGGAACAATAACAATAGTAAAAAAGGCTGGAAATTGAAATAAACAAATAGCTGCTTTTGAACGTGAAGTACCCAAAGGCTCATGTGTTCAATAATCTGAAAAATAAATATACATGGGAGGGTGATGGTGGTGGAAATCCGCTTACCCATAAAAAGTACTTCTGATATTCATAGGTTTCCCCACACTCCCAAGAAGCTGTTTTAATGAAATGAACATAGCTGTGTGGAACAGCTTTTGTCAAGGATAAGAGAACAAGCCCAGAAATATGACCTGCACAGGGAAGCTTCTGGCAGGATATTTTCCAGAGGCTCATGTACTAACCTGTTCTTCCTTGCTGGCACAAAAATGTGGAGTATGCAGGCCAGTCTTTTTTCCTTCACTGAAATCTAATTTGGAGGCTGGGAAAGAACAATATTTATTCCTTGAGTCCCACATTATCCATAATACAGCAGGGCTACTCATCATCCTTCTATGCTCTGACTGCTCCTAACTTGTACCACCAGTGATGGGAGCTGTTCACCCAGCAGTCTGTCTGATGGGAGAGGAATAGGTATGTCCAGGGTAACCATTTGATCCCACCTGCCTCCTGCCCCACTGAGGGCTGTGTTTGAGCTCATGGGAATCTCCATGGTTATGTTACATGAATTGAAATAATTTCTGTACCTGTCTGTTGTTGAAAAGGAGGGATGGCTCCTTCTGCTTCCTCTTACTTTGGATGTAGCCTCCTTTCCCATTCTGTGTTTGGAGTACCCAAGTGGTTCTGAACTTCAAATTGGGTAGGAGTGGGGTCTGTCTTCTGTCACTCTCTTATATTCTGGAGGCTCGGTGTCTATCACAGGTGCTCAAGAGTGGCAGCTGTGTTTTGTTTCTGGAAACCTTTGTGTGTGTAAAATGGCTAGAAATGTTAGATAACTTGTTTTGAACAGCAACAGGCCCAAATTCAGATGTTTCCTGCTTCAGAGAGCTTATTTGCAAATGACATTGCTTACCTCATAACCTTCACTTAGTATCCTTTAGTCTAAAAATAATTACTGCTTGTGTGAGATTTCAAGGACTAATACTTTGCTTGTTTTCAGCAGGAGGCCGACAGGTTTTTTTAAAAGACTGATTCATATAATAGTTTATAAACAAGAAATTTTGGCTGGACAATGGAACACTCAAAATCTGACCCTTAGTAAATTGTTTATATATTACATATTTCAATACACGTATTATTGTTCTTAAAGAGCATAAATATTAATGTAGTTTCCTCTCTGCCCCTCTAGGGTATTTTTTTCTGGGTCAAGAATTGGTCAAGAGGGCATGTTAGGTACCACAAATTAAGACAAAGTCATGTGTTCATTATCTTTAGGTCCTTGAGCAGGGGTAGTGAAACAGGTCTTTGTGCTGTGTTTCCTTCTCCCTTCAGAGGCTTTTCAGGACCAAGCCATTCCTGTCTGCTTGTTGCTGATCAAACAGTTTTGTTCTCAGTGTGGCTTCAGAAATTAGACTTGAAAGGCTTGTGGGTTTCCCTCATTTTGTTTTGTTCTGCCAAGGTTAGGAGCACATCAGCTGTGGAGAGGAGGAATTCAAGGTTTGTAGCATGGCAGCTTTGGAGGGAGCAGGTCCATGTGTGAACACTGCTTGGAGAGACCTCTTTTTCAGAGTGGTTAAAAAGGTGCTGCTGCAACATGATTAATCTTAAGAGCTTTAACAGAGGAGAATGAAGGTAATTGTAGCTTCCCCTCTTAGTAACACCCAAGGCTGCACTTAGATGCATCTCTGTGCGTCTAAGGTGCATCAGCAGAAGAGGAAGCTTTTCTGGCAGCCTCTGGGAACCCTGTTGTGGATGCAGGTCCTGTTGAGCTTGGTACTCCCAAGGAAGGGACTTGCTTTCCCACATGCGTTTGCAGAGCTCAGCATGTGACCAGGTACTGTGGCAAAAACCTGAGCCAGGAGAGCAGCAGAGTGCACACTCCCTGACACTTGGGTGCTCTTCAGTGTTACGCTGGCAGAACCTTTTGGATTTTGGGGCTCTGGTTTGGTTTTTATTAATTGTCCTTAGTCTTTCTCCCTGTGCCATCCTCAGGAAACAGTGAGGCAGCTGTGTGCCCCAGTGCTTGAAGACTGGGGTAGAGAAAGAAATCAGAGATACTGCCATGGGAAAACTATTTAAAGGCTAATGAAAGTAGTTACCACTAATGGACTTACAATATTCTAATAATAGACCTAACAGAAGTATTAAGTTGATGAGGTGTTGAAGCAGCACCTTTTTAGTGACATTCTCAGTGTAGTGAAGCCTGTCACAGGTTCTGCGTGTACCAGACTGGTTTTGGTATTAACCTGAGCTGGGACAGTTGTCAAGACTCTGAAGAGAGGAGTGTTTTCCAGCTCATGTGGCTGTGCATTCTTGATAAATAGCTGGTTGGCAGGCTCTGTTGCTGCAGCTAGGGTGGAGGCTATCAGCTCTGCGGTGTTGCCTGCATTTCAGGGTGGTAACTGGATCTGAAAGTAGTTGGGGGGTTTTTTTGTGGTCTTTTTAGTTGTTGGGGTTTTTTTTGTTATGTTTTGTGGGGCGTTTCTGTTACTATTTGGCAGGTGATCTGCAGTATGATGGCAAGAAGTCTTGTCTTTTCCAAGGCTTGCCCTACCCTAGGAGCCAGAATTGTTCTGTCTGTCTGATGCTAAATTCATTTCTCCCACCCCTTATTGTTCAATCCTCACTTCACAAGCTATTTGAAGAGCAGAGTTTGACCATGTAAGTAATCTCAAGAGGGTGAAGATAAAATCTTATGTGAAGTTGTCAATCAACAAAAGGATTAAAGAATGTGTTCTAAAATGTGCTGGGCTGATAGAAAATTCTGAATGTTGAACAGGAGGAAGGGCATGTCAAGACAAAGGAGAGTAATTTCTAGAGACTTAAAGATGACTGTAAAAGCATATTTACCAGCTCTTCTGCCTTTCTAGGGGAATAACAGATGCCACAGTTAAAAAAGTTCCATTTCAAGAATTCCCCGTGTTCAGGGGTTACAGGCTGGCTTGGCCTAGCCAATATTCGACACGTGAAGGGCTTCAGCTTAGGGTCATCAGTTCAAACACAGCCTTGGCCAGCAGTGGAAGAAAGCTGTTGCCACAGGAGGTTTTTTAATGATGTGAGCTGGCAATCTGTCAGGCTCTTAGGGCACGGGTTTCTGAAAAACAACCATAAATGGTACTTGCAAATAAACTTGGAGTCAAAGAAATAAACAGGTGTCAATGATAAACTAAACAAATGAAGTAGGTGTACAGGGAGTAACAGGCATTGAGCACTCATGCAGCTGATATTTGGAGTGTTTATACATTCCTTCATGAACTTCAAATAAGAAAAACTAGTCAGTAAAGTGGTGAGAAACTTCTAACTACATCATCTGCATTTTTACTGTCCAGATAAAAATAGAAACCCATGATGGTAACATTGCTGTGTAGGCCAGGACCCAGCAAAGCTGTTCTTTCATGGTCAGAATAGGCAGTCCTTGAGTTCCTTTTGACTCTCAGTCACCTTTTTATGTGTACCAAACTTTTATGTGTACCACTTTTTGGTTGTAGTGGCTTTTTCAGTCCCATCTAGCTCTTGCTTGTGTTTATCGTTCATCAGAGGTCTGCTGCTCTGCTGTGGTGAGATTGAGGGTGACTTTCCTTTACTGGGGTCCACAGCCAAGTGCTTAATTCCTGGGCAAAACTGAAGACCTCCTCTCTTGTCCTCTTAGAGGCTTTGCATCCTTGTCCTTCCACCTACCTTTGGAGTGAAGGATGAGATTGTACCAGGCTTTTTTCCACCTCTGTAGCCATTGCTTGGGGTTTAAAGTAATGGTTTGCCTGAGCAGCTGAGGAAGTTGTCTTAGTGTGGTGTAGCATTTGTAAACAGTGTTTGCACTGCAATTTTCTTGTTGTCTTTTCTAGCCCTCTCATGTCTTTTTCCACCTCCCTCCACATGCATGGTTTAAGCCAAGCTAGGCAGCTCTATTCATGCAAACCTAGTTATTCCTTAGGGAAGAAACAGCAAATGAAAGTAACTGACCCTGAAGCTTCTTACTGAGGATAGCAATGCTAAAAGCTGTTCTGCCTGGAGATGTGAACTTAAAATAGCTCTCAAACAAAACTGCTTTTTTGTCTTCTCCCTTTTTATCCCCATCTTGCCACACTGTGGTCAGAAATGCTTTTTTGAAAAGTTTATGACAGTTCTGGATATTTTCATTGACTGAAATTAGTGTATACTCTGACATGAAATCATCTCCTTTAGGGAGAGAGGAGAAACCAGCTGCCACATCACCAGGGCTCTGTCTGCCCACCCCCCTGTGTACGTGTGATGGGGACAGAAGAGTGATAGTATTCAGTTTTTGTTGAAGTGTCTGTGTGTGATTTAAGCATTTCAGCTCAGTCTCCTGCCTCGCTGCTATTCCAGTTGCCTGCTGTTCTACCTGATTTACCCTTGCCCTTCAAAACACAGATGGGATTCCTGCTTTCCACCTGCAGCTCTTCCCCTCGCTGCCAAAGAGAGCACAGTTTAATGGATGAGCTGAACTCTGCCTGTCCTGCCTGGATGGTAGGTGGTGACGTAAGTGTGCATAATTGAAATGCATTGATTTCCCTGGAGTGCAGAATTGAAAGGCAGGAGGTTAAGCCAGCAGGATATGTGCTCTTGTTCTAGAGGAACAGTGAAGTAAGGCAGCAAAAATGCAGGAGCAGCTTGCTGTGCTGCACCACGTAAGTGACAGCAGCTTCAGCTGAGAATTCAGGAATTGCTTGGAAATGGACAGATTTTGTGTTGCAATCAAATAAACCTCTCCTCATAAGGAAGGCTTTGTGGAGCCAGTTGTAACTCTCCTTTAAGATGGTGGTGAGCTGGCTAAAAGTGAGCATTAAAAAAAGTGGAGAATAAAGACTTGAAACTAAACACAAACTGAATGGCATTAATTGAAATTAATTGTTGCTTTATTTTGTCCAGCACTTTTAAAGTAATTTTTCATCTTGCTGCTTTGAAGAGTAAATAGATTTTATAGTGAGGACAGTATGTGCTTTTCTGACTGCAGGATAGCTTCCAAGTAAACTTATCTTCCTTTTTCCTCTGAGATGTTGCCCTTCTGGATCTTTGGGTGCCCTTGTTGCCTGTGTAACTCAGATTTAATGATGCCACATGAAAACCCCTGCTGATCTGAAAAAGTAAGATCTAAGCTGGGTTGTCCAGTTCAGTCATAACCTTTTAGAGAATCTGGAGAACGATGTATTTTGGCTCTGGATAGAAAGATGAAAAACCATAGTAGAAATGGTAGTTGTTTAAGCTGTGGTTGCTTTCTGCCTGCTTAGGCAAGGCCTAATTAGCTGCTTCCTTGCAAACATATAATAATTGTGATATCTTTAGCTGCTTTGTGGTACAACTTCACCCCATGAAAGACAGAACTTCACAGATGGTTTATGTTCTCCTGAACAAAACATACTCCAGGAGAGTATGCTCTGGATCTCTGCTCTTTGTGCAGCTTACTAGCTGAAGATGGTAAGTCAGATAGGTTTTCAGGCTGAATTAAAGTAATTTATGGGAATTGGGTTTTTGACCATATTTTTGATTCAGAGCCATATTGGTAGCTTAGAACTTTTTCTTTTGTTGAGAGAAACTCTCTAGTGCAAATAAAGTAGGGAAGCTTGTGAAGTGTTGCTCTGAATTCTTAGATAATTAGATGATCGCACCTAAAACAGAGCAGGTGCCAGAGCCTAAAGGTTGATCTTTTCCAAGTTAAAATACACCCAATGTATTGTTTGCCACTATAGATGGGCTGTAATTGTGTACTTGCCTTTTTTCCCCCCTGTGCTTACCTCTGCCTCTCCATCTGAAATTTGTGCAAGGAAACGTGCCAGTCAGTTGGCACAGATATTGTATGTTCCCTGTGTCAGGATTCCACAAGAAACAGGATCAAGATTGTCTTTTGTCTTGTTCCCTAGCTGTGTGGAAGAGAGCTTGAGGGGGAATGTCTTGGGACACTTGAGAAGTCTCAGGTGCTGACCTGTGAACTCAGTGAGACAAATATATTTTATCAGGCACCCGACCAAGAGCTCTGAGAACACTCATGCAGAGTGGGCAGAGTATTGCACTTCAAATGTTCTGTCCTTAAGCATAAATCTTATGGTAATTTACATCCCATGAGCTTATTACCCTTGCACAAAAATAAATCTGTGGATATTTGTATAATTTTCCTGCAAAATTATAGGAAACATAATCTAGACAGCTAAGGCTTATTCCTCCTGTTATTTTTTTTAAGTAGTCTAATTTTAAATTACTTGAACAACAGACTTCCACAACTTCCCTTGAGTGTGCCAAGTTGATAATAGAGCAAACACTGAGTTTGACTCTGTTCCACAACAGCCCTGATGTGGGTATGAGCTTTTCTGCACTGCTTTGTCACAGTTTCTGATGGCAGCCCTTTGGA
Organism: Monarcha castaneiventris obscurior; assembly: GCA_026261815.1. Lineage (NCBI taxonomy): Eukaryota > Metazoa > Chordata > Aves > Passeriformes > Monarchidae > Monarcha > Monarcha castaneiventris. The sequence continues at coordinate 16,055,454 of JAMPIT010000884.1, forward strand.
CTGCTCTAACCGATGTTTCTCCAGAATTTTTTTGGAAGCTATCTAGCTGCAGCCCTAAAAAGCACAATCAAAATCCTGGAACAAAATTCTGTTTGGTGTACAGCTACTATGAGTGAGAGGAAAAGGCAGTGATAAATCTACAGGTTTTTAAAAGGGAAGGTAAATATGGGGATGTTAAAAGAGCAATTGGAGCCTTTCTTAAAGGGGTGAGAAAGATGGAATGTGTCTGCATTTTTAAAGAGGTGTGTCCTTAAAGCATCCAGAAGGTTTAATGGGTAGATTCAGACAAATAACTTTTATTCTTACTTCGGCTGTTAAGCAGTCTGGGTTCTTGGCTTTGCTTATGCAATTTCTAGTTAAACTTAATGCAACTTAAAAAAAAAAGTCAAACAAAAAAAGGAACTTGTTTTCCCAGACACGTCATATGGAGGTGATTGAAACTGCAGATTTTATTTTTTAAACACTGACATAAATCTTTTCTTCTGCCAAGACCTTGCTAATTTTTAATATTGTTTTTTAAATTTTCACTGACTTTGAAAGCTAAGGGAGATTGTTACATTTCTTACAGCCTCTGCCCTAAGGTATAAAGCTATGGATATCTTCATGATTTGCATAAAACAGCTGAAGATCCCACAATTGCCTAAGGGATGGATCTCATCTCACCACAAACCTTGTGTTTGTTTTCCTCTTCCATTTCTCTTGTGATAGTTGTGCCATGTGGGGAGTCAGGTCAAATCTCTGTCCTGACTGAAGAGGCTGCTTGTGTTTGGTTAGGCAGGGGAGTTTCCAGCATGGTCTTTAGTTGAAACTCATTTCCAAAATCAGGGGAAAGAGAAACAAATACCTTTCAGTGGTTGCATGAAATAGATCTCCTGGATAAATAGGCTTAAATAAAGCACGGATCCATATGTATGGAGATCCTGGTTGCATCTGCTGTTACAGCCTCCAGTTATGCATTAACAGGAAGGTTGTGTGGCTACATTTCCGACCACAGAAGTGCTGTTCCTTTCTGAATTATCATCAAGTACTTAATAATACCAGCTGATATGATTTAGTAAACCCAGTGAAACCACAGGACTGGAAGAGAAAGTTGTAAAATTCAGGAACTGGTTTTGATGAACAAGCTCGTTGTCTTTGGCCTTTCTCAGGGTGGAAATGTCTGTTAGCACCTCTTCTTTGGACATAGGTACTGAATTTTCTCTTGGTCATTTTTGACTGAGATTACATTTAAAAGTGCTCAGTTTTAAGAAATGTACACTTCAGTGATAGGAATAAATTTTGAAATTTAGAATGGAAACATATCAAGACATTTAAAAAAAGCTAAATAGACTGTATTCTTTGTTCTGTTCTTGCAGTACTATAAATGTAGGAAAAGTCTAACACTTGATTCCTCTGAGGTGTATTTACAGAGTTCAGTGTAGCTGACTTGCCAGTGATGGATAACAGCTTTCCCTTTGGAATCTCCAGTGTCATTCCAGTGCAGTTATTGGTGACCGAAATAGTCCGAGAAGAGCGTCCTTAAAGTTTTGGAAGAAGATTTCTCTGTCCCCAAACTAAGCCCTGCACTGTTCTTGGCAATTTGAAATGGAGAGGTAGCACTGCAGGAATAGCTCTTCTTTCTAAAAGGGTTTCCTCTTCACTGAAGGATCTAAGAACAAAGGGGGGGGAAAAAAAAGAAAACCACCAACTGTTGCTTTTCCTGCTCATTGTTTGTGGCAGATTCAAACCTCCAAAGAATTAAAACAGTTTTGGTTTCCTTATCTCAAAATTTCATGTAATAGTGATCTGTAAAGTATTACTAGGGATACCAGGATATGGAATAATTTTTTTGTGTTTTTAATAAAAATTATTTTAATTAAAAAATGAATTTTTGGTCTTTAAGTCTAAAGAAATCTACACCCTTTTTTTTTTTTTAAGCAGTGAATTGGAAAGCTCAAGGATGCATTGAAATAGTTTATATAAACTTAGCAATGGTAAGGTAGCAAGTTTTAAAGCTAGGCACTTCTATTCCTTCCAAAATCTTAAAGCCATAATCAGTGGTTTGTGTTTGAAATGGGCCTTGAGGAACTGAATTTTAAGGATTGTAGTAATAATTTGCAGAACCCTAATATGTCTCCTTTGGAAGTGCTTTTGATTCACTACGTGAGGAGCCAGGTCACTAAAGAAAAAAACTTCCCATAAAATCTGGAATACTTGATATTGAAACTGCATATGTGCAGATTTTTCTTTAAATGAAAACAAGCTTGTTTTTAAAAATAGAATCCCATCCTTTCCTTTTTGTGTGAAGGAAAGGATGAGTATATATGTATGAAATGCAGAAGAAACTCAGTGAATACTTCTATGATCACTAGCTGACCTCTTTAGGCTAGAGACTTGATTCAAGTTTTGTCTGAAAGTTGGTGGCTGGGATATTTTCTTCCATAAATAGCATAAATTCCTAAGTTTTCAAGCAAGTCTGGGCCATGACAGGGTGTAGTAATGTGGTAGTCGAATTTAGCCTTGGACCCCTACCTGGGCTGCCTGCTCTGAGAAGGGAGATGCTGATCCTGTGCACTGAGGACACTGGAAAAGTTGTCACATTTTCAGTGCTTGTGGTATCCATGTCTAGACTAAGCCTTTTCTAAGTCTAGACTGAAGTTTTTTCCCTGGAAAAGACTTAGTGCCACTTTCCCTCTTTGCCACAAGATTTGAATGGAGGTAGTTGTTTTCTAAATAAACACACACAAATTGTTGCTTATTTTCTTTTAACAAAAGTTCCTTCTAGTATAGACCTTTGACTGGAGAACTTCAGTGTTCCAGTGAGACTTGCTGGAATGTTCAGTGTGGAGCAGTGTAAAGAAGTTTGTTCTCTGTCACCCAGCATCTGTTACCTCAAATAACCATTGCTCAGGACTTGTTTGCCCCCGGGATCAGACGTGGCATTTCCATGGCTCATGATTGGTTTCAGGCCAGCTGCTGAAAGCAGTCTCGCTCAGTCTTTCCTAGGCCTTGCCCCTCTGTGAGTGCTGAGGTGATTAGCTTCACTTTTAGACTGCTGGCAGGAGCACACTTCCAGCTTTGGCCTGGTAATCTTCTCAAATCCTGTCTCCAGACCCTCCAATTAGGGGATGAGGAAAGGAGGACCCCGGGTGTAAGAGGGTTGACCTGCTGGAGGTTCTCCAGTCCCACGTGCACAAGTGTAATAGATTCCCACTAAACAAGGGTTTTTTTTAAATCCTCTCTTTGTAGGGTCAACCTGCTTTGCTGGGTTCTTGGCCTGTCTTCCCCCATGAGCGACCTTTTCTTTCCTAGCAAAATCACTTTTTTCCTCAAGTACTTCTAAGTAGCTCCCATGAACTGAGACTGGAAACAGCTTCTCATCCCAGAGGTGAACCTTATTTTATTGAGCGAGTTCCTGTCAAAATTAAAATGCCAACCCTGCAAGAACTAAAGACTCTTAATTACACCAAAACTGAACAAACTGAAGGTCTTTGGATTCTACAGACAACTGCTGTTTTAAATCATATTGACACATTGCAAGTCATCTAAAAAGTGGTTTTGTAAAGGCAAAGGTAGATTAATTTAAAACTGAAGTGTTACATTTTTGATTCTTCTCTGTACATTGTCTTTCCTCACAGCCTTGTAACACCGACAGCACAGGATAAGAGAGTAATCTTTGGCTTTGAACTGTCTATTTAAAACCTTGTGGTTCCGTTGCCAGCTGCATAGCTATTCTTTGTTGCCTCATTGCCAGGAATTGCACTCTGCCCTTGGAAAACATAGCTTGGATTTTTTTATCTTAATTTTTTTGCTGTTAGGTGTGAATATCCTTTTCGATGTCATTAGGTATCTCTTCCGTACTGCAGCTTGTAAGAAATGTATGTGTTCTAGGTCAACATCTGGACCAGTATGACACTCAATCACTTCTTGAGGTTCTCTTAAATGTTATTTTTAATTCTGCCAATGCATGTTAACTGCAAATTCAGATGTCACCAAATTTGAGCAGGAAGAGCTATTTTCAAAGAGAGAAGAGGCAGTTTAGTTAAACCCTTGCACTAGGTGTTGCCTTTGTTTAGGAAGTAGATTGGGATTCATAGCTTCAGTACCATCTACTGGAGAAGCTTCATGTGTTATCTTTGTGGGTTAAGCTTTCTTTTGTTTAATGTTCCATTAGACCCGGGAATAAACACTTGAGTTTGTTTCAGGGTAAGGAGGAAATCTGAGGACCTTACGAGTTTCATGAATATAGGGGAAAAAGTGACTTGCTGCTTTTGGCACCCTTGACTTTACCTTTTAGGGTGATGTGTGCTGGGACTTGAGTATCTATCCTCTCTTGTATTGCTTGGTTACATAAAAATTAATCTGCCTGGAGGTTAAACATGCAGGTCTGTCTGTTGCAAGAGATATTATGTTAGGCTTAAAGCATCCCTTGTGACTCCATCCTTGGAGATACTCAAAACCCGACTGGGCACAGTCCTGAATAACCTGTTTTAGCTGACTCTGCTGTAAGCAGTGGGATCAACCTAGGCAATCTCCAGAGGTCTTTTCCAACTGTAATTATTCTGTGGTTCTGTGACTCACAATTTCTTAGTTTGACCTACTCCTTAAGCAAGAGTTTTAAACAATATGGATTGGTGTACTTCCCTAATCAGCAGCCTGATCAAGTTTCCTAACCAAGAAGGGAAAAGGAATCATGGATGCCTTTCCCCCAGAAATGATCTGGGTTTTTTTGCAGCCAAATACTGATCTGATGACAGCTAATGGTGTGGCAGGCCTCCAGCTTAATCCTGTCATGGTCACCTTAGTACTGACTCGTTGTTGAGTGTAGCCTAGCTGGGGCAGACTAGTTTTTGTTTGCATGGACATGGGCTGTTTTTTCATGAATGGGTTGTAACTTGTGCTCGGTGAAGGAAGCCAGGAGAGGAGTGTGCTGGAAGTTTCTCTGTGCTCCATTCTGTCTGTAGAAAAGATTGCTGAGGGAGTGAGCCATCCAGCCTGGTCATTCCAGTCACAGAGAGTGAAAGCTGCCCTTGTTCACTTTGGGTGGTCACTTGTGTGTCTGTGGACATCATACCCAACACTTGTCAGGCTGACCCGAGGTTGGATTGAAATAGATGTGGGCACAGATTGTGTGTGATGTTCAGCTGTTAAGTGAAAGTCAAACTCGCCTTTAGTAATGGGTTGAGTTTGTTTGCACATGTTTTGCATCCACACCTGCCTTGCTGCAGGTAGCTCATTGCAGTGTTGTCAGCTTCTCCCACACATTCCTTACATGGCTTTAAATTCTTCCAGGGAAAGCAGCCCTTAATAGCAAGGTACCTATTTTGTTGGCCATTTTCATTAGGTGTTACCTTGCTCTAAATTTACTTAGGTAAGCTCATGTGAATGTGGCATGTGGTATAGCTAATAAATAGCTCTGTGCTAGAAGTGAGCTGCCTTGTCCTCTGGAGTGGAGGGAATGTGGGAGTCCTAATGCTTAGGTCTGGACACACAGAGCCAGTAAGTGCTGGGTGAGTCCCTGGAGAAGTGTGGGTACCACAGATGTTCTCTCCAGTGTGTCCTGTGAGTTTCTGAGATACCAGAATGTTGAGTAACCTCAGGGTTACTCCCTGCAGTGTGTAGTGACATGAGCTCTAGACCCTCCGTGCAATACCCTGGCTGGCTGTTCTCTCCAAAACCAGCAAGTGTGATGGGCGCAGGGGCACGTGGAAGCACTGGCACAGGTAGCAGTCCCAGCTACAGCAGGGAGCACCTCTTGCATCCAGTGAACAAAGCTGTATTATGCTTGTCAAGGACAGAGTTTCACGTTTCATTACAGCTGGATACTGTAAACTTGCTGCTTTGTTCTGTTTCTCTAAGATACTACTGCATCTCAATCTGTAGCTGTTTATAAATGTGCCAGCAACCTCGGGCTGAAGTCACAGACATGTCTAAATACTGATCTTTCTGTTAAACTTGAGACCCTGCTGATCTGCTTAATGGCTGTATTACTGTCAGATCTAAGGAGTTAGCCAGGGGACTAATGAAAGTGAAGTCACTGCTCCATAGCATATGTGGAAAAGATAAAACCAAGCTCGTTCAAGATCAGATTAGAGCAGTGCTGAATCAACCACGCTGTTGGGGTATTTTAGATATTTCTAAAAGCAATTCAAATATACAAAATAATTTTTCTTCTTTTGGGATAGTGGACTCCTGGGCAACATATAATATATGCTTGGAGCACTTAGAACAGTACTTATCTCTTAAATTCTCTTATGTAATCTGGTGAAGTGATTACACCCGCATAGCTCGTAGTCATCTTACATTCCTTTATTAGCTGTGGGGGCACAGATGCGGCATAAATTGCCTGAAGGATTTCTTTGCATAGCATAGCTATGCCTTTGAGGGAAAACAACATTCAAATTTCATTTTCCAAAGTAAACAACATGCAGGAGCGTACCAGCAGCTTTTAGTAAGCTGTTCTACCAAAAGCACAGTCTTCCTAAAATTGTATGAACAGCCTTTCCAAACAACACTGTTATCAATGCTGTTTCTGACAGCCCTGTGCACGCAGGCAAAATTCTGGAAGTCTCGTGCCACCTTCGGCTTTCAAGGCTGTAATTCTTTAAAACAGAGGAAGAAGCAAAGTTTCATCCATCCTGTCAAGGAAATGGAGTTTCAAATGACAGGATCACCTCCCACACACTTCTTCCCACCCCACAGAACACTTGTCAGAGGGCAGAGGGTTACAGAAATGGCTACAGTATCAGCTGCTTCCACAGAAAGTCATTTTCATGCAGCTGAAGGCCTTGAACCCGATAATTCTGCACAGCCTTCAGTGAACCTTCAGTAAAGCTGTTTTGCTTTGCATACATGTTTGCAGTCATGGTTAGGAGTGTGTGATTCTGGCTTGGCACATCAACTGTACATCTGTTGTCATGTCTACACCTATACAGTAGTATCAAAGCACTGGACTGTTTGGAGGCAAATCCTAGCATGTGGTCTGTTTCTTTTCAGTCTCAGAAAGCTGTATTCTCTTAATAAACTGAGTAATTGCCTTGGGCTTTTCCTGCTGGAGAGTGCTCTAGAACCCCACTTCTCTGATTTCAAACACTGAGTTGCAGGACAAAAGCCAGCATGTTTTTCTGCCACTCCTGGAGGTGTTCTACCCTATTCATTATTTTACCATTATTCATTATTACCCATATTCATTGATATAAATAGGTCAGGAAGTAGAGGAGACTGGAAGGGCTGATCACAAGTGCTGACCACAGCCTGTGGGAATCTTCCACGTGAAGCTCCACCAGTTTCCTGGCCCATGGCATTGCTATTGCATCTCTTTTCTGAAAAGACTGCTGCATCCAAGTACCATAGTTGTTTCTTTCACAAAAAGTACCAATTTGTGTTTAGAAGGGGAAGAACTTAGTTTTGGGGGGAAGCGTTCCTGTTCCTGCTCTTTAAGGATCAAGGGTGTTTTGCTCTGCCTTTGAGACCAACTCTACCTTTACATTGGTGTTCCATAGAAAGAACTAGAATTTGTAGGATACCCGTGAAATTAAATTCAATAGTGTGAGACAGCCTGATGTCTTTTCACTTGGAAATGACCAGGAAAGGAGAGAGAGTGATCCCTGTGGTCAATGGGTACATTAAAATGTACACTAGTTGTGCACTGTAGAGGTGGAAGAGGCTAAAGGAATCCCAGAATGGGCAGGAGAGGGATGTACTATACACCCTGTTGTGCCATTCTCTTCTGAGAACTCATCTGGTCCAATACACTGTACAGCTATAATTCTTCTGAAGATCACACAACCTTCCCACATTTCAAACTCCTGAACTCCCACCCCACACTCAACAATATGCAGTTTTTTCCTCGGGAAGCCTAGGAAAAGAAAGCCTGTCTTAGTCCAAGAGAGCTTGATTTGACCTTAGCATAATGAAGATCAAGGGGCGATGTGGCATTGTCTATAAATATATGTGGGAAGGGAGGGAAAGCTAACGCATAGGTCAGCATCATCACAGGAAAAGAGAGGTATAAACTTGGCCTGGAAATTAAAAGAAAGCTATTGATCATAAAAACAACTGGCTCAGGAAGAAATGCCTGAGTTGATAACAGGGATGGGACATAAAGCATTAATAATCTCAGTTGCCACAGTGTGATAAGGGTAGGAAATTGCCCATTTTTATCAGCATTAGATGCTTTTGTCTGCCTTTTGCTCTTCAAATGAGCATTTCCCTGTTACTCCCTGTAGTTAGAGAGCATAATGCAGGAGTTATGCGTGCAAAAGGTGCGTGCCCAGCCAGTGGTGTCAGCCAGGGAAGGGAAGTGAACTTTCATTATGACAATGCCCTTAACAGCTCACTTCAGCTTTTGTTCAGCCAGGCAGTTGGACCAGATGATTGCTGTAGGGCTCTTCCAGCTGAAATAGTCTGTTCTATCCTAGAAAATAAACAGGAGTGCTACAGAAATGAAAGGTTAAAAGCAAGCATTGCTTATTACTTGTGGTCACTCCCAAGTATTTCAGGAACCAGTTACAATAATACTGAAGAGTTTTCTGGTTTGCCCCAGGGAATAAGAATGTTTTCCCTACAGTTAGCTGGATGTTTCAAGTCCATGGAAAAAACACTATTTGTGATAATTTCTGGGGTGTATGTATGGGAAATGACAGGGGAGTGGAGAGTAGACATGGATTTTACTGGTAGCTCCCAATGTATTAAGAAACAAATTCTTCACATTTTTTAGTCCTCAAATTGGAGACAACTAAGCTTTCTTAATAGCAGCATTTGTTTCTGTTAGCATAAACTAATGATAAATATATAGATATTAAATTGTTTATTGCCAGTGAGCAACTAGACGGAGGGTGGTTTTCAGATACTGAAGGCCCCAGGTTGTTCTGTGCAGTTAATGCTCTCCAGGAGCACCGTGAGGATTTCCAGGAGAGCAGCTACTGTCATGCTACGGTTCTGCCACCACTCTCTAGGTCATTCCCAGTTTACAGGGTTGTTCTTTGCTACCTATCCATTCTGGCTGACTGAGCCTAAAAGCAGAAGTTGAATGAAGTTGAAGAAAGTGCTTCTTAATTTCAGTATTTTTCTTTTCCAGATCTGCCAGCAGCAAGCAGCCTGTTGGTATTGTCACTGAAAAAGTCACAAGTGACCTGCAGTCTCTTGTGCTCCTCCTTGCTGCATTAAAAGCCTTTTGGAAAAGGTTCATTCTGGCTAGTGCTCAAATATAGGATGTTATGGAATAAGAGATTACGGAAATTACACAGTTTGAGTCCAGGGTCCAGAACTGAATCATCTGCCAGTGGAAATGCTGGACTGCCCTATGGGACAGATCCTGTCCTGTGAGCAGCACAGCAGCAAAGCAGTGCCCGAGTCCTGTCAAACCATGCTGGGCAGAGGTTGTTTCACAGTGCAGTCAGTGAGCATCGAGAGCTTTGCCTGTTAGGGGGGTACACACAGATCTTCCACAAAAAGTGGTTGTAGGTCCCTTGGTGAGGGCTCTCAGACCCGCATTAAGCAAAGGCAATGCTCGTGCCCCCTCACAGGGCTACTTTCTCTGCCAGATATTCCCACCTGAACCTTCCAGCTATCTGCCTCAGACCCCCAGATATCCCTGCAGAGGAATGGCCTTTATCCAAAGGAGGATGGAATTAAAAAGACTGGACAGAGCAGTCCTTGAGGATGAAAGGCAAAGAGAGAAGCTTTTATGTGTTCTCGCTACTAGGAACAAATTCTGCTGATGGCATCCTTACACTTAGGTTGAATTTAATCTCTGACTAATTCGTACCAAGTCTTTTCATGTCCCCAGCAGTGCAGCTGTATTTGAGGAGACTGGTAATGTCTGCCTCTGGAAGTGATGACTGCCATCTTATTCCAGGAACTGCTTGCCAAAGCCTCCGGGAGAGGAGAGTAAATCACAGAACCACCTCCACCTCTTTCCTCTAACTGATTTCCTAACAGATTTTCGTTTGCTCCCTGCGCTGAGCTTGGCGTGGTCTTTGCTGAGAGAGGCATCCTGCGGGTTCCAGGGCTGCAGGGAAATGGCTCTCTGGGCAATTGAAACTGCTCAGTGTTTACTGAGAGTCAAATGTCCAGCCAAGTGGGGAAGGTGCTGCCTGGTTACTATTTATAACCTATGTAACAATATGTGCTATTGATATTTTCTGATAACCAGAGCTGAAAGTTTGATGTTGCGAGTTTTGGTTTTGCCATTCTCTACCTACTGTTTGGATTAGTTTTCAAGATCCTGGTTCATTTTGTAGCAGGAGAAAACGTAACCTCTTTTTTCTGTCTCTTTGTCAAGGTTGAGCCAAAATGTTGAACTGGTTATTTGCTTACAGTACATTCCTGTCTGCTGGTAAAAGCTTTCCTTGTACCTATGAGGAAGATGAGTGATGGGGAGGCATCAGACACAGCAGATTGTGTAATAGAGACAAACTTTCATTAAGTTGCTAGATTTGATCAGTTGTCATTTGATGGTCTCACAGTTTGTTAGTTGCTAAGGGTTGGATTTTGTTTTGCTTTTTAAAATTATCGTCCTTACGGAGGATTGTGGAGCATGCCAGAGTGCAAAGGGTTGGTATTCTTATCTTGGAAAGAGGAAAGATTTATGTGAGTAAATTTATCGAGGGTTAATACTAAACTAAGTTTAAGATACTATCAAGAACTCCAAAATGTAAGCATAGTAAGAGTATTTTGAGGAAAGGCTGGGATAAAGACTTTTTTCCCTGTCTGAAAATAAAGTAATGTCTACAGGAATGCAGCCTGGGAGAGGTTAGAGAGGAGGTTTATGTGATGTGTGGAATAGACCTCAACTAAATGGTCTCATTTATGAAATAAGTTATAGGATTATTATGTGGGTGTGTTTTCTTCCTGTGACAAATTGGGATTTAACACTGTATCCATTGAACACGTTCAGTATCTCTCCTGTTATCTCAAAGCCCCATGCCTTTAGAGTCTAATAAATTTTACTGTAAAAATGAGGTGTATCTCCATAGTGAATGAGACAAAAAAGATAAGCCAATCCATGATGGAAAATAGTCTCCTCCTGGTTCCTTTCAAATCCTGCTTGGTGCCCCGTTCAGACTCTGCTCAGTCAGTAGTGCTCTCGCTGAGGTGTGTAATTCTCCGCCTCTGCAAAACGAAATGAAATTGCTTAATTGTATATTATGGTCTAATCTAGTGGCTGATGTGGGAGGACAGTACATGGCTGTGGAGCCTGTGGAGTGTTAAGAAACAGCCTGATCTAACCTAGATTGAGTTTGTTGTCGTTGCCATTTCTGATTTTAGGTGTACAGACAGAGTGCAGAGCACATATTTCTGTGCATGACTTGGAAGGAGAAGGGAAGGCCGGGGTAGTGGTTTGAGTTACAGGAGCAGGGTACACCCGTGAGTGGTTATAAACACACCGTGGGGTTTTCTTTGGCAGCAGTGAAGCTTGAGGGTGTCAGCCTGCTCTGGGGGAGCTTAGGTCTTATTGGGCATGCATGGGCTGGGGACAGGGCAGGTTGGAGCATCAGATAGCTGGGATGTAGAGTGACAGATTACCAGTGGCCTCATCTGCAGGTGAGTCTTTGAGATGCTGTTCCTGGTTGGATTTTCCTTGTTAAGGGAAAGGAGGTGGCAGTTTTGGAGGTCTGGGTTTAAGGTCCAATTTCTTAGGTGTTTTTTTCGATTTTGCATGTATATTTTATATGGTAATTATACAGGCCACAGTTGCGCCCATGGGTTATAGCATGATCCCAACCCTTCCTGAACTTGGCCTGGAATAAAGCTTGGGATTTGTTTTGCTTTTGAAGTTCAGCAGTCTCTAAATGAAGTGGTTTGTGGGTTGGAGAAATCTTTATAGCTCTTTTATTCAAATGTCTATTTACTTAGATTTCTTGGCTTGCAAATTAGCCTTGCAAGATGTGTATAGGGAAGAAAATTCCAAAATTTTGAACTTCCTCTGCTTTCTGTAATCAGTCTTTCTCCACAGAAAATGGTTATACATCCACTAACTGATCTGTAATCTGTTTGAACTGCTCTGTGCAGGGGATTTGTGATGCCATACCTAGCTGACTGTAAGGATGGTGAAATTAGGAATCTTCTAATCCTGTTTTCTAACTCCCTTGTCCTCTACCACTTCCTTTCAGGAAGTGCCTGCCTCTTTTCCACACCCATAACAGCTGAGAGTTGGAAGCAGCACAAATAAAACTTGCTTTCCATGTTCATTTTTTACTGTCTGTAACTGGAATATTTATTTGTGAGAGTCTGGATTTGCCAAACCACGGAGGGGTGAGCCTTGGAGTTAAAGGTCTAGGCATCAATCTGCTGTGATTAAAATAAATGCTGGCACAAATGACCAGTCTTTGAGCTTGCTTCTGAAGCACTGTTTCTTTTAATGACTGACACAAATGAAGGTGGCTTTGGTAAATTCAGCTGTGTTTTGATCCCTTGGCTCGAAGTAATGATAAGTAATCTTTGACCTATGTAAGGGGGAATCACAGAATCAATGAGGTTGGAAAAGACCTCTGAGATCACCAAGTCCAACCTCTGACCAAACACCACTGTGTCAACCAGACCACAGCACTCAGTGCCACCTTCAGTCTTTCCTTAAACACCTCCAGGGACGGTGACTCCACCAGCTCCCTGGGTAGTCTGTTCTAGTGCCTGACCACCCTTTCATTGAAGAAATTCTTCCTGATGTCCAGTCTGAACCTCCCCTGGCACAGCTTGACTGTCTTCTTGTCCTGTCACTTGTTCCCTGGGAGAAGAGGCTGACCCCACCCTGGGCTACACCTTCCTTTCAGGTGGTTGTAGAAGTGATAAGGGCACTCCTGAGCTTCCTCTTCTCCAGGCTAAACAACCCCAGCTCCCTCAACTGCTCCTCACAGGACTTGTGCTTCAGACCCTTCACTGGCTTTGTTCCCTTCCCTGGACAATTAGGTAATGAAAGGGAGAACTGAAGCATTAAGCACTTCACGTTAAGTGGAGACAAGTGCACACAACAGAAAGCAAGCACATACTGCAAAAGGTGCTAGAGCTTTTCATTTTTCAGATCTCTGAACCATTTTACATTCTCAATAAAGAACGGTAATTTTTTTCCTCTTGTCACTTGCAGATCCTATGGTTCTATCTGTCTCCTTGTTCCTGTTGATTGTCTTTGCTCCTTTACAGTCACTTCTGTGATCGTTGCAGTCTGTGTTTTGGTACTAGGTTCTGGCAGATAGAAGCTTTTGCTTATATAAACTTTTGCAAATGTGTTCATGTGAATTTCACTGGAGAATTTCTTTTTCAAGATTTTTTTTTTTTTTTCAAAATACAAATACAGGCTCTGTTTGTGTTCTCCCTGTGCCATGGAATGGTTTGGGGTGATCAGTGCACTGGCAGAGTCTGGAGACCTCAGAGGACTTGGCTCACTGGGCTGCAGAGGTTGTTAAAGTGTGTTTGTAGCCTCCAGTCTTCGTTCTGCTCGGAATTTCTAATTGGGGCAGAGCAGTGCTCTTTTTCTCTAATGTTCAATAAAGCTTTTCTCAAAAAAGCTGGTGTTTCCTGGTGTTTCTTGTGGCATACACAGCATGCTGGCTTGGAAAAATGAACGGGTCCATGTCCTGTATGGTGTGAAAAGCTGATATACCTTGCTGTGCTAAGGCAACCAATTTGTTTTATCCCTGTTTGAAGTCATAGAAATAAGGTTTTGTGAAAGTGTCATTCTGGTAATTTTAGGAGCCTTTTTTTTTTTGTTGAGGCACTTTCCTCATGTTATTATAGTATTTGCAGAACCGTGGGGAAGTCCAGCTTGTAAAACTGGGTGGGAACTAACTTTAGGATGGATTTCTGTGTTGAAATGTAGCATCAGGAACAGCTTCAAAGCACTTCAGATGAGGGAATGACATTCAACTTTGTTGCTCTGTTACGTGGTGGTGTGAGAATGAGACCTATCCAGATGTCCTACTATTATTCCCATGTCATATGAGGGGACAGCTACCTCTTCCTTGGTATAATTTCCTTTTTTTTTCTTCCAAAGAAAAATGTTGATCTGTTTCTTGGTCTCTTTCTTTGTTAGCGTTCATTCAGTGTAGGGACTGCTGTGATCAAAGAGTTGTGTTTGACAGCAGCAGCAAAGTGTGTTTTTTGAGTTCTCATAGATAAAAGGTTGTACTTTGTAGGTCAAATGCTTTCAGAAGTCGTGTTGTGGCATTGAAGAAATGGTTATTAATAAGTAACGTACACATTTTCCTTCTGTACCTTGGTGTGAATTTGGGAACCAGAATATTTTCTGTAACTGCTTCTGTGTGTTTGCATGTTCTTGGATATCAGTAGCATCTCTTCTCAAGTCAGTACCGGGTAGAGTTTTTCTTGACATGAGAATTCTATGAACTGTTTGTGTATGTGCTAAGAACAGGTTCTTGTATTTGCAGTCAAGTTCATATTTGGTTTCTCTTTCTCCCACTTTTGGCCTAACTTGGGAGGGAGGGTAGACAGGAAAGCGGTGGGGGACCCAAAAGACTCTCTCCCATGTGGTGGGCAGAAGAGCACCAAATCAAGTTTGATAGGTTTATTAAAACACAGTTTTTTGACAGCTTATTTGCTTGAGTCTTGAATGTTATGAGCGGGAACAGATCTAAACACCATCTTAAAACACTGTGGACAGTGCTGACGTGCCCCTTTTCCATCTGGTGTAAAAGGGAAGCTGCAAACAATGGCAACCACGCCTTTGTCCTCCTGCTTTCCCCTTCTCGGTCTGCATAATGTGGAGCTAAAATAGTTGCCAGTTTTGGCTTTAGCTTTTCTTGTCAAAATTGTCCTCTTTTTGCCATCTGTTCCATAGTCTCACCACTGCCCTAAAGCTGTATTTTTTGGTACCTGTGATCACTTAGTGATTGTGTCATAAGTCTTGAACATATTGTAGAAAATCCATTTCTTCAGTTTTAGCTAAAAGTAAAAGAAATTAAATCTTGGAAATGAAAACAGGGTTTTTTCATTTGTTGGAATAAAGGTTTTTTTGTGTGGCTTCCTAAAGAAGGGAGGCTTACAGGATTGAGCTGTTTGTTCATCTGCTTTTCAGTTCATCCTTAATAACTTTTGAACAATTTCATCCAGATTCAATGATGAGTAAGAGTCTCAAAGGTAATTGGTTTCCTACAAGAGAACTGGAGGCTGGGTGGAGGAGAGAGACAAAAATAGGTGTCCCCACTGTCTGCAGCATAAGCTTAACTATAATCTGTGCTTAGACTTTTGCTAGCCAAGTTGTGAGTGCGTCCTGGCTGCCTGGGCACTGCAGTAATCTCGGAGTTTCCAGAGCATGTTACTGAGTCTTTCTTAGGCAGAAGCTACAGAAAGGGCCGTGAAAGGGAGGCAAGGGCATAGGGAATGTTGCTGGAGAGTAGTTTTATGGTCGTGGACCAGTCTGCTTTCAGATTCCATGTGGTATTTCCACTTCTTCTTGATGTCTTACTTTTCAGAGATTTGTCTTTCATGGGTGCATCTGTGGTGTTTTCCTGACTGTGAAATAACTCAAATGTAAGAAGGCATTTACATTGTGCTCTGAGGAACTCAGCATTCTGAAGTGCAGCTGGGCAGTTACTTTGGCACATGTTTTATTCACTCCTGGTTTAGGCTGAAGGGAACAAGCTGTGAATGTAGATGGAATTAACTCAATAATTTCTGATGGGAAAGAAAAAGAGATTGCTGAAAAATACATTCCCATAGTATTTTATTCTTTTCCTGGGCTCAAGGCATTGCTTGAATGAACACTTTTGACAAAATTAGGATGGAAATGTAGAGGGGGGTGGTGACTCATATAATGGGGGTTTATTTGCCTGAAATATGTAAGCCCTGCATTTGCAACACTTGCTGCAAAGCATCAGTTTGTACAACCAAATTCATTATGTGTAGGATTTGCAAAATCTGTTCTTATCTCTTGCCTTTGGCAGAAGTAGGGCACTGGGCCTTCTTTCTTGTGTATGCATTTGATAAAATATTCATATTCCTGCATCTCTGGTGACTGTGGGAAGGAACCACCACCTGGAATTATTCACTGCCTGCATCTCTGTATTTTTCATTGGTTTCTTTTGTCCCGGATGAGTGCTGGAGGTCCTGAGGGTACTTGGAGCCGTGAGTCAGTGACAACCTCCTGCTATTATTGTAAATAGCAACATGAACACTGTTCTTGCATGCGTTTTTCCACGGGCTTTGTCTTCCTCGCCCAATGCCACAGCCAAGGAATTCACAGAGCTTCTGAGTCAGCAATCAGCTGCCTCGAGACAAAACATGCAGGATACTGCAGACTTGCCGAACAGCCAGCAAGGCACACAAGTACCCTGGAAACCTGGCAAATAATTCTTGCCTGCCCTTGCTTTCCTCCTGTAATTTCCATGCTCTCTGACGTGTTGCTCATGGGTTCCAAGGGCTTGGGGTGTTTACATCAGGAATGCAGAGTTCTAGGGAGTGACCTAATGTGGTGACTGAAGCCTCGGTGTTTCACCTCTGGGCATAACTGATTTCCCAGGCTGTGTGAAACGGGATGGCAGCAGAGCTGACGTGCCAAAGTGCCCCTTGGAATGTGCTGGCTCAAATGACCTGCTTTCTGCAGGTTTGGCTCCTGGCTTGGCAAACCTTGGACACAGAGCAGTAGGTGTTCTGTGAAAGTAAGTGCTCCTAGAGTGACAGGAGGTTGGGTTTTAACTTTGGAGTCTTTGAGCAGTGCAAAACCAATGCCGTTTCACTTCCTTGGTGAGGAACTGCAGGAGAAGCAAGAGTAATAAATGATCCCTATGTTGTCCTTACATCTGGGTTTATCAGTAGTGGAATGTGGACTTACGGACCTAAATTGTGACTCCACTTAATTTAGGTCATGCAGCCTCTATTGCTTTTTCTGAAGAAGTCTCAGTCATGCAAAGTGCTGGTGTAAAGTGAGTGTTTGGGTGGTAGAGTGGGGGTGCAAGAGGTGGGGGGAACATAAGAGAAGAGTATTCAGCTTGGAATGTTGTGCTGATTAATGAGGCATATGACTTTAGACTGTAGGTATTTTATTGTGTTTGTATGACGCACACACTGAAATTACTCCTTCAGAGTTAGAGGTGTTTTGTTGGAGTTCATTATAATATTCTTCTTGAGAATAAAAGAGGAGACACAGGCTTTCAGTACCTGATGGGGCCAGACGAGAGGCGGAGAGGGACTTTTTACAATGACATGAATGTTAGGACAAGGGGGGATGGGATGGCTTCAAACTGTTAGAGGGCAGCTTTAGACTGGATATTGGGAAGAAGCTCTTTACCGTGAGGGTGCTGAGACACTGGCACAGGTTGCCCAGAGAAGCTGTGGATGCTCCATGCCTGGAAGTGCTCAAGACCAGGTTAGGTGGAGCTTTGAGCAACGTGCTCTAGTGGGAGATGTCCCTGTCCACGGCAGGGGCATTGGAACTATGACATCATTAAGGTCCCTTCCAACCCAGACCATTTTAGTGTTCTCTCACTTAGGCCTCTGTAGTGGTGCAGTGGTTTCCCTGAGATGCGAGCACGGAGCACATTTTGAGCTTCACAACCGTGAAGTGAAGATGGAAAATAAGGAAAGCAGTTCCATCCTGCTTAGTGAGCAGCACTGATATGGGCATGGGCATCACTATCAGCCAGTTAGAAAAACAGCGTCAT
Source organism: Monarcha castaneiventris obscurior (assembly GCA_026261815.1). NCBI lineage: Eukaryota > Metazoa > Chordata > Aves > Passeriformes > Monarchidae > Monarcha > Monarcha castaneiventris. The sequence continues at coordinate 16,073,048 of JAMPIT010000884.1, forward strand.
GGCTACTGAGTCCTCTAAGGCAGCTGTCCTAATAAAGTTAGAACTGCATTCTGCTCTATAACCCATTGTTGTACTTTGACTTCTGTAGGAACTTTTATTTTTAAAAACTACCAGTTTGTGGCTGTATGTAAAGGTTTCCAGGTCTCCTTTGCTGTTTCTAACATAAACAATAAATACCATGTTAGGCTGAAAAGCAGGAGTGCCCAAATAAACTGCTGCAGAGCTGTCATATGGGAGGGGAAGAGACATGAGCTGTACTGTTTGGCTTGGCTTCCTGTCTGCTGGAAGCAGGAAAAGAGCTGGTGGGAATCTAAAAAGTTTTATCCAAGTCCACATATTTCCCTTTTTACCTTAATACCCTTTGCAAAAAAACAAAGGGCAAAAAGCACCTCAGAAGTGCTTTCACTTCCATAGTTCATGCATGTTCCCATGCTGCCTTCATATCTGAAGGCAAACAGAACTCTTCTTTCTCAGAGAGCAGGGTAATCTAGGGTATGTACATAGTATTATGTATAAAAGAAAGAAAGAGCTTTATTATATATAAAAGAGAGAGAGAGGAAGAGAAGATATCTGTTCTTTAAACAAGATCTCTAATTGTGATCAAAACAATTAATTCTGTAGGTCTCCAGCCTGCTTCTGAGGGATCCCAGAAAGGAGTAGCAGAGCTTGTGATAGCAGAACTGCCCCAGCAGGTTAAAGTAGACCCCAGCTACCACCCAAAATTTTGTATGGACCTGCTCATCAAAAGAAGTTGAAAACCACTGAATGGAGGACTTAGTATGGGAATCTTAGAAGGTTCATGCACCAGCCACATTTCACTCTTAGGCTGCTGTGTTACTGACAGAAATGCGTACAGGCTTTAGGTAAGGGAAATGTTTATACTGCTTGATGCAACACAGACAGGCTTCCTTTTTTCAGTCTTGACATATTTCCCTAAGAAATTGATTGCTATTAGCAGGTTTAACTCGTTTTTAAGCTCACAGTGACCATCACTGTGCAAAAACCAGACTTGGGAAGGGCTCTATATCAGCTTGTGGTGTGCCATCCTCTCTCACCTTTATTTATCATGGCCAAAGACAAACGTCTTTTTAGAATGAAGGAACCAAAGCTTATTTTACTGATGGAGTGCCAACTCTTGAAGTACTTTGTGCTTTTAAGACTGGCCCATAACTACTGCTGTGGTGTTTTGTTTTACAACCTCTGCCCTCTCCCAGACATGGTGGAACATCTGCCTGTTTATTTGTAACTTCTCTGCTCTTCATGCAGAAAGAGTTTTGATGAAACTTCCAAGGCACTGGCTCAGGTTAAAGTATTTCATGATTTAACAGAGATGTGAGATGTGCTGCTGTCTGCAGTGAGGCTCAGTGAGCTCTGCTTCAGTCAGCTTGGGCAGAAATCCTCAGGACATCAATCAGCTGAGGACTGACTGGGAATCTGGGCTCCCAGTTCAGCAGGCTTAGACAAAATTTTGGAATGAAAAAGAGAAGAGCAAGTTCATTTACGCTTTCTTCTTTTTGTTTTATAGGTTAATAATGCTTGTAAGCCAGAGGTGAAAGTGGCTCAGCGGAGCAACGTTGGGAAATCTGGCAGACTGGAAGAGCTCAGCTGCCCCCCTGGGCAGCTGCCAGGTGTGAAGCATGGAGGAGAGTAAGAATGAGAAGGTGAACCAGGCTCATGTTCTCTTCGACAGATTTGTCCAGGCTTCCACCTGCAAGGGGACTCTCAAGGCTTTCCAAGAGCTCTGTGACTACCTAGAACTAAAGCCCAAGGACTATCGTTCTTTCTATCACAAACTCAAGTCCAAGCTCAATTACTGGAAAGCCAAAGCCTTGTGGGCCAAATTGGATAAAAGAGGAAGCCATAAGGACTACAAGAAGGGGAAAGCATGCGCCAACACGAAGGTAAGAGGTTCAGTCACCATGGTCCAGGCAGCTATTACCCAGTCTCTTTGGAATACACTGTAAAAAGGTATGGATGTACAAAGATGTTGCCTGGTGTCACTGTAAGCCCAGGGAAGTTTCAGGAATTCTCACAATTTTAGCATTTGGTGAGCAATTAGAAGTTCCTTTTGTCACCACCAGATTTGGCTGTCCACCTGAATGTTTGTATTTTATTCAGGAGAAGCAGCCAGAAAATTTTTACATTGTGAGTGTTTGTGGCATCAGGCCTATAGATGGTTTGGAAGATCTTAATGGGTAAACCTTTAATCTTGGTTGACTTTCTTTTGCATTTTGACAGTGACAAGAATGTGTGCTGTTGGAGTCCAGGATACAAAATATGCATGTTTGGAAATTTCCAGTCTTAATTTAAAATCTCTCATGACTCTCTCAAGAAAACGGAACTTTTCTGCCAATTTGGCAAAACAGACTGTTTCCCATGATTTAAAAAATGATCATTTATATTCTAGGTTCAAAGAAAAAAATATGCTGTGGAAACTCATACCAATTCTTTTTAAAAGGTTGGTATGTGTGGTATTTACTGCAGGAATTCCTGCTTTTACACAGATGCACACAGCATTTTACTTTTTTTTTTTCCACCTGAATTATTGTGAGCTGGCATTTAGGTGCTGTACCCCCTTGGACAGTGCAGTTTGAAAGCAGCTCTTTGTATCAGTTATTGATATGTGAATAGAATAGGTTGGTTTTGTAAATAATAAGGCACTATTCTTTTTTCAAAAAAGGGAAATAGTGCAGAAGAGGATAAAATTAGAGCAGGATTCTGTCCTCCCTCATTGAGGACAATGGATGCTGCTCTTTCTCTTGAATAGTCACCTCTTGAGAGAAGGAAATACTTTAATTGGAGGAATTAATGATTAATTCCTCAGTATAGAATTGAGGGACAAATCTATCTTGTTTAGAAAATGTCATTTCAAATCTGTGGACTTACATTTTCCCCCAACTAGATATTAGAAATTTATGTTAGTTTCTTAATTGTTTATCTTGTTTCACTTTCCAGTGGCCATTTTCATATGGATGGAGGCATTTATAATGAATTACTATAGTAACACTTGGTAAACTCTGAAAATCAAACAGTTGGGCAGTTTTGGTAGTCACAGTGGGCAGTGGCTTCAACACCCCAAAAATCTGTTAACCCACTGTTAAGGTTTACATTTTTCAGGCAATATAAGAAAGGAAGGATTTACAGGAAGATAAATGTAGTAGGTTTTGTGTATACTTAGGAATAAGCCTTCCAAGCACTATGAGCATCATGGAGAAGAATTCTAAATTTTCTGTAAAAATTGATTGCCCTGTGCGTTCATTAGATCCAGGAATTGCTCTTGTTTTGAATGGGACATAGCAGGTTGCAGTGAGTTAGGGTGTTTAAGTCTGTGAAATGAATATAGGTGGTTTATGCTTTTCTGAGAAAGAGATGGAGGGAGCAAGATGGAGAGGTCTTTTAACTTATTTGAATAATATAAGAGTGATTTTTGCATCTAGGCTCTGACTGTATTTTTTGATACTGTGGAAAAGGTTGCTTCAATAGTAGAGATGAAACATTAGAGAAGAGATTTAGTGGGAGGATAAATGAATAGTGCTTGATTGTGAGAGCATATGAAAAACCAGATGTGAGTGGAAGGTGATATCCAGCTATGAAAGGCATTCAGAAAATTGAGTGTGATTTTAGAGCTCCATTTGGCTGTGTTGGGCTTGAATTAACATCTAGGCAGCCACAAGGAAATGTCAGAAAGGCAGAGATTTTAGCTTGGCCAAAAAGCAGCCAACTCTTAAGTTGGAGAAGTTCTGTGAATTGGCAGCTCTGACAAAGCTGATTGAACCAGTGTCTCTGAATGAGGTGATGCAAAGACAGTTTATAGAGGAAGATCACACCAGAGATCATGGGTGAAGCCCCCTGGGAAGTTGGCAGTGAGAGAATTGAGAGAAATGAGAGTCCTTCAGAGGGTGCTCTGGAAGAATAGCTGGAGACCCAGAGGAGTAATAAGGCTTAAGTCATTAGAGAAGGGTGTGCTTTCAATAAATGCACATAACCAAGTGTCTTTAAAACAGCTCTTCAAGTACAGTTAGAAAGTGGATAAATGGAGTAAAGCATCCTGGGAGTGATGTTTGACTGAAGAGGTTGCTAGGGATTTTGTGTCATCCAAAAGCTTAACCTATTTCATACACCAAAGCCAAGTTAAAGAGTTAAAATGGAGTTGGAGAACTGGGACCAAGAGAGTGGTGGTAGAAGTAGCATGTGGTGAGAGAACCAGAGAGGCTCATGAGGTCATGTGTGACTGTCCCTCATTAAATGATGAGAGAGAAACCTCAGAACTTGCTGGTGTTGGTGTGAAGGACCAAAGTGATGGGAGAGAGCAGTGACTGCAGTGGACATATTTTTTAAACTAAATTTCACTACATATTCCTCTTATCTTTTCGTTTTTGTTTCTATTCATTTTTTGTTTCCTATCCTAATGGTATCTGCCATTAAATGTTTAAATGTAGTTCCTAGGAGATAGTCATAACTGTTCAAAGCAGAGGCCTTTTGAGATCTGCATCATGTCTGATTTGATGTTTCCTAACTCACTTAGCTTTATATTCCTAATGTTTAATGTAATTTGCAAACTGTTGATTAAAAGGTACAGAAATTTAAGTGGGCACGTGGAGATGATGGAATTTAAAATAAAGATTAGGGTTTTATCCATGTCAGAACAGAAGTGAGTCATTTCTTTAGGAAGCCTGGCTTCTGTACACTTGAAAATAAACCAGCTCTGAAGTTTTCATACTTTGTAGGATAGCTCTTAATTGCCCATTTAAAAATTGTTCAGGGATGAGGTGCTGTGCCTGGAGTTGGGCAGCTTGTGCACATGGCCAGCATCCAGGCTAACGGGAATTCAGATAATCAGAGTTCATGAAAGCAAGTTTTGGACGTGATGGGTTGTTCAAATGTAAATAGTTACAAATGGTGCTCTCTCTTCATTGGTTGTACAGGGAATACAGCATTTCAGTTTGCATTTAATGTTCCATTACCATGGCGTTGTTACTGGAAACTTAATATAATCTGTCTGAAAGATCTTGAGCAAGAAGTGTTTTTTGAGGGGTGAGACAGCTTCAGTGCAGGGAGTTGCAGCAATTGCTTGGAGTCATTGAGGGGAAAGGGAACAAGGAATAACAGTAGCTGCCTTTATTTGGCTGTACTTGGCATCTCACAGAGTTACTGCTGTCTGAGAGTATCAGAAGGTGGGTTTTTATGCAATGTCTCAAACTGGAAGAAGCATTAGAGGTGGAAAAAATACTTTCTATTTTTAATTGTGCTTAAAATTTATGTTTTATAACAACATAATTTAAGATGGTATATAAAAAAAAGGCAACTTTGACCATAAATTACTTACCTGAGAATTTTACATTCAGAACATCTAGCATATTAAACATAACCTAAATGCTTCTAACCACATCCTGCTATGAGGGCAGGGAGGAAGGATAGAGAGGAAAAAAACCTTTTAAGTTCCTGTGACAAAATTGCAGGCAACTAGTTTATAATTCCATGAAACCTGAGTTTGAATAGTCTGATTTTAGTACAATTCCTTTGCTGTTGTGTACTCCATCATAAATATTTTATATGTGGAAATTTATCAAAGAATGAAAGTCACCCAATTCAGTGTGTTCTTGTTGCTTATTGAAATCCAGGCTCTTTGAAGATTGTAGTTGTCAGCCAAGCAAAATTATTACCTGGGTAAATATGATATGCTGAGCTAATTTTCTGAAAAGTTTAAAAAAAAGAAAGACAAGGTGGTGTTTGGGAGTTACACTTACCTACAAAGAAAGCAATATTAAATTGGAAGAATATAGTAGGTCCCAGCTGAGGATCCCTTATATCGAATTACAAGAGGGACACCTGTTCAATACACAATTTTATTTAGGTATTTATTAGTTCAGAGGTTGGGCTTGCCTTTTGTTCCAAATGCTTTCAGGTTCCTGAAGCTACTAAAGAAGCAGTGGTGTTATTATTCCCTTTCCTCTAGACTTGGATTTCTGCCCTCAGATTTATGTGACTTCTTACCTTACTCAGTAGTTGTACGTGGAATTTGCATGTCAGTCTCTGTGTCATCACTGCTGTAACTTGTGCTGGTTTTCCATCATTCAGGCTTTACATTTGCAGTTTCATGGTGCTTGCAGCATTGATGCCCCTGTGAATAAGTGGTGAGAATGTAGAAATTGTGAGATAGGGATGGCCACAGCACAAAGTTTTGCTTTGGGATTGGCTGTTTATTAGAGCACTGATGGTTAAATTCTGGCATCCTTCAGAATTTCTCAAAGAGCTTTCTTATGCAGCCATAAGGATCTGGAAAAGAATCACATGGCAGCAGCAGCCACCTCTGCAGCAAGGTCTTTATTCTGTGCCTCTGGTTTACTCGGTGGAAATCAAAGTGCACTAATGATAGGATGAAATGGACTGTGTACTGTATTTATGTGACTGCACATACCAACACTTTCTTTGTGGACCTTGGTATCTGTGGGTGAGAAGTGTCTACTGACCTACCTTAGCTTTTTAATCTGAAATTATTTTGCTGTATCATTCTGTTCTCAGGAGGTGCTTCGACACTAGACACGCACGTATTTTACATTCTCGAGTTATTAGCATCTGATGGTGTTTGTGAGTAGAGTGGAAAAAGATAAGAGAGGGTGAAAGACCTTTTGATATGACAAAGGTTGGGTTGGAGAAAAGATTTGTCTGGTCACACAAAGTTTGTATTTCCTTGATGTTGACTTCCCTGAAGTCTCCTTTGCTGCCGTAGTAGAAGCACCGAAGCACCAACAAAAGCATAAGTTAGAGTGCTCTGTCTTGGGTACTCTGTTATTTTAGGTGATGATGTTTATAAAAACATTAGTATCGTGTTTATCTGCTGTAGCTGTTGCAATGCTACTGAAGATATTCTTAAGAAAGCCCAGGTCAGGGTTTGGAAGATGAGAGGAAAACTTGTCCTTGGTTGTTGGGGTTTTTTTCCTTCTTTTTTGAGGAAAAAAAGAAGGAATATGAGAGGGAGAAGCCTTCAGAAATACTGCTGTTCTCCAGGTACTTATATAGCTTGGAGAGTATGACTTGGCAGCTCTTCTTAGAGCAAGGGTTGCAAGCACACAGTTTTACTTGCCTGCTTCCTCAGTCTTTTCACTGCTCTGCAATATACTTCATTTTTCAGGTCGTGGTTACTGTTTTAACCGTATCAATGACAGAACTTGGCAGGTAGAAATAAAAATAGATCTGAAATTTCAGCTTATGTTTCAGACAAAGAGCACTTACTCCTAAGAGCCATGGGATGCTTGGAAGCTGTATTTCCTCCGAGGACTGTCCAGTTACTGCGTGCTGGTTGTTTTGCAGTGTCTGATCATTGGGGCTGGACCCTGTGGCCTTCGTACAGCCATCGACCTGTCGTTCCTGGGAGCCAAGGTGGTGGTCATAGAGAAGAGGGACGCCTTTTCCCGCAATAACGTGCTGCACTTGTGGCCCTTCACCATCCACGACCTGAGGGGCCTCGGCGCCAAAAAGTTCTACGGCAAATTCTGTGCGGGATCCATAGACCATATCAGTAAGTAGAGCCCCTGCTGCACACAGCAGCACCTCCTGGGTTCCTGCAGAGCATGAGGTGAGGCTGGGGGGTAGTGAAACTTCAGCCTACACCAGTCCCTGCTCTCAAGTTATGCTACAATGCAGCATTACCTTTGCATCGTTCATTCTGGGCTAGTCATGAGATTAAAACATGCAGTGTTTATCTGTCATCTTTTAGACATTCCAAAGGCATAGCTTCTTCCTACACCGAAAAGTACACTTAAAGCTCAAACTGTTTTTTTGGGGTTTTTTTGATGGATAATTTTTCTATTTTTTGCTGATACATTCCTGCAGCTGCCACATTATTCTGTTTCTCTTGAGCAACTTGTAAAGAAAAATTAGTGAATGCTTTTGAACATTCTCGTGAATGTCAGTCTAGAGAAAGGAGGAATGGTTTTGGCTTTGTTAATTTTCAGAAGAGTGATGAAGATATGTTTTGATTAAATAGATGTTTACATGTTCAAATTGAGAATAATCTTGATTTTTAAATTCTGTTAAATCAGTCTTCTTTGGAAGCTGAATGCTTTGGTGGAGCAGGAGTTATTTTTCTTTTCTTTTTTCTTCCCCAAAATTGACTGTACATTGCACAGCCAGGTGTTGCTCACCAGTCTGTGTTCTCCTTTTTAAAAATTTGACAAGAAATGGTGAAACTGGAAAATCTTTGTAACTTCAGTCTTGCAGATTGCTTTTTCCTTCTAATTTCTTTTCATTTTTATTCTTTCAGTGTTTATGCATTTTGTCTTTTTTTTGTATCAGCACAGCTAAAATTTAATGTTTAGGTGAAGGGTTTTTTCATTTCAGCATTTGAAATATGACAGCATCATATTTTCCTTTGTATTGAGTTTGCACACTGTAATTTTGATTCTCATTGCCAAAGTTACCTGAAGAGGAAAGAGGTAGTGAGGAGCTTCCTATGCCCTCACTAATCCAGAGGTGCTGAGATGGAAGTGCAGGTCAGTATTACAGCCAGGCTGATCCAGTGGCTCTTTGCCATCTGTGACAAGTGCAGCCCTGTTTGTGCTGCCTGCCCTCCTCTGCTGCAGTTCGTGTCCTGGTTGTTTCCCTTGTTGCTGATTAGGGGACTGAAACATCAAAAAATTACTCTTAATTTTTTGAAAAGGGTTGGGGTTTCAGCTGTGTAGAGTTTTCTTGGCATGCTGTGATATGACACACCAGGGGTGCTGGGATGAAGTGCTGGGAACACAGTGGAGAAAAAGAAAGTATCAGCTGGCCTTTAAGTTGGTATATCAGTAATGTCACACAGACACACATGGGCACTTGTGCTCTTTCCTTTTTCCTCTGTTTCTTTATCATCTGCCTTTTTTGCAGGTATCCGTCAGCTCCAGCTCATCCTTTTGAAGGTTGCCTTGATCTTGGGAATAGAGATCCATGTCAATGTGGAGTTTCGGGGGCTCGTTTACCCTCCCGAGGACCAGGAGAATGAAAGCAAGTAGCACTGAAATGGGTGTAGAGAAGGGGGAGGTTGTGGTAGGATACACAGGCTCTTACTCCTTAACTCTGCTTAGGATCTTAAGTCCTTTCCTCGTGCTCCATTAATAAGAATAGTTATTAATCCATTTTTGCTTTGGTTTTTAGTAGGATTTGGTTTTTAGTAGGATTTGTTTTTTCTAGTGACAAATCCAAATTAGTTACTGTATGAAACAAAGTCACCAGAAGGACTACACAGAAATAAACCAAGACATGGTAAATTGTAATTCCTTCTAAAATACTTCAACCTGTTACATAACATTTTGAAACAACTCCTTTCTTTGCATTCTCTGAGGGTATTTATATTGGTGAGTGATCCTTGTACACTTTTAGTATCACTGTGAAATCTGTTCTCTGATCACCACAGGAGACGTGGTGTACCTGTTTTTTGGCCTTTGATTAATTGTGTAGGTAGCAGAGAAGTTAGTAGTGGCCCTTAAAGGAGAAAGGGGAGTTTTAGCAAAGCTGTGTCTGCCTCTGATTCACATGGAATGGCTGCACAGAGCAGGAACAGCCCTGCCATCAGTGTAGCTGTCCTGCAGGATTTCTTGACTGATCATGTGATGAAGGGTTTATTGATAGTAAGAAGTGGTTTTAGCTATTTTTTTCTATTATTATATATATGTTGCCATTAACTTGGAGTTTATCTACAGGAATAGGTTGGCGTGCATTGGTCCACCCCAAAACCCATCCCGTGTCTGAGTATGAGTTTGAAGTAATCATTGGAGGGGATGGCAGGAGAAACACCCTAGAAGGTAATGTTGTGTTCATAATTCACCTCCAAATAGAACTTATCCTTAAGTTTGTTAGAACAAAATGGCCCTTAACATGCCAATCAACATCTGGAAAGACACTTGACAAGTGAAAGGGAGATTGAAAATCCATGTGTAGCAAAGATGTGAGTGGTCTTTGTTTTCTTCCTCTAAAGTAGCAAAGACATAAGGAGTTTTGATCCGGATAATTTTTCCTACATTTATTCTTTGGTTGAGTAGTGTTGTCACTCCTGCCTTCAGGTGTAGGAACTGAGGTGTTGATTATTATTCTGTGTAGCAAAGAATCCCATATTAATGTTATTTTATAGAACTTGCAGCTTTGGAAACAGAGATAGGAGAGGGGGTGGCAGGGAGCTTTTTCCCTAAACAATGCTTACTCGTCTGATGAAGCAATTGTTCTTTCCTCTGTGGAGGAGTTTGTAACTCATCACATCCCTTCTCTCTCTCTATTTTGTGAGTGCACCTGTCTGTGGCACACTGAGCCTTCTCTGAAGGTGTGTCTGGTTTTCAGTGTTGCTGCTTTCTCCTTCCTGTAGGGTTTCGCCGAAAAGAATTCCGCGGTAAACTTGCAATTGCTATCACAGCAAACTTCATCAACCGCAACACCACAGCTGAAGCCAAAGTAGAAGAGATCAGCGGTGTGGCCTTCATCTTCAACCAGAAGTTCTTCCAGGATCTCCGAGATGCCACAGGTTTGCCAGCACTGGACAGATTTCCAGTGGAAACCGTTTGTCTTTATTATTACAACTTTGCAGCTCAGATTTGTATGTTTAATCAGGAACAAACATCTTGTGCAAGGCAGTCAGTCATTGTTGCTTCTGAAATCTGACTTCCCTGCTTTTGCAGCTGTTCTGCTGTACAAAGCAGATGTGTGTCATTTTGGTTCAGAAGTGGACAACTTAGGGTTTTCAGGAAATCAGAGCCCTAAATGGGAAGAGGTCATGAATCCATAGTTCAGCTTTTTACACTTCACATCTGAATGCAAACCTTAGAGTGATGGTAACTGATTTTTTTAATAGAGGTAGCTTTATGCAGGTGAAATGTGCTGTCTGTGGTTTTGTTGACAATTGAGATTTTGAAGTCACCCAGAGCATGGAAGAAAGTTGCTTGGCATTCTCTCCCTGACATTTTTTAATCATGCAGTTTCAATTTGCTTTCTTCTGATAGAGCCTTTGTTGCACATAACTCCTAACTTGTTCCTTCACTACCATGTCTTTTGTTCTGTCACAAGGCATTGACTTGGAGAACATTGTCTACTACAAAGATGATACACACTACTTTGTCATGACTGCCAAAAAGCAGAGCTTGCTGGATAAAGGAGTGATACGGCATGTGGGTATTAACTTCTCCTGTGTTCTCTGTAAGCTAAAATTGTGTAGACAATTTACTTTTGGTAGGGTGAAAGTAGGAAAACATGCTTTTCCCTCATCACATAATGTGTTTATACAGTTGTAGTTTTAGGACATGAATGTAGTTTTCTAAAAGGCAGTTAATGCCCTTCTGATGTATTTGAAACCATCAGAAGAGTGTTACAAAACCTGTCCTTTTCAAATTTGTATCCCTTTGTAGATTTGGGAGTTTTGTTCGTGCTAAGATAAAATATGCTGAAAGAACATTTGGTAGCTTAGTTGAACTTCCCTCATTTTATGGGAATGAAAAATGCTCTAGAGTTTCTTAGCCCTTTCACAGTCAGAAATGCAAGCAGGACTGATTACTATTTGCAATAAAAGATTTATGGATTTTCTCCTGGAAGCATTAACACAGGAATGAAAGAAATTAGAAGACAAACTTGTATGAGTGGATTAGTCAGAATTTGAATGCCAATTACTGTATATTCCAATCATAAAAGAAACTTGTGGATTTGACTGTGGCACTTTTACTCCACTGGTTTTGGCAGGACCACGCTGACACAGAGGTTTTGCTCTCACGGGAGAACGTGGACCAGGAGGCTTTGCTCAACTACGCCAGGGAAGCAGCAGATTTCTCCACTAACCAGCAGCTGCCATCACTGGACTTTGCCATCAACCACTACGGGCAGCCCGACGTGGCCATGTTTGACTTCACGTGCATGTACGCGTCCGAGAACGCGGCCCTGGTGCGCGAGCAGAACGGCCACCAGCTCCTCGTGGCACTGGTCGGGGACAGCCTCCTGGAGGTTTGTGTTCAGCTGGGTGTGTGGGAGCTCTGAGTGGAAGCATGGGCACAAACCTTTGCGCTGGTCAGGGACAGCCTCCTGGAGGTTTGTGTTACAGCCTCCTGGAGGTTTGTGTTCAGCTGGGTGGGTGGGAGCTCTGAGTGGAAGCATGGGCACAAACCTTTGCACTGGTCAGGGACAGCCTCCTGGAGGTTTGTGTTACAGCCTCCTGGAGGTTTGTGTTCAGCTGGGTGTGTGGGAGCTCTGAGTGGAAGCATGGGCACAAACCTTTGCACCCATCTCCGAAACGTGTGCTGCCTGACAGGGAGGCGCTGTGAGGGAAGCTGCTGTTTATTATAGAATAAAGTGGGAGGTTGGAAGGAAGGGTGGGAGTGTTGGGAAAACAGAATATTTAGCATGGTAATGATCTCGCTTAAGAAAATGTGTGCAGAGCTTTTTCTGAAGTTCTGTCTCTTCCATCTGCTTCTTGTTGGGACGAGTTGACTCTCCACAGAACCTGCTGTAGGCCTGCTAATAATTAGCGTTTTGTAGTTGGTTAAAAAGTACAGTCTTGAAGAGAAGCTGTTGAAGCACTCAGGCCATGAATTGTTGTGTGAAATAAAGGGACATTGGCTTTGGGAGAGCTCATGAGCTGTTCACCGTACATCTGCTTTCCTCTAACCCAGTGAGAGTGCAGCTTGAAGCTAATTACTGAGTTATAATTTCCCAGCAGATTACTGCCTGAATATGTGCTTGATACTTCTTTAAAATTGTCCCTAAGTGGTGCTTTTCCTTTCTCTGATTTTTTTTGTTTTTGGTAACCTATAATTTCAGCCATTTTGGCCAATGGGAACTGGAATAGCCAGGGGATTTTTGGCTGCAATGGACTCTGCTTGGATGGTACGAAGTTGGTCGCTTGGAGCCAGTCCTTTGGAAGTTCTTGCAGAGAGGTAATGGAGAAAGTGAATACATTTACAGTTCTAATCCAATCCTCCAACATCTCCTCATTCATTCCAGTTCATTTTAGTGCAAATATGTAGACAGAATGGGAGATACAGATTCTCACTGTTTTTAGAGAATGCTTGAGGTTATAATTGAATTGAAGAAAAAAATTTCAAAGGAGTTGGTAAAGCGAAGTGTATCAGTTATACTTCAGTATACGTCAATTTATACTTCAGTATATCAATTATACTTCAGAGGGAGCGGGAAATGTTGCTATTCTTGGTCCTAGTTTTAAAAGATTAGATTAGGTGCTTATTGACATAGCATGGACAAAGTGAGCCCAAGTTACTGTCACCATCCCTGCAGTAGCAAACCAGATGAAAATGTAGGTTCCTTTAAAGTACCGGATACAAAAGTTCTGGCCATCTCCTATTATCTTGTGAATACTTTTTATTATTTCCTTTTGAGGAAGCTGTGACCTGCTTTTTTTCACGTTGTCCTTGGTCACTTTGTTTCATATAAGCCAAACAGCATCTTGTCTCTTTTGAAGTACTGAGTTCTTGATGTTTTTATCAGCTTTGCCTGAGTATTGTTTTGATGACTCAAGGTGCTCTCTTGGAGATCAGAACTCAGGTAATTAGAAGATGGAGTAAATAAAAGCAACAGATAGTAGATCCTATTTTAAACTTCAGCTACTGCAGCTTCTGACCATCAGGAGCCATAGTATAATTTCTAAAATTGCACAATGGCACAATTCATACTTAAAATTCCATTTGTTTGAATTTTAAAAAACTGTGAAGAAAATAATGTTGCTGTTGAAGCCAGACTTCCATCAACTTTCCATTTGCCACTTCAGACAGCAGTAGGATCTTCCCTGGGATTTCTCTTCTACATACTGAACAAACTAATTTCTCTTGGCCTCCCCTCACAGGGCAAATGCTCCAGTCCCCCTCCAGACCCCTCTTCCTGAGCCCCTCCTGTCTCAGTGTCTTTATTGTACTGGGCAGCCCTTTCAGTTACACTTAGTGTGTTGTTCTCTTCCCTCCTTTGGATTTCTGAAGTTGTATTAAAAGAGATTTTAATATGCTTATGCTGACTCTTAGCTATGCAGTGTCTGAAGTGGTTAGATTTCTGATTTGAATGTTTATCTCTCCAGAGTTTACTTAGCCATTGCAGTAGTGATGCACCTCTTCTAAAAAAAAACTAAACAGAACAAAACCTCAAACCAGCCAAAACAAACCAAAAACCCCAAACCACCACAAAGCCTAAACTAAACAAATGAACCAAAACAAAACCCCAAACTTTTTCTTTTTGTTATTTTCCCAAGGGAAAGCATTTATAGGCTGCTGCCTCAGACCACCCCAGAGAACGTGAGTAAAAACTTCAGCCATTACAGCATTGATCCTGCCACCCGATATCCCAATATCAACGTCAACTTCTTGAGGCCACAGCAGGTAAGTCACAAATGGTGCTTCTCAGTGCCTGTAATCTGCAGTGTCTTTCCTCAGGTGAAGCTATGCCAATGTTTTGGGAACAGACAGTGATGTGTGCATAACATGGAAGCAGTGAAAGGCAGATACATCAGCCCAGAGTAGACTGCTGTACTTGAACAAATTCCTTTTTAGGAACTTTTGATTTGGTAATTTTAATCGTGATGTGGTACAGGAAACCTATAAATTTTTGTGTGCATGTGCATTTTCTTTGTAATAATCCAGTCTAGCAGTCTGTCATTGCAATTTGGTATCCACTGAGCAGCAGCAGTCAGCTGGGCTGTTCAGCACTGATGAGCTGATCCTTGCTGTTGTGAGGTTCTTGGGGTAGGATTTCTGTTGCCTACGTGTACTTGTCTTCCTATTTGTACCTTCAATGTCTCCTTATTGTCTGGTTATTTCTGTATGTATCTGGGGTGCATGGCATGTCAATCATCTTAAATGTTTCTGTGTCGTTTTAGGTACGCCACTTGTATAATACAGGAGACTTGAGAGACATTCACCTGGAGATAGAGAACTTTGTGAACTCCAGGACACCAAAGCTGACTCGAAATGGTAGGCCTGGCTGCTGCCCTGTTTGTTTTGGTACTCTGGAGCTGGATCAGTGCAGGAACTAGAGAACAGCAGGGCTGTAGGGTGTTATTTAACCAGTCTCTGCATTTAGAAAATGTATCCAGTAATTGTTTTGTCAACAGTCTGAGCTTACAATTTTTCAAGTTTCCATTAGCATGGGAATTTATTTTTGCTTCCCTGCTTTCCCTTGTCTTATAATGCTGTTAACTTCCTAAGCGTATTTGCTTGTACAGGCAGTTCTTTTCACCTCCTTTATCTCTAAAAATGTCCTTGCTTAAAGTGCAGAAGCCTGGACTGAGTTCACTCTAACAATAGACTCAATTCTTACAAACATAGCAGAAGGTATTGCTTGTGCAGTCTTGCATGTTCCTGCTTTGCTTTTCTTAATCTCATCTCTCAACCAAATGAAACCTCACTTTGCTTGCATTATTCTGAGAGCTCGATGCCTTGTGATAAGCATTTCAGTATCTGTCTACTTGTCTCTAGCCTGAGGGGTATGTCAGTCTTTCCCTTTTGCACGCCTTGTCTTGGATGCCCAGATAGTGTTTTGGGATTCTCAGGGTGCCTCTTTGCTGCTAAGCCTCCCTTTCACTGCTGAATAGCTGTGTAGTCTCTGCTCTTTGCCCTGCAGCCACGTCCCTTTGGGCTGTAATCTCATCAGATCTTCTGGTGAGACAAGGTCAAAACAGGTCAGTGCTTTTAAAGGAAAGTTTTCAAGGGAAAAGAAGAAGTTACAGAAGTACATTTGTAGTTCTTCCTCTAGAAATGGTATATCTGGGCTCTACAGAGCATTGCTACTGAATGTCCTTTTGATCATATTTAACAAGCCTTTGCAACTGTTTTGTATTTCCTGGGGCTCTTTTACAATGGTTAGGGCGAAAAGGCTGGCAAGTTACAACTTAGATAATTACATTTCAGCATATTAAAAATACTTTCTTGGATTTAAAATAGGTATGATAGTACTTTTAAAAGAAAATAACAAATCTGTCTTCCATTACCCATTGTAGAAGGAGTTTGTTTTTTACATTAAGGTTTTGCTTGTTGATTCATGGGGTTTGTGTTGTGTTTAGAATTTGAGCAGTTGTGCATTTCTATTTTAAAATGTGCTGTTTTTTTTACAGAGTCTGTAGCTCGCTCTAGTAAATTGCTCAGTTGGTGCCAGAGGCAGACTGATGGATATGCTGGTGTTAATGTGACAGATCTCACAATGTCATGGAAAAGTGGCTTAGCTTTGTGTGCCATTATCCACAGATACCGTCCAGACTTAATGTGAGTAACTGGCTGCTTCAAATAATTGGGAAGGGCAGGAAATTAGTGGTATTTGGAGACAATAATATGGAGCTTGAGGCAATGCATTTGTGATTTATGAAGAAATGGATTGAAGTGAATTCGATTAAACTTGATAGAAACCATCGTCCAGTGATTCAGTAGAGGAGTGGAAGGTCATGATAGCTTAATGAATTTGAAAATAAATGTGTTGTCGTTTTCCCTTCTGGATGATTTGGCAGAATTAAGCTTCAAATTGGTACTGAGAGGAAAGCATTATTGACTGACAGATTTTATGTGTGCAGTGAGTAAGGAACAGTTCATAGCTTCAGTTAAGTCTCTTGTGAACAAGTATTGGCATGGACCTTTATAAATTTCCTGTTTAACAAAGCAACTCTTTAAAAAGACTTTCAGGCTGCTCTTTTTAGAAGTAGTGACCCACAGCCTAAACAGAGAGGTTGTTGCTGTTTGCACCCTGACTTGTTGGTTGGATGAATGGCAGAGGTGTCCTCTTCAGTGATATATTGGGTAAAGCAGTGCCCAGATTCTAGAATGGGTAAACACTGCCTGGAGAAGTGACAGTAGCAAAAACTCCAGTACTTTAATCTGAAATGTCTCCAACTTCCCAAGGGGACATCAGAAAAAGTAAATTCTAGAAGTGTACTGGAAGACATAATCCACTGTAAAACATACTGAAAAATTGTGGAGTTATTCCAATCCATATGCACTTAATTACTTCTGTATTGGTGTACTGGAGTTAACCTGAGCTACACTGTTTAATAGCTCTATAACTTGAGGAGAGTTCAAACAGCTTTTAAAATGGTTACTGTAACTCTCTACAAGCTATAGCTTTTTATATAGTTATACAAGCTTTGGAAAAAGCCAGCAGGACAAAATTATGGATCAGTCAAGAAAAAAAGGGGCAGAAAGTGAAGATTTAATTTAGTTCTAAGCACACAGAAGATTTTATGTAGGGGAAAACGTACAGTCTTCCAGCAAAGGAGGAAATGAAGATGTATTTCAGAGGGTAATACTTTTTAAGAAGTGAAATCTAGGTTTGTAGGAGGAGCAAACAAATTTTAGAAGAATACATTTGAGCCAAAGATCACTGTAATTAAATAGCATCCACTTTGCCACATTGGTGGCAAATAAATTGAGGTTTCGAGTGGAAAAAAGAAGAGATGGATGCCTGAGTTCTTTCAGAAGACTGGTTTCTACTTGATTCAGTGCAAGGCCTCTTTGTGCCCTTGCAGAGACTTTGATTCTTTGGATGAGCACGATGTGGAGAAGAATAACCAACTGGCCTTTGACATCGCCGAGAAAGAGTTTGGAATATCTCCCATTATGACTGGAAAGGAAATGGCATCTGTTGGAGAGCCAGATAAGCTGTCGATGGTGATGTACCTCACACAGTTCTATGAGATGTTCAAAGACACCATCCCCTCTAGTGGTAAGCAGTTTGGGGCACTTCTGTCGGATTTAAAGGCTGCTCCAGGGTGAATGTGTGTGCTTCAGTTGCCTTCAGGCTGCTTCTGCATGAGCTCAGAGTAGTCACTCACTGTAGCTTTACCTTACAAAAAGTTGACTTGTTACTGGTGCTGATAAACACCATGTTAGCAGCAGCAGAATAAAGAGTTAATGTACAATAATGCCCTCAAAAGTTCTAAACTCACTTCAGCACTACTAGATAAGTTTTCTGCTTTCTTACTATTGTTAGGCATTTGTTTGTCTTAGCTAATGTTAGGTGCCTTGCTAATATTTGTTAAATAGGTAATTTCAAAACACCAGCTGAGTTTTATACATATTTACCATCTGTGAATGGTGAGAATAACTTCAGGTCAATTAGGAACACAAACCAGCTTTGATTAGAACTGGAAGATGTAATTACCTAACCCAAATCAATATGGCCAGCCTTTAAATATTGATAATGTTGTTACAGATCTTTATTACTGATGGTCTTAAGTCACATGTATCCCTCTGGTGAGGGGAAAAAATTGGCTTTAACAGCCTTTTAAAGTATAGTATGTATCAGGTATTATTTCTAAAACTCTGGACTGTTTCTAAGAATAATGATGATCATGTTCTTTAAATCATGCTCTCTAAATAGAAAAGTAAGACAGTATCTCTTATGGGTGGTTATAAACCCTGAGAGAACTGTTTTGGGCAAAATGAAAAAGCAGAACAGCTGAGAAAGGTATTAGTTGTAGACATCAGTCATTTTGTACAGAGAATTTACAAAAAAGACTGCTATGTTAAAAAGTATCAGTGAGTCCTTGTGTTCAGTAACAACACCACAGAAAAAAACTTGGTGGAATCCCCTTGTTCTGCTTGTTTTCCCTAACAGACAGCCTGGACCTGAATGCAGAAGAAAAGGCTGCCCTGATTGCCAGTACCAAGTCTCCTATCTCCTTCCTCAGCAAACTGGGACAAAGCATCTCTCGGAAGCGCACTCCCAAGGTAACCAGGCTGGCAGCACTTGTGTCTGGCAGGCTGCTGTCCAAGCACTGGCACTAAAAATGCAGGTGCTAGTGTGTGTTTGCAAGGATCATGTGTTCACCAGCTCCTGGTGTGGGACAATGCATGACATTTGTAACGGCAAGATTGCATCTGGAGTATGTACTCACAGTGGTGCATTTCAGTCTTAAAATCTTAGCTCTGTGGTAGTATTTTGGCCTATATTTCCTCTTGGAACATAGCTACTTGCTGAGTTTTCAGTGATTTGAAAGTGTTGAAGAATTGTGCAATTGAAGGTAAGAATCCCCTAAGGAGTATCTAGGAAAAAAAACCCTTTTCTTAAACAAATGAGCACAGTGAATTAAATAAGCTTTGCAACTAAACTGATTAAATACACTGATGACAGTTATTTCAGCCCAGAAAGGTATGAGAGTTATTTTTGTTTTCTTTCCCCTACTCCTTCTGTTTTCAGGACAAAAAAGAAAAGGAGCTGGATGGTGCAGGAAAGAGGAGAAAAACCAGCCAATCTGAGGATGTAAGTATTACAGTGAGAGGTGTCAGGGAGCAAAATAAATGGTAGGTACCTTGTTCCCGCTTCAGTACTTTCATTTTTTTATATCCAGGCAGGGTTTATATAGGATTTTTTAGATAAAATTTAATTCTTCAGAAGTTACACTTTCATGGTATCTTTAGAGCAAATGTTTTACTGATGCTTATGAAAGAATACTACGTAACAAATGAAATATTGCAGTTCCCTGATGTTCTGTTTTTATTGCAAGTTGTATGGTTTGAGGAGGACATCAACACTGGAAACTTTTTAGTAAAGTCATTTAGTAAAGTATTGTCAGAAGTTTCATGCATATTTAATCTTTAGCCTTGATTTGTGCAAAAAGCACCCATTTCCAGTATGCCCCATAAGGCAGTCTTTTAAATTTAGTGTTTGTAGCCAAGTGGGTACAGGTGAATTCAAATTCAGTGCTTTGAGTTTGTTGTTTGCAGATGGGCCTTTGGTTTATGTCAAGGCCTTCTCAGAGGTGTTTCAGCTGAGGTCTTTTTGGTAGGTAAATGTATCAAATAAGGTTGAAAAGATAAGTAAAGCTTAACAGAACATCTGACAACTTGCCAAAGGAAATTAAAATCTGAGCTTTTAAGTGAGGCTGAGAGATTTGTTACCTATAGTGTAATGGAGTAGAAAGGAAAAGGTGATCTGGTTGTGTCTTGTTAAATTTTGATGTCACTGATTGTTAGGAGGACCTCCCACGAAGCTACAGAGAAGAAAGGCCCACACTGGTGAGTGCCCTGACAGAGAGGAGAATTGATGCTTCCATTGGGAATCAGAACAAAGTCAAGTCCATGGCAACCCAGCTACTGGCCAAGTTTGAAGAGAATGCACCAGTGCCGTCCTCAAACTTACGAAGACAGGTAGGAGATGGATAATAAACACCTTCGTTTTGGAATTGTAGAGGAAAACTACAAATAAAAGCATGCATTCCTCAAGACTGGGTGCTAGTGTTGCTTTTCTACTTCAAAGGCTCTCCTAGAGAAGAGTGAAGTTTACCCAAAGCTTAAAATTTACAAGTACAGGGTGGAGAAGAACTTCCTAAAGAAAGTCTATTTCTCTGTTATTGCCCTTATTATGTAATCTTTCACAAACATATTACCAGCAATTTAGTTTCTTTTATAACTACTATTGCTCTTTAAAAGCTTTCCAGGAATGTTCTGCTTCTACTGTTTAAGAACAATAATTTAATTTCTGATTTGAACGTTTTCATATCAGGTTACATCTGTTTGTTCTTGTGAACTGTGATTAAGCTTTGTACGTGTATGTATGTGCAGCAGATAAATGCCTGGGAGTTTCTTGGCAGTCAGGATGTTTGTGTCATTCCAAGTGAGGCTCCTTTGTTATCCAGGATGGTATCTGAACTGTTACAACTGCAGGGCAGTTGTCTTTGAAGTCAGATTGAGTCACTTGGAGCTACTGCTGGCAGCACAGTGTCAGCAGGATGAGGCTCAGTGTGGTTTAAGTGCCCGAGTCCTTGCTCTGCTGCATAAATCCATCTCCACAGCTTGTGCCAAGCTCTGTGATGCCATGGCCACGTCGTGAGTGGGACCTGACCTGGCTGCTTGAAAGCCAAGTCAAGTTTGTCTATGCTACACTACACATCAGTATCAGTAGTGTAACATGATCACAGTGGTGATGTCTATGCCACCTTTTACCAATCAAATGTTTCTTCAGCTGCTGCACATTGGCTGGAATATGCAGCCAATGATTTGAAGAAACAGTGAAATTAAAGGAAAGGTCCAAAAATATGTGAAGTTTCCCATTTTTTGATGTTTTTTTCCTTTTTATATTTTACTTGCTAAATGAATTCCCCCCTACCCTATTTTTTTTTTCTTAAATGTTTGTCTGTCTTATTCTGTATTCCATTCCTATGGCTTTCTTTGAGTTTCCTTCACTATTTTATCTTTCCTCCTTGGTCCCACTTGCCCTACAACCTGCATGCAGCAACCTGTCCTGCCTTACCAAGAGCGTGTTCACAGCCAGCCATCCAGCAGACGAGAGCAGGGCCGGCTTGCCCCCATACCCCAGTGGAAACAGGTAAAGAAACTCATTCTGACTACAATGCATTGCCTGCACCCAACACCAGCTATCACTGTTGTGGTTTTAAGCCAGCCCTTTCCCAGCACCTTGTCTGAATCCATTATTTTAAATAACTTCCAGTGAATAAAGTCAGTGTGTCCCTTTGGTAATGATGCATGGTTTAATGTTTCAAAAATATTTGGTCAAATTTGCCCTCCCCTCTTATGCTAGTTTCAGCTTACCAAGACTTTCATGGGTTTTGCAGCAGGAATTTTTGCTATAGAATTTCTAGATTCTTCTGTTAGAAATAAAGGAAACATGTAAACAATTATGGAAACTCATGAGGTAAAAGATGTCATACTGTCTATGATATTAAAGCTGTTCCTTGGTAGAAATAGTTAAAGTGGTTGTCAGTTTTGCTGTTCCTCTGTGAAATCTTAGATGTTCTGTAGTTGCAGGAGACTTTACTGTGGTTTCCCTTTCTTTAATGACACTTTCTTTAATGCAGCTTTCCTTGCCAACTTCTCACACTTGTTGCATTGCAGATTCCTGTGTTACTGTGAATTCAGTAAATTTTAGGTTTTCTTCCACAGAGGGGTTCAGAATAGGGACCAACAGCAGAAAAATCAGCAGGTATCAAATTTTATTTTCTCTCCTGTGTTTTGGCCCATTATCACTGCTGCTGATTTTCTTTCAGCCATGCACTTTCCAAGGCTAAGGCTTCTGACAGATGATCTTTTCAGGCATTTAGGGTTACTTATCTCCCTGGCTTCCTCCACTTCCACTGTTTCCCTATGCAAGTGGCCTCCTCCTGTTTCTGAGAGTGCTCAGAGGTATTTTGCTGACAGCCATAATTTGGAGAAACATCTACTTCTTTCTGGCTGTAGTTTAATCAGAGCATACTTTGGAGTCAAGAGGAAGAAGATGACACTGGTTTGGAAATTCACTGTTCTTGGTGAATATGGATTCATGGTGATCTTGATGTCTGAGGCATTCAGCACAATTAATGCTGCATGTCATGGCTGGTGCCCTGATCTAGAAGATTTCTCTTCAAGGAAGAAGACCTAAGCCCAGGG
This sequence comes from Monarcha castaneiventris obscurior, assembly GCA_026261815.1. Taxonomy (NCBI): domain Eukaryota; kingdom Metazoa; phylum Chordata; class Aves; order Passeriformes; family Monarchidae; genus Monarcha; species Monarcha castaneiventris. The sequence continues at coordinate 16,095,364 of JAMPIT010000884.1, forward strand.
GAGTTGTTGTCAGTAGGATTGTCAGGGTGCTTTTGTTCCATGACTCAGTGTTTGTTCTTCTACTTTTTGTCTCATCAAAATCTTCTTTATAGGCTAATGAGCACTTTGAGATGAATTCACATCATTTGTGATTAAGGCAAATTTTATTTCTCAAGAATACTTAGCAAGGGGGGAAAAGAAACCTGATGCAAAAAAGCTGTACAGTATTGAGTTGATGAGCACGCTTATATTACCTCCTAGAAAAAGGAAAACTGGATTGCACTGGCTGTCTCTCTCTGTTCAAACAAATGAAGTTTTATGTTTTAGCACTTGGAAAATACCACATTCCTGCACCCTTGAGATTTATATTTGTACCTGTTACAGAAACTTGATGAAGGCGTTATAATTAAGCAGTTCTAGTGAAACACAAAAGTTCTTGTCATCCTTTTGTCATTGACAGAAAAAAAGGATAAATTTTTATTTCCTGCTTTTATTAAGAGGATTGTTCTCCTCACCAGAGAGGAGTTTGTTGTTTTTGTTTGTTCTTGTTTATATTTGCACTGCACAACTTAAAAGAAATTTTAAAAAAGGAAGAGAAAATCCTTCTGCTCTCCCTCGACTTCGATAGCATCTCTGTATAGGAAGCAATTTAGGGCATATCTTTGAAAAATCTTTCTGTAACAGTTTTACTTTCAGAGGATTTAAATTTTTTTTTTCAACACTGGCAGTGATTGCCTTGTGTGGATGATTTCCCTCTCAAGATTTCATGTGGAGATGATCTTTCCTTGATTGGCTTTATTGCGTCAACAGAAGATGATTGATTCCTGGGTCCAGATTTCTTGCAGTATTTGCAGTGGTTTTGTAGTGAAGCAGTGTAAAACTGGGTCTCACAGATGCAAAATCTGCAGGGTGCTGTAGGCTCAAAACTCCAGTTGACAGGGTCCCTGTTGCAAAGGTTCCTTGCAGTTTGGCTGGGGAAGGGAAGAACATGGGTTGCCTTCATTCAAAAGCCGTGGACGTGCACAGAGCCATTTATTCTTGGCTGAACAGAGATCAGCTGAGACCACTGGGCCAACCAGCTAGCTTTGCCAAGCCTGGACAGAAACCCCTCCTGCAGGAAGTTGTTGCTGAAGCAGTACCTTGGCTGGCTGCTGAGATTTCTGGCTCTGGCAGAACCCGGAAGCTGTGAGACTGCACCTTTTGATGGTACTGGACTGGCCTTCTGTGGTGACATTGGGCACTCTGGCTTTTTAGCTCATCCCTGGGTGCCAGACTGCCTCCAGGGAGCTGCTGCTGAGTACCAGTACCTGTCACTGCACCTCCTGTAAAAGATTAGTATTGCTTCTGACAAGTCTTTTGGGCAGGATGTGTTTGCTAGAAAGAGCTGTTCATGAAGCTTTTGGAAAGGTTTCTCTTTTGGCACGGGTGTTGAAGTTCATGAGCAGAAACTTCTGCTACAGGCTGAATATATCACATAGCAAATACTTTCTAGTAGAGAGTGCTTTGAAGAGGAGCAGTGCAGCTCCTGAGGGGACAAAGGGGTGATGTGTTACTGAGGGAAACCACAGGTTGCCTAATGCTCTTACTAGCTGGCAAAATGAAGCTGAGATCCTCTCTTTGGGAGAAGGGCAGTTATTGACAGGTTTGGTTCTTATTGTCTTCTGGAAACTGCATAGAAGAGGGAAGTAGACTGAAAAAGCATAAGAGTGTTTGCAAGGAAGAGAGTTACAAAGGAAATGGTCTGGGTTGGATCCACGGTGTTGATGGGAAATTTGTATATTGCTTGCTAGTGTCTGTCAGATGGAATTCCTTAGCTTATCAGTTTAAATTTGGAATCTCACTATTGACCTTAATTAAGAGGTATGAAGTGAGCAGTGAGCTTGTAAGGCAGGATACCTCTGTGTGTTGTATAGGTGGGGTAGGGGTGGCTTTCTAAGACAGAATTCCTAGAAAGAGTGAAATCCTGGCAGAATCTATTCTGAAGCAGTTTTTACTTTCATCACAAGACCTTTAATGCTGTCTTTCTTGCTCTTTGGAAGGTATTGCCTTTTCAAGGGGGTTAAAAGCCTCTCTGCATCCCTTGTGAATTGGATTATAAAGTTTGATCTATTGAGTTACGCTTTGAGGATGTCGACCTGTGTTGCCAAAATTGGTTTTTTGTTCTTACGTGCACCACAGCAGCATCTACTAATGCACGAAGGTACTGTGAAGTGAATGTGCACAGTGGAAATGTCTGTAATTTTTTTATATGATGGTATTATCACCTAAAGAGGCTGGATTGTGTTTCATGCTGTGGTGGTTAGTCTCCTCAGAAGAATGCCTGCTTGTGTAAGAACATCTTCCATCGTGTGCTCTGTTGCTTTCTGAGCCACGTTGGCTGCTTTTGGGAAAGAGCATCTCATCTGGGATCATGAAGCCATTGAAAGCCATATGATCTTTCCAGAAGAGGATCTGACTGGGCATGGTGTGAGAGACAAGCCTTTTAAACTGAATTTTGCCCTGGATTTCCAGACTCTCAGCTTACAGCTTTCAGTAGTCTTCTGCTATAGTTCCAGAGGTCTCCTGTCGGCAGCAACTTCTGCATTTGTAATACATAAGCTTAAATCACATTTGATTTGTACAGAGGTAGTTGTAAGATGGAGATCCCATGTCTTTTGGTGCACATCTTTTCTTCCTCTGGAGATCTGCTGCTTGTTCTTTTGAGATCATTCCCTAAAGTGTGATAAAGAGCAGTAGTACAAACTTTGCAGTAATTTTGTTGAAACTGTGATTTTTGAAGATAAGAAATGACCACAGACAGCAAGAGGTGAAACCTCAACAGGAGAGAACTTACAGCACCAATGATTTCTGTAAATTCTGCTTTTTTGCCTTAAATTTTTTTATTTAAATCTGTTGATTACTTTCTGCTTTCCTGCAGTCATCATTTTCTTTGCAAACTCAGAAATACATTCTACTGCAGGACTGACTGAACACATACTTCATGCATTCATGCAATATTATATTCTGAGATCTGCCTTGCAAAGATAAGCAAGTTTGTGAAAATTTTGACATTTGAAATGCAAACTTGGCCTGGACAGATGAAGATCCACGAGCAGCTCTATGGTTGAGAATGCTGCCATACTTTCAGTTAGAAATTAGTGACTTCATAGCTAAGCCTTTGAAACAGCATATAAATGTTCCTCCTCCACTGCAGTGCAAAGTCACATGCTTTAGTTTAAGCTGCTTGTAGCATCTGTTTGAGATAGAGGAGTGTATTATTTATTTGTTTTGTTGAAAAGGAAGAGAGCACCCAAACAGATGTTAGTGCCAGCTCATCTGGAAGGGCAGTAATAAACATCTGTAATATCTCTATACCGTGTGCAGTTTTTTGGGGACTTATCTAACAGTGGCTTTGGGTACACAGCATTTTGTTTTTTCCCAGTGCAACCATTTCCAGATAGGCTCTGGTGAGAACTCAAAAAGAAAAATCAGGCAGAAGACACATTAATAAACAAGAAATGGTGGAGAAAAGGCTGTGCGTGGTAAGGAGCTACAGCACTAGAAGGATGTGTTTTCTGGTGTGTTAAATTGAGGGCATGTAGGTGCACTGTGTAATATGCAGACTATTAGATACAGCTACTTTTTATCTATAAACCAGCTGGATTTCTCTTCTAGTAGAATATAGTACATTTTGGGTTGCCTGAGATGGTGTAATGTCTGTAAGTTACAGAGGAAGGATCTGAAGCTGGGAACAGAACACTGTGAATTGTATTACTAATGAGCTGCAAGCAAGAGTAATTAGGTCAACAGGATGGATATTTTTAAGCATTGCAAGGCACAGCAATAAGTAATTTTTCATGAAGCAAAGAGAGCAGTCCAGTTGTGCTATGGAAAGTTCCAAATTTTGCCTTTAACTGATTGTAAGACCTTGACTCAGAATCTGTTGGTGTAATTGCTGATTGATGCAAGTCTGTGTTTGCTGCCTGCCAAATGTGATCGTGTGGCTCTGGATAAAACCTTGGGTCTCTCAGCTTCAGATACACCGTGGCTTTAGTTCATTTGAGAAAGGTGTGAGCTTAGGATCATGGTCTCAGTTCATGCATTCTGGCCTTTCTCACCAAACCACTGGTAATGTTACCTCTTTTCTACCATTATTATGATTTTTTTTTTCTTTTTCTGTTTTAAAAAAAGATGAGGCATAAGGAACGTTCTCGGACCTGCCCCAAAAAAGTGATCATGCTTTCTTCTTCCACTCCATCTTCCTCTCCACCGTATCCCAGGCAGCAGGTGATTCCCTCTGCATGCTCTGTCCCTTTCTCTTCATTGCTGCTTGTACAAGTGCCTAGATCAGTTACCAAATAGCTTATTTACAACTACATTTCCAGTTTTCTTTCACATGCTGATAGGGCTTTCTCAACCTTTTAGGTTAGGAAGATAGGGCAGCACTAGCTCACTGGAAGCATGAAGAGTCTCCACTGGAGACTCTGAGATTTTGCTGTAGGCAAATTTTTAATTACAGTAGCCTTTCTCAGTTTTGAGATGCAGCAAAGTAGAAATAAAATGCTTGGAGTAATGCAGGGAAAGAAAATTAAACTTTGTTCCATCTCCACTCTCCGTTTAAATAGGTGTGACTGAAAATTTGCCCTTGTATCCAATATAACTTTTTTAGGGTTGCTTCTATGAAGTGGTTTTTGAGTGTTGTAGTGGCCTGCACATGTCCACTGTGGTCCTTCTGTTTCACCCACACCAGGCTCTTGTCTCACAGGCATTTTGTGTTCAGTCTGTCTGACTTTGACCCTGGAGCAGTGAGAGCTGTTCTGAGCACAGTTTGTAAATGTGCATCCAGATGTTTGTGCACGTATATTTGTTGTCCCAGTTAAATATTGCCTGAAACCCTTTAATATTTGTCTTCTTGTATATTGTCATTGTGTTTCTTTGAGTTGAATCCTTTTAAATTATTTGTTTCATTTCCCTACTTTCAAATGTACTTCTTGATCAATCCTGAACTAGAGGTCCTGAAAAGGCAGTTGCAGTTCCATAGAGAGAGAGGATTGTACAAATTAATTTCCCCAGAGATGGAGCACGTTTCTTTGCTGAGCTCTTGGATACCTATAAACTCTGTAAAGGAATATTACCTTATAAGCAGAGTATTATACCTTATATTTCTTATAAGCAGAGTAGACAAGTTTTATTCTTTGGCAGCAAGTTTGACTTGCCTTATTGCTGTGATTTCTAGAATTGTAATTACATGTTGCAGTTTACCTGGGGTAATTATTGTCAGCCTCCAGGACACACATTCTTTGCTGCCTCTGTGGTGTCTGCAAGATAGATCCGGTCTGCTTACTGATCCCATTTGAAAGTGTCCTAACACCAAAGGGGCTTGGTTTTCTGCCACACTGTGGTCAGCATACTTTGCAGGAAGGATACAGGAGTGGACATCTAGGTAGAATGGGTGAGGAAAGCCCTTTCCGTTAGCAAAACCTGCATTTAAATTGCAGTGTAATGTTACCAGATGATGTGACAGCTAGCTGCCTTCCTCGTGTCAAAATCCTTTGAAAATTTAGTTGGATACATTATATGAGAGAAGAAAGTTTTCCCCCTGAGCTTACAGGTAGAGGGATGTTAAATGTTAAGGCAGTTAAACGCTGAGTTTTATTTTCTAATCCATAGTGTGGGATTCATTTTCCATGTAGAGGAATTTGTTTTCACTCGCTAAGGACCTGGTAGCTCTATATTTTGCTTCTGTCACCTCTCCAAGTGTTTGTTTGTCCTGTGTCTTTTTGGTTGCCTAGTTCAGTCATGAAAGCCAGCTACTGCCAAGTGTATTTTGACCATTTTCTCTGTTGTGTCCTGTAGAAGTTTTCCTTCTTTTAACTCAGGAATTTTTACCCTCTGTGCTACAGAACTGATGTTACACTCAGTTGAGTACTCTGCTTTTGGAGGCACTCTTTTTCCTCTAGGAATGACTTTTGTTTCCCTGAACTTGTCTTGGCTGAGGCCCCATAGCAAGTCAGATGGATCTGTGTCCTTGTTACACTGATGTCTTTTAAAACTTATAATTCTGCTCTTCTAATGCATTTATTCTGCCACTTCTTTTAAATTTTCCATCTTCTTCCTTTGAACTAACATCACCATATGAGTTATACTGAGTGTCTTACTATCTTTATTGCACTAATTTGATTACATTGTGGTACTATATTGTTGTTTATTGACCTAATATGAATATATACTTCTTTAAAAATTCCCTACAGGAGCCAACTTCTTATTGCCGGTTTTAGAATATTCTTAATAAACTGTTCTGCTCTTGTTATGGCTTCTTTTCTGCCTGCATCATAAGAAAAATCAGATAAAGTGTGTTCTGATTAGGAAGTTGGTCTGTGATTGTTTTTAAGCTCATCATTTGTTGCCTGCAGAGATTCAGGGAACCTGGTGCCGGCTATCCCGGGGAGCAGAGTCCCAGACAGGAAAGGGTAAAGAGCATGAACAAATGGCATGGGTGCTGATGACACAAAGCTGTGGTGGGTGTGTGCAGCCCAGAGGGCAAATACAGGGGGTGGTGATCACACTTCTCCTAATGCTGCTGTTAACACGCTGGGACTGCTGGGAGTCAGTCAGGAGTGATTCTTCCTGTGTGATAGCCACATCAATGCATAACAAGCCTTCAGCAGCAGTGTGCTATATGCTTTTATTTTGCCCTAGGTCTAGCACTTGAGCTCTTCTCGTTCTTCTTTTTCTCTTACACCTCTTTAGTGAAGTTTGCTGTGGCTGTAGCAGAACAAGAAGAGTTATGTTTTGTGCTAATTCATGCGAACATGGTTGCATTGTGTTCACTGCTTGCTTTCTGGATGGTTAAGCAACTGGCATTCCATCTTGCCTCCTACAGGCCAAAGTAAAAGGAAAAATGATGAGGCATTATTTAGCATAGAGACTTTGAAGCCTTCTTAACAATGAAATATTCAACAGTCCATCTGAATGGCTCAGTATTATACAGAAGCATGGGAAAAGAAAAAATAGGCACTCAAAAGGACTGGTTGATTTGAATTCATATTGACAAATTAATTGACATTCCAGTACAGCCTTTGAATGAATTAAGTCATAAATGGGAGCCAGCAATAAAACTGTTGCAACTTCCAGAATGTGTTCTAACAAAAGCCTCTTGTGGGCCGAATGTTTTCTGACAGGCAGTAGAAAATGAATACGTGTGTCTGCAATGACACAGAAGCCCACAGCTTTATAATAGGCCCCAGTTTTAGTGAAAATGATCCAGTAGGAAGGAGTAGGTGGAACGGAAAGCAGCTTGAAAGTAGAGAGTATTATTAATGCATCTGAATGGGAAAAGTGTTTCTTGTAAACTGGGTGTGAACCCAATTTTCTGTTCTGCACTGGAGGACAATTAGCAATACAGAGCAGCACCCTGGCATTCTTGACAGATCCAGCCTCAAATTTCTCAATGCACATGTTTGTAGTTCCTGGTCCATTTACTTTTGTACTCCACAAACAAATTAGCTGAAGGCTGTGTGATACTGCAGTGATATTCCTGCCTTATACAGCAGGCCACCTGCCAGGTCTTTTTTCATGTCACCAAATGCACCACACAACAGTTTAGGAGCATCGATATGAAAGACCAGAATAGCAGAGGTGTCAAATATTGTGCCTGGGGTGTATTGGCATGGTAGTGCAATAAGAGCAAGTAGGACAGTGAAGTTGCATAAGTAAAACTGGCAGCTTCCGTGAGTGTTTGATTTTGCTGTTCTTTGCTTTATTTAGACAGGCTCATTAAACATGCTCTCTTTGGCATGTGGGGTGTTTACTTCATGTGTACCACCATATTTAAGAAATTAATTCATTCTTTATGAGAACTGAAGTACATTACCCTAAAATGTGTTTCCATACACAAAATCTGAGAAACAAAGAAGTACAGGTTTAGATATTTAAAGGAAATCCTTGAGAACAGAGAACCATGAAGAAATAAACTGACAAATAAGGCTCTTTGGGCATGATAAAGCCACATTTTAAAATTATTTTTGATGGTAATGCCAGAGAGAGAGGCTATGTGCTTGTTTGATTTTGGCTGCAGCAGTCCTTGGGAGAGTTGTGAATAACAATTAATTCAACTGCTTTTTCTTGCCCTCCAGGGTCAAAATGTAACACTTTATTAGAACAGTAGATATTGGGGGGAAAAAATCCCCCAGTCTTCACAAGAGAGCTCTGTTACTGTTGTGCATGTGGATGTCCTACCTTGTGGCTGGCATTTTGGTGTCTCTTCCTTTTTGTGCTGGTTTGTTTACTTCCTGCCTCCTTCCTCGTCTCGCAGAGATCTCCTCGTTTGTTTTCTCATGACCAAGTGCCCATGAATGTTGAGCAAAGGGCATGTCAGCTGGCTGCCCTCCTGGAGTCCAGACGTGCACTGAGGCATCAGGTGACTACAGCCCTGCTTATCTGGTGTCCTGCAGCAGTGGGATTCTGGGTACAGGTGAAATCTGGGGTCAGAGAGAGAAAAAAATCACCAAAATATGATGACCACTGCTCTACAGTCATGTGGTTAAAACAGCTGTCAAGGCTATTTTGTGTAGTGTCTTTATTTGACTTGCCAGTTCTTAGCTGTCTCCTTGTTTGGTGAGTGACCCTTTCTGTTCCTCAAAACAAAATATAAACAATGAAGTAAAAAGCAGCCTCTTTACTTCTCAGAGTAAATGCTGAAAACCAGCTGGGCTCTAGATCAAGTCATCTCACAGTGGTCATTTAGCAGTCAGTTGCTCACAAATTTTACTTGCCTCTGGAAGCAAGAATATTCACATTTTCCAAGCATAATTCCTGGCTCTGTAGTACTACTCTTGTGTCCATACTTCCTGTGGAGTTGTTTCCAATGGCAGAGCTAGCAGTTTGTGCAGATTGTCTTTGATTCTGGTGTACACTTTGTTTTGTTTTGGTTTTGTGCTTAATTTTCTCTCCAGTCTGTTGTCCTTGGGATATGGGAGCACGCCAGTTTGAACTGTGGTTTCTTTGGTTGCTCGCCCCTATCTCTGTTTTCAGTTACCTTCAGCAGTGCTTGGCAAACTGCAGAGTGCTTTTTGGAAAGCACCATCTACAGAAGTGATCCTTTTCATAACTTACTGTTTTGAGTTAACCATCCCAAATCAAGCTGTCTTCTTGAGCTGGAGCATAAACAGTCCCAGAACTTTTGCTGGTGGGCATAACTTTGGCAAGCCCTACTGAAAAGAATTTTGTGACATCTTGGTCCCATTGCTGGGGTTTTTCAGGATGCCATCTTTTCTGATGGTTAAAATCACAGAAGCTGTTCTCCAAGAAGGAACAGCAAACCTTTGGCTAGATTTGAAATTTTGGGGACAAGCCTTTGAAGCCTTTGAAGGCCTGAGTAAGAAGACTGTTTTAAACATAGTGGCATGTCTTTGTTAATGGGTGCCATGACTTTTAATATCTTAAACATGGTTCACAGTGCTCGTGTGCATTTCCTTATTCAGTTGAAATGATGATACAGAAATGAATGTTGCTCCTACCTTTTGTGGTGCTCTCTGGCAATATTAAGCTCCTCCTGAGGGTGTAAAAGATTACAGCATTGCAATGCAAATATAGTAATTATTTTTGAAGTTGTCTTAATTTCTCTATTGTGCAGAACTGAAAAGGAGGAGAGACTGAGAATACAAAGTAGAGGGAAGCATAAAGTGGGTAGGGCAGAGAGGAAAAAGAGGAAACAGATGTTGGAACACTGCAAGCAATGATGGATTATGATGTGGGATTTAAGGGAAGAAAACAAGAAAAATAGTAAGAGAGAGAAGGCTGAGCAAAGTAAGACATTTTCAGAGAAGAAACTTGATTAAATGTTGATGTAGAGAAAATTTTTGTATGAGCAATTATATTTCCATAAATTGGGGAAATTGTGAAAGCCAAGCTCTTTTGCATTTTGCTCAGTAAATTTAATCTTGAGGTTAGCCTATTCCAAGGGGCTAGAAGTAGCTATTTTCATGGGTCATGCAGTTACATGACATTTCGTTTTCCTTTTTATAACTAAAACCATAATTTCTTTTTCAAAGAAAGCCAGTAATTTGTAATGTGCATATTTTTTTCTTAACAGACTATAATTTTTAGGAGTGCACCATTTCTGCCAGTGCTGTTTGTCTGATACTTCCAAGTTTTGGTTTTTTCCTATTTATATGAAGTATATCTTGGGAGATGGGCATAGTCATCCATAGAGATAATGACAAGGGTGTATTAGAAGACCAAATTTTGGGTCCTCCTGCAAGGAACCAGTTTTAGAAGGATGCAGGTTCTCAATCTATGATTTACTTTTGTCATTTGATAATCAAGATCAGCAGATTATTTTACATTGATTCATTCTTTATTGGTTGAGTGTTTCTAATCTGCTTACAGTAAATTTTAGGTTGGAAATTTGCTGTTAATTACTGGAAATACATACAAGCTAACTTCTTTCTCTTCTATCCCCCAGGAGAGCAGACTTTTGGTTTATACAGTTAAAATGTAGAAGAGGTCTCACATGGCCTGAAAGATGATCTTAGTGCCTTGGGCCAGTAAGAGAACAATGGGAGATACAGAAGGAGCAGAGGAAATTGATTTGGGGTCTTTGCCAGTGGCTTAGTTTGTTGGGTTGCAGGAGGCTGGACATCTGTGGAAGTAGGTAACTGCTTCCAAATGGTCCTAAATAATGTAAAACCTAATAAAGAGCAAATTAAGAATAACTACTCTGCCTCGCTAGGGAGAAAGTAAAGACACACCGGGTATTTTTGTCTAAGTTTTCCTGTAAGAGTCTTTAAAATGTTGTTCTTGATAGTAGCCAGAAAAGCCTGGGTTGGGACTTTTTTACAGTTTCTCTTCTCTCCTAGAGGAGAACGTGTATGATTGTGTTGATGTCTATTTTATGTTCTAGCCCGAGACTGAACCGTCTCGCCGATTCTTTGTTGACCAGTGGGAGCTCTCCCTTAGCCTCCGCTCTTCCAACCGCCCTTCCTCACCCTCATCCGACTCTCTCCGACAGGTAGCCCTCTCCTGAGCCTTCCAGGTGCACTCAGCTGCCTTTGCTTGCCAAGGACACCCCTCGGGCCACGGCCAGGCTGGCACTGCTTCACCTGCAGACCCTCTGTGCACATTCGTGCACAAACGAGAAGCCAGAGGCAGCCCGTGCCTGGCACGGCTCGGCTCTTGTCAGCCAATAAAGCAGTTTGAAACTAAATGTTTCTAACACTTGGTGTCCCTGAGAAGTTTGTGGTGCATCTCACACTCAAACCAGGGGTTTTGAGCACTGATGGTCCTTCTGGCTTTGCAGTGGAGCTTTCTGGTTTTGCTTGCTGCTTTTGTTGAAGTTTTGGGCCAAACAACAGAATGTGGTTGTGCGTATATGGTTAATGGACAGTGTGAAATAAAAAGTACTTTGGCTTTTTGAAATATCACCGAGAATTTGAACTAGTTACAGTTTTCCTACGTAAACAGCAGGAACTCGATTTGACCTAAGCTGGAGCGAATACTTTTCCTCCTCGTGAAAATGTTGCAGAACATTGTATGTCTTGAAGACTTTTGACCACAGGAAGAAAGATAAAATGCTTCACTTAATATCCATAATTAGGCCAGATTTGATATGTAGTCAAAAAGCAAAACAAATCAGAAACACACAGCCCCGAATGAAAAATTCAGCAAGTAAATTTCTCACACCAAATAGTCCAAGGTACTGTGAGTTAATATTAGCATATTCATTTTTTGAGCATGGAATTTCATATGTGATGGCAGAAATTTAAACATCCTGAAGGATCTGCAGTTGAAGGTTTCAGTTCAAAACTTGATCGGGGAAACCTCGTTCAGCTATAAGGAAGATTTTCCTATGGAAGTGCTTGATCTCTCTTTTAAGAAAACTTTAAAATTTAGCCTCAAAGGTCTCTGATCATTCAGAGGAGATGGAAAACTTGGCCAAATTATTATGATTGCCAGTTAAAAATAAATGCTGAAGAAAATTTTAGAAGTGAGCACCATTTTGAAGGTAATGTTTGACAAGATACGTGTCATTGAAAAGCAGCTCTGCACATATGCATGTGCACAGATGGAACCTGGAAAACTCTGAAAGACAAATCATTTGTTACTTCTTGCATATAGAAATACTGCAAGTGCTCTGCCTCTTGGAATGGAATCAGTAGACAGGTATAAATTCTTGGTGGAAATAAACCCTCATTACTGCAGTGACAAAGAGCTTAAGGAATTAGGACTGTAGTGACAGCAGCAGTAATCTCTGGCTGAGCACTCCATTTCCATAATCTTTTTCCCCAAAGAAGTACCAATTCTGTGATGAATTTCAGTTTTTGTGGTGCTTCCTGCTGTTCTCGTGTCTGAACTTGTGAAGGTTTTAAGCATTCCTAAAGGGCTAATAACCACATATTAAATTAGTTGTTAGTTGTGGGAAATAACTACTGTGCTTCAAGCAAGTTCTGCTATAAAGTAAAGGGGGTTTTAAGATACAGCTGTAGTCCTTTCCTTTTGTTATCCTTGGCATTTCACACTTGCTAGAAGCTGAGTGGCTCTCTGATCCTGTATTAGCTAAGGCTCCAGCTAGAAACGTTCCTAATGCTGCTTAGTGTGGAAAAGGGAAGTTGCTTGGCGTGCTCTTTGCTGCTCCGAGTCAAATCCATGGCGTTTGCAGTGTGATTGAGCTAGCATGGATGTAACCACCTCATTTTCTTAACCATGTAATTACTGCCAACGGTTGTGTTTCCTGTGAAAAACACTTCCTCCGCTCCTGCAGTGATTGAACTTGGCTTGCAGACACTCGTTTGGTACCATCTAAGGTAACAGCCAGCTTGCCTAGAGTGCTGAAAACACTGGAGGGTGTTTAGGTATCCAGAGTTATGGAGTCAATCTGTACCCATCATGGAGAAAAGCCAAGTCATAAAGCCGTGTTCAGGGTTGAACAAATACACGTTCCACATGTATGCAGGTATGGCTTCAATGCATTGGACGAGGCTCTTCTGTATTTCTCCATATAAACTTCTGCATATTTTTAGCACTGGAAGAATTAATATTTTTGAATCACTGTGAGTTCTTTAGTTAAGGACTTCTCCCTGCTCTGTGAATGCTCTGTAAATTAACTCTTTCCAGGTGTAAAGCATACAAATGCACTTGTAATCAGCATGTTGCATTAGACTATGTAACATGTCTTCTAAAAGATCTTTGTTTCTCATGTCAATTTTACCTGGAACCTAAAATCTTAACCTGTATTTAGCCTCATCCTTTAGAAGTGTCTATACTCAAGTTTCCAGGGGCAAAATACCCCACAGGTGCAAACAAGATCTACTCCCTTCATCATCATAGTATTTCTAGGACATTTAAAAAATGCAAAATGCAAGCCTTCCTGTCCGTTCAACAGGTGATCCCGGACTGTACTGGTGATTTCTGATGACACTGGCTTTGCTATTACTACTTGTCACTTCATATTATCCACTGTCTTGGCATGATTTGACCTCTCTGCACCTTTTCACCACCTAACCTATCATCATTCTAGTTATTTTTTTTAATTTGACTCTTTTTTTTCTTTTCTCACATCACTCTTGTTTTATTCAACCCATCTGGTAGAAGTATATAAAGATGTACACAGGCGGAGTGAGCTCATTGGCTGAGCAGATAGCCAATCAGCTTCAAAGGAAAGAGCAGCCCAAAACCCTTCTAGACAAGAAGGAACTGGTAAGACGATGTGCCGGCGATGACGCGTGTTTGTGATTAGATGTCGTGTAGATCTCAAGTTTTGTGAGTGTCCAGTTGTTAACACCACTGATGGAATCTGTCGTAGCTTTGTGAGAGATTTTTGTTTCCCTTTCTCCATCCACCCTCACTCTTTGTCCTCGTTTTCTTTGCCAAATGTTTTAATCTAAAAGCCAGTGTCCAAAGATTGTGCATAATTGATTGAGAAACTGTAACACTTCTGCACTGCTGCTTTCTGGAGGAGACACTGGTTTTTATAGCGTAGGTCTAAGAATTGCTGTTTGAGGATGTTCTAATAGTTTTGCCTTTCTTCATATGCCTCCTTAAGACACTGATTTCAAGGTCATCATTAGTAGTACTGGTGTCCACTCATCTACCCAGAACTTGTTTTACTCCTGATACATGTAGGCATGGCATCCTAGGACCCTTTTTGCTGGACAGCAAGGTTAGTTTTTGGTGTCCTGGTTAAAGCGGTGAGTTGTGTCCCAGAACAGCAGCAGCATCCAGGCGCTCCCGTATCCACGTAAACGAAGAGCAAACACACCCGTGTGACCTCGGCGAGGCCGGGCACACCCAAACTCAGCCATCCTTGTTTCTGTGCAGGGCTCGCTCAAGAAGGAGTTCCCACAGAACCTGGGAGGCAGCGACGTGTGCTACTTCTGCCGCAAGCGGGTCTATGTGATGGAGAGGCTCAGTGCCGAGGGCAAGTTCTTCCACCGCAGCTGCTTCAAGTGCGAGTACTGCGCCACCACCCTGCGCTTGTCCTCCTACGCCTACGACATCGAGGACGGTAAGGGAACAGCCTTCTGCCCACAGGGCTCCTCGCTCTCCTGGAAGCTCTTTTGTTGCTTAAAAATCACTTGGCGAGTTAGGGAAGAGAGTAACTTCCGTTCCCAAGATACCATCTCTCAAACTGTTGGAAATTCCTGTGGCCAGGTCGTGCCAGCAGCAAAGCGGCCGAGTTGTAGGAATTAATATACCATCATAACAGCTGCTAGAATGCAGGGAAACAAATAATAGCTGGAGGTTTTAAAAAGCTTTACAGGCTGAGTGTGAGGGCTGTCGCAGCTGCCGGCTGGAGAGTAAGAAAGACTCAGAGACAGGAATGCAGTCAAGAGAATGCATGGAATTATTTAATTAACAAAGGACGGGTTTTGATGTGTTTAGTTCTCTTAGTGTCTACCTAAATGGCAAGAGATTATTGGATCTCTTGCTAACTGCCTACCAGAGTGATTGGTCAATTCTCACATCGTTCATTCTCCTAGTCGAAATCAGAACAATTCTAATTATATTTGCAGGTGCAAGGTAGCAGACTTGGTTTACAGAAACCTTATCATGTTTTGCATAGTTCAGCATGAGAAAGACAGAGCTCTCATGAGCTACAGCAGAGAGCTGAAGAAATTCTCTTCTGAGGCTTTTTCAGCATCCACAGAGGGCTAGACCTTTTACTCTCCTCATTTGACCTTATTTAAATAAAACTCCTGAGTGTTTAATACCATTTAAGAGAAAATAACAGGTTGGAGAGAAATGTAGTCAACTTGTTCTTGAAGGTGCCACAACTGTCCAACTCTGTATGTTTATTTTAGACGTAATAAAATAGGAACTTTCTAATCAGGGGCTGTGATAATATCTGTTTATATAGAAAAAATGGAACTTCAAAATTGAGTAGAGGTAAGTTAGTGTTAGAGAGTGTTGTTGCGGTAGTTACTGAAGATTCAGTAATGACTCATTTTCTGTATCTGATTGACTAAGGAGGAAAGAATATGATTACAAAACATGCTGATGCCCCAATTAACAGCATCTAACATGCTAAGAATTCAGGGAAACTTAAGACATAACCTACAAGTCTGAGAAACCAGATAATATGGCAGCAGGTGAAATTCAGTTTATCAACAAAGTGTGCATATTGAAAGTAATAATTTAAAACCATCCATCACTTGTGATCAAGAGTAGCTATGTATTGCAATCTTTGCTTGAGCAGTGATTGACAAAAACATCACAGTTTCTGAAGAAAATGTGTGAGAAAGTATTTCAGGTAAATGTTGATTCACATCAACAGGTATGCATTTATTTCCTTCCACAGCTGCCTATCTTTAATCCAATTTCAGTAGGAAAATAAGTGCAAAATGGTGTGAAACTAGTGACAAGTTAGGTGCAAAGGATTCTATTTGGGACATGATTGTGTAGAAAACAAAATAACAGGAAAAAACTGTTAGTACCAGTAGTTTTCCCCAGTGATTGAGGCAAAGATGAAGTAAAAATTTAGTGAAAACTCCAAGATATTCTACTGCAGATTGAAATTGATAGGTATCCACCAGGTAGATAACTAGGAAGCATAACTAGGAAGAATCCTTTAGTATATACTGGGTAGGAAAATGGCTGTGGAAACACCATCTGGGTTAAGGGGCAAAAAGAACTAAAATTGTGTATTCATGATGCATTATGTAATGACTTTAAGTAATGGACTTGGTGGGTTGTGAAGAGTTGAGGAAGCTTAGAATCATCAAACCAGACTCCCAGTGAGGAATAGAAACCCCTTTATTGCTTGTCCGGAAGGTCAGCAGACTTGGCATGCAAGTTTAAAGGGGCCAGTGGTAATTCTGAAATCAACTTATAAAAGTAGCATCTTTGTCAGAAATCAAAGTTGGGGAAAAGTGTTTTTTGAGCCCTGCTGTTATTTTGGGCATTCACAAGTAACTGAGTATCTGGCTGTATGTTAAGCAGTAACAGACTGAGCTCCTCTGTCAGCTGTATGGGCTGAAACAGTTTTTACCACCAGATTTTTAGTGATTCCCTCTGCAAGCAAGCTTGTGTGTGCAGTTATGGCCAGATAGTTCTCAGTGAAGCAAACACAAAGCTTGGAGTTTCAGCAGGCTCATAGCATTGATTCTGAACTATTACATGCCTAACAGTTCTGTGTGTCCATGAAGCAGATATGGCTAAACAGATATCTGTGGTATCCTATCTAATGTAATCATAGCGAAAATGTAGCTTATATTTCATTCTGAGTTTTCTCTGAGAGGAAAAAAACCAAAGCTATGCACACATTGTTGCTGTTCATCTAGCTGTTTGAGCTGATAAGCATTCTGCAGCTTTCTGCAGTCAGTGTCTGGTTTTAGGCTTCAAAGTCTGAGAATTTTTATGTGAGAGCTTTTCGATTGTTGCTCATTTCAGGCAATCTCAAAAAGCACGTTTTGGTAAGAGTAAATGTTACAAAATACTTATCGAAGAAAAGATTTCTGGAAAGATGTTTGTCACTTTTTCCATCATAAAGCATTGTGCACAAATACCAGCACAGAGAAACTAGAGGAAGAGGCAGAGGTCAGAATATATGTTAGGAATGCATTAGCAAAGCTCTAGGAATGGGGTAGCAGTGGAGGATGTTATGGGCTGCATGTGTCAAGCAGGATACGCTGGCAAAGGTACAGTGGGAGATAATTATGAGGCATCAATGACAATCAAGTTTGCTGCTTTTATTAGTACTAGTAGTATTTGTATTACAGTATTGCTAATGCTGCTTTGTCTTCCTGACAGTGCTCAGATACCAGTGAAAAAAAAACCTCTCTAGACTTCTGGGGTGTTAGTAAAACCAGTAGGATCACAAAAGGTCTTATTTGTGAAAATGAATCATTGTCCTTCCTACAAGTAGCCACTGTGCATTTTGAGAGATGGTTCTTTGGGAGTTAACACTGTCCTCTCCCACTTTCCTCTGCTGGTTGTATTCATTCTTGCTTTTTCCAAAAGTGCTTCTGCCAGCTTTTCATGTGATGATGTCTTTGTTCCTCACACACTGCCGCATTGTTAGCATGTGATACCACACAAGCCTCACAGCTTTGCTTTGGTGTTTGATCGGATTTTCAACTAAATGGCTGTCAGGCACCCGATGGAAAGGAGGCCAGTTACACGGGGAGAGAGCAGGGCTGCAGCTAAAACTTCAGCCAGTGTTTGCCTCTGCATATAGTGGAGAGCTTACAGGGAGCAACGGGAGTGGCAGCAGAAAATAAGTTGCAGTGAGATGGACATGTCTTGTGTGCTAAATTCCTGTGTTCCTGTTGCTGACCATCATTTGTGTTTTATCTGCAGGTAAATTCTACTGCAAACCTCACTACTGTTACCGAGTCTCTGGTTATGCTCAGAGGAAGAGGCCAGCAGTGGGTCCTCTGTCAGGAAAGGTAACTCATTATTTTCATCTAATGTGCTGTGTTAATAGATTTTGATTCTTAACATTGAGAAAGTATGTGTGATGGTTCGGAGTTTTTTTTTCAGACAGGAGAAAAATTCAGAGTGCATTTAGTTGCTTTATGTATCATGAAAGCTTGCAGTTCAACCAAATTTTGTTTAAAAGCAGTTCCTCTTTACTATTCTTCTTTCCATGGTACTTATTATGAAATGATGTACTATCCCATTCAAAACAGAATTTTGATTTGTTTTTCTTGTCAGCTGAAATACTTTCTCAGTCTATGCTGAGACTAAATGAATAATGTTACCAGTTCTGGTTTTGCTTTGTTTCTCCGTGGTTTTACTTAAGATGAAACAAATTGTTTGCATTTCCTTTGAAACATAAAGTTCTACCCCAGTTGCATAAGCTGTGAAGATCCCATGCCTTCCTTTCTGAAGGTTTGCTGCGTGTTAACAGGAACCTGCATGAAAAGCCAGAATATCCCCTTTCCTATGCTATCACAATAGAAGCATTTGTGCTGTAAATATAGGATGAAGAGACACTGTGTAATACAGAAAAGTCCCTCAGCTTTTGTCATAATCCAAGGCACTTAATTTTTCTCCTCAAGCCCCTTTTCAGTATTTCTGAAAGCTACATGCTGGTTTCTTAAGTTCTGTTAAGCTCACATGATGCAAACTGTCCTTTTCCCTTAAATTTTATTTTCCGTTGTGCTAGCAGCGGTGCTTGTCCTTCTGCCTGATTCTCAGGTTTTATTAGTACAATCTGAAGCTGTACTCCTTTTTGGAAGGATAATGGATCCATCCCAATATGTGCCCTACTTCCTGCCAAAAATAAAGACTTAGAATGGTCCCTGTTTTATTTCTCAGAGGAGCAGACTTCAGGGATGTTACTGCTTTGACTTTCTTGGATATCCAGTTTGTTTTTCAGAGGTTTAATAAAGCCTCAGATTGAAAAGGAACGTGCTTGTTTTCAACCCTTGCCTTATGTGATGGTTACGGGGTATCTCAGTTGCAAGCTGAATGCCTTCCTAGCTCAGCATGTTCAGCACATCCAGCAATTGCGATTTTAACGTGAGTTTAACTTCCCCCACGTTCTTGCAGGACACCAAAGGAGCTCTGCAGGACGCCATGGCCAGCGATGGGAACGGACGGGCCAGCAGCCTCCCCGCCTCAGCAGAGAGGGCCCCAGGTAGCTCCGCTTCCTTCTTTGGCAGGGTGGTGCAGTACTCGCTCGGCCTCGTGGGCAGAGTTAGGGTGGTGAGCCAGCGCCTGCACAGCACAGTCTCCTCCATTGGGCACCATGTAGCCCAGAACCCTCTGGACTCCTTTTTCATGTGTCAGCTGCTGGCGTTTGGGGTTCCCTTTCTCTATGTGCAGTCAGAAGTTCTCGGGCAGATCCTAGGGGAATTCTGTGGGCAGCCTGCTGACCAGTAAGGATTCGTGTGACCCGACTTGGAGCTGTGTAATTCGTTTGGTTTTTTGCGGTGCCATGTGAATTTTGTGTGTTACGTGGAAATCTCTATATATTATTTTGCACTGTGGCTTTGGGGCCTAGATGTTCTCAATTCTTTCAAGGACATTATTTGAAGGAATTCTGGGAAAACACAGATGCTCAGTTGAGGGTCTCCTCTGGGTCAGCCCAGATAAAAGAGCCCTGTAATGTATGCAGCTCAATGTTAGTGAAATTAAAAGTTTTTCTGAAGCACTGGATTAGCTCACAAACTGGATTTCTGTGTTTTCCTGAATTCTGGGTGTGGTTTCTCGTTCTCCCAAGCTTCTCTTCATTAATCTGGTACTTGAATGGGAAAGATCCCATTATCTCTGGATTGTGCCTCCTTTGGAATTCTGGGTGTCTGACAGCTAATGGGATTGGATTCCTTTAAACCCCTTGAATTTCATGGTGCTGGCAGGTTGTGGTGCTCTTCCCTCTGCCAGCATCTGTGCTGCTCCTGGCCGTGGCTTTGGAAATGGGGTGGTGAATGCGTGTGTCTTACTGTGACGTAGTTTTTCCTTTTAACTTGAAATTCTAATTCCTTCTAACACGAGAGAAGTGTCTGTGCTACAAATGCTCGTTGGCCCAGCCCCCAAGTGCTCATTTTGTGATGTCAGAAAAAGGAAGAAATATTAATTTCTGGTGCTTGTTCTGTAAGACTCTGGATAAACTAAATCAGCTGCTTTTAGTAAGAGAACATACTTAGAGCGATACTTTGAGGAAAGAATGTTTTCATAGTGCCAGTTGAGAAGACCTTGACAACACAGGAGCAAAAAAAAATCATGGTGTTATTTGACTTTATAGTATTCTACAAGTGTTTCTAAGATTGGAACTGAATGCAATCTGACAGAAATTTTTTCTTAGTGTGTGCAGTTGATTCTTGGAGTGTAGTTACTTTCAAGATTTCCTCTTCTGTATGTATGTAATTTCCATATGGCAAAAGTGAGAAAAGGGAAGAAGGTAGGGAAGAATGATATTTGCAAAATTCTGTGGACAGATGTATTAACTACAGCATTTTTTGCATAACTGGATAGATTTAAAATTGCTTTCTCTGGAAGTGAAAAAACTTTAAGAATATGCTCCAAGCTACACAAAGTAAAGATGAATAGAAAAAATACTTATTGATGCACAGGGCAATTGATGTGAGAATAAGATATTTAATGGAGTGAAGCTGTAGGTGATGAGAAGTGGAAGGAGGAGATTTTAATTACGTTTATCAGTTAGTTTATCACAGCAACTGCTGGCAGAAAATCTCCTTTGATTTAAGCCTTCCAACAAATCAAATTGAATTACTTTTACAAAGGAACGTTCAGCAAGTAGCACCTAAATGATCACTAAGTAGAGCAAACACTAGGGCATAGTTTGTGATAAACTGCTGTAAACCAGATGTAAGTCAGCTGTAAATCACGTGTCCTTCTGTAGTGGTGGCACAATCCTGTAGCAGCACTGTAGTACTTCCAGAGGGGTAAGATGGAACAGACACCATTTTGTCTAATGGCAAAACTTGAAATCTAGGGCTCCTTCTGTTTGCTTTCTGCTGTTTAAAGCAGTGTATAACTGTAGCATAATGTTTAGAGCTTTTGGACCTTTTAAAGCTTTGCCCCTTGCAGTGCCCAAAGTGTATCAGGACACCCTCAGCTTAGCTGGGTCATGTTTCAGGCAGTGTGTTGTGGTGCATTCTTGTGTGTGCATGGCAGGAGTACATTCAGTGGTAGGAGAGGTGAGCAGTGCCTCTGTCGTGCTAAAGAAACACCTTTAGTGGCTGAGTTTTGTTTTCTTTGTGCAGTATGATTTAAGTATATCTTGGAACTACTGACTTAGCAATGGTTAAGAAGCAGGAGGAGACTAAATGTACTTTAAAAACAAGCCACAGTGGCATTAAAGGCAGGTCAGCTCTCTGTTAGAGTAGCAGCCATGTCCTATAGGTGCCTACCTTCAGCTCTTGTTCTTGCTGGGTGGATAAGTCAGGAAACCTGTGGTGGATTTTACAGTTATTTATGGTTTGAAAAAACAAAACAAGCCTTTTTGAATTACCAAGCTTACCTATACAGTGGAACAACAGGATATTATTCCTAAATAATTAAAAGGAGTCAGTAAGATTACATCTCAGTGTAACTCCTGAATTTAAACTCTTTGTGTAAATGCTTTCTTGCAAGCTTTCACTGTAGACTAGACAAATACCTCGAGCAAAAACCTGTCTGAGAGGGAGACAGAGGCAGAGCTGTTTCCAAGCCTTCACTTCACCCATCTGGTGACTCACCTAGTTCAGGTCCTACATCTGAAAGTGTTTTACTTCCTTTAAGGCAAGTGCCACCAAATGGAATTTGGCAATAGCAATTTCAGGCCCTGAGGTCTGAGCTAATCCTCAGTAGTGAGGTAGGTCTTGGTGTCGAGTGTAAGTTGCCCCTAAAAGGATTAATTAAAAGCAGAAAAGCGTGTAATATGCTCAGGTTTGATATTTGGTGGAGATGTAAAGAAAGTTGAGAAGGCAAAGGGAACGTGCACAACAGTAACATCCATTGCAGAATATATAAAAAGCCAGCCATTTTTAAATTTTATACCTGAGAGTTAAATTCAGCCCTGAGTTACCAAAAGTGCCTGTTTCAGGGAGCTTTATGGTGACTCATGCAAGGCCTGCTTTTTAGTTGTCATGAAATCCCAAATGGATGTAAATTGCATGGGTTTTCTCCCTACATTCACTGCCCCCTTTGCTGTACCACCAAATCTTTTTTAGCCAGCTTAATGCTTAAAATATATTCAACCACAAAGCAGCCTTGAGCAGGTTTAGTCAGATGGGGTGAGATTGGTCACAAGAAGCCCTTTCTTGTGCTGTGTCACTAACCTGCTTGGCATGTATTAACTTTGCTAAAGGTGTCAGCCCCTCCCTGGGTGGCCTTTACTGTGTTTTGTCCGTCCCTTGTCCAGTGATAGCTGCAGGGCTCAGTCTGTGATCAGCGAGTGAGGTTTGCACCCTTTTGGTGAGGGGTTTGCAGGGAGCCATGGCTGCTGCCCTGGGGCTTGCAGGGCAGCTCCCAGCGAGGTAATGGCCACCCTGGCTGCTGGAATCCATCCGTGTGGGAAGTGGCAACAAGCTTTGGAGCAGTGGCTGCCATTCTCTCTGGGAAAGGGAAGTTGGGGACAGCTCTTACTGTGCTTTTGGTCCCGCTGGACTGTGGCTTGCTTGTCGTAGATTCTGTAACTTTCTCTGTACCTTGTCTGCCTGTTTTTCTCTATCTTCTGCATTTGCCTTTGTGCCAAAATGCTGCTATTGCCAAGAAAAAAAAACAAACAAAAAATTTTTGTTTTTCAACTGTCTCTCCCTTTGATAATCTGTAACTGCTGTGTCTTGGATTTTTTTTGAATATTATTTACAGTACTTTATATGGTTTTAATGTGCTTTTAATGCAAATGCTGTTCTTCTGTTTGTTCTAAAGGTCTGTAAGAATATATTTCTGAATTTTCAGCTTTCTTGACAGATGGACTTGGAACAGTCTTTACCCCATCAGCTTTATGATATGCTCCTTGGGGTGATGTTAGCCAGCAATGTTTTGTTGTAAAATATTTCCCATTTCAGGCTCATGTTTTCACAACAATGCATTTCTGTCCCTATCAGCAATAGGAAGTTCATAAAGGAAAGACTGCCTAGGGAAACTCATACTTGTACAGCAATAAAAGGCAAGTCATGAGATCTTTTGCTATAGTTACTTGACCTGTGAGAGATTAAGAAATCAAATATAAGCGGTAGTATGAAAAAACTGACAAATGCAAAACAAAGTGGAGGTCCTAGGACTTCTGCTTTAATGTCACATAAGTATATAGTGTATGTGGTATAGGTATGCAATCTGAAAAGTTAAAATCCGCCTATGGATGTGCCTTAAGTGTTTTCAGGGAGAAATACTCCGAGAAAAGCCCTTAACAATAGACCCCTAAACAAGTACTGTTGTATATAGCAAGCAATAGACATGAGGAAGTTCTTTAGCTGACTTGGAGAGCTAGGAAAGAGTGGCTGTTTCCTCTAAATGTCATGTAAAGTACATTAAATTTTAAAGTAAATTATCTGAGCCACATTTGCAAAAGGATCTTAAGTGTCTGTACAAGTGTAAGGAATATTTTTGAATACATCCAATATTTTTTGCGCACAATTCAACTTCTGTGTCTGAAAAATACAAATATGTATTTCTGTTTAGGAATAAGCTTCTGATTCATAAACATTGTCTGTTGTTCAGAAGCATTGCCTCTTCACCCTTGTGCATACATTGAATATGCCTTACTTGTGAAAATGATTTAGCTCAAAGCAGTACTGTTTGCTGTGCAAACAAACATCCTCATGAAATCCTCTACTTGACTTCATTTCATTATTATTCACCTTTGGGTTTTGTTCTTGCTTTAATTTGGTCTGGTTTAACCATTAAATTACAGAAGATAACAGCAAACAAAGTCTGTGACATGACGTTCGGTTTGAGGTGCCTTCATTTTAAACCACTGAGCATTTACAAACATATCCCACTCTTTTCCCTGCCAAAAAGAAAAAATAAAAAGGAAAACATTCTTAATTCAGGATGCACCACCAAATTGGGATGAAAGTTATTTCCTCTACTAGCGTGCCTTGAATGTTGTCTATTCTGTTTGGAGGAGCCATGGTGCTGTATTAACAGGACATGGCACATGGTACTGAACCCTTTTATTGGGGTGTTGTACAACTGCAGAGAGATCTGATGGGAGATTGGTTTCTCTCTGGAACATTTACAATCCAAACTTAAGAACCAGACCCAGTGTTTTTGGAAGCTGAGGAGTGTGTTGGGGTTGGCCAGTTAGAACCAGGGTTCAGTGCCCCGTGAATCATCCCTCAATAACAAGCCAGGAATCTGTTAGGATAAGTGCTTGACTGTTCCCAGTCCATCATGTTCCTTTTCAGTGTTCTTACCAGGATTTAGGTGGCTTTGGCATAAAGGAGAGGAGAATGCTAAAGGATCAGCTATTTGAAGCCCAGAAAATTTGGAAAGGGAAAGGCCTTGGGATGGGAAGGTGAATTGTTCTTAAGAGTAGGAGATGCAGCTGACCTGATGGAGTTTCACTGAAAAATCCTGAAAAACATTTTGAGGACTGAGAAGGATATATCCAAAATAACAATGTGCTGAGTTTGTGCTCATGGCTGGATCCTGCTAAGAACACTTTGTCTTGGGAGTAACTGGGCTCCCAACTCCTCCTCTCTCTCTAGCTTTCAAACCTGTAGACTTGTGCCACTGGAATATTTGTTGTTTGTATGCGTATATTCTGAAGGGTGATATGAATTTTTCTGGGCACTTTTAAGAGCTTCATTGAATGTTTTTGTGTCTTAGAAAAGTAGTATTAAGTTTGTGTGCAGGAGTTGGATTTTTTTTTTTAATTGCATAATTAAAATGTCTGGGTTTTTGAGAAGTGGAATCTGAGTAATACTATTTTGAGATTGTTTCCCTCGGAGTAAAGGAGGGACTTGTGCATAAAATAAGTTCAGTGACAGATAATGTTCAAGTGAGATGATTTAGTGCTCAGAAAGGCTTCATGTCTCCACTGTGTAGTCCCTTTGAAGACTTTGATTTATGCAGTTGTTTTTAACCTGTTTTTGTTTTGGGTGTGTGTGTCTCTGAATTATGTAACACGTGGTTTCCCTGTTGCTGTGAAATTGAGACTTTTTTGTTCAACTGTGTGAAATGTTCAAGGGAATAAATTCCAAACAAACTTCAGGTTTCTGAGTTTTTCTTTGTCCTCCCCTTTGTCCCTCCTCTGGTTGCAGGTGAGGGATGCTGCAGGGGATACAGAATTGGGGGACAGTGGAATGAATAGGTCTAGCAAGCTCAAAAACAGCAGCCATTTGGGGAACTCCATGGCATGTGCCATCTGTCGCTGCAAAGTACCACTTTTCAGGCTCTTTCTGGATTGTGGTGGGGTTTTTTTAAATTTTGCTGTGATGTTGTGGTTTGCTCAGAGTGCAGGGCACACATTGCACAGACAGCATGACTTTGCTGTAAAAAACCTGCTGAGGACCTCCTTGCTAGATATTCTGCTGCTTTGGCAAAGCTGACTTTGGATAGATGTGCTCTCAGCATTGTGGTTTCACAGGTTTTGGTGTCTTTAGGAGGTGGTTTTGTGTGCCTTGCTGCAGGCCAGAGGCCTTTGTCTCGCTCTGTGAGCAAGGCAGTCCCACCCACAGGGGAACAGGGACACATAGTGTGACAGGTAAGAGCCTTGACAGGCTTTGGTTCCTCCTCTTGCTGCAGATCTGCTGCAGTGGTGGGATGTTTTGGTGTGATGAAAAGACAGAAAATGAGTAAATACTGAGCTTTGTAGCCAAATCCTGTGTCTCGTGTTGTAGCTGGACTGTTGTCTTTTCTGAGGAGAGCTGCACACGAGGAGGTGACCTGCCTTCCTCAGGACCAATAAGAGCCTATTCTGTGATATTCTCACCATGACAGACCTGGATCTCAGTTCTGAGCTGCATTTTCCTGCTCTCAAAAATATGTTGGGTTAGTCTACATTAGGGACTTGTTCTGTATTTTTTCCTCACATGCTTCTCATGCTTCCTGCTGCACCATCAGCAGCTAAAAAGCTTGTAACAGCAGATGACTTTTGAAAGTTGAATTGTGAACAATATTTGGCCAGAGTAATTACATTTAAATGGTAGTCACAGAACTACAACCACCAACCAGTTCTGTCATATGTTAAATTTCCTTCTTTGGAGGAAGGTAATTGCTTTATGCCTTTGAAATTGCCTTTAATTTTTCATTACTGTTAAGCAGTGCCAGTTTTGAGGTTAAGATGGGCCTTCACTTCTGAGGAGGAGCCATCAGCATTCAGTGTAAAACTTCATATGCTGGTGCATGAACTAGAAATGTCATTTTGATGTACCACTCAAACAGCCTCAGCTGTTCCGTGTCAGGAAAGCTGTTAACCCTGCAGCTACATATATGCTCTCCTGAAATTAAATGTTTGCTTTCATGAATTAAGAAAAAAAAAAGATGAAGGGAGGTGCATTTCCAGAGATCATCCCCATCAGAGTAGAAATCAGACTTTCTTGCTGTACCAGTGTAGGAAGCCATGTTTTCAGCTAAAACTTGGAGTAACCGAGTGCATCAGTGGTAGGAGAGACAATCCTCACCTCATTCTCCTTTAATTCCACATAAATACCTCTGTTTCTGTGCCTGTGGCTCTTCTCTAGTGTCATGACTTCTGTAACAGTGGTGAAAAAGTGTAAGAAGGTACTTCTAAAATAATGAGTGAATAAAAATTAATACTGATTAAAACAGAGGAGTTATAATTTTACCACCTGCTTGTGATCAGCAGCATAATATATTAAGGTATGTAGTTGGTGATGTATCTTAAAATGCAAGAAAGAAGGTGAGAAAACCAAATTTAAAAAAACCAACCAAAAAAACCCTAGCACCCAATCAAAAAAAAAACCCAAAAAAACAAAACAAAAAAAAAAAAAAAAACCAAAAAAACAAAACAAAACAAAACAAAAAAAAAAACCAAAACAAAAAGCCACAAACCCAAAACAAATAGAAATAATCTCAAGGGAAGGAATAGATAATCCAGAGTCAACATCAAAGCTGTTCTTCTGCTTGTTTGAAGTGTATTTATGGAGGAAGGTGAATTAGTTGCTGAGCTGATCCTGATGATGTGGAGTTTAGCTTGGGCTTTCCAAACAAAATTGGGCAGATGAGCTTTAAGGATGAGATGGCACTGCTGCACTCTGTTTAGTTGCTTACAGCTTCTCTCAAAAATGTATGTTTAGTCTGACATTTCTTATGTTTGCTGTCATCCCAGAAGGCCGTGTTTGCTTTTTTAGGAAAATTTCATAATCCTCCTTTCTGCTGTTCTAGACGTTTATCTCATGGCTTGAGGGTAGAAGTGTTTAAAAATAGGAATTTTTTACCCAAGAGATGTTTTGAATACTTTCAGGCTGATGTGAAAGCACATCAGAAGTGATGTGTAAGTTATTTTTGATCAGTAATAAGTCTTTTGGAAGCTTTCTTTCTGGAACTCTGCCAGATTTTTAATATAACTAACTACATATATAATTACAAGAATTTTCCTAGTTTTAGGGAAAAAAATCCACTAAAATGTGAAGCTCTGTGTTGCTTGGAATATTCAGTTGCTTTACAAGTTACACAAGAATATTGGTATAAATGTAGATAATAGAAAAGTATGCAACAGAATGAGTGGAACAGATGTTGAAACTTTTTGGAGTATGTGGATCTTTTACTTAAAGCAATTATTCCCCACTTTATTTTCCTGTAACTGCCAGCCTAAGATTTCAGCCTGTTCCGTTTACAGCACCTGATAATCTTGACATAAATGGTAGAAATTAGGTAAAGATGTGCTTAGTATCTAAATATATTCTGGGATCCAGTGATTATGGAAATCTGTAGGACGTTGCCACAGAAGAGATACAGTGGTTATTAGCTCAGTAGTTGAAAGAAGATAGCTGTTCACAGATGCTGTTTTGAATCTGATCACAAATTGAATAGGAACCTGAAAACATCACATTTTTATTATGAAATTACATGATAAAATTTTAAGTTTCTGATGGGTGGCTCTTTAATGATCAAAATATTGTCCATTATCCCAGGCGGAACTAGAAGTACCAGTTTCTATAAAAAATAAACAAAATTTGTACTGGAAGATTCATAGAATGAATCACAGAACAGTTTGCGTTGGAAGGGACCTTAAAGACTGTTCCGTTTCAAAACCTTGCCCTTGACAGGGACACTTTCTACTAGACCAAATGGCTCAAAGTCCTGTTCAGCCTGACCTTGAACCCCTCCAGGGATGGGGCATCCACATCTTTGGGCAATCTGTTTCAGTGCCTCATCCCCCTCACAGTAAAGAATTTCTTCCTGATATCCAATCTAAACCTACCTGCTTTCAGTTTAAAACCATTCTCCATTGTCTTACCATTCCATACCCTTGTAAAAAGTCCCTCTTCAGCTCTCTTGCTGGCCCCCTTCAGGCTGCTCTGAGGTCTCCACGGAGACCTCTCCAGGCTGAACAACCCCAACTCTCAGCCTTTCCTCGTAGGAGAAATGTTTCATCCCTCTGATCATCTTTGTGGCATCCTCTGGACTTGCTCCAGTAGATCCATGTCCTTCTCACACTGAGGCCCCCCGAGCTGGATGCAGCACTCAGGTGGGGTCTCAGCAGAGCAGAGCAGAGGGGCAGAATCCCCTCCTTCCCCTCCTGCCCATGGTGCTTTGGATGGAGCCCAGGACATGTTTGGCTTTCTGGGCTGTGGGTGCACATTGCTGGGTCATGCTGAGCTGCTTGTCCACCAGCACCCCAAGTCCTTCTCAAACCTCGTGCATCGGGCAGTTCTTCATCCTCCTGGTCCCTGCCTTTGCCTTCTGTGATTTGTGCCACGTGCCTGGAGCATTCTCCAGTGAAGATTCCACTGGTACTTTTGGGTGGAAATAGCCTTGGTTTGGCTTGGTGTGATTGGCACAGTGGGAATCACCTGTCTGACCCCTCGCAGTGAAATGAGAGCTTGCAGAGATCTGCTACATACGAGTGGCAAGGAGTAGATGCTACAACAAATAAACTATACAAAGTGTTATGTAGTAAAGATAGCAGAGGCTCTCTTTGTAACAGCATAAAAGGTGTTACTGTTTGGATTACAACTGGACTTAACCAGTCTTAAATAGCAACATGCAAGTTACTTAACAAAAATAAAGAGAATTCCGACTCAAAAAGTAGAAAACCTCATCAACCAAAGTCATGATGATTTTAGGATCTAGTATGTCCTTTTCTCTTTTTTCCTTTTTCTCCCTGCAGTCCCTGGATGTGCCCCATCCCAGGTGGTTCTTTGAGGTACCATACCTTGAATTGCTTCCAGAACACAATTTATGCCTGCAAAGTAATGTTATTTTATCGTCTTCAGCCTTCCCACACTCAGCTTCTTTCAGAGAATGGAAATGAGGCCAGGCAGCATAAGATAGAGCTGATCAAAACACCAGAGAGAGCTTTGACATCCTGGATGATACCAACAAAATGGAGAATGATTGGTAATAGGTTACTGACTTACCAATGCTCCTGAGTGATTCACAGGCTTAAAATCCCTACATAACTTACATTGTATCTCTAGTACTGGAAACCTGTTTGGGCAGCAGTAAAAGTGAATGCTGTACAAATGTAAAGATTTTTCTGCCAGAAGAGATGTAATAAGGAATATTGAGCTTAGCAGTGTTCCCTGGGGCTTGGATTAGGTGACCTAATACCTCCTTTCCCCTGATTCTCTTCTCCACCCACCAGTGACAACACTGGCCACTTTCCAGGAGTCAAAAATAGCCGTATTCCTGGGTTATCCTATACCTCTAATGTAAGGAAGACAACTTTTCTGTATTGTTAAACCATATACTGAACTCCTAACCTTTGTTCCATAAAGCTGCTACTTTGTGCATCTGCATATGGGGAATGCTATTTCTCAAACATAACTTACAGTATAAGTTAGATGAATTTCTGTTTGTTTCCAAGACATAAATATAAATTACAGATGACCTTGATCTTAAACTGGCTAATTATATTCACTTCTGGTTTCTTCCACTAAAAGCAGAGAAAGGACAGATCGATTCAATTGCCAGCTGTTTCTAAGCTCTGCCCTACTGATGCAGTAAGCAATTGTTTTGTCAGTGTCTGCTTTGGGAATTCTAGAAGTCTGTTTTAACCAAAATAGTGGGGGGAATGGGGGGAAAACATTGCAACACCCATAAAACAAATGTGTGAGTTTTCATTCAGTAGTCAGTCCTATTAATTTTCACTATTATGAAGAGAACGAGTTTCCACATTTACTGAGAGTATCTGAGAATGGAGAACTTAGTTCTAGCTGGACAGTGTGGAATGTGTGGAGGAGGACTTAACACCTTCATATGATTGTTTCTGGGGTGTCTGTTCCAGTATCCCTTGAGTATTTTAGCTGTCAGCTGTTCCTGTACACATTATAATGGTTTGGGGAGGGGGTGGCTTTCTGCTCCTCATTGCTTAGGGCAGCATCTCACTGATTTTTATTTCACGTGCTGTTGAATTAAGTAATGCTTTAAAACTTCTTGGTCAGCACTAGGAGTGGTTCTTTGATAACTCTACTGGGTACTTCTGCATCAGAGGATTTTTTGATAAAACACCTTTCTGTCTGTACAGCTTAATCTCCCCATTTCTCTGTTTAGGTCCCCAGTTTGCTGGGAAGAATTTCTAGATTGATGGTGTGAGGACTGAGCCTGGCATGGTAGCAGAGGTCTTGAGAATGTTGGTTGCTTTTCAGTTTAAGGACAGTTTTATTGATCAAGTCCAACATAACCCAGTTTGCATTTACAATTCCTGTATCAAGCTCCAAGGGCTTTGACTCAGTAGAGCACCTCTTCTAGAAAGCTTAGTTACTATTTACTGTTAGGATTGGTACATGTGCATTACAGAAGACTTTCAGGAGGGCTCTCTTCAGGTCTGAGCACATTTTGAATGCTGTGCATGGATACTGGGTATCTTGTTTGTGAATAGACTTTGTTTTTCTTATCATACCGTTGTCTTTGAATTCAGGCCTTTTATATTTAGCAGAGTGTGTTATGGATCAAACAAGAAACATCAGAAAACTCAAGATGTAATGGCTTCTTAGTACAGCTGAGTAATTCAGGCTTCCTGAGGGCTTGGGAATACCTTTGGATGGTAAGAGAGAAAGTTGAGGTGTGATATCAAAATAACATTGACATTTGATGAGTGCTAGTTGTGGTTTAATCCCAGCTGGCAACCACACAGCTGCTTGCTCACCCCCACCAGAATCAGAAAGAAAGTAAAACTTGTGGGTTGAGATAAGATCAGTTTGATAATTGAAGCAAAGTAAAATATTTTAATAACAATAATAATAATAATAATAATAATAATTGTCATGAAAATGAGAGGAATAACCCCAAAGAACAACTGATGTACAATGCAATTTGCTCACCACCCAGTGGCTGATGCCCAGCTAATCCCTGAGCAGCTATCAGTCCCTCCTGGCCAGCTGCCCCCAGTTTATGTTCTGGCCATGATGTTCTGTGTGTGGAATATCCCTTTGGCCATTTGGGGTCAGCTGCCCTGGCCATGCTCCCTCCCAGCCTCTTGTGCACCTGCTCACTGGCAGGGCATGGGATGCTCAAGAGTCCTTGACTCAGGGTAAGCACTGCTTAGCAACAGCCAAAACATGAGTGTGTCACCAATATTATATCACACCCAACCCAAAACACAGCGTGGTACCAGCTGCTAGGAAGAAAATAAACTCTATCCCAGCCCAAACTGGGATACTATGAAGTATTTAAATTCAAATAAATTTGTTCTTATGTCTGTTATGCCCCTTTTGTCTTTGAGGACGTGCATATCCAAATTCAGGGCATCCTACCAGGAAATGTGCAGTTCTGCAGTTCGTGATGGGAGGCTGTGCAAACAAGCACAAGAATGCACCAGATCTGCTGGGCTCTTTCCAGGGGTTTCCTGGAGAAATTTCCTAAAAGAGAAGATAAATGTAAAAGGGCAGATGAATCCAGATTTTAAACTTTGAACTTCTTAGTAACTCTTAAAAAATCCATTCTGTTTAACACCCTTCTGCAGTCCATTTAGAATTTCTATGTACATGGTTTATGCATCTGTTGCTGTGCAGTACAGAAATTGTTAACAGTGGCTAGATAATAATTTTTGAGAGGGTTTCAGAAGAAATCAGTTTCACTTATTTAAATTGAATGTCTTAATTGACTTACTGTTTGAATGTGTGCAGCATGTAACAATGAGCCTCGATACCAAGATTTCCTTTTTTATTGTGCACACAGTACTGGGCACTTCCTTACATCGAAGTGTTTTTTCTTGACTTAAAGTGAAGTTGAGAGTGAAGTGCTTGGCATTGTGCATTCTGGAGCCTGTTTTTGGCACTGCCACCAGACTGTTGTGAGATTGCCTTGCTGGTATTTAATCTCTGTGTCTGGACTTGAGCAGTGCCTCTGCAGTACTTACCTACTTCCAAAATAGGTTTGTTTTAGTATGCTAGTACTTTTGAGGCCCTTGGATGAGAAGTGGAGTTGGAATACAATCAGGCAGTTAATGGAACTGAAGTGGGTGAGGGTGAAACTTCTAGGAAAATCCTGAAACTCAGTGTGACCTAAACACAGATGAAAAATGAGAAGCCTAAAAATACTGCTGGATCTCATTTGCTGCCTTCTCTACACCTCAGTGATAATGCTTGCTGAATTGATAGCACACTTCAGAAACCTTATCCCAAAAGGTATTTCTTAGAAATTAATGACAAGGGAATATGAGGACTTCCAGCATTTCAAACTCGGAGCTCACTGCATCACTTCTAAACTCCCCTGAAAAAGTTCCCATCTTCCTTTTCAGTACCTGGTCGTAGGCAATCTGCTGCTGTTTCTGCAGGGGTTGTTTTGTCTGACACAGCTGTGTTCTCAAACAATTGTGTGGAGGCAGAAGTAATTGAAGTGTTTGGAAAAGACAAGTGTAAACAAACAGGTAGAGTGTTTCACATTACCACAAAACCACAAGCTTCAGGAAATCCATAATGAAGATTTTCCTGAGAGCACATTAATTCCTTCCCCCTTTTGCATGTGTTTCAAAGTAGACTCCTTCATTTGAATTTCCAAAACTCCCCAAGGCCACAGCTAAATCTGTGCAAAATACTGGACAAGAGATGACATGTAACTTAGATATTAAGATAGGAAGCTAAGAAAAGCAAGTCTAGAGGTCCTGCATGATTATTGAAAAATAGCTTCTAGTAAAACAGGCAGGTATTTTCCCTTTGGGAAGAACTCATTGTTCTCAGATTCCCAGTTCTCTCCTGCATCTTCAGCATCAAGTGTTGTGTCAGGGAGTGACCTTGGCAGGATCTCATCGAGCCCATGGGAAGAAGGTAATGGGGCAGGTGAATTGAGATAGGATCCTCTCTCAAGAGGAGCTTCTTGAGCCTTCCAGGAATTGCCAGAGTTGCTGGGATAGGACACACTCGTGCAGGCAAGGAGCGGTTCTGTTAGGAATGTTATCTCTGATCATACACTTATCATTTCAGGAGGCAAGCTCTGTCAAAGCTGAGATAAACAAAGGGCTCTGGCAGCTTTCATGCACCAGCAAAGCAGCTTGTCCTGTTAAGAAAAACAGTTCCCTTCAGATGATCTATGTAATGTTCATGGCCCACTGACTCTTCCAAAGTAAAGAGTCAGATTTTAAAATGTGTCCTATTTTGGATGTTGTTTGTGGGTTTTTAGCTGCTCAGCTGATTGTACAAGAAGTTACACTTGGCTTTGAGGTAGTTCCCTTCTCTGGGTAGTAACACAGCTTTTTTTTCCTGGCAAATGCAGCCACATCAGCCCTTTTTCTCTCTCCTGTTGCTGACTTTTGTCTCTGTGGGCCCAGATGCAGTGACCAAATAGAAGGTCAGGTGCTGGCTGAGTGCACTCTGCAGCTGTCTCCTGCAGCAAGCTACAAAACAGCCAGGGGGATACGGTAGATTGATTGGAGAGAGGCAGCTTTCCCCTCCAGAGGAACTTTTAAGTCTACAAGAACTGCATTGGAATAGACTTTGCCCATGCATTTAGCACCATATATATGTGAGGGAGGAATGAGAGTAGGCAATCTCTTGGTCTTATTTATATTTTTATTGTACTATTTTTATGGTGTTTTTTATTGTAGCATCAAATTAGTTGCTGTGAACTTTATAGCATGAAGTGGGGAAATTATCCATCATCTGAACACTTCAGTGATACCTGTGTCTCACTTTCATCTCACGTAAGTTTGTGAAGTGCAGTGCTTTTCCTTCTGACAGTTGAAGGCTTCATGGTGCTGAGAGTTGGCTATCAGTAGCATTTCTCTTGTTTCATGTTTGTTAACAACTTGGCCAGTGGCTTTGCAGACAGCCAGGTGGGCTAAATGCATGGCATCTTTTAGAAACAAAACTAATGTGTGAAGTAGACTAAATGGTCCATGTAGTGCAAATTCCTAGAAATCCCATGCTTTCATGGTAATCAGTGGAGTTTCTGTATCATATCCTCTGATGCAGAGCTGTTTTCTTGGCAGAGTGAGGTGGAGGGATGTGGCCACTCTTGCATCTCAAGTGTACAGTTATATAAATGAATTAGAGGAAATGCTGGAAGTGCCCTTCCAACTTTGAGATTTTGAGGCATGGAGTGCTTGTCAAGCTCACAGGACATCTTGGCTTGACCACATCTTTTTGCATTAAAGTTCAGGTTGATTTTCCATCTTTTAAGATTTTTAACACAGTTGCACTGAGTCACTCCCACTTAGAGCTTGTGCTGTGATAGAATTTATTTGATTCTCTGTGTACCACTTACACTGGGTCTTTGTCATGAGAAGGGCAGTGATGATTTGTGCTTTGAAAAACTTACCTGAAGGATCATGTATGTTCATGAAATGCAGATAAACAGATGTCAGCTTGATTTTCAGTCCTTCTCTACCTTACAGTGGTTGCTGCCAGACTTTCTCCCCACACTTGATATTGGAGTATTGAAACAACCTTCTTTTTAAGAACTCTATTCCATTTAATTTAATTATATGACAATTATTTTTTGCTTGGTTGGTTGGTTTGGTTTTTTTGTTGCTTTGAAAAGGCTGACAAAAAGCCCCTAAGATAGTTAGAAAACAAAAGGAGTGAAATAATGTCAGATGGATAAAAGTTCTTGTTCTTTGGTTTTCAGAGCTCTTTTTCTTCTTGTAAACTTTGTAGCTATGTCAGAGTTTGCATCAGAGGAGAATAAGTTAAAAACAGCTTGTGGAAAGACATTCCTGTTAAGGCAGCTGAGCTTGCTGATACCTCTGTGTGTATAAAGAGTTCTGACTAGTACAAACCCTTTTTTTATTTTATCACTTTCTCAGTATATTCCTTGTTTGTTTTCCCTGACCTTGGTGTTACAGTGTTACCCAGAGTCCTATGTTTTTTTCACTGTCAGCCAAAGTGGCAGAGCAAAATTCGAGGTCAGTTCCTCTGTTACTGTGAACTCAGGGTTGGGGAATGTAACAGGGGTTGCAAAAATAGATTTGGCCGAGTTGGTATCACCATCAAGAGAGAGAATGAAATGAAACGTGAATCCCAGTGAAAAAGGCAGTCCAGTTCCACTAAACTTTGCAAATCAAAGCACAGCAGAAGGCTTAGCAGCAGGAAATGGTGGAGACCACAGTATCCCTGGAAATGCAAGGCAGTGTTCCCACCTGCCACCTGACCAAGCTTATTTGTTTATACCATGAAGAAGCTCTGTAGCTCCAGCAAAAGGTGTGACAGCCACTTGCCCACTTCATGGGAGGGTTAAATCATGCTAAGGAAGAGAGAAAAACACTTCTGGCAGTTTTCTTTGAGATGTTATCTTTCAAGAGGGGAGTTGGAAATAGATGCCACTAATTATGTAAAGACCTGTGTAATATTGTGTGAGATATGAAGGTGGTACTGAGTGAGTAACTGTCCTGAAAAAAAACAACCTGTCAGGAATAAAGGCTGAAGTAAAGGAAACAAAAACTGTCTTGAAGGTTAAAATGTGTGAGGATAAAGTAAACGTTGCCAAAGATCATGCTGGGCTAGGCTTTGCAAAGGAAAGCAAAGCAAAGAGCTCTGTTTCTTAAGCATGTAAGTAAAAGCAAGGTAAGGGAAAGCAGAAGAGGATTCACAGTGAAGATGGAGCTGACATAAAATGCAATTTTATGTGTAGCCAATAGACATGGAAGCAAAAGAGTCAGTGTGCAGCAAGATTGGGAAATGAGGGCTAATACAGTGAAGCAAATGGTCTTTGTCTCAGAGGAGTGGAAGAGGTGTAAAATGAAATTGTGAGCTTTGTGGTAACCATCTGTGATTAAATCAAGCTATCCTGATGTACTTTGACTGTCTAATTCAGGCAGTGCTATGCAACCACTGGGTAACAGAAGTATGTCCTGCAGATAAAAAACTAGAAAGAAAACAAAACTAATAAAAAACTTTAACTCAGCCGATCTGAACAAGTACATATCAGTTAAACAGTAGGTATAACACCTTCTTTTAAGGAATAACTAAAACCTGCTAGTTCTGCAAGGGAAGTCCTTTGACCTCATGCAGGTAAGTGCTATAAAATGTGACATGGGTGCACCAGAGACTGGGCTGGACTGGTTTGACAGCTTTTATCAACAGCTGATACCTCCATGAGGAAAATTGTAGTGCATTTAATCAGTCTGGACTTGAGTAAAGCACAGGAATGCTGACACATGGAAATAATTATTGGAACTGGATAAAATGGGGGAGTAGTACATGAAGCGTGAGTAGCTAAGAAGTTGGCCTAAATTAGAGATGAGAGGTTTTATTAAAGAAGGAAGTAATGGGGTTGGATGTCACCTACAGACTGTGCAGTGTCCCAAAAGGTGATCTGGGGTCTGATCTTTGTAATACTGTGTCACTAAGGTTACCAGCCAAAAAAAAAAAGGGGAAAATATCTGCTAATGAAATTCAGTGCCAAAGCAACATTTCAAACCCTCATCAATGCAGAGGAGGACAGGCACAGCATTCACTAAGAACTGCAAAATGTTGCCAACTGTAAGATTAAACTTAGCAACGTAACAGTGGAAAGTACCAGGTCAAGCACTGAGAAGATGCTGAGAATTTTGGCTACCAACAAAGTGCTTATCAGTTGAAACAAAGAAGGAGAAAGATCTAAACGTCATAAAAGCCACCAGTATTATGTGGCATAAAAATAGGCAGGTGTTTTCTCAGCATGAGTCAGATGAGAGATTTGTGGTAGGGTTGTGTGTTACACTGATAAGGCCTCATCTGGAAAGCCACGTTCAGTTTTCATCACTCAGGTTCTGGAAATATTAATCCAAACTGGGACAGGTGCAGAGACCTAGGGGATGATCAGTGCACTGAAGAGCTTATCTTGTGAGAAGAAAGTTGGCTTGTTCAGCAAAGCAAAACAAAAGCATGGAAATATTGGGCTCTTTGAATAGTAAGCTGGGTAATGGGTCAGCAGTGGCATGCTATTCAAGCTAAAATATTACAATTTAAAAAATAAGTGGATGAAAGCAGGATAGAATAGAATTCATTGAGTGCTACTGTGAGTGAAGCTTCTCAATGCTTTTCTTCAACTGTCTTGTTCATGTATCCTTGCAATTTTCTGGGATTTTTGCTTGCAAATATCTCTGAAATTTTTCCCTGGGATTCATTTCATTACAAATTCTGATTGAAAAGTAAATCAATTCAAGTCTATAAAAAGTTTTGAAACTTGCTTCCAAGTGGGCCTTTTTCATTCCTTCCCTCATCTTTAAGTAGTAACACTATTGTCTTGCTCCTTAACTCTGTAGATTTCCCTTGGCTGGTAACAGTTTTAACACGCAGCAGGATTGCCCCATAGCTTTCCTACTGTGTCTCAGATAATACCTCCAGCCTGTGCCCAGGCCTTCCCCACTACTTACCACACAGACTTCATTGTATCTCTGGTTTCTGCAGCTAAAATGGCCCTGTTTCCTCTCTCGGATAGGACACTTAACATTCTTTTTAGCATCTAGTAGCCAAAACCACTAAGATTCCCTTTTGCAGTGTGGCTTCCCAGTAGTGGCGAACAGGATAATGACATAAGGTATTCTCTCGCTTTCTTTACCTCCCTCTGCCTTACGCCCCCCTTTTCTCCCAATCACTCCATTTCCTTTAAAAACGTGCAGTTCTGACTGTTGCCCCTGTTGTTTATCCCCTGGCTCGTTCCCAGGCTCCAGCGTGAACGGGCTGGAGGAGCCCAGCCTGGCCAAGCGGCTGCGCGGCACTCCGGAGCGCATCGAGCTGGAGAACTACCGGCTGTCCCTGCAGCGCGAGGAGGAGCTGGAGGAGGTGCCCGAGGAGACCCTGGCTGAGCACAACCTCAGCAGCGTGCTGGACAAGGGCACAGAGGAGGATGTGCCCAGCAGGTGAGCACACAGCAGCTTTTCCTACCCCCAGCCCAGTGGGCTTCGCCTGCCTTGCTCTTTTCTTTAGCTATTTACCGTGTTGCCCTTTCTAAAGTGTTCAAAACACACAGAAATTTCATCTTGTAGTTTCTGTTCTAAATAGCTTACTGCTGTTAGAAGACACCCATAGCACCATAATACCATGAGATTAAGTTCTAAATTGGAAGGGATTTTTTAAATTTAATTTTTCAATTGTATCAAAGGTGAGTCTTTTGAGCAAACAGAACCTGCATTCACATGTGTCGCAGTGTCGGACACGAACACGCAGACTCAAACAGCAGGTTGGCAGCAGGTCAGCCACCGAGCAGAGCGAAAAGGGGTCTGCCCACCTTTATTATCACTCTTTTGTACCTCTTTTAAAACAATCATACATTGGTGGATGAGGTTAACACCTCTAGCATTTTACAGGATAGGAACACAGTCTATCACCTTTCTCCGCCTTGGGGAAAGGAATGAACAACAATCCAGAAGTTCAGTAAACATTCTCGGCTGGTTAGAAAACAAGAGCTATGTTTATAGAAAATGCATGAGAACTTCTACTACAAAAGCAAAAACATAGAACACTGTGAAAATCAGGGTGACACACATGGAAGGGGGTTCCAAAGTTACCTTCTTTTCTGTATGCTTTCCGTTACAATTCAAAACCACGTTTGGTTTCAAGATTCAGGCTTGACACACATGGAATCCCGACTCAATGCCTGAGAGATATTAATGGGAAGCAATAGCTATGGCTGTTGAAAAATATGTTGTACCTTCATGATAAAAAAATGAAGGTGTATAAATGTGTTGTACCTTCATGAATTTCTCTTTATCTGCAAAAATCTGTGTAAGCACACCAGGATCCACATCCATGCAGGTAGAGATACTGGAAACAATTGTTGCAAGAATCATTGAGAGGAAATCTCTTTATCTGCAAAAGTCTGTGTAAGCACACCAAGATCCACATCCATGCAGGTAGAGATACTGGAAACAATTGTTGCAAGGATCATTGAGAGGAAATCCTCGAGGAAGAATGCTCATGAACTTTACAGTCAGTCACACACTTTTGCAGAGTCTTGATCTCTTAATACAATTTCTCACCTATTTGTCTTTGTAGCAGTAGCAGCCTTTACCTTTTCAGCTCTGAGTCTGTCCAGTGGTCTGGAAATAATCTCAGAAAACGCTGTTATTTGTTTCCTGAAGTTTAGATCCTACAATCATATTCATTACCTGCAGATACAGATCTGTATGAGAAATTGAATAATCTTGGCCTATTTGTGGGAGATGAAAACTATGTTTTCTTAACTCATCCTTCCTTTAGTTACCTGCTCAGGTTTAGGAATTATATCAACTATGACAGTATAAGCATTGATGATATCAGGAGGTACTAGTCCTTCATGTTTCTAGCTCTAAAACAGAAGTATGGACCTATTGAATGTTGTTATTGTTTGTCTTGATTTCAGTAAATCAGGACACAATAGGCCTGCTCAATGAATGGCAAAAGACTTACAAGTCCAAGAGTTAATTTTAGAAAAGTGGAGTTTTGGCATTTTGGCATGAAGCTGATGGTCATCTCCAGGAGGTGTTTTGTGAGATTCTGGAGATGGAGGGCAGTACACTGTTAGGTTAGCAAATTTAATTTTGTCTTGTAGGGTGTTACATTTAGTTCCCTTTGTCCTACATCCATCTCTATAACTTGTTATCAATGTCAGTATTTCTGTCTGTATAATTTCAATACAGACTGTACTGTGTAATTTCACATGTGAGAAGCAGTGTGGGCAACTCACATTCAGGCATAGGGAGAAAAGAGAAAATACATGAAATTCCCTGTCAGTGTGACCTGGAAGTTTATGTTCCAAATCCAAATACTGCAAGCAGCTTACTCAGAGAATGGACAAGGCTGTGTGGGCCCAATATCAGAGAAAGCAGAGGGAGAATTTTCTAGGTGATGTAGCTATTGGATATCCTCTGTCCAGCTATATCCATTCCATGGAATGTCACAGAAAGACTGCAAAAAGAAGTCTGACTACTTTTTCAGCAAAAAAACCCCATTTTGACTCCTGCAACAAGCCAACCAAGGCCCTGATTTAATCACCTTCACTGTCTTGGTGCAGTGCTGCAGGGTTAGGAGCAGGCAGAACTCTTTGTTCCCTCTGTGTCTTACAAAGGATGGGTTGGGCTTTCAGGGTTCACTGAGAAATCAGGCAGAGACCTCACATTTTGGTGCACAGCTTCCCATCACACACACACTGCAGAGAAAGGTTATGGGAAACAGTATTCAAAGTAGATTTTTTCAAAAGAGAGTTAATCTTATTTAAGCTTCAATAAGAAAAAAGATCAATTAAGCAACTAAAACCAGACTACACAGTAGTATGAGGTGTGAGAAACCTTTTATATGCCATATTCATTGCCTTTAATTTGCAGTAACCCCCAGTCTGCCATCCCCAGTTTTGGTGTCATGCCCTGTGGCCTTTCAAAGGAGTGTCATAGCACAGCTTGTGCTCCATAGGTCTGTATGGCAAGGGAGGAGATTCATTGCCACAGTTCAGGTTTCAGTTCCTCTCCTCAGTGCTAAATCTGTGTACCTACACCTTTTTCTGAAGAGATACTCAACTGCTTATGCAAAATCTATTGAGCTACCTACCTTGGTCTTTGGTTTCTGCTTTATAGGAAAATAAAATTTCAGCTGTTGAATTAATTCCTGTGGCACAGAGTTTCCATGCTGAAAGGAATGCTCACTATACCAGGCCGTCTCTCACTGCTGTCTTTCAGCTTCTCATTTCTCAGTATTCAAAGGTCAAACAAAAGCCAAGTGATAAATAAAAGCCAAAGAAGGTGAAGTGAGCTGTGTGGTGAGGAATTTGTGTCGTCACTCCCCCATGCGATAAGCTGCCTGGTGGAAGAGCAGCAGCTCATCCCGTTCAGCACCCATGGCAACAATTTCAACCTTATTGACAGCACACCAAGCCCCCAGCATGCAGCACCTGTCAGCTTTATTTCCATACCAAAGGGTGGGAAAGCAAATCAGGGAGAAGGGGAACATCGCTTTTTAGCTCTGTGACAATATCTGCATAAAGCCTTTGGAGTATGCTTTGGTCTCCATGCACCAAGTCCACGGCTTGCATGGTTATTTGTATTCTGTATTTCACATGTGAAAATCAGGCAGCGTGTTAAAAATAACTGTGGAGTTTATGCTGTCAAAAAGTGGGTTGTAATTTGAGCAAAATAATGTTGTTTGTATGCAGAACAGTGAGGAGAATTTAAGTTGCTATGGTCAGAAGTGTGTGACAATCAGAGCATGAACAAAGTGTTTTCCTTATTAGGTTTGCTAAAAACAGGCTCTCAGACAAGCAGATGAATAAAATTATGTAAATATCATACTACAGCTGTACAAGTTACATTTTATAGATCTACATGAAGTGTGAACTTCATTACTTTCAACTTGTTGGTTTTCCCTTTCATTGTCTATATGGAATGGGTTCTGCCAAAGGCTGTTAGCAGTGATAGTGGGCATGAGGAGGTAGCAGAAATATTCTTCTCAGATTATTCACCCAAACTTTAATTATTCTCAAACAGTTTTCTCCTTCAGTCAGGTGAATTGGGCCTTTGAAGATTTCTAGGGGAAGCATCCATCAGTTGCTCTACTAAATGCAGTTCTGTTATGACAATGATCTATCAAGGTAAAACAAAGCTAGAGCACCTTTTCACTCTGCAGAGAGGATCTGTGAGTGTGTTGTAGTTCTCATTCATTTTCCAGTGACAAATGCAACCATCTTCCTCCCCAGTCCCTCCAGGTATTCTGGCATGCAAGAGTGAGCTAGATTAAATGTCATTGGATAAGTGGTTACACTTCTTGCCCCTGCTGTGTATGCTGAGGAACTGTTAGAATTAAACAGAGATGACTTCTAAAAGGCACTAATGATTTATTGCTTTGCATGGTTCAGACTTTGTTGTGGGAATAATAAGCTCATTATTGTAATTATCTTTGCACTGCTTCCTACAGTTTCTTGCCACCATGTACACTGTGTACTTAATTGGATACATATTTCTGTCTGTGATGCAGAAAAGTGAGGAATTCTGTAATTTTTTTTTCTCCATCTCTCCTTAGTTCACATTCTGTATCCTTTGCCTGATGTGTTTTGTATTCTTTCTACTCCCAAAGCCTTCTCTGGTTCACAGGAGCAAGCCAAAATCATCTTAGCTGTCTTAGCAGTAGCTGCCATATCAAAAGATGTGGCCTTCTGCATTCTGATACTGTGAAAAGCTCTTGCACCAGTTTGCCCAGAGCAGTGTGATATGAAGAAAATGGTTTATTTCTGTTGTATTCAGTTGTCTAGAACTGTAACAATAAATGCTGCACAAATATTTGGACTTGGCTTCACAGGCATTTTCCTGATGCCTCACCTTCTTTAAAAGAAGCAGCACAAGGACCATACTGCAGCCCACAGGTGGTGCTGTCACTAAAAGGTCTATGAAATGTTGAAAGCTGAAAATCAGTTGTGTTTTAGGCTCATGTGTGTTGAAATGACTTGTTAGAGATCTCAGACTGATCAAGAAAACATTGACTTCGTAATCTT
Source organism: Monarcha castaneiventris obscurior (assembly GCA_026261815.1). Lineage (NCBI taxonomy): Eukaryota > Metazoa > Chordata > Aves > Passeriformes > Monarchidae > Monarcha > Monarcha castaneiventris. The sequence continues at coordinate 16,138,219 of JAMPIT010000884.1, forward strand.
TAATATTATTATTTATTATTAGCAATATAATCTTGATTTATTTTTTTTTTCTAAAACCTTACAGTAGTTCAGAATCTGAGATGGAGGAGGAAGATGAGGAGGAAGATGATGAACTACTGCTGCCTCAGCAACCCCCTTCAGACTTGGGTGGTGTGCCATGGAAAGAGGCTGTGCGTATCCATGCCCTCCTGAAGGGAAAGAGTGAAGAAGAGATTGAGGCTGAGCAAAATCATGAGATCGAGTACAAATACGATGATGAGGAAGAGGAATACGAAGAGGAAGAAGATGAGGAGTCGAGTGAAGGTTAGCATGGTTTGTCATTTCTTTCTTTCTGCTAGCCAGCAGGGAAAAATGAGTTGAGTATTTGCCATGCAGAATGAGAAAGATTTGCCTTGGAAAACTTTACTCCTTTCAGTTCTTTGTTGCTCTGATTTTTGAGGGAGTTATTGTCAGTGAAAGCTTGAGGTGGATCGTTCTCAGTGCTGAAGGACTTTGCCCACAGGACAGTTTAGAGTACTAGTACCAGCTCAATACACCATGCCAGCATGTCAATGCACAGCTTGGTGCTGCTGTATTGGTTTATGGTTGGTTTTTATTATTATTTGGAATTAGATTTGAATGTGCCCTTTGTTCTTTGACAGCAGGAACTGGAAGCATTGTGTTTGCAGTGTTTTCAGTTTTAGAGTGCCTCACTGAGGGGCCTGCCACTGTCAGCAGGGTGTTCCACAAGAAGGTGCTTGTAGCTTACTTTGGTTAAAAGATGGCCTTGAGAAATAAGGGAGTTCAGGTAGTTCCCATTTTAGCTTTGAAAGATTTCTGTGGAAAATCTTAGGGAAAGACTCCTTCCCCTGTGTTTGTCTCAGTCATCAAAATGCAAAGTTTGTGCTGAGAATAGACATGTTTCCAGTGTTTCACCGCCATGCCAAATTTCTCACTGCTCTTGTCTTTGTCTTTATACTCACATTTCCTTTTTGTGGAGACTTGTAGGCTCCAAAGAGCTTTTTCATAAAGGTCTTTGGCTGCCTACTGCAAGCAGAGGTCCAGTTTTGTGAGTCTTAGTGGCAGTGTCATTGATGAGCTCAGCAGGCTCCTTGGCTGCTTTCTCAACGTAGGAGCTGAATGTCCATGAGTGAAGTCTGTGGAAACCAAGGCTTCTTTCTAAGTATGGTAACATGCATGTGGTGTGTTCAGCCTGCTGAGCTGTGGTGTTGTTGGACGGATGTTGTTTCATTGCAGCAGTTTTCCTGTCAGGCACTTTGGATACAGCGGGAGTACGGGGAGTTGCTGCATTTCCAGACAGTCTCTCTTTCTGATCCTGTCCTCTCTGTTTCTCTCTTTCCCTCTCTCCTCGCTTGTGTGTGCACACGCGTGTCTGGTGTTAAATGTGGATGTGTGCTTCCCTCTGCTGTAGAGGGGGAGTATAACCCTTGGGAGAGAGAGCTGCAGCAAGGCCTCTGGCTACAACGTCTCTCAGATGAAGAGGACTCGGGTACACACAAAGGTACCCGTACACCATCTCCACTCCCACTTCCCCAAAGGAGCGGGGAATGTATTTAAAGAGCAGGTCCCACATGAAGAGTTTCTGTGTTTTATTTAATTGTGTCACCAGCTCCCTCAAAACCGATTCAGTAGCTGTTGTTCATCTCCTGGTTCAAGTGCCATAAATCAGATCTGTCATTGCCACTGGTTTTAGGCAGGTGATAAAGCTGCCAAGTACCTCAGGATATCTAGAAAAGCTGGACAATTTGCTACTGTAATTTACATGAACAGTGACCCCTGGGTAAATAAGGAGTTCCAGATTTGCTGTAGACACACAGACTACTTGCACCTGTGCATTATCTCAGACACATGGGACACATCAGAAGTACTGCCTTTAGACTGCTTGTGTCAGCAAATCTGCTTTTTCTGTTGTCCTCTGTGTGTGTCTGTCTGTGGGGAGAGTCTGGAAGGCAACTAATCAAGCTACAGCAATCCCTCAAGATTCTTCAAACAGTTACATAATGGTCATAAAATTGATCAGACATTCAAATCTAACTGGTTGTGTCATTTTCCATGATGCATTCTCTTGCAGTTTATTTTTCATAGTTGGTTTTTTGTAACACTTGGTCCCAATAGCTTGTTAATCCCTTATTCCCTCCATGTGGTTCATTAGAGCCAGAATACATAAGAGGAAAATCCAAGTGCCTTTCTGCATGTAGGGGGGCATATGCAGTGGTCACACTGCATATTTTGCAGTTTGTGGTTGTAATAACAGTAGCTTAGCTTCCAACTTACTTTTTTTTTTCCCCAAGAGAAAAAAAAAATGGAAGAAGTGTTACAATTTTTTTGCCATTTAACTCCTCTGTAATAAGAATGAGAAGTATTAGTAAGGTGGCTGAAAGGCATCCCCAGAGAATCTCCCCCTGTTGCAGCTGCTAGGGTGCTTCAGACCTGACTCTTAAGGAGTTGGTTTGCAGGTGGCTCCTTATTCCAATAAAGTGAAAACATGGAGCCAATAAAGTGGAAGCATTGAGCCTGCCCACAGCTTATAAAGTGCTGGTGGGTGCTACAGTGGAAATGGAGGAAAGCTACCATTCCAAATCTAAGTGCAATTAATGTTCAGCTTCCTGCAAAGCTTAGCAGGCAGTCCTGATGAAAGGCTGTGCCAGGTGTTGTTTGACATTCTCAAGCACTTAGACATTAAAGAAGTGTTAGGTTTGCCTCTAAGCCAAGCTGCAGCCCTTCGTGTCTGGCTGTGCTGCTCATTATTTACTGGAATAGGTGAGAGGGACAGGACAGGCTCAGGCCTCTGTGCAGAGGCTTGTGGAGAAACTGAAGGTGTGTATGTGACAGTGGTCTAAATCCCAGAGCAATCCATTTTAAAACACGCAGATCACGTGGGACCTGCTCTTTCCAAGCCTTGCTGAGTGACTCTGTACTTCTCAGCCATTGCTGGCAAACCTAAACCCTTTAACACAAAACTTTTGTGTGGCGATGCAAACGCTAACTCTACTCATCCTGGGGCCTGCATGCGAGTGCTTTGGAACGGAGCGGGAGCAGCCCGGGGTCCTGTCCCTGCAGGATGTCCAGTGCCTCTGGTAGCCATGTGGTTGTGCCAGTGGATACAAAAACTCTCTGATGAGGCAAAAGAGGCATAAAGCTGCGGAATACTTGGCTACATTGTGAATCCTGCTCTGCATTTGGATTTGTGCCTCTGAGCCCTTTTCCCTTTAATAACCATCTGCTGATTCTGTCCTTCCTGCAGTTCCTTCTGCCTGTTTCTCCTGCGGTTTTAATGCCAAGTATCACACATAGTCATTCCTGAAATGGAAATCCCAAACACTTTGTCATGTCTGAGGAAAACATGGCTGGGAGAGAGGAACTTGTTAAAATGAGACAGCAGGAAATAATGAGTGCAAGCTCCAAATGCTGCTAATGTGTCTTGTTTCCTTCAAGCACTAGAGCACCATATGAAAATCTAACTGCTTTTGAGGTTCTAAACTGCTGCAGCAGTGCTTTGCCCTACTCAGTGGTAATACAGCTGTTGTGAAAATGGACTTCCTACTTTATAAAGTAAGTGGGCATTTTCCTTTCAGGTTAAGACATTTGCTTTTGAAGACCACTCCTGCAGACAGTGAACAGGTGAACACCTGCCCCCTGCAGAACGAGTTATTTTATTATGGATAAATGAAGCATGAGTTGCAGTCCCAGAGCAGATAGCAATAGAGACAGGATCTATAAATTTAATACCTCAGAGTAAGTGCTCCCAAGGCAGCTGTTCTGCAGGAGTTAAACAAGCTCATCAATTGCTTTAGGTGCCCATTGTTCTCTTTGACATTCCATAAGTAGCTGAGCTTTGTGTAGGCAGGTAATTGAAGAGTAATGCAATTTCTCTTAAACAGAGTAATTTGTGTGACAGGAATTCCCTGCTGGGGAGCTGTTAAGTCACAACCAAAATGCTGTTACCCTTCAGAACAAAATTCTCCCTTTGAACAAGTCAGTACAAAAGAGCCAGGAGTAAACAAAGTGGTGTTTTAGGTGCTAAAATTAGCGTGTGCCCACGTGTGCATATGCACATACACACATGAAACTCTCAGATCCATCATGTTATTTAATTCACAAAGAAGTGTGTACCCAGCCTAGAAAGAAGTGCCTAACCCAGTAGTAGGGAATGAAAAACCTACTTGGTGCATCAAGCAGGTGGAGATTGTCCCTCCCCTTTAGCAGCAATACATCTTTGGCAATAATCATAACGAATAGGCTGAAGGAGCTGGAAATTTCTGCTGAATTGGTATTTACATACCACATACAGTCGGACACCCAGAGAACATCTTTCATTTCAGCGAAGCTTCTTGCAACAGACATGATCTCTGATGATGTTTTTAGTGGCATCCCTGTGCCCTTGGAATGGCGTTACTCAGCTTTGATGGGCAGCGTGAGGAGCACTGTGTTGGTGTATGCGTGCACACACAATGCTGAGCTTTTTCTGTCTGTCTTGCAAACTGACCTCAGCCAATAATATTTTCTTTTCTTATTTCCTTTCCTATGGTGTGCTACCTTTCCTTTCCACTGTTCTCCCATCTTTTCTTCCCTGCCCTTCATACACCCTGCCTGAAACCTGTTATGCCATGCCCTCCTCCTGCTAGCTGGAAACCTTAGGCTGCAGCAGATTGTAAATCCGGTTGATCCTCTGGAGATCCTGGCAGATGTGCACTGGACACACATCCGTGAAAAAGAGGAGGAGGAAAAAATGGTCTCAGCCTCAAAGTCCTCCACCTCCAGAGGTAATCTCCCCCAAGCCCCACACCATCAGTTCTTGGATCACAGTTGCAGCTGTTTAACTCTGTTGCTTCTGCGCCCTTCGAGAGCAGTGACTTCGGCAGGGGCAGCAGTGGTTGAAAGGAACTACTTTCAAATTGCACTAAAATTACACTTGGTTAAACATTTTGCTTTTCAGGTTCAGCGTGTGTTTAAAATTGCTGCTTTCTCAGCTCTGTGTGTGACTTCTGACCTGTTTGTCTGCCCGCTTTGAGTCCATAGCATTTGTTCTCACCACACACGATGTGGTAGTGCTGGCAATCAGCCCTCTGTAACTGACTAGGGATGCCAATGGTAGTAGTCTCGTGCTTTTTGTGGCAGTGAGGACTCTACACTTTTTAGGGAAAGCTGAGGAGCTGTGTTGTGTAGCTACTAGAACAAAGATTGAACAGGGTCAGCTTCTGTATTGAGCATATTTCTCTGCGGCTTCTTTTCCAAGTATGTAACCACATCTGGTATTAGCAGGGAATGGTGGGAGTCAAAAGGGCTTGCAAATCTGATCAGTGGGGGGTTTGACTCGCTGTGTTTAAGATTTGACAGTATATCTACCTCAAATGTGAAGTGTGACCTTTGCAAGCTGTCCGTTACTCAAAGGAAAACTTTGGAAGGGGAAAATGTCAGTAGTCTAGATCTCACGTGAGCAGCTTCCAGCAGTCCCTGCTGACCTTGTTCTAGGCTGTGGCACAGTGTATCTTAAGGTAAGTATGTCATAAGTGCTTCATCTGTGGGTTTAAATCAAAGTCCACCATGCAGCTGATAAGCCGTGGTCTTCTCTCAGTCTGCAACCATGGTGACGAATTGTAGAGGGAGTATGTATGCTGTGAGAAGGGGTGTCTTTCACAGCAAATGTGAAATTAGGTTAAAAAGTCTGCAGCTCTACCTCATGATACTTGATTCTCTTCTATTCCAGATAATTATCTTTTCCTTACAGTTTTAGAAGTTTGGTAAAGGTTTGGTTTTTTTTAATCCTGGTCTAGCTTGATACACAATTCCAGATCAGTTTGGCTATGCTTGTATTTGCAGTTTCTAGAATGCACTGGGATTTTCTGGTGTGAAATCAGCTCCCTACAAATAAGAGATGGGTATTTTGTTCCCACTGCAGCCACAGAAATAGGCCGTGTCCAAATGTGTGGAACTTCCAATATTTCTGGAGTGGTTGATTATTGTTTAAAAAACACTGAGTAAAAATTGTTCACACAGTTTCTTAACTTTACAATTAAGGTTACTTGTGCTTCTGCTTGGGGGTCTGTGTCACTCGTTTCCAAATTTTTATATTAATTTGTATTTTATAATCCTTACTTTTCTGTGGCATACTATTACAGTTGCCAGCAACAGGTGATCTTTCCAAAATTGATTTTGTGGTCTTTCCAAATTCCTTTGGGAAGGGAGTCAGTATTTCCTTTCTGTCCCCTGAAACTAGGCCAAGCTAGGACTATCCTGGTTTATGATTAGCTGCTTCTATTGCTTTCTCATGTGGTTCAGGTGTGCAGGTGTTATCAGCTGTTTGGGTATTTAAAAGGCTGTTATCAATATGTGTTTGTGGCCACACTGTAAGTTCAATAGACAGATTGTTCCTGGCTGAGGAGCTGTGTTCTGTGATCCGGGGTGTTTGGAGAGCCCACTGGCAGCAGCAGTGATGAGGTTTGATGTGACAGCCTGGGACAGGGTCACAGTTCCCAGAAGTCCCTCTCATTCTGCTTTGGGAGCTCTTCTTCATTGGCTGGCGTGGGCCCCTGGGCAGTGCAGCTTCTGGGACACCTGGGACCCCTCTCATTGCTCAGCTCTTCCTTCTCTCAGCTTCCCTGCTCTGCAGAGTTCCAAGGGGAGCACAGTAGCAGCAACCTGCTGGTCAGATATAGTGTTCCTCTCACTGTGCCACTCACATTTCCTCTGACATTACAGATCCCAAAGGAAGATTAGGCCCCTGACATCTGTGCGTTATCTCACTTTAATTCTCAAGCCTGGTTGTTTGAAATTTCATAGGTTTTATTCCTGTATTTGCTACTGAAGTTTCCCTCTGTCACTCTTCTGTTTTAGACGCTGACTGATGGTCTAACTTTGATTTCTTACAATTTATTGTTTTTTAAATTCAGCATCCGACCTTCCCTCCGTACGCCATGAGGCGGTACAGGCGTGGCTGGAGACGGTCCCTGGAGGTAGTTTGGTGATGTTCTATGTATTCCAATGCACAATAACCCTGCCCGTCTCTTCTCCATGCCTTCAGCAGCTGAGCTGGTACCTTAACCCTGGAACTTACGGCCCTGTCGCTACTGCATGAGTGGACGTGGAGGGGGGGAAGGGGAGTGTGCATGTCCGCCTTGCTCAGACAGCCCCTTCTCGCATGAGCTCCACACTCATCGTAACCCTCGGAAGGCAGGCCAGAGACAGCTCATCCTGGGTGGAATCATGGAGGGGGGATCTAGCTGAGTGCTTTGATTTGCTTTGTACACTGAAGATGGGACCAGTTTTGCTTCCCCCAGCCCCCAGACTAAAGGAACACGGGGCTTTCTTGCAGTTGAAAGGTTAAGTGACAGAGAGTGCTTAAAGCAATGGCGCTTCTCTGTAGCAACTGCAGACTGTAGTTACATGGTGAGGAAAACAGGAAAGAAGAGTAAGTTGAAGCTAAGATCTTTAGGAGTAGTAGTGGTTGTGTCTCCTTTGACCTGGCATTCACGTTATTCAGGAAAGCCTCAGGAATGCTGAAGGATGGCAGAGCTCAGCTGATTTCTTTTGTGTGGTCCTGTAAGCTCTATTACAAACTAATGAGCCTGAAGGTTCTGGGGTGACAGTGAGGGAGTACATTGTGTAAAGCTGTGAAGGTGTCTAAATCAGTGGAGCAGTCTGTGCTAGGTAGCTGATCTACAGCTGAGTTGCTTTGGCACATCAGAACAGCCAGCTTGCCTTTAAAACTTCGCTTCTGCTGCTGCTTTGGCAAGTCAGCAGTGTTTACAAGGTGTCTGCACACGATGCAGGCTGCTCACAGCTGCCAGCTAATACGAACCAAGTGCTGATCCCAGTTTCTGGCTGCCCTAGTGTGTAACTTCTGAGTTACTGTGTGACAGCTTTTGGCCTCTTGCTCCTTACCCTAACTGCATATATGTATATGCACAGTATATGTATAATACAACCAGCCACCTGCAAGCTTTCTGTGTCCCTCAGAAGGGGATCCACCCTTGCACCAAGTTGTTACTTATTGATGCATCTGTAATCTTCCATTGAGTTTTGTGTACCAACCTATTTAAAACCTGATTTTCTCCTCTCTCTCCAACACAATCTGTGTGTGTCACATCCATTCATAGTTTCTGGATCTGAAGACCCACACATACATAATTGTGGATTCAGATATTCTTAACATCAGTCATGTTTTTTGCAAGTTTTGATTAAGATTACTCACATTTGCTGTTACCATAAAGCCATTCCATGACATTATCATTTCCAAAATAACATAAGCTATTGCATACCTAAGCAGCAGTCAGGCTGGAGTGTGGTTTGGTTTTGTTCAGGAGATTTATAAATGCTCCTGTGGGCAGTCCAGCCTTTGCCACATGATTCAGTTTTCCTGTGCTTGACATCACTGAGGGTCTGGATTTGATAATCCTTTGATGTGAAAGAGTAGGCCAGTACGTGATCACACGTGAGTGGAACTGCCTTTTCACAGTAGCTGACAGAAAATAAACTAGTCCATACATTTGTCTGTCTGAATAATACTACAGAGCATGAAAAAAAAGGAAATTCTCAGGGTGAAGGAAGAAGACAAACCACCTGCTGAAGGCTGTGTTTTGAAATAAGCAAAAACCCGTATAAAAGGAGAGGCTGCAAGACCTCAGTTTTAGGGAGGCTTAGTTTGTTTTCAAGATTGTCTTCATTAGCAATGCTATGATAGAAATAGTTCCAAGAGTCACATTGTCACTAGTGAAAAACCAAAGGATCAGGGCCTGCTCCCTGACTCAGGAGGAAGCTGGCCCACCATGGTTCACTCCCACATGGCTTAACTTGTGCCATCCAGACTCAGGGGGCTGCATTTGGGCTGGAAACAGCCCTCCCCTGGGAATTCACTGCTGGGAGCTGTGCCTGCAGCCCTCCTCAGGAGGACACTGCACGTTCAGGCCTAGAGGCTTGCACCCCTCAGATTACTGGTACAAGTGCAGCCAAGGTGGTTATAAATATCTCTTATCGTGGTTATAGAGCTGTAGCCTATGTGTAAAATTGGCAATTTACCTCATAAGACATGCTGACTGTGTACACATTTGCAGCAGGGTGTACAACAGAGTTAAATGTCTGCATGTTGTTGAACATGAATTGATAACTCGCTGCACACTTTTAAAATTGTAGTTCACTGATGTTACTGTGGAAAAAACCAACTGTAAGTGCTCGCTTTTTAAAAATATTTAAGTTATGTTTAATGAAAATGTTTAACCAAAAAAAAAAAGCAGCAAATCATCCATTGCACAGGGTTTTTTTTAAAAGTATCATTTAATAATGAAATTTATACCTCACACTTCGGTCTTGTCTCTCCTCCTGTAATTAAATTCTGTCACAAGCAGTAGTGTCAGATGTCATAGTTTTCAGAGTTACAAATTCAAGAATCTCTTCCTTATTTTGACCCAGCAAATCCAATTGTGATCTGTAAATGAAAAAAAAAAGTTATGAATATGTAATTTTAATTACTTAAAAGTGTCTCAATTAATGATCTCTAACAGAAAAAAGGTTTTATATATGTCATTTTAATTACTTTAAAGTATCTCAATTTGCACTCTAGTCGCTTGTACAGCATTTGCATTTTCTTAGACCTTATTACCAAAGACTGCTGTAGCTGCACAGAGTTAAACAGTTTCCAAGTGTAATAATGGTCAGTCAATACCTAGACTCTGTCTTTCACTTACACTCTCAAAGCCTGTTTCAATTTCAGGATGAACAGTCCTGGTTAATTGTGAAGTTTCAGTTTTGACCTAATACACACATGCTCTCAAGTGGTGGTAACTGTTCTGGTGTGGTAAAGAAAAAACCAAAATCTTCCTGGGAGAGCAGTAACCTTTATTCTGGTTTGAGGTCCTCCCAGTCCCCTTCTTGTTTAATTTTTCACAACATCTGTTGCTCAGAAAAGCCCCAGCAGCTTTCACTGTGAGTGCCTTGGAGCCTCCCTGAGGGCAGGTGTTCCTTGATTAGTTGGAGTCTGGAAGTGTCACTTCACCATAGATGTCTCTCCAGGTGACACATGTCAGGATTTGTTGTTTTGACAGTAATTAATAAACATCTCCAGTATAAACTGTTGGTACAGTTCAATATAGAACTTTTTCACTGTGTAGTGTTTGTTTTCTTGTCTTTTTTCCCTCAATATTTGAATATATTCTAGCTCCATGTGAGGAGGATGGTGTGGAGGATGAGCTGGGCACAGAGCCTGCAGACACAGAAGGGCAGGCAGGTGAAGAGGGAGACACGGGTGCAGAGCTGGACGATGGTAGGGTACCACTGTGCCGCCTTTAAACGTGTTGTGTGAACAGAACTGTGTTGGCCATGAACCGTTTGCATGAGGGTACTTAAACCTGGTCTTGTTTTTAGAGGTGTGGGAGTTTGTTTCAAATATTCGAGAGGGAGCCAAGAGTGAGGGACAAAAAGAAAGAGAAGAACCTCAGTGTCCTGGATTATGTAATGAATTTCTCATGTCCTTTCACCACGTGTCTTGTGTCCGTATTCAGTACTGATCCTGATGGATAACAAAAATAGAATTAAACTTGTGAAAGTTCCATAATACTGTGTCAGAATCCTTCCCTTGCTATTGTAAAATTAACTGCATATGGCAGAAAACATTGGAAATTTTCCAGAGAGCTCATAAGGCAGGACTTCAGTTACTGATTTAACTCTTTGTACTAACAGTCCAATCATTTACTGCTTACATTTACTGCTTAAATGACTAATTATCACACGGAAAAAGGACTGAACATTTAGGGGTTCAGGTTATGAAAGTGGTTAGCACTATGTGAATAGAAAGTATTATGTCCTGATGGACTTGTATCCAAGTTCTCTTGGTTTTTTCTCCCCATCCCTCCATGATCAGATGACATCGCGTCTGATGCAGAAGCGGAGTTTCGCTTGCGTCAGGGACGTGTAGAGGGGCAGGAGCTAAAAGTCTCTGAGGATGAAGAAGATGAAGAAGAGGCAGAAGGTGCTTCTCACAGTGTGACAGAAGGTAATCACTTTCTCTTCAGTGTTAGAATGATGTTAATTGCATTTGAGATAGTCTGTACACTTATGGGGTTTAGGAGAAGAGTCTTTGGGATTTGAACCATCTCACTACTCTCTCTGGCAAGGCCTGTGCTTGCATTAACATTTTGAGAAGAATGTTCTGAATCCATTAATTACAGCTTTGTAAAATGTGAGAACCCTTCCAACTTCTCTTTTCTTGTAAAATTTGTTACATTATAAAGCTTGTACTATTTTGGACATTTAAAAATTTATGTGTGTTCCAGATGTGAATCTAGAATTTGTAAAAAGCCGAGATATTTGTCACTACTTGCTGTGTATAACATTAAAAAAAGGTAGAATGTTAATGGTCTTATGTGTTTTTGGAACATTTGTCCTTTCCCTAGATCCATGCAAGCCATCCATCCCTCTCCAGCCCTCTAGTGACAGTGTTCTTCCTCTGTCTCCAGCTGCTAGTCCCAAAGCAAAACAAGCAGAGGTAAGAAAGGGAGTCTGACATTTTCTACTTAGCACTTGTAGTTCAATAAAAGTTTGTTGGATAAACTAATGAGGACTGACATCAGTGAGCTCTCCTTCTTTCCTGTCTCTATTATTTATGTTGCTCTTGAAATCTGACTTCATTTAGGCTTAAAATAAAATGTATACTATCTTTCTTTCCTATCTTCAGAGTGTAGTGGCTCTGTCAGAGCCACACAAGTTCCCATCACAAAGCACCAGGAAGAATTATACAGGGCATTTTCATTTCAGTGAGCAGTTAACAACAGGGATATGGGACAAATGAGGGGAGCCATATGTAAGGTGTTTCCTGTTTAGCCTGGTCTGGCTCTCTTTTATGTGCCAAAAGCAGATTCTGTACAGCTGCAACTGAAAATTACAGTGGTGACCAAAGCAGTACCTCTTTATTCCAGAGCTCAGCATAGCTCAGTTTAAGGAGGTGAGGGATGCCAGTGTTGCACTGTCATGTTTTCAGCCCTGGGAGGCAGCTTGCAAGTGTACTGCAGTGTGTACGAGCTGCAAGTACATGATCCTTAAAATGTTCAGTTCAAATTTTCCCTTCCAAATGTTTTGTCATTTTTTTTCTCTTTTAAGGAATTGCTAAAATACTACCTTGGAGAGTTTTGGCATAGACCAGTTTACTTTACAGTGGACTGAATCTGGTTTGCTGACAGCAATTGCTGGCCACATTCACTTTCCATTAAAATAAAGTTTGTTTTTTTGGTGGCCATCTGATGACTCTATGAGACAGAGTTATTGTTTAGCAGGCAGACATTAGGACAAGGCCTGAATGCAGTTCTCAACACCTGTGTGTTTAAGGTGTCATACAAACACACAGTGGGAGAGGCTTATGCTCTAATGGTCATGTGCCTGCATTCCAAAGAAAGCTGGAGCAGAAGATGCTGTTGGAACACCAAAAGTCAGTCAGAGGAGTCTGCTGCCAAAGGGTTAAATTGTCAAATTGCGAACTGTGCTCTTGAGTAAAAGGGCAGTCTGGATGCAGGAGAGGAAAATCAAAATTTCTCAGCTCATTAAAGGACAAGGGAATTGCAGCCTAATTTACTCTTAACAGAAAAAGCCCCCCTTCCTTTAAGAAAACATGGCAGCAGATGCTCCTCAGCAGCAAAGTGCCATACGAATGGGAGCTGGGGAGACTTGGATCAAATCTGTCACAGATAAGGGACCACCACAATACACGGAGTTGGAGATTCGAAGGGAGAGGGAGAAAAGATAGAAATAGATTTATGGAATTTAATTTAGTGTTGTTTCTTCAAAAAATCCCATTTGCCTTGTTTCATCTACCAAGCACAGTTTACAATGGGGCAAAAAAATGCACCACACCTGTTGAGAAATCCTGAGTGATGTTCAAAGCCTGCTGATGGGCTGCCACATGTGGGTTTTTTCATACTTTGATACCTGGATGGTTTCCTTATTTCTAGCCTTGTTAAAAGCAAAAAAAACCAAAGGAAACGTATTTTCATGTGCCCAGTGACTACTAATATTTCCCTTTTTCATTTTTTTGTAGGATGTAGAAGATCCCCTGGCTGAAGTGTGCCGTGCAATAAAATCCCCAGAGCCACGCTTTTTTCCTGAGCCTTTCGTTCTTGAGGAAAGTCCAAAGGATGAAATTCCCAAAGACAGGAAAGTTAAGAGCCCTTTGGTGCCACCTTCTCCAGTGTTGTCCCAGCCAGTTGCATCACCAGAGCCCATTGCACCCCCATCACTAGCAGAGTCTCAGCCAGGAACACCAGCACTGGCTTCATCCCCAGCCTCTCCTCAGCTGCCTATCTGTTCCCAGCCTTTGCCTTCTGCTGAAACATCCATTCCATCCCCAGTGGAGCCTCCAGTATGTTTCCAACCTGTCCCAGCCTTAACGTCTACTCCTTTGGCCAAACTGGCCCTTAGGGGCCAGGATGGTGAGGTGGAAAAACTGGGGAGCCCTACTACTGCAGAAGAAGCCCTGAAACGGAGCAGCCTTGTGGAAGAGTTCTGGATGAAGAGTGCTGAAATCCGGAGGAGCTTAGGGCTCACCCCCGTGGACAGAAACAAACGCTCAGAGAGTAACTTCACTGTGTCTGCTCTGGAGACAACTCCTCAGAAGACTTTCAGTAGCAGGAATATTTCAGGGGATGAAAGGATCCCTCCTGTGAAACCCCAGCCTGCCCCAAGAAGACAGGGACTGTCCAAATTAGAAAATGAGCAGATTTCTCTGCTCACTCCTAAGTCTCCATCAGAAAAAGAGCTAAAGATTTCCAGTGAAGTACGGGGAGATGTATCCAGCAGTTCTGGGCTTGGCCTTCAGGAGAGCTCATCTAACATGAGAACCATGGCTAGCCAGAGCTTCAACACTTCCGACTCCACCATGCTGACTCCTCCATCGAGCCCACCCCCACCACCTCCTCAGAACGAGGAGCCAGCCACGCTGCGTAGGAAGAGGTACCAAGCACTCTGGCACAATGAGGTTGAAGCCAGGTCACCTCCAACACCAGCATCAACACCTCCTGCTCCCCGACACCAGGAGCCGGCCCCTCCTGCCAGGGAGTCCCCCCCAGCCAAGAGAGACGACGTGAGGAAGTCGTTTGCAGAGAGCGTGGATGAGATTCCGTTTGCTGATGATGTGGAGGACACGTATGATGACAGGACAGAGGACTCGAGCCTTCACGAGAAGTTCTTTACACCTCCCACCAGTAGGCCGAGGCCAGAGAAACCACATCTTCTGCCCTTGGTCAAAGAAAATGGTGGTCCACCCTCACTGGAAGGAGGGGTTCACCAAAAGAAGAGATTGTTCCCTGACATTTCTGTGGAGGCCAAGGAGCTTGCTGAAGAAAGAATGAGAGCCAGAGAGAAGTCTGTCAAGAGCCAGGTGCTACGTGATGCCATGGCTAAACAGCTGTGTAAGATGAAAGAGATGGAGATGGCTGCTGCTACTGGGGCCACAAGGGCACGAAAGGCATCCTCCATGCCCTTGAAGACCAAAGAGTTGTTCTATGACTCTCCAAAGCACTTGGCCTTGAAATTAGCAGAAGGATCCGCACGAAAACATAATTCTGCTACTGAGAAGTTCTCCACTCCTCCTGCTGATATGGCTGGACCTGAAGGGTCTGTCAGCTCTTCAGAAGGCTCCAGTGGGAAGAGTAAGAAAAGAAGTTCTCTCTTCTCCCCTCGTAAGAACAAAAAGGAGAAGAAATCCAAAAACGATAGCAGACTTTCTGACAAATCTAGTGGTGGGACAGAGGAAGCAACAAAGCCCAGGTCGCTATGGAAGTCTGTTTTCTCTGGCTATAAGAAAGACAAGAAGAAAAAGGCCGATGAGAAATCCTGCCCAAGTACTCCCTCAAGCAATGCCACTGTGGATTCTGGCAAGCACAAAGCCTCTCCACTGATTACAGCTGCAGGTATAACAGATACGTGCCTCTGCACTGTGTGCTTTTCCTGCTTTTCCGAGGTATCCTTCCAAGTAGTTCTGGTTTGCTTTGTCATTCAGCTGCTGTGCTGAATGCTGCTGCTCCCCAGTGTCAAATGGGCAAAGTGGGGTAAGTGCTAGGGACTAGATTTGCGTCTGTGTATTGATAGAATCCACTGAAAAAAAATGGAACCCTAACTAAAAGTTTGACTCTCAGTATGTACGAGGCACGTCTTTTTTCTGCCTTACATTTGAGAAGTAATTTTTTTGTTGGAATTTGTGGCATTTCATCCGTATTTTAAATCCGATCTTCATCTTTCCTTTGGCTGGTCTCTTCTCTTTTTTTCCACCTGGCTCCATGGAATTTGAAGACTTCAGAGATGCCGTTACTCCTGTTCTCAGTAATCTGGTGGCTGGCTGCTGATCTCTGAAGGAGGGATTTTGCAGCCTCCTGTAAATCTTTCACATGCCCACCAGTTGCAGGCAGGGATGTTTAATGGCAGCTTGGGATACAGTAAAGAAGTTATCCCTAAATGCGATTGAAAGCAAACATGTTACATTTCTCTGGTGTTGTACAAACAGCCAAAATAGAGCCAGTTGCTGTCATTCCACGGGCTGTATCTGTGCTAAGAGCATTGATACAGTACAAAAAGAGAACCATGACCATTATTTCTAACAGCATTTGAAGAGCATTTGAAGCGTGTGATGTTCTCTTAAAACAAAGCTCAAACTCCTGCTGGTCATTTTGTGGAGCAGGGCTTCTTTGGTCCCTCACAGGCAAAACAACTGAGACTGACATAAAAGGACTGAGTATTTTTCGTGCTCAGCCAACCTTCAGCTGAGCTCTAAACAGAAAGGATTGTTAGCACTTCTCTAACTTGCCCTTTTTATTCCCAAATTTGCAGATTTACAGCTCCGTCAGCACCTGAGTTTCTCTGAGGACTCCGACCTCTCCAGTGACGATATTCTGGAACGCTCCTCCCAGAAATCCAAACGAGAGGTACGTAGGTGGGAAATGCATTTTACATGGATCTAGCACCATTCAGATCACAGACTCAGAGAATCCCATCAGAAACTCAGATGATTAATGTTGTTTTTACTCTTTCTCCCATGCAGCAGGTTTTCCTGTAAGTCTGCTGACTGTCCTAGCTAAAACAAGATGGTTTCACTTGTTTTCATGATTACAAGCTACTCTCTAATGTTATAAGAAGGATCCATTGTCTCACTGTCCCATTACTTTACTGGGCACTGCAAGGAGACGGACTGGCCTGTAGACTCCTGGGTATTCCTCTCTCCCCTTTTTAAAAATGGGATTTTGTTTTCCCTTTTCCAGTCAGTGGGAACTCCACCGGACTGCCACAGCTTCTCAAATGTGATGGATTGTGGCTTAGTCCCTTTCTCTGCCAATTCCCTCAGAACCTGTGCACCTCCAGGTGCCTTAGATGTTCTCAAATGTGACTTTCTCCTACAGAGGCAGTTCTTCATTTTCCCAGCCCCTTCTGCGACTGGGATGGTGTGGCTGGAGCCACTTGCTGGTGAAAATCAAGGCAATAAAGTTAGAGTAATTCAGCCTTTTCTCTATCTTGGATAACCAGATTTCCAGTTTCCTTGTGGAGAAATGTTTTCCCTAGTCTTCCTTTATCACTGACTATACTATAGGTATATAGATATACAGAAGCTTTCCTTGTTGCCAGTGATGTCCCTGGACAGATTTAATTCTCTCAGGGCTTTAGCTCTCCTAACCTGATCCCTGGCTGCCTGGAGAATTTCTCTGTATTCCTCCCAGGCTACCTGTCCTTGCTTCTACCCTCTGTAGACTTCCTTTTCCTGTTTGAGTTTGTCCAGGAGCCCCTTGTTCATCCCCACACACCTCCCAGCATTTTTGCCTGACTTCCTGTTTGTTGGGATGCATTGCTTCTGAGGTTGGAGGGGGCAGTCCTTGAATATTAACCAGCTCTCCTGGGCCCCTCCTCTCTCCAGGGCTTTATCCCATGGCACTCTACTAAGCAGATCCATGAAGAAGCCAAAATCTGCTCTCCTGAAGTCCAGGGTAGGGAGCTTGCTGTGCACCCTCCTTACTGGCCTAAGGATCTAGTATCAGGATTTAGTTTAATTGCACATATTTTTATGTGGAAAATACATGGTGAAAGCAAAGTTTCAAAGCTAGTTGTTTTTCAGCTATTTGATTCAATTTTAGAATGGCACTATTAATGCAAAAACAAGGGAATAATTTAAGGAACTGTTTGATCAGAGTAATGAAGAACCCTACTTTAATTCCTGTGAGCCTCTAAGCTCTGCTGGACAAAATTGGCAAGGTTTGGAGGAATAAGTAGAGATTTTATTGACCCCACAGAGCACTGAGGCTCTTCTGGTACCCCAAAATGAAAACTGTGTTCCCACTGTTCTTTCCTGGTGGTGCCTGGTACACGTTAAAAAAGCTCAAGAAGAAGAGAACATCTGGGAGGGCAGTGGCACAGGCACAGGCCTCAAACCTGCTGTCCCACGTGCACAGATCAGTCTCAGATGCCAAGGTGATCCTTGGCTGAGATGGCAAAGGTGTGGAAGTACTGTAGGTTGAAGTGTCATATGAAATGCTTTCTAAGTATATGCAGTAGAATGAACTAGAATAGCTAATGAATTTAAGGCTGGTGGAAGAAATTGATGAAATAAATAGGAATTTTCTGTATTTACTTATCTCTCTTTTAATCTCTTTCCCTAGTTGGTCTAGATCTCATCTGAGAGGAAGATTATTTTGTTTTTATTTTATTCCCTTTTTTCTCTCCCCCTTCCATTCCCCCTTGCATGCCCTCAAGGCGTTTCATGAGAAATTCTGCATTTTCCAAGAGATGCAGAAGAATGAGGTACCTGGGGGCCAGCAGAGGACACACCCAATACCTGGGGTTCAGATAAGAGTTACAGAGTTACTGCTCTGCCTTGGGAGCTCCTTCCAGAGGAGGCAAGGATGCAATAAGGTCCATCCTTGTTTGCAGGCTTTGGTCTGCCTTGATGGTAATTTTTTTTCGACGCTGAGCCACTTTGCTGAGCAAAATGGCTTTTGCACAATGAAGGATTGCATCTCTAAGGACTGGAGGGGATGATAGGTGATGGTGGCAGATGCCTGGAATCTTCATACTGAAAATATCTCAGAAGCTCTGCCAAGGGTATGGTGGTAGTGTCTCATTTTCCCTCATTTGCTGTTGCTGAAGTTACATTAAGAATTTATTTACTCAGCATCTGCTGAGTTTTCTTAAGAATAGTTTTGAGAATGTACTTATTTAGAGGACATGGATGTGTAAACTCGACTTAGCTCGTTTTATTGCATCCTATCTAAGGATGTAGAATATACATGCAAACACTGGAATGCCTTGCTGTCAAAAGAAATGTAACCAAACTTTGAGTCTGACCAAGCTGGGTTTGTACTGATTTGGGGCAGGAGTTGTATTTTTTAAGTTACAAAATGGGCATAAAATTTTTATGGGTGAGAGCTGACTTACTGTGTGCTACTTAACTTTTATGTGAACCCCTTCTCCAAACTGAAATGCTGTTGGTGCTGCTTTTTTGGTAACATAGTGAGCTTGCTTCCCAGACAGCCTGCTCTGTTTAGCCTGTTCTTTGTGACCAGCAGTGAATTAATTCAGTGTTGTTTAGTGTGGTGTCTTTGAAGAGAAGCATCTTGTGGAGAATTCCTGCTGTAAACGCCCCGTGGGTGTTGTGTTTGTAGGTGTGTGTCACTGTGTGTTTGTCATTGTTCCTGTGCCCCTGTGGTGCTGTGCTCAGGTCTATTTTACCACCACAGGTAGCTTGCTTTTTCCTGCAGCGTGCAAACGTGCTGGTGTTGTTCTCTGGCTTCTCATTTGTGACTGGTTTTACTTAATTGAATGTGAACGTGCAAAATGCTGTCTGTTTGCCCAGAGTGGCACAATGCCTTCTGGACTTCATGGCATGAAGGGAAATTTACCTCTCTTATTAGCAAATAAAGCTAAGTGCTTTACTTGCCTTGTATTTGGGTACAGGGTAGCATAGAATGTCCTTGGCTACAGTAAGCAGTGATTTCCCTCTCCCTTTCCTGCTCCTTTTCCCCTCCAGTGTTAGCTCCTCCAGATCTTTGGAGGCTCTCCTTTTAGACAAGGAGATTCCATTATTGCAGGACACACAACCCACTCTGAGCCCATCTGGTGTTTCTTAGTTCATGAAGCAGTGAATAAGATTTGTGATGTTGGTTACATGTAAATTATAATTTCTGTGAAATAGAAATAATTTGAAACTATGGAATAAACACAACTCCTAGGAGAGACTGTAAATCAGAATCTAAATGGAGAGTTGTGTGACAGAGTAATACATGGTTGGCCCCAGCCAGTTCAAACCAAATATGCTCCAGAAATAAGACATTATTCCAAATCTTAAGCTGGAATTTTGTATTCATAGAGGCAGAAAAAGGCCAAATAGTTCCTCTAGAAAAAGGTATTTCCAGGTTGACTGTATCTTCAGGGAGGCTGCCAAAACTAATGGCCTTCAGAAAAGTGCTAGAAACTTGATTTTTGTGGCCAGAAGTTCCATTGTGCTTCATCAGTCTGGGTCACGTTCAGCATTTGCACAATTTCGTTTCATGTAAAAACCACTTTGTTTTATTACTGTGCATCTGTTTTCAATGTTGGACTGATTTTGCTTCATTTTGTACGTTTTTTTTTTTTATTTTCTTCCCTTTACCATTCCCCCTTTAAAGTCGATCTATGTACCACACGCCTTGGCATTCAAGAGATCATACTCGTCAAAGGTAGTGTCTCCATTCCCACTAGTTGGCCATTGTTGCATTGCATGTCCCCCTCTACATTAACCCATTGAATCCATAGCTCCCCACCACATGTGCACTAACATCAACACTGACTGTGCATGCCTGAGATGTTAGCAGACATGGGCAGCAAATTCTTTGTAGAGGATGTCTCCCAAAAATGCATTAAGCTCCGAAATGTCCGGTTGGAATGCATGCGTTTATCAGTGCACCACTGTACTGTCATGTGGATGATCTGTGAGCTTCAGAACAACCTGGTTTTCGATGTTTGCATATTCTTCTTTTTTGGTACTTAGAACGTGAGTTCAGAGGAATCATCACACTTTAATCAGCAGCTTTCAAAATTGCTGAGTTCCCTCAAATCTTAGCGAAATTCTGTATCAAGCTAAAATCAAGGCAGAAGTTGCTGCTTTCTGAAATTCTTATTGTCTTGTCTTTACAGTCACAACAGTGTTACAGGGGATAAAAAGGCCACGTGCTCTGTCACTTTACCTTCTGATTTGAGTACCATTGTGGATCTTGTGTTTTAAAAAAAGAAAGAGTAAAGCGTGAGCTTCTTGAAGTTTTGACAATGGTGCTTGCCAATGACCTACCTGAGGCATTTTTAATTAAGCTGTGATCCTACCTTAAACTGTTCACAGAGAACCATCAACAGAGGTAGACTGACCAAGGTGGCACTACAATAACTAGATAAAGCACATTTCAGGGTGGTCTGACATTACATTCTGTTCTTGAAGTTGACCATGGAGGAGCTCTCTTTTCAGAAGTGGAAGACACGTGTTTACAGCAGTCCCTTAAAGCTTACATACCTGTGCATGAGAAAAGAGGCTTTTTCTTCACTGTAGTTCACCTAGTGGAGTTGTGAAGTTTTTTTGACACTCTCAAAACTCTTTGAGAGAAAGTCTTTCTAGGCTACAATATACCCAACTAGTGTATCTGGTAAGATGCTAAACCAAATTTCAGTAATGTTAGAAAGACATATTCTTAAACTAGTTTCACTGACAGAAAAGAAGAGGAAATACCTTTCTGTTTTTATAAACATAGCTTTTCGCCTTTTGGATGGCTTCTGGTGGTGTAATATTCTACACTAGTCTATAATAATTTCTTAGCTTACACTGCTGTAACTGTTCATGTAGACAAGCCTTTATCCTCTTTTAAAATGAAATCAAGGGGACCCCTATCAAGATGAACCCTCTATACGATACTCATTGGTTTATCTAAATCCATTTGGCTAAATTTATTGAGAAATGAAAGTTACTGAGAATAAAAACTGATTTGATCTTTGGGAAGAGGTTTCATATAGCAGTGGAAGGCAGGGGTGGGATGTTATGTAAAGTCACAGCTTTGCAGCTGGCTTAAATGCTTCTTCACTCCTGATTTGATCCTGAAATTGTTGCTCACTGCACTGTGAACACCTTTGCCTACAGAAGCTTGACTTTTGACACAGCCATGGCAAAGACAGAACACCTCCCTTCTGAGATTTTTGGAAGAGAAAATGGTCATCCCTGCCCCCGTATCTCTGGGCATGTAAATAAGATCTGCTGCTGTTTTTCCTCCCTTCAGAGGGCCTACACAGAAGAGGAGCTGAACGCCAAGCTGACGCGGCGAGTACAGAAAGCTGCCCGCAGACAAGCCAAGCAGGAGGAGCTGAAGAGGTTGCACAGAGCTCAGGTAGCGTCTCACAAGCCTCTTGTCATGGCACAGCTGCCTCTGTGTGAAAGCACCCTGACCCTGATATTCCTCTGAGTGTGTTGGAACAGAATCCTCTCTTTCTACATCAGTGTTCCTGCTCCCTCTTTCAAATTTCATGTCGTGCCACAGAGAAGTGAAGAATGGCTGAAACCTATCATGAGAGTTTTACAGGGAGAAAAATAATGCCCATAACACCTGTCTAGCTGGAGATGCATAAACCATCATGCACTGAAAGGAACAGTGATACTCAGATAATGCCTGATGGAGCTGCGCCTATCATTGCTTTGCTAGTTTATGCTGGAGGGTGAAGTGTTATCAAATGAACCTTTAATTGTCAGGGAATCTGCTGGAAAACTGTTACCATCTATAGATGATGGGATTTGTAAAAAACTCAAGGCAGGGGCTCAGCTGACTGAGTAGCATCACCTTTCAGTTCAGTGTTCAGGAAGGTGATAGGATTTGTAGCAAATCAGTGAATATCAAGGTGTTTGTAAATTTAGAAGTTAGGATATAACAGGGTGAGGAGGATGTTGTCACCGGAATCTGTGATGCTTGCTGTTGAAGCAGGGTATCATTGGATACAAATATTTGTTTATGAAAAGTCAAATTTGACTGAAGTCTCTTAGTGCTGGATGTGTGCTGCAGACAGAACAAGAGAATTGCTTTGGTGAGGTTCTGCTCCATTCTTCTCTGAACAGATTATCCAGCGGCAGTTGGAACAAGTGGAAGAGAAGCAGAGGCAACTCGAGGAGAGGGGAGTTGCTGTGGAGAAGGCTCTTCGAGGAGAAGCAGGTATCCATCACAACTTGGTTTGGTTTTCCATGTTTTCTTATCAAGTGCTTGTGCAGTAATCCATAGCTGTTTGGATTTTAGAGGCCACTGGAGCATTATAGCCTAGAGACTGAGCCCAATGTGAATCCGTTCTCCCTTTTCTGCTATCTTTTTGAGGCCTTGTTTTCCCTATGTTTCTTCTAATTCTGCAGCTTCCCTATTGGCAGAGATTTAGTTCACTTACCTTTACCTGAGGTGTAGGAGGTAATTCTCCAGCTACTAATAATGGCTGACTGTTTCTGCATATAACTGGATCCTACAGCTAGAAAATTGCAGGGGTTTCCTGGCCACCATTCACACAAAGTTGTCACAGTAAGACAACCCTGTTTGTGTGTTAAGGAAATAATTGTGAAACTGTGTGTGCTTTCTCTATTGTGTTGGATTATCAAGGCAGTGTCCTTACAAGGGACCATCACAGAACATCTTCCTCACTGCACAGCCCAGCACACTGGCTACTTCTGACAAAGTTGTGCAG
Organism: Monarcha castaneiventris obscurior; assembly: GCA_026261815.1. Lineage (NCBI taxonomy): Eukaryota > Metazoa > Chordata > Aves > Passeriformes > Monarchidae > Monarcha > Monarcha castaneiventris. The sequence goes on from JAMPIT010000884.1 coordinate 16,160,902, forward strand.
AGCAGAAATGCACACGTGAACTGAAAGGTATCCATGTCGAGCTGCTAAAGAAATGTTGTGTGTACTTGGAATTAAATTAAATGAGTATCATCTGATCTGGCAAGCATATGAGTGGAGGAGTACCTGGTTCAGGTAATGCTGATAGTAGTATAATGATTTGGAAAAAAAATCCTCAATTTGTAAGGAGTCAAATATCCAACAGGCAAATGCAGTGTGTGTATACCTGACAAGGCCAGGATTCTGTACCTGATTACAAGGGGCAGAGCTCAGAAATGGCAAGAGTGGGACAGGTGTTTGGGAAATGTTTGCTTGTTGCTTGAAGAGCTGCATCTATGCCTCTGAAGATGGAGCTTGGTTAAGCAGTGAGGGTGTGCCAGACAAAAAGTCAATTGTGACTTCTTGCCAGTTACTACTCAGCCAGAATTAGGTATGGTGCTCCATAAGGGTGTGCCAAAGAAGCAGGACTGAGTGCTCACCAAAGCAAATAGGTACTACAAGTGTGAAGAACAATCTTGAGGACTTCAATATGTTTATGGTCAGGCTGTCTTTTTCATTAGTGGGATCAAAAAAATAGCCTTGTGCAAACCCATGTGTTTGCAGAGCTGCCTCCTTCCTTATGCTGTTCCTGTGTAGTCCCACTCTGTTCTCTGGCTGGCCAGTTACTGCACTTACTAAACCCACCTCCATTGTTTCTGATGGTTCTTTTCAGTTTTCTTCTTTTCATCTGGAAGTCCATCTTGATTACTGAGCTGCTGAATCACTTTCATGTAAGACATGCCAGCACAAGTGGGAAATCTTAGCAGCTGAGAGAATATTATTCATGATAGAGTTTTCTCACTGAAGAATCACAGAATGCCTAAAGTATGTTCAGAGAGGACAGAATATCACTAAGATTGTATAATGGGAGACTGCAGAATTAAACCTTTGGAAAAATAGGTTCTCACTCCCAGCTCTCCCAAATGGAAGCAGTCTTAGATGAGCTTCTGTATTTGTGAATTTCCTAGCACAGCTGTGAATTTCCAAAAGGAATCTCTTTTCTTCAGGAAGTCTCTAGGGTGTGCCTTGCTCTTGAAAAATGCTTCTATCAACAGGTCATGCTTATCTTTGCAGAGGCTTAACTCTGACGTAAAGAATTCACCATCCTCAGTTCTTCCCCTTATTTCAGGAGATCAGCCAGAAACACATTCTGGTGGGGTGGAAAAAAAAAAAACATATTCTAATCTGTGTTGACTGAAACACAAGACTATAAATCAATTCCATGCTTCACCCCTTCAGGTACTCTTCCATGGCCATAGAATCATTTAGATTGGAAAAGAGCTTTTAGATCATGAGTCCAACCATTAACCCAACACTGCTAAGCCCACCACTAAACCACGTTCCTAAAATGCCACATCCACACCTCTTTTAAATACATCCAGGGTGGGGACTCCACCCTTGCCCTGGGCAACCTGTTCCAGGGCTTGGCAAATTTCCATGAAGAAATGTTTCCTAATATCTAATCTAAACCTGCCCTGGCACAACCTGAGGCCATTTCCTCTTGTTGTGTTGCTTGTTACTTGGGAGAAGAGACCAACCCCCACCTGGGTACAACCTCCTTTCAGGAGTTGTAGAGGGCAATAAGGTTTCCCTTTAGCTTCCTCTTTTGCAGACATTTTACATATGTTTGCAATAAAGTAACTGAATCCCTTCCTTTTGAGATCTGTGGCATCACATTCCATAAATACAGTTAATTTCTGCCTGCAATATTCGAGAGGGAAGTACAATTTTTCTGTCATCTGCATCGTGACCTAACAGTGACCACTACATTCAGCACAGGCTGCTGTGTAAAGGTGAGTCCTGCTCTTGTCTCTAATCAGTCTCTTCCCTAATGAAACCACGAAAACAAAAGTTCAGAAAGGGAAAGGCAGTGTGTAAAGTGGTATTGCCATCTAAAAAAAAGATCTCTTTATAAGGTTGTACAAGGAGAAAAAATGGGGGAGCTTGGGAGGTGTGTCTGCTGTGCACTTCTTGTCCATGTAAATAGAGAAGGATTGCAGTACAGCATCAAAATAATGGCTCTTCCATAGACAGCAGCCAGTGTTAACTGTTCTGGGACAATGTATTAGGCTCTGTAATGAGTGGGTTTTTCAGGTTCCCTCCCTGTAGGGAAAGAAAAAAATCACTTATTGATCAGCATTTAAATATGAAGTTTTGGGTAATGTTAATAGTAGTTTCTTACTACCTAGAAATCCAGACAGAAGAAACAGAATTCTGTAACTTGCAATTATTCTTTTCTTTTTCTGTTTTAGAAAAAGACAAGACCATCTGAACTACTTCTTTATGTAGTTTATCATCTTCTAGCATATTGCTTCTTAGTCATCTTTCCTGTTTGTAAAGAATTGCAAATTTTTCTTTTGTAGAGGTCTTCCACTAACTTTAATTCCTCAGATCTCTCACCTCTGGACCACTTTCCATTTTTAGAAAAAAGTGTTTTTCAGTTCGACTGGTAAGAACAAAACCAGTTCTATAGATAAAAATTTCTTTACTTACAATAATTTTGTTTCTACTTTCTATCAATTTTGGTTCATCCTTAATATGCTACTGGCAAGTAACTGATACTGAGAAGAATGTCAATAAATTCTTCACAGTGATGCCCTGCTGGCTTCCTGAGAGGTTTAGATCCTAGCAATAGATAGAGGCAGCTCAATATTCTTTCCAGGAATTTCACACATTATCTGCTGTTTGTCAAGTTGGAATATTTATAGGGTGATACCTGCTCTTCAACTAATCAAACTCAGAAACATTTTGGAGGTCACCATCAACTTTAATGCTGACAAAAAAATTGTACCTTCTTGGCTACCTCCTTGTCTTTCCCTTTTTTAAATTAGCTCAGCCTCAGGCATGGTGCAGTTGATCTTTTATTCTTTCAAAAGCTGAATGCTCAGTCTAACATTCAATTTCTGATTCAGAAAATCTCACCACCTATGATTACTTAATTGCCTTAATATGTTCTCTGTGATTATCTTTGAAAATCTCAGCCTTTGATAGTTGCATTCATAGCAAGAATGAATGATTAGGAGGGTAAACTCTATTTCAAGAGGCAGTGTAAGCTCTGTTTCAGGGGCAAGTTTGTCATACACAGGGGGTCTAAGCTACTGTCATCCCTTGTTTGCCTTCTCTCCCTCCCCCCTTCCTATTGCACCATGGTATTTCACTACAGTGGTAAAGTAGGATCTCAGTGAAGAATTTTCTCAGTTTTCTGTGGTGTCCCAAGAGACACCTTGGATCAGTTAATTAATGTAAGATAATTTTACTAATGCAACAGTACTTTGTGTTATAGTGCATTCGCCTGTTTGGACATGCTAATGACTTTAATTTCCTCTGTGAATTTTTCTTTTTTTCAATTATTCACTTAAAGATATTTCAAATCAGAAATTTCCAGAACTTTTCTTTTGTTCCCTTTAGCATAAACCTTGACAGTCATTTTTAAGAGCTTGGAAAACATCTACTGTCAGATCAATACTGAAAAGTTAAAGAGCCACCTCTTTACGTCAAATGAATCCTATGCAGTGAGAAATATTGCTCTCAGTACTTCCATCTGTCTCCTCCCAACAAAATGTTCCACAGTGCTAGACTCATGGTGCACTTGTCTCTAGCAGGTGTGGAAATGCACATCTCTGTCCTGAAAACTGCTGTGCAGTTCTTCCTGGCACAGAGACTGCATTAGCAGGAATCCCACACAATCCCATCTTGCTACGCCTGAGTGTTTGCCACTCGTGTCGGCACTCACTCAGTGCCTTCCACCTGTGTGCCATACACCATCCTCCACTCACTCACTCACCTCCAAGAAATCAACCCTTACACCTTTCCTGCAGCTGTCCTAAGAAATTACACTGTTTCCTTCTGACATATTGCTCAGCTCCAAAGCAACAGGATTAATTCTGCTTTTCTCAGCAAGAACAGGAGAGACATCAGTGACAGGTACTGCTGCAAACACAAATAGGTGAAGTGTCTCTGTGTAAACTTCTTGATTTTTCCCCTCGGGAGTCCTTGCCTGCCTGCTGGAAGTTTTCTCTTCATCCTCCCAATATATATGTTTGTGATATATTTGTGTGTGTGTACATATATGTATATATACAGAGAAAGACAGACATACAGTGTTTGTATATATATGTGTGTGTGCCCACGTGTAGCTGCCTGTCTCCTGTTTGCCCTTTTTGTGTTTCTGTGTCTTTCTCATATATTGCTTTGATTGTATGGGGCTAGGGTGGGTGTCTGACTCAATAACTCTGTCTTCACCAATTCCTTGTTGTAGACTATTGGGGAGAGTCTTATTACAGTGACCTCATCGACTTGCATCTGGGTGGTATGTATGGCTGAACCTCCTGCTGACACTAACCCTGCTGACACTCCTCCCCACCCCTCCCTTCACCTACTTCTCCCATCCTTGGCTCGCAAACAAGGAGAAACAGCCCTTGCACATGACTGATGATAGCAGAACCCCTTTTCCAGCTCAGGAAGAGGAGATCCTGGCATGCCCCACAGACCATGTGTAAGGCTCCCTCTTCTATTTTTACAGTGCTGATTTTTTTTCAAAATTTGCTTACTGTTTTCACTCCAGCCCCCTTCCCAGCTAGCAGTGGAAGGTCATTCTGGTTTTTTGCTTCTCCTTTGAAAAGTCCAACTCTATCATTGAAGTTTTCTTTAGGAAAGTATTTTAAGGGGGGCAGCAAGAGCAAACAGCACTGTCAAGGATTACTCATGCTATTGCTTCCGTCTTGCCCTTCTGAGGATCATTTTTTTTCCTTCCAAAAAAGCCAGAGTGTGTTGTTGATCTAACAAAATGAAAATGCTCCCTCAAGGGACTTTGAAAACACTTGCAGATGACAGATATCTTCTTTCTTGTTTTGTCTTACTGTAAGGTTAGAAAATAATCTGCTGTTAAGAATTCCAGTCATTTTTGCTGGAATCTGCTGTTAGTTTCCCATCAGTCCAGTTTGCATCATTACACACCTATTAAGCTTCTTGCTATGCTATTGCTTTAATACCCCATTTAGTGCTAAACACACATTACAGTGTTTAGTTCTCATTTTCACTTAAGAATCTGGTCATCACTCTATACCATGGTTCTGCCTTTGCTTTAATTAATGTTACTTCCTGAGTCCCTTAGTAGGTGAGTAACTTTTGGGTTGCAAATGACGTTTGTTTAGCATTTGCCTATCTTGAAAATTAAAATTTCCTTTGCTAGTTTAACCACTCAGAAATCTATTCTTATGAAGTGAACACGTCTGTCTGTCAGCAGATCCAAGAGAAAACAAACTCTGCTCAGTTGCCTTGTTATCTGAGAGTCTCATTTAGTTTATCTTTCAGAGCAAAAGTTGCTTGTTCTAAGCTGTGTTTTTTTGAGGTACTGCACTGCAGACCAGCTCTGCAGAGGGAAAGATCCACACGCTCTAGGCCCGATCCAAGACGCATCACTGGAAGTCTTCCCTGATTTCATTGTGTTCTGCATTTGATCCTTCAAACATAATCTTGCCCAGGTTTTTCACTGCCATTTTTCTCTCCTGCTGCGGGGAGGTTGTCCCACATAGTATCTACCTGTACCTATCTGTTGTGAATTACTCATGGCACAATAGACTTTTATTGAAGAACATCCACCTGAGTTGAGAATATCCACCTAAGTGCAAGTTTCAGAATGGAAGACTTCCCTCCTTGGTCGATCTAATTTGTTGCCCAGTTCCCCTGTGCTAATTTTGATGTGATAGTCCTCTGCTAGCCCTGTGCTTCATTCACCATTCAGTCCCTCTGGCATTCTTTCCTGGGGTATCTCCTGCAGAGAGACTTTGAAACCCTCTTCATGGTTTTATCCACCAGGGCTGGCCCATACCCACATGTGCATAGAGTAGGAGCTGTAAAAGGGTTGATGCTGAATTACACTTAACAGACCCTTATCCCTATTTAATGCTATCTCCACTACACCTCTCCCTCCTCCTGCCTCTGCTCCTACTGCCTCTTTAGAGACAGCAATCCCATCCAAATCACTAATAGTGGCTTTAAGAAAAGCAAAATAATCTTCGCTTAAAGGGACACTGTCACTTCAAAAAATTGTTGTGTTGCAGAAAATCTTAATTGGAAATGGAATTCACTGTTTATCTCTTTGCGTGTTTGCTTTTTCCGTTTCTCTGAGCTCAGTCACCTCAGAGTGGTCATTTTTGACCAGGCTGCTTTTATTTATATGGTGACTCAGTCACTTGGGCTTCCAACAGTCAGAGACAATATTCATGATTTTTTTAAAATGGTTGATACATCTGAAAACTCTGTCAAATTTCTGCTCATCTCAAAAATACTGTTTTCAAAACACACTTTAAAAAAACTATATTGGGCAGTATCCCTTTAAATGCAGTGAGCCAGTATAGCCTGGAGTATGTGGCTTTATAGTATTATTTTGTTGCCTCTGTAATGTGCTTTATATTTGCTTTTGGGGCTGCCAGAACACTTTGGCCAGAAAGGATACATTGCTGTGGTGATCCTTGTCACCTCCAGCGGCAGATACAGAGCTCAGCTTCAAGATTAACATGTCTGTGCAGGATGTGCATCTGGGTGGAGTGCCATTAAAATCCCTGGAGGTCCTGCTGAGCACTGCACGCAGCTTGGATTCTATTGGCAACCCGTGTCTCTGAGGCACGGGCATGACTCTAGTCATGCTGTCATAGAATATTAACAAAACTTGCAAAGTACTTGGGAAAATTATCTGTAAACTGGTAATATTTAGTTGTTACAGATTGCGCAACAACCTCTGCAAGGGGAGTGGTGACTTCTGCCATCCTGGTCAACTTCCAGTGTGTAGGATTACAGATTGCTATCTTAACTAGCTCCGTGGCTCTGCTCAGATGTCATAATCCTCTCTTCCTGTTCTGAAATGTTTTGTACCGTTGCTGTAACGCAGATGTTTCATTTCACGCTACAGATGGTCGCATTTCGATTCTGAGTAATTATTCCTGTGTGTATATTGTGTGCATGGTGTTGTTAAAAGAACATGACAAAGGTTGCAAAGTCAACTGAAATTAAGACTTTATATTATGTTGCTAGATCAACAGATTAATTACCTCCAGATCCACCACAGCTGTCTCATGCCCTTACGGAATAACTGGTAGCAACACTAGGTTGTCATCTCCTGTGTAGATCCTTATGGAGTGGAAATGGGACACAATCAGTGGATTTTGTAGATGTTTGTTGTAGCTGTGGAATAGTGAGGCTTGAGAATACAGATTCTGAGCCAGACAGTGGAAGGTTGCAGTGGTCTGGTGGATATATATTCTTTGTCCTTTTATTCCCTCTTTTCAGACAGTCCTTGTCCTGATCCTGTCTTACTTCATCCAGAGCTCCTTATCCCACTTCCGTTGTCATTCTCAGTCCCAGTTTCTCCTTTTCAGGCATTTGATTTTAATCCTGCCTTCTTGAAAAATAAATCCTAGAATTCTACCCTTCAGACCTCCTGTTCCTCTCCACTAGCTATTCCTGCTCTGGTCTTCCCACTGACACATCTCCAGAGTCTAAATCCCAGCCTTTGGGCTTCTCCCAAAATTTTTTGGGCTCTGCTCCCTCTTCTGCCCAGCATTACTTGTCTGGAAAATGTTAGGTCTTGCCTTCTTCTCAAATCTGCCTTCTCCTTTCACCCCTTCCCCTTTTTTCCCCTCTCCTTTGTTTGTTCTCCATTAGTCACCTTGCCTCCTTAGTCCCAGCCTCAGTTCCTCCTAACCCACTGGCTGCTTGTCCCAGTTTGCTCCTTGTCTGCCTCTGGAAAGTACCTCCGTTGTTTCCTCTTCATTCAAGTGAGCAGCTTCCTTTTCCTTGCACTCAGCAGGGAATCGTTAAATAAACAGCCACACACTCCCATCTTGCTCTGTTCTTGGCTGGAGTCCTTGCTCTTGCCAAGAGAGGCAAGAAGGATGCAGGGAAGAGAGCTGGAATGTTTGATAGTGTTGATTTCAGACACATGTTCTCCCTTCTTGACAAGAGCGTTACAAACATCAGGTAAGCAGGGCAGGAAAGTGCAATTGTTTGGGGTTTTTTAAATCTTTGTTCTCTGTTTAAAGCACATTCTACAACAACTTCACTTTTTATTAACTTTTTAAAAATATTTGAGCTTACTACGTCCTTTAAAGTCTTGCAGGTCTAACTCTGCAAGGCTGGAGTCTGATATATTCAAGTGGGATCAGTCCTATTTCTTGTGATTGGCAAACACAGCTCTCCTGGAAGGGGAGTGGAGTTGTAAGATAAACATTGTTTTCGCAGTCTGCAGCTGTTTTGGACACTGAAGTGAATTGGTAGCATGTTTTCTTTGCTGTAAATTTTGAGCAGGAAAGAGCACTTGATAAGCAGAACTTGTTAAGTACCAGTACTTGTTAGGCAATTGCCATTTACCTGCTTCTTTCTGCACACAAAAACAGCAGTCTTGGGAGACGGGGTCAGTGCAGGACTGTGTTCATTCTGGTTGCATTCTGAAGTGCCTCAAGGTCTAGTAGGAGCAGAAGTGGAGTCATTTGTTTGTGTGTTCTGCTCCAACTATTGCTTTTTCCTTCCCTTCCCTGCCTTTGCCTCACCCCTTAGTGCTGGATAAATAAAAGTGGTTCAGTTTGCATGACAATCCAGTGGTCTGTGAGTTTTCCCCAGGTTTCTTCTAGTGATTGTGCTTTTTAGAGGATATTGGGTTTTACCCAGATTTAATAAACTGTTCAGTCAGACATGCTGAGGGATGTGCTTGTGGGATATTTGTCAGAATCCTTGTTCTCAACCTGCAGCTCTGTGGATGCTATTCTCTAAGAGCTGGCTTCCTGTATCCTTGGTTTTTAACAATGCTGCTGTTGAACAGCTTCACCAAACAGTAAAGTTGGAATGCTTTATTTTTCAGTTCTTGGGTTTCTGACCATAACCTGATTCTTTTTAAAGGTGAAAAAGAGGACGTTTACTGCGATCAGTGCAGTTTGACTTACTGATCTCTTTTGGACTGATCCATATTTTAAGCACTGATTTAAAATTAGAGCTTTTAGTATTCCTGATAAATGAGGGATGACATTTGTTAGTAGAATGTTTCCAAAGTGTCATACTTTCAACTTGTGAGGGCAAGTGCCACGTAACGATTCAGTGGGACAGAGTCTGGCCTCAGAGCTGGATTTCCTTGCCAGTGTTGCTGTTTTCCAAACCACCATGATAAGTCAACAGTATAGAAATCAAAGTTTTTGGATGCAAAGCTTGCCAAGGATGTGATACCACTTGGTCTTGTGGTACATCTGTTCAAATAAATTTAACTTGCAATGACTCACCACTTCTCAGAAATCATCACAGCTCTCATATCAAAAAACAGGGGCAAACAGTGAGGGGGATCAGTGTGAGCTGTAGCTTGGGGATAATGGGGTCTGCCACCCCAAACTTTGTGCTGTGCTCTCTTCACCCTGACCAATCATTTTGACCACTGTGCTTCTGATTGTGAAGAAGTATTATGGAGCTAGAGAGGAAAAGGACAAAATCAGTCTGAAGAATTGCTCTTTAATTAACAGGTAAATAAAGATCAGAAAAGAAAGCAACAGTCCAATGTAGCTTCTGTAACAAAGAACAGTGTACAGTGAAAATGAAGGTGTATTTTCATAGTGGCTATACAATTTCTGGTCCTTGTTTTGAAGAGGCTTTTGAAGCAGTGGTATTTATTCTTGACCTGGCTCTTGGTTTCCACCACCGTAGCAAAGTCTGCAATCTCTCAAGAGTACTGTGACAAACAAGGTCATTCTTGTGGCTTCTTAACACAGAAGCAAGGTAACTGCAGTCACTTTATTGACGGGATGTGTCTGATGTGCAAGGCAGAGCTGCCCCTCAAGAATGTTCAGTGTGCTCAGGAGCTGGGGCATGCTCCTTTCCCTAATGAGCTGCAGCTCCTGCCTCCAAACCATGCTCCAGCTTGCCAGCAGCTTGGACTGCTGAGCTCTGCTGCCAAGGCTTTACACACAAGAAGAGTTGGCCTGTGGCATTAAAAGGGAACAACTCGTGACTAACGCAGTCTGTTGGAAGCTTTATCCCTCTGGTGAAAAAACTCAGTAATTTTCTCTCCAGAAGCTGTAGCCACATGTTAGACTTGCTGGCAGCATAAGGGGGAACCTAAGAAGGGGGTTGTCACAGAAGTTCTTCTCTTGCCCTTCAGCTCATTCCAAACAAACTGCTTTAGCAGGTGTTGCTGCTGCCAGCAGCACTCTTTCCATGCTGTGGATGAAGACCTGTGTCAGTGTATTTTTGGAGGTGAAAGAGACCTAAACAGAAATGGGGTTAGGTTTGTTGAGGTTTTTAAAATTTGCACAACAGGTGGGTTTTTCCCTATCTGGCCCTGGCTCCATAACCAGAAAAATTGTCTTGCAGAGATGGTCCTATTTATAATTTAATGAGACTAGGAGGTGGTGATTGGTGGTGATTTCTCTTCTCTAAACAGTGCTACAGTAACAATAATAATACTGTTTACTGTAGGATTAGTAATGGCCTTTGGAGCAATAAGCCATGAAATAAGCTTTGGAGAACCATGGGAAATAAGTTTTCAGGTTGCACTTTGTTCCTGCAGTTAAGGACCTCCAGTATGTATGGAACACTTTCTAAAGCCTTGCTGATCATCCTGCTTTGGACAGAAGTTTTTTCCAAAGTAATTGTAATGATCGTTACCTGTATTCACTGATGTAATTAACTGTAGATTAATTACATTAACTGTCATTTAATAAACTGTAATTTAACTGTAATCTGGAGTAGCTGGAAAGGATCTTAATTGCAAAGGTTATGTATATTATCTTACTGAATAAACATATTGACTTTTCTGGTAGCAGGATTAGTGTAGATACCATGGACTTTGTAGTTTGATTCAAGGACAAATTTTCTTTAGACAGGAGTGAGAAGATAACTAAGAGCAAGGGAGGAAAATGCAACTGTGGGGACTGAGCTCCATATTAGTCAGGTGCTGTGTAATCCCTGGGGCTTTTTACTGGAGATCAAAGATGGGATCCTCTCCTAGTATCAGACCACTTGCTCAGTGATGACAAAAGTTAGTAGTTTGTGGCCATTTCACAATGAGATTAATGACATTTTCACATACTGGGTATTTTTTTTCAGCTCAAATACGGAAAACTGGAAGTTCCTCACCAAGTCTCTATGTCCATGGCTTGAAATTTATCAAATCCCCCACCCCCCAGTTCTGAATGAAATCCCAAACCCTGAAATAAGTGGATTTTTCTATACAGTTAAATCTCCATCTCCTGACCACCCTCAAAACAGTGGTTAGACCAAGTTAGAGTATTAACGCTTATATAGAAGAATTAATTTTGAATAAGGTAGGATGGGAAATAAATGTTTAACAAGTATCATGCACTAAATGCTCTGCTTTGTGTGGAACCATATTCTTCACTGTACCTTTGTGGTTTGGGGTTTTTCTTGTTTGTTTTTGCTTTTGTAATCTGATCTCTATGAAACAGCAGTTGTAGGGAAAAAATACCTTAGTATTTTTCTATTTTAAATGAAGAAGTTGGAAAATTCAGAACAACTGTAGTTAATGTTCTGGTACTGTCTCAACTATTGTTGGTACAATGCTTCATTTGTAACTGCCCTAGGGCCAACTGTGGCACCTCTCCTAATGTTGCCCCTTCCTGCTTCCAGTACAGAGGTTTCTTCTTCTGAGAAAGCCATGCTGCTCAGTCATGGGCTTTGAAGCTGGTGTGCTCTCCCTCTTGCTCCAGTGTGTCCTCCATGTGCTGGTCTAGTTCTGTGATGGTCCCTTCTAAAGCCTTCCCAGTTCACTGGTACTCTAATTTTATAGAGCTTTCTCTGAACCACAAACATCAAACTCTGCTGACTTCTCCAAAATAAGTGTTATCCTTACCCCGTACTGTTGTTGTGGAGTTTATGCCTTTTCCCAACACAGAAATGCCTCCTCTTTATAAATGCAGTTGTGCCCTGAGCCCAGTAAGTGTTCCACTCTGGTAGCTCTGACATTTCTGAGTTCATCATCTCCCTGGTGCATGTTCTCCTGTAACTGTTAGTGACACTGGTTACTGTCTACTGTTTATCTCTGTAATGTTAAGTACAGCTGGAAAGCAAATTCTTGGTGTTAAAACAGCTGAACCTTTTGAGAGATGAGAAATGTTTGTCCTTCACCGGCTGATGGAAAAGATGATTGAGATTCAGTAAGTCACCAATACTAACAGGACTTACAAGCTTTAAAATGCTTTGTGGATTGAAAATGTCAAGGGAGAGCTTTAAATTTATTCGTTTAACTCTGCAAAGTCCTCAGTTGGTCGCTGCCCCTGCAGACCCTGATGTGAATCACTTTATAAGTGTAAAAGACTTTTCCCCCTCGAAGCACAACAATCCAGTGGGGTACATGTGTACTCACCATACTTGGCACAGCAGATCCTGGCAGGCTGGTTCCATGGTAATCAGATTCTCCCTGTGGTGTTCCCTGTCTGAAGACATTCTATTCCATTATAAAGGACACTTTTACCATCAGTGGGTGCTGCCACGGTGATAAGAGCATGGTCCTGATAGAGCTTCAAGGTAGGGTGGCTGCTTACAGCTGGTGTCTTATGCATGCAGGCAAGACTTACTGTAACCCTGCCTGAAATCTGACATTTATCAGCAGAAGTTAATACATGTCTGACTCGTCCTGACATCTGGGTCGCAAAGCTTTTGATTAAAGACCTCACACCTGAAAACTGTACCTTAGGAAAAGTGCAGTAACAGTAACCTCCTGCCTGGTATTTGTACAGCTCAGTAAGAGTTCACCAGTACCTCAGTCTACCTCTTACCTGTTATCTGTGCTTATTAGGGACATTATTCATCTGTAGACTGTATCCCTTGTTTCTGCTTCTCCATTTCTTGTATTTTTTCTTTTCTTTTCTTCTTGTGTTTCCTTTCTTTCTCACTCTTATGCTTTTTGTCCTTTGCTTGTCTTTTATTTCACCCCTTTCCTCCTCTTCCGTTCCACTTCCAACTTCCTCTTCCTCTCCTGCCTCTTCCTCTTCCTCGTTTGGTCCTATTGAAGTTGAGCCCAATGCCGGGACACCACGTCGTAGACCTCTCTCCTTCTGCCCTTGCTGTGCCCATGAAGGTAACGTAACCTCACACACCCCGTGTCCTCCCTGACCACAGCTGGGTTGTCATAGCAGCACTAGTCAGCTCGTGACCACAAGGCCCCCAGCCCTTTTCTTGCTGTGTCCCCAAACCAACCTTGTCTGTAGCTACCTGGTAACCAGCTTCTCTGAGCCTGTGGCAAGTTGTAAAAGGTACAGTATCCCTTTTGCTAGTCCCAGCTGTGCAAGAGAAGGTGCAGTGACTGGGAGGGACAATGGGCAGCAGCTCTGGGACCAGAAGTGTCGCACTCAAAAGTTCCTATTCTCATTTGGTGGCTTCAATTTCTCTATTCCTCCTGAAAGATGTTTGGAAGTTGGGATAAGGGATGACAATCTGTTTCCTTAAATACGGCCTTTTAATTAGCCTCTAGGGATTAAAGGAATACTGTGTCTTTATAAGGACTGATTTGAAAAACATCCTTGAGCTTTAAAAACCAACAGACCTTAAGTAAGACTAGTTTTCCCTCATCTGTCTTGCTGAGTGCATTCTTTAACTATCCCAAATGGAGTTTGCTGTAGAGTTTCCATTGCCAAGGCATGGGGAAGGGGTTGTTTCTGTGTGTTCATGGTGTAATTTCGCTAACCACTTACCTGCTTTCCATGGTGCTCCCTCACATCAGTTGTCAGTGCTCCCTTTCCAATCCTCCCATTTTTCCTCTACTCATTGGCTGTTTAAAAATACTTACGTATTCCATAGGTCAGTAGTGTCGTGTTTTTGGCTTTTTCTTAGAGGCATTTGTTTCCTATACATCCTGGCATCGGAAAGGAAGGGGAGACTTCCCAGTGTTCTCATGGCGCCACAGCACTGGACATCTGCATGTACAGTCTCCCTCTCCTGTCGCCACGTGGGCATATTGTGCAGAGATGCTCAGAAAGGAATGCTTGGAACTGAGCAATACACTGGTATAAAGTCCACGGAGCTCTTAGGGTGGCACAGCCAGGTCTGCTATTCCCCCAGGGGCTGGAATGACACGTTTGCAAAGGCAGGTGAAAGGCAGCCCAAGCTGCAGCTTCCTAGGAGTTGTAGGCTCTCCCTTGTGTAGCTCCAGGGCAGCGCTTCTCTGACATACTGAGGGTGAGGCAGGGTCTGAATGAAGTAGCCATTAATGTGGTATTTGTGGTGTGTCTGTGTCATAGAGTTTGAACAGTAAGCTTGCTGCTTGGTTATTTGAGCATTAGCTGGACTATTTGAGAGCTCCTGTTCTTGGTGTAGAGAGTGCATATCCATAGTGTCAAACAGAGACAGGGATGTTAGTTACCTTGGGATGCCTAGGTTACGTGCAGTGCAAGCTGATGGGATGCAGCAACCCAAAAGTGCTGTTGAGCTTGATTTGAGGCCTTGCTCCTGCTTCTACTTCCACACAGGCAGGAATATTGCTCCTGGCCTTGATGGGGTCTGATGTAAATCACAGCATTGATATGCAGGTGGTTCAGTGTGGAATAAGTGGCCCAGACCAAGAGCTTGCCAGGAGGAGCCTCCTTGGTAAGTTCTTGTGTTTGATAAATATCAACAGAAGGCTTTGGGAACAGCATTCTGCATTTATTCCACATGACTCCTGACAGGCACAAGATTCACCAGTGGGCTGTTGAGTAAGTGTAGGAGTTCGTTCTAAAATAAAAGGACCAGCTAAGTGTTCTGTACTAGGTGGTCAAGGCCCAAGGTTTCCTTATTCTGCTTTCATGTGTCTGGGGGTTCCTTTTCTTTCTAGTGCTGGTATGCAGTACAGCAGTTTCTGTGTTCACTGTGCAAGGGGATCTTCAAGATGAATAGATATATTAATGGCTAGGAGGAGCAGTCAGAAAAGATTTACTTAACTGTTGGAAAAAGAAGAGACAAGATGTTACTTTTGGCTAGTAGAAGAAAAACTTGAGGACATGCAATTGAGGAAAATAAAGGTAAAACACATGGAGTGGCAATTGAATCCTTTTCTGATGAGCATATGTTTAAGTAGCTGGCATGAGCATCTATAAAACACTTCTAATGAAAGGAAAAGTTAAATATTTACAGAAATTGGGGATTTCTGCAGAAAGAGTGAGGAAGAAACAAGTAACCACAAGAATATCAGAAACAACAAAAAAAGTAGGCTCCAAAGAGAAGAGAATCCTTTTGGAGGTGACTTCCACTCAACTGTGTGCTGTAGGCAAACTGAACGGACCCGGCTTGGGAGTGCTCTGGCAGCATCTTGCTCGGCTTTCTTTGCACATTTTGCCCCATTGTTGTTTTTGCAGTTTGGGCTTGTAAGGCTTGCTGGGCATTACCTGAAAATTTACCAGGTTTCTTTCTTGGCAGGCATGGGTAAGAAGGATGACCCCAAGCTGATGCAGGAGTGGTTCAAGCTGGTGCAGGAGAAGAATGCCTTGGTTCGCTACGAGTCTGAACTGATGATATTGTGAGTGAATGTGGAAAAAATGGGGATTTTGTCATAAACAGTAGTGGAAGATCTGTTAGTATTGTCATCCCTGTAAGGCCAGGAGGTCAGCAGCCTCTTAGGCTGATTTGTGGCTGAGACAGGAATCCAGGTACATTTCAGAGGAGTGGTAGAGAAGGAATAGTAGTGGTAAGGGGTGAAAGTCCCAATTATTTGTGCACATGCAGAAGTACAGGTATGTGAGCCCTTCCCATGCTGTTCTTGTATAAAACACATGCGAGTGTTTTCAAGCTATGCAGAAATATTGTGTGACTCCTTCTGTTTTTGGTGAAGTTGGCTTCTAAGCATAGCCAAAAGTATTTAATTCAGTCACCTTTGCCTTGTGGCCCTCTTTTCTGCCTGTAGTGGGACCCCAGTGCCTGTCATGTGGGCTCAGATGGTAAAGCTGTTTTCCTGTTCATGAAATTGGGAGTTTTTTCTGTTCCCATTGTGCAAATTGACTGAAATTCATTTTGGAGTGTGTCAGCTCACCTCAGCAATGTGGAAGCTGATGGCCTTAGTGGCAGAAAAGTCCCAAGGTGGTGTTTGCAGTGGCCTGACGTGTCCTAAAGTAATAAATAATTAGTTAATAAGTAACTTCGGTTTTAAAGTGGGAAGTAGCAGGAGATACATAGAGATATTGCAGATTTATTTGCTCTTTGACTCTGCTCTGTATTTAGTTCACTCCTCTTTTGGCATTGCACTTCCTAGCTGAAGGCAAAGAACCTGAAATGCTAAAAGCACAATTAAATCTTTTAAAAATACAGTTATATATCTTAAGTTATTTAAGAGTTGCTCCAAACCAGATTGGTAAAATGCACAGCAGATATCTAGAGAGGGAGCAGAAACTGAGAATGAATATGAAGCAATGTATGCAGTATTTTAATATAGCTGGAACTTGGATTTCTGCTCTTTCCCTCTCAGTGCTCGGGAGCTAGAACTGGAAGACAGGCAGAGCCGACTGCAGCAGGAACTCCGCGAGAGGATGGCAGTAGAAGGTGAGAGCAAAAGGGAATATTGCATGGATTTTGCGTGTGTATTTCTAGCCTCGTGTATGCTGATAGTTTTTGGTATCTCTGTAGATCATCTGAAGACAGATGAGGAGCTCTCAGAGGAGAAGAGGATCCTGAATGAAATGCTCGAAGTAGTGGAGCAGAGAGATTCTCTTGTGGCTCTCCTTGAGGAGCAGCGGCTTCGAGAAAAAGAAGAAGACAAGGACCTGGAGGCAGTCATGCTTTCCAAAGGTTTTAGCTTGAACTGGTCCTGAGCTTAACACATTTACCTCTGCTGGTCTGTGTTGTCCAGTTGGCCTACCCTGAGTTTGCCAGAATTACATGGATGGGAAGATGTTGAAGGGGAAACCTCTGAAGGGTCCAACAGCATGCAGGGATTTGGTTTGAAGCACTCAGAAGCCTTTTGATAAGTGTGTTGGTTCCAGAAGCTTAAGTTTTACATGTCTGCAAGCCAAGTTGAAGAAATGAGTTGAGACTGTGGAGTCTCCTTGAGGTCCTGTACGATGGACCATATTTTTTTGTGTGTGGTAGGAGGGAGGGGGGAATAATCCATGTGTGGGGAAGGAGGTTAAGGGAAGAAGTACCCTTAACTACACTGGATTTAAGGCAGTCCATTCCTTTCCCGTTTTTCTACACCAGTTCTAATAAAAGGGAGGGAGGTGGCAACCCTCCCTGAAAGACCACAGCAGCCTGTAGCAGTGGAGTCAGCTGTCCAAGAGAGCTCCAGGAGCCCAGGGCAACACCTTCTTTGCTTTAGTCTTCCTCCCCACCAAAGAAACCTGCAGGTGATCCCTTATGCGTGGATATGAAGAAATGCAAGACAGAGAAGATACTGCTATGTGTGATGGAACTCTCTGCCTCTTGGTTTTTGGAGAGAAGTGGGCATCAGTGGACTCTTTCCCTACCTTAGCCTCCTAAATCTTGTGGGGAGCAAGGGGAGCAGAAGAGAGAGGGAAGATGCCCATCTGCTTTGCTACACACTGGAGAGACAGCTACTGCTGGCCTTAGTCTTCATGGCCACAGCTCAGAGGCTGGTGGGCTTCCTTGTTCTGTTTTTTTGTGACTGTTTTGACACTGGAAAATACTGCTGTGGGACAGTGGTAAGTGTGTGCTGGGGCAGGGGTGTTCCCAGGCAGCATTCCCTGGTTATTAGGCCCCTAAAAGGGAGAAGCCCTTAAGTGACCGAACCACCATTAAGACTTTTCAGTGTTTTTATTTTTATTTTTTTTCCTCTGTATTTTGTTTTTGCACATTGGAAACGAAGCTTAAGACCTGCCTGGGCCCTCAGTCACTTTGACCCTTTTATGTCAATTAACTTATTTTTTTAATACTTGAAAGAAGATTCATTTTTGTATCTTTTAGGAAAAAAAATGGACGAGTGATGGGTGTGTGTGCCTGCTGCATCCTACAACTTCCACTTCAAAATTACTGGATGTTGTTACCTGTGGCTATTTATTAGTGTTCTTATAAATAATTTGATTGTTACACATATTTGATTGTGGAGGGAGTGTTTTAACTCTGTTGGAGAAAGACACTACTGCGGATTGATCCCTGCTTCCCAGCAAGGGCAGCCTTTATGTACCCATGGATGCATCCTGCCCTAGGAGTTCTCCTCTATGAAAAAATCCTGTGCACTCATGGAATTTAAGAATCTATTTGTGTTCTTAGCGTCCTTTTCTTCCACATCCCAGATTCTCTCTTTTGGACTTACAAACCTGTATTTATTTAAATTTTACATTTTTATAACAAGAAAGACAAAACTGTGAGGTAGAACTATTCCCGTATGACTCTCTCTTGCTGAAAGAGGGGATCCTCACACTCCTGATACAGTTAGAGGGATTTCCATGAAAACAAAAATAGCACATTTCCTGCTGCATCTATTGGAAAAAGCTCCTTCTGGCCCAGTTAGTGAATCTGCTGCTTTTCAGCCAGGGTCCTGACCACACAATAACCAATGAGCAGGATATGCACTGAGCAGCTCAGCACCATTCCCTGTTGGACAGACTCCCAGGGCAAACCGTGTCCTTAACTTACCCTGCAGAGCTGAAACAGCACCGTGCATTGGGGATGTGTCCCATCCTTCACATGATGTGTTCAGAGGTTTTCCTTCCTTGGGGTGCTGACTGTGTTCTTTTCCTGTTAAAGAAGTACTAAGCCTGCTTCCTGATGTCTTTGAGAGCGTGTTCCATTCCCAAGCACATTTCCAGCTTGAATTTGCACTGCTGGTACGAGGCACCCCAGCAGGGCTGAACATCCTTCAGTCTTTCACCCCGGCACAGAAGTTTGCCTGGTTTCTTGCTGTTGGCTCTCTACCTCCTTCAGAGGGGTCTCCTTTAAGCCAAGGTCTAGGATTTGAATTCACCTCTGGCTTGGAAGAATAGCCCAGGCTGAGGGAGAATGGGTAGGAGTGTCCCTGGGGACTCTGAGCAGTGCTGGTTGCTAACGGTGGAAACACGTGTTTCCCACCCTAAGTGTTCTCCCTTTATTCCCCCTAGTGTTCTATGCTAAGGCATTACAAATTAAATCCAGATACTCGTGAAACCAAGCAGACAGGCAGCTGCAGTGCTACTTCATAACTGTGCACGATAGCAAGTGGTACCTGCCATACCAGCATCCCCCAGTGTTGGCTTTACCAGCAGGATGTCCAACAAACAGAATTCCTCCCCCCGTTTGCCAGTGCAGGGGCCTGCTGCCAGAGTCAGACTGGCAGTGGTAGTTTACAAAGTCTGCATTTGGGGGGCCACTGGAAGCTGGAGCACAGGAGGAGGGAAGAAAGACGGATAGAAAGTTTACTGTAAATTGTCTTGTGCAGAGAGTTGACCTCAGTCCATTTTATAGTGCACTGGGTATATGGACCACATCTAACTTGTAACAAAAGGTCATTGAATGTGATCTGTAGAACAGAAAAAAGTCCTGAGGAAGAAATACCAGATGGTTCCTTTTCCCTTTCGTGCTGGGGGACATTGGCCAGATCTTTTCAATGCTGAAGAGTGATTTCTCTTGAGGGTGTAATACCTTACTGCACAGAAACCCCATGTATTCTAGCCCTAAACTCTTTGGGTTGTGCTGAAAGCCTCCAGCAGCGAGAATGAAAACGAAGAGCTAACATCGCACACACAAATTGATTAAAAATACACAAAAGGGAATGTTAAAAGGCCTTTTTATATCAAAATGGTTGTAAAAGGCACAACTGTATTTGCTGTTCAGTTGCACTTTAAGAATATGACTTGCATATCAGATAGTGGGTTTTTTTACTCTCTGAATATTTTTAATTCAAATTTTGTATTTTTAAAGCTGAAGAAGGCTCTTGTGAGCACAAGATTCCTTATTTGTATCCGAATCCCAGCAGGATGTTCTAGCTCTTTGTGCTGCCCGTGTGGGCAGCAGCAGCGACTCAGCCGTGTGCATTCAGTGACGTGTGTCCATTTCACGTGTGAGGAGAGCAAAGAGACCCTCAGCTCCCGAGGCGTGGGCACCAAAGGGTGTCTGTCCCCAGGTGCCGTGGTCCTGACCCGGGGCTGGCCGCTTCATCCCGGCAGGAGGTGGGAAGAGAGCCGAGCTTGGAACCCGCCCCGCGTTCGTTTTCAAATGGGCACACTGAGGATGGGGCAAAGCACTTCAGCCCGCTACGGGGAAGGGAGGGGAATACCAGCTCCTGGAAGGAAACGCCCAGGAGGCAAATGGAGATGGGGGAGTGAGGACTGCCAGAACGACTAATCTGCTGTTTTCACAGTACCATTCATTTTTCTTTAACTGTTCTGTTCCTTTTAACCATATTCTCATTAAAAGTCACAACTGGCTGTAAAATTCTGAGCTTGAGAGAACTAATGTGTGGGGAGGTGAGAAGACATTTCAGCTCCAACTTTCAGACATATTCCTTCTTTCAGTTAACCAATACCCCCTGGTCTCACTAGGGCATGTTATAAACTGCATTGCTGAACATATTTTAGAGCAAACCGCAAGTTTTAAAAGTCTGTCCTTCTCTCTCTGTCTCTGCATTTTCTGTAAATATTTGTTTGTATGTAAAGGCACCAGTGGATCCTTGGGCTACCCCCACGGTCAAGAATCTGAGTTTTGTGCAATGCCTAGGCCTCTGTTAGAACACGGTGCTTGCGTAGAGCTAGTCACCACATTTGTGTGCACTCTGGTGGGTTTTAATATTTTTATACATCCTAATCCTGAACGTTATGAAGTATTCTAAGTGGTCTAGACAGCATGATCTAGAGCAGCCGGCAGTTCCCTTTTGTGAGCAGCTACACCTTGTTTGGTTAACATTCTTCTAAAATGAGTTTTCAATTAAGTGTTTACACCACACACCAGTGGATGAGAGAGGTGTTGCATTGTAAAATCTCCCGTGTACAAACTGAAAAGCTGCAGTGGGAATTTCAGTTGTCACTGTCTGCAAGAAAGAGAGCTCTAAAGCATACTAAAAACCAGCCTGTATATAGTTCACAGAAAAAGAGATTGCTGGCTGTTGACCTCTGCAAAATAACAGAGATGAGACGCCTTCCAAAAGTTGCTGCTTTTGGATTGTTCAAGTACTGCTTGGCAGGTACTAGGCAGGGTAGCAGGCAGATGAGGATGTCACTGAAAGCAGATGTAAAGGGGAGGGTGCCATGTTCTGATGGCATTGCAGTAATTTAAATACTCTGTATCTGTGGGTGCATGCGTGCGTGTGTGAAGTTTAATCCAGGCAAAGGGAGTTGCTTTGGCATCTGCCCTTTTGGATGAAAGTGAACTCTGATATTCAGATTGTTCAAGGCTTTTACGGTTGGCATGTATGGAGCGTTAACAGAAAAGCGAATACCCTACCTGTACAGAACCAACTCTGTTCCAGCCTGTTTTCTTCTATTTGGTTGTGTTTTATCGTTTGTTTTTATGCACACTTGCTTCATTGGTGTTGAGATTTTAGCACCTCAGATGGCCAACTGAACTAAAAAAAAAATAAAGTCATTAATTATTTTTTCTTTTTTGTTGGTGGCGTTACAGTTTCTTTCCTCTGCTGTCATTCCCTTGGTTGATGATTGATGAGGACCTGAGAGGAGGTGATCTAGACATAAACCTGGGTGTTAAAGGGCCTGGCTTCAATTTATCTTTTGCTGGCTCACTCTCAGCCGCTCTGAATTACCTGATGCAAATATATCAATGATACACCCCCAGTACATGTACATACTCTACATTGTTTCTTCAGATTGTCTGTGAAGAGCAGTTACAGTAAATGGCCAAGAAGGGATGCAGGTAATAGAAACTGGATTGTAGAAATGAGGATTTCATTTCTGTAGCTGAAGCTCACTTCCTCAGCCTGCAGTACCAGCCTGAACATCTGATGCTGCTGTAGCAGCATTCATAGAATAATGGGAGAATTACATGAATGCCTCTGTGCTGATTTTTTTTTTTTTTTTTTTTTTTTTAAAGAAGCAGAGGTTTCACACAGGATGTTGGGGAAAATCCCAGCTGGGGAAATCCCAAACAATGTGTTTTATTTTCTTGCCCACTCAACCATTTTCAAAACAAAGGATTAAACGCTGGTGTTCCTAGGGTGGTGTGATTAAAGGCAACCTATGACAGCAGCAGGAGGGTTGACAGGCCTCGGATTTCCCCTTGCCTGCAGGCTGGGCCAGCAGGCCGTGCTGCAGGTGGCAGGAGTGACAGCACTTGCTGCCTCATCTGTGCAGCTCAGTAGGGCAGCAGCTCGTTGAGTATGTTTCAAACCTTGTAATTCTTCCTGTTCTTTTGGTCTCTTGCTCCCAAATAGTAGTGCGAATAAAAATAGTAGTGGGAGAAAGCTGTGGTTACCCAGGGATGGGGGATCTCTCTGCTGTCAAAAGTCCAATCCCCGAGGATTTCTCACTTGATGCCAAAAGAAAAATGGATGTCTGGAAAGCAGCTGCTGGACTCTGGGACACAGGAGGTTGGCTCCCATCCAGCGCTTAGGAGACCACTCTTGCTACACTTGATCATGGCTTTTTAGTTACACTGCAAACTTGTTAGTCCTCAATCTCAGTTAGGAATAAAGACATTCTGCTGTTTTATAAACTGTGAATGGAACAACGGGTCTAGGGAGAACTTTTATCTATTGCTTGCTTGGGCAAAGACCTACGCTGGCCATCCAAGATGAGTGCTCCTGCACAGATTACCTACACGTGACTAAGAAACTACACCAGAAAAAGACCCTCTGACAAGTAAGCCCTGCCCCGGGAGCCCAGCCCGGCGGCAGCTGCTGCTTTCCTTTTCCTTTGATAACGAAAGTAGCCTTCAGAAGCCTCTGACCCTTTGCACAGGTGGTATTCCATGGCCACGAAGCTGCCCCACCCAGCCTTGGAGCAGAACCACAGCCCCATCCCAGCTCTTTGCCTTCCGAGAGGAGGTGAGGAACGGCACGGAAGTTACCGAGGTTGAGAGTGGACGTGCCCTCGGGAGCACAGGAAGAAGGACGTCTGGGTTCCTTGAGAAGCGTGCAGAGCCTCTTTCTGGCGGCAGCAGATATCTATTATCTTCTACAGCCCTCCTGGCTGCACTCGGCCTGGCTAAAGACAGTGAATGCAACTTGTCAGGAAAAATAACTAAGGGAAAGTCATGCCTACAACCCCCTGCCGTTGTGGCTTCCCTCATGTTTTATAGGGGTTTTTTGAAAAGTCCTCACCATCGGTGCTGTGACAGCAATTAGCAGTTGCTGCCTACATTAGCAATTGCATTTTTAAGTCCTGCAAAAACCTAATCCTGTAAGGATTCTACCTCGCCACACATCTCTTAAGAATTCCAGCAGGTCCTGAGTGTATCTTCCTGCTTTAAATCCTAAGCAGGAATAGAGCAGTTACCAGGAAAACGATCCTAATAATTGGCAATGGGTGAAAGCAGCAGTACTGGCATGCAGCTGCATCTCCTCCTGGAGCCACAGGGAAGAAGGGAGCCTCATGCTTCATTTCATAGCTATTACTTGAGGGATGTGATGAAGAGTTGCCTCCTTCCATAGCCTGCACCCTTTTACACAACACTCCAAATAAGGAACGAAAAAAACCCTGCTCCAGAAGCCAGCTCCGGACAAAGTGCTATTTTGCCTTGGCACCTTGGGAACAGTGTGGATGCCCGTGGATACCAGGAAAGTGGATAAACAAGTATTTCCTAACCTGCTGAGTGTGTGGTGCTTTTCTGCATGTCTCATGTACAGGAATCACGTGGCTTTCTGTAAGCAAAAGATAACATCTCCTTTTTATTACTCACATTTTCTATACAAATATATGATCCATATTGCTCAGATACCAGAAACGAAAGGATATTAAGAAACCCACAGCAATTTCTCAAAAGAAATACACTTTGGACAGAAGGGAGAGAGGATGGCTACTTGGGGCAGTGCTGACTTACCAAGAAAAAGCTAACACTTTGAGGAAACAGAAGCTTCTCTTCAGTTCCTTGAAATTCACATACTTGCATGTCATTTTTTCCCCCACTAACACCATTCCCAGCTGGAAGCCACCCGGTGGATTGACCAACATGACTCAAAGCTGAATCAGAATTGGTTCAGTCTTTTTTGTAGAATCCCAGGAATTTTAAAAAGCACCCTAAGGTCAGGCACCCTTGGCATGCCCTGTGGAGCAATCCAAAGCCTGAGCGTGGCATCGGCACCGTGACTGGGCATGTTAGGAAGAAAAGTGTGACAGAAAGGACACCTGTACTGAATACCAGGTAAGCATTGCTCTAAACAGAGCTATGTTGAAGTGTAAGGCTGTATTAAATAGGAATTAGTTGAAGTAGGACTGTGTTCCTATACCTGAAAGGAGGTTGTAGCAAGGTGGGGACCGGCCTCTTCTCCCAGGCAACAAGTGACAGAATGAGAGCACCAAGTCTTAAACTGCACCAGGCGAGGTTCGGATTGGACATCAGGAGGGATTTTTTCACAGAAAGGTGATTGGGAATTGGAAAGGGCTGCCCAGGGAGCTGGAGGAGTCACAGTCCCTGGAGGCGTGTAAGAAAAGCCTGGATGTGGCACTCAGTGCCGTGCTCTGGGTGATGTGGTGGTCTCTGCTCACAGGTTGGAGTCGATGATCTCAGAGGTCCTTTCCAACCTAACTGGTTCTGTGATTCCGTGATGTTAAGCCCATAAAACGATCTTAAACGAAAATCTGCATTTATTTGGCAGGGAGGGAAGTGGCTGTACATGGGGCATGAGGAGCCTTTGGCCAACCAGCACCAGGTCGGGACCCATCACAGTTCCAGAGGGAGGATCGCTGTCGGGAGGGCTTGCGCCGGGGCTCGGCCCGGGGGGATCCCGAGGCCCGGGCGGATCCCGAGGCCCGGGGCAATTCCCGAGGCCCGGGGCAATTCCCGAGGCCCGGGCGGATCCCGAGGCCCGGGGCGATTCCCGAGGCCCGGGGCAATTCCCGAGGCCCGGGCGGATCCCGAGGCCCGGGGCAATTCCCGAGGCCCGGGGCAATTCCCGAGGCCCGGGCGGATCCCGAGGCCCGGGGCAATTCCCGAGGCCCGGGCGGATCCCGAGGCCCGGGGCAATTCCCGCGGCCCGGGCGGATCCCGAGGCCCGGGGCGATTCCCGAGCCCTCACGCGCGCGCGGCCGTTGGCGGGCCCGCAGGGGGCGCGTGCCGCCCTTCCCGCCCGCGAGGCGGGGCCGCATCGGCCCTCAAATACCGGAGAGGCGCGGCCGCGCTCGCCGAGTGCCGCCGGCTCACGGTCAGCTCCTGCTCCGCTCCCGGTGAGTGCTGCCGGCTCACGCTCCGCTCCCGGTGAGCGCCGCCCCTGCCCGCCGGCCCCGGGAGCGGCTTGGCGGGGACACCGCGCTGGGCGGGAAGCTGGCGGGGCTCGGTGCGGCGCGGGCCCGCCCGGGGAGCGGCGGTGGCCGTGGCGGGGCGAGTCGGTGCCGGGCCCGCCGGCTCCCGGGCCGCGGGGCATCAGCGCCGGGTGCAGCTCGCAGCCTGGGGGGTGAAGTGACCCCGCGGGGGGCCCTGTGCGCGTTCTTCTTTCTCTCAGGGGTGCTGGAAACTCCTCTGCCTCCCGGCCGTTCTCCCGCTCCCTTCTGCCCGCCGAATCCGGCCTTGCCTTTCGGCGGTGCGGTCGTTCCTTCCTTCGCTGTTTCCTGCTCGGTCGCTGCCGCTGTCCCGCTCCTCGCCTGTGCTGGAGTGATCCCTGCGCTCCGCTCCGCCAGCGACTGCGGCCCCTCTGCAGCTTCCCCTGGCCGGACTGAGCCTCTCCGCGCCTCCCCCTCTTACCGCGAACCCTCCTCCCTCCCGCTCAGGTGGCATTTCATAAAGCCACGGAAAGTTCTCTCTTGCCTTTGGAGTACGTGGTAAAGCGCAGCATCTCGCCCTCGGTTCCTGGTGGGAGTTGTCAGGAGCGGTATTGGCCGGGCAGGGGAGAGGAAGGAGTTAATCCTGTAGTGGCGACTCCAGAGGGACCCGCGCTCGCCTCAGCCTTCCAGCAACAGAGGGATGTGGGAGTGGCAGCTCCAGCGAGAAAGCAAGGCAAGGAAGGGTTTCTAACAGTTTTAGGAAGAGCAGGTGATTGATACAGATGAGTCAATTCACTGTGAGCTTTTTCTCCGCTCTTCGCCTTTCCCAAAGCTGTAGGTGTGAGTGGCTGCCTGTGGAGGTGCTGAGCGCCTCTGGCTATCCTTCGTTTCCCGTGAGCTGCGCTCACGTTCCCGTGACACAAGGCCGTGTTGGATTCAGGGTGAGTGAAGGCTGGAGCAGGAGCCTGGGTAGTGTGTGAAATGGAAGGGAAAGGAGTGAGCAGGCCCCCTTCCTCAGAAGGGTGTTTCTGTGAGTTATGTGCTCTGGTGATGGTCTCTGTACCTTGGAGTGACAGTGGCTCTGAAACTGGTGGGTTTGGCGGGGGATATTCTTGTCTTCTTTTAAACGACAATATTTTGTAGCTTTAACTAAAAAAATAAAGAAGGTACAGTGCCTCAGAGTTATTTAAATCACTGAATTCAGAAAGTCAATGCTTATTTCAGAAGTGGTGAACTTACTTTATGTCTCGTGGGGTATCTGGGCCATAATCTTGTCATGAGATACTTGTTATCTGTTCAAAATGGTTAAAATGTTTGATGGAGGAAGGAGCAAAGTGGTTCCCCAACAGGAAATTATTTTTGAAGGTTTTGGTTTGGTTTGTTTTTTTTGGTAAAGGACTTTTTGCAAAAGTCCAGGTGGGGAAGAGTGGTTTTTAGTCTGTTGTAACTTTTTGTCACTAATCAGACTGAAACTGTTTTCACCTGCCTTTGGAAGCATAACATCTTAAAAGGCGCTATTTAAAAAGAAGGGGTTTTCTGTGTGGGGTTTTTTTTTCCTTTCTTTTTCAACTTATCTACATGAGTTTAGTGCTGTTCAGTGTCTTCTTTAGGATAACTTTGCAACACCTCTTCCTGGAGATCTCCTCTGTGCCACTGGTGTTACACAAAAACACTGGGGGAAGGCATTGTATAAAAAGTAGCATTCTAGCGCTGCGTTATTCCCTTGGATTTCTGCAACTTGTCTCTTCCCGTTTTCTTGTCTGTCATTACAGGTAACTGGCAGGGCTTAGGGGCCTGCTGAGGCAAAGCATTTCCATTGTGCATGTGCAGAGTGTAGCAGGTGATTGTAAAGCTTGTGGATAGGCTGCCCTGTACCAAGAGGGGTTGCTGTGAAAAATCTCCCCTTCCGATTTGTCAGCACCTTCTTGTTTGCATCTGGTGACATTTGCTGAATTTAGGAAGAAAAAAGGTGACTGGTTTTTGGTTAGGTGGTTTTGTTGGGTTCCTGCCCTCCCGATTTCTTAAAACCAGATTAGGCCAGCTGAGACTGTGAGTTCAGCTCAGTTTCTCACTGTGCACAGGCAGCACCACAGTGTGCAACACTCCACCAGGGCTGCCTGTGCAGACCTGGAGTCTGTGCTCCTGGGATCTGGGCATGCCTGTGCCCAGAACCAGGACACTACACCTCTGGATAATGTGGGGGCCTTGTAAAGGAGCTCAGTGTGGCTTTTTATTTCTGTTAGATCCTAAACCAGTAAGAACTGTGACATAATTTGGGAATTATATGGGGTGTGTTTGTATTCACTGAACATTCTCACCTGAGGTCATTTGTGCCATGCTTCCCTATTTATTTTAGCTGTGTAACAGGATGACAGGAGTCATCCACACTCAGCAGGAGTCTGAGGAGCTGACAGATGAAACAGATTTTTTTTTTCTGTAATAGAATGAAAATGTTTATAGCAGGCAGGCAGACACACAAATCAGTGACTGTCACCTTTGAAGACCTTCCTGGAGCAGCTTGGTGCTTGGAAGTCATTGGATGGGAGAGAAGGGACTGTCTCTTATAACTCTGAACAGGTTTCTGTGCCTGGTGCAAGGACTGGTGGTGTGACTGTGGACAAGCAGTTCGAGGTGTTGGCTCCTTGATAAAGCAGCTCCTCTGGCCTCTGGGTATGAACTCCCCAGCAGGAAGGAGCCAGCCTGGCCTGTGGTTTCTCTGCTGAGGGGGATTGTGTGCAGATGGGCAGGTTTCATTTTCACTGCTTAGCAGTTCCTAGATGAGTGAAAGAGCAGAATTTACTATCAGTTTTGGGATGGTTTTTTGGTTTGTTTTTTCTCTCAAGAAGCCACCTTTGTTTTTTTCTTGGCTTGCTATGGCTTTTTGTCTGTGTCATATTGCAGAGTTTTGGGGGCTGGAATTACCTGCGTGTCTGTGTGCTGTGCAAAGCCAAGTACATGCAAGTATTTCTAATTAGTGAGTGGAACTTGTGGCTTAGCTGAAGGGGCAAAACTCTTGGAACTCTGAGCCCTTTTTAGTTTTGGATGGCTTTCCTTGGGGTTGGAGGAGGTTGCAGGGGGCTGAGTTTAGCTTTAATTAAAGCTTATCAGTTATGATTACAGCATGTGCATAGGTGGTCCCTTCCTCAGAGATTTTACAAGTCTGATTTTTTTTGACCCAGACAAGATAGGAAGGATATAGGGAAAGTAGGGGTAAAATGTAGAAAGAAATGTTGAGTCACACAGTGTCCAACGACATTTTTTAAGTTTGGTAGCAATCTCTTCAGCTTCTGTGATTGCCTGGATTTGTACCAGATGTCTGTAGTGAGCCATGTTCTGACATCCTGCTGTCTATACCCCACCTATACTGGGAAGAGAGCAGGACTCTGGAGCTGCCATGAAGCACCTCCTTGCACCTGGATGAGATGGCAGGGATTGCCTCCTGGGTGCTTTTTGAAGCAATTGCCCAGTGTAGAGCACAGGGCTGTGTTGATGTCTCTTTCACACCCTTCCTGGCAAAAGCTGCTCCAAGAATCCTTCAGCCTCCTCCCCTTGAGTAGCCCCATGGCTGGGAGCATTGTTATCACTGCCTTGGGCACTTGGTAACTTCTGCTGTTGATCCAGTCTGCTGTTTTTCCTGTCTCTTTGCACCACAGTGGCACTGCTTGGAGATGCTTCCTGGCCCTGGTGGGCTTTGGCTGGACTGGCCTTGCTGGCAAACATGAGGAAAGGGCTGTACCCCTTCATGCATTATGGGAATTCTGCTCTTTCTCCCATGAGAGCAGTGTCATTGTGGCTTTAAACTCCTCCTACCTCAGTAGCTTGCTCCCCACTTTCCTTTAAACTCTCAGAGCTTTTATTCAGCATCACTGAAGTACGAGCAGGGGAATTGGGCTGTGTGTGCAACTGTGGCACACGTGGATGTTGGATTTTTGTTTAAATGTCTGCAAACCTGCTCCATTTCCTGGTAAAGTGCTGTGGCTGTGACCTTTGGCCAGCTCATAGTGCTCTTACTGCTGTTTATGGAATGGGCAGTACCCAGGTCTCTCAAACATTTTGGGCCATTTCCTTCATCTCCTTTCTACTTTCTTTGGTAAGTGTAGCTTCTGGTATTTTGGTGTAATTACTGTAATACATTTAGGTTGACAGCTACATGAAACAAATCCACTTAGATCAGCAGTTGCTATATTTGGGGTTTATATGCTCTTCCTGTGTTTCAACATCAACCTGTTCCTCCTAAGGTAGAACTGAAAGTGAAATAAATGGTTTTGCTCTGTTTCGTGCACAGTCATGTGTTTTCTCCTAGAAAAAAAGACATTTTTTCACTGTGCTTGTAGACCTACAGCTAAGAGAGCCCGTAGGTGTTGAGTGGAAGAAGCAACGTGCTGAGGCATCTCCTGTTTGCCTGGCACTAGGAAAGGTGTACTCCTGGAGGCACTTATTTCCAGTTTTCCTGTCACAGTTTCCAAATGGGTCCTGCGGCGTTTCTTTGAGAGGGAGTATTTTCTTAGCTCTGTATCATTGTGAAAGGTGTTTAAAAGAGATGATGATTTCTTTTATGCTCACCGTGTATGAGGTGCTGCTGCCAAACTGCTTTGATCAGGATTATGAATGCTGCTTTGAGTTACCATCATTTTTGGCTGCCTGGTTTGATGCACAACTTTCTCTTGGAGGTTCTTGAGGATTTCTGGGCTCCTGTCACAAGAGATTCCTTCAAGATTATCTTGATTTCTTTTTTTTTTTTTTAATATTTTTGTACTGGCTTCATCAGTTTAACTGTCATGGTGGGAATGGAGGTTGCAGTGCAACACAGTGGGAGAAGGGAATCAAAGGATCCGTGTCAGATTTTCCTTCTGGGAATTGTCTCTGTCTGTGCTGGTGCACAGTTGTTTCATAAAAGTGAGGAGCAAAAGATACATCTCTGATACACTTGATGTTTAGGAGGAGGGGAGCCCATTTAAAATTCACTTTCGTGTTTTGGAAAAGCTGTCAAATACTGACACAGGGTTGTGGATGCTCTCAGAGCACATGAGCGTGCAGCTGTGAAGGTTTGTCTTTGTATCCCTTCCTCTAGAAATGCTTTGGGTCTTTTTTATGATGAATGTTCAGAGTCTGAGAGGGTGAGCAGGCTCCACTGAAGTCATTCTGGGCAGCACTAGCTGTGAGAATTCCCTTGACAGTAAATTGTCCAGTGCTCTGAACTGTTGCTTAGCAGGTCCTCGAGTGCCATCCTGGCTGTTGCCTCAACACCCTTGTTTTACCTAAGCAGGGAGCTCCTGAAGTGCTGAACTGTTGTTCTTTGGATGTGTTATCTCCCATGGGCCACTCTGATCCAGTATTTAAACTTCACACTGAAGCATCTTCACAGCTTCTTTTTGTTCCAGAAAACAATACAGATATTCCTGGTGCTTGCCAGTCTAGAGAGGGAGTTCTTGTCTACTCAGATGGCCTGAAGGTAACCAAAGGCAGAGGGAATGTAGCTGTTAGGGGCCACCTGTATCCATACAGCTGTCTCTTTGAATTCTTTTTTAAATTACTTCTGACCAGTTTCTGGTTTTGCTTATCTAACTTGCCAGTCAGGCAAAGGAAAGACAGATTTACATTCCTCTTTACTGTTGGTATCAGCTGTGAAATGCATCCAAGTTGCAAAATGACGTGGCATTCCTGATTTTCTGACTGATGGGTGGTCCGTGCTCATGCTGGCACAGAACAGCAGTACCTAAGTTAAAACTAAAATCAGGAGGACTCTCTTGTCCTGTAGGTGGCATGGCAGTTCTTGTATCCAGTGCCACTTTCTGAGGTCTTATGGCTGGCAGAGCCTGCCCAAGTGGCACCTGCGCCCGTCAGAGCACTGTTGCCAAGTGCTGAGACTGTGTCTGCTGCAGGAACTGAGCACTTTGTTGCTGCTCCAGTGTAAAAGCAGCTTTGCCAGAGTGCAAGGGTCCAGTGCCCATGGCCCAGCTGGGGCATGCTCTAAAGCCAGAAGCAAGTCTTGCGTTTCTCTGGTTGGGCACTGTCACTTGCACATCCAGTGATGGCTGGGGTTTGTCCCACTGCTGCCTGCTCTCAGTCTGGTTGTCCTTCCTTGGGAATGTCAAAACACTGGAGCTGTGATTCCTCAGCCCTTCCTGCTTTTCTGTCATTTCCAAGAAGCAAACGTAAGAACTGCTTGCACATGCTGTGCTGTTATAGCAGGGGTCTGCTGCAGCTGCTGGGCTGAAATAGTCGGATTTGGAACAGGAAGCTAACCCTGTAAAGACCAGCAGTCTTGTGTGATTGATAGTGGTGATGGTGCTTTTTCATCAGGATTTGCTCTGCTCCCGCCAGCCAGGTCCCGAGAAAAGGTAGAAGTATTTTCCTAATCCTACCCAGGAGGTGAAGTGCAGGGCGAGCTTACCTAGCCAGAGCTACTTTGCGCAACACCAGAGGGGAAAAACAGCCCAGTACCAGATCCAAGAAACTGTCTGCACTCCGAGAGCCAAGATCCAAGTCCTGCCCTTGCCTCTTAGGCGTGCCTATGCCCAAAACACAGAGATGTGGAAATTCAGTTTGGGTCCAGCTGTAGTTGGCTGAATTCACATTCCAGCTGCTGGCTTCCTGCTGACTCAGTTTCAGCTCAGCTGTGTCTGTAGGCTGGCTTCTGAAGAATAAAGTGTTGTCATGCTGCCTCTGTCACTGATCTGATACAGAAACCACACTGATGGAAAGTTCCTGCCTACCTGTTTTTTTAAGAGCATTAGCAGTGTGGCAGTGTTCCTTCTTACTCATGTGCTGTGTGTGGGCTGGTCACCAGAGCTTTTTGAGCCAAATGAGAAGAGTGGTTGTTGAGGGATTTGGATGTTTTTCCTCCTAAGAAGTCAAAGTACTGCCCCAGTAACCAGAAGATTGCTGTAATTCATGTCATCATGAAATGGCAAAAGACCTTCAGGAACTTAAATAAATTTTTATCAAAAAGGCCGACTGGCACCTTCCTTTTAGAATTGTCTCTAATAAAGTTTTTCTTCCAAAAAGGAAGATAAACCCCCTTTAAACAAAGTGTGCAACATATTTCTAAGCCAGAATACACAGCTGAGAGTGCTTGGTATCCAGGCTGAGATGATAATTCTGTACTAAAGCAGCATAAAGAAGCAAAGGTAAAAATGCCCCAGCTAAGGCAGTAGTAAGTATTCAGCATGTTTCAGTGTACATTTGCATCAAAGGTATGAGGAGTAATCGTGCTGGTGGTGGGTTTTGTTTTCCCTTGCTGGAGTGATTGGTAGTGGCATTATTTGCATCCTAAAGAAGGATGCAATCTGAAGCTGAAAGGAAGAGACACAAAAGCTGAAAACCTCAAACAGTCGGCTGTCATGCTTAGGAGCATCAGGGAGAGGTTGTCCTGGCTGGATTTTAAGTAGTCTCCTGCTTCCTGAGGAACAGGGCATCTTTCCTAAGCACCTGGCAAATAAACTGCAAGTGACTTGGGGAGGAGGCGTGTCCTCCTCTGGGCCACTGAGCTGCTGGCATCTCCAAGTATTCTCCTTGTGGCTTGTCAGTTTTGCCAGTTCCAAAATGAGCTCTTGATGTTGTATCCTCCCTCAAAATGAATGGAAAATACCCGTAGTTTGGAAGCAGTGTTCCCTGGGGAGGGGAAAGTCCTGAGGCTCTCCAAGCCAGTAGCTTTGGTATTAAACAGATGTACTAAACCATGGCTGTAGTTTCACAGCTCTGTGTGTGTGCATCCATATGTGCCCAGAGGGTCTCGTTGAGCCCATCCTTCACCTGGCTTAGACATTGCAATGTCCCTGTTCTCCCACCACCCTGCTTCTCTTTCCAAAGCCTAGAAACAAATTCTACTTCAGGAGTGCTGTGAGTCGCAAATGAGGCAAAATCTTGGAGCGTTCTGAACACTGTTACAGGCTGGCAAATCCTCTGCAGAGTAAGGAGTGATGGGGACAGGTTTTCTGTGGTAATGAGAACATCCTATTTACTCAGCTCTGTCGGTTTTGCACACCAACAAGATATCTTCCGTGGGCTGTTCAGTTCCTGTTGGGTTTATGGGCTAAAAGTGGAGCACTGTGGAGTGATGGGGCTTTCTTTGGTGACTTTGGCCTTTGGGTGATGTGGTATTTGCTTACATTCATGACTTGAAGCGCTGCAGAAAACAGTGGCACAGCTCAGAGTATCCTCAGGTAAGGAGTTTCCTTAAGTCTGTGATGCTGTTCCTGTTTCTTTATTTTCCAGTAGTGACTGGTTATGTAAAGTAGTTGTGCCTGTGGCAAGTTCTCATGAAGAGAGTGAAATAGAGTGGTTATAGCTTAATATGTGGATTTAAAATGTCAGGACAAGTCAAATGCTTGGTTTCCCTGCCTGTAAAATGATGCCTTGCTCTGTAAAAAGCTCTGCAGCTCAGCAGTGAAACATCTGCCTACAAGACAGGTAAGTGCCACCAGGAAGGGACAAACAGGGACTGCTTTATTTCTTCCAATAATGATGTCATCCTGAGTGCCACAGCCAAAGTTCTTACCTTTCAGCTGCCACACAGGGAAAGCAATGCTCAGGTTGGAAGTTTTTGACTCCACAGTGACTGATCCTTTATTGTGGTTTCTGCTTTGGAGACTTTAAGTGCTCCTAAGTCAAACGTGAGACATAAAGATAAACATCTTGACAGCTCACACAATAGGTCCATTGACTGTTGGGTATTTGTATGGGAGGTGTCTCAGAATTCAGACAGTATTAAAGGAGTCAGTCCTACAGGCTTGTGGCTTCCCTGCTGAAAAGTGTTTTCCTCACCAGACAGTGTCTGCTAGAGCTGAGAATAGCAACTCCCAGGCAGAGCTGTGTGGAGAGGTGAAGAATCTGAGGGGAAGTGATGGTAAGCAGAGGCACTGTTTGTGGGGTGGCTACTTTTCTGAGCTGTCTCGAAGATGTAGCACAAGTGTGGAGATGACAACTGATTTGTAGGGTGGTTTAGCACTGCTGCTGCAGGGATTCTGGGCCCTACTGCTGTTATGGCAGCCCTGAGAGCTGTTGGGAGCTCCCCCCAGCAGACAACCCCAGGCTCCTGGCTGAAAAATTCATGCTTGCAGTGTTTGCCCTTGCCATCCTCAGTACGTGGGAATGGTGTGGCAGGGAGGATTCAGTCGGGTCTCTCCAGCACAAGGGCCTTCCTCTTTCCCCAGGGTGGCATGGCACCATCACCAAGGGCTGTGGGAGCAGTGCCATACAGTGTGTGAGGCTTTCCCTTTGGATTACCCCTCGCTGCCTGATGTGGGAGGAGCTGAGGTGTGGAACAGAGGCGTGGAGTGCCGACTGTCTTGCAGTCCTGCCTCTCCCTCTTTGCCACCCTGCAAACTTGCAGTGCCATCTCTCCTTAAGGTCTGGAGGTTCTGGCCCTGCTTGCTGTTGCCTCTAGTGTTGCCACCCCTCACTGGGGGACTGCAGATGGGGAAAAGCTCCTCTGGTGAGGTCTTTGTGAGATTTAAAGGGTAGCACAACTTGGGGATGAGAGGGAGAAACAGAAGATAGGACACCAGGCCTGAAAGAGCTGTGGTGTTGGAGAGCAGTTAAGCACCATCCCTCAGGGTGTGCTCAGCCCATCTAAAAAGCTGTGATTGCCTTGGAAGAAGCATCCACAGAATTCACTTGTGGAAACTGCAGTGTGTGGGTGGAATGAGGTCTTTCCTACTGCACTGACAGGCTGCTGGTGGATGTCCTTCTCTGACTGTAATTATGTTTTCTTACCATATGCCTCCTCACAGTCCTGCATCCCATACAATGTTGAGTTGGAATGAATATGCCCTACATTGACTCTGTAGAACTGATTTAAGGGTCTTAAACTTGTGCTTAAAGTACCCCCTTCATTTTTTTCCTAAGAAAGATCAGGACTAAAAAACTAGTTGTAGTCTTATCTGTTGAACACTTCAAGGCATTTAGTGATTTCTCAGAAGCAGCTGTTAACACACAAAGCTCATTTGTCTAATGAGTGAATTGAAGTAAAAATGAATAATGTATTAAAATCAGTTGGTATTTCAATTAAAATATCATATTCTGTAAAAATTCATTCCAAGATTTCAGCAGCCCTAAAGCAGCCTTAGCAAATGATCTAGTTTGACTCTGAATCTGAGTGCAGATGGTGCTTGTACCCTTTATCCATCTTTTCTCCTTCTCCAACTAAAGATTCTTTTTACCCAATATAAAGTAACCTTTTTCCCTCCACCAGAAAGAGTCTTAATTGGAATCTAAAACTAATAGGATTCCAAAGTCTTAATGATTAAAAAATTTGGGTGGTATCAGCACAATTACAATGAACTGTTTGGGCTTTGTTCTTTAGGGGACTCTTTTTTTTGTATGGGGTCTTGTTTTTGTTTGGGGTTTTTTTTTGGTGGGGTTTTTTTTGTTTGGTTTCTCGGGGTTTTTCTTTTGCTATTCCGTTAAGAAATTTGACTTCTCAGGAGGAACTTCGTGACTATCAAAGCCCTTTGCATTAATTCAAAGTAGTTATGTAAAACTTGAGGTTCCTGTAATTTCTACTTAACTAAAATAAAAAACAGTTTGCCCTGTTTTTTAGTAGGAAGCAGTTCTGTGGCGTGAGAGAAATCCTTTTTCCTCTTCTCTGGTATGTTTTTTGACCACCCAAGCAGAACTTTCTTAGCTGAGGGCAGGTATTGCCTTCAGGGGCATTCACTGCATGGGTGGTCAGTCTTTGATTTAGGAAATTCAGTTTGGGAAGTTATCATGTTCAAGCTCCCTTGTCTCCAATTTTTGCCATATTGATACTTTGGAGTGTGGTGGAACTTTTCATTGTTCCTTTTGTTTGTTTGTTTTATCTCTGCTCATGTGCAGGAGTAGACAAAATTGCAATTTGCAGCTGTGGTGGTGGGTGATTTTGTTTAAATGTCTCTATTTCTGTGGACTTGGCCTGAGGAGTGTCTGTGTTTACACAGAGCTGATTCGATCCCTGAGGGAAGGGAAGGGAAGGGAAGGGAAGGGAAGGGAAGGGAAGAACCCGCATGTGCTGTAGGTTTCTTCTACCTGCACAACCTCTGGCATTTCCAGGTGCAGCAGGTACCTGGCTGGGCTGGAGCAGTCTGTGCCTCTTCATTTAATGCAGAGTGGGAAAATTGAATTGAAAAGAAATTGACTCTCCCCACCCAGAACACTCCTTAGAGTAGAGGTGAGTAGCAGCAATAGGGATTTGAATGGAACAGAGGAAAATGCAAAGCAGCAAGGGCTAAGCCTGTGTTGTAGGTGTTAGTCTGACATAACTCCATGGAAAGAAGAGCTCATGGTTAAGAGGCTTCCTGTGGGTTGTTGTGTGTTTCAGACATATTTGAGATTGTGTTTTGGTCTTGGACTTCTAAGAGCCTTTGAAAAGTTGGGAGATTCATGGTGTCTTGAAATATGACTGCGGTTTGCTTCAGAGTTTGAATTTATTTCTGCTTTCACTTCCCTCTTTTCTACCAGCACACTTATTTAAAAAAGACGTGCGGGGTTGTTCTGTGAAATAGGGTCATTTATCACTAGCCCAGGTCTTTGATGGTTAGCAGGCCTTTTGTTTGGGTTCCTTAGTGCTTCCAGGCCTTTTTTGGTTAGAAGGTGCCTGCATAACAACCAAGTTGTTGCCTTGGGTGAGGAAGGCTTGGTGGGGAGGTAGTGCCCACTCTCAGCCAGGCCCTGCTCATCAGGAGTTGAACCAGAGATTTCTGTGTGCAGCTGTGGGACTGCTGTGCCCAAGGCAGCAAATGCAAGGTTCTGACCCACCCATCAGCTGCTCCTGGCAGGATGAGGAGGGAGCACTGTGCTCCTACATCTCCCCCTTGCTAGGGAGGGAGGCAGGGAGGCTCCCCTGTGCCCTGTGCTCTCCCTCCCTGCCTCTCTCTTCCCTTGGGCACTGCCCAGCCTCAAGACAGGCCGGGCTGTCAGCCCTGAGCACCAGCACAGGAGCTGGTGGCATCTGTCCTGCTTTCTCCCTCCTTCCTAGCTGGCCTCCCTGGGGATTAGCAGACTTGCACTCATGTGACTGGGAGCCTTTGTTGGCACTTGATCCAACTTTCCCCATCGCAGATATTTGTTGGGAAGTATTGAAATGAGCCCGAGTATTCACGTGGATCTCCTGCATGGAGGGTGGGTGTGGAGAGGCAGC
This sequence comes from Monarcha castaneiventris obscurior, assembly GCA_026261815.1. NCBI lineage: Eukaryota > Metazoa > Chordata > Aves > Passeriformes > Monarchidae > Monarcha > Monarcha castaneiventris. Next base: position 16,198,309 of record JAMPIT010000884.1, read on the forward strand.
CTCAGGGCCCTGCAGATGTGTAGCAATGTCAGCTGGGTGTTTCACTTCAGAATATTCTGCTGTGCATGCAGACCCAGCAGCTCACCTGCTCTCAGGAGTTCTTCTCTGGTGGCCCTGCTCTTCCTTCCAGCCTCTGGCACCATGGAGGGTTGTCCTTCCCTTCCCCCACACCAGCTCTTGGCTTTAAAGCCCTGTTTGTATGTCACTCCACTGTCTGGCACGTGTCTGTGGCAGGAAGGAGATTTGTGCCTCTCATTCACATGCCCAGGGCCCTTCTCGCTGAGACAGCTGTGGTTTCCTCAGCCCTTTTTCGTGGCTGAAGGTGTGTGATGGGCAGCTCTCCCCAGAAACAGGGACATGCATCACTGAAAGGGACATTTACTGTGAGACACGGCCAGACACATGAGTACTGCTGAAAGATGTGGATTTATGGGAATTTGTTTTCCTTTCACACTTCTCTTTCTTCCTCTTTCACAGAACGAGGACTGCTGGTCTGAAGCAGAGGGTGACCCGAGCTGCTCTGTCCCTGAATCCATCATGGAACAGGTTAGAGTCAAACATGTCTGAAGTCAGCTGTTCACAGTGTGCAGTGGTTCTCTGGTGTGCTTGTCCTGAGATACTTTGAGGGGGATAAGTCTCAGTGTTGGCTCGTGTCCTTCTTGAATTTCCCAGAATTCCTGCAGGGTTCCTGGCACTGCTCTGAATACAGAGGAGTGGATGGAACCAGTTAGGTTGCAGGCTACTTCCTTGTTATCTCTGTGTGGCACTTCCCCTTGGGACTGCAGGCTGGAGATGTAGCTATGTAAGAGACTACAATGTTTATTGATAAAGCTACAAACTGCTGAACTAATAAATGAAAGGGCACAGCCCTGTGATCAGTGTATTGCATTGGTTTGTGCAGTGTTAAACACAATTATGGTGCTGTTATTTAGCACACTTAAATCATCCTCCCCCAGCCCAGCTCAAGTTAGGATACAATTCTAACCCTCTACTCTGCCCTCCCACGAGCCTTTTGAGCACAACAGGATTAAAAAATATATCAGTGATAAGCCCAAGAACCAGTCCAGCAGGTTGTTGGAGAGGATTGCTGCTGGTGCCCCAGTGAGTTTGGGTCACCGGGTGACCTGCACTACTCTCTGTAAACATGCATGCTCAGGTCATGGAAGATGTGCCTTCTGTTCATCTCTGACTGATCATATACTTTATTTTCCATTTGTTTCCACTTCTCAACTCTGCCTTTTGTTGACTGTTCCTCCTTTTGTCTGCCCAGTCAGATATGGTTATGTCGGTGGCCTTGTAAGATTCCACTCCCCAAAACTCCCTTTCAGTTACCAAGTTCATCCTGGTTGCATATTGTTGGCATAATAAACCATTCTTCTTTAACTATTTTTCTTCTCCCTAGATAAAATTAAGCCTAAGTATTTTCTTACAGGCAGACCATCTGCACACCAGAGTAAGGATTTTCTTTCTTTATTTCTGTCCTTACACTGCATCCTGCTCTCTTAGCTGTTTAACCAAAATTATTGGAGAGTCTCCTGGTTTTCTGGAGGCCTTAGCTGGTTATGAGGCCTGGTGTTCCAGTGGCGCCTCTTGCTCCCATCAGTCTGCCTGCCTCATGGACCTCCTCAACCTAATTAATTTGGGCACTCTGTGCTGCCTTGCTTGAAGGCTGCAGGTTGTGTGGCCATGGAGACAGCACGTGCCCATTTACTGGGGGTGAATGTGCCACTGGAGGTGGCAGTGATCTGCCATCTCATTTCACTTTTCTTGTGAGCAGCTGCTTGGCTCTCTGTGAGGAACTGAACAGGTTTATTATGGAGCTGGTTGAGGCTCCTTTGAAGAGGGAGAAGAAATGTGAACCTTGGGGGGTTTTGCAGGCTTATGCTCTTATCTCTGTTTCCCACCTTGTTACTGCACTGCTCTGATTACATTGACGTGGGGAGCTGCTACCTTCTTTATGCACAGCAAGTAGAATGCCCAGTTCCCAAACAGAAGGGTAGAACCCTTCCAAACACAGATGTCTGAGGAAGGGAAATGGATGGTATTTGCCAAAACATCTGTTTCGAAAGAGGCGCTTGGATCAGGGCTGCTGCCATTGCCACAGCTGGAAATGTGAGGAAAAGGTGAGCTGGCTCTTGCTACAGCAGTTTGTCAGAGCAGAGCCTTCTGTCATTCACCATGGGACAGTCCTGTGTGGGTCCACATCCAGGAATCAGTCTGCATCTGCTGAGGCCGTGTGGTTTCCCTGGCTGATGCTGTTCGGGGTGCCCAAAGGAGGCCACAGAGACGTGTTCAGGGCTGGAAAACGGTGCCTGCGTAGACACTTCGAGTGGGACACTTCCAAGGCGTGGGCTTAACAGTGATTTCCTTATGTTTCAGATCAATGGATCTCTTCAGATGGAACATGCACTGCTGTTCAGCTTCCTGGAGGCATCCTCTGACTTTAAGTTCAGAGAGCAGCTGCATTCCCTGCAAAGCCAGCAGCTTGTGCTGTGCCAAGGAAACGATGACGACGAGCTTCAGACCGATGGCAATCGGAGTGGCCACTTCCAGAACGGTGAGCTAGGTGAGCAGGCTTTTCTCCATCCCACATGTCTCTCTGAACATGGTGTTTTTCTTTCCCCATTCCCTATCTGTGCTATTGTCTGTTTCAGAGGAGTAATGTTTTCTCTATTGAGAAACCTCACCATGTGGCTGTTGGTGGTGTTGGTTGGGAATTTAGCACTTAGGTTAAGACAAATGGTGCGTAGTGCTTTATCTCTCCATGGATTTCTAGAGCACCTGTCACTGGGTTTTGTCTGCAGCACATCAGACAAGGGCACAAAGCTGGTACTGGTGATAGCTGCCCCCAAGGAGTGTGATACAAGGCAGTAAAGTTAGGCCTCACACTGCTCCTCAGGCACTATCAGTGCTTGGATTAGGATCTTGGAACAACTCGAGTTCTGGTACCAGGTGAATCCCTTTCTGCTCTACCAGTGTGGTGGAAACTGTTCCTCAAACAGCTTCTGGTCCTTTGCTAGCCATCTGCAGGGTGGCCCTTGCCCAGGGTGTGTCAGCTGGCACATTGACCTCAACTGAAGCAGGGTGAAGAGGAACTGCTGCAGTGAATAGTCCTCTCTCACACAGATCTGCATAGGTCTCATGCCAAAAGTGACTATGGCAAGCTTTGCCCAAAGGAGGTAGGACAAGGTGTAAGGTTCTAAGCTGAAAAAGGACAGATTCAGACTAGATGTAAGGAAGATTTTTACAGTGAGGGTGGTAAAACACTGGCACAGGTTGCCCAAAGAGGTGATGGATGCCCCATCCCTGGAAACATTCAAGGTCAGTTTGGCTGGGGCTTTGAGCAATCTAATCTAGTTGAAGATGTCCCTGCTCATTGCAGGGGATTTGGATGAGATGGCCTTTCAAGGTCCCTTCCAACTCAAACTATTCTATGAGGTGCTGTGTTTTAGATGGTGCTTAAGAGAAGTCCTGGCAAGTCACTCCAATTCTAGAATCATTAGGTTGAAGAAGACCCTCAAGATCATGCACAGCTTCTCAATTCCCCTCTCTGGGCAGGATGTTGGCTGTAACTGTCCGGTTCAAATTTTTGGTTGGAGATGTTCTAACATGCCCTATAGTGACTTTTTTTTGGGCAGGGTGAGGCTGCACTTTACCTAAACTACAGAATAAAAACCGTGTTTGCCACTATCTCTGGTTAGCAACCTGGGTGCACTTAAAGAAATTGTGCTTAGACCTGTCATGAATACACTCTGATTGGGATTGGAAGGAGGTTGCTAATGGAGATGAGCAAAATGCTGTGACCTGCACTGAACCTGCTCTGACTACAGCCTGTGAACTGAATTCTGCTCTTTGTGTTGGCAGGGTTGGTTCCAACAACTGATGATGTTATCCGGGTCATTGCTGCTCAGCTCGCTGAGATTGGAGACCAGTTGGATAAAGAAGTCCATGCAAGAGTAGTAAATGACCTAGTGCAGCACTTTCTGAATGAGAATCTGTCTAGAGAGGTGAGTGAACAACAACCTGGTGAGCAGTTCTCCTTTCAAATATTCTGCATCCTTCCTGCTGTGACTTTGAAGGCACCTTAGAATTCATCCCAAACACTTAGCTTTGAAGATTAGTTAGAGGTGATTCTGTGGCAGGAGTTAATGTGTCAGTTGGGTTCCTTGGGCTGATCTCTTTTCTGCAGATGGTGAATGGTGGTTGTAGAAAAGGACTGACTTTCAGAGGCATTTTGTCCTTCTTTTGATGGCCCAGTGGCTTATCTTGGAAAATGAACTGTCTGGCTAAGGCTTACTTTTAGTATGTAAGATCTTTGGACTTTGGTGCCAAGTCCTGTATATCTGCTCATCATCATGTGGGTAAAAATTGAGCAGGTTAGAGACAGGAGCTTAACTTGTGCTTGTCACTGAGCACTGAAGAGACAGCAAGTCATGAGACCCTTTCCTGGTGCTGTAAGTGTATTCATAGGCACAGTTTGGGAGCAGCAGTGGGTTTAGGCCTGGCTGGGTGACCTGCTGGGCTGGCCTCTTCCTAGATGCAGGTGGCCCAGCATCTAACAGCCCTTGCTGCTGTGCAAGAGAAGTAGAGTTTGAGGTCCCTTGTGTCAAAAAGGAAAAAGAAGGCTATCTAAGGATTAGATCTACATCTGGATCAAGGGCCACAGTTTTTTTGGGGGTGTTTTTTTAAGTAACAGGCTGGCTGCCATGGCTGGGAGGAAGGGGAGCAGCATCCTGTGGAGTGTTAGAGCAAGCACATCAGTTACCAGCACAGTCCTGGCAGGCTGTGCTGAGACCCCTTTCTGCCACAGCTGTTGCACTGAGATCCCTCTGTTCCTTCCATGCAGGAGATAACCCTGCACATGTCCAGGGTGGTGAGCAAGCTTGCAGAATCCGTCCCCTCAGACATACAACAGGAGAAGGCCATGTTGACGCTAGCAATGCTCTTGACCAAGAAAATTGTGATTTCAGTGCCCTCCCTTCTGCACCGTGTCTTTAACGTCACTGTGAACTACATGAACCAGCAGCTCCATGACTACATTGTTGAAATGGTGAGTGCTGTCAAACAGCTCTGTGGGAGTCACTGCCAGCCTTTTAGCTGTCCTGGGTTTTCCCCTGAGGGGTGGCCTAGCTCTGAACTGCCTGTGGCCTGCTGGTTTCCCTGCAGTGCTCTGGAGGTTGTGCCAGAAGGGAATGTCAGTCCCTGAAGAGCTCTGGACATGAGTATGCTTGAGAGGGGGGACATGTCACAGCTTCTGCTTCCCCCTCTCACAGCAGCCAGTGAACAGAGTGCATTTGTTCTGTTGAGCAGAGAGAGCTGTGACTGCTCCTCTCCTCCCTGCAATCTCCTCAGGGAGCTGTGCCAGTAAGATTCTGGTTAATGATTCTTTCATTACCTCAGGGAAGGAAAGCCTGACCTGAGCTCTACTGGCTGCATTTCCCCAGTGTCTTGACCCTGAGGTCTCTGCTCTTGTCTTCCTCAGCTCCCCAGAGCTCGGGAGAACTGGAAGGGGAATGGAATTGCTCCTGAGAATTAACACTAGCAGAGGAACAACAACGAGAAATGGTCAAATCCATTCTTGTTCTCTGTTGGCACTTGAGCAGAGGGGTGAGGCTGTGCAGCTCGCAGGCAGGCTGGGCTAGGGGCCAGGGCCTGGGGAAGGGAACAGGATGCACACACCGGGGTTAGGACTTGGTGGTCCTCGAGATTGAGGTTTGAGTGGGCAGGGCTGTGACCCTGCCACCCTGAGAAGCAGGGGTGACACAGCTGTGCTGTGCTGCAGGCCTGTGGGATGCTCCTGCCCTGCAGCCCTGCCAGGGACAGTGTTGGCAGCAGCCTGCAGAGGGGCCCGGCTCACGCTGCCACTGTGCCCCACCCAGCACCCTGCACCGGGGTCACTCAGCTGGGCTCCAGGGTGCTGAGTTATGCCAGAAATGAGCACTCGTGTGAGACTGGCCCGTGCTGCTGCCCCGGCTGGCTCGGCACAGGGGCAGGGAGAGGGCTGGAGCCGGGCTCCAGGGGCTGCCTGGCACGGGAAGGAGCACGGCAGGTGGCAGTGTTGATGCGCGGTTCATGGTGCTGGAAGTGTGGGGCTCCTGGGCAGGCACAGGGCAGGGCTTGCCGCGGGAGAGCTCTGCTGCTGTTAATAATGCCCTTCTGTTTCTCTCCCCCTAGCTCGGTGAGTGAGCTCTCCAGCCCTGGAGAACGAGTATTCCTCAAGACTTCCCTTGATGGATGAAGATCACTTGATTTACTTTTTAACTTCTCAGATACAGCTGTGAAGGGGGTGGAGGAGCTTCATAGATAGGCTTTTGTAGACTAGCAGAGCAGTAATAGTAGTGTGAGCTGCCTGCCAACTCTGCCACTACCTGTAGGGAGTAGTGCTTGCCTCTCTTTTAGAATATTTTTTATCTTAGCAGCAGCAGCCTTTGTGCAGAGCCTGCCTTGTGCCTCCAGAGGCCCAGTGGGCACAGGGCCTGCCCTCTCAAGTGTTTTTTCTAAGCAGATGTTGCATTTTGCTTTAGTTATTCACTTCCCAGCCCCACTCCTGCAGCTGAGCCGTGCTGAGTGTTGTTCCCAGGAAGGCCTCAGGCTGTGGAATGGGTGGTTGATCAGCAAAGATCATCAAGGGGGGTGGGTGGGAATCAGGTCTATCTTGATGAGAAGCTGGCAGCAAGAGGGAAAGGAGTCCTGAGGGATGGAGGGAGGTGTGGCCAGAGAAGGGAGAAGATATTTCCGGATCAGTCACCATCCATAAACCTGTGTTGGCTTGAAAAATTGTAAACAAAAGGGCAGGGTAGGCACAGGGGAAATCTTTTTGGGAATGCAACCTGATATGCTCAAGAAAAAGTAGGATGTTTTGTAGTCACATCTCAGGTTGAACAAATTTGGACTCAGGTTCTTTGAAATCACACAAGGTGGCAAATGTGTCACCTGTAATGCAGCTGCCTCATAACTTTTTTAAGCATGTAAATATTTTGTGGGTTTTTTTAAGTTAAATAAAAATTCCATTTCTGATGGCTACTACAGCTCTGCAGGCTTTCAGTTTCCACCTGAAAATTTTTCATGCAAGTACTCACGGCATTCTTCTAATTCACCATGGCTTATGATGCAGCTGGCAGCAGTAGAGACACTCTGGTCCTGTCCTTGTGCCTTGCATAAGCAAGTTTCATGTAAGTAAAACCACCTTTTCTTTTGGTGCCTGCACTAACACCGGAGGAGAGGGGAAGCACAGAAGTAGTCTACACGTCAGTTTTGAAAACTGTACCATTTATTAAAGTGCACCCTGGGGGCATGGTCTTACAGCAGTGTCCCATTAGCAGAGGGAAAAAATGTACATACCCCTTCACTTGAACTGAATATTGAACAATGAAACTGGAAAGAACTTTCTTGTCAAGGTGGAAACACTTTTATTAACCAAATGGCACAAGAAGCTTTAGACAGTTGTCCCCAAGAGGGCTGCACTTGCATATTGGAAGGAACAGTATGACGAGTTCCTGGGATAATGGGTGACCTGAGGAACTGTCAGGGTCTCTTCCCCCAGGCAGCCCTCTTGAGAACAGAATCCAAAATCCCTGCGAGTCTGTCACTATTTGCTTACACCCAGCAGCAGCCTAGCAGAAGAGATCCCCTAACCTGCAGCTTCAGTGTCAGTCCCATTAGTCTTTGCTACTTAACAAATCAAGTGGCATTCGTTTGGTCTGAGTGGGATTTAGGTTTACACTTGAATAAGAGCTTATCCTGCAAGTTAAAAATGAGGACAAAGCCCCTAAAGGTAAGATGCATCCTCAGCAGTTTGTTGTGTCCACAGGGAGTGTCCCTTGCCTGCCCTGCAGATACTGCAGGGAGATCAAAAGCAGCTTCCACTGGAAGCTAACAGGAGCTCCCCCACTTCTACAGCATGACCATAGACCTCTAGCTTGGAGGAAGCCAGGCAGCCTACCCAAGACACTGAGAGAAGGTCAGCTCTACGTAGAAAAAGAAAGTGATGAAGTTATTTAACTAAAGGTGGTGGATCTGAGTGATGTGTTGTGGTTCCCCTGGACTTAACACTACTGACCCTTCCAAGCTGGTGTCATTCCCCAGCCCAGTCCTGGTCAGGAGTGTTCACTCCTGCAAGCTCAGTCTACCAGAGTCAAGTAGTGCTGGCTTAAATTTTATAAATATCCCCTTCCTTTTTTTAATTTTTTTATGACAATACAGAGCTTGCACTTTTAAGCACAGGTACATACATGAAGTCAAAGCAATACTGTTCTTGCAACTTTCCTAGTGCTGAAATTAAGCAGTCCAAGCCAAATAGTCATGCACAGCTTCTGCCCTCAAAAGGTAGAGCAGATGTTGTGCCTCACCACTCTGTGTTTCACAGAATCACCTAGGCTGGAAAAGACCTTTCAGATCAAGTCCAATTTATGGCCAAATGCCACCATGCCGACCATGGGCACTGAGTGCCACATCCAGTCTTTTCTTAAACACCTCCAGGGACAGTGATTCCACCAGCTCTCTGGGCAGCCCTTTCCAATTCCCAATCACCTTTCTGTGAAGAACTTCTTCCTAATGTCCAACCTAAACCTCCTGTGGCACAGCTTCAGCCTGTCCTCTTGTCCTCTTGCTGTTGCCTGGGCGCAGATCCTGACCCCCACCTGGCTGCACCTTTCAGGTGCCTGTAGAGAGTGATGGGGTCTCCCCTGAGCCTCCTGCTCCTCTCCAGGCTGAACACTCCCAGCTCCCCCAGCTGCTCCTTGTAGGACTTGTGCTCCAGAGCCTTCAGCAGCCTTGCTGCCCTTCTCTGGGCTCACTCCAGCATCTCTGAGGGGCCCAGGACTGGCCACAGCCCTCAAGGTGCAGCCTCACCAGGGCCGAGTACAGGGGAAGAACCAATCCCTGCCCTGCTCCTGCTGGCCACATATTCCTGATCCAGGCCAGGGGCCCTTGGCCTTCTTGGCCACCTGGGCACACTGCTGGCTCATGTTCAGCTGCTGTCAGTCACACCCCCAGGGCCCTTCCTGCTTGCCCACTGTCCACCCACTGTGTCCCCAACCTGTAGTGTTGCAGGGGGTTGTTGTGGCACTTGGTCTTGTTGAACATTGTAGCTGATTGATCCAGCCTGTCCAGGTCCCCCCTGAGCCCTCCTACCCTCCAGCAGACTGACACTTGCACCCAGCTTGGTGTCACCTGCAAATCTGCTAATGTTAAACTCAATCCCCTCATCCAGATCATCACTAAAGATACTAAACAGGAATTTTTCACTGGGAAACACTTTTTCCCATTGTGCTCCAACATGAGCAGACACAAATAGAGCCTGGAATATGACATTCTACTGAAGCCCTGGGTTTTTCTGATGCCTGTAGGCATCACAGCTGGGCTGGCCACAGGCACCTCTCCATCCCACTCCCCCATTTCACAGCAAAATAATCTTGTAATTACACTCTCAAATTCTGTAATAGGAGCTTGCTCTGGCTTAGTGAATGAGACTGGTGACAAAAGCATTTCTAGTTTTTTTGCCAGAATAGGAAGATCTACCTTACTAGGGCTTTGCCAGTACTGTCATACCTCTAACTGGCATTAACTATAGGGAAGGTTTATACCCTCAGATTATTTTATCTACTACACTCATTAAAATGAAAGAAGACCAAACTTCGGAAGCTTGCTTGTTTAGCACTAATTAAATTTTTCATTTGTGACCATTAGAAAGCATTGATTAGTTTAAAAATCCAGTCCAAAGTGTTAGCCTAGCTGTGATCAGTGCTATGTGGGAAGGAAGGAAATGGGATTCTGGAAGCAAAACTTGTCCTGTGTAAGAGCACTCAGCACTGCAGCTTCCACCTGGCCCTTGAGCTGCAGCTGCATGAGCACAGCCCCAGCCAGGATGAAAAATGAAGCCCTGGCACACAGCAAGGATGGATTCCTGTAGTACTGACCTGCTCTCCAGAAGGCAAGTTAGGGAAGCAACTGCAACCACCACCACAACAGGCACTTCACCTCCAGCCAGCATTTACCAAACCCAGGTGCAATACTGAACAGAGACCACGCTTGTGCTGCATTGCCCAGCTCTGTGGTTGGGGCTTCTCTCTGGGCTGGTGAGTACCTGCAGCAGCAGCTGCTCAGTGAGTCACATCCGGAAGGACAGAAGGCTGCAGAAGTGCTGCTTCCTTGCCTCTGCTTGTTTTGTTGGGCCAGACCTAGTATTTTAGATCTAAGTCATTTGCAGTAGTTTTCTGCAGCCAAATTCCCACCATGAGAACCTCAGCATGCACCCAGACCAGTGAGAACCAAAACCTTACCTTTTTAATCACCCAGTAATATTCCTGTTTGGGCCAGTTGAGCAGCTCAGCACTGCCAAGCCACCTCCAGCCCCACAGCCAGGATCTCCTGAAGCTCAAGGGACTCAGCAGGCAGGAGCCCACCAGGCTCCACCCAGCACACAAGAGCTGCAACAGGCTGGGATGTGCCTCTGCATTTGCACTTTGGGCTTTTGGGCAACAAGGGAATCTGGGTTTCAGTCTTTGCTCTCAGCCTCTTTTTCCTGCAGTGCCAGCAGAAGAAAGTCCTTGCCCAGCTCCCAGCCACAGTGCCCACCTAAGCCTAGCTTAGAATGAAGCACAGCTCAATTTAAGTTGCACCTTACCTTAGAGAGAAAGCCTCTCCCCTGACAGCTCCTTATTGAGCATGCTGCCCACTGCAGTTCCCTCAGTACTGGCCACTTCTTCCCTTGATCCACTCCTCTGCTGTTACAGCATCTCAGCTTTAGGGTATGCTAAAGGATAAAGACAGCACGGGTCTAAGGTAGATTATTTTGTTAAAGTACAGGCCACTCGAGGACAGATATTGAGGCACTTCTGGGTAGGGGATAAGCAACACAAGTGAAAGTAATTCTATATGCCCTGTCTTAAGTATATAGCTCCTGCCTTCCCTCTGCCAGCTACAAGAGCTCCACTGAAGAGAGGTTGCATCACACCTTTTGGGGTAATTGGACCCTGCAGTTTAGGATTACTGTAATATACTTGAAGTAGGGGGAAAGGAAACTTCCATTTTCTAATTCACACCTTTTAACAGTGCAGCCTCTCACCCAGGTCTGTAAGAACACTCCCATCTGAGCTTATCCACCCTCGGGTGACTTCCACAAGGCCTGTCCCAGCTCTGACCACAGACTCCAAACTCAGCAGCACCCAACCCCACAGCTGACCTTGTTAACTAGCAGAGTGTTCCCAGAGGAAAGAGACTCATACAATGGATTTTCTGAACACGTGGTCAGTGGGGTGGGGGACAAGAGGGTACAAATTCTTGCTGACTTGTCAAATCTGAAAGACCCTAAAAGGAGAAGAATTTTATAAAGAAAGGACCAAGCAACCAGAACACATGGTGCAACTGATGCTCCATTACATGTAGCAACACACCAGATACTCAAGGCTTCTGCCTGACCACAAAGTGCCTAACACAGTCATTTATTTTCCTTACTACTGCTGCCACCTTCTCACTGCTGTGCATAGAGGCTTCGAATTATTTCATGCCCCACTGGGCTCCTTGTGGGAGCTTCCTTCTATGTTAGGAGCTTCTTCCCTAGCCGGCCTGGATTTATTCTTGTCTATCCTCCACCCATCTCCACACAATTACTGAAAGAACCACATCCAGAGAAGAGACAAAGTAACACCAGCCCTGCCTCCACCCTCCCCCTGTCGGTTCACAAGTTATCCAGAGTCCACAGAATCCATCTCTGCTTCAGAGTAACCTGCTGTGTGGCTAGAGGTGGGGATGTACCAAAAGCAGGTTCACCATCTTCAGTAAGGAGAGGATGCAGGTTAACAACAGCTCTGTCCCACAGAGAACGTGCCCAGAGAAGAACCCAAACCACCAGCAAAGCAGCAGGAGAGGGGCAGCCCTACCCCGACTGACCAAGCAATAAAGCTGCCCTTGCCACCCCAGAGGCTGCACCATTCCTTAATAAACACAACATGTGAAAAAAAGCAAAACTGGTCCTGCATGTCCGTGACAGACGGAGCATAAAGAGACCTCTCCTGCACGTGAGGGAAACTCCTGCAAGGGGCCAGGAGAGGGAACTGCTGTGGTGAGGGAAGGCAGACTCCAGAGAGTATGTGGCATGAAGAGGTCCCAGTCACCCGATTTGGGGACACAGCACAGCAATGAGTACCAGCAGGGCACCATGAAATGGCAAAAAAAAAAGTCAATCCCATTCAGCAATGTGGTAAAAGATTAGGGGTTTTTTTTCTGATAAGGCCAACCTGCTATGTTTTGTACATGGAAGAAGAGCAATCGATGATCAATAGTACAGTCCAGAACTCCACAGCTCCCAAGTTCAGTCCACAGCAGCAGTATATACACGACAACCCTTCCTCTTAATAGTCAACTTCACACATACAGAGTTCAAAATCCAGTAAGTTTTCTAGAAAATCCATTTCACAAAAGCTTAAACAAAAATAGTTCCTCAGAATCTGACACATTCTGACTAACTTTCCAGCATCCTGGGATAGGAAAATGCAGCAAGAATATCCTAAAATAGAGAATATGCTAAGATCTCTCAATTCTGAGATCCCTTAAGTAACAGGCTCATCAGGAGATGTACTCTTGATATGGTTATTTAGAAATAAAAGTACCTTGTCTTTGTGCTTTGCGAAGATTCCCACAAGCTCATGTTTAGTTTTTTACATTATCACGAGTTCCCTTTCACCTTCCTCCATCTGGTCTAAGCCACAGTGCCAGCACCAACCCTCAGAGATGCATCCACGGTTCTGCCTGGGAAGCCCAAGGCCTTGCCCACGGAGCTGCAGGATGGACAAGGACAGACACACAAACACGCTGGAAGAGGAACCCTTGCGGCTGGATCCGACTAAGGAGCAGGGCAATACTTGACAGGTTTCTCTCCACACACACCTCAAGTGTTGTGACTGCAGGAAGGGGCATCTCCTTTTTTGCCAAAGTAACTTGCTCATCCCTTGTGAACCTCTAAGTTTAGCTACTTACAGATTCACAGTCGCAAAAGAAATCGCACTGAACACCACTCCGGGCCAGGTCAGGAACAAGCAGACAGAGATGTTTAATGCTCTTTTGCTCAGTTACTAGAATCCATTGCTTTATATATCTGGGATTCTGTCACAGGCAAGACCAAGTTAGGACTAAATACACTCTGTGCTTAACTTGGGAAAGACAATGCAGACTGCAGCGTGACACAGCAGAGCGTTTAACATCTGAATTGCACTTGAGGCACTGGCCTTGCTTCCACACGGTTTTGCTGTATTTTTGCTGAATACACCCCAGGTATCAGAGTACTGATCCCAACGGCACCGTGTCCAGCATGAATTTCGTACCTCTGATAACTGAAGAGTTGCAGTAAAGTGGGCTGGGCAGGAGCAGAGCAAATGGATTCTCAAACCAGCAAACAGCAGTGTCCCCCCCACCCTCCTGGGCAGCACCTCTGCCTCAGGAACACCAGGATGCTCAGAGATAATACAGCTATAGAGAGGCAGCATCTTCACAGGGTGGGGCTCCAGTAAACGTTAGGGGCCAAAACCAGTGTGAGCCAAGAGGTAAGAATAAGCACTGTCCCACTGGGGCTTAGGAGGAACCTGGAAGGTTATGAGGAGCAGTGCTGTACCTGAGAGGAAGCTGAGACAGAAGGGAGACCAGCCTCTCGCTACAGGACTCAGGTTGGCTAATGTTTGTTAGAAGGGGCTCGGAGGTGCAACGGGAAGTGACAAGACAGCACAGCTGCAATAGCGGTCAATCTGAGAAGCCAAAATCTCCAGGGGTTGGCAGCAGCTGGCTCTCTCCTTCCCCTGGGGATTCTCTGTTCCAGTTCCTAGAGTATGAGCACCCCTTTCTTCAGCACCTGCACTTAAGTTCTTAAATTTGCAGATTTTTTTTTTTTTTTAAAAATACCCCCATACTTTAATCACGAAAAACCAGTCCCCGCCCCAATTCTACTAAAAATGTGATTGTCCGTAGCTGGAGGCTTATTGAACAACCTCACCTCATCACCACTGAGTTACTCAAATGTCCAATTAAACAGCAGGCAGCTCAACCTTTAGGTAACACAACTACAAAAATTGGATGTGCTCTCTTCTCTCCCCCCTCCTCCTCAAGAGAGCTCCGTTACTTTTTCCTAAGCGCCAGTGCTACTCCGACCGCTACAGCCAAAATAGCGACCGCAGCAGCCCCGCCGTACAGCAGTATAGATTTCCCTTCTGGCAATAGGATAGGCTTCTCCTCTGCAGCTGAGGATTTCTCTTCTATTTCTTCCAAATGGCCCTCTTTCCCCACTTTTTTTTCCCCTGGAAGCAGTATTTTCTCAGGTTCTGGTGCAGCCTTTTCTTCTGATGGGGCTAACTTTGGGACAGGTTTACTTAACACGGGGATTTCAGGTTCAACAAGCTCTTCAGCTGCTTTTCCCTTTTCCTCCTGTTTTGTACGCAGAAGTGCGGAGGGATGTGCTTTTTCAGCAGCAGCAATTTCGGGAGGTTTTGCTTCCTGTAAAGAAGCAGAGGTTTCTGGAAACGCTGCCTGCATGGTCTCTGCAGCGCCGGCTGACACCACTGCTTCCTCAATCCCCTCTGGTATCTCTTCCTTCTCCACGTGCACAATGTCGGAGTTGGAAGAGTTGTTCTCGCTCCTCTCTTCACCCCCTCCGTTGCTGTCCAGGCTTTTGACTTCTTCAGGATCCATAGCCACCTGCTGCCAGGACTCAGGTCCCAGGGAGACGGGCAGGCTCTCTGTGTGCCAGCTCTGGCTCGCTGACAGGGAGACGGGCAGGCTCTCTGACTGCCACGACGTGGTCACCGTGGGGGACTCCGGGGGGCTCACCTGTCCTGAGTTGTCACTGGTCAGGATGTAGATGTCATTGCTGTCCTCTGCAATGAGCCCGGGATACTCTTCCTCTTCCGATTCCAAAGTAAAGACTGTTCCCTACGAACAAAAAGGAGGACACAACACGTAAGCGATGCCTTCAGCATTCCCTCCCCTGTACGGGACAGAACAGGACACCTGGAAACTTGGTGAGCTGGGAGAAAGATGAGAGGGGCTCTGCAGGAGCAGCAGCTGCCTGACCTACATTTCAGTAGAGATTACAGAACCCAGCTGGTCCAGCGGGCGTTTCCAGAGAGTGGAACCCCCTACATGAGCTTTGCTGGGAGCTCCTCCTTTCCCTGACGTTACTTTATCGCTGATTAATCACCAAAACACACCACGTGGTCATTATTAAGCACACAAGATACTAAAGTCTGAAACCAAACTGCAACAGAACAAAGAAAAAGAAAGCAAATTCAAGTGCATGATCCCAGCTCAATACAACTCTCCACTCCTTTCCTTTCTGTGCAAGCGCTCTCTATTGCTTCTCCATTTTCATATAACAGCGTTCCTCTTACATTAATTTTATCCCATTTCCAGTGCTATCTGAACCCTGTTTTTCTACTTTGTACCAACAAGCTGGAATCTACAGTAATTCTAGTATTTTACTACCATTTTAGCTATTCTTAAACAAGTTCACTTTTGAAGGCTGCCATCTTAACTTTGGCTACACAACTGAAATTGAAACAACCAACCAAGCACAGACACCCAGAGATGGTGACAGGGTTTGCTTGCTTTTATTTAGCTAGGAAACATCTGTAGGCAACCTGAAAATTTGGCAGTGGGCTTCAGCTGGAAAAGCTGCAAGTGTAAAATACTGATTCCCTGTGAACAACCCTAGTGCACACACTGGGCTCAATGCTCCATGCTATGGAATATCCCCTTGGTCAGTTCGGGTCAGCTGCCCTGGCCACGCTCCCTCCCAGCTCCTGGTGCCTCTCCTCACTGGCAGAGCTGGGACACTGAAAAGTCCTTGATTCAGGGGTAGCACTACTCAGCAACAACTAAACCATCAGGTTGTTATCAGTGTTACGCTCATTCTAAATCCAAAACACAGCTCTGTACCAGCTAGGAAGAAAATTAACTCTATCCCAGCTGGACTGAGGACAAACAGATGGGAGCAAGAGAGGAACCCCAAAGTTTCCTATGCCATACAATAGAAGTCTGTGAAACAATTAAAGATTCAGCAACTTTCTTGCTTGTAACAAAAATGATTTGAACATTCTACCAAGTACTGCAGTGCTGGGAGCTCCTTCTGTGCAAACTCCAAGCTTTCATGTACAGTCCATCATAACAAAAAATTCCATTCATTCTCTTTCTCCCTGTTCCCTTCCACATGCAATAGCTCTCCTAAAGCACTCTGAGCAGTTGTCCCTCTTTTAAACCCTTCCCAACACCTGTGAATTTGGGGCTTGATTCCTACCTATAGTTTCCCATTCCAAGACACCTCCTTGGTTGTTTCACAACTTTTTATGGATCCACACAGTGACCTGTGTCAGGAACTGATCCCAGTTAAAAACAAACACACTTTTTATTTTGCAGAGGTGTTTTTAACCCTCAGCCCATGGAATTCTGGAAGATACTTGGACATGGGCAAAGGACTATTATAGAACACTTGCAAAAGAACTTTCTTTCATAAATGCTTTTAAACTGCTCAGTTGTGGGAAACAGGATCCAGCTTGGTAAGATGTTCAGAAACTGAACGATGCACAGAGCTCCTCAGGGAAAAGGTTAAAAGCAGTTAAGTTGTTTACTAACCATTTGAGGATCACCACAAAGTCTTAAAAATTAGTAAAGCATTACATTTGTGAAAACGTTCAGACACCACCCACATACCAAACCCAAATCAAGCTCTGCTCTGCAAGCAGTCACTGACAAGTCAATACTCCAGTACCCTCTTGAAAGTCATGTTCCAGCAGAAGAACTAATTTTTTTTTTTTAATGCAGCTCATGCCATTAAAACAAAATAGAGCTCTACACGTAGGAGGAAGCAACCAGCATTACAAATTAAGGGTGATGGAAAAGAAGAGCCAAGAAACTTTAGTAAAGGCAGAGGTTAGTGGATCCAAAGAGACCAGGTACTGAGCCCTGTGGGCCAGGGCTGCTGTGCAGCGTGGGAGGACAGGACTCCACACTCAGCACCAACCTGTCCCGTGCCAGCAGACACTGGAGAGCAGCACAGCAGGGGTCAGCCACTGTGGCTTGTGGCTGGCTTCCACCACCCTGTGCTGAGGATGGGCAGGCAGCCCGCTGCCCACACACTCTGAGATTGTATATTTATTCCCTTGACCATCAGGTTTTGCTCTGGATGTTGTTAAATAGGAAATACTCTCACTCGAGTGTAAGCCACTAACAGACACCTACAATCAAAGTCAATTTTTTACTTCCACAGGTAACACAGACTCAGAAAAACAGCAATTAAACAACAAAATAATTAGGAGTAAAACCCGCAATCTCACAAACCTCTGTACTATCCTCCTCTCTGTTCAGCACTACACTTGCACAAATCAGGATGAATTTATTTCCTGTCCACACCACATCACACCACACTAGACCACATCTGTGGTGTGACATCAGAAGAAGGAACAGGGACACACACCACTGATAACAGCTCTGCTCTTAACATTCCAATGGAAGTGTACCCATGGCTGCTGCAACTCACTCAGCATGAGGCATATACCAAAATATTCCAAAACCACACTGCTGCTGAGGATTTGTGAGCTCTGGCCACTGTAGCAAAAAAGCACCACCAAGAGCTACATTCAGATGGCCTGAATTCCCCTGAAGTGACACACTGTGCACTAGTGAAAGCCAAGAAGCTTTGAGCCATGATTCAGCAGCCCACGGAGGGGAGGATGGAGCCACCTGTAGTCAGTGGGGACAGCGGGTACAGAGACTGCCCTGAAACGCAAACCATCCTGAGACTTCTAAATAGATACTTTCACTGGAGATATGCTTCTCACAAAATACAGGCATATCCAGAGGGTGATGCAGGATACACTGCTCTGGAGAGGGTAAGGAAATGAAGGGATGGTTACACAAGGAACATGGACAATCCTCATCGTTTCAAACACCTCATTAATACGTGTACCAACACTACACACGCAGCCTGCCTTCAGCAGGAGGGAGGAGGCCAAAGGGGCTCAAGAGTTTTATTGTTCCTTTTCTCACGCAAACTGCGCTGACCTCAAAAGAGTTATCAGCTGCTGGCTCCCCATAAATCAGAGCCTTATGCAGCCTGGCTGATTCCTTTCTGTCTCTACAGACAATTTACCTTCCGTGTCAGTGCCTCAGGGACACAACTCCCCAGGCTTGGAGAGACAGATTGCCCGTGGCTGGGAAGGCTGGGGCAGAGCTGACACACTGGCAGTGGGTAATTCCAGCACTTTTTCGTTAAAAGCTTACGAAGTTTTAATTGAAAAGCCAGACGGTAATAGGCATTATTTAGGATACAAGATTAATATTTCCTGAGCTGAATTAAGATTTAATACATAAAGTCAAGCGGATAAAGCTCGGATTTTGTGCCGGTTCAGTTGAGGTTTGCACTTTGGTGGGGTTTTTTTCCTTTTAGAGCAGTTGCAAAAAAAAACTGAATGACATTTAGGACAATTCTCTTGATTCATCTACAGATGTGACCCAGAAGCAAAGCTCCAGCAGGCAGATTATTTCAGGACAGGATGAAACATGTGGAAGGATTTTTAATAACCTGAGGAGGCCTTACATAAACCCTACACTTTAGATTTAATAGTAAGTAAGGAATGTACGTAAGCATTTCTTTAGCTGCTTTGTTTATTGTAAATAGACAGTCTACTGCTTCAAACCACAAAGTTCCGAGTTGCTCTTTTTCATACCTGCAGTGGGAAACTTGCAAGCTTGGGAGTGCTTCTCCTCACCCAGCACACTTAGAGAACCACATGAGGTGCAGCAGAGAAGCTCAGGTCCCTCACTGCAGCTTCCTGCCACTCCTGATCCCAACCACTGCCACTTGAGGGAAGAGTTGGCACAACTTAGGAGAGAACTGCAGACTTCCCTGCTCGGGTAGAACACAATGAATGGCCACATGCCATGAGCAGTCTTGAGGAAAAGATCAGCTACCAGAATCAACCACTGTCCTCTGCCTGTGGGGTTTGAGTTGCAGGAATGTTCCACGATGCTTCTGCAAGTGACAGGAAGCATTATTAACAAATGTGGCACAGCTGCCCTCAGGAGGGGCTACAGCCAGTGTGTGACAGGGTGAGCTGCACTGGACAACTGCAAACTGGTCAGAAAATAATGGAAAAAATGTCTGGAAGCTCTTCCAGTAATATAGAAAGGAGCTGTCTGAAAGGTCCTCCAATAATATAGTATAGAACTGTTACTTAAAAACACCTGTTAACTTTCAATTATGATTTAAAGACAGCAAACATAAAGCCTCCCCCAAGACATAGAAACTGACTCTTATGTTGTCTATATTATCTTTCATAGTTTTCTGTCTATTATTAAGTGTATACAAACAAACAAACTCATTAACTACAGTACGTATTTGCTAAACAGCAAAACCTTTACACATCAGGGGAAAAAAAATCCTTATTTAACCAAATAATTCCAGCATGATTTATGCAAAGTTGCTTCTGGTGCCAAGAGATATTCAAATCAAAATTCTGAATGTCTCAAAGATAAAAGCAACTCTTTTCTCTACAAAAAATAATAGGAGTAGGAGCACACATTGCATCTGTAATGAAGATGTGATTAGACAGTGAACAGAAGAGATCCCCATTAAGGTGTCCAACAGAGCTTTTGCTGCATCTTAGACCAGGCTTTGAATGCCCTGCCCTGTAAACTCCAAAGAGCAGGAAAATGCAAAACAACTGTGCCTAACTGCTGTTGAAGCTTCTTCTAGGGTTTGGTTTTAAGTGTTCTTAGAAGCTCAACTGCTCTCTCTGGTTCAGTTCTACAAGTATAAACAAGGAATGATGCGGATAGGCAACTCACACAAAACCCATTTCTGAAGACACAAAGAAGCCCACCTGAAAAATATACAGCCCAGCAAGCCACCTGTGCACCCCAGATCCTGATTTTGTCCAACACAGGCAAAAATTCTGTACAGCTCAGAGAGTGCCACCAGGGGAAAAAATCTCCATGTTCCCTGAGCTTCGACCCCTCAACACAAAAACTAAACAGTGCTACATAAAATCCCTGAGAAAAGCAGTGTCTTGAGGTTCAAGAGGAAATGCTGGCAGAACACATTGTCCCAGGAGAGCAATCTTGGCTATCATAAAAATTTCAAACACTCAACTCAGCTAGAAAGTTTCTTAGGTGAGGGCACTGACTACCACTGACTATCCCAGAGAGAAATGAAGTTCAAGAAGCGTTTGGACAATGCTCTCAGGCACATGGTGTGATTCAGGGCTTGGACTCAGTGATCCTTGTGGGTCCCTTCCAACTCAGGATATTCTATGCTTCTATGGCCGCTTTCCCCACACCAACAGTGTCACAGCAATGAGCACTAGGAACCCATCAAATGCATTTGTGCTTAAAATCCAGTGGCTGAAAAACAAGAGGCAAGGAGTGACAAACTGGCCGGTGTCCAGGGATCCTAAGACATCTCCCTCGGGGAAATAAGCAAACTTCCCACAACAACAAACCTCCCTAGAGCTGGGAATGTGCCTGTTCCATGATTTGCAGCTGTGTGCTGGAGCAGGGGTGCCTGTGCCCAGGGATGGCTGCTGTGCTCAGGAAGCTTCACTCCCACCTGGCTGTGCCCAGGCTGCGGCTCCATCTGCTCCCTGTCTCCATCCCCAGCCCCATTACATCAAACCTTTTCAGACCCTTGTGGAAGTCAGACCTGACAGCACCACCCGGCTAATCCTTCAGAGGAAAGGATTTAGAGGAGCTGCTGACAACACTCAGACCCAGAACAAAACATTTTAAAATATAAATAAGTCACAAAAAGCCCTCAGGCACTTTCTGTGCTCCTCTGTTCATCCCTCTGAAACCGTCAAGATAGGTGGAGCCAAGAAAAAGAGAGCAGAGTTCTTACAAATAGGACTGCACTTTTTATTAAGGAGGAAAAAAGGAAAAAAGGTCGAGTGAACCACATCAAAGCACCCTGATATTGCAGCCACTGCTCTCATTCCCTTCAGGGAATGCTCTGGCTACAACAGCCTGCAGAAATGATCTTCTTCCATCCCTGCCTTCCAACACAACCTCTACAACCTGTACAAAGTCAGCACCAAAGCAACACCCTTTAAAGTTTTGGTCTTATGGGTTTAAAATGAGGTAAATTCAGTTATTTATAGACCACTTGTTCAGATTTGAAGTTATTGGAAGGGAAAAGAGAAAGGAGATCTAGCTGCTCCTTTACTATTTAATGTCCTTCTTCAGCCAGAGTGCCTAAAAATTAAAAAAAAATCTATTACTGTACCAAAGAAGTTACATATAAATAAAAGTGGACACTTCACTGTAGTATTCCACAATACAAGCACAAAGCATAATTATTTTGAAAGGAAAACTCCTTTCTAGGACTCCTAACTAGACTGCCCTTTCCTGCATCTCTGCCACATTAAACTTACTTCTGTCTCCTCCAGCAGAGCACGTCCCTCCATTTCTGCATTGTCATTCCCAGGGCAGACACCTGGACTGCTGCAGAAGGAGATTTCCATCTCCAGAAGCACAAACTGACTACCTCGCTTTCCTGGCATGACAACTGGCTCTTTACTCCCTTTCTTCTCCAGACTGTCAACACTCTCTAATATGCGTATTATTCAATCACCAGCAGCAAAGAAAACAACTAAACCAGCTGCAAAGCCCAAGACAAAACACTGGAGACACAGAGAAAACAGCTCCTCCAAGGCTGAGATAGGAAACTGTAAACACTATGCAGATTTCAAGGAAATTTACTTTTATTCCCTTCAGCATGGGCAGTTAACTAGTCAAATGCAAATCCAGGTCTGAACTTCATGAGACAAGACCCCTGGGAAGGCAGAGACAATTTCTGCCATGGGTCACAAATAGAACTCCCAGGCTTGTGCTGAGAAGAAAGGTTATTAACTGCACGCTGATAAACAGGTTAAAACAAGGGAAAAGCAGAGGGGCTGCTCACAGGAATGGGAATCTGGGAAAAAAAAAAGGCAGCTAGCTTCTGAGAAATCTTACACTCCTTCCTCCTTATAGGTATTCCCAGATATCTCTACACGGATGAAATCTAACCACGGAAAACAGGACCCGCAGAACTTGAGGAGAAATAAATTATTTGGGAAGGGGTGGGAAAGGAAGCAGGAAAAAGTCCTTACCAACTGAGTGGCCTTACTGTGCGCTTTTCCAGGAGACCAAGAATTGCTTCTGATGCAGCAGCATTGAGCCCCAGAGAAGTCAGCGAGAGCAAAAAGGCAGGGGAGGTACCAGGAGAGAAGGGAGGGGAGAGGAGGAGAAGGGAGTGGAGATGAGGGAAGGGGAGGGGACATGAGGAAAGGGGTGGGGAGATGAGGAAAGGGGTGGGGAGATGAGGAAAGGGGTGGGGAGAGCATGTACACACTGCGTGGCTGTTGGCTGAGCCCTAACATTGGTTTTGGGAAAGAAAATAAAACAACTACTTGTAAATGAGTCTGGGTGTTGTTTTGCAATGGCTCAAGATGAAAAAGGAAGAAGGTCTCAGTAGGACCAGCTGACCCATTAGTCAGGAGGAAGAAATGTGTGTCCCCCCATGTCTGTTTAGAGAACCTGGAATGGCCAGCATGCTTTTTGCTCCAAAACAGAGGCCATACTAAAACTTTAAAGAGTCAAACAATGCAAGAGCTGCAGCCAAACCTGTCAGAGCAATTAGTGAAAGAGGGAGCATAAAAATATGCCAGCCATTCCCTCACCAACCCACCAGTACATCCCAGTCCCACACTGCCATCAAAAGTTAGCTGAATTACCATTTTAGTGCCTGGGGTGAGAATGGGAGGGCAACACTCATTGTTTCAACACATCATCTCAGCACCATATCTCTGTGGGACTGGCATGGAAAATCAAAAAAGCAACTTCTCATCCTCCAGTATATCAAATTTCTCATTTCCCACAAGCCAGGCCAATTTCTTGAAATCTGCTGCATAGCTACCCAATTTGTAAAACCTTTATTCCCTTGAGCTGGAAGTTTTGCTTCTAGTCAGCTGTCCACCATCCTCAGCCAGATGCTTTCCTGGACCCACAAGCCTCCTGAGCCCACAAGAGAATCTCAAGTGCTGCCCATGTGCAGAACCCTGGGAGCTCCTCTGGCCGCACTGTGGCTGCACAGAATGATGCAGCAAAGGGATGACACAGCTCTGTACAATTCTGACTCCACAGATCTGCACTGGGGCACAGGAAGGGCTCTGCTGACCCCTTACCTTTGACTGGCTACTCCCCTCCTGACAAAGGCTGACCTCAATCCAAAAATTGAGGAAGATCCCAAATTACACGGTGCCAAGGGATGAGACAGCACCAGAGACACTACAGAGCTTTTCAGGCTGCCCCTGAAAAGCTGACTCCTGTGAAGCTCTCCACAGAAAACCAGACAGGCTATTCCTGCATCTTCTCACTTTTAAGCAAGCTCTTAGCAGCTGCAGGGAAGACCTATCTTCATACTGCTCCAAAATAACACAAAAATCGAACCTCTTACTGTCACAGCAACACGAGTCACTGGAGACTCCCAGCTTTATACACTGCCCTTATGGCTCGAGCAAATGATTACTGACAACTTGATCTGGCACACAGAGCCCCCGTGGCAGATGCTTATCTTAAAAAATGCAAACGCTCCAACACTTCCTGTGGCTCCCAGCCTGCCAGGCTCTTCCCGGCCCTTCTCAGAACACAACCTCTCCCATGCTGGCCCCACGCCCTGCTCCCAGCACTGCCATCCCACAGAGTCAGAACAAACCCAGAAACAAGCCACAGGGTAAAAACGAACCTTTTCCTTACAGGGAAGAAAAAATACAATATAACCATATATTCCCCTTCCTCCACAAAAAGCCACATACCCAGTGGGTCCCCAAGCCCATCCCCAGAGCAACTCACAAAGGTTAGTGCAGCTACATTAATTCATCTGGAAAGGATTTTCATCACCTTGTCTCCTTCCTCGCCTCTTGTGCAGTTTCAAAAATAGCTCTGGCTTGTTTGCTGCCCTGCCTGTGTCAGTCTGATTTTCTGCCTGGCTGGATGTGCACAGACACGCTCGGAGCTGGACACCAGCACCCGGATCTGTACATCCATGCACAGTCACCCAAACACAAAGCACAGCCCCCTCCCTCGCAGGCCCTGCTGGAAAGCTGCTTGTTTTCACAAGCTCTGCGCTCTATGAAGTGTGTTTACAGCAGGCCTCAAAAAGGGGCTGGAGAACAGAGCACAGCCCTTTTGGAGGTCAAAAAACAAGGCAGAAAAGCAAAAAAGTACTAACATCGATCTGTCTAAAAGCTGCAAGTAAGGGCCTGCCCTGGGATGAAAATACTTTGAGATATGAGTGCGTTTATCAAATTACCTAAGGTCATTTGACTGCACGCTGTTAGTGCTTCTGTCCATTAAAGATAAACAATCCCTCCTGCAGGCCTTGGGATCTATACTCCACAACTGCTGGGAAGGGAACAGATAAAGAAGGTGCAGATGTGCAGAAATTCTGGAACAAGCTGCTCTTTAAAAAAACCCCTCAGGTAAACTCTTGAAATACGAGAAGCTTCTGAATGAGATTTTTCCTACTAGCACTTTTTTGTTTTTATCACTGGGTTTTCCTGAACAGCTTTTCTTTTTAGAATAAATCAGCTTGCTGGAGCCATTTCACAAATCCCAGATTAATTCCATTCAAACCTGGCATCCTTCCCAAACCCAGTAATCTTAGGCTCAGCCTTCAAGACCCAGCTCATCAGCTGTGAGCTGCCTTTCTGAAGTATTTCTAAATGAAACTTTCTCAGCACGCCATGACTCAGGAACACTGGTTACCATGAATTAAAGATTTGTACAAGGAAAAATGCAGCACAAAGAAATCCTGATTGCTCATTCTATGCATGTTCCCATACAGCTATAAAGTCTAATATGCATTAGCTATCTTATCACTTATTAAAAAAATAAATTAGAACCTATTGACATTTCTGTATAAAGTGCTCCCCGATTACTTACCTGCTAAGAAACTCTCTGAAATTTAAGAAGAGGAAAAAACCCATACACCTTTTCCAGCAGTCACCAGAGGATGAAGATACCATTAAAAAGAGGAACCTCTCAGGCACAGCACCTCTTGTTATGGGTGTCCGCTTACAAATGCAGTGCTCCATGGATATTAACAGGGAAGCACAAAGCTCACCATACTGCAACAAATTAGCACCTTAACACGCACTCTGTGAAAATTAATTGTTATCTGACACCTAAGGACCTCTTCAGTTTCAGCAGCAATCCAACAAACCAGACGTGCAAAGAACTGGAACAGACTGCCTGGGGAAATTGTGGAGCCCAAGCACACAGGTCTTTAATATCAACATCAGAAATGAACGGGTGAAAGTCAGTTCTGCCTTGGGGCAGAGAAGAGAAACAGACAACTGCCCAACATCCCTTTCTGGTCCTGACCTCCTGATTATTTTTTTATTTCTTTTTCTGAGGCATTCCTTCTTGCATCTACTAACTTCTAGCAACCCCTCTTAGCTTTCACTCCTACTAGGATCACACTTAGAAATAAGGTCTTCTTACCCATCCTCCTTGTTGAATGATATAATCTGCAGAAAAATCTTCTAGATATGTCACCCCGAAGTTCACAAGGGCACTCAGTGGTTCCTGGCCCCGTCTGGTCAACTCCATCAGAAATTGTTGTAACAGAACCAGGGGCACCAAGACCTTCAAAAAACAAGAGTTGTCAATAAATACAGAAAGCATTATCAATACTACTGTGCAGCTAGAACAGAATCCATGTGTCCACAGAAAAGGTCTGAATCTTCAAGTCCAACTATACCAGGGACTATACACTTCATTTCTGGGAGGACACAAAGCAAACACACAATAAAATGCACTAAAAAATAAGCACTTAAGCTGCTAAGCAAAAACCCACAGTCTGAAATTCTTGAGAATGTCACAGAACACCACTGCAGAATTGTTTTCTTAAGCCCCACTTTTTTCCCAACACAGGATTCAGGTAGAGAAGCAGAACAGGTCCAGAACTTGCTATGCCAGAAGCGGAAAGATGCAACATCATAAATAGCCTGAAGGGATATGCACCCAAAAGCAAACAGCAAACTCATACACATCCTTGGACAGGAACACTGCACCAGATAGTCTGTTCAGAAGTTCACACTTGGCTTTGAGACAGGACAGAAACAAACACCTCCACCCAGCAGCATAACATTACAAACATGCTTAAAATGACAAACACAAAGCCCTTTCCATGTCAAACTCCCTCTGATGCCAAATTTAACACACAGAGATTTTCCTCCCTCATTTCCTACTCCCATTCCTCTTTGGAAACCTTTTAACTGAATGCTCAGCTTTAACCTAAATTGCTCTGGAAGATGCAAGATTCTGTGAATCCATCTCCTTCACATTATACAGTTCTAGACACTTCCTTCTGCAATTATGTTTTTGTTTCTCTAAACAACATGCAGTCAAACTAAACTCTGAATTTATTCTCCTAGAGCACACAAGTGGGCCCTCTGGGCAATGTTTATATGCAGCACCTCGCCAAGGTCAGGAAACTGGTAAGAACTGAAGTCATTAGCATCTGAAAAAGCATTATTATGACACAAGAGAAAAATATTTGTTTTACTGCATTTTAATTGAGGCAACTGCACTGCACATCTATTCACTGTGCAGGCTGGAATGCTGTTTCCCAGCTGCACAAGGGAGATGAAGGCTCTACTACTGCTCATACCGAACTCCTAAGGCCTCCTTCCTTTTCCAGTCTCTTCTCCCTTCAGCCTGGTTTTCTTTCCTGTAAATATCCTGCATTACTATTCCCAGAAATCACACCTTAGGGTGCAAAGCTGGAGGAAGATGAATAGGCTAAGTAAGCTGAAATTGAGATTTGTACTAAATTCATGGTGGCCTCACACTGAGATTGACTACTAAAACCAGATAGGGTCTAAAAATGCCCAAATTCTGATAAATTTAAGCTGCTCCAGCTGATTAACAAAGGAGTCCAAGGCTGTAGCAGACAGGTTAGAGTACTGTTGTTGTGTGATGAACAGTTAACACTGGTAACTGTTAACACTTCACTAGGAATGTCATGGTGCCAGAATTTTAAGAGTGTTGGGGTTTTTTGAGTTTCTTGCAATTAATTTCAACTCAGAGGCAGAAGAGGTGCAAGATCACAGTGCACAGATACAAGGAACAGGTCAAGGTGAGGTGTCAGAGGAAACGTCAATCTTTTTGGATCAAAAAAACCCAAGCTGTCAAGGCTAGGCATCTTGCAGAGACTTTGGGCACACCCACATAACTCTACAGCAGCATGAACACTGAGATCTCAAAATATTTGGCATTTACTGTAAGCTGAAGGCAAGAGAAACAAAGGCAAGAAAAGGCTGTTTGGGAAATGAAAGGAGCTCGAACCCTGGCATAGTGAACATGATTGTTGCCTTCTTCCTTTGCCAACCTGATGCCTAATCCATCCATTCCCCCCAAATTCAGCAAGCCTCTTCAGGCCTCAGAGTGAGGGACCAAGCTCAAACTCTAACATCCAGTCCCACACAGACCAACAAACACCACCCAGCTTTCCTTTCCTGTGGAAATTACTGACACTTCTGCCTCTGAGACCAGTAGGAACAGGAGCAGGTTTGCATGAGACTGTCCTTAAATTCATGAAAGGAATTACCTCGCAGTACTTCCATAAAAGTTAACAGCACCTTTCTGTACAGAAGAGTAGCTGTGTGAACGGCGGTGAGATTTACTAGAGCCAAGTAAAAAGACAGTCTTCACAATTCAAAGCAACTGCCAATCCCTCCACCAGGATGCCTGAGGAATGCTAGGGGCTATTTATATTTTGACTGAAGAAAAACACACAAAAAAATAGCTGGCAGGAGAAAACTTCTAGGGAATCATTATAAAAGCCACTTTACTATCAGAAGATAGCTGATTGTGTAAATGAAACACTTGTGTCCACTATACTATTGCAATCCCATTGTACAACATCACAAATTTAAATGTACAGCAAAAAAATATTACAAAGAAAGTTCAGAGGCTTTGAGGAAGCTATATCCAAACTTATTGCAGTTCTGTGTACCTTCTGACTATTTCAACTTAAAATTAATCTAATTCTTCACATTAAATCTACTTCTTACATTTCTGTTGCACTATTCTTCACCCCCATTAATCAGTAGGAATGGGACACTAAGATGACTGCTAACCCACTCACCAGTTCAAGTGGCTCTCAGTATCTGTTATCCTTTGGGATTGTGCATTTTGTATAGATGTATATAACATTCCATTTTAAGGAAAAAGCATCTACCACTCAGCAGTGGAGGATTTCAAATTTTTTATTATGTTTATTTTATTAAATAAATTCAATTTGCCCTGTTTGAGGTGGTTTGGGATTTGTTTTATTTTAAGGAGAGCCTTATTTCAAACAGATGATGAAGACCCTTTTCCTTTACAGAATTCAACATCAACATATTTTTCTAACAGCTTCTTTAGAGTAAAAATTAGGCTGGGCTGTGATGGCAGGAAAGGTATCTAGATCTCTTCTGTTATAAAACACAATTCTGATTGAGATGATAAAGGAAATTAAAAGGAAATGAAACCAACACAAATGTATTCCCTCTTCTCAAAACAAGGATTATTGAAGGAACTGCTGGGCATTCCTGGAGCTCCAAGCTACCACAAAAATAATACAAACAGGTGCTGTGCTAGGGTACAAAATTTCCATTCTGGTTTGCTTTTGGACTGCATGCTTTGTAGCAACAAATGTTAAGGGAAAGCAGAGTTGATGACAAAGACATGTTCTGGATGATGCTCTCCACCACAGGCTGATGGGGACCGAAATCCACAAGCCCCAGGGGCTGCAGCAGTGCAGCAGCAATGAAGGCTGAATCCTAAACCCCCAAATGCAGCCCATTCACCCATCCAGGGTTGCATCTTCAAAGGGTAGGGACCCAGAGCACGTTGACCTGAGAAGCCCCATGCACCTCCTCCCTTGCCAGCTGAGCCACAATGACTGGTTTTATGCTTGGTTTTAGCTTTCACCAGCTGAAAAGTACAATGTGCTAGCTTAAGCCACCTTCTTGATAATCAGATTTCATGGTTGTTTAAACTGAAATGCTGTGAATCACAAGATGACAAATTGAAAGAGCACACACATAAAGCAATGATAATTGCTGGAGCCATGGGCAGTAACTTGTCATGCAATGTTTATTAAACTGCTTTATAAGTGCCCACACCCTTGGTTAGATGAACAATTTCTGAAGTAAGCAGGGAAATCTAGTCAGGGAAATGTCTGGAAAAAAATGTAAAGAGGGGGAAAAAGATTTCTTGTTCTATTTTAAATTTAAGACTACATTTTAACATCCAAATTGTGATAAAATTTGCAAGTAGTTATTTCATTCTTTCATTCTTTTTCTGCTGCCCATCAGAGAATGATTACGGTGATGAATTTGAATGATTAATGAAAGATGAATCTGGGAAGAATATTCTACTCATTCTACATTAAAAGTATTTTCAGATAATTCATTTACAGATTTGCATTTTGTTTAAAAAAGAAGATTCCTATCATTTGAGATAACTACTCTTGAAACCAGGTAGGAACACCATCCCTACATTTTCCGAACAATTTAAATATCATGAAGATCCTGCCAATTTTTATTTTCACCACGTTCAGTGCACTTTTTTACATATATTTTAAACCTGACATTGGAGCAGGGAAAGAGTAGAGAAGTATTATGAAAAAACCATCTCAGATTTCGTTCCAAAACTGCTGCAGAAATTAACCTCTCTTGGGAATTTAAAAAAAAGAAATCAAGCAACACGTCTAACTTTTCATTATACTAAACTAAAGGAGGGTTGACTTAACACTTCCATTCAGTAACTTCTAGCTAAATTGTCTATAAAACTACCCACTATGTGCATATCTACCACTCAGAAAGTGCAATTTATTTCATGCTAAAGCCAAGTTCTTCCTGTTCTTGGCCCTCTGTGAAGCACAGCTGTACCCAGTACAAACAACATGGACATCAAAGAGACACAGGGCATAATGCAAGTGGAAGTCACTGATCTGGTACCTTGTTCCATCCACTGGCATGAGCAGCTGCCTCCTGCGTGCGCTCCCGATATTCCTGATATGTCACCGGCCTGCAGAAGTTAAACCAACACTGAAAGTTATAAAAGGAAACAAAAGAACATGAATAAAATAAAGTTCTCCGTTTCCAGAGAATATTTCACATGTATTACAGCAAATCATTTTCAAGAGCTAACAAGTCTCGTGTTTCAGGATATAAAACACCAGCACCAGACAGGGTCAGGAAGGCATCACCTTCTCCTACTTACACACTTTCATATACTTGGTTACGTGAATTTCATAATAATTTGATACTCCACAGCTTAAAAGACATTAGATAAGCAGGTTCTCTGATATGCTACAAAATTTCTAAGCTCTTGCATATGCTTTTTTTATAATCTAAGACTTTAAAGACAGAACATTCCACTAACAAATTCATATCTGAGCTGAAGGCCAATGCAGAGTAAAATTTTATCAACAACACAGGCTGTGGAGCAACACAGACTGCTTGACTGCATTAGAGTTGAAACCTTTATTTGCAAGAAACAGCACTTTTGATCCCAAAACCCCTTCATATTTCAGTAGATACCTCTATTCTAGATTTATCCCATCTCTACTTCTCTGAATTGGGATGATGAAAGTTCTCTCTTCCATACTCCTTCCTCCAAAACAGCATCTAAGAGTCAATAACAGCAAAGGCTTCCTGCCAAGTGACAGCAGAAGATGCACTGCTTCAAAAGCTGCTGTCCTCAGCCAGATCATTACAAAAGGCAAGTTCAGACTCCAGTTTAATGGAAATAGTGGTAACTGCCATTGGACAGAAAACTGCTTATTGAACTCCAGGAACCTGTCGTGATCTGACAGCCTACTGTAACTAACACTTGTTTATAGGCATGTAAGAGGGCAGGAAAATATAAGCCAAGTAAATATTGCATCAAATAGCACTGCTCTAGCAACAGGGGGAAAAGAACAGAGTTAAAGCACAGTGGGGAAAACGTAATTTGGGTTTGTCATTTTAAGGGCACTCTCTTGACTTCCTCAGCACATTAATTCTTTGAAACCAAATCCAAATCAATCAGTGGGATGAGAAGAGCAGCAACAGCTGCAGGAAGGATATTATCAAGAGATTAAACAGTAACTCCAGTTTGCCTTAGAAAAAGGCAACACGGTTTCACAGGCACTTCAGACTTTATGTATGTACATACACAAACAAAAAAACTACTCGGAATGCAAATATTTTCCTATAGAAAACACAGGAAGCTTGGAACATCAGGGTATCAACGAGCTAGAACCACTTAAATGCACCACTGCATTTATGCAACTGTTCCTACAGCAGCACCTTCCAGCTCTCTACCAATACATTTTGGAGGTCACTCAGAAAAGCCTCAAGTAGTTCATATGAACCCATAAATTGCAGGCTGGTAATTTACAATAGAAAACCAAGCAACCACAACAATTGTACCAATTTGCAAAGACATTAATTAAGATACTAGCATGCCAGCTGCTAAGTGCTATTTAAACAATAAGCTTAAACTGGCAGGACAGCTCTTGAAGCCCCGAGGTTAGCCCAGGGGCCCACATCTGCTTCAGATGTGAGCCTGAAGGGTGGGCACAAGGTTTCCAAACACCATCCTTTCAGGGAAACTCTCCCACTCATCATGGGCCAGACCACAAACACACCTTCAGCTCCACTCTGAGCTGTAAGGCCAAAGAAGTTAATGTGGCTACAGCCCAGCACTCACCAAAGTGGCAATGGCATCTGCCAGTTTCACCAGCAACTCAAACTGCTTGGAGCAGCCTCAGAAATGCAGCAACAAAAGCTTAGACAAATTTTAGAACTTACATTGCTGCAAAGGGCAAATACCACAAAGAAGTATTTGCATATTACATCACAAAACAAAAAACCAAAAAACCCCAGCCAGATAAAGGAACATTGGAAAAGAAAGAAATGCAATAAAAGAAGCAGCCCCAACTTCAGCATTTCAGCAGCAGTCACAGTGCAAAAGGAAACACCTTCTCTTTGAAAAAGCAAATGGAAACTCACTTGCTAAGCAAGCTCTGCAGTGCTTTGTGCAGATGTTCCTTCAACTCCTGGGACACTTTCTCCCCCAGATGAGCCAGGCAGTCTTCTATTGAGCTCTCTGGATTGGCAGGGCTGAACACTGGGGAAGTGTGGCAGTCAAACCCTGTGGTGGTAAATGCTGAGAGAAGAAGGTATACAAAATAAAACAGATCCACAGAAGAACATCAACAGTCTCAGATTTCTTATCCCAGCAGTTAACACAGTTTACATGAGGGATGAAAAAAATCACAGCTCTGTAGTCAAAAGCATGCAGTGAAAAAATCAGAGTAAAAAACTGTCTAAATACATTCTGAAAGTGCTACTTACAAGGCAGAGATGACTTTGAACTACATTTCCCCTCCAGCTCTTGTTTCACAACTGCATCCCAACCAGCAAGTTTGCTGAATGTGCAGCTATTCTCCCACTTTAAGCTGATGCCAACCCTGATGGAGCAGCAAAGAGCCTCTTTTCATGATAAATTTGCCCACACATGGACATCTCTGCAGCAGTACTAGAGTATCATTTTTTAAAATATTATTTTGTTCATATAACCTTTTCCTTCTCAGTTTAAAACTTCTAAGAAAGCTCCATATGAATGAACTTAAAACAGCTCTAGAGTGTTTCTATTTCAGATTTCCAATTTGCAACACACATGCAAAGCAAAGATGGGTTTGAAATCATTCCTTGCTGGGAGTCCTATAAAAGCCACCTCCACAGGTCAAAGCACATCACAAAAAAATGAACCTGGTGGAAGGGAGAAATCTGATGGTTTAAGTCCACACTCCTGGAAATATTAGCTCCTGAGGACTTCTGCCATCAACTGCAGCAGCTTAAGGGCTGCTTACTTTTCATTATTTATAGTAGCCTGTTAAATGTCATCCAGTTGTTTGCTTTGGCGGGGCTCCACCACTCCAACTGGTAACGTTTAACTATTTTACTCCATGTGACAATGTGTACAAATCTTGTGGGGGGAGGAGGATAAAGAGATTCAATGTATTCAAAAATCTCTTTAACTAGAGTACCTGTTACAAATTAACCACCATTACAGTGCATAGAGATTATGGATTGAAACGGGAAAACCTGAAGAGCACCTTCCAAGATTTCTTCATCAAGACGTTTTAGCTCCTCCTCGATTTCTATTTTAATCTTCTCCAAAGCCTCTTTCTCCAAAGCATGTTGTGCCATAAGCTGTTGTTGAGTCCCTGAAAGAAACCACAGAAATCATTCAAGTGTTTTAATTCCATGTTTCAAACCAGGTAGATAATGGAAACTGGTACTGAAAGAAATATTAAGTATAAAGGAATTCAAGGTGCAAGTTCTGTTTCAGACAGCAACAAGTATGATCCCTCAAGAGGACTTACTACAAAGGTTTTATTACATTAACCCAGAGACAGATCCTATTCAAGGTAGAACTGGTGCTTTTAATATGAATAAAAAACCACAAACAAACAAACAAAAGAACTGTAAGGCTTCAAACAGAATACACAGCAGCTTTAAAAGCAACATCTTCAATTGAAGACCAAAATCAAACCAAGGTACATAAACAAGCAGCCATTTTACCTAATACACTTCTTATCAAACTACACCAAAACAAAACACACTGGCATAAACTTGATTTTTAGTAGCAAAATATAACATTTATATTAATGCCTGCAAAATCCACAACATTCTCAGAGCAACTATGCAATGCAATCAGTGAAGAATCCTGAAACCTATGAACTGCACCTCATTTCCCTGGTTGTGAGGAGTCTACAGGCCACAAGGAAAGAATTTTAAGTCTGGGTTCACAAGTAAGACTAGAGGCAAAGCACCCCACAATTGTCAGTCAATTGTCAATTCTCCCCTCCCAACCAAGAAATTTTGGAATTTGAAATGGCTACATATCCCCAGAAGTTCACATGCCATGGTTTGGGATCACAAACACGTATTCCATGTGCTGACTCGAGTTATTGGTAACAAAACGTTGTTTCAGCCATATCAGTCAGGATTACACAGACTCTCAATCATCTTAATCATTATGCTGTACCAAGAGACACAGAACTGTTTCCAAACAATCCAAGGTATTTAGGATATTTGAATCTTTAAGCAACTGCCTGCTAAATGTCAGCATTTCCAACATAAGGTGGTATGGTGAAGGTAACTACGCAAGTAAATTTTATGGGATGGTACTGACACAAAGATGAGATGTCCTTGACAGAGTTCCAGTTCAAAACTCTTGCTATTTAGCTGCATTTTCTTTGGGTTTGCTCATCTCTGTTTCTTCCATCAGCTTTCAGGCATGTTTTCAAACCCCTTTCTTAGGGTACACTACATGAGCTGTTCCATTAACTCCTTCACTTCTTGCTCTCACTGAACTTCACCAACCAAGAGTTCACTACTGAAATTTTCTTCTTCCTTTCACTCCATTCCTTATAATGTCCTACTTAAGAGACGAAATAGAATTGCTTCATAATATTCCTCAGAATTATTTTTTTTTTTCTGAAGACATTCTTTGGGACTTCATGTTCTCTCACACCCACGACTCACACACCACCTCCTGACTGAGCTTCTGGTTACCCATGTCCACTGTCTCCTCCTCATTCCCCCAAATACTGACAAGCCAACCTACCTCACCCTTTCTGCACCTACACCAAGGCTACAGCTCTGCCAGGGCGTCCACACAATGCTCTGCTCTACGGACATTCTTCACTCAGTTGAACAAAACAAAAAGGGAAACGATTTGTATCTGTAATGTTGGTACCATCTGACTCGATTTCCTCCTCGTCACTTTCATTTCACATCCAGATCTTCAGGTAAGTCCTGTTAACAGCTTTCTGGCACATTTTCTTTCATTCCTGTTTCAAAGGCACTAAATCATAATTTGGTGGTCTCGTGAATGACAGCTTTATGGCATGTTTTCTTTGGATTGTTTCTCTGCTGGAACTCATTTTAAGTGTTGTACTGCCTTCCCTTTTCTTCCACAATGGACACATATAATCACTAAATTTTATATAAAGGTGTGTGAACACTGTAAAAGCACTTAACACTCACAGATGTAAAAGCATTTAACACACACAGATGTGTAGTTAACTACCCACTACTGAAGTACACTGTGCATTTTCTGTATTTAAAAAACCACTAGAAAGATTTCAAGGTCTCCTACAATTGAAAAATAAGTTACAAATCCACAGTATCAACCCACTGAATGTGTGTTAATGCTTAAAAACTCAGCACAAGCACCCCTCTAAACCAATGCATGCTCAAGTCAGTGTAAAACATTTTCATACATTTCTGTGACCAGTCCAAAAGAACAAAGGATAATCAGTTTAATTCCGTTTTACTTAACCACACATGTTCAGAATAACTTTATTTAGCTTCTTAAATCCCTCCCCAAGCAGCCTCTCTTTGCCACTCTGAGTAATAAATTCCAGAGAGGAGCAAACCTTTCCTCCTTTTGGTTAATGCCCTGTCAGTCCCTGTCAGCTGCTCCTCTGAAGAACTGAACCACTGCTTCAGAGTCGAGTGTGTGCAAGTGCCAAGCCCTGCCTGAACCTGTGCTTCCCCCATGTATGGAGGGGACGAGGGTGCTCAGAGCAGCACCCGTTCTCACGGGACTAATGTGATGATGATCACACATGACAAGCTGTCATACTGGATAAGAAGTCACCCGGAAAGTGGAAGGAAGAGAAATTCCAGTGCTGCCAGCGTACAAAAGAGCTGTTTAGATAATCAGCGCTGCAGTCAATGGTTTCCATCTCGTAACACCCACAACTTTGCAGCAGCTGCTGATTCCGAGAGCACCTGACTATTCAGTCATGCCAGAACATCAAAACCCTACCCCTCCCAGAGCAGTGACTCTGCACTGTTTATTCCCATGATAACAAATGGATTTCAGCTTTCTGCATCTCCTGGATATTGACTGCTACCAACAAACACTGCACACAGTGCTGGAGAACAGCATATTCCAACAGCAAAGGTCCTAAGTGAGGGGTGTATTTTTCTCAATTATTCAACTTCCAAGTCGCCAACAGGTAGAAGACAACAGTAAAACCAGCTTATTTTAGATGAGAATATATTTTCATTATTAAGGATGCAAAATGGTCACACCAGAAATGGTGCTTGTAAGAGCCATAAGCATTGAATGCTCTCCTGTGCTCAAGAAATGGGTTTGCCTCTTCTGGGCTTTTGGTAACCCAACTCTGCAACTCTCCCAACCCAGAGGCACAACAAACCTCTGTTACATGTTCTTACACAACCAAGTTAGTGCATTCTACTTTCTATTTAGGGAGTAAATGTTCCCTTTGCCACAATTATGTTCTTGTTAAGATTCTGGGGTTCAGGTATTTGGAAGTAACCTGAAAAGCAGAGGAAAATGAGTTCTGAAAGTCCATCAAGCATCACATCAGGGACCATCAGACTACTAAATAAATGTAATACTTCAGTAAAACTCCAGAAGCTCAGTAACAATACAAGACTAACCCGTTTGCCAGGTTTGATCCCAGGAGGAGGAGGGATGGGAAGTCATTCATCAGAGCTACAGAGTCTGCACATCTGACTCTACAGTGCTGGTGCCAAAACTTCAGCTAACAAGGGACAACAGCAACTATAAGGAGAGACTGAAAAGATCTTATGCCTTTTTAGTTCGAGGGAATGCAGGATGATTGGAAAAGAAAGCCACTGGTGTCACAGATTGCTCCTGACTTCTTTTCTTTCATGCCTGTAATTTTAATTTAGCAATGCCTTTGTTTTCAAGTTCTCCTAGGTCTCTATATTAACTTCTGTACAGTTAATTTAAAATTTTACTTTCAGCATGACTGTAATATTTCTTTAACATCTCAGACTTTTTAGAATATTAAGATTCTAAAACTACTCTAAGCACTGAGAAGTGACAGAGATATACAAAATCTCTTTACCAATGTATTTATCTCTTTCCTTTAATGAAAAGTACATCCATTATCCCAGCAAACTTCAGAACATGGACTGCCACACACAGATGTAGCCCTCGATTTCAGAAATGTTTAAAAGAAGCTCTTTATAAACCATAAGAAGGCTCAGCTTAAAAGAAACTAAAAAAGTCCAAAATACTACCAACCAAAAAGAGACAAGATATTGCCAACTAGAAGTCTTCTTTGTTGTTGTTTTTGTGGGGAGAGAGGAGGCTTAATCAAGTGGGAATTCACACTCCAAAAAGCTCCCTTCCCTTGCTTCAGTTCAGGGAAAAGCTCCTTTATTAGCATGAACTGGTCTGCTCTGACCTACAATGTGAATCTTTACAGCCCAAATAGGTGTGTTTGCCCTAAGAGGAAAGTCTCTAACATGTAAGTTCATGATCTAAGCTAAAACAACCTAAAAAACTCCTTCATTTCTTCCAGGCCAACAGTAGGTACCACGTGTGTGGGAAACCATGAAACTGGCTTGATCACTAACTACACAGAGCACTTCATATGGTAATTCCAAAAAGATAATAAATGGTCAAAAGAACACCATGCACAATAATTGGATTAAAGTACTGTGGACAGTGCACCTCAGGGAAACTGTAAAACTGTCAAAACCTTGCTCACCTCTTGACTAATCTATGTCACCATGCAGTAGTGGCACTGACTATAAATCTTTCAGATGCTCTGTAAAATAAGGGATTATTTAAGATTTTTCACTCTGTCAAGGAAAACACTAAAAAACTACTTTTCTTCACAATGTTTGTCGTAGCCACAAGCACATGGGATGGTGTCAAGCAATGGGGAAATAGATTAAAAAAGAGAAATACATTAGAAGTCACTCCTCAGTGAAATACAAAGAAACATTTGTAATACAAATATACTGAATCACAAAACCAAAGTACTTTGATTCACTTGAAAAGCCAGTAATACTAACAACTGCAGCAGAGTGGAAGCTCCTGTAATGAGAGTGACTTCAGGGGGAAAAGTGTAGAGATGTTTCCCAATACTTGATAATTATTTTCTGTGTCTGAACCAGTACTTATAGGTATGACAAGAGTTCTGGAAAAACACAAAGCATCTCTCCACAATCTACTGAACACACAGCTCAGAGTTTCCATCTGTTGCCTCAAACCACATCTACTTATACAGGTGATGCTACTCTATGTGTTTTATCAATTTATCTGAGTTTGTCCACCTACCTGAAAACCCACCAAAAAGTAACAGCATTTACTGCTAATGGATTTTGCTTTAAATAAACTGCAGTGACTGTTATGCAGAATCAACGTTCTGGCAAAACTAATAGGAAAAATCTCTCAAAGTACTGGCCATTTAAATTTGCTGGATTCACCTCTGGAGACACTGAAATCCATTACAGAATACTACAGAGCTGTAATGCTAAAAGATTGGCTTGTCCAGTAAAACTGTCTTTTCTTCAAGTCTGGAATACTGCAGATGGTTCTCTCTTCAGTCCCTGTGCTGAAGAGAAGATAGCAAAATAAAAATTTCCAAGTGCTCATCAGGTGTTGATTTAGACCAACCTCATTTGCTTGAAGCCAGAAGTGATTTCAGTGCTTGTAATTTGTGGGAATCCAGAGTGCAGGGAATATTTCTCTGCCTGTTTTGGATTCCCACAGTAATTGAAGCCACCCTTCTTGCAACAAAACCAAGACCAACCAAGAGACCCAAAAGGAAACACAGCAAGGTCATTTTCTATGTAATTTCTCTGAATTTTCTGTTCACTGAATAAAAACCCTCCAAAAACCATCAGTCTTGCAAAGCACACTATGCCTGCAAAAAACAAGAAGTTTTAACTGGAAACCTATCAACCTATCTTAAAGTTTAATTCTTATCTCAGTTTTTGAAACAGAAAGATGTACACCAGAAAAAAAACTAGTAGAAAATGCAGGAAAACAGAGGCAGATGATGGTAGGAGGAAAGGAAGGGGAACAAACCAAAGCATTCAATCTCTCCTACCAGTTCTGGCAGAGACAAAATAGGACCAGTCCTGCTGGGAAGGATCACTTTTTTGGTTGGGTGTTCGTGACCCACCAGATGCACTTTCTAGTTTAACTGGAGTGCTGAAACTTCACTGAAATCTGGGAGACTGCTGTAGGAGGAGACTCAAGGGACACAGAAATCCTAGCACCTAGTGTGCCTTTCTTCCTTATCTCCCCTGTTCTGCACACACGCAATGGAAAGGCAGAAGATCCTCCAGCAGATGACACAAGGTGGCTGTAATTGGGATCCTGCACTGAACTGCCCTCTAGAGGAGTCCCTCCCTCTCCCACTCAGGCAGACAAGGAGGTTAACACCACCAGGGCAAGTGAAAACTTGTCTTCCTGGATACTCCCATTATCCTGGAACATGATTCAGAAAGCAGATCAGGACTACAGGTCCATTTGGAGCTAAGAAAAACAAATGAAGGAAAAGTATTGCAAACCAGAGTCAATGCCTCATATGAACGAAACACAAAATACAGGAGTGTTCTGCAACTGGAAAGGAAACAGGCAGTAGCCAAAATCGCTGCTTCATTGCTTCCCATGAAAGGTCTGTCAGCACAGCAACCAAATCAAAGCAAAGTAAGGTTAAGGACAGGTGTTTTTTATTGGAATCCTCTCAATTCACAAATCAATGGTGTTCAGCCATGGAGCAGAAAGACTCCTGACCAGCATTTTGAAGTGCCACAGAAATCCACAATGGAAGGAATTTGGGATCACTCAAAGTGTTGTACCAGCAACTGGTGACAGTGCTTGGGAAACACACTGACAAGCAGGAAGCAGTGCTGTGCTGCTGCTACCCCTCCCGTGTCTGTTACCAAACCCAAAGGCTCCTCCTCATGACGGGATTCCAACAACAACTGCTCATTTCCATTTCCCAGCTCTCTGGCTCTAACAGGGTGTCTCAGCCCACGCTTGGGACCCTAACACCCAGCAGTGCATTAGGCAGGGCAGGAAATATCCATTATGGGCTCTGCTCCCCTCCTTGGGGAGAACACGGAGCACGGGGAGCAGATTACAGCAAAAAGGCATCAGCCACGTGCCAAACAACAAGGAGATAGGGGCTGGGTATCTGAACTGCTCAGCAGCCCAAGGAGATGCACACAGTGCTCCAAAATAACCACACACAGCCCGGGAGTGCAGCTCCAACACTGTTTAATCACAAGCAAGGAGAGAAAAAGTAGGAGGAAGGATTTTTAAAATATAGCTAGCAGACAAAGGAAACCTCTCAGAAGCATGGAAAGCAGAAAACCACCACCAGGAAAAGTGAGTTAGGAAAGAATGAAACGAATCCTGAAGCAGAAGGATAAAGCGTTTGCTTAGCTCAATACAGCCTGAAGTCCATTTAAAGCATTACAAAACAGAGTGAGAAACAAGGCAAATTAAAAGTAAGGCAAAATTATTTAATCCAGAGGTTTTGATCAGAAAGCAGCAAAAACACTGAAAGAGGGACCTAATTGAAGTGAAACATGACCAGGAGAGGAGAGACATTGTGGTCACTGTCTGGTTTGGGGAATGGGGTGGGGAAAATGTAGGAAGATTACCTGTTTAGAAGTTGTAAAGTATGAATGCTTTAGAGTATTTTAATAGCAAATCCAACTATAGCCTGCTGTCACACAAGCTAACACATCTAAACAACGTCTGAGAAGGAAAGTCCTCTTAAGTGACTACAAAATTTTCATTTAAGCATTTGTAGCTTCCTCTTCAGAAGGTTTAAATATACTGCTGTAGTTCAGATTAGAAGCTTAGAGGTTTCAGTAATGAGAATCAGTTGAAAGGCTTCACCTCAATTTGCAAATACTTCAAAGGTAACTATAGCCAAATTCTTTTTAAAAAGCTTTAAGACTGACATTTTCCTTTCTGAATCTTGTATTTATACGACAAAGCAGGCTCTTACACATTGAACCTTTATATGTACTCAATACATTTCCAGTTACAGCCCAGTTATAAATGGGTGGGATGTTCAGAATGAGATGTTATTGCTAAAATACGCACATTTTTCAACAAAGGGTTTTATGAAACAAAGGGTTTTATGAAACAGCTAAGCTGCCTCTTCTTTCATGGACCACAGATGCAGTCAAAGTGGAAGTAGCAAACATACCTTAAATATACTAACATTAATTTAATGCATTATATATAATACAACCAGCATATGCTATATGCTCTAGTGCCAAACTGAAAAGCAGTTCTGTCCTAACTTTGATGTAATCTTTCCTTTTCAAGAATTTCTCACTTCATGACAGGTAAGTTCAATAAATGACAGCATATGCATTCTTAAATGATTGTTCAAAGAGAAAAAATAGATTCTGAAGACTGTTTCTGGTTTGGGTGTTTTTTTATCCTCCTTTCATCAGAATAAGTTCTGAATCACAGAACTAATAGTGACTAAAGCATCATTAAGAAGTGACAAGTCACCCAGGCAATCCTGGCAAACAACATTGCTTAAGTGCTTGCCACCACAAAATAAAGAAAAGTTTTACCTCCTAGGTTTATGTGAAATACAATCTACCAACTTTTTTTATTCTGCTTTCTATTTCTTTATTAAACCTGTTGTATCCATAAAGCTGTCCTAGAAGAAACATCTGACTCCATGCAGTCCTTGACGTCTAATAAATTAATAAATAAACAGAAGTAGCATAGGCCACGTCTCTGCACCAGCACTGACTGACAACAGCAGGAGCCTCAAGGCAATAGGGCAAAGCTATTTAGCACAGGAGATTGCTCAAGCCACCGCTCAGTTTATGCCAGTAAACACCACCTCACCCCTGCTTACTTCCACTTGTGTCCCAAACAAATAGCAAGCATGGGCTGGAGTTCTCATGATGGCTCAACAAAGGTTAACATATATCCATCCCCCCTAGCCTCAAGATAGCAACTAAAACCACTTACTTGCTTCCTAAACACCAGTCAGCCCTGGCACAGCTCAAATTAAAACAGTAGTCTGCACACAAACAGCTTTGTTTCCATCAGCATCTCTCATCTCTCCATTGAAATTTATTCAATTTTCAATGAATGAACCAAGAGATTCATTACACCAAACATCAGGCTCACACTCTGCATCCTTGCAGAAACACCCCATGAATTAATTGCAAATACAGCTGCATATGTAAATAGCTACAGATGAATATGCAAATTTTACCTTGAGTTGGAGGAGGAGGAGGAGGAGGAGGATGCTCCTGTGGCTTCTCCTGTGCTAAAAGGCCCAGGTAGCTGAGCACTACGTATTTGGTTTCATAGTGGAATCCTACAGGCACGGCAGTAGCAGACGCCATCGGGGTGGCTGTGTCGGTGTGGGGCACGTCGGCTGCGCTCTGGGGAACCCAGGAAGGCTGTCAGGAGAGAGGAAAGGGTTCTGTTTGTTTGTTTGTTTATAGGGCTGCAACAGGTCATGCACTGGTACGTAACAAGGAGTTATGTAACAATCCTGAAGCAATATCCAGGTTTTTGCCCTGATATCCTATGCATTCTTATTTTAATGAGAACCATGCAGAGTAAACCCGACTGCACCCCAGTCCAGCTGCCTGCCTGCTGCCAGCAGTGGCATCTCTCACTCCTGCCTGGCACACACACGCTCCCAGGGAAGCAAAACGAGCAGCTCCTCACCACGTGTCCTCCTGCCGACGCCTCCCATCTCAACCACACACAAAAATACACGTGCTCATGCAAAGAGGTTTCAGCCGATTCGGAAGACTTTGTTAATCACAACATGAGGTAAAAAGGCAGGTTCTGAGGAGTCTCTCTTTCCCTAAGCCTCCCGTGAGTATTTTCCAGAGTCTCTGCTTTCTCTGGTTCGCTACTATGAAGCTCAAAAATTTTAATGCAGAAAAAGTGACCACAATTGCCTCAAATTCATTTTACTGTTCCAACAGCAATGGAAAACATATGGTCAACAGAGCAAATTCCATGTTCATTGTAGGGATTGGAAGAACAGATGGTTGTTTGTCCTGGATTTCTCACCCAGACATTATTAAGTATAAACCAGAAATCCACACCTAACAGCAACATCTGGCCAAAGAACTCCGCCCTGTTTCACTCTAGTTGTTCTGTTGCTTTTTTCAAATATCCAAATAAGACCAACAGGAAAAACTATGCTAGAGAAAAATTAAAAACAACAAGGTAAGAAGTAAAATCTCAAACAACATCATGGAAGTGGGGAAAAAGCCAAGCAAGAGATTAAAAAGATGTTTGAGATTAATCAATGTGGTTTAGCTCTTTTTGTTTGGGGAAGTCTGGATAACTACTTCCAACATGCTGTCAGCTTAATGACTCAAATAACACTATGCAGGAGTTTCTGATAAGCTCTTCAAGTTAAGTTCTCCAGGACTTCAAAGAGTCATTCCCAAACAAGCAGTAGCCCATTCTTAGCCTCCAGAACGGATGTCTAAATGAAAGGCACAAAAGAAAGTTTGTGCTACGGAACAGCTGCTGAACAGGCACTGAAAGAGCCAGACAATTTAATGTGAGACTGCAGTTACATTTAGAAGAAAAATTTATATCAAGTTTAAAGCAGTCAGAATGAGCAAAATGCTATATACAGGGAACAGAACTTGCACCCTCTCAAGAAAGTTAGGGATTACACCAGAAATGTCTTGAGATTAAAAGAAAGAACCAAGTTCCAAAACCAAAGAACAATTTTCAAATGAAGCCTCAAGATTAAAAATAATAGTAATAATGAACTGAGAAAGCAAAAGAAAAGCACTTGCCTATCTAGTTATTCAAGATATCTGGGCTAACCTCTAACCCCTCCTCCCTGAGAAGGAATTCAGACTGATAGCAGCTGTACACTGGTTACTGCAGATAAACAGAACTAGAACTGTGCTGTAGCATGGTTGCTGTGGCAGTAGATAGCTTGGCAAAGAAAAATTTACCACCAAGCTAAAAGCTGCAAAAGGAAAAGAATTGGTGTAAAATTGGCTCACTATTTTCTTTAGAAACTCCAGTTTCTGAAACTCATTCAGTAGTGAAAACAGAAAAGGGCTCCCTCATGAAGACCATACTATGACAGCCCTCCATGCATTTGAAAATGCCTGAAAGCCTTTACCAGAAAGGTTTGCTTGTCTTTGCTGCAGCTTGAACCACAGTAGTGAATTATATACAGAGGAAACAGTAAACTTGGAGTCAACACTTCATCTATGCTGCCTCTTCCATCCCCAAGTTCTCTACAGGCAACATATCCTGCTTCAGAAACCTAAGAAATCACAGCAGAGAAGAACCACAGCTTTTGCACAATACAGTTACTCTTGAGCCTCCTCCATAACTGAGATTTCCATGGAGCAAGAGGATTTGGGAAAAAAAAAAAACTGCTCTGAAGACTTCAGGATCCTTTAACAATAGATCTGTTCTTCAGAGCAGACCCCCAGATGAAATCACCACATCACACGTTCACATCACCAGGTGTGAAAGGTGCCATTCACCAAAAAGCAAAGCAAAACTGAAACCAGCACATTTCAGTTCTGGTTTGTTCAGTAGAGATCCACAGGCCTGAAATCAAAATGCTTCTCGCAATGCCTACACAGTGAATGGGAGCCCTTCCAGACAACCTGAACTGATCTCTCCTGAAAAAAATCAGCCTGACAGATGGTCCAGAGACATCCAGAAACTGTGCT
This sequence comes from Monarcha castaneiventris obscurior, assembly GCA_026261815.1. NCBI lineage: Eukaryota > Metazoa > Chordata > Aves > Passeriformes > Monarchidae > Monarcha > Monarcha castaneiventris. Next base: position 16,242,912 of record JAMPIT010000884.1, read on the forward strand.
GTGGACCAAAGAACAAGTCTGGATCTATAACAGAGATTATTCTTCAAAATATAATTCCAAATCAATGCAGAAAATGAAAGAAAAAAGTTGATCAAAACAAGCATGACATCCAAAGCAGCACAGGGCAACAGTGAGGCCTAATTCACAAAAATTTCAGTGTGCTTAGCTCAGCACTTCTGAGGGGAGGAGGGGAAAAAAAAACAGAGAGAGAGAGAGAGAGAGAGAGAGAGAGAATCAGATCACTGCTTATTTAAATAGTGGCTAATGTTTCCCTGGGAAAAGAATGATGAGAAAAAAATTAATAACCTTGGTGGATGTATTTTGAGAGGCAGTTTTTTACTGAAACGAGATTTAAGAACTTGAATGGAAGAAATCTTCAAATTCACATAAAAGAATGTCATGAGTGGAAGTGTACTTCAGGATCACTGGTCTTCCTTTGAGAGAAGCCCACAGCACAGTAACTGAATGACTCGTTTTGGATTGTGAATGACTGGTTTTGTTTACAAAGAGAAATACAGAAAATATTGACTCAGATACTGTAAATATCTCAGAAAAGGCCATTTTTCAGGAATGAGTGGGATTGAAAAAGGACACACAGCTTGAGAGACCAGACCAGAGGAAAGAGAGCTCTCCACTAAAGGAGCAAAATGGAAGAGAGTCCAGAAAGTGTTTAAGAGGATAAGCTTGTACAGGAGACGCACTGGAGCAGAGGAAATAAGGCATTACAATGAGTCCGTGTCTCAACACCACGAAAATAGGGTTGCTTCTGGTTTAACAGGTTCCCTGCAGGAATACTGTCCTTAAAAAGCTACAGAGATCAACATTATTACCCACTACTCCCTACAAAAAATTCACCTTTCCCAGTTCCTGCCCCCTTGGGGGATAGAAGGCTATACCTGTTGAAGCTTACTTAGCTCGTCACTCCTCCGGCCCTGCTGTCACTTGTTTCATGTGGGCTGAGCTGCTCAAGCGACCTGAGAGCAGGAGTTGCAGTAGGACTGACATTTCCCCATGCAATCTGTCACGTCCTAATCCACGGCAGAGTTAGACGTGGGATAACGGGCAGCACAAGCCTACCAATGAATACAGCGAATATAATCCCCAGCCATGAGGCCAGGCTGTGTTTTAGTCCCTGTCTGTAAAACCCTGCCGCGCACCAAGAGGTGTTTACTGTGCATCATTCAAACCCCAAAATGCACCATCACCCAGAGCAGTTCAGCTGGGTTTTATATACAAAACAGCAGGCGATCGATGTCACCTATGGATTTTGGAAACATCAGCACTGCCACAGACCACCAGTGTTTTCCAAACAGCAGCACCACCGCCCTCAGCTTCCACTCCAGAACGGAATCACTCCAGAGCTGGATGCACTCCCCACCTAGAGCCCGGGGCACCAGGCCTCACTTACCAGCTACAAACTCAACCAGCCGAGAGCTGCTGTGGCAGAACCCTTCCTGCTGCTGCTGAATTATTGCAAGGCACGCACGGCCCGAGCCAGCGAGCGCTCGGCCGAGCACGGGCAGCACAGGCACGGAGGCAACGCAACGGCAGCACCACAGCTCAAATCATTTTTATGGCCACCTGACATCGATACGCTCACAGTTTGGGTCGGCTTCCCAACATCAATCTCTGCAACAGGCGGCCACTCTCAGTTCAGCTGCATTACAGCCTCGGCTTTACACGGAGCTCTTCACTGAATTTCAAGGAGTTGCAGGTCTACAAAACCACACCCCGTATCAGCAAGATGGAAAATATTCAGGCACTCTGCAGCCTTAGCAGGAGGCTTGTGTGGGGATTTTGGATGAGACTTGCATGTGTGGACTAGTTTAACCTTGCAGCAGTTTGCCTCGGAAAACGCTTCCCATAACAGGCAGGACTATCTATCCAAAGCACCCAATTGTGATCAACTTGGGAGATAAATTCTCCAGAGTACTTTTCCAACTCTGTTTGAGGGTATGACTAAAAGAGATTGTTTATAATAAACTGAGAACTCAGTTCCAACATGTCAGTGCCTACTGGAAATGAATCAATACTGCAGCCACTACTGATCCTCTGGTGGCACTTAATGGATAGAAATACTGGCAAACATAATCGTTCTTTACCTGTACAGTGGCTGTAGCTGACTTTTGAGAGAAATGCAATTAAGTGAGCATTCTAGGCAAACGGTGTGATTTCTCTTCTAGGGAGTAAAACAAAAGCCCCATGCGTTATCCACTATAAAGCTCCTCAATTCCTTGCAGCTTCAAACCATCTCACCACAACGCTGAATTATGACAGACACAGCTTTCATTAACGAGCTCCCATTCACTTTCTGTCTTAACGCGCCCATTTGGGTTTGAGGATCCGAACACGCCGCTCCAAGCCTCAGCGGCGCCGAAGCCCCTCAGTTCCTACGGCGATGAATGAGATATTTATACCCGGGCGGGCGGGCGGGTGGGCACGGCGCCGGGATGAGTCACCGGCGGGGCCGTGCGGGGCTCGCAGCCTGCGCGCTGCCGCGGGCCCTGCAGCGGGGGAGCCGCCGGCTCTGCTCGCCGCCGCCCTCCGGGAGCCGCCGCCCGCTCCGGGGGTTATCCCGGGGGTTATCCCGGGGGTGTCCCGGGAGGAGCGGGGTCCCCGCGTCCTCCGGCCGCGGCGGGGGCGGCAGCGGCACCGGCCGCCAGGGGGCGCGCCTGCCCCCGAAACGCGCGCGCCCGACGCCCCCCGCCCCCCCTCAACCCGCCCGGTCGCGGGCGGGAGCGCGCGGTGCCGCCGGTACCCGCTCCCCCACCCTTCCATTAATAAATAAATGCAGATAAGACACGTAGGTAAAGAAATACATAAACAGCCCGCCCGCCTGCCCGCTCCCACGCCCGCTCCTCACCTGCGGGCGCCGCGGGGAGGAACTGGAGGCGCAGGAGGCGGAGGAGGCGCAGGAGCGGCCGCCGCTCCCGGGTCGCTCCCGCCGGGGCCGGTGTGTGTGGGGACGTGTGGGGAAGGGGGGGGGCGGGGGCGCGCGCGCTCGCGCGCTCGGCCGGTGCGCGGGCTCTGCCCTAATTTGCCGCCGCCGCCGCCGCCATGATGGAGGGGGCGGGGACAGGAGCGCGCGGGGCGCGGCGCGGCGCGTGCCGCGCGTCACGGCTCGCGCCGGGGGAGGGGGGCGGGGCCCGGCCGGGGGGGGCTCCGCCCGCGTCACGTGAGGGGCCGTGAGGGGCCGTGGGGAGCCGTGAGGGGCGGGAGCGGCTCCAGTGGTCAGAGGGGTTCGGTCCGCCGGGAGAACGCGGCTGGGAGCGGTTCTGCCTTCCCCTCCCGTTCTCCTCAGGGATTCTCATGGAAAGGGACCCCTTGGCGGTTCCGTTTCCGCGGCCCTGACCTCCAGGTCACGCGGCTACAGGAGTGGGTTAGGAGGGTCACCGTCCCAAACCGAACCCGCCCTCAAGGCAGGGGCACGGGGAAAAGAAACAGCAAATATAGTCGGAACTATATCCAGACTCTATTCTATTTAGTAATATTTATTTTTTAATGATATTTTACTATTATATTTTATATATATTTATAATATACTTTATATATATATAGTATAATATATTTATATTACTACTATTTTAATAATAATTTACTATTGTATATTATTTCTCCTTTAATTTATTAAAACCTGGTTTTAATATTACTTAGATGGTGTCTGAAATAAGAGTAAAGCGCTCACAAGACCCAAAATGCAAGCTGACTTCCTGCGTTGCACCTGCAATATAAAAAAAACATCACAGTGACAAACATAGGTTTATAGTAAGCTTTTTCACATAGGAAAAAAAAAAAGAACAGAAAAATTTAAGGAAATAGAAATAAAGCAGGAAGAAGCATGGATGTGACGAATACCACATCTGACACTGATTTTAAAGGAATAGTTCTGTCTTTTCCACCAAATGTTCCTGCAGAATGGAAATGGACACCTCTTGCTGATTAGAACAAACAAATACTCTTACAGATTATGAAGTTTTCTTGAATTTCGCTATAAAGAGAAGAATGGCAGCAGCAACAGAACTGCTGCAAGGCCGTCCTTCCCCTCCCCTTGTCCGGCTGTTTCCCGCATCCTTCTGCTTCACGTGGGATATGGGGAGCTCAGGGCACTGCCAACACGAAGCTACTTTCGGGCCTTATAAGCAAATTTGTTTCATTTCTGTCTGCTGCGGGTTCAACTCCTTGCGGTGTTTGTGTGAAGCGGCTCCGTTTTCTGTGGCAGTGCTCCCGGTGCTGTCCCCAAAGCCAACAGTGCCCAGCTCGGTACAAGAGACTGGGGCTACTGGAGAGGGGCCAGCAGAGGCCACCAGGGTGAGGAGGGGTCTGGAGTGTCCCTGTCATGAGGGGAGAGGCGGGAGCTGGGACTGTTCAGTCCCGCTCCTTTAGTCCGGGAGAGAGAAGGCTGAGGGGGATCTCATCAGTGCCTGTAAATATCTCCGAGGTGCCAAGGCAAAGGTGCCAGCCTCTCTTCGCTGGGATCTCATCAATGCCTGTAAATATCTCCGAGGTGCCAAGGCAAAGGTGCCAGCCTCTCTCTGCTGCTGCCCAGCGACAGGACGAGGAGCCTGTTAAAGTGGCCTTAAACTAAAACACGAGGAGTTCCACCTCAGCCTGTCGAAGAACCTCATCAGTGCATGTGAATATCTCCAAGGCAGGCGCCAAGAGGAAAGCGCCAGACTTTAGTGGTGCCCAGCGAGTGGCCTTAAACTAAAACACGAGGAGTTCCCCCTCAGCATGTGGAAGAACTTTACACTGAGGGCGGCAGAGCCCTGGAACGGCTGCCCGGGGAGTCTCTCTGGAGACATCCCAAACCCAGCGGGACAGGTTCCTGTGTCTCCTGCTCCGGGTGACCCTGGCGGGGCAGGGTTTGAAGGGGATGATCCCCACTCCGTCCCTGCCCGTCCCGCGGCTCCTCTCGCTCCCTCCGGGCCCCCTCAGCGACAGTCACAGCCCCCGCCCCGCCATCACGGCACGGTGACATCACACACTCTGCGCCTTCCTATTGGTCCGGAGGCCCCGTGGGCGGGGCGTGCGGCGCCCCCGCCCCGGCCGTGACCCGAACCGGATCTGATTCCGCCGGCGGCCACCGACGGCACCGGGCGCGTCTCCTCGGGCCTGCGGCTGCCACCGCCACCGTCACTGTCACCGTCACTGCCGCCACTGTCGCCACTGTCACCGCCACTGTCACCGCCACTGCCACCGCCGCCGCCATGGCGCTCAGCGATGCCGACGTGCAGAAGCAGGTAGGGCCGCGGGCCCGGCCCGAGCGGAGCCCCCGGAGGGAGCGGGGCTTAGCGCGCTGGGCCCCGCAGTGCAGAGCTTGGCCCGGGTCCGCTGCTCTGCCCCGGGGACCTGGGCGCTCCCGCGGGATCGGTGGTGAGGGGGAAGGATCCTGGCTGGGAAAGAGGAGTCTCTCCGGACAAAGTGGTTTTTCCTCTGTCGGGGTGGATGGGCCCCAGGCGGGAACTTCCTTGAGGCATTTTGGTGACATGTTAGGCCCGACTGTAACGAAGGGGTTCATGAGCAGGCGGAGTGCTGTCTGCAGTGTTTAATTGCACCTCCAGGCAGTAAATGCACAACCTTAGACGAGTACTGTGTTTTTGCAGGTTGCTGTGGTAGATGTCTAGAGGTGAGGGCCAGCCTCTTCTTTCATGCCTGCAGTGGGAGAACCAGAGGATGTGGCCTTAAGCTGAGACAGGGGAGATTCACATCGGATATTAGAAAAAAAATGGTCACTGTTCGGGTGGTCAGGCGCTGGAATAGGTTGCCCAGGAAGGTGGTGGAGTCACCATCCCTGGAGGTGTTTAGGAGGTGTCTGAATCCGATGTGGTTTAGTGGTTTAAAGGTTGCAGTGGGAGTGCTACGTTGGTGGTTGGACTGGGTGATCTTGAAGGTCTCTTCCAACCTTAATGATTCTGTGGTTCCGTAAGGATTTCCCATCTCTTTTTCCTTGTAGCTGTGCTACCTGCAGTTAGCTGTACCTTAGCATTTGGGTGGGCTGCTCGGCATTCCTGAATGCCCTTTTCAGCTCTATTTCCTAAGCAGAGTGGTGCAGCCTGGGGTTGGCTTGCAATGGAAACTTCCAGCCCTGAAGCCTGGCTGTGGACACTCCTCCAGAGGCAGGACACCCTGTCCCTGTTGACAGTAAACACTGCCCTCACCTAAAAAAGCTGCTTTCAGCTGGGTTGGGGATGGTGTGTGGTGTTGAAGGCTGCAGGGATCCAGTCAGCACTGGTCTGGGCAGCTTCCTGCAGGTGATGAGCAGATCAGACAAGTTCCCTTTGTCCTCTGCATCACAAGTACTTGTGTCTCACTTTCTCATTCAGTAAACATTGTCTCTTGGCAAGGAAGCATCACACTGAAAGTAAAGTTGGTAGGTTGCCTTTCTCCAGAAGGAGAATGGTAACATTACGTTGTTTTCCTTTTATCTGCATAGCTTGTTTGCTTTTTCCTGCCTCTTCCATGAACATAATAAAAATAAAGCTGACATTAGGGTGGTCTTGCTCAGCCAGAAGGGACCTGAACTTCAAAGGTTAGTTCAGGCTCTGGTGATGTACTAAACATATAATACTAATGGCTTTTCACATCTGCAGCATTCCTGTCATTGCTTTTCACTCCTGAGCCCAGGATGATCCTGTTAACTGGAGAGTGCTGGTGGCTGCCAGTCCTGCATGTGTATGAGTCTGGCACGAACTTGCCAGCTCATTCTCATAACTACTTGCCACTGCACCTCCAATAATTTTCACTTGGAAAATCATCTCTGACTGAGACTTTTTCCCATTGGCAGACTTGCTTTGTTATTCTGTTAAAGGTGTTTAATGTGTTGTTCCATCTGGTCGCTTCTAAAGCCTGTCCAACATCTAGAATTTCCCTTGGGAAGGGTAATCACACTGCTCCTGATGGGAAAACCCCTTCTTCCTTTCTATAGCAATTACTACTTTAAAATTAATCTCTCATTTCAAAATACATTTTTGTCAGTATTAGTATTAAAACTAATCCTGTTTATAGATGTGAAAATCTCACTTTGGATCCCTCTTCATTTCTATAAAAAGCAAAAAGGGATTTCAGTACAGCAGCTTTTGAAGGAAGTCTTACCAGTCTAGAAGTGGATTCCTTATTAGCTTGCTTCCACCTCATTCCTTTTCTTTATGCAGAGGATGTTTCCTGAACACCCAGAAGTGCTTTTCCAAAATTCAGAAACTAGACCACACGGGAGGAAGTGACTCAGTAATGTAAAGGCTGCTTAGTGGCCAGTCTTCTTCAACAATAGGCTATTCAGCAAAATAATATCCTTGTTTTCTGTGCCTCTCTTGCCCTTTCTGAAATGCTGGGTAGGAAGCTGATGCTGTAGGTAGACAAGCACTTGAGAGTCTTTGCAGATATGAATTTAAAGAAAACCTGCTGATTTCATTTTGAGGATGCACATATTACTGTTCACTTCTTCCATTTTGTTTAAAATCTTCCACTTGTCTCTTCACTTCTGTTTTTTCATCTCTATGGGCTTAGTGCTGTTCTGCACGTTGGCTCCATTTTCACCTTGGCACCTTTCTAATCTCTTTAAAACATGTAATTTTAACATGAGATTCTGTAAACAGTCTTTTGTGTGAGTTTATTCAGCTGGATTTTCTACAAAATGTGTCTCATCACTAAGTGCAAGAAAAAAGTCAGTAGGTGTTTATGGTCTGCTCCATCTGGCCGTGGAGGTGTCTGTACCTCATCCCAGTTTGGTTGGGAATGAGTCCTTCTAGTCTGCCCCAAATGGGAATCTGACTGAGGTCTGGTCACAGAAAGGCCTGTGGTAGATGAACAGAACTTGGTCTAATTGCTTTCCTGGTCTTTAAGCTGCTGGACCTGGTCTTTGGAGTGCTTTGAGGTGGCTTCAGAAATGTTTTTCAAGTAGAACTTATTGGTGCATGTGGGGCTGTGAAGCATCATGTGACATTCTTCATGTGGTCTGGGTCACGGAGCGCTGCTGCTGCTGTCTCCTTCCCCAGCCCTTCCAAAATGCCCTCATAAGTCTTTACAGAATTTATTAGAGTTTTTCAAGGTGAGTGTCTCTGGTGTTCAGAGGAACTTCTGGCTGTACAAGCCTGACCACAGTGGTCAGTAGCCCTTTGCTTTGCTTCACCATTCACTTGTGAAAGGCCCAGGTTCATTCAGATGCCACCTGTGTTAATCTTTATGTTTCCTGTAAATGTCATAACAAACAGACTAATTTTGCTGTGTGAGGATTTTTGAAGTCTAGGAGAGTGTTTTTAAATAAAACCAAGGGTGAAAATGTTGGTCTCATTAATGAAGAATGAAAATACCCAGCCTCACATTTATACAAATTTACCTTTGGATTGGTTGGTTTGGTTTGGGTTTTTTTTTATTGTTGCATACCTGAAGTGCATTCTTCTAATGGCAGCCAGTGAAACAGAATTATATAGAATTATTGGGGAAAAATACCTTTCTTATAATGTATGTCAGGATAAACTGACTCTTTAGTGTGTATGCTCAATTACATTCCCTTGGCAAACAATATTGTATGAATTAGTAAATGGATATGGAGGATGTACAGATGAGGATATATATATACACACCTGCTTCCTCTAGTCAATGCCCTTTCCTACAGAAAATATTTTCTTTCCTCTCTCTTGTACAGATCAAGCACATGATGGCTTTCATTGAGCAGGAAGCCAATGAAAAGGCTGAAGAAATAGATGCAAAGGTAAAAATGGAAGTTCATTGTCAGTAAGTGCAAAAGGAAAACTGCATCCCACGTCCTGTTTTGAAAGTTGTAGTCAGAGCAGAACTAGAACACCTTTGTAAGCTACGGCTGATTTCTGTTTAGTTATTACATAGCAAAAAATGGTGTACCAAATGAAATTAGCATTTCTTAGCTTTCGACAAATGAAAACGACTCAGAGCTGGTTTTGGTCAAAGTTTTGGTGGTTCTTGAATATAAATTTATTCATATCATAGTTCACTTTTTTTTTTTTTAAACAGTCAGGAGAGCTGAGTGGTAACATAACTCAGCTGCATTAAGTAGAACACCTTCCCCACTCAATCAGTATTTAAGGCATGAGTTGAATTACTTGCAGAATTCTTCACTTAGGTTAAGCCACGGGAGACTGGGTTTAATATTAACCTGGTGATAGAGTATAGATGTTTACTAAAGAAGGATTAATGGTGCCTTTCAGTCCTAACAATCTGCATTATACCACTGCTGAAATGCTTTGTTGGTATTGGACCCAGCATATGTGTTGCTAATAATACTTAATCTCCCTTAAACATTTAGATTTACGCAAATATTTAATCAGTACTAAAGCAGGTATTCCTGAAGATCTGCAAACAGAATTCAGAAGTTGAGATTGGATTCGCAGGCATAAGTAGGAGAATTGTCCATGTTTTTACATGCTGTCTGGTGAGGCTTTACAAAATAGTAACAGCTGTGCTGTCATTCTCCTTATGTAGGAATTACTTAAAGAGGTGGAGGGTTTTTATATGGAACCATAAATTGTGTCATCCTATCTTGTCTGTGAATGTGCTCTGTTACATTTTGGTTCTGTTTCTTTCAGCCCAAGGAATCAATTTCCACTTCAGTTATTTAATTTTTACTGTAGGCAGAAGAAGAATTCAACATTGAGAAGGGTCGCCTTGTTCAGACACAGAGGCTGAAAATCATGGAGTATTATGAAAAGAAGGAGAAGCAAATTGAACAGCAAAAGAAAATGTAAGTTGCTTGGGTTAGATGGCTGACTTCAGAGCCTGAGCTCGCATTTTGTTGCTAATTTTATACAAAATTCTTCCTCCCTTGCAAACAGGCAAATTGTAGACAGCATATTTAGTTCTAATTATGAGCTTCTATTTTTTTTTCTGGGGAGAAATTATCAAAGCTGAGCCACAATAGTATAACTTAGTGTGATGAAAGAATCCTTTCTATTTCTTTATGTAGTTAATGTCTGGAACTCTACCCTGGTCTGTTACCCTGGGATAATTGTTCATGTCACGTTAAATTTGGGTGGGTCTTCACTGAAGAAGGGGGTTCTGCAGCTTAATCTTTTGTGCAAGTTCAGAAATGGATTCAAACAGGTGGACAGACCTCATTATTAAGTGTTGTAGGATTGTTGTCTTTAAATGCAAAGCATGCAGTTAAATGTTACAGTTCTTCTGTCAAAGGCTGATGGATTGATTCAACTTTATCATGCAACTTGCAGTCAGATGTCCAACCTGATGAATCAAGCAAGGCTGAAGGTCCTCAAGGCAAGGGATGACCTTATTGCAGTGAGTATCTCTGAAGTGAACACACAGAGTCTCTGTTCCTACCATATGTTAGGAAATGGAACCATGCTCTAAAGAAAACATGATTTTTGATTGAGTGACATTTGCTTCAACATACGAAAATGGCTTTCCAAGCTGCTCTGAAAAGGCCTTGGGGATTCAGTCCAGCTTTGCTAATCTCCTTATTTTCAGTTTCCATTACCTGCTGTTTTAGGGAAATACATTGGTCTGCCAGGAACATTGCAGGTAGTGTTGTATCTGTCATTTGCACAGTAGCTTGTTTCTTTAAAGAGCAGGAACTGTCTCTTGCACAGTTGGTAGAACTTTGAAATTCTGTTTGCCTGAAGCAACGTTTCTGTGAAAAGCGCAGCATGGCATAAGCAAAGAGTCTTAAGACACCACCAACTGGGATTTTTTGTGTCCTTCAGTGGCCCGTAGTACATGAAAAGTTTTGCTTCTTGTTCTGGTAGGTGACCAGTGTGTGTGTTGACATAGAGGGGGAGTAATTGTTCATCAGGGCAGGCTATGTTCAGGCTTGGTTTGGGTTTCCTGTGTTTATCCCTCTCCACGTGCAGTGTGTCCCCATTCTGCTCCCTGGGCAGTGAGCAGGTTTGCTGTGCTCTCCCATGAGCAGGTTTGCTGTGCTCTCCCACCCCGTCTCTGACACAATTTGGGTGCTCCATGTGCTGCTAGATGGGGCTGTTGAGCTGCTGGAAAAGCTTGAGAGACCCGTGGAAGTCAAAAATAAAAGATGGAGCAAATGTTCAGGTTGATGCTACCGTGAAAAAGAGGAGTCAGCAGAAGAAAATCATCAGTTTATTGACTCTTTAAACCGAGTTTCAAACTTTAGATTGTATTTCCAGAGAGGAGGAAGGTGGGTGGCTCAAGAGCTAACTCTGTTGTGATAGTCTCTGCTGGGTAATCTCTTCCTCATTTATCTGCTGACTCAACCTCATGCTCCTGAGTAATTCTAAATGCTCTTCCTCATTTTAAGACATTTAAAGTCACATGCTGCTCACTCTTTCTTCCCTTATCTGATCTTTGGCTTCTTTGATGAAGAGAGATGAGCAGTTCCAGAAATGCAGTGTTACTCTAGGGACGACAGAATAACTAGGTTTGACCATGACAGTAACTTGTGATAGTTTTATATCCTCGTACTGATTGTGTTACTGTGCACTCTTTTTCTAAACACCATGAGGTAGGACAGGAAAGAAATGTTTATACCAAGTCACAGAGTTTCTTTATCTGAAGTATTTCTGATGGTTCTGTTTTAGGAGCTTTGAGTTGACTCAAAGTTCTTTAAAAATTTCTTAAAAATTCAGTCCCATCCAAAGCTGATTTGCTGAGTGAAGATAATCAAGATAGCTACTTAAAAATAAGCTCTCTCTTTTAATTTTTGACTTGCATTTACTTACAATTAAAGAATACCTAACCTGAATATTATTTGATAGAAAAATAGATTAGACTTCTTTGCTCAACCATAAAGCTGAAAAAATGTACTTGGACAACCGTATTATTTTACATGGAGCAATTACTTACTACATACTTAGTTTATCTAACTTAACATTCTGAGTACCATCCTTTTGCTACTGAGCTCTCCCTTTTTCACACAAAAGGAATTATTGTCAGGTTCTAAGGAGTTCAGCTCGGGGCAGGAAGAAGAGAAGTGTTGGGCAGGGATGGTGTGCCATGCACAGAGAGGGAGGTCTAGCTTGGATGAACACCAGCTGGAGTGTACATTTACGTGTTGGCAGGGTGTGAGAGCTATAATAGAAGTACAGAAAGTTGGTAGGCATGAAACCAAATGCCAAACAGATGGGCTCTGCTGATCTGATTTCTTCTGAATGTAGGATTTGCTGAATGAGGCCAAGCAGAGACTTGCCAAGGTGGTGAAGGATACTGCCAGGTACCAGACACTACTGGATGGACTAGTTCTACAGGTAAATATTTAAATTGTAAAAAATGGATCATTGCTGCCCTAGCCCCCTAAGTTTCTCTTGTCAGAAATAGCCCACTGGAAGTTACACTTGTATTGGAGTCTGGATCAAATGCTGCCGGGTGATCCTTGAGTTTTAAACATCACTTCAATATCTTTGAGTCTTGGATTCTGAACAGAAGAGGTTGTGGCTTATTTTGAGGTGCAGAATCTGGTGTACCAGCAGCAGTTCCATTGTAAGAATAATTGCAGATGTGCACACACACATTTTAGGGTGCACACAATAAGCTCCTGTGGTAGTCAGTTGGATCAAATGCACCTTTGGCAGAGGCTGTTTCTCCAAACCCACAAGTCGGTCGATACCCCCTTTGAAAGTCTTCTTGGCATTTGAGACTTAACAAGCCCTGACAAATTTGACAAATTTACTGCAGTATGGAATTTGCCTGTGACAGAAGCAGGCACAGAAAGCAGAAACCGGAGCTTTGCTTGCCTAGAAGCACATCCTCATGCCCCAGAAATGAACTGCTGGAAGTCCAGTAAGCATTGGCCAGGTCAGTCCTGTGAGCTCTGGTGCCTCCTTCTGGCACAGGCTGGTCCTGTTGCTGTGAACTCCCAGGAGCCACCCACGAGCTCTCCTGTCGCACTTGGATGGCAGAGTTTTCTCAGCAGTGTCTCCTCCCAGCTTGTGCCTCCAACTGGGTGTTGTTTCTTGGTCACTCTCAGGCCTGGTATTGCTGTACATCAAACAAACCTTTCTTGCTCCTGAAAATTGGCCAAGCTTGTCTTGGCTCATTATGTTAGATTCAGCGAGGGATCTCTCACAGCTGGACTAGAGGATCATTGTAGGTCCCTTCAGACTGGAATTAAACTTATTTTATTCTGGTCTAATCTCAGGTGTTACCAGAGGAACTGCAAGGCAGGAGTTATTAGAAAAGGCATCTGAAACTGTCTTCAAGAGCTTGGGTGCATGCTCTGCTTAGACAGCAGTGATCCTTATGTGTACATGAACATTAACTGGCCAACACAATCCTGAGATTCCATATGTTTAGTTGCACTTGAGTTCCAATCACATCATCCATATTTGGGCTCTTCCCCAAATGTTGGTTCTGTCCTCTCAGAATGTCAGCAGGAGGTGAACTTGTGAGCAAAGAACTAAATAAATTGCTGGGGCTTGGGTTTCAAATTGATCAGCTTCCTTCCTTTCTTGGGGTTAAATTTAATTCTGACAATGAAAATGTTGACTTCTGAAACTGAAATGGTTGTTCCTTGCAGGGATTCTACCAGCTGCTTGAGCCCAAATTAGTTGTTCGGTGCAGGAAGCAGGATCTCCCCATGGTTAAGGTAAGACACCTGCAATAGTTGGACAGTGCCCTGCTCACAGAGGCTGAGACCTGACTGCAAATATTTGCTGCTCAGATCCCCCTCTCTGTGTGACATGAAAACAAGCTTTGCTTGTTGCACTTCTGTTCCAGCTACAATGTGCTTCCAAAGTTGGGGATCATTTCCCTGCTTGGAGATTACCTTGGAAACTTTAGACATGGTTATTGTATTAAGAATAATAACTGGGTTTGGCTCAAGAGCCAAACTGAAATGCATTTGCTTAATTAAAAAAAACCAAAGAGGCCTCAATCCCTTCATTTTATTAGTACAAGTGATTGAGTGATCAAACCCAAGTGCTGCAGTAGCATTTGTCAGTGCTAACTGGAGGTTTATCTTGTGTCCTAGAGTGCTGTACAGAAGAGCATCCCCGTCTACAAAAATGCCATTAAAAGGGATGTGGATGTTCATATTGACCAAGACAGCTTCCTGCCGGAAGATATGTAAGGAGAATGGGATTGTTTTATACAGGGCACTAACTTAATGCAACTTTTCAAGCCACAGCTCATATTAGAACAGTGTCAGAAAATTAAGTATGGAGTGTCCTCAAAATGGCTGCTGTTGTTCTTATGGAACTGGCACTTCTTTGTGTCAGTCAGACACAGACTCTGCAGTTTTCTCCAGACAAGCACTGTCTCCATCAAAAATGTCAGGAAAAGTTTTGTGCTATCTCCAGCCTGGTTCACAGTACTGAAGTAGGAATAAGTGTACATAGGAACTGAACCACTGGTCTTGTAAGGAGAGAGGATATGGATGTAGCCATGCTTTCTGTCTCAAGATGGAGCAAATTGAGTCATGAGGTGTTGCAGGATAATCACTTGGTGGGGTTTGTGTCTGTTCTGTCTGCAAGGCTCTGTTTCCCTATGGTATCATAGAGGTACCACACAAAAAGCTGTCTATTCTGGTATGATGTTTATGTATGGGCCAACAAAGAATGCTTCTAGCACTTTTCCTCACTTCCCACAACGTGACAGCTGTCTTAATAACACAGAGTCTGGAGCTGTTTGGAAGGGACAAATTGCGTAGCTCCACTTAGATTTAGATCATGCTGATGAGGAGCCTTGCACATAGCTGTGGTCTCTGATATCTCCAAAGATGCTTTGCAGTGCTGCTTCACTGGATCTCTTTGTGCTGGTTCCTATGAAGATGTGATCGAAAAGGTGTTTTTTTTCAAAAAGAGAAATCTTACCCATGTGTCTGACTTGCCTATAAATGCTCATTTGGGATATCTTTGCCACATTCTGACTCTGACCCATGGATATCACTGAGTTATTTCTTTTTCAATTGTCTGTAGTGCTGGAGGTGTTGAAATCTACAACAGTGATGGTAAAATTAAAGTTTCCAATACCCTGGAAAGTCGGCTGGACCTTGTAGCCCAGCAGGTGAGTTTCTCCAAAAACCATGGTACACAAAATACAATTAACTAGTTTGTTCTTGTAATTAAATCCTTGTGTTTCCAAAGTGTCAGTCACAATAATGCATGGGATCAGATTTCATTGGGAATGACAAGTAGGAAGTTGTTTTTGAATGGAAAGAAGCAAATTACCTACTGTTTGTGCAGCAAAAACCTGTGGCTTTCCCCAGAATGATCCCTTTTGAATTAAGCTCAAGCTTAAGCTTTATAAATTATGATACTGAAAGCCTTGGTTATGATTAAACTGCAGTCAAGATGCTGAAAAGCTGAGGCTGACTTGAATTACTGAAGCTAGCTTGAGTACAAACTTTGGCTGAGACCTATTATACCCAAGTGCAAAAAACTCCAGCTCTGGCATCTCTTTCTTATGCTGCAGTACAGGCAGTCCTTTCAGTCTATAGAGTAGCAGGCAATGTGTGATCAGAGAAAGACTTCAGAAAGCTCAGATGAACTGACTTGTTAATTTTGAAGCCAACCTAACTATCCCACAGTGCCTGCAGGAAGAACATTTTATTGCCCATTTCACATAACTGATGTGCTCTTTCTCCACAGATGATGCCAGAAATCAGAGTGGCTCTCTTTGGTGCTAATGCCAACAGGAAGTTTTTGGACTAAACCTCTATGAGAGAAGGTGGGATCTGTTCCACTGCCATACTGAAGGGGATGCAAAAGCATCTGCTAATTTAAAATCTTGAAATTTAACATTACTGTGTCATCCAGTATCTGTTCTTCAATCGAATAATTTTGCATACCTGCTGTGCTTAGCCTCTCTACTTGTGGTTAGAATGCGTTGCTCAAAGGATGTGAAGACATACATATTCATCCAGAAGTGGCACTAGAAAATGGAGGCACTCGGGCTCTTGGCTTTCCTTACACTGTCGTGACTCTGTAAAGACAAGTGGTCCATTTAAGGTCACTCTCTTTGCTTTGGCCACATCTCTCTCAAGTTGTCTGATCTGTGAAGTAAATTACTATGCTGCTGATGGCAAATCTCCTTTCAGTCATGGTCTTCAGTGTTATAGAGGGCATGTATTCCTTCCCAAGGTTAGTAGTTTAATTCATGTTACTTGTCAGGCACTTCCTGTTCTGTATATGTGATTTAAAAAAAAAAGCCTGAGCCTGTAAAACTCTATTTATTGAAATAAAATGCGTGTGTGTATGGAGTTCCTTGTCACTTCTCTTGGGGCATTGGCAGCAGCCTTTGAAAAGTGGGATTGTTTGTGTAAGGACTTCCTAGGTGAGCTGTGTGTATGAACTGTTCTGTGAAGCTCGAGTTCAAGTGCAAGGAGTAGTGTCAAGCTGTGTGCAGGAATGATGTTGGATTGCAGGCAAGGCTTTTGAATAGGACTCCAGGATTCTGGAGCATCGTTCTGCCTGAAAAATGGGTCAGTAGTTCTGCTCCCTCAATCTTCTGTCACAGGAGAGAGCTACAGTAGCACAACTGTGCTACTTAGATAAAACAAAGACAATCCATTTTCAGGCACAAGTTTGTTGCTTCTGTGCGGGAGATCCAAATCATGCCCTGACTCTTCCTAGTGCTCAATTCTGAGGCTTCTTTTGTGAAAGCAGGAGCTGATGAATTGCTACTTAAATATGTTTTGAAATCACCTTCTCTAAGTATTGCAGTGAATCAGGAACGGTAGGAATTTTACATTGTGCCATGAAGAGCACTTGCCAAGCTGCAGCAACACTCTTTTATGCAGTGTTTTTAACCTGAGGCCCTTATCTGTGTGCCCTCGTGTAAAGTAGACTCTAAATGCTAGATGAGCCTTTTACTGCCTCACTTCTCTCAAATGGAGATTGACTGCTAAGAAAATCCTGATTCCAAGCTTATTTAATCTGTGTCTGGAAGAAATGCTTTAAATTTGCTCTTAGGAAATGAGATTATTTAGCAAGGTTGGGTTTTTTGGTTTACTGCTCTTTCCTGTTGCATTTAGGTGCCAGTTCTTGTTTTCCACACAGTTATGGTATTTATTCCTTTAGTGCTTTGCTTTTCAGCATGTTTCTGTGACTGGGCAGTAAGTTTATCTGGACCAAAGTCCCCCTCTTTCTAGATTTTGGATACCTGTTACAGCTTTTTTCTTTGCAACAGTCACTGATCCAGCTTCCTGCCTAAGCACTGGGCTCTGGTTTTGTGTAGTGAAGGATAAGCCTGTGCATGGGCACGCTTAGCTGTGTTGTGCCTTGGTTCAAAGAGTACTTGGTGAAGCAGATTTGTTTTGGTCCTTTCTGATGGTTTCATCCAGTTCTATCTGCAGATGCTTGTCTGTGACAAAATGAGATTCTTTGTATGGGATCTGATGGTCTGTTTCTTTCATGAAGGTAGCAAGACCTTCACAAATCCAGGTCTTGCATACTTTTGAAAAGCAAAATAATAACTAGCGAAGTGTTTGACTGTGATTCTCGTGCTGGAAGATGTTGGAGTTATTTACTGTGACTTTTGTCTGTTAGTTTTGTATCTTCCTGCACAGGAAGGAGGAAGAAACTTGTTACACTTGCATTCAAAAATTGGTGTCCTCCAAAATGTGTTCAGTGTTAGTGACAGCGGTGTTTCAAAGCAGCTCATTAAAAAAGGGCCTGAATTTTATGTACATCACAACTGAAGTCCAGGACTTGTGGGATTGTACCCCCTATAGCTCTCCCCCAAGCTGACTGAGGCATTGTCTGAAACATCCTGGTCCTTTATTCCAGGTAATAGGAACTGTTACCAAGTTTACCTTAGAGATGCAGAGAAAAATGGGATATCCCATCCAGGTGCACCTAGTGTAGTTAGCAACCATGTTATGTCTTCACCCAAACGTCCTTCAGTGTTTGCACACATTTTTTGGGAGTCAAATGTGAAACAAAAGCAGTATTTCAGGAGGATTTCAGAGTTCCTACTGGAGCATTGTTGCAGCACACTTTTGTAAGTTGAACTGTGCTGCTGAACGTAGCCTGATGACCTCGGACAAATCAATGGGAATATTGATCTTTATTCATCTTTGTAGAAGCATGCATAATATTCCAGTTTGGGCACAGTAAACAAGCCCTAAGCCAGATCAGCACATTAAGAAACTGCACAAATACAGGGAACAACGGAGGCATTAAATCAGGAAAAGAATTATCTGCAAAGTTGTGATGGGAGAGGCCAGCACTGCAGATTAAGTGAGATGGTTCAGTCTAATGGAAAAGGAGTCAGGGAAATGGATAATATTGCACTTGTTCTGCAGAGCTGGCAGTGGGAAATTTAAGAGTGGGCTTGACACTAAGTGGTCACCAGAGGACTTGAAATGTTCCTGCACACCTGAATCACAACCCTGTTTTAGGAGGTAGTTTTCACACCGAGGGGTATTAACATTAATCAGGGATGTCAGTCTGGATGAAGGATCCCTGGAAGTGCATGCAAGAGTCAAGAAGAGAGAAAGCCTGGAAGAAAACTCCCAGAAGGTGGCAGAAGGAGGGTACCTTGCTTGTTGCATGCCCCTGTCCTGACCTGCTGATGTTAACAAGCAGAATCTGCATCTCCTGGAAAACAGAAAAGTGTGAGCAAATAACTTACACAGCCCAATAGCACACACAGAGCAGCCAGGCTGGGGCCTGTGCCTGCAATAGCTGGGGAGGTTAAAACAAAATTACCCATTTATTCATTTCCAAAGAAAGTGCACTGAAGGAGGAACGGAAAAATTTGGGAATAAAAGTGAACCACCCCTAGGGAAAATTCAAAGCAAAAAAAATGTCTTTGGTGAAGTGAACTCTGAGCTGTGATTCTGGGGAGCAAAGGCTTGATAGTGCAGTAAAGCAACTTGGCAAAAGGTGTTTAGCCCTAAGCAAGAGCCCAGACAGATTTCAGCGTGGTTTGGCTGGGTGTGCTGTTTGAGACAGGCAGCTCAGAGAGGCAGGTGGGGGCCCCATCCTGCCTCTCAAACATGTTTGCAGGGAACAGGCCGTGACAAGAAGGCCCTTCCAGGGCTGGGAAGTTCCTGCTGCTCTCAGCCAAAGTAGAGCTGGCTGGGAAATCCCAAATCTGTCTTCCTAGGCATCTCATTCAGAGCATCCCATACTGTTTCTTTGGCTTTGCTTTAGAGAAAGCAAGAAAAACATCTGTACAGGAGCATTCTCGGGTTAAAATCATACTGACAATGTGCCAAAAATGTCATTTCCCAGCCCTTGTTACATGTTGGAAATCAAAAGCTGTGGAAATCAAGGCTACCACGTTATTCTAGGTAGTTCAAGGCTGATCTGTTGGGAGAGACTGCAAAGAAACTATCAAGGGTGGTGCCCCCTCAGCATTTCTGGAGACTCTTTTCCTTCCTGTGTCCAAGAGGGTTTGCAGGAGATCAGCTCCTTTTCCCTGACAGCCCCTGACCCACATATCCACTGCCTGAACACCAAGTGACTGCACAAACCCGACCCCAGTGCAAACCTTGGGGCTGTTCAGCTCTGCATGGCTGCAGGGTGCCAAACACAGAGGCAGCACCTTGACATGTGTCTGGAAGGGGACAGGAGAAGGGAACAGCTGGCTGAGCTGGAGAACTGAACCCAAGTAGGGGAGAGAGGGACGCTGAAATATTCCTGGTATTGGAAGGGGCAGTTACCTTTTGCAAAACTCTTCATCCACACGTGCACAGTCTCCACCTCGTTCCCTCGCCTGCAGTGCCACTGTCATTCCTTTCTCCCAGCAAAGGCCACTTTTACTCAGGTGGTCACAGACAAAACCTTCTCGGAACATCTTCTGGAGAAAGGCTAATGCTTCTCCTCAGAGGGCTCCAGAAGGAGAGAGGACCCTCACTATCAGCAGCAAAATGCCAGAAGTTCATCCCAAAGCACTGCTTGGGTGGCAGCACAAGAAAACTATTAATGTCTAAAAAATTGAATTATGACTGTTTTTCCCACATGCACATGAAATAAAGCAGTTCAAGCACAGCCAGTTGTTCCATGCTTCTGCTCTCAGCTCCAAACACTGAAGGAAGATGGCAGCATCACTAGCCAGGGCTGGCACAGCAGGAATTGGGAGGCTCCTTCCACCTGCTGCCTGGGTGACTTGCCAGGTATCCTTGCCACCACTGGTGGGCTCTGTGGGGTAGGACTGCTGAGCCACTGGACTTTAGGAACGGGCACATGAAGATTTTAACACTCAGGACCATCCACAAGCCACCTCTGTGTGGCAGGAAGTGCTGCTGTTCTGTGTGGGGAGGAACCATTCTTGACTAAGAGCATGAGCCGTTCATCACTCACTCTCTAAAATCCTGGCATTTGAAGTGCTAATCCCAGCATAAGAGTGACTACAGCTGCAATGCAGGCTAAAGGTGATCACCTATTAAAAACCTTTAAAAATGTTACTTCTCCAGCTCTGTCAATGGCGTTCTGCAGCAGGACATTCCTCAGCTTCCTCCACGTTACGTTGGCAGGCACGAGCTGTTTGCTTTCATCCAAGCTGAAGCATTTGCCTTTCAGTTTCACTAAGTGACCTCTTGTGAAGTCATGTGGAGTTGTAAAGTAAATTGGATCAACCATCTGGCTTTTTTTCTGTTCCCCATTTAATATATTGCTACCATATCTCCCTGCATCTGAATGGTTTTATTGCTCTTTGCTAGCCATTCCTTTTTCATCCTGCGTTTCCCTTTTTCATGGAGCACCAGCTACATGTAGTCACTGGAAGGTCTCTGGCTGTGTTGTGCTAGGGGGAAAAAGAGGAGAGAGGCAAACCCTTGGAGCTCACCAAAGCTTGGCTGCTTTATCTCCATAAAGAGGTGTCCTTGCTGCTGAGTGTATTTCTGGCATTCAGGCATCACCCTTTGCTTTGATTTCAACCTTTTGGCTGGTAATTTAGGCCAGCCCTTTTGGTTGTGCACCCATACTGGTAAAAGTAAAAAACATATACTAGGGGCATATGCCCCAAATAAATATGTTGATTTATAAATTTTATGCAAGTACTACTGTACTAAGTATATTATAATGCATAACAAAATTAGAAATTAAGAAAAGATTATATAAATATGAAATAATTATTTTTAATTTATTAATAGTGCAAACTGTATTTTCCTTCTGCACCCCAATAGTGTTTTTTGTCTGCATGTACCTCACTTTGGAGACTTCTGATGTACCAAAAACGCTTTCCATGATGGTGAATAGTAGTAACCCCTGTGCTAGAGGTGTTGTATCACACCCGGTGCATCCACAGGGGTCTCAGGACTTCAGCAGAGGCTGGGAAACCCCCCCAGGACTGTGAGGGGATAAGGTGGCTGCAGGAATTTGCAGGGGGCAAAGGCTGGACATCTCCAGGAGGTTTCCTGGTCACTGTGGGAAGCTGTGACACCCCTCAGCCGTGTGGGGTGGGAAGTTCAGGCACAGCACCCCCTGGGTGACGGCTCCCTGTGCCTCCCACCCAAAAAGCAGAGAATTCCAGAGGCAGGGAAGCAGGGGGAAAAACCCGTGAGGCATTCCCGGCTCTCCCCCTGCTGCTGGATGCGCTCAGTGGGAGCAAAGGGAGCCTTTCCCTGCTGCCGCGGCCCGGACCGCAGCGAGTGCCAAAGCCGAAACGGGGGCTTGGAAGGCAAACAAAGGAAGGGAAGGAAAATATCTTGGAGAGAAGATAGAGAGCGTTACAAGTCTCTGGGGAGGCGCAGGGGGGTGTGTGCGCACACGTGAAGGGAGGATGCAGTGAGCAGCCACTTTGATCTCCCAGAACATCTGGTCCGCGGGCATCCGCCCATGGGGCAGGCCCAGAGCCGTGCGTGCCTGGGAGAGGGGATGCGCCCCCTCAGCCCGGCGCTGTTTCCCATGCTCCACGGCCCCTCTCCTTCAAAGCATCAGCCCTGCAGAAAAGGCAGGCGCTCGTGGCTCCGGCCCTGGCTCCTCGCCCTTCCCACGCCCGCCAGTGCCCGGGGCAAGCGATTTGGGACTGGGCCTCAGCCCCTCAAACCTCTCTGGGCCACAGCGTGGAGGGGTGTCCGGGCTGCAGGGAGGGCAGCTAAAGCTGGGCCTGGGGAAAGGAGAGCGGCCTTTGGGGCTTTAGTTTCACTGAGGCCTGAGAATGGGTGCTCTGGGCCCAGACAGCGTGAGGTGCTCCTGGGATGGGCATGGGACACGGGGGACAAGGAGGGAGGTGGTCAGTGTTTTGGGGGTGGCAGATGCTAAATGGCAACAGGCCTGGGGTCAGCACCCAGCGTACAAAGTCTCTGCACAATTGATCACGGCGTGGGGGGATGTCGAAGATGTCAAACCCCAGTGCTGCTGACTCAAGTGCACACAGACAAAGAGAGGTTTGGGTTTGGTGTGAGTCGGGCTGCCAAAATACAGATGCAGAGGGGAGAACTACAGGGAAGTTCAGAGAACTACAGTGTGCATTCAGGCCCACAGGCTATCAAGCGTAGCAGCGTTTGACATGGGAGCAGAGGATCATTCCTACAGAGAGGGTCTGGTTTGCTTTCTCCTGACTTTTCTGGGGGACTGATGTGCCTCCCAGTCCAAGGAGCTACCTCACACAGCATAAAGTTCTCAGTTTGAAGTGTAAAAGGTCTTTCCCTTCTCTTCTTCTCCCCGAGCTGGACAGATCATCATCAAACAAGAAAATAAGGAGCACATTTCTCCATATCATGGTCTGCTGTGCCGGGAAATGAGCACACAGCTGCTTCCTAGGGGAAAAAAACTACCCTGGTTGTCATGCAAGTGATTGGGCTGGAAAGGAAGGTCTGGGTGCTACAAGGCCGTGCTTGGCATCACAAAGGGGACAGGTGAAACACTGCAACCCTCCCTTCTGGCCCCAAAACCTAGAAGCTCTGCAAGGGCCTGATCAGGGCGATAACTGACAGAGTAACTTCCCAAGGGAATCTGTATTTAACAGCCGGGAAGTGTGGTAGGATGCATTTCCCTAGGGAAGCGGAGATCAGAGGGAGGGGAGCCAGGGGCAGGCAGCCAAGGGAAGCAGAGCAGACTGGTATGCACAGGCTGCATTTCCTCGGGGGAGATTTGTTTCATATGCAGGTATGTCTTCAAAGGGGACACCAGGGTGCAGGGGAGCACGTGCTGCAAGGATGAATTGCCCCGCTGGGAACTCGAGTGGAGAGGCAGGTGTCTGTGGGAGCCAGCCTTTTCCCAGGGGGCACTTCCAGCTTGCCGCTGATTTTCCTAACAAAACACAGTCCTACGGGATCTTCCAAACACCCATGCAGCCTGGAAAAGCCAGGGACCAGTAGAAGCTGGGACTTCTGAGGTTGTAAATCTACTGTAAATCTTTACTAAGGTTGTGAATCTACTGGCATCTCCCATTTTGCCCAAGCTCCTGCTGGAATTACGCTGCTGCTGCAGCCGGCTGGTCTGCAGGGCTGGCTCTGGGCACAAGCTCTGCAACACATCTTTCCCCACTCTACCGATGCAGCAAATTGTGATCCAGTGTCCCTCTTGGGAAAGAAAATGAAAGCAAACTCTCAAATCTCTCTTGTGGCCCGCACAGGGAAGTTTCCCTCGCTGAATCCCACATCGGGAAGCTCGAGTTTCCAGCTGAGCCAGCAGCGAGGCGCCCCCTCTGCCTCCTCACCAAACCTGAGGGGCAAAGCTGTGTCCTTGTGCCCCCCGCCCCTCATAAAGGCTCCCCCTTCTCCGCTCAGCCCTCTCCCCAGGCCAGGCCAGGGTTTGATGGATTGCAATCCTCCTCTGCCATGGTCAAAACAAAGGTCACGGCCTGAGGAAATTGCTAACAACTTTTGCCCACCGGCCCCGGAAGAACGGGAGCATTTGTGACAAGGGGGTGAACTTTTTATGATCCTTCCACCCTGGCAGTCTCTTTGGAAAAGGAATTTTAAAAAGTGGCCAGGGAACACGAGGCTTCCGGGAGCTGACAGGAGAGGAGGGGGCAGCCCTGAAACGCTGCCCCAGCCCACAGCAAGCCCCTGCCACTGCCCCTTCCCACCTCCTCCCTCTCCTCCAGCAAAACCTCTCTGTCTCTTTGCTGCCAGGCAAAGAAAGGGCCCTTGGGAATCCCCATTTGGCGGCTCTTGTTACGATCCAAAACAAGTTTACTTTTATTTTAGCACTTAGGAGACCTTAATACTCATTTTGTGAGTGTATAAATATCCAGGCACCAACACTGTACCTCAGACCAAGCTTATGGCTGGGAACAAGGGGTTCAGGTACATTCTCAGCACGCAGGGGTGTGAACTGCCCCACCAGGCCAATGGCTTTGCTTTGCCCTCCTGTGCCTCTGACTTCACCAAGCAAAAACTGCAGCTTTGAGGTTTGGAGGGGATACAGCAGGGTCCCACCATTCAAGAGATCCCCACCTGCTTAGAGAAGTTGCATTTTGCATCTCAATGTGGGGAAAAAATTAAAATTTTGAACTTGTGAGTGCATTTATTTTTCCTGATACCTGTAACTGAACATTTCTGCCATTAGAAATAATTTGTTTTAGCCTAAAACAGAGTCTTCCTGAGCTATCCCAAATGCCCTAGTCCTGCCTTTTTGTGCAAGGTAGTCTCTCCCATGCTAAAGTGCGGTGACTAACAGGAAAATTCAAGATGGGAACTTTACCTGCAAGATGCTTTATGTTTTTGAGAAATTCACAAAACCAACCAACACCCACTGCCCCCCCCCAAAAAAAAACCCCAAACCAAACCAACCAAAACCCAAGTTCAAAAACCCCAAAAAACCATTGATGGTGCTAAAGACACTCTGGTTTTTCCCTCACCCTTAGGCATTTCAAAAAAATGCATCATCCTCCAGCTGTAGCAAAGCCTGCCTGGAGTCAGAGCTTTCCCCAGGGTCTGCCCCATCATGGGGGTGAGTGGCTGCCATTTATTTCCACACCCAAACTGGGCACTAAACTGGTTCCCATTGAAACTGATTCATCAAATCCATCCCCAATTCAGGACTACATGAACAAGTAAGCTGCTTTGGTGTTTTTTTTGGGGAAAAAAAGCTGGGTTTGGGAAGCATCCCTGTTATCAGGGAGAAGGAGGCTAGAGAGAGTTCAAAACCTCAGTCTGAGAGCTCAGGAAAGCTCCCTTTGTACAAGGGGGTGGGAGTAGCTTTGCCAACCCACGGAAGTAAGGAAAGAGGAGAAAAGAATTGTGGATAGTAGTAGGAAAAAAGGTAGAAAAAAATAAGGGGACACGTGGCTTGGTTTGACACTGCCTGTTCCACTCGTGATAGCATCTTGTCAACATTAGGACATGGCATTTCCTATAGCACAGATAAGCTTTGTCTTTGCCTGGGCTGCAAGGCAGCTCTAAAAGGAGCAGCTCTCACCCCTTCCCCAGGGCTGGTTCCAATTAGTGCCGACTCCACTCTGTGCCGGCTTAGCCCCAGGATTAAAAATCTCCCCGTGCCAATCCCCTCTGACCCAAACACTTCCTGGGACTGACAGGGCGACCAAATTCCTCCCCTTCCCAAATTGGACAGCTTGCTCTTGTCACCCCAAACTCTGGCCCCTGTGGAGGGGGATATGTGACAGAGAGCAGCCCTGCATCCTCCCCAGGAAGAAGGAGCCCAGCTCCTCAGAAGCCTTTGCAGGGCCTGGAGCTGCAGCCGTGCTGGGAAAAGCCCTGCTAGGATGTTTGACTCCACCTGCCTGCCCTGCACAGCAGGGGCAGCTCTGGCACCCGGCTGGTGGCTTTGGGGTACTGAAGATGTCAGGGTGCAGCAGATCACATCTCAGGCTCCTCCAAAGGCCCAGGATGGGAAGCTGCCTACACGTACTCCTGTGAGCTTCTTTGGCCAGAAAAGATGCTGGCCCCTGGCTTGGCCAGCGAGTGTGGAGTCCTGCACCATGGACAAATGTTTCCTGGGCATCTCTTTGCAGAGGTAGCGCTGGGGCTGAGAGCCAGCAGAGTGTGCTCAGCTTGGGAGCAGCCCCAGCCACAGTGAGGATCCCACAGGAGGGGCAGATGGAGCCCATGGAGCAAGCAGGCTACGCTGCAGGGCTGCTTTGGCAGGAGATGTGAGCGTCTGTTATCAGCCCTGGAGGAAACAGAGGGAGATTTCACTGGATAGAGCTGAGGAGCAGAGGGAAAGGGCTTGCAGCATGCACCTGGGAGCCTTCGTGCCCCCAGCCTTCTGCTGTTCACCCCCACACGCCTCTGTTTGCTGGCACCAGCTTTTAAGGAAAATCACCTTAATTTTGTCCTGATGCAAAGCTGCTGAATCAGCAGAACTGAGCAAGTTATTTATTCAGGGAGCAGCTGAGCAATGGCCAAGTGCAAGCTGCCCCCATGCACCTACAGCAGGCACCTTCCAGCACGAAACAGTTCCTGGCTGTGAAGCTGAAACCTCTGTGAGAAAGAACTAAGTTGTCTTGAAACACTTCCCTGTTGGGAGGGCTGCAACCCCTGGCCCATCTCACATGGGAGATTGAATCAACAGCAAACAGCAAACAGCAAGTGCCCTTTTGGGCCCAGTATGGATTTGGACCACCACACATGGGCTCGAAGGCTTTCCATTCCTCTAACAGCCCCTGAGGGCCATCATGAAATCAGCACAAAGGGGAATTGCAGAGGCTACATCAGCTCCTCCTTCGCAGCAGCATCACTCCGTGGGCTCCACTCAGGGCAGGCACCACTTCTAGAGCTGAGAGGTTTCCTGTGAGTGTGGGGGGAACACACCACCTGTGCCCCAAAAGCAGGGGGTGTTTTGGGGAGAGAGGCAGGATTCCCAGCACACCTGGGCTGCAGGAAAACCCACAGCCCACCAGGGACTTTGGGGGGAAGGCAGTGACAACATCTCATTTCCACAGCTGGGCTGTGCATAGGCGGACAGCTGTGCTTCTGAACGGGAAATGATCCCGATTAGCTTTCCAGGTGCTCTCTTGTAAATGGATTACAGGTGGTACCACGGTGTCTGACTGCAGCCCAGGGCTTTGTCTCTCTGAAAAAAAGCCCTCCGTGTTATCCTCCCACCCCCATCTGCTTCCCCTTGCAAAGGAAGAGGGAGACCATCCAGGAGACAAGAAAACACACATACAGCAAGGGTGATTGCTATTTTAAGAACGTACTTTATACAAAATAACCAATTCATATGGAAATAAAATCTACAGACCTCCGAGGATCAAGATTTTAAAAAAGTTCTTTAAAAAAATTACCCAACACACAGTATTAAACTAACTATTGAGGTAACTGTCGCTCTTGGGGAACAAAGGTAATCAGCAGACCAAGACAAAATATACACAATATAAAAATAAATAGCATTCCCCTTTCCAGTATTGACCAGGAAAGTTCACACAACTTTGCAGCAGCAGGAGAGAGAAGAGGATCCCTGACACTGTGCTCTACAGGATGGGGAGGGAGGCAGGGGCTCCTGGGCAGCAGGTGATGGAGAGGTGCAGCCCCTGAGGCCCTGCTGGGGACAGAAGTGCTAGGCTGAGCAGCTCCAGCATGAAGTCCTTCTTGAGCTGACAAAAATCCAGTCCAACCTTTCCTAAACAGCCTGGGCAGCTGCTCAGCTCAGTTTCCAGCTGAGCTGAGGACAAGCAAGCCCAGTCCTCGAGTGTTACATCCCAGCACCCAGCAAAACGTGCCAGTGCAGAGCCCCACTGCAGAGGTCAGATTTCCCCCACTGAGGGACACAGGCAGAGGCATTTTCACAGCTCGGTGTGGGAGGTCTCTGCTGCAGCCTCAGCTCACCCTCCTGTCACCCTGGGACAGCTGCAAGCCGTTGACAAGGGCCAGGCTTTTGCCCCCATGGCCACCAGACCCCTCCCTGCCCAACAACAGAAAGCACAGCAACATAAGAACAGCCTCACCCAAAAAGAGAAAGGCCCCCGTTTTCTCCTTGTGCCCCCGACAGACAGATTACATTCTTTACAAACTTACAATAATACAAAAACAAACCCCAATGTTACCCAACTTCGGAAAAATGAATGGATGTAGTGGCATAGGCTCCCCCACCACCTCCCCTGCAATGCCAAGGGAAGCAGCAGTGGGTCACTCTCCCCCCCAAAGAGGCATTAAATCAGTGGTGCACCCACCCCTCTCCCATTTGCTCTGCTCTGTGGATGAGGCTCAACTTCACCCAGTTGCTCCCTTCCCTCTCTGCCTTCCCAAACACAGAAGCAGCAACCAGCTCTCATGGCTACCTAAATCAACCCACCAGTCTCTGGGAAAGCAGGAACGTGGCACGATAAAATGCAGGGCCACAGGGAGCACCTTGCTTCCCACTGAAACTGTGCAGATTCCCCCCAGTGTGTTCCACAGCCATCTTAGCCCTAAAACAGTACAGGAAGGTCCAAGTTGCACTGCTGCAGGTTATTATTGCTCAGGAAAAGATCAGGCAGCGTTCACTGATCCATCGAGGAGGAGAGACAAGAGTTTTCACAGTTGTACACAGTGTATGCACAGGCATTTGTAACCTAGACCCTCCTGGAGGTAGAGACACGCCAGGATCCCGTGTGGGAGCCCTGCACTGGGACCAGGAGCAAATCCTTGCACTGGCAGAGGGACAGACACTGCCATGCCTGGGTGGCAAACCCCAGGGGCACACAGGAGAACACACATGAGCCACTGAGGACACCTTAATCTCATCAGGAGAGTGAATGTGCCCTCCCCACCTGCTGCCCAAGTGTGTGCAGAGGAGGCAGCTGGCAAGGTCAGCCCTCTGCCCTTGTGCTTGCGTGGGCAGTGAGCTTTCATCTCTGCACTCGACAGCCACCGACTGCAGCGAAGCCAGCAGAGGGAGAGAGACTTGAAAGCTGGGAAGCAAGGAGAGGGGAAGTGTTGGCATAGGATACAAAAGGGGATCAGAGGACTTTCCAGTTGAGGCCTGAGCTCCTGCAGCTGCCTGGCTGGCTTCAGAAAGGGACACGGCTCCCCTGCCGTGCTCCAGTGTTTGA
The DNA here is from genome assembly GCA_026261815.1 of Monarcha castaneiventris obscurior. Classification (NCBI taxonomy): domain Eukaryota; kingdom Metazoa; phylum Chordata; class Aves; order Passeriformes; family Monarchidae; genus Monarcha; species Monarcha castaneiventris. The sequence goes on from JAMPIT010000884.1 coordinate 16,271,694, forward strand.
GTGCACCAGGTGGCTGCGGGCCTCTTGCTCATGTGATGCCCAAAGGAGTCCCCAATGGCTCTCTGGTCTAACTTTGCTCACAACAAGGGAATTGTGCTCACACAGAGTCGGTTCTGCTTTCATTTAGGAGGTATTCCACACACTGCCCTTCTGCTAAGTGAGCCAAGTGTTTCCAAATAAAAGGGGCAAAGGACAGAGGGACTTGCTAGAGTTTGTGAAAATCCCAATTAAGCCTCAGTCCTAATTAATCCTTTGTCCCCTCTTTCCCTGGTGGACGTAGCTCTTGCTCTCTCCTGGATGCACTGTTCACTTTGATATCCACGGTTCAAAAGGAGGAAGACCTTTGCCAAAAGAAATCTAGGCCACTGCTGCAAATGAAGGGAAAAAGCCCTCAGTCAATGCAAGACCAGCAGTGTTAGATCTACAAAATGCTCCACAGTCTCAAACCCTGCATGTGAGCCAAGGCAAGACAGTAACCAAAAAGGGAAGGGCACAACACAGCTCACTTCAGAGGTACACTTGGATGTTACCATCTAGTTTCAAACACATTAAATGCCGTCCTGAATTTCCCTGCCTAGGGGTGCACTGAGCCTTGCCCTGGTTGTCCCCAGAAGCTCCTACTGAGAGAGAGCTGGAAATGGGTCCCTCGCCAGCTCTTTTTCAGAGCAGCAGGGGGAATTCTGCAAGAGCAAACTCCTCTACTCCTCCACTGATGCACCACAATAAAAACTTTTTAGGGGGTTGCTCTGATTAAGTGCAGACCCAGTTGCGTGGTTGCTCTGCAGCAAGGGGGACCAGGACCAACTACATCATCACAGATTCCACTGTTGGTCTTCTCTAAGCCACCCTTTGGGATGACACTTCCCTGTCACTCACTTCAGCACCTTCCCTGAAATTCCACAGAGCATACAGCAACACAGTCTTCTCAGAAAAGGAAAGCACAACAAAGCCATCAAGAGCAAAGAAACAACCCTGGCTGAACAGAGAGATGAACAAAAGCCTGACAGGGAACAGTGGAGAAAGTAAAGAAAGGTTGTTTTCTAATTACACTTTCATTTTAAACGGAGAAGTGTTGGGGTGAGAACCTGCAGGGGAGCTGCCTCAGTCAGCAGAATGAAAGACAGCCTCTGTGCCTTGCTTTCAGATAAGACATCATAAAGCTGATAGCTCTCCAAGACCCTGAGAAACCACACTTACAAAAATACACACAGGCGATTTGCTTCGGAAAGTCGGCATGGGAAAGGCATTTGGCAGACAAGAAAGAATCAGAAGCTTCCAAGAAAAGTGTCTCCATGTACTTTAAAGTCACAAATCAAACCAGTTGGGTCTTGAAGCTTCAAATTTACTTTCCTCTTTTGTCCTCCTCATTGAAGGCTGGTGCCTTAGATTGCTACTGAGTGGTTTGGTGGGTCACACCATGGAATTTATAGACTGAAAACTTCTTCTAAACACGGCTAAAAGCCACTGTGAAGCCTCAGTGACTGCCCTTTCCAGTTAAACTGCCAGGGCCTGTACCACCTAAGATGCCCAAAGCTTCAGAGTCTCAGAGGGAGTTTATACAGTGGCCTTTGCAAAGGCAACTTGACATCTCTCGAGCTTGGGAACACCACACACCACTCAGAAAGGAGGAAGTGGTGGGGAGAGCCAGAGCCTAAAAGGGTGGAGTAGCATACAAAGCTCTTCCGAGAATATCAGAAATTTTTGTCATGCTTGAGCATGGTCACCATCATAATTGTTCTATGTATTACATAATCTCATTTAACATGAAATCCATAATTATAGCAAAACACATCCTTCCATATGGGAAAAGTAATAGCTACAGGAAATTTGGCAAAATCACTAGCTCAGGACGCTTTCTGAAAAAGGATCACCTGGTTATATATATATTGTATTACAACAATGCTGGGGGATGCACTAGAGTTCCTCTGCATTGTGTAAAAAATTAAAGATAGTGGCACAAGTATGGCACTCAGAAGCCATGTTATTTTAAAATGCAGCTACACTTCTCCTGCACTGCAAGCCAACCCGTGGCACAAAACAGCACTCTGTACATACAGAGCTGTGAAGTTACTCTTCTAAAAACACCTCAAACCTCTCTTCCACAACATCTACAAAGCAGCCCTGTGCAGCATGGGCTGGGAAATCATAAAATTCACATTATCTGCTCCTCCTTACAATTCCATGGGTATGGCAGCCCAGCAATCCTCTCCCAGGGCTGTGCCCTCTGAGGAGAGCCAGCTTTCTGTGATTTGCTCACATTGCACCTAGCGAGATTAAGCTCTGCTTTTGAGAGGATCCCTAGATATTGTAAGAGGGGAAAAAAACCCAAACCAACCCTCACTTATGAACAAAGCATTTGAAAGCCTGGAAACTCTGCTCTAAGATTCCAACAGCATCTCTCCACCTCAGTGTGTCCTGTCCAGCCATAGTTCCCTGTATTCTGTATGAGTACTTTTCTAACAGAAACCATCTGCCCTCACAACAGCAGCTTGTTAGCCACTTCAATAAAAATCACTGACTACATCAAAAGCCATTTACCTAGAAACCCTCCCAGGAGGAGTCAGCTTCACTACTCGGTTGTCTGCCACGTGCAAGTCAAACCCTCCTCCCAGGTTTGCCTCGTGTCAGGTGAGGGTGTCCATCACTGTCTAACACTCCACTACACTCTCCAGGCAGACCACAAGCAATTCTTGCCCTCCTTAGTTATCTCCTGTTTTGATCGAGGCTTGGTACTCATCCAGAGACCATGACCACTAGAACTACATTTTCAGTGCCAGTTCCAGCTGAAGTGTGCTTCAGCTTGCTGGGAGAATTTTTATAGCTTCCAAAAACCTCCTGTTCTGAAACATTCACAATGGGCTGAATGAAAGGCACTTCAAATATTCAGCTGTCTATGACACAGAAGACAGGCTGAAGTATGGCAGGGCTTCCTTGCAGAATCTACACTCACATTTCCAGACTTCTAAATGCTTTGCTACAAGTTATATTTTCCAGTTCCTCTGTTTTTAAATCTTATTTCCAATTATTTTTATATCTACAGTGAACTAAAGATTGCCTTACAAGGAGAAGCAACTGTGTTTGTCCCAGGTGTGTTGTCTTAAAGAGGAGTTGTACTTGCACAATTTTTCATTAGAATCTACTACTGCTGCTGTAGCTCTGTTCAGTGAAGGATCTAGACCTGCCTTTTGGAGCAGCTGGGGCACCTCTGAAAACCACTGCCAGCTAATGAGCCAGATTTAGGACAAATTTAGAAAGATATAGCATACTGTTCTTGGCTGAGGAAAGCAGTTACCCATTTCTCAGTCAAAGGTCAACCTTCAGGATCATCTCTTCCAGTTTAGATCAATCCACCAGTCACACTTGCTCCCTGACAGATGAATACAAATGAAAAAAAACCACAGCAAAACCCCCACCTTCCCTTTCCTAATGTAATGGTATCTGTAGGTAGATACTGGAAATAATTCACATTACACTGACAGATGTCCCAGGGAACTGACTGGCCTAAGCAGCCAGCAGCTACAGTTCACAGGCTGGCTGCAGCAGAGGGTAAGAACTGCATCTGGAAGCACACTCGTGCAATTGCATGAAGAATTTTAACTCCTTTTAGGCTTGGAAAATGCCTTGGCCCTACACAGCTCATCAGAGGCAAAAGTACTGAAGCGACAGAGCAGCGAGGCTCATTGGGCACTAACGTGGCAGTCCTTCCTTTCTCTTTCAGGAAAGAATATTTCTCCTCTTTTAAGCTTTTTGTTCTTCTAAAAGCTTAGGACAGGAGGAGTAATGGCTCAGTCAGGTGCCACCTGCCATTTGCTTGCACAGCTTTGCCAGCTTGTGGTAGATCCACACAGCAGGACAAAGGCAGCACGGTCCTGCATCCTGGTGCAACCCAGCTGAAGATATGGGTGATGGCACCAGCCAAGACAAGAAAGCAGCCAGACAAATCCTCCAGAAACTGGGGATAATATCCCCCCTCTAGCTGGGAGCACAGACTAAAGGGCTGGGAGCACAGACTACAGGGGGGCATGCTGCTCTGTCCTGCTGCTGCCATATTCTGTCAGATCCTCCTTTTAACCACTGTCCCCTCACAGTGCAACCAGCAGCCTGCCCACAAGGGCTCTGCTCCCTGCTGCCCACTCTCACAGCTTAACAACTCCCCTGTTTTACTCCAGCTTCCCCAAAAATAACCAGCTGCTTGCTAGCTTTAAGATGGGAGCAAATGCAGCTGGAATTCCTAGGGAACTCACCTGAACAGCGGTGGCTGTCCAAGCACTGGCACACAGGGTGTCCTGGTGCAGTACTGCCACTGGGGAGAGCCCCTGCAGCCTGTGCTCAGGGAAGCTGCCACTGGCCCTGCAGGACCTGCTGCTTGCCAACAAAGTTAAACCAACTCAACTCGAGCACGCAGCCCTCTTGTCCCTCAGCTTCTGAGCCAATCGACCTCAGCATCAAATTCTGAATGAGCACCTGAGTGCTTTCCAATTCACCTGCAACTTGCAAATGCCAAATCCAGCAAATGGCTCACACTGCAGTGATCCTACCCCTCCGCCAAGGCAGCCTCGTGCTCTTCCTCCTCAGCAAGAGTGCTCAGGAAGCCTGTGGCACTTTCTGCTTCACTGCTGCTAAGAAGGGAATATAGCCCAGGGTCAGAGAAAGAGGTGGGGACTTGGCTCCTCTCCTTGGGCAGCAGGGCAGTATGGATTTGCACAAAATATGTTCTACTGGATAGGTGCTGTTCCACCCGCAGCTGCACCAGTTTCACCAAAATAAGTTTTGAGATGACCAGTTAAGCCATTTTCTGTTTTCTAGAGCACACATTTCTTCTATCAGAAAGGCAGGGAGAAGGGTACTATACTATCAGAAGGGACAATGCCATGGGTGTCCTGCCCTGGTTTCAATTCCTGGTCCTGGTTTCCTTGTTCCCCCATGATGACAGGAGCTGGAAGTGCACTCAGGCCCTGGATCCAGAGGGGTGGAGGTGGGGGTGAGAGGGGAGGGAGGAAGAAGGCAAGAGGAAGAGGAGGACATGTTATGCTCCTGAGCAATTCCCGCTATTAAGTCAACCAACTGTTGGGTCATGTCTTGGTTGCAGAGGACAGGAAGGAGGACAGCAAGTCATCCATCACACATTTCCTCACCTCTCCCCAGTCCCCCCACACCCTCACCCTATCCTGAAAGATTTCAGTGTGACATGATTGTAAACAGTTAACGATTCCTCCAGTGCTAAGCCCACTACAAGCTGGGCCCACCCCCTCCCCCATTATGTACAATACATTCACCAACAACAGAAATTTATTTAGAAAGGCAACAGGTTAAATTCTGTAAACTGGATCCAGCTCCAAAACACACACGTTAATACTACAAGTAAAATTCCATCATCGTCCTCTTCCACCCTGAAAAATATACCTGAGTTTAGCAGTCAATGAAAGTTTCCACCCCCACCCCCGCCCTCCCCACCCGAAAAAATCCCTCAAACCCTGAATGAGACGCAGTCTCTGGTCACGGAAAGCCACTAGTTTGGGGTGCCCTGCCATGGCGAGCCGGCTGCTCGGCTGGCTGGGGCCCGGCACCGCCGCGCGTTCCCGACACAAAAGCCGGCACGGTTCCACAGACCCAGGAAGCTCCATGCTGCTCGGGCGAGGGCAGGGTGACAGCAAGGCCTGCCCCTCCTCTCCGTTGTCCAAATCACGTGTGGCTTTCGTCTTCATGAAGTCTGTTCTTTCTTGGACTAGCTCTGGAAGAGGAAGAACAAGAATGGGAGGCTTTAACTGGCAGCTTTAGAAAGGAATGATCTCATGATTGCATGCAACCAGTTCAAAACTAACACTCCTGATCCACCCAGGTTCACAGCTTCCTCCAGTTCTTCCCACCCTCATCAAACACCTCAATCCTTTAGCCACTGGGAAGAGAAAGACCTGCATTCCAGCTCTGCTCTCTCTAGCAGCCCTTACTTGATCCAGAGGCAACGCTGATGGTTTTTGTGACGTCAGATCTTCCCGGGACATGGTTGCTGTAGGCATCTTCGGGAAAGGGACTTGAGCCTGATGCATTTGCATTCTGGAGTCAGGTTGAATGGAGAGAGTTTTAGCACATGAATGTCAGCAGCAAATCCCCACTCTTCGTTAAAACTACTTCACTGAAGGCATACATACAACATTAGCATACAAGCATTTGTCTTGTGTATTCTGTCTGGCTTCCCCCCAAAACACAGCCCTCAACCCATGCCATTCCCCCAATGGCTCAGCTGTAAGCCAAGTTTTCCCTGAATACTAGAAGAAGGAAGGACTGTCATGCTGTGATGATGACAAAACAGTTACAGTTGAAGCACATTCATAAAAACTGAACAGGGAGTTTTTGGAGTAGCAGTATTTTCCACTTGGGAATAAAATGCCGTATGCAGTCTCAGTGAGAAGTAACTATCTGTGATGGAAATTTGACACAGAGAGAAGGGGCAAAGCAAGAGGAGGGAAAAAGAGGGCAACATTAAAGGTGTTCATAACAAGAGGCAAACTTCCACTGCAGTCAGTGACGCTGCCCCATTAGAAGCAAGGTGAAATAAAACACTTGCAAAGAAAATGGCAGGACTCCGTGTGATCAAGAGATGCTCAAGCCTGGATGACACATTAACAAAACACTGCCAGGTGAAACACAGCGCTGGTGTGGGGATGGATGGGGCAGGCTAACAGGCTCTCCATGACAGCGAGTGCTCCTTGTTTTAAGGAGATGCAATGAGACTCTCTCTCCATCTTAGCAGACCTCTTACTCCAAGAGACCTGTTAGCCTTTCAACTTCACTTGTGACTTCAAGCCATATCCCTTCAAGGGTATCCAACACTGATAGTCACCCAGGCATCACCCCCCTCCCGCCTCGCCTTCTTGCAGAAAACACGATCTTACCCCGAGGGTCTATACAAGTCCTGGGGTGGCCCCCCCATGCCACCTCCACTGCCTCTCTGCTCCATCAGCAAGGCCTGAAAGTGACCCACGTTCTCCTCTCGGCAGCGGTACAGGGGGCCCTCCTGAGAGAGGCCATTGGCCTGGCTGGAGGCTGGATGATGAGACAGGTGAGCATTCATGGGCGATCCGTACGTCCTGGGCTGGAAGTGGCTGGCAGGATGCCGGGATCCATAAGGAGAGCCAGTCTGTAGCATCACCCCGTGGGGAGGGAACGCCGAGGGGCCGAATCCCATCCCCGCACCCAGGTGTGGTGGGGGGGCTCCATAGAGGAACTCCCCCGCTGCCACCGAGCTCTGCCTCTTAGTGGCCGCATTGTGGTTGTCCAAATCAAGGAACTCTTTGGGACTCTCCGGTCTTTCCTGGGACTCCTCGGACTTCTCATCTTCAGGCCCCAGCTCCTGGCCGTCGCTGGGAGAAACCTCTTTGGCACTCGCTACGTCCATGCGGCTGGGAGAGGCCAGGGCGGTGCTCAGCGCCTCGCAGCCCTGCAGGCCGCCGGCAGAGCCCCGCTCCGGGAAAGGGGGCCTGGCCAGGGCCGGGTGGGCGCCGGGGTGCCCGCTGGGGCTGGCCTGGGGGTGCAGAGGTCTCTGCCAGTCCGAGTAGCCCTGTGGGCAGCCGTAGTAGGGCGGTCGCTGGTAGTGGTGGTAGGAGGGTTGAGGCTGCGGCTGGTAAGGATACGGCATTCCCTGGGGGGGCCGATACCGCGGGAAGACGCCGGGGTGGGCGCTGCTTGGCTGGAAACCCCGCGGGGGAAAATGCTGGGGATGGGAGGCAGGAGGAGGTGGCTTCCCCCCCATCATGGGGCTGAACCCCTGCAGGCTTGGGTTGATGTGGTACCGCCCGGCTGAATTCGGGTATTCCAGGCTGGACATGTAGAGAGGATGAAACTGGCTGGGGGTGGCCCCCATGGAGGTGGCATCCACGCCAGGCAGGCCGGTGCCCTGTCCCATGCAAGGCACGGCTGCTTCGGGCAGAGCCTTTCCCCCACCGCAGAGGGGCTTCTCCAGCAGGCTGGCAGCCAGCCCCTTCCCCTCAGGGCCGGCTGCCGGCCCCTCGCTCGCCCCGTTCTGAGGCAGGGGACCCCCCCTTTCGGAGGTGGGCACCAGGTCCCTCACACAGCCCGGGTCGCCGGCGTAGCCGCTCTCTGCCGACCACGCGCCTTTGCCCTGCCCTGCCTTCAGGTCACCCTTCACACCACCGGGGCCATCGCCCTCCCCATCCGGGGGCAGGGCCCGCCTCGGGCACTCCATGGGCAGCGGGGGCTTGGGATGAGGTAGGAGTTTGGCGTAGGCCCCGTCGGGAATGCTGATGCACTGAGCCTTCTCGTCCATGCCTGCTGGTGTCTCCACTGAAAGAGAAGGAAGAAAGTCACGCACATGTCTAATTTCTGCTAATTCGGGTGACCTTTAATAGCTGCTGCTTTTAAAAGTGCCCTTTTAAAAACTGCTCATGAGGTTATCTCTCTCTCTGAAAGATGGCACAGGGGGACACTGCAGTTTGCAAGTCACAGCCCCCCTGGAGTAACATGGCACACGTGTTTGGTCTGACACAGAGGTGTGCAGAGGCTGCCTAAAGGAGAGGCAGAGTTGATGTCCACATGACAGCAACATCAGGTGTTGGTGTAGTGGCAGCTTGATTTCAGGCTGCCTTACCCCTTCTGGTCATAGAATTATAGAATAGTTTGGGTTGGAAGGGACCTTAAAGATCATGTAGTTCCAACCTCCCCTGCTATGGAAAGGGACACCTTCCACTAGGTCAGACTGTTCATCCAGCCTGGTTTTGAACACTTCAAAGGATGGGGCATCCACAGCTCCTCTGGGCAATGTGTCAGTGCCTCCCTACCCCCACAGTAAAGAATTTCTTCTTTACATTAAATTTAAGCCCACCCTCCACAAACCCTGTTTGCCCACAGCTTGGGCAGAAGCACCACCACACCCCTGAGATGCTGCAGAGCTGATCACAGCCATATTTTAACCAACTGTGGTTTGAAGATGTGACTACTCTGTCCTGCAATCACTCAATGTTCTCCCCTGTCTCTGTTCTATATCCAGCAAGCTAAATTATGATGATAACTTTTAAGCAATGCCACACAAGGAAAGAGTTTCCTCTTAGTGCAAAGGCACACAAGGGATTGATAAAAGATACAAGGGTTTTGATCTCTAGTTTACCAGCTAGAATTAATGAAAAAAATTTTTTTTGATCTCTGAATTTTTTTGATCTCTACTTTAGGTTTTAAGCTGGTTTTTTTTATTATCTGTAGTTTATCGGATAGAACACATGAAATTCAACCAGAAACAAACTGGTGAGGGCAAGCATGACATGCTGCCATCCCACCTGAACTGATACAGCTGCTCAGGGGCTTTTGAGCAGTCCTGGTGTGTGAAGATTTTAAGATGTTGAGAGCTCATAAGGCAGATGTGCATTTAAGAGGAGAAGCCATACTGACACACACTCAAAGGAGTATATTTGAGACATTTATTCACATAACATCTCCTCTCCTTACCTAACTCTCTGCAGATCCAATTTTTATATTAACTCCAGGTGAGCTCTAGAAGCATCACAGCCTATGCTTTGCATTTGCACCCTGTGGCAAACTGATAACTCGCAGGTAAAGCTGGGACAGAGGGGACCTCTGGCAGGCTACGGTGAAACAAAACAGTCCTAGAAAAATCTACGCAGTGGCCAGAGTAGAAAATATATTCCACTTTAGATGAAAAAAATAAAAATGTGTAAAAACCCTGCTCCCTCCCAAGCATTTAATCAAGATCTGAATTCTTATCTGACAGGTGGAGGTGACAGCTACCAGCGGGCACTGAGGGCGTTACCTTGGTTGCTGTCCATGTCCATGGTCTGGCCGGTTGCGTCCTGCGAGCTCCCGTTCCCCACGATGGGTTTTGGGGGCTGGCCGCCGGCGGAGGCGGCGTGAGCCAGCTGGGGAAAGGGCCCGGGGAGGTGCGGCGGGGGCGGCTGGCGAGGGTGGTAAGGCACGCCCGGCGGGCACACGCGGGAGGAGAGCTGCTGCATGGCGATCATCTCCGGGCTGTCCAGCATCGAGTCCCCGCCCTGGCACCCTCTTTGAACCTGAGGCGGTCCCCCAAACAGAGCGGCCGGCGGCTGCGGCATCCTCTGGCCGGCGGCTTTGCCGGGCGGTCGGATGTACCCTGAGGGAGGCACCCCGTGAGGTAGGAAATTGGATTGCTCGCTCCACTGGCTGGGAGGCAGCGGCGGCCTCATGGCCCGGGGATCCATCATATGACCCAGGACGCGGGGCTGGAGCGAGGGCCCCGGCCCCATGGGCGCCTTCTCCTCCGGCCCCACGGCAGCCTGGCCAGCGGGACCGTGGCTGCCGTTCCAGAGGGCCGGATGTGCGCGGTTCAGGTACTTGTAGGGCCGGTACATGTGTCCCGGGGGCACCTCCGAGCCCTCCGGCGGCTTCACGGGGGGCCCGTTGTGCCGTGGCGGGAGGAAGCCGGGCTGGAACTGGGCTGGCGGGTAGACGGCGTCGGGCGGGGGGCCGCCCACGCGGCCCAGCTGCAGGGAGCCCGGCCGGGGGCCCAGCCCGGCCATGTGGGCCGGGGCCGCGCACGCCTGCTTCTCCGGAGTGCCCAGCCGGTGCCCGCGGTGCTCGCTCAGTCCCACGGGCGGCTGCGGAGAGAGAGGGGGGTCTCAGTGAGAGCCGTCAGGCCTGCGGGGCCTGGGGTGCTGCAGCCCCCGGCGCGAGGGTCGTACCTGCATGGCAAAGTGCTGGTGCTGCTGGACCGGCTCTCCGGGATGGGGCTCGGGCACTCGCGGAGAGCCGTACAGCTTTGTGGGATCGGATCCACGCAGAGGACCAAACGTTCCTGGCACCGCCGGTCTCTGAGGGATGGGGAGGGGTGCAGGGGGGAGAAATAAAACAATTTGTGAAGCGCATCCAAGCAGCAGAAATACTGCAGGTGAGGGGAAGGCAAGGCTGGAGTAACCACCGGGATGAGGAGCTGGACTGTTTTGGAGGTACCATGGAAAACCTTTACACTCTCTCCCTACAAGGGGACACAGCCTTATCAAAGCCACTCTCTCACGCCCCAGCCACTCACCCCTGCGCTTAAGGCTGCAATACACTCACTTGCCACCCAAATACTGGGGAGTAAGCGAGAAGACTGGAGGGGGCAGTGGTTACAAGAATATGGAAGCAGGAAGACAACAGGGAACCTTGTCTAAGTTCCTAAACTTCAAAACAGCCTTCAGCTCTTCTACCGCCTCGCACTACCTGCAGCACAAGAATCATTCTAAAAATTTTGTTTGATCTCTAGCTAAAAGGGCAAGGGACAGCCTAGATCTCAGGGGAACAGCAGATAGATCACACCACAAGCCATCACTGGCTAAAATGGAAAAGGCAGTGAAGGATGGGTGAGGAACAGCTCAGAAGGGAGGCAGAACAGGTGGCATTCAGAGAAGAAACATTGGGCTAAAGATAGGTCACTGCTGCAGTCCAGGGTGGCCTTTGTTTGATTTAGTTTACTGCTTTTATAAATACTCAAGGCACGAAATGCAGTAGTACACAGATGGCACGAAGTTACCAGGCATCTGTAAACAATTGAGACAAAAGAAGACCAGCTTGTTCAGCTTCATAAACTGGGGAGTAAAGGAAGAAATATGAAAGCTTTCCATGCACACTGGGGTAACTCTCCAAGGAGAGACAAGAACTGGCGGAACCAGTTTGTGCAAGCCTACACTGGGACATGCCAGCCATGGGAAACATTAGGAGATTGCTCCCACCTAGTGTGGCAAAGACTTAAATTGTACCAGTTTAAATCTAAGGGCTGAAAAGTTTCACTTGGAGGGACCATAGCTCTGACCCTTTATCTCTGGGAAAAGGTTCCCGACAAGCACTAAGGATTTAATGGTAGAAAGTTTCATTCCCCTCTCCCTCCTTCCCTCGGCCTGATGGGCAAAGGACAGCAGGAACTGCTCCTTACCATCTGTCCAGGATGAGGCACAGGGCTGGGCATGCCGCCGTACTGCAGGGAGCGGGGGAAGCCTCGCCCATTGGAAGGGCCCACTTCTCGAGTGGTCTGCATTGAGTTGCCACTTGGGTCATCTACCGAGGACGACGAGAAGGAGGAGGAAGAGGAAGAGGAGGAAGAAGCAGGAGCCCTGGAAGCTCGATATGGTGGAGGTTTTCCTCCATTTTCCAGGCGTTGCTGTCTCTTGCCAGGCCCGTCTGGGTCTCGTGACCGAGTCCAGACACTGCCTGTGCCGGAGCGGCCGTTCCGCCGGTTCCTCTTCTCTCGCCTCCCGTCCTCTCTGATCCAAAACTCCTCATCCGTGTCTCCATCTTCCCCAGGGAAGTGCTTCATCATTGCTCGGTGGAAACACCTCTCCAAGTTGTAAGCCATCTTTGTATACTCTGCAGTCAAAAACCCCCAAGAACGTCAGAGCCTCATAGAGAGAAACAATTATGCAACATCAGATAAATCACCTCCCCTCTGCCAAGTTTCTCTGAGGAAGAATTTGTTTCTAACTAGTTGGCTTTGGCTCCTAAACTCCATAAGCAACACAGCATCAGCTCTGTTCAGAAAGCCCACCAGAGGACAGGCACACAGCCATGACAAAGTACCACTGGTGGCAGGGCCTGCAGAGTCAGCATTAGCTCCGTGCTCCAGCCCAGTGCCAAGAATTACATTAGGAGGAGCAGCACCTCTGCTCGCAGAGATGTGTGACCTGCACAGTTAGCCAGCAAGAGTGCTGAGAGAAGAAATGTGAACTTCCAGCAATGCTATTTGATTACATTCAGAGGCTTTTCTTGGACTCGTTCAAATCTCTGCTGTGGGCCACAAGACAGAGGAAAATCAGCAAACACATTTATCCCTGTAGTTTCCAAAGCACTTGCTGAGCCTGACACGAAAGCTGTTGCCAACACCAGTGTCCCCACTGCATCATTTGCACTGGACAGTTCTGCTGAGATGAGCTTTTACTTTTTGTTGAGTGGATAAGAAGGAAAAGACATGTGAGAGGTGTTGGTGACAAGGCCTTGGAGCAAGTGACTTTCCAGTTGTTTCCACTAAACTAACCCTGAAGTTCCTTGGGGGAACAGAGCTCTCCCAGTGGCAGTGCAGGTATCCTTCTTGCAGCCAACAGCAACAAGCTGATTTGTTCTTAATGTTGTTTTCCCTTTCTCATCAGGTGCTGCTGGTGAGACAGTCTACAGTGATGACCCACCATATGGGAACTGGTTTCTTATCTAAGCAACACATAGAATTTTAATTGGTATGGCAATTAAACCCAGGATTTCCCATTTGCTCACTCATATTCTTCCTTCAATAGCCAAGGAACCTAAAAACTGCATTTTCCATCCAAAGGACAGGCCTCGCTCACTCCTCACTTTGCTGTGGTACTCAACGAACACTGGGAGTCAACCAGACTCCAATGCTTTTCAAAGTCTGTATTAGTTACTGTGAGAAAAAGGGGCACACATGAGCACATGAAGGAATGAGCTCAGAAAGAAACACTCTCCTCTCTTTGTAGGTTCTGCCTTCACCATCTACCAACATGGCAGCCCTTAGTATGCCATGCCCCACTTCAGCATGACCAAACTGTGCTGAAAGCCTCACTAAAATGCAGGTCTCAGTAGCTACTACCCTACTCCCAAAAATATTCTGAAAGAGAAGAAGCACAAATCAAGTACTGGTGAGGAAGAAGAGGGCACTGCTTGCTTTGGCTGAGCACTGCAAATAGACAAATTTAGCATCTTACTGCTCTTACCACTGCCTTCCCCGTTGTACTTAAGACAGTTCCTGAACATGGTCTTCATGTCACCCACAAATTCTTCCTTGGTGCAGTACTGACCTCCATTCAACTTCTTCTCCATGCTAGAGATATCCATGGGGGCCTGAAACACAACCAAACTTCCCTTCAGTTTCAGCAAGCATAGTGGGGCTTACAAAGCTGCACTCAGAGAGGGCACGGGCAGCAGAGGATGCTCTCCAGAGAGGCAGCCATCCATCTTTGCTTTTCTTCACTTGTAAGGCTAGAAGGGACTGCCAGAATCATGGAGTTTGACTGTGAGAGTAATACAGCCCACAAAACTTCCAAACACTTCCAAAAAACCACGTGCCAGTCAACAAAGGGTGTCAGTCAAGATGGCTGGGCCACTTTCCGTACCTTAATGATCTGGTAGTAGTTGGGAGCATACGATTCATCAACGGGTTCCAAGAAGGGCCAAGAGTCCTTGTGAGCCTTCACCACATCTAGAACTGGCAGTAGCAAGAGAAAGGTGAATGGTTACACACACACACACACAGAGAAGTATTTCACTTTGAGGAAGTCGTGCAAAGGGGGAAAGCTGGGGTGGGACTAACCTTTGTACATGGCTGTGAACTCGTCGTCCAGTTCAAAGCTGTAATGGGAAGCACCACAGTGATTATGCAGACTGAGGACAGAGAAGACATGCTCTGTACTTCATCTTCTCTTCCACCCATGCAGTGCCATAATGCTGGCAAACAGGCCTCATCACAAACACTCCTCTCGTATGGACCAAACCCAGATGTTTCTCAGCTTATTCCTCTCTCTGTTCTCCAGCCTCACTTCTCCCTCTGCATTCCTGTGAATGATCACACTCCTCTCCTTGCCATACTCACTGCTTCAACACACTGGTGTGCTGCAATGCCCCATTGTATACTCACATATCCTTGGTCCTTCGCTCTTCCCTGGTAGGGGAACTGGGATCCAAGTGGGAAAGCTCAGGGGGGAGCTCCTTCCCCTGTGCCAGCAGCCAGGCCCTCTCTTCACGAAGTTTCCTTCTCCTGGCCCGTTCTGCAGTGGGAAGAGAGAAAAAAAACATTCAGCCTTCCTTGCCCACATCTTGCAGGGAAACAGAAGGTGCTCCTGCAGCTTTCAAGAACTCCAGTGAGATGGGCTTGTTCTTTCAGCAAAAGCAGCCACAGCACAGGAGCAGGTGAGGTGAGCACACGGTGCACCATCAACACACCTCATCATCCTCCCCTGGTTACAATCACCGATTTTGAAGCACCACTGTGACACAGATGCTCCCTTAGGCAGCTTCCAGAAGTGGTGTGCTACAAAGAGGAAAGCTCAACACCCAGCCCTAGGCACAGCTCAGCACTATGGAAAGAGCTGGCTTGTTATCTTCCTTCAGGGGCTTCACCTCAGGCAGGTGAACTTTGAGGCAGCTGGCTTAGCACGGAATGGGATGAAGAGCAGTGCTGAGGGAAGTTCTACCAGCTGAGTGGCAATGAGTAAGTGGGGTCATTATTACCCTCCACGGCTGGCTTTGGGAAGGTTGCTCAGGCAGGTCTTCACGGCCAGCAGCCAGAGCAAGCAAGCTGCCACACACGAGGGCCACTGGGACAGCTTTTGTTTAAAGAGGTGAGACACAGGAAGAAGCAATGCTGGTAATATAACCTGTGGTTTGCAACCAGACAGCTGGCTAGCAGATTGCTTCATAATAGAAAGTTTATGGGCTCTCATGAACCTCATTTCCTTTTTCTTATAGGAAATCTGAATTCAGTTGACTTGCAAAACACCTGCGGTTGGACCAACCTTCTGCAGGAGCAGAATTCTGTGAAAGTAATGTTCAGGGAGAGATGTCACAGGAACAGGCCCCATCAGGGAACACCCAGAGTGAAAGAAAGATGAGGGAGACTTGGCCTCTAGCAGAGGCTCTGCCTTTGGAAAATGCCAACTACTTAAGAAGTACCAGCTCTGGTGGAAAAATATTTATTTACTGTCCTACTCTGCTGGTCAAAAACAAATCTGGGATGGGACTTGAGAGCACAAGAAAAGTAGGAATAGCTACAAGGTGTTTGTAGGGATATCCATGGCCAGATATGTCAAAGCCTGTTAAAAGAAAGCCCAAATTTCCTGTTAAAAGACTGAGGTTAGCACTGGACTTGCACCTAAGTTGTCCTACAAAGTCTAACAGCATCTATTATAACATTGCATGACCAGAAGCCCAACACCCAATTGCAGGTAATAGAGAATATCTGAGTCTGTCCAAGCACTGTTCAGAATTCATGCTTCTTTCATAAAATGAGCAATCCTTAGATGGCACTGCAATGGATGCCTCAGTGAGAAAGCTGAGGAGAACATGACATGATTATTTGGGCAGCAAATGGAAAATCTCATGACAACAGCAGCCAAGAGGTAAAGAATGTGTAGATTTTAGAAATCCACCAACATCTGCCAAGGATCTGACCCAGTAAACTGACAGGAATCAAGGAGAGCTACCCTGGTACTGGATCTCAGTTAGGATTAATAGCAGGAGCCTCTACCACAGCTAGTGATTAACATAGTGTGTTCAAGATCACTGGCAGAGCTCATTCTCCTATTGTTGACCTGGGTCAAGTCCTACCCAGCAGCTTTCAAAATCTAAATAATGCCCTAAAAAGTACCTCAACCTTCTAGAATATATACGTGAGAGATTATGTTGAAGCAGCATCTGGAAAGAGAACTGGGAAACTCTAAGCTGTTGTTGTGGTAGAAATCTAGAAAGCTGCCTTAACTTATAAATTCAGGAGAGTACAGATGGGCCCAGCAGGAAACTTGCTACCTGGGGGGTGTGTTGGAGTTGGGGGAAGTGTAATCTCAGGCTGGAAACCGGAATGCGATGTAAAAACAGGAATACCATCCAACACTGAGAAGAAGGTGAAATTCATAAGAGAGCAGATATTTTACTCTGTATTTCACATTCCCCCTCTACAGAAGGCCACATAAAATTAACATTATATTCCAAACAGACTGAAAATTAGAAGAAAATTTTTATCCTAAAAT
This sequence comes from Monarcha castaneiventris obscurior, assembly GCA_026261815.1. Classification (NCBI taxonomy): domain Eukaryota; kingdom Metazoa; phylum Chordata; class Aves; order Passeriformes; family Monarchidae; genus Monarcha; species Monarcha castaneiventris. The sequence continues at coordinate 16,288,418 of JAMPIT010000884.1, forward strand.
TTCTGCTGATGGATGTCCAGTTTTAACAGGTCTGAACCAAGTAAAACAAATTACATCATTTTCAAATCACTTCCTCTCCATCATAAGAACTGTCATGACAGCAAATGCTAGTGGTGGGTGTGCTTGGCACTAAGAAAAGATCATTAAGAAGCCAGTTTTACCTGGACAGCTGCTGGTTCTAGGGATAAAAAATACTGCAGTGATTTAACGGAACAAGTCAACACAACCTTTGCAAGCAGCTTTTGCACCAGCTTAAAAGGAGACTTCTCCTGACTAAGCCTAAATGGACCAGGGAAGAGTTTAAGTTAAACTGAAAGAAACTGCACAAAACAAAGTAAGAGCATCTCTGCCAATAAAAGCATGAATGTATGCTAACTTGGCTTAAAAGAGGCTACTGCTCAACCCCATGCCAGTTTCTTTGAGTGGCTCTGGTGCCTTTGAATCAGATGATGTAATGATTGCATTTACCCAGAAAAGGAAGTGGCTTATACCAAAACAAAACCATTTTACAGGAACATTTATCTTTGCAGCTCTTGTGGAACTTCAAGACTAATTTTGTCTATAGAGATGAAGCATTAAACCACAGAGAATATGCAATTTGCCAAGGGAAACAGATATCTGTGGCAGATATAGAAGCTGGATGAGTCTCAATTCAAAGCCCCTGATTAGCTAAGGCTAGCAACCAGGAACACATGAAGGCCAAGGAAGTAATTGGATTTTTTAAAGGTTAGGAAGGTAAGCAGGTAAAAGAAGCTATTCTTAGATAACATCTGGCCTCCTACCAAACATCTGGTAGCAAACTGTTTCATTTTGGAAAGTTTACAAGGTTTGCATGAACTTAATCTTTTTTTCCTTTTCTGATTCTTTATCCACTTTGGGACTCATGATGCTGATACTGCCAGACATTGCCACAGTTTTCTGAGAATGTTCAGCCTTTCCCATGAACTACAACAGCCCAGCCAGTCACTGTGGCTAAAGCAGCAGCTAAGGGAAACCCCCATAACGGAGGCCAACAGAGAGAAATAAGGTGGTCAGGAATTGCTTTGACCCCACACCTACATGTACTGGCTGACTGCCTGCTGTCTGTGCCTTGATCTGACATTAAACACAACATGGCTGTTTGGTGCAGAACAGCTTAAATCAGCATTTAATTCATAACCACAAACATTTTAGACCAACACCTGAAATTACCACCTCTGGTGCTTTGTGTAGCCTGGTCCCTTCAGCTTAAGTTCTCCAATTGATAAGGCCAGTAGCAATATAAAATACTACTCTTGCTACTCCCATGTTATCCCACTCCCTTTCTCCTCAAAGGGAATTCTTTCATCATGCAGTGGGCCAAAAGAACCAAATGCTATTCAGTGAGAGCAAAGCCAGCTAATCCTGCGCAAAGGGAAATCATGAGGAGGCAAGTGGGGAGACAGAACCAAGAAACAGCATGAATAGCAGGAGCAAAAAACAGACAGCTGGGGCAAGGAGCAAAATGAGCACGATTTGAAGAAGATGACACAGTCGAAAGGTGCCCAAGAGAACAGCCACCAACACTGAGAGGACAGATGAAGGAAAAGAAGCTACAGTCAAACCAATTTAACAGAGGTAAGTGCAAGAAAAGATTCTCATTAGCAAGCCTGGAAGGGGAGGAATGCAAACGGAAGAGTTTAATTCAAGATCTCAGTTTTGGTTTAGAAAGCTTCCACTTCTGCTCCACACTGGCTGCACGTTACCTTCCACTGCTTTGACTTTCTCCTCCATCTCCCTCTTCCTCTCCTCCTTCAGGAGCTGTTCCTGCTCCCTCTTCTGTACTGCTATGAGGATCTGGCGCTCCTCCTCTTCCTCTCTGCGCCTCTGCTTCTCCATTGAGCTCAGCACATTCGGGTTTACCTGCAACAGAATGGTGCACCAAAAACTGTAATGCACTGCCTTATTGAAACCTGAGCAGAGGCAGGTTTACTTTGAGGAAGTATTAAAGCACACCTACAATAAATGACTGGGAGGAAAAAAAAAAGGGGGAAAAAAAAAGGATTTGTGTGAATGATTTCCTAGATGAAAAGCAACATGGAAAGGGAGGTTATTTGTCAAGCAATGAAATCCTACAGATACAAGGACAATGGAAGGAGAAGCGATAGGTTAGACAAGCTGCCATTCTGTCAGGGGTGCACTGTGTGCATTTCTCTCCCCTTCTGGGCAAAGGATTCAGGCTGTTGACACCCTTACACAACACCTCTACCTCTTCCAGCTAGCAGAGCTCTGAGTGCAAGTGTGAGAAGAAAGGACTACTTTGCCAAACCTGTCTCTGCTGTAAAACACAGAATACTTCAAGCAGGAAAGCGTCTGGTACAGCGTTGCAGCAAGGTATCATTAGGAATGTTTTTCTTTCCCATTCAAAATTTCTGTGCACTAATCTCCCCTGAACTGGCTCTTGTTTGTTTGGACAGTTTTCCTGCTGGGTCCCAAAACCAGTTTTCTCATTCAAGGACACCTGGCTCTTTATTGCCCCACTTTCTCACCTCCCCACTGCCAGCAGGCTGCAAGGCAGTGTTTGATCCTACTTAAGACTGCAAGCTTCCCAGACCAGGGACTGCCTGCTCCTATTTCTCCAATAAAGTATGAGGTATGTATATGGAAGTGTGGAATTATCTTTATTACCTTAATTTAATTATAAGACAAAGGTATCAGTCATTCACCAGCCACTCCTACCCCTGTGACCAAGATATGTGTGCCTTATCAGCAGGGAATATCAACCAGAAAAGAACAATGTACATACAGTTTGCTCCAACTTCATTTTCAGGGAATAACCAGCAACCACCACTTAGGCAGAAGGAATTTCCTGAGGATTAGCAATCAGCCGGGGTCCGTTGGCTGCTGCTCAGACCATCAACTTCTCCAGGCCCACTATTAATCCCCAGGAAAAAAAATCAAATTCTGGCACCAGAATTTTGTCCTTGTTTCATCGCCCAGGAATGGAACCTGGGGGTGTTTTGATGAACGCCTAGAAATGTTGTCTTGTTTCATTGTACATTCATTCCCCCTCTGCCTCCCCTTCCCCTACACAGCCCTGTGCTGCCCTACAAACTCCCACTCCAGTTCTCTGTAGACGAGCACCATGCATCATCTCCCTGTCTCCAGAGGCAACGATACATTTAGAGAATTATGCTTCAACCACCAACAGTCACAGACAAGTATCCAAGAGAGGGTGATGGGACTCTGGACAAAATTAGGACCATATCCTGCATTTAGGGACAGATCAGGCAACAAAAACCACCTATTCTGTGCTGATCCTTTAAGGTGAAATCTAGAGCTTCATCTCACCATGAGGAAACTCTGCCTATCTTCTTTTCCATTTCATATCTTTGTCAAAATGTTATCACTTTGTTCTTCTATCTCTTTCCTAGGGAAATCGTTCTGTGAGTTCAGATGCCCTGAGATTAGCCCACTTCTCCTCACAATCAGTCTGAAGTTTGTTTCTCAATCCCTCATTCCATCCAATTATTCCTAGCTACACTCTTCTGGGTGAACATAAATTCTCCTCTTCTTCAGTCACATTCCAGTCTTTACCTTATGGAGTTCCTCAGACACTTAGACAACACTCACACCTTTCTGCAGTTACAATAAATGTTTTCTTATAAAGCAATCCTCTCAGCACCCTGGAATGATTATTCCCGTTGTCTCTCAGACCTTTCCTCCCTGATCAAAATCCAAACACCAGGATGCCTGGGATTGTACTATGACAAATACAAGAGGTCAAGAACCTAGAGAACTGGGTTCTACATTTCCACACTTGATTCTTTTTATATCCCTTTCTCAAAAGCTCTACCATCTGATTTGCTACTCATGAGCTGCAAACAACTTCCTTTCAGAACTGATCCTGACCACTTTCAAATAGTTTTACTCTAACCTTCTTGATAAATCTTTAAATTGCAATAGGAACCAAAAGAGTCAGGTTCTGCAGTACAAGAAAGAGGTGAGCAGGAACCAGCCACCAAACTTGGTATGCCAAGGTGTTTTAATGAGGATGTGACCATCAGCCTTTACATTCTCCAACCAGATGTAAGCCAGCCTGCCAAAACATGTTGATTTCTTTTGATTGTTGGTACACAGGTGAGACCTTCATTTTCCCTGGATTAATACAACTTCCACCATTCATCTCCTGTGGAAACAGGAACACAATATCCAAGCTGCAGTGCTCACACCAGGACCTCTCCAAGCCTGCAGGGCACGTTCAGCACCCTGTGCTTTAATGGCACGACACAGGATCCGCAGCATGCTCCACATCAACCCCCCACAAATATGGCATCAACAAAGCAAGGTGATACTTTTAAATGAAGGAGTGGGTGTCACCCTACCAGGTCTAGAAAGCAGAGAAAAGGGAAAAGCAGAAACCACAAACTCAGCACAGTGAGCCCCAAGGACTGCAGTAGACACCCACAACTGCACTTGCTCCCTGCAGCACTTGCAGGGCAGCACAGGCTCTTTGAGACACTCCACAGACAGAAACAACCTGATTTTCAGAGGGACCCTCTGCCCATTGTCCCACCTAAGTCCACTGGGAATGAGTGTGCTCAATTCAGGGTTAAAAAAACAAGCAAACATGAACCAGTAAACTCCTACTAGATTTGTGGAAGCAGACGCTCATTGGAACGATAAAAGCAAGAACCAAACACAAGTTAAACTTCCTTCCTGACCACGGAGGTGGCAGAAGGACGTTTCTCCAGCTTCCTCCCCACTCGGAGGATAAAAACCACTGTGACCAAGGCATCACTGCCTCCTTCCCTCCGGCAGAGAGCACTCCAGGACACGACATCACCGCCATCCCCTGGCCTTGGGACTCTGAAAGGGCCAAACTTCTGCCTTTAGCTTTGCTCTCCAGAGCAGTGGGTATCAGACTTCAGGGGCAGAAGGCCAGAAGGCGCGGGTGCCCCGGGTGCCCCGAGTGCCCTGGCCCCTCATCGGCCAAACCCTCCCTGCTCAGGTTTCCGCGGCGCTCTCCTAATGAGGGTGCTGCTCAGGCGGCTCTTAATGAGGAGCTAATCTGAACCACCTGTTGAGAAATCCCCCGCAGGATCAGGAGCCCATGGAGCAGTTACATCTCCAACTCCAGCAGCAGCCAGGAGAAAGGGGTCACCTGCAGCGGGCTGAGGTTTTCTCCCCCAGGCTCGCCTGCTGCCCACCGTCGCCTGACACACCGGCAGCTTCCCTGGCTCCCCCACGGCAGGGATGAGTGCCACGTCCTGCTGGGGAGCAGTGGGAGCGTTCCCTGGCGCTGGCTGGCTCCCCGTGTCCCGGTGCAGCGGGTGCCAGGAGGGCCCCTGCTTGCTGGAAGCGTTTCACTGGCCCACAGGCGGCAATTAACAGCCCTCTGCCGCCGCAGACCTGGAGCACCTGCGGTACTGATTAGCATCATTCAGGCTCCATGTGTTTCCCACTCCCCTCCTCCTCTGGGATTTCTGCTGCCTGTGAACAAACACGTGTCCCTGTGCTTCCTGCACGGTGGGCTTTGCAGAGAGCAATTCTGGCCCCAAACTGACCATGGCTGGGGTCTCATTTTCCTCTCGGCAGGCTTTTATCTGCAGCACGATGAGAGGTTCTTCCTTCCTTTCATTTATCTGTCCTAAGTAATTACACATATTGCAGGGGGAACTGTACCTTCTCCTTTGTTTTGGGGAACCCCTGACTCTGGCTCACGTGGCATATATTCCCTGCAGCTTAATTTCCCAGGGTTTGACAAAACACCAGGTAACTGCGTTTCCATTGCATCTACAGTGAGAGATTATGCCACAACCTGATAGAATCGAGACAATTTTTTCCTCTGAAGCTAATCCTGTGTTGCCTGGCCGATTGCTTCGGGTAGCAGTTGCCAGTTCAAAGACCCCCCATCTCCACGGCCCCGTGTCCCCGGCTGTGCCGGCGTGACTGTTAGGGGCTGTGTGGTGAACTGGATCGGAAAACTGATCTACGTTAAAAATAACCCCGACCAAAGAAAAAGGTTATATTTAACTCCAGTCATTTCCCTGGGTCTGGTTCACTGCACAGACCCGCAAGCAGCAGCAGTGCTGTTACACTGATGGGGTGGAGAGGAGATGAGGGTGAGGAGGCACGGAAAGCACCATTTGAGCCCACAAGGCTGCAGTTTGATAAGCATTTCTTTAAGCAGCCTAAATTGCGACTTCCATTTCCAGCTGACCCCCTCCGAGCTCAGCTCCATACTGCATCAGTCATTCTCTCCCTCGGCGCTATCTGCACCCTCATGTGTTTGCAGCCTCACGTTTTCCCCTTGGCTGAATTTCTGTCATTTCCCTTTGTAAGCCGGTTCTTCTAGCCCTCTCATCCTTCTTCAACTTTTCTTTGAACTGCCTCAAATGTGCCAGCACTTTCATTGAAGTGGAATTCCCCAGACTGAGCGCAGATTTCCATATGCAGCTGCAGCGGGCTCTGCGGCGAGGCCGGCTACCTCTGCGATCCAGAGGGCAGCACCTCCCTGCTCGCCATAGAAACCCCGGGTGTCAGCCTGCCTTTGACGGGCATTACCACCCATCTCTCTTTCAGCACAAGCACTTTCAAGCGACTCCTTCCCACTGAATAGCGATGCTGCGGTTTATTTTTTCCCCCAGGAGGCATCTGCTCTCGCCTCCCTCCGTCGTCCTCCCCCTCGCACCCCCCCTCACCTCCTGCTTGATTGGTTTGATGGGCTGATGGTCAGACATCCACCTGGGAGAAAACTCTGTCCGCTGCAGACGCTTCTCCTGAAACGGGGTTGAGAATTGAGGGAAGGAAAAAGAGAGTGGAGGAAATTAGGGCACATCGGTGACACTGGCAGGAGAAACTCTGAGGGCTAGAAGCGACCATGAAATCCCTATTAGCTTTACAAGGGTAGCAAACAAGCAAACTGAACTCAATCCAAGAACATCACGCTGACTGCAGAGCCTGTTTTACAAAGCCATCTAGCCGAAGGATCCCTTTCCAGATCTGTCCCACCTGAAAACATTCAGCTGACGGACAACACCCTTCAGAGTTTTGGGGCACTGACAGACCAGCTCAAAGCAGACTTTGCTAGGACAGCTAAGCAGCCAGAGCCAGCAGAGAAACAGCAGTAAAAGTGGAATCACGGGCACTTTGCATAGAAAAGCCAGGCTGTAAATCGCAGCAGTTCAAAAGCGCAGAGATCCCCTGCCAGAAGGAAAGGGACACAGAACGTGGCTGAAGACAGCAACCCCTTCAGCCATCCTACCTACGCTGCCGTGCCATCACGAGCCGGATCCTCGAGCACCGACTGCAGCCCTGCCACAGCACGGGGGAGAGCCTTCCCCCCATCCACAAGCTCCACAGCCCCCACGTCCGTGACGCTTGCAGGCTGTGGGTGGAGGGAGCAGAACGGGGTGATGGGCTGCTTGGATTTAGCTCTCCTTCACTCAGCAAGCGGCCACGCTCTTGGAAGCGGTCAGAGAGAGGTAAACAGGATGTCATGTCTCCTCACCTTCTGTGCAATCATGTTGCAGATCTCCGGCAGGAAGTCTTCACTCAAGAGTTTGTAGAGCTGCCTCTCTCTAAGGGAAGTCCTCTCTCTGAAGCTCTCTGTGACCTGCCTCCACTCCTCTTCCGTCTGGCACAGCAACCACCATGTCCCACGGCCAGGCCCTTGGGACCCTTCAAAAACATGAAAGGATGTCATCTCCACAGCAGTTATGACTAACAGCTCTTCTCGATCCCTTCCCTTCTCTCCGCAGGGCTCAGGAAAAGCAAAAGACACTGGCAGTGGCCACTGTTATGGAAAACATTCCCTTTGCCATAGACCCAAAGCTCTCTTCATGCACCAGGAGCATTGCCACCTCTCCTAGTGACAACTGAGAGTGATGCCAAGACACAGAGGAAGCACACAGGTGAAGAAATAATGGTGGCACATGGCAACACACAGGTAGTGTGACATCCCTGTAGCAAGCCCACATTCCAGTTACGGCAGACTGGAGAAAAGAATTTAATTTGTTTCTTGTAATGGAGGCTGTCAGCCAGAGCAGGACATAGGGAAATGCAAATGTCTGATTTAGTCTGGCAGCAGAATAAAGCCATCAAGAAATAATGTGATGTGAAATAAGCTGCTTTTTTTTTTTTAAAAGCACTGCAAACCATTTCTACAGTGAAAAAAATCCTCCTGTTCCCCGCAAATGAAACATTTTGTTTGCAGGCACTTGAAAGAGCAGAAGAGGAAGCGAAGGACAGGGTTCATCGGGCTGCCAGATGGGGGGGAAGTTCCAAAAGTTCACATCCCATCCCTGCTCGATCCAGAGTGGGATTGAAGCAGATCACCCACCACTCTGAAGCATGTCCCAACCACCAAGACACTTTGAGAGCTGTTCCACCTTGTGCAAAACATTTGAATATTAATTGCAAAGGAAGGGCTCTCTTGCATTGTGGTTGGAACACCCACCTGGAGAGGGGGAATGTGGTTCCTGCTCCACAAATGCTTACATAGAGCAGGGAAGCCTCATGGGTTGCAACTTGTATGCTTTTGCCCCAGGATGCTCTCTAGGCAAAAAAGGTTGTGGGCTTTTTCTTTTTTTTTTTTCTTTTTTTTTTTTTTGGAGTGGGGAAAGTTTTGGATCAAACACCTTCAGGCTGAGGGGTTTCTCAGCTCCCTCTGGACTTTTCTATGGCTAACTACTGGCTCCTGGAAAGAAAGCAATGGTCATCAGCACCACCAGCAGATGTCATGCACCTTCTGACCACATTTTCAAGCAAACTAACAATGAAAAATACAGAGAAGTGAAAAACCTGATCCTGACTCTGGGCCCTTTGTGGATCCAACATGCAAGCTGTCAGGCTGTCCTAGAAAGACTGGAAAGCTGCAGGCTCCCTCCAGCCCCTGCCCTCTCTCAGGTGCCTGGGTGCAGCGGCAGTGGCACAGAGGGTGCTAGCCCCAGGTCACAGGCCAGCCTGGAGCTCAGCCTGCCCTCAAGTGACTGCCCTGGGGACTGGTAATTGGGACAGCAAAGGTCCAGCCATGTGCTGGTTCTGCTGCTCTGGCTACACAAAGCCATCCCTTGCCCACCTGCAGCAGGGAGCTCACCTGCATCCCGCCCCCACAGCCTGTACCCTTGTTTCTCACTCCCTTGCCAGCTGCCTAGGGACGACTCGTTTCAATAGCGAACAGGACTTAGGCACTGCTTTGTGCCAGCACGAGATTACTCTGCAGCTGAAGTGACACGATTTGCTGGAAGACAATGATCTGATAAAAGCCCCAGCATCGCTCCGGCTCTGCCGCCCAGCTCCGGAGCAGCCGGAGTAGCCGCCAGGAAATCTGAAGACAAAGGGCAAAGGGAAGGAGGCATGGGAAAGACAATGCCACCCTTGCCTTTTATTGTGAGGCAACAGGCAGGCTGAGTCCCTGGGTTTTGTGGGAGCCAGTGGACACACATGTATGACAAATGAGTCCCAGCTCCCTTGAACTCACTTTCACGTCATGTTGCTAACTCGCTTTTTGCCTCCTTAACCCTTAGGTGGGATCCCCAAGACATCATTTACCACTCTCAGCCACCCACTGGCCATGAGGATGGAAAAGTGAGGAGGATCAAAAAGGTTCTTCCTTCCCTATCTTGGGCATCACTGACTCCACTCTCCCCCCTACCTGAAAAAACACACCTTCTAACAAGAGGGTGTGGTATTTTTACCTCAACCCTGGAAGACTGAGGACCTTTCACTGCCTGCTTTTTTAGGTGAGCCCTCACATTCTAGTGTATCCCAGTAGGTTAGGTTTGTTCATCCCAAACTCAGCCATGATAAAACAGGAAGCCTGCAGGTGCCCAGGCTCCCAGCTGCCAGGCAGTCTGTAACACAAACCCCTCCTTCCAAATTTGGCCCCAACCACCATCAGAAAGACCCTCTTTTTCCTGAGAAAAGATGGGTTGTCTGTCAGGCATCTCTCTGGGTTTTGATAATTTAAGAGCCTTATTAGCTGGTGGTATCAACCCTGATACTGCAAAATCTCTTTACCATTTCTTATTTGAGTCTCGTGGATAAGCAAGTTTTCTTCTGCCTTCTCCCTATCAAAAAAGAAAGAGAAGGAGTAATATAATAAGTATATTACTTCACATCACCAAAATGCAGCTGTTTCTGAGGAGAAGAACAGGGAACACTGCAATTACTCAATGCAGAGCAAAGCCACGAAAAGAACACTGCAGAACACACGTTTGATATACATATTCACATACACATTTATCATAGCTTCATAAAGTTTTTATAAGTGAAGGATGCAGGCTGAAGTTTGGCAAGTACAGTATTTCAGTTCTTATGGGAAGCATCCCAAAATCTATATGGACTCAAGTGGCCAGGATTTCTGGCTTCAAGCCACACAATGAAGGTATTCTTCATCAGGAGCAAATTCCCTAGCACTCCACGGCAGAACTGCATTTGAAGTGAGGTGGTTGGAAGACTGATGCCCACTGTTTCACCAAACCTCCAGCTCAGTCAGAATTTGTTTTGGAGGGTGATCAAAGCATCCACCAAGTCTGAGCTTGCTTCACTTCTGAGCTGCATTGAAATTATGGCTGCGTGGTATATACATACTTATTGGGGGAACCCCAGAACTACATTATACTTCCCTCTGGGAATGTATGTATTTTACGTCTGTAGCAGGAAGAACCCTTCCATACCTCAGCAAATTTTCCTCCAGTAGTTTTTTCCGCTTTGGAGGTCGCCCTCGTCTCTTGCCTGTTTTCCCAGGAACATTTGGGGTGTTTGTCTGCCCCCCATATCCCCTGAAAAATGGCAAAACCACCATGAAATATCTGCCGAGCAAGGGAACCGAGGCTGGCAGGATGGGAGAAGGGCACGGAAATCGGAACAGCTGCTAGGAACCCAACCAAAGGAGGGATTAAATCAGAGCAGCAACGGGACGGGGAGGGGAGAGGAGGGATCCCCGCTGGCTGGGAGCCGGATCCGGGAGCCGCCGGCACGGCCCGGAGCGGTGCGGGGCAGACAGGCAGGAATGCGGTGGGGCAGGCAGCATCGCTCCCACAGCAGGCTCTCCCGGTGCCACAAAGGCTGCGACACAAAGCGCGGCGCGGGGCAGCTCCCAGTCTGCTTGGCAACTCCGGTCCCGCCCGCGCTGCCCCTCTCCAGGCCCCCCTGCCCGCTCCCCCCGGCACAACAGCAGTCAGGCGGAGCCCCCTCCAGCCGGGCTGCCCGGGCCGTGCCCCCCTCGCCCCTGCACCCAGACGCGGGGAGGGGGACGTGTTACCTGTCTGGAGCCAGCTCTCCGTTGGGTTTGCCCTGCACCGGGTCCTCCTTGTACATCCTGGTGCCGTAGAAGTACCAGTACAGGGCACCGCTGCTGTCCTCGCCCAGCGGCTCCACGCGGAGGCTGTCGGCGTCCAAGCCCTGCGCCCACCGGGAGCCCCCCGCCAGACGGTGACAAGTTGAAAAGCGGCCACATTGTCACACAAAACAGGATGACACCCCTCCGCAAACACCTCCCTCCCTCCCTCCTTCCCCTCCCACCATGCCACAGCAGTACAGCTGCTCCTCCCGGCCGAGCTGGGAAAATGTTACTCCAGGGGGAAGGCGACGGTTCACTCTCTGTCCAGAGAGGGATTTAGATTGGCATCTCTAATTTGAATGGCCTCTCTCGTTTTAACATTTCATCTCTGGTGCTCCTGACAGGGAAGGTCTAATTAGTGCTGGCGACAGTCACGCACAGCCCTGAGAAGCTCCATCCCCCCCTCCCCTCCTCTACCCTCCCCCAGCTCCCCCAGTATACTTCATCCCCATCCTTTCATCTCACAGCATCCCTCAGCAAGGCAGCAGTCTTGGCTCTCACAGCCCTGCCATTACCATTAAAGCATCTCCAAATTCACTCTTTGCAGAAGGAGCAGCCAGTGAAGCCAATTTACTTAGCGTGTTATGAATACATCCACATAGGACAAGGGCCCAAGTCCTGAGCAAGCCAGTGCAAGGCATGGGAGGGGAAAGGGAACTGCTGACCCACTGTCCCCCCTTCTGGTCCCAGGAAGATTCTGATCTGGCCCAGCTCCTGTGGCCACCCAGTTTCCCTCATTCCTGCTGCCCAAAGCACCTTGAGGAGGTCGAAGACATCATCTGCATCGAGGCGGTAGTCACAGAGGCGGTGCAGGATCTCCACCCGCGTGCGCAGGGGCAGCTCCTGGAAAGTGGACTCCCGCAAAGGGTTGGGCTTCCCTTCCTCCAGCTCCCAGCGGTAGTTGATGATGTCCTCCAGGTAGCTGTGAAACGTCTGGGATCTAACCAAGGAAGAAAAAGTCACACACAATTACTGTAGTTGCTGTGTCCACAAACATGTGGTGCACCGAGCAACTCCGACAAACACAACACAGAGACAGACAGCACCTGAAGGAAAGCTGTCAGCTATGGTTGGGTGCAGCTCCGTCATTCACATTCCTAGAACGCAGCAATCTCATTGCAACACCACAGCATTTCATGTTATACATAGACAGCTTTTTATACACAGACTGTTATCTCTTTCTAAGCTGAAAGAACGAGCCAAACATGGTAGCAACTCATCCCCTTTCTCTCCCAATGGGCAGTGCCTTGTGCTAGCACCAACAGTCACCCTTCACTAAAGTAGGATGCAACAAAATTGATGAGCCTGGTCCCCTTCCAACTCTTCCCATTTGATGTGGAGACCATTTTCTTCAGATTTCCCTTTGCCCCTCACATCTGTCATTGCCAAGCCCAGCTCCCCTCTACTTCTAAAGAAGTCTTCCATGCCCTGGTTCAGTGCCTTGAGACTTTGCACAGCTGATCACTTCCTCCCCACTTTGCTGCTGTATGATTCCCATACTCCCGTTCTGGTCCCCAGTCTCCTCTCCCTCCATCCCCAAAGGTGCTGCTGCTCTCTGCCAGTTCCTCCATCAGTGGCTCTGGAGGGACATCAGCACAGCCCATCTCACACACGTGGCTTGGACCCCACCACACAGAAGGCTCACCCCCAACAGGAGTGCACCTCCCAAAAAAGAGTCACTACAGAGGAGTCCCTGCTCTGTACTCTCCCAGATGATCGAGCTGAACACTCAAGCTCTTCATAAACATTACTACTAAAATGATCTTTCTCATTTTCTACCTGGGTCACATTAAGTCCTACTTTCACTGCCAGCAGTTCAGCATATAACCCAAGGAAGCAGATATTTCTTACCCTCATCTAGCACTGAGAGTGAATGTCCCCATCTGACACACGTAAGACCACTGATGGAGCTTGAGGCTAAAAGAACTCCTGTCTATATTTTAATGAGACTTAAGCCTTCCTTCTGAATGCTCAAAATTTCAGGGGAGGGAACGAAAAAGGGCTGGGGAGGTCGTGTGTCCCTAAATATAAAACTTTCTGAAGATCTGTCCATATGACTTTGAGTCCCGAGACTTGCCAGGCTCGCTCAGCCTGCTCGAGCTGTGTACTCTGAGCACAGCAAAAGGGGACCCCCCCATGCCCCAGCCATTCTTGCACACACGGGAAGTCCATATGCCAGCAAGAACACCACTGGGTACACATTCCCACCAGCTCTCAAAAAGGCAGCTCCACTTGATAGGTTTTTGGCACAAGCAGATTACTCTATATGATTAATGGAACGGCGCCAGCACTACAGAATTGCATTTCCCTGAGAAATTGCTAACTTCTACAAAAGCTATTATATTTTAACAAAGAGGTAGAGGAGTGTGATCCAGCTGGAGAAGGATCATTAAAAGTCAACAAGAAGTTAGCTATTAGACAGGGGTCTTTACACATTTGGTAGAGACTGGACTTCTTTGCAAGGACCATGGCTGGACAGTGACTGTGAGAATGAAGGAACAGATGCCTCAAGCCATGTCCACCTGGCAGCATTTCCCTTCCTCCTTGAGTGGAGAGAAGTTGATGCTCCCACCCTGCAGATCACTCCTTGCCAGCCTGCTTCTTTCTGACGTCAAATGCAAGCTGACCTCCCAGAGATATCTCCCCTCACTGCATGACTGCTACCAGCCCTCTGGTTGTATTTAACAGCAGATGCTTGAGTGTACCTGGACCTTGTGCCCTCTGCAACCTGGAGTTTGCTCCCTTCTGCCTGACACAAGCAAAGCATCAGTGTTCCCAAGGATCGTCATTTCACCCCCACTAATACCAGCAATCAGACAAAGGTAACTTGAAACAGTCCCCTACGCTGACAAAGTTCACTCAGAAAGGGAGGACTGACTTCTATGAAATGCCTCAGAACTGCCTCAAGTAGTAATTTTACGCTATAAACTACAGCAAATATATTTTTTTAAAGTGAGATATTCAGTACACAGTACACCTATGTGAAGTAGTTGTGCATTCCTGCAGTGTCTTTCTCAAATACCTCAAGACCAAACTTCCAGCAAGGACTTCGATTTGGGAAAGGGGGCAATAATAGATGCCCTTTACAGACTTTTTTAAAGAGTGCTATTTGATCACACACCTTAAATGTCAGATATTTACAGAAGCAATCAGATTAAAACAAAAAAGAAAAACAAAGGAAGAAAGGCAGCTTCAATTGTCTTCCAGAACAGAAATAGTGACAAGAACATCTTTTCCTGGAAGCAGGAAAGCATCACTTGTATTTGGAAGCTTAGTCCAGAAACAGAAGGGAAATGACTGCAAGCTCTCAGACAGCATTTGAGTTTCAGACCCCATGTTCAGATCTCCAACTCTGTCAGAGATCAAGGCAGAAGATTATTTCACCAAATCCAATACAGAGGTTCTGGCTCTTTCCAATAAAATTGACTGAAAAAGCAGTTTCCCTAGGATCCTGAATAACTAATGGATGAAAAGGATTGCCAGGAAGAAACCACAAAAGAAAAAGGGTTTTATCTGCTCCTATTTTTTTTTTTCTACCTAAAAAAAAAGGAAGGCCTGGATCAGACAGATACTTTTACCACTTGCATGAGTCCACTTATCTTGCTCTATCATTTTGGCTGCTCTCAAAGAAAACTGATACAGGAAGCCATTTAATTCCAGAAGATCATTTGAAATCTTTGCCTATGTAACTCCCTTTCCCCCTAGGGATTGTCTCTGTTGATTTAACCAATTTTGTTTTAGTTTGGCTTTCACATAAGTGGCTAACACTAGAAATTTCCGCCATCCACCCGGTGTTCAATGCATTACAAGCTCTGTTCTTTAAGAGTACTTTTGAGTTCCTATCCCCATCAATTCTCAAAGACAGCTACTGTGCATTTGTCGCTTTGAATAAGGATAGAAATGAGAACCAGAGATGGGAAACAGATGTCTCAAGGCATTCCCAATCACTCTCAATCTTACCCAATTTATGTTTTCCCTCTTAATGGGAACCGACCTCTTTTCTCCAGACAAATGTAGGGTGCTCGTCTTCACCCTGTCTGCCACACCTACACTTAGTTTCATTTACCCCATCTCTATTATATTTCCCTTTGAAAAAGTTTCTGAAACAGCTCCCTTGGTTTGGAGAAGAAAATCTGCAGGGAGCACAGCAATCTATGAGAACCCTGCCCTTGGGGCTCTTCCCTGTGCAGAGCAGAAATGCCCAGGAATAACTGTTTAGAATTACCCATAAAATTCAAACCTAAGAATCAGAGAGGCTGGATCCAGGAATGAAATGACCTGGATACAGTCTGTTAAACACTCTTTTTGCAAGCTCAGTAGTAGGACAGCAATACACTTGCAAATCCTACAGAGTCTCTGCTGCAGCTGAGAACTTCCAAAATCTCTTTTGTAAGTGGGAAGAAGGCAGGAAGGAAATCACTGGGCTGAAGAGACACATGTATCTCTTCTCCAGAGCTTCTCAGCGTCACTGGGACCTGTAAAACACTCGACCAGTGGAGGCAGTGTTAGGTCAGTCATGTCCTTTTCTCTACAGACTGGAGCATTCCCAAGGAGGTTGAACTGGTACATGGGCACATTCTGTCTCAGGGCGTGTATGCAAAGGAAAACCAACCCTCTTCTGAAAGTAAACTGGGAGTCCTAGAAAGAATTCACAAAAAAAGTGTGAGACCATGGGCCACGACTCTCACCACATCTCAACCACTTCCGGATGTACAGCACCAGCAGCCTCCATACAGCTCATTAGCCAAGGAAAAGTACTACAGAAATCAACTACAACTGATCAGAAAAAGCACCTCAAAGAACTCTGCAACTGTAAAACTTCTTCCCAAGCCAACTTGACTAGCGCCATTAATATTTCATAAAACTGAGATAAAGTTTCCCTCTCTTGTAGAAACATCCCTTGCTTTGCAGTTGCCCCCCGATGTGCAAAGTAATTTGGATAGCTGTAGTGGGGCAGTGGTGGAATGGTTCATGCATATCTATGTGGCACGCCCCACATGGATGCAGATGATTTTTTGAGAGCCCAGTGCAATTCTTAATCTTATCCCTGGCTACGCTCTGAAACCACAGGGTTGTTGTCAGAGGTCCCTATCTTTTTTTTGTGAAGATTAGAAAGGAGGTCAAAGCTGAATTGCAACTGTGGTTGAAAGTTTTAATCGTGTGTTGCATATACAAAAGGAAATCTGGGGCACGGGGAAGGACACGACCTAGCACATCCGTGTCAAAGGGGAGGAACAGCGTCAGGCAATCCACAAGAGTACCACCGAGGCTGCAGCTCAAGTTGCCTGTGATCTTTAGTAGCAGCTGCAAAAAAATCAGGGCATAAAGAAGATGGAGCAAGCTGAGGGAGGGGCTGCTCTCCACCATGGGTATCAGCGCCCAGAACAGCCAGAGAAATGATACACCCCTGACAGCTCAGCGCCGCAGCCCGGCCATCTGCTGCCCGGCTGCCTCCCAAAGAGGGAGGTTTCTCTGCTCCACGAGAGGGGAGCTGAGGACTCCTCCCCCCGCCTGGTGATCCCAGTGTTTTCCCCTGCTCAGAGGAGAGGCACCCTTCCCATCGGCAGGGCTTTTAAGGCGTGGGGTCATGCTCTGCTGTCAGAAAAAGAAGCTTGGCCAGTGCGCTCGCCACCGTGCCCAGCTTCCTAGAGCAGCTCCTTTGGAGACCTCGGGAAGAGGGGGTGAGAATTTCACAGAGTTGACAGGATATATGGAAATATTTGGTTGGAGCTTCTGGTGTGCACGCTTGGGAGGGAACAGCTGCACCTAGAGATGCCCAGCCCCACAGGGACCCTGTAGGAGCAAACTCAAAGTGAAATTCCTTCTGAGCAAATTGGGGCTGGAATTGTGTGTGCAGACACGCATGCTTATTTTTTTTATCCTCATGCCCGAAGGAAGCGGAGTCACTTGTGCTTTTAGTTTTAAAGACTCCAAAGTAAATCAAATCTTGGCTGGAAAACTGTAAACAAAATCAAGCCAAACAAACAAAAGCTAAACCAAACACTGATTCAGTAAGAGAGTCCCCGTGTCAATCTGTGCTTCCCGCAGGCAGCATGCCATGGCCCAAGTGTGGAATTACTGTCACAGCACATTGCCCTCTCTGGTCTACTGCTGCCAATTTTTTTACAAGCCCTCCCCCCACACACATCTCTTAAAAAAAACCCCTAAAACCCACCGCTCACAAAATCTCTGGTCCTACGGGAGTAAATATTGGATTAAAGGAAAGATTAGGGTAAGGAGTTGAAATATCAGAGGCAAAAAATTTACCAACGATACTTGGACACTGCTGGCACACACGAATAAGCCTTCTGAAAGTTTAGATGCCAAATAATTGCCTGGACCCACTAGCTAGAATATCTATCATGTTGACAGTGTTTTAAGTCTCTTGTTTCATTTAATTTACAAAATGCAATGGAAGAGTAAATACTGGCATGCTCTTGAGCTAAACTGCTGGGAAAAAGGCAAGCCTGACCTGCATCTAATCCTAGACAGTATATTGTTCTTGAGATTAAAACCAAGAACCTTGACAAAACCAGAGGATGACAGAGAGCAGGAACAACTACAGACCTCTTCCAACTCCTGCCCAAAGTTGTATGTGGGAGGAACATGGAAAACAAGACTGGGAGAGCTCAGACTTTCTACCAAAGACCATTTAAATGTAAATGTAATTACTCTTGCAGTTCCTATTACAGGGTTAGCCAGTAAGGGAAATAATAGAGGTGACACTTCTCTCTGGTAAAGGCTTTAAAGCTAAAAAAGACTTGGATATATTCAGCCACCCAGGACAAGTGTTGCTTTTAGGAGGTTCTCAGTACTAAATGAAAATAGGCTTCTTGGACATCTAATTCACAGCACACAAGAGAACTGGCTTTGCCTCTGTGATCTCTCTAGTTAAAATAAACAACACCAAAAATCTAGGTCTTACCAGAACAGACGTTTTATAATGGAATTAATTTTATGGACTGAAGATATTTCACCTTATGGGCTGGCACCTTTTAAGTTCTGAATTGGCAAAAAGGCACCAGCTTGGTGTTGGGAGTCACTCAGGTGTTAATGAGAGCATTAACTGACAGATGGCATTCAAGATATTTCTCGCCTCTCCAATGAAGACAGCTTCTTTGCTACAGCAGAGATCAGGAAAGCTTAATTCTTAACAAGCATACAATGCTTTGGCACAAAAGCAAGCCCTCTGGAAGGTAATGGGAAGGATTCAGGGTTTGCTGGGATGACCTCAGTCAAACATCATTAACAGGGTCAGGAGAAGCAAAGCCTATTTCAGAAGAAAAAAAATAATGTAAGGGCCCCCATGATCAATCTATCGTGGCTTGTCAGAAAGAGAAAGCTTAGGCTGACCTTAGAAGCAATATGAGTTACTACTACCAGCCTGACCTTGAGCTCTCATGTAACAATGGAGACCTTTTTTTTACTGTATTAATGAGCTTTCTTATCTGAGCTGGGGGAGGAAGCTTTATGGACCAGCTTGTACTTCACCTTCAATTTACCCTACCAAGAAACTAAGTCAAGTATGATGCAGGGGGAAAAAGACACTGCCCCATCCTTCAGGGGGAGGAGAGGGTTGGAGAGGAATCCCTCCATGCCCTGTGTGTGCAGCTGGCTCCGAAGGCACGTATTCCTCAGACCAACTTGTCACCAGGGTGACCAAACTGCCAGAGGCCCAAGGGCCACGAGCACCCTGAAGGGTCTCACCACACAACCCTTCATTGCAGCAGAGCAAAAGGACCAAGAGGCTGGAGAGCCAGGAATCATGACAGGCTTTAACAGCCACATTCAGCAGTGCCACATGCTGCACCACTGGTGGGGACAGACTTCAAAAATTCCAGCCAAGGACAGTCTAGAGGGAGCAGTAACTCCACACCACACCTGTGACAGACCTCAGCAAGGTCCAGCCCTGGCAGAGCTCTTGTGATGAAGGAAACAAACACCCAGGTACATCCTGCTTTTCAGGGCCTGTTTTGAATCATGCCTGGAGGAAACCTGCTGGCCTACTAGTGGCTGTGAACAAAAGGAGGACAGCTGACATTAATGGACCCTGAATGAGATCACGATGTGGAGGGGGAGGGAAATTCAAATTACACTGATCAGACTTCCAGAGTGAAGTTTCTCCTCCCAGAGTCGTAAAGACAGCAGAGATTGCTGGAGCACAAGACCATCACAAGGCAGGTACAGGTCTGCCTTTTGTCCCCCATGGCAAGACAGAACTAGTTCTCTGAATGCAGATATTGCCCAACCCTTGGTAATTCTGTGCCTTACCTGTGTGACCATCAGGAGCAGTGGCAGGGAAGGGGAAGAGAAAGACATCTGAAGAGTTAAGCAGGTGGATGGCACTGGGCTCTACACACAAGGACATTTGTCTTCACCATTGCTGAACAAGGGAATGCATTTTTTCTACACTAGAACCATTGGTTTGTTTCAAAACAGAAGGACAAAAGATTACCTAGTTAGCAAACATTAAGTAGCAGCAGCTCTTCCCTAAAATAGTCTGGCCTAACCCTGGATTTGGCAGTCTGAAGCATGAGCAACTGGAGATTTTCACATCCATGAAAGATATGTCCATGTCTCCCACAAAAGTACAGGACAGCAGAGTAATTTCAGCACCCTAGCAACTCCTGCTCCCTGCTCCTCATTTGTCCATCCCATAACTCACTTCCACAACTCAAACGTGGCAGAGACCAGAGACCGCCCCAAGAATGCACTGAAGTAATGCTTAGAGAAGACATCAGGGTTCTGGATTTTCCTCCAACATGGTAACACCAAGCTAGGACAGGAGGTTCACCAGCAGAAGGGCTGCACAATCCTGCTAAAGAAGTCTAATTTACGTGGTTGGATGCTGTGGACTTCTCACCCAAACTCCAAAAGCGTTCGTCTTTAGGACAGGGGAAAAAACCATCTATGAAAACCCATGGCTGCCAGCAGCTAAGAACACTCCTACTCCTTGTCTTCCTCCATCTTACCCTGAGTGATCTTCCCTGCAATCAGAGCTGGGGAAGCTGGGAGGGGAGCTGGCAGACATGCTGTATCCCACAGAGAAGCAGAATGGGAACAGCTATGGAGCGAGGCAGTGTCTCCGGGGAGGCAGGGAGAATGGAGAGCTGATGTGGGCTGTCTAGTCTAATAAGGGATCACACCACAGGAGCATGTGTTGGCTTGACAGAAGCAAGTGCAGCCACTTAACCTGGGTATGACAGCTGAAGTGGGAGCGTTGCTTTGCTACCCCCCAAAAAAAGGGGAGAATGAAGGAAGAGAGGGGAAAGCACGAGGTCACCACTCACCCTTCAGGAACATTCCAGGTCTGCTTGTCCAGATTTCTCACCCCAGCCACAGCCTGAGCAACCAGGGAAGTTTCCAGCTTGGGCTCCTTAGCATTAGTAGACCATGCTCAGCAAGTCTTGAACTAGATGGAGGTGCCCTTTTCCCTCCCCTGAGCTGCTGTGTGCTGACTTCTACCCCTTTTCCCCCACACGAAGGACAGGAGGCAGCAAGTCCACTCCTCCTAAGGAGGGACTGAAGTCACCTCACACACCAGTGTGGCTCTGATCCTCCCCAGCTGCCTATGGGCCACGCTTCTCCAGTGATTTGGCTCTTATCTAGCAACAGCCCTACCAACGACACAGCTGCTGGGGGTGCCCTGTTTGTTATTTTGCTGAGAAAAGGCAGAAAAGCAGCAGAGATATCAGCACGGCTACAGCACCGTCCTGCACTGGTCTCTTCTGGAAAGGCTCTTTCCTTAGGCTGCCAAATGCCAGGGATAGGCAGGAGTGCTGAGATAAGTGTCTATTTGATCTTTTTTTCCCCCATTCACCCTGGATTTTTCACTGCTTCATGTTCACAAAACGCCAAGGCAGCTAATCAGTGCTCTGTGACCCCTGTTAATTGGGCTGTGTGAGAGAAAGGCAGCACTGGCAGGAGAAATCACACATACCTGTTACTTTGAACTGTCCTGTCATATTCCCTCTCCCTGCTTGCAGGAGCTCCAAGCACCCTTCTGTGA
This sequence comes from Monarcha castaneiventris obscurior, assembly GCA_026261815.1. Lineage (NCBI taxonomy): Eukaryota > Metazoa > Chordata > Aves > Passeriformes > Monarchidae > Monarcha > Monarcha castaneiventris. Next base: position 16,309,732 of record JAMPIT010000884.1, read on the forward strand.
GCCAGGGCTGCTCTATTTTCATCACCATCCCCAGGATCAGCAGGAGGGGCCACAAGTGTTTCGTGCTGTGGCCCTGCCTCTAACACCTCAAAGTACAGGGAGGCAACAAAGAGGCATATTGCTGTTTCTCCTTCCGTGTGAGAAGGTGAAAGTAATTTTAGGCGAAGGAAACACGACCTGAAGGCACTGATGGCCCTTCTTTCACCTGTGTCCAGCTGCTCCTCACTGCCCTTATCTGCCTTGCTGTTTTCTCCCTCACCCTCCCCACCACAATGCCAGGAAGGAGTGAGCAGATGCCCAGCATCCATCTCCCCCATCCCAAGAGACCAGCAGCCTATATGGCCAAGAGAGCTAGGGAAAGACAGAGATTGGTGCGAAGATGTGAAACGTTGGAGGAAAAATGGGTTGGATTTGCCAAGCCTGGTGGATTATGCAGTTCTTGGAGGATGAGGAAGACACATATGGTTAACTAGATGCATGCTGGGTGCAGGGGCCTGCATATGTTTTTTAGGTAGGAGCAAGGGCTGCTTGTGTGTTTTTGTTGCTTGGTTAAGGAAAGGAAGAAATAGGAATATGAGTCCCAATGAAACCAGAGCAGCCAGAAACATCCCAAACGACAGCTGAAGGTACATGGTACCACAGGAAGAGAAAATCCTCGGGGGCAAAGGGGATAAGCAGGAGGATACATACACTGCCCAGACAGATTCAGGGAATATTAATGGGATTAAAATAAAATGTATTTGTCTTCCAGTGCTAGCTCAACTCCTCCTTCAAACTCTGTGAGTCTCTGCACAATCTCCACCAAGGGATGACTTGTGCTCTCAATACATGCAGGGTTTTGGACAGAGAAGCAGGAACTCCTTCCCCCACTACTGATGCTGCAATTTGAGTGAAAACTGATAATGACAAATCAATGAGTTGGATAACTGGATTAAAATGGGAAAAATCATCCTGCTGAAAGATTCTGAAACATCATTACCTTGAGCAAAAAGTATTGCTATATGTATTTGTGAAAACATGAATTAGTGTAGCATTAGATGAGCAGAAAGGATTATTTACCCTGAATGAACAGAAAGAAGAGGCGATTTCAGACAGTTTTAGTAAGTGTCTTATCCCTTAATTACACCTGCATAAATGCAATAAATTAAGAGTGATGATGCTATTTTCCATGAGCATTGCTGTTTTTGACTCAGGGTGAGCATGTTCACACCAAAGGTGTGTTTAAACACACCTGCCTGGCTTTGCTGACACACTAACCCCGCAGATACTCGGTACTTCACAGCTTATTCCATTTTACCTCTAGGGTACTGCCCTGAAGCCATTAGTCAAAGGGTGCAGTAACAAACCAGTTGCATTCAGTGTGATATACAGCCCACAAAAGCAGCAAGGGCAGCTTTAAACTCCAAGAGGAAAACAGCTCTGTAATCAGTCACTGACATGCATTTTCAACCACCATGTTGAAACTTGCACTACAGCTCCAGCATGGAGGAAGGCTTGAAAATAGAGATCTCAGTTCCTTGGGAAATGGCTGAAATGGTAAAATACTGAGCACCTGGAAATGTATAGGAACTTCCTGGTGAGAAGGTTGGTCAGACATCCTGCCTGTCTGAATGGGAAGAAGACTTCAGTGTCTGTCAAGAATTGAGAGGTTTCTGCTTCTTTAGTGGGGCTGCACTGAACAGCTCAGCAGCCAAAAGGAGACAAGCTGAGTGTCCCCAGACAGGGTCAGCTACTCTTTTCCTGCCTTGAGGAATGAATCTGTTGAGCCAAGGGAGCCCAAGAAAGAGGCAATGTCAGTTTCTAAAGCTTTACCCAACAAGGGAGGCACAGCAGGTACCAGATTAGGGTGGTACCACTGCTGATGCCATCACATTTTATGTCTGAGGTGCAAGGGGCCAAGAAGAGAAGTTATCTCACACCACCACCTACGATAAATTAACAATAGAACTGAAAATGCCTATTACACCTAAAAAGCTTTGCTGTCAGGCTGTGATTCTGCAAGAACACACAAGGGAGATGTCTAAGTGTAGGCCATCTCCTGCCATGTGATGACATTGATCTTGGCTGGGGAAGGCCAGGGAAAACGGCTTTCATTAAGCAATGAATTCCCTGGCATGCTAGTGAATAGGCTTGGAGAGCTGAGGAGAGCTGGAGCCCAACAATTCCCTATCCAATGAGATCTATCACTGCAGCTAGACTGGGAATATGAATTTTTCCCTCAGAGCATGTTCAGAACAAAAGACAAGAATCTCCCGAGACACCGAAGTGCAGAGAACTCTGTCATGTCCAAAATCAGAAAGTGAGTGACAGAGACCAGTGGCCAAGGCAGAAGGGCAGGAGGCAGGAACGAGGTCCTGAGTCTCAGAGCCAACACCAGGCTGTGGACTAAAGGTACGGGACATGCACTGATACTAAAGAATAGGAAGATAATGGCAAAAAGAAGTTTTTATGACAGGTTCTGATGTCAGCAGTACTGGTGCACAAGACAGAGGTGCAGAGGAAGACTGAAGGAAGAATGCACTGACCTGCAGAGCTCGGTGAAATTTAAGACCACCAAGAGAAGAATAAGCCATGCTGATGCCAAACTGGAGATTCTACAGGCACATCAGCAGGCTGGATGACACCAACAGACCTAACGGTGTCAGCAGATTATGCCACTTTTCGGATGTAACAGAAAAACAAAGAACCTGGGTTCTCCACAGAGCAGCACAGTAAATCCAAGACATGGCAGTTCCTAGGGTCAGTTTTAGAGCTCAAAAAGCAATTCCTGGGCCTGAACACAAAACCATCTGACCTGGACACTTCTGCAAACAACTTAGCAAAGCAAGATACCGTTCTCCCCAACAGACAGAAAGGAAGCCAGGCTTTTTTGTCAGCCTTGTGAAAAAAGTCAAAGGCAGGAGTGTCCCTTGGCAGTGTGAAATGCTGAATCTGAAAGGCCCTGGTCAGCAGGTAGACTCCTCCGGTCCCCACATGGATGGATAATCTGCCTCCCAGCACCCCTCAGGAATTCGGAGTGCTGCATTCTTTTCCTATTTCTTCCCCAAGGCTTATCAGACAGCGAGGATGGGAATCGCTCACAGGCAAAACGATCACACAGCCAGGACAGCGTTTGAAGCCCGGGGGCTTCTGCATTGCTTCTGTGTCAAGTACCTTCGGCTTTGAATAACAAAAGGCAATCTCTTGAAGGATCAAAACAGAAAACAAAAAGAACCAGTGTTAGAACTATTAACTAACCCAAGAACTAGTTACAGGTTGTTTGGTAGGAAAAAAAAAAAAAGGAGAGAGAGAGAGAGAGATCTGAGTGCTCAAAAAGGAATGGCCAAGTTCCTGTGGGGAAGATGACTGGGGGGGATTTGGGTAACACTGGTGAGGGCTGAGAGGCCTGGCAAGATGCAGGCTGCTGGCTACTGCTTTGAGGGGTTCTGCTGAGGGAGACTTCGGCTCCTGCACGATGGCTACACAGCCAGCACATCCTGATCTGACCGGGAAAAGTGCAGGGAGGGATGGATGCTGGTGGCCACACAGACAAATGAGGTGTGAGAATGGCTGCTGCACTCCCCGTTCTTGCCACACGCTGCTTCATGTGCACACTTGTGACTTTTAAAGCATGGAATTTTTTCACCCTTGTTTAGTGTTCTGTTCTGTGTGACCTCGACAACCAACCACACAATGTATGCCCCAACAAGAAGCCACTCTGGACATGATGAAATGAAGATGAAGCCATAGTAGTCTCTGTCCCAGGAAGGATGAGCACAGTCTTCTGGATGGTGCAGAATAAAGGAATGTACCTGCAGCCCAAATTTCATCTTGTGACTGAACAGCAAGGGCTTTGGTTTTTCTGCAATGACAATTCACTTCTCCCACCAATGACCTTCACCTGCATCTAGCCAGGCTTCAATAGGTACTTGCCAATTTTAATCCACATGCTTCTTTCTTTCTACTACTGTTATTTGATTCTTTTTGAGGAGAAGCAGATCAACCCTTGGGAGCTGGAGCTGATTAACTTACAAAAGACCCAAATACATCTCCTATATTCTGAAGGAGCAAATAGGAATGGGGCTTACCGTGCTCCACATTCAGACTGGAAGAGGATCATTACTTGCTATTCATTCCTGGATCCTTGAAGAACAAGTGAAGCCAGCTTAATGCTGCATTGTTCATTCCTAGTGCCCATCAACAGAAAGCATGCTCCCAATTCATTGCCACAAGGAAAGACAAGAGTATTGCTGTGCCATAAGCACTTCTGATTGTTTGGGGGCTGCAAAGAGGACCTTAGGCTATTGCAATGATGATGAACACTGTGGGGAAGAAGCGGGAGTTATTGTCTTGATGATGATGGGGAAATAGGACACATGCGTGTATTACAGCACAAATCCATGTGAAACAAGCCCTTATGTGCCTTGCTGCTCATAGAGAAATACACTTAATGTCAGAGAAAAAAGTCCCCTGTGAGGCACAAAATACCTAGCGTGGGGTTTGCTTGAAGCAAATAAGCTTAGCAAATTCATTTCTTAGAACCAGCCCCATACACTGTAAGTTTCTGGAGACCATGGATAAACCCAGGTTTTTACAGATAAATAGGTCCTAAAGAATCCCTTTCAGGATTTGTTTCAGAACAGGTCTTTCACCTTCTTATCTCTAAAGTTGAAACCACAACCACTACACTGGTTGAGCCAAAAAGAAACTGAGGAAGGCTGGAAGGTAAAATGGGAGAAAAAGTAAAAGCATAGGTTTAGAAGAGAGACTGACATGACACACCAAATTATCACAGTGGCCTAGCAGCTGCTCATCAAGCCCACTGAGGCTAAAAGGCTCTAAAAAAATTACTTCAGATCTTCTCCAATATTCACCCTTGGACTAAACATTGGTTTCTGAGCTTGGATGAAGTGCTGGGAAGGGGCCTGCAAGACCCACTGTGCTGGAGCAAAAATCTGCACCAGTGTTTTGGAGCATCACTGCGAGTCTCAAAAGTGAGGGCAAAGGTTTCACACTGGGCGAACTTCCACACCCCATCTGTCTCTCTCCACAACTCTTTGCCTTCTTCCTTGAAAGGAGAAGATATTTTCACTTGCCTTCTCAGTTTCTGCTCCCATCATTGCTTTCTTCCTCCTCTCCAGAGTACTTGGTTTGCAACATCAAGAACTTATAAATGCAGCTGTCCCTTTCATATTTCATGCTCTGACATTGGCATGATGACACCACTGCAGTCTCCAAGACCCTTTGCTGACTGTTCGCTATTCCTGCTTTGAAGTTTAGCCACCTATTCCTCCCTGTCAATGTTTTGCATAACTCCCTCTCCCCAGCAATCCAATCTGTTTGTCTCTCATCCATCTGCCCTGACAATAACAGCACAGCTTTTCCTCTTTTTCTTCCACCATTTTCACTCCTTATTCTCCACCACATCTATGGAATAGCACTTCCAGAACACACTACCAACTTTTCTTCAAATTCTCCTTTAAAGATTCATTTTATCCATCTGAGAATCAAAGACATTTACTTAGCTTTAGTTATATTTCAACTCTATAATTTTATTCCACTGTGCTTCTCATTAATCTCTGAATGACCGTGTTATTTTACTGCTGTAATCTCATCCTTCCTTTCCCAACACCTGCCAGCTGCTTCATTTTCACTTTTTACCCTTTAAAAGGCTCACCTTGCATAGCTTGGCTATTATTATAATAAATATTAAAATTAGATTCAAGATGAGCAATGTAGCCACTCCATCTCCCTTGCCCCCTCACGGTATCTCCTGTGCCAACGATACCGGGTTGATTCCAGAGGCCATCCACCAATATCCATGATGTATGCAAGGCAGCACTTGTTAAAAGTCAGACTGTAAATAATGCTGATCTTGTTGATATTCACTTGGCATTCATGAATATGATTCTGAGTTAGTGAGGTGTTTTGTGGCTGGGCCATGGAAGCAGTTGTTATAGCCAAGGTCACTGGCACAACTGCAAGAGCCCGGCTGTTAAAACGCTTTCCAAAGGAGGTGGGCACCAGCTCTGCCGTGACTGAGCCTAGGCTGGCTGCCCCAGAGGTTATGGCATGGACTGAAGTGGTGAATTCGTTCATTCACATCAGCCTTAGTAGCCTGGCTTAGCTATTCCCACAGCCTAGCTCACACAGTCTCCATGAGACCGAAATCTCGGCGCTGGTTTGCCAGCTATTGCTGTTGAACTGCCACTCTATCCCCTAGGCCAGACTGACAAACAGCACTTCTGGAAGGACACAGCTCATGTGGGCACATGCACAGGGGTGATTTCAAGATGTTAAGCATTTTACTGAGGTCTCTTTTACCACAATATGAGAGCTGGGGTAAGCCCCAAAGTACCTGTAAGGACACAGTCCACATGGAATAAAGGACAAGGATGGACAGAATGACAAAGCAGAAGTATAGTGGTTTGGAAGAAGCAAAATACCCAGAGCTATTAAACAGAGTCCTCAGAAACAGGCATTGTGCCTCAGTGGGTTAGAAGATTTCAGATTATCTCTCTCTCTCTCTCTGATGAAAGCTCAAACAAGTGATTACAGAATGAGCAGTAGAAAATACACAGAACACACATTGCTCTTGAGTGGCAGCTCAACAAGTAGGAAATGCAGCTCTTCAGATGCCATACTGTGAGTGTTTCCCAGTGCCACCACTACGGATAGGAAAGAAATAATTAAGACAATTGTGGGGAAGGGAAGGGAAGGGGAGTTAAGGAATATCCTCTTATTATCCCCATTAGAACAAACCAGGTGCAAACTACAAGCCAAAGACTCCAAGGAGAGTTTACAGATCCCGAAAGAGCTTAAGGTGGGTGCAAAAGCAATGATTCGCTTGGGAAGAAAAAAATTCCAATGCATTAGGGAAGAAACAAGAAGAAAAAAACAACTGAGGCTCCTGAGGAAGCAAATCCCCTCTGGTGCCACAGAAGTCAGTTAGAGAGTTTTCAGCCACAGTGATGGACCAATCTCCTGAGGTGTAAAAAAAGAAAAGAATCTCATGGGGCATAGAAAAAAAAAACAAACCAAGAGATAATGTTTTTCTTCCTCCTCACATTGTGGCCTTTGTGCCTGTTGAAAAAATAAAACATTAGAGAAAGCAGCTAAGATGTTTTTTGAGACAAAGTAGCAGCACACAAAATGCCTCCCCAATAAGAAATACGATAAAGTTACTGAAACTTTTTGCGCCATCCCATTAGAAAAACAGCAAAAGTGCAATCACGGAACACTGAAGAATGAGTTTCACCCAAAGAAAAGCCGAACAGCAGGAGCTTTTCTGGAATATTTTAGTTGAGTGTATACATCCATGTCACACCATCACTCCTTACTTAAAAACAGCTGCAGAAGGCTCCTGCTGCGGCCGCTGCCGTTAGCTGAAGCTCTGATCTTCCTGTCTTCATACAAGTCATCAAGTCACATTTCCTGCTGGAATTAAAGTGGCAGCCCCTAGGGACTATGCAGCTACCCAATTTATATCAGAGAGAATCTGAAGCAAGCACCAGGATTTTTTCAAACTGCTTAATTTTTATTTATTCTTTTTGTAACCCCCTAATTCTAATAAGAGTTTTCCCAGGCATTTCCCTTTTGAAGCAATTTAAAGAAAACATAGACATACTAAGACCTGTGCAAAAAAAGCTGGGAGCAGGAAAAACCTGTGGGCAGTCTCACTGGCATCAAACCAAGGCATCCCTTAGATACCTATTGCACCCACAGCAGTTCCATACAGATGGTACAGATGGTCTGTGCAGACTATGAGGGGTATTTATAAAACAACAAAAGCTGCAGATCATGACACACAAGTATTTTGGCTCAGTAAAAAGAGGAGAGCAATGGGGAAACTGTCCTGGCCAAGTGCTCAAACCACCCGGTGCCAGGCAAGGACAGCTACAGGGTCATTGCTAAAGATGCAGAAATGCAGGCAACTGGCTTTTGTTCTGTACTTCTACAGTATTTAACACAGCAAGAATTAGGTCAATGGAGTGTTCCTAACAGCTATGATAGGTTATGATAAATAAGAGTTTGGAGAAGATCATGTAGCATCCCATTAAGTAGTCTCTGTAGTTAAACACAGATATCCATAACTCAAAGAAAGTCTTACGTTACCAGACATTCAACACTCCTTAGCCATCAAGCAGGGTAAAAAGCAGTCTCTCTCTTGTATGTGATGCTTTTTTTTTTCCAAAAAAAAAAGTCTGTCATAAATAATATCAAAACCAAGGCAAAGTTGCCCTACTTCAAAACCAAGGCTCATAGAACCCTACAAAAGTATTAATCTCTTTTTTTTTTTTTTCAAAGAATGGAAAGCAAATCAAACTAGAGCATGTTAAATTGAGCATTAGAAGGGCTCTCAGCCACTTCCAAAATTACTTGAGAGCACATTATAATTAGCAAAGGTATGTGACAGTTTTATACCCCTCTATGATGCATGATTAAAGCCAGGCAGCCCAGCTCTGCCACAAGTCCTGCGCGCCGTCAAAACAGATGTGACAAGAACTGCAAGCTGCTCCCAGACAGACTGTGAGAAAGCAGAGGCAGATAACATTTTGGCCATCAAAGATGTAGGAGCCGATACAAAACTAATTAAACCTTGAAACCCCTCAGAGAGGTTGGCAAACCGAGGTTTTATGAAGAATCCTGTGCTTGAGCCGCAGTGCCTCAGCCCAAGAGCAAGCACGAGAACAAGCTCCTGCCTTTCTCTCTGAGGTGCAACAGGGAACAAAAGTTTACAGCCTCGATGTTAACAGCTCACAGCCTCAGCATGAGGATGCAGGGCACAAACGACTGGAGAGATGCTGCAATAACAGCACCAGGATGATTTGAGACACTGCTGATTCTTCCCACCCAAGACAAACACCTCTTATCTGTCTGCAACAGAGAAGTAAGGAGTCCTGAGCCACTGTGAAAAGCCAAGTCTGAACTCCACACACATTCTGCCTCTTACATTTGCATGTCTTTGTCTGCTGAGCACTCAAAAAATCGATTAGAGGCTCAGCTCCTTACCACTAACTGTGGAAAAACAAGGTACAGCAGGGAAGCTGTACCAAGACCTATGCCTCTTGAACTGGGGTTAGAGGGGAAAAAGGTATTGGAAAGCAACATGTAAGGAACCTGGAGAATTTCAGGCTTTTGGATGAATATTCCACAGTTGGTTTTAGGTGTGAAACAGTGTGGCAAGTTTGTTTCTGAGAAGTATATTCAAGCCATCGTGTTTATTCTTATTTACCTACATGTTTTCCTATTGAGACTACATCTTAACGCTTGCTTCTTCCTTCATGACATCCCTCTGCATACAGCACTTTTCCCTCTATTTCCAGGTCGCCTCCCCCATTGCTTCCTCTGCAGTGCTTCAGAGCTCACCTCTCTAACATCCCAGCAGCTTCAGGCAGATTTCCTGATGTATTCCCCAAACCATTCCCACCACACTGCTCCTGTTGTGCCCTCTCCCCCACCTCCTCCACAGAAGATTCTTCCCTCGTTATCCCCATGCCCACGAGGTAACCCCTTCCACAGCTGGTTTCTCCTTCAGGCACCTCACGCTTTCCCCAGCACAATGGTTTGGGCGAGATGTGAGCTCTCACAACTTCACCACGAGGCTCCACACTCCTGGGCACTTCTGGTGTGTGGAGGGACACAGAGCTGCCTGTGGTAGCTGCCTGTGCACCCTGGCCAGGCTGCCAGAGCCATCCCTGGGTTACCGGCTCTTCCCCCTGGGACAGCATCGCCTCCTGGCACATTCTGCACCTCAAAGACACCCAGAGCTGCACTCACATGGGCACGAGCCTGGGCCTAGGTGAGTGCTGAACAACTACACGCTGTTCAGCTGCCATGGATGTGTGACCTTTCCCAGACAGACAGACAGACAACTTGCCAGTGCCCAGCGACTCACCCATGATTCATCCCTGAATTCTCTTAGTTAAAAGAGTTGCAAATGGGGAGGCAATTACACAGTGCAATCACTAAGTGGACACTCTCAGATCTGGAGAGTTTTGGAGAACCTCACAATGCGGAATTCATTAATTTTATCAAAGACAAATATGCTGCTGCTGCTACAAGGGCGAGCTGGTTCAGGTGGGCAAAACACTTAAGCCACTACTTTCTGATGGCTTTGGTATGAAGAAATAAACTTGCTGCATGTTTACAAACAGGTATATATTGCTCTGTGGCTATTTTGGTGAAGAGGGAACACATGACTGCAGTCCCTTTAGAATCAATCTTCTCAGCACATCAGTTTCATTTGGAGGCAGTAAATGCAGTGCAGCTGCCTGCTTCAGGTCCTGATACCCACTGATGCTGAATGTCTATGCAGCAATGCAAGAGAACTTAATTATTAAGTGGCGTGTATATACACATAAACGATATAAATTTTGTTGAATTTAATCAGTTGATTAGAAAGAGAGCTTTCAATGCAAGCATCTATGGCTATGCCTATGCACCAGCCTAAGCCTCTCCATAACAGGGGGATCTTAAGGAGCAGGATTGCTTCCAAGTGACTGCATGTGTTGCCAAGCTGTCTTTGTCCCCACAATTATGCTTTGCTATTAACACGATTCACAAAAGAACAAATAAAATACACGGCACCAAGCCTTTGCTATCGCTGGAAGCACATTTTGCTGTGTGAGTGGCAGTCCTCTAAAGAACGATGTTCTGCAGATGTCTCCATTTGGGAGGCTGCTTTAGTGGACACTAACAAAGTGTCTCAGGATGTCAAAACTTCAAGAGAACATGTCAAATCACTTTCCAACATCCTGCAGCTGAAGTGGTTCCAATACTCCTTTTATTTCTAAGAAAATAATCACAATTGCCCCGTAAAGCACCGGGATCTTTCATGCAAGTGAGGTGTGTGCAGAGCAGCAAGTTGCATGCTATGCAATCCATATAAATGTTGAAAACATATGTGATGATTTAATATCACTAATTTGACCAAACAGACTGCAGAGCATAACAGCAGATGTGAACATTCACTGTGTGCACTAGTGCTACAGCAGAGCACCAAACACAGTTTTGCACGGCATCTGAACAAAGGAGTTTGCTTAGCGGGTCTGTACAATTAAAAGCCTACATCTCAACCCAAGAGAACTGGAATTCCCTTCCACTCGGTGAAGCATCTGGCCTGATTGCTGGTGGCTGCTGATCACTGCCATGTCATCACTCTAAAGCCGTGAAACATCCCCGCCACCGTGTTAATTAGCTCCCCTTGCAAAGTGCTTAAGCCATAGAGCGAGGTTACTCACGTGATGTCTCTGCGCTGATAGCAACCTTGAAGAAGGCAAGCGATCAGGTCGCTGATAAACTCCACATCATCCCTGTGAAGAGCAGCTTCCAGTTCCTAATGAGCAGAAAGGAGAGAGAGAAAAAAAAATCCAACCATTAAACTAATTCCTGCTAGCTCCAAAAGGACCCAAACAGCCTCACATATGTGTACAGCAGCAGAGCACACACGGGGTAAACTGACCTTCCTCATCATTAAAAATACTGCTTCTACTACCTCTTCATTGCAAGAGTTTATGGGAAGACCTTGAAAGGCTTTTACTGAATGTCACTCTCCAGCCAGAAGACAAATGCTTATGTCTGGACGCAGAAAAATAGGGTTCAGTGAGGTTGAGATACACTACAGCCTAATAAGAAAGGCACGATTTCTCCCATGTTCACCTGATGGACAGGAATCAACAGTTTCACTCTCCTGCTTTACTTCCACTCACTAAGGCTGGTGAGCTCAATTTAAAAGATGTGCTCAGAAAGCAGGGCCCTAAAAGCCACTTACACCCAGAAATAGCAGTTTCAGACGGATTGCCAGAAATGGCTGAAAGCCAGAAAGCAAATGCCTCAAAGAAATGCAGGCATTTTGATTACTTAACTTATTTCTCTTTGGATTACTTTTTTTCCAACTCCAGTAAGAGAGAAAGAAAGGATGGAGGGATGTCAGACTTTGTGATCCAAAATCTCAGTCCTCAATGGAGAGTATCACAGCTTATTTCAGCACAGTGGAGTTCACAAACATGTGAGGCAAAAACTGATCCACAAAAAGGATAAACTCCTGAAATACAGTTATTACGAATTTTGCATATATTGTGAGAAATATCTTTTTTTCAGCTAGCAGTTTCGAGCTTTGTTTTCCAAATATTATTTGGTTAATTACAGTTTTATTTGTATGCCAGAAAATTATTCACAGTAAGAAAAATCCACTTTCTGTAAGACTTACCATCACTAGCATACAGCACTTAACAAGATTTAATATGGATAAACAATATAGGCATAAGAAGCTATTCTTTTTGGGTCTCAGAGTAAATAATGGATTGAATACAAATTCCTACTTGAATGTTACTCAACAGACTGTTACACAAATAGCTAAGCTAATGGCTACAGAATAAAGGTTAATGGCCAGAGAATAAAGGATAAACGTTTTGGCACTTACCCAATAAAGAAGAGAAAGTGCTTTTTTATTAGACCGCAGTAACTGCAGTAATAAAATTATTGATAACAGATTGCAGCTTAAACGCTGCTTGTAGTTTTTTATTGGAAATGTATTAATGGCATATTTTCATTATCAACACTGCTCTTATTTACCTTCTGTGCAACATCCAAAGTGCTCCAGGAGCAGAAGCCTGACACCTGCCCTGTGAAGAATGTGCTAAACACATCTACTGTATGTGGAAGCTGGAGGTAAGGGAAGGGCAGTGTGCAGCCCAAGCCTGCTGCAGCATCCCGGAGACAGAGCTAGGGGAAGAACCAGGAATCTCTGTTCTCTGCCTCTAGATGAGCACCCTGCTTAATGACAAGTTAATACAAAAAACTACAGTTGCTGCTTGCCATCCCTTGGAGAGAGTGATATTATTGTTGTATAAATAGTAATCATGCTATATAAATAGTAATTACCGAGTGAATTCACTTGGAATCATGGAATGTCCCGAGTTGGAAGGGACCCACAAGGACTGAGTCCAGCTCCTGGCCCTGGCCCTACTTACCACCTGATAAGTGGTTAGTATTTTAGAGGTGTTGACTTACTTTATTTGTAAAATATTTTAGTGGACATATGCCTTCCATAAATATCCCTGGGGGAAAGGGGAGGAGGGAGCACCTAAAGTATGTGATACTCTAAACCATCCCAGGTGTGTTACCACATTACCACAATAAACTTGCAGCTTGTGAAAAATGACATGTTAGAAGCCAGAACGATGGGCAGGGGGAAAGTCAGCCTCCAGGATGCCTCCCTGCATTCAGCCTCTCCCTCATCCACATGCACTTGTGCATTAAAGCTGTCAGTCAGCAGCCTGCCCCTGCCAGGATGTGACAGCCTTTTGTACGAAGGAATATTTAAACTGCTTCCCGTGAGCCCTCTCAGCCTGCTGTTTGACTAACACTCCTTAAGCAGTGGCCACAACTGCCTCAGATAGCCCCTATCTGCTGCCATTGTTTTCCAGGCCCCAGAGTGACCTTTACATTTTTGGAGTTGGCAGGTCACCCCAGGAGCAGGGGGACATTCCTGGGGCACTGGGCAAGATGCCATCTCCTGGGCAGGGACTAAAACACCTAGCTGGGTTGTTTTCCCCCCTCTCCTGCTGCTTTCTCTGTCCCAGATGGATGCTCCTTGTCCTTGTTTTCATGGCAGGGGTAGCACCAAGCTGGGGACCCCAACCCAGACCCAGACGGATCTCACAGCCCCTGGATGAAGGGGGCTCTGGGCACACAGACCAATGCAGGGCTGGGTGCAGGGTCCCAGTGCCACGCTGGGTTAAGGGGCTCTGGAACAAGCCGAGGTTAATCAGCACACACATAACACAGGGCTAATGAAGGTCCATCCCTGGCAGGCGTGAGGCTGTCGGTGCTTCTGTAGAAAGACTCCTGCACTGTGCTCCCCAATGCCATGGGTGCTTCCTGGAGCCCATCCTGATCCTCTGGTCCCTGCCAACAGTAATGCTCAGTGCCAGAATGTTACAGTAAAGTCACAGTCCAAGTATTACCATGATAATTTGTCTTAGAAAAAAGATACTGACATTGTCCTGTAAAGTTTCTGTCTGCATTTTTACTATTGCTGCTTGTGACAGAAGGGTAAGAGCAGTGAGAGGAACCTGATGAATGAACACAGGGCTGGAACAATGAACCCAGGGTTGGGGTCCATTGGCCCTGTTTAACTGAATGTCATAATTTTCTATCCCAATCGATTCTCCGGCTTCCTGTCCCAAAACACCTATTTCCTAGATTCTTCCCACACACCCAGAGTGCTGTGGGAATGACAGAAACACCAGGAGGATGTGATGCAGATCTTCACATCTCAGGAACACGAACAAAGAGCTAGTACCCCCTCAGGTTTTCACCTAAGGCTTCAGCCCACATTTTGCAGGAGGATTTTCCCAGCCCTCTCCTCCAACAGGGGACAGCTAGCAAAGCAGCACAGTGCTCAAGCAGCACAGATGAACAGAGGGAGGGCTAAAGTGATGCCAGGGACTCTCGGGAAAAAGAGGCCACTAAAACCCCTCTGGGTCCTAAGGGCAAACCCTGCCCCAGTCACCCATCCCCACACTCCTCCAGCCTGGCCAGGACGAGCGGCTCAGCTTCCTCCCCGCCACCATCCTCCCCACGCCTCCAATCCTTTTGTTTTTCCCCTTTTCTCTTTGAGCACTGAGCTGTGAGCACAGAAATCTGAACCTTGCCAAAACGCTTTGGGGACAGCACAGAAAGGAAACAGAAGAGGCAGCAAATCAGCAGAGGAAAAGGGGGGGACACACATCTCCTCCTCCTCTAGCTGGAGAGAGCAACAGACAGGAGAAAAGCAGGATTCTCCCCCTCTCCAGCTGGCGTCACACCTCATTAGGGAAAAGCCTGTTTAACGTCTTTCCCTCCCCCAGCCCGGTACTAAATCCCCCCTGAGTCAGGCAAGGGCTGTTGGGAAGAGGCAGGAGCCAGAGCAAGGGTGGGATCAAGGGTGACCACCTCTCCCAGGAGGGGCAGTGGCCCAAAGCAGGGTTAGCGGGCTGGGTGAGAGGCACCAACCCGTCCCTCGCCATTCCCTGGGAAAGGGGGCTGGGGCAGAAGGGTCCTGTACCCCACTCCGGCTGCCAGCCCCCTACCCTGCACTGGGGCAGGTATGGTTAACCCCACCGGCTGGGGGCCTGAAACAAATGGTGCTCTGGATGCCTTTTTGCTGAATCTGCCCAGATTTTCGAGAGGGAGGATGGTCAACTTTCATGAGAAATGTAAACAAACGAGTCCACAACAGCGACACCACTGTCACCAAGCCAGCGTGGGGTGACCGCGGGGCTGCTGCATGCGCTGCTTTCTGAGCAGTGGAAAGCAGCCAGCCAGCCTCCAGCCCCTGCTCCAGCAAGCTGCCTGTGCAGGGGCAGCCTCACAAACCTTGGGGCCTTCCTTTCGGAGCACAGACTCCTCCAAACCTGCCAGAGCCCAGCGTGAGCCGCCTGGGTGCTGAGGTACAGGACCACAGTTTAGAGGTTTCTTCTGTGCTGGAGCTGAATCATCTATAACTGAATCTGATGGACATAACCAGTTTAAGCACAGCTAAGCCTTGTCCAAGTTAGCCACCAGTTTAAAAGCCCCAATCCCTTCAGCTCTATTTCCATACTGCTGCCGTTATCAGCTTTCCATTGCAATGCTCCAAAGTGACTCAACAGGCTTTTGCAGGGGCTTTAGGAGATCACCAAGAGCTACCAGCAGGACGTGCTGAGCCAGCCCCAACCCATGCTCTGAAATTTCAATGCCATCACTGAGTCAAGTCGGGATGTTCTTTTTCCCTCACAGATAATTAATGACAATGGGCATCTGGGCAAAAGTTTGGCAAACTCGTGCCAAAGGGTACTGGGACTGGGCAGGAAGATGGAAAGTCAACTGCAGGCCTGAAATGCTTCTAAGAAGCACCATGTATCCCTGCCAGTGTGAAGCCAGCATGTGTACTTCACATACCTGACTAGGAGCTCCTGCTGTCCTCCCCACCGAAGAGCCTGCTGTCCCTGATGATGCTGAGACTTGGGAAGGGACCACTGCTCCTCCCAACACATCCCAGAGAGGATGCAGCAACCTCCCTTTGGCCACATCACACACCCAGCCAATTCACAGCAGCAGCAGCAGGCCATTGCAATGAACAGCAGTGTTCCCTGGGCCCACTCCCAGAGCTGAGGTGGCAGGATCAGCTACACCATGAGCCAGCTGCTCTGCCAGCCCCCACTGCTGGTCTGTTGGTGTGCTCAGCCCCCTAGGACCTATTCAGAATGCCAGAGAGAACCAAGCCCCCACCCAGCACCCAGCAATGCTGCCTGCAGCCCACTGCCACGTTCTCCCTGCTCGGGATCCCTGCCATCATATGGAAATAGTTTCCAAAACATGAGGCCTACTGAGAGTGCTGTGTTCTGCATGACAAGCCAGAAGGGCATTACAGGGCATTAGGGGTGCTCCTAGGGCCATGGTACCCTACAAGGGCAAACAGCAGTGGGTTTAGCTGGCTGCCATAAACTCAGAAAAGTTATGGCTCCTGGTCCTGATGGAGTCCCCCAGACGTGCCACCTTAATTTTAAGTGGCTAGTTGGAAACACTACGTGTTATCCAAGTCTGCAGCTGGATGCACCTCTCCCAGCTCCCCCACAGTCCTGCAGGAGCCTGCATGCTGCCCTCTCTCTATGATCCTCCAGGGCTTTAAGGCTTCCTAAGCTAAAAGGATCCCCAGCTTCTCCACTCTGCCATTCCACAGCAAGGAAAATGGGTGCTAAACGCCCTCCTGGCAGTGGGGATGAAGTCAGCAGCTGCCTCAAGGAAACATCATCATCTTCACCTCACCCTCAGGACCACGAGCTCAGAGGGAGCCAAACTGGCCTTCTGCAGTAGGTTTGGGGTGTGAGGTGAAGAGGTTAATGACATTTGTCACCACAGTGGTCCCAGCTCCTCTCTGAGTCTCCATTCTGGTGTGTGCGAGGTCAAGGGATGAAGAACAAATACCTGAGGGAGGAGAAAAGCTATCCTGCCAGAAGGGGACTATCATTTGGGGAGGGGGACTAAACAAAGGGCAGCAAAGGTATTCCCTTTTCCTGTTTCTTCAGGTTCCCCCTTAATGTCTGCCAGTGCCTTCTGAGATGTCCACCTTCCCCAACTTTCTGAGTGCAGACTTTGAAGGCTATTTCGAACACGTTGTAAATCGGAGCATAATGTTACTCCAGGGCTAGGCAGGGGTGTGAGATGACAGCTGTGTATGAGGGAGATTGGCTATAAACAGAAAGCCAGGGAGAATTTGTCGTGTTGCCTCCACATCGTGGCTGTTTGCAAAGAACAAATCCCACGTGCTCCGTGCTGGTGCCAGCAGCACAAGGGGTAATGTCAGCCATCCTCTCCTCCAGCAGCTCCCTCCAGCTATGAAAGGGAGTGCAACAAACATTGAATTCTGCTCAGTTCAGCCTAAGTCGGCTTGCAAATGCAAACTGTTTGCCGTGCCCATGGACATTTTTTTCAGGCTAGAATTTTCCAGGCTCGGTTTATAGGCAAACTTACATTTTGTATTCCTTTACCTGCTATGTCAGGATGCTTAAAACTCTGAGACCACCGTGCTCTCCATCTACCACCTATCCCACTGACCGAAACAGCTGGAATTCTCCATCCACATTAACCTGCTGCCTGATCTCTCCCTTGGGACAGGGACCCTCCCCTATTTGCACAGCACGCTGCTCCTTGCTCTCCGAGTGGAATTTTTCACTGCTGTGTAATACAAACAAAAACGAGCAGCTCACGCTGGGTGGTTAAACTGTACTGAAAAGAGATTTCAGACTGATCAATCCAGTCTCCCTCATGCCCCATAGCCATGTACCAGTGCTGATAATGCTTTCTTCTCCTCCTAGCTCATCTTGCCTGCGGTGCAAGTGATCTGTGACAAGAACTACATTTGATCTGTGACAAGAACTACATTGTTACAAACGTATGCATTGTCAGCACTTTAAAGATGTAAAAACTGCTGCTCATTCCATTCCTTCCCGCTGGCAAAGAACCTTTTCAGATGGACAGGGTGCATCTGGAGCTCTGAAGTAACAAGTGATTAGTTTCTGTTTGGTAGCTACATATTAGTACTTTATGCCTCTAGAGCAGTTGCCCTCCCAGAGCATCAAAGCCTTTAAACAACATTCCCTGAGCTCTGCAGCACCTGTGAAGGAAGGGGAGGCACACACCCACACGGAGAGGAATTTCACAGACAGCCCAACTAACACAAGCCCCAGCATCCACACCATGGGCACGCTTCACTCATGGCTGGGGCTAAGAGAGAAGCCGTAGGGCTTGACACTTGGTGCCGCTGCAATCATCTCTCTTTTTCTGCCGTTTTACGAGCAGCCAAAGCCTTTGGAGATCGTGCTATTTCCCTCCAAAGGATAATTTCTCCCTTTCAAAATAATCCCCTCTTCCTTCAGTGCAGATAATCTACACCATTTACCATAAGCCAGTTACGCTGGCTGAGGGGCAAGCACCGCGCTGGGCACTGAGCTGGCTTCACAGGAAATTTCAGGCTCAGCAGAACCTCCAGCCTGTGGTTTGCAGACCTCTTGCAGACCCCGTGGAAGACTTCCAAGAGGCCTGTGAAGGGCAAATAAGAAAAGCAAACCTATCACCAGTCTGCTTAAATTTCTAATCATGGGTCTATGCCTTTATGGGAAAAGCACTGGTACTGCGGTCTTAAAAAAAACCCAAACCAGAACACTACCCTCCTCCCCACCACCCCAAAGTGGCTGACTACGGCTGCCCAAGCCACAAGTCCAACTCCTCCAGCTGAAAATAACCTCCAAACACAGCAGTGTGAGAGGAAACACAGTCTGTTTGAATTGCATCCTGTTTGCCTCACCCTCAGAAAGGTATCATTTATTATCGCCTAGAAAGGCCCTCTCCCAATAGCTGCACTGGTATGGGGTATCAGAAGTATTTAGATCATTAAACCACTTGTAGACTGCGCTGGTTTAGGATTTTTTTGGTTTTTTTCTGGGAAGAAAGGGTGAGGAAAGTGGTGAGCAGACAGCTAGAGATTGGCACCATGGAGAAATTAACCCAAAATATTGTATAGATTACATATCATTAAGCTCTTGCAGTCCCATGCCAGCAGTCCCTTGCTAGTAAAACCCAACCAAAACAAACCCAAACTCTTTCTCTCCACATATGCTGGATTCAGCATTCCCATTTATGGGCTAGGTACTACCAGCAGTTAAAGACTAAAAATTTCAGCAAGTGTTTTACACGCAGCACATTGGGTGAGCACAGTCCTGTTGGTGGGAAACAGCACCAGCTCGGCTCTACCTGTTTTGATGTTGTTTCTGGAAACAACACCAGCGGGTTAGCGATGGTCCCTCCCCAGACAATTCAGCTGCATGATAAATAAAGAACAGCTGATCCTGCCGTGTCACCATCTCCTGCGGTAAGAGGCTTCCTGGGTACCTAGTGGGAGTTCTGCTAAGCTTTTAAGCCCATTGGCAACGTGGGGAACAGTCTGTAGCTCCAAAGCCAAGAGGCTCGAAGTAATAATCCGATTTCAAAGCTCCTCCTCCTCTCCAGCCAAAGGCAGCAAGGGAGGATGAGATCAGACTGTAGATGCTCTTCATTTTAGGTCTGGCCATTGCACTCATCTGCTCAGCATGAGCACCGGCAAGGGGAAGGATGAGTGCCAAAATCTGGAATGGATTGCTTGGCTAAAGTTTCTGCAAAGATGTCAAAACTTACTGGGAAAATAGTTTTTTTAAAGGGAATTTTTCACTGCTTTTGATGCAGCTGCACTGGTCTATCTAAGGAACATCCGCTTTTCTAGTTCATGCACTGGCCAAAACTCTTGGGGGATTTACTCCCTGCCATCAGGCACTCCTGAGGCACCAGGGCATCCGAGCTGTGCAGCTGGTTTGCACCCTCCCCACAAAACTTCTCCTGTAACAACAACAACAAGTGCTGCTCCTCCAGCATTTACATTGCTCCCCCGCTTCAGGATGTTATTAGCTGCCAGGTGATATGCAAGCCATGAAACAACTTATCTCCATGAGCCTCGAGATAAACAGAAAGTCCAGATCATCCCTTAAGGAGTCAGGTGATTTCCCCGCATCCCTTCTGCCCCTCAAACAAAAACAACAACCCAGCTTTTGAATGGAGGAAGGCAGGTCCCTGCTCACCACTGCCTGAAAAAGCAGGGTGAACCAGTAAAATACGAACAGGCCGTAAAGCCTTGCTTTTCCCCTTTAATCTGACCTCCACAGCCAGCCATTCTTCTGCCTCCCCTTGGATGCTGTGCAGAGTGCAGCCCACAGCGCACACACGGCAAACAAACCCTGCCTGGGGCTCCGTGGGGAGAGTGGCCTGAAAGTGCTGCTGGCACTGAAAACTCTTCCTTGCTCCAGCTGGGACAAAAGGAAAGCCACCGAGAGAGAGAGGGAGCCAGCAGCCACACACACAGGTACCCCACACGTCTCTGCCACTGCCAAGATGAAAGGTGGGCGAATTCCACCGCAGTGCCACGGTGAAATCCAAGTTCCACAAGTTCCAGCACCTTTTTTTTTTTTTCTGCTAATTTAGCAAACAAGGATTTGAAAAAGTATGAAAGAGCTGCTATCAGCCCTCATGGATCAGCCAGCCAGCTACTTGGATGTGTGAGCTGCCTGTTTGCAACAAGCTTAGTCTCAAGCCTAAGTTTTAAAAACACTCATCTATTCCGTGGCATAACAGTTGCTAGAATTAGAGCTAATAGGTCTTTTCTATACACTTAGATCAGCGTCTGCTCTGCTCTGGATAGCCAAAAGCATCATCTTGTTTATCTATCAGACTTTCTGAACTTACTCCAAGCTTATGCAGTCCAGACATACTTCAACACAAAAACTAATGGCTTTTATACCATATTTTTAAATTATTACAACAAATACAGATGCTGCCACCTTAATGAGATGTATATGCACTAAGGGATAGGCTTGAAATAGGAAATGGTGCTTCAAGCCAGTTGAACATTGTAATGCAAGTCACGCAGAGCTGGCTTCCTAAGGCACGTCACTGCAGGATCCAATGTCAAAATAAATACAAGAAGTTATCTCTTCCGACTCACACTCTATCTTCAGCCCTGTCCAAAAAGATCTGTATTTCATTGGATACGTCGGAAAGACTCCCCTGCCATAACTTTTAAAGCCTGGTCGGGGCTCAGAGCCTCTACCCCAGTGACTGCTACCTATTACACCTTCCCCATCTGGCGCTTGTTCCAATGTCCTGTGGAACACGCGGTGCTGCCCTAATGAAAACCCAAACAGGACCCATCAGGGTTGCCTGGCGACCAAGGCAACTGCTCTTGGGCCTGGGAGCAGCCAGGAGCCCCATGGGAATTCCCATTCCCTTCCCCGGAGCTGGGGAAAGGCAGAGGGGAGGAGGAGGTGCTCAAAAAAAACAAAGCAAAAAGCTGGCAGTCCCAGGGTTTTGAGTCTGAGAAAGTGCAAAAACTCAGGAGCTGCTTCTTGCAACACACTGCAAGTAACTCAACATTCTCCCCATGGCCCGAGGTGGCCATGAACCACCATCCACTTGCACTCCCATCTGGAAGGAGCTTGGCTCACACGTGTGTTTGCCAAGGGAAACAGCACAGAGCCCTTTGCGTGCTTAGGAGACACGCTCCGCGTTTCACTCCACATCTGGCAAGGCTGCTCCATAAAAAAGGTGATGGAGTGCTTGTGGCTCTCCTTCCAGAGCACGGGATGAAAATCTTCTTCAACACACACGCCATGCAGGAATTCTTCTCCAGCTTCATTTAAAGCTGTCTTTATAGCCCATAAATTTGCAGATTGCTACAAACACTTGGCTATTTACACAATAATAGTTATATCTGCCAGGAATGGCTAATAATTGTTATTATGATGTTCATAAATGTTAATGCTAACTACGCTCTTAAAACACATATTATAAAAAGTATCGTAATTTGAGAGAAGGGCAGTAAACCATTGCCCAGACACAGAGGAAACCAGCTCTAATGCTGTAACACTTATTCTGCAGACATTAGCTGGAGTACATTTTTCTTCTAAATTTTCCTGCCATCCAGAATATGAAAAAAAGAAAAAAAACCCCAGACTTGTTTCATTATACCTAAAAACAAACAAAAAACCGACCCAAAAGTCTGTTACATCTCATAAACTGTAATAGCCAGTTTTGTTTTTGCAATTCAGTGCAGAACTGATGAGTTTGGATTACCCAAAGATCCGCACAAAACGCTTTGGTTGGATGAAATAGCTGATCTGCCTGAAGTGGGGAAAAAAGCTCACGATAACAGATAATTATATAACCAGCTTGTAAAAGTGTTATTAGTAGGGCATGGGATCAGGAAAGGCCTGGCTTTTATTCTCACTTCATGCATTCACAGTGATGAGAACTAAATCTCTGTCCGTCTCTCCCTCCTCCCCCACCCAAATGTTAGATAATTTTTAGCCAACCCTGTAAAACACTTGCAATCCTTGAGTAAAAGCAAGGCAGAGGTTAATGTACTGCTACTTCTCTAACATTCAGATGCTGTGTTCCACCTTGATAACAGAAGAAAACTGGAAAAAAATTTCCTCTGCTGTTCAGATAAGGTAGCTTGAGGACTCAGGGGTAAACTCTAAAGTTCAACATTTTAGTTTGAAAGGACATTTCCAGTCACTGGCTACTGGAATTCAGATCTTGAGATCCTGACTAAGTGATAAAACACAAGAAAAAAAAGACAGCTTTGCCAGAAGGTCTCTCTTTCTTTCAAGGAAAGAATGGGAACATTAGACATTCTATACATTAACTGAGCATAGCAAAAACCCCTGCATGGACCTTGTTCTCAGCTATCCACAACAGGATGTCTCTGGAAATCTTTCCTCAGGAGCACAGTTTTGCTCCTCCTTTCTCAGGAACAACAGAGGCGAATCCAAGCAGGAGAAAAATTAAACTGGTGGCAACGAACCTTGAAGGTCTGACAGTGACCTGCAGCACCAAGGTCTCTGAAACTGCTTTCATTTGCCAGAACATAAATTAGATTCCTCACTAGGTATGGCACCGGGGTTAATGGGAGCTTTATAAAGCCTTCTTTGAACATACAGATTATCCTTTTCAAAAAAGACTAATCTTGTGGTTTAAAGTACAGTACTGTGAGCCAGGAAACCTATTCCCAGCTCTGCCAGGCTGGGTGACTTCAGGCAACCCACTTGACTATTCTGTGCTCTTTCTCAACATGCACAGCAGACAAATACCTAAATCTCCCATGAGGCACAGTGTTTGTAAGACAACGAGAACCAGCTTAACTCTTCACAGACTGCTCCAAGCAGATGATGTCCAGCCATTCCATACAGCAGGGTGGCTCAAACTTCTCCAAACAGAAGGTCCCACAGATAACAGAAAAGGACACTGCACTTGGGCCCTTCATATGGGCAAGAATCCTGAGCCACACCATTCTGTTGCCATCTACATTCTTTTTTTCAGCAGTGACGGAAATGTCTCATCCTGTCTGGCATTACTGTCCAAAGGAGGTGCTCTGCTCAAAAGGAACAAAACTGAGAAATTAGGAAAAATTTAGGTTTAGGAAAAGCCATGCTGCTGCCTGGGCAACTCAACAAACAGCTTTCCTCCGCAGGATCTGATTTCACGGCAAGAATGTTAAAAACAACTTCAAAAGACAACAAAACAAATTCAATTAAAAGAATAATCAAGCGTTCAAAAGTACAATACAAAAAAATACCGAAAGTGTGAGATGACACAGAACATTCAGTGCTGGGAACAAGGATCACTGCTTTCCTTCCTAACAAATTCATCCCAGGCGTCTCCACTGTGAAAACCAATACTGGCTTAGAGTCTCCTTTCAGAAGGTGCCTGCCATCCTTCCCAAACTGTCAAAGTTACACACTCCTCATGTTTTAGTGTCCCCATAGCAGTCCCCTTCAAGCTTTCAAATAAAATGTGTACAAAACATCTGAGCACAAAACAATCCTGTGATTTCCAAAGCTCCTCAAAAGAGACTACAGAGAGCCTTACTTGTGCTCTGCACTGCACCATTTCAGAGTCACACCTTTTCTGCACACCCCTGCTCTTAGATCAATGCATCCACATGTTGCTACTGTTTGAAAAACCTACTTGTTGCCCATGAGTTCAGGTGACTCTGACCTGGTCACTCCCAGAGAACTCGGTCCCACTGTGTTGATGTCTGGCAACATTTCCTCTGACTCAGCCTTGCTAATAAAAGCTTCAGTAAGAGGAACTCCAAAGACTCTTTTCCAAGTCATTCCCTTCTAGCATGCAGAAATCTCAGGAAATCGTTGGAACTTAATAACCTCCACACCATTTCCACACAGTCAAAATAGAAGAAGAAAAGGCAAACAAACAAAAAAAACCAACCGCCACATCCTACTCTGCAGCAAACAAAATCTGCTCATTCCAGGCTTTCTTGCACAGAAGACAGTTAAGCAACCACAACAAAGTAACGTCACTTCCTTTTCCTCCAAAATAAATTTTAGTGTTGAAAAAGTCCATCTATTCATTCATGTGGGCAGCCTCAGCCAGCACAGGAGCACATCCCCAGCCAGCAGTCCAGGAACAGCATTCAGGACTCTCTCTGTATTGATTTCCAGCTGGGGTCCAAAGTTAGGAATTTCCTTCCCCCCTCCTCCCCAGATGTCCATTGATCTGAGAAGAAAGGAAAGAGATCCCGAAATGTTCAGACTCACTTTTGTATAAACTGAGACATCTTAACTATTTTTCAAACGAAAACCAAATGATGATACTTTCCTAACAGCGCTTGCAAAAGAGCTGGAGCAGTGTGATCCATTGCTATTCATTCCTTTGGACACAGATCCAATCTTTCAGTCACTCTGTGCTTATTGGCTATATGGAAGGTAGAACAGCAAGGAGCACTAAAGGATTAATTCTCACAATAGTGGGAAGCAGGAGTCCCAGCTCTTGGGGGAGTTGAGTGGGGGAGAAAGGAGAAAGATGAGTGTGTAGGCTACATCCCTAGTTTTTGGACTTCCTTGCTGTGATTTCATCTTATGCCTAAAGTTACCTTAAAAGGGAGCTAGCATGGAA
Source organism: Monarcha castaneiventris obscurior (assembly GCA_026261815.1). NCBI lineage: Eukaryota > Metazoa > Chordata > Aves > Passeriformes > Monarchidae > Monarcha > Monarcha castaneiventris. Next base: position 16,334,737 of record JAMPIT010000884.1, read on the forward strand.
AGAGTGCCCCAATGACTTAAATGTAAAAAGCATTACAGGAATTTTGCTTTAAACCTGCAAAGACTATGAGAAGGGGCTATATGTGAGATAACTCATGGCAGAGCTCAGCAGGGAAGAGAATAGCTAAGGCACAAACAGTTCATACTCTGTTTGTTGTGAGTCACACAGCAGCTGAACAGATTTATGATTCAGATGTTTTAGTGTTGGTTATCAGCGATTAGCTCAAACTCTTAGAAAAACAGAGAGAAAGAGAAAGATTAAGCTTTTGTCTGCTCCAGCCCTCATCCTTCCTTTGCCTGGCAGCGGGGGTTACTGATTGTTTCTGTCCCTTTTTTAACATCAGAATGGCTCTGAGCCACACTGACTGCAGAAGCAGATCACGCTGCCCATATCGCCATCGACATGAGATTCAACAGTGATCACTGAAGTGCGACATCATTTGTTCAGGTGCACATGCTAGTGCATTTGTGAAATCTGGTTATATGGCAGCTTCTAAGTGTGCGGTTTTTTCCAAACATGGAAATCATTTGGGACACAGAAAGGGCTGACGAAGAAGGACTGGTTTGGCTAACTTTATCTTCAAACTCTGTAAAAGCCCAGTAACATACAGACACAAGACTTCATGCATCCTTATGGCATTTAACCTCACAACACCCATGTGGGGTTCTCACAGACAAGCTAAGTGACTTGCCCAGGATCACACAGGAAGCCAAATGCACTAAAACTGAGCACAACTCTCAGGCTAGCATTAATCCATTTCTAATTTAGTTTAATTGAACTTAATGCTCAGCTAACAGATTTCTGCCAACCCACTATTACGTGGTGTCGAGTTATACATTAGAGATGTGGGCTTTTCTGTGAATCACATCTTCACACGTAAATGGAATGATGCAGCCTAAAGGACAGTTATCCTTAGCATGTGCACAACCAGAGCACCTGAAATGCTGCTGGCCTTCAAAACCACCCTGCAGCTAAACTCTGGCTGTGGAGGAGAGGGGAAGGAGGACACCGTTCCTTGATCACTGCATGCACAGGATGATGTATATCCCTGCCACAGATCAAGGTCCAAAGTCCTTGTGGGAGCAACTGAACACAACACCCAACTTTTCAAATGCTCAGAGCCCACAACAACGCCTTTCTGGAAGAGGCTCTACACTCTTAGGGCAGAGAGAGGGAATCAGGGTAATTTAATCCCCTGCAATGTTGATGTAGCAACTGTGGGTTATACTGCTATAAAAACAGAGCTCCCCCCACAATACCTTGGTCGTTGCTAAAGCTCACAGCAGTATTAGGACTTGCACCTGATGGCAGATTCCCCTCTGACAGGTCCAGCCAGCACCACTAATCCAAGACAAATCTGGACAAATGCTTACGTGCTGACCCAGTGCTCAGCATAAGCAACAAACATGATGCTCTTGGTATGCCTCCAGCCTCACACGTGCGTGTTCCCTGATCACAGAGCCCGTCTGTGTGCAATCCAACATGTCTGGGACACAACCAGGCTGCACATCTGCTCATCAGTGGTGCAGCGGGTCCAGCACAGAAAAGGAACATCAGCCTTATTAGGCAGAAGTTACACGGATCATGTGAGTGATTTCTATCCAAAAGCTCCCAGACAGGAACAGAGGAGGCCCCAGACCTTCCCTGGACTGCTTCTTAAAATCAGAGCTGCTTTCCTTGAGATGCTGTGCACGGTGCAAGCAGATTAAGCTCTATTAGCATGAGAGACTTTTGAACAGTACAAACTAGAACTAAACTTGGAATTAACTGGACTGGTGTAAAATTATACCTTAATGCCCACAGAAACCAGATTAGAAGACAGATGGTGAAGAGGAAAGAAGAAAAAAGAAGAGTGGATTGGATATACATATGTGGATTTACATTCTGTGAGCTTGGCACACATCTTAGAGACATTTTTTATTTCCAGCATAATAGAAAGTTGCCTGACAGTGCTGGTAGACTAGATAAGGGGGGAAAAAAGAGCAGATGCTTTTGAAGGGCTTTGTAGTATGACTCTTCGACAGAAATTTAGAGATCAAGGTGGGTAGGAGCACTGGAGGAAAAAAGCCCTTTCAGATATGGTAGGAGCATAAAAAGGGAGAAAAAACAGGAAAAGGAAAATTCAGGGGAAGCAAGAGTAACTGTCAGGGTCCAGATCACAAGCAAAAGTGCAAGAAGCAGAGGTGCAGCTTGGGCAGCAGTGAGCAGAACCCTGAAAGTAGAGGCAATATAGTGGAAGCTGTGAAAAATGAAATAATAATAGTAGGCACGCTGAGGAAAGGAACATAAACCATCAATATATCTCTGTATGAATGCAGAGTGCATCTACACCACAAGCACTACACTCAGTTCTGGAACCCAGGTTTGGGAAAAAAGAAGACACAGAAGAACTCAAAAGCTGGAGGAGGACAACAACAGTGATTACATGCATGAAACAGCTTCTGCAGGAAAAACAATTATGCAAAACAATAAAAAGCCAGAAATGGCACGGAGAATGAATGAGTGCTTGTAGTCCCTTCTGAAAAAAGACTGGACAGACAGCAAATTAAATTATCAGGACAGAAACAACAAAAAGGAGACACTTCTTTGCACAAGCAATAATTCTTCTGCCTCTTGGCCACAGAATGTTATGGATGCTGTAAGAGTACATGGGTTCACAGAAGAAAGGCAAGTTAACAGAAGGAGGGGGGAATCTATCAACAGCTGTTAAGTACAAAATGAAGTTTTTGAGCTGCAAATGAGCCAGAGACTGGTAGCACAGCCTAGGGAAGTATCATTGCTTGATTGCCCTGAACTGACACTCTTCCCTGGGTATCTGCTGTACAACAAGAGACAGGATGCTGGGCTAGGGGGACCTTTGATCTAACCCTGTACATCCATTTTTGTGTACAAGGCAGAAAAGGGTTTGTATTCCATGCTGAATCAGGCTGGAGATACTAAAATTTGACCAGGAAAGAACGTGACTTAGATGCCAAATGCAGAAAATACTGGTTGCCTAGAGTTGAATGTCATAGAGGAAGGAAATTGTGAGGGTCCTAAAAAAAATAATAAAATCTTGTTACAGCATTAAAACGGAGGGCAGAGATTAAACTTTTGATGGCAAGTATGTGCATGAATACAGAAAACTGCATTTCAGATGCAGAAGGGAACAGAGACTTGATTTCACACGACTTGAGATGCAAGAAGGGAGGCAAAAAAAGAGGGGATAAAAGAACAGTATTGAAGAAGACTCCCAACGTGTAAAAACTCCACTCTCCTCCAGCGCCTCAAGCTATAAGCAGAGTGGAGAGAAAAGAGATGAAAAATGCAGTTTGACACGCTCTTTCAACTTCAACAGATGAATCTGAGATGAGCAGTGGAGATGATCACGTAATCAAGGTACTGGACAGACACGTGGAGATCAGAGTTCATCCCCCAGCTGCGCCACTGACTTCCTTCACGATGCTGGGCACTTCGCTTTGTTCCTCCATAAAACCGAGGCAGTATTTTCTTAATGCACAGGAAAGCTGGGAGGCTGAATTCTTTAAACATCCCAGATGCCCTGTGGGGCCTGAAGGAGCACGGTTAGGACAGCAAACACCCAGCACTCCCAGGCCAAGGGCCACGTCTCACGGGCGGCTGGGACCAGTCGCAGCGTGGGATGGAACCACAGCAGCGGGGACAGGGCAGAGAATTCCATCGCAGGAAAATCAGCTCAGGGAAATTAAACCCTAGAAGGTGTGAAGGGAACGGGTTTCAAAGCCAGACAAAATATAAGATGCAGGAAGTGTGCTTAAGGAGCTGGCAAGTTTGCAACGCCTCTGAAGGACAATGCTGCAAACGATAGGAAGGAATCGGCCTGACACTAACAGGAGGGAAGAGAAATGGGATAATTTGGTACAATGTTCCAAGTATTGCAATGTCTGTCTACATCCAAGATACTGTCTACAGCCAGTACTCAGAAATAAAGAAACAATGCTTAGCCTAACGCTTTCAACCCTTACTGATTTTTCCCCCTGCTCTCAGGAATACAAATGTTAAATCATTTGGATATTAACTGTATCACTAAAGCAGATATAAACAGGCTCTGACTTGGAATACCAGCACCAGCACAAAGTCTACAAGAAGAGCACTACAGGATTTGGATACTCTGCTTTACTCTTTAATGCTTAAGATACACTACTACCTTTAAAACTTATGAAATGATAAATTTGAAATTACTCTAACCAGTAAGCGCTGAAGCTTTCCCTGACTTTTAATCAATCACTGAAATTATACTTAGAAACTCCCAAACCAAATATTTGCCAAGAGGTGTAAAACAACTCCCAGACTGAACTGGCAGAAAACACAGAAGAGCCCAGAATAGACCTTACTGATAGGATAAATTGAGCCTTGACATGTGTGGAGCCCATCTGCGAGCGACGAGGAGTACGCTCTTCATTTCTGCTCATTCCCTTCACTCTGGATGCAATTTCAGGGGTAACTTTATAGCAACACTGCCAGGCTGCTGCCCAGCTCCTCCACCTGCATGACCCCTGTGCTTGCTCACAGCCCTGGGCACCACCAACAGGGAGGTTTCAGGGTTTTTAATCCTAGAATTGATTATCCAGCTGAGTTTTCTTTGCTGTGTTTTTTTGCAGTGGCTCAGCCTTTCTCTGCCCATCTCACAGTGCCCCTGGCTGCTGCTCAGCACCTCCCCACAACCTGATCACAGACCTGAGTGCTCAGGGGAGTGTGAGATGCTGAGATGGGCCATGGAGAACCTAAAGATTGGAAACAAACCAGAGCAGCTGGCTAACTGCAGTAAATCAGGTTTAGGTGCTGAGCATCTCATTTAACACAACGGAACACTAAACTTCATCATCAAACCAATTTAAAAAAAAGTTTCAGTGCATGTTTTTAGACAATTTTTTTTTTAAACCCAAAGCAGTTTAATGCAGGTCAAAAGCAAATAGTTCATCCTGCAAACAGGAAGAAACTATTATGATTTTGTAACTTAAAACATTAAAACAAATTCAAGCAAATGTACATTAAAACCATAATTGCTCAGACACGTACAGAAGAAAATACTGACTTGAATGTAAAGACTTAATTTGGCTATAAACCTCCAGATCGCAGCAAGATCCAGAAACAATCCAACTTTAACTAACATAAAAGGCAAAAATCATTAAAATCATACTCAAATGATGCTCTGTTGCTTGCTTGTTTGAATTAAAAAATGAAAATCTCCAGTTTTAACGGAGCTGGTTAAGCTTCCCAGAAGTTTGAGGGTAAGGGGCTGTCAAGATACTTGGAGGAACTTTTCAAAGAACATCTCCAGAGCAAGAGGCTGGGCTGGCTACACCAAACAGGTTGGGATAGGAGAGGTACAGGAGGGATTTAGGAAGGCATCGAGAGCTGAGCCCTGCAGGGGCCCTTGGCGGGCGCCGGTAACGAGCAGTTCAAGAGCAGGCGCTGTAAAAACCCAGGGCAGCCTGCCACTGATGCCTGGAGTCACATAAAATTAATTTAAATTGGAAACAAACTGGCCCAGGTAGCGCTCGCCCGAGTTTCAAACAACGTTAAGAGCTAAGCGGCGCATTACACATTTTGCTGGCAGCTTGATCATTAAAATTAAATAGGAAGTGGCAAAGCTGCAGGGCAGGTGATGCCGTGGATTTGTGTATAAAAAGCAACAGTGAACTTGGGAATTACAGACACTTGTAAACCTTACTTTAGTACCTGGTAAAATGGCTCAACTGGGTAGTTATGAAAGTTAGATTAATGCCATACAGCAGGCCCAGATTAGCATTGTATTTCCATAAGAAAAATGGGCATGTCCGTATTTTCTATAAGGAGTGCCAAGACAGTGGTTAAAGAAAAATTGGAAGATATAATTAATTTGAATTTTCAAACAGCCTTTGGTAATATTAATCACCACAGTCTATTAGGGAAACTAGTCATGGGGTGAGAGGTAAACATCTGTCAATAGATTAAAGCTAATTTAGGAAAAACGAACAGCATGAATAAATGGCCAGTTTTCAAGAAGGTTAATGGGGGAAGTCCCAGGGGTGGATACTATGATCAACATTTAATATATTAAATGATCTGGAAAGGGGCATATACAATGTGAAATAGGGGGAAAAAATTGTTGATGATACTGCTCTGTAAATGAAATAAAACCAGCAAGAACTAACAGTATGAATTGGGAGGATCCACCCAAGTTACAGCAAATAAATGTTACTGCACACAAGTGCAAGGTTATGCAAATTGGCAAGGAGAGTTTGAACTAATTGTAGACACGGATGGGTTTCACATTAATTGTAACCATTTGGAGAAAGATCTAAGTGGCCTTGTGGACAGCACAGGGAAAACATCTGCTTAGTCTCCAGTAATCGTCAGAACCACAAACCAGATGTGGAGCCTTGTATTAGAGAGAGATAAAGAATAATATGGAAAGCACAGTTTCTCTTCCGAACATTGCGTTCAGCCCGTTTGCCTTTGTAACAAAACAAAACCTCAGAAACTTAGAAGGCCAGGAAGAACTGACATAAATTTACAGCCCCAGAAAGATGCTCATCTAAGGACCCAGTTACAAAACACACACATTACAAAACTCAAGACTCATTGAAGCCTTGTTAGCATGACTTTGGATGGCCTACAGTCCATTAAAAAGTCTGGTGAATAGGAACTTTAATGATTTTCAAATTTCTGGGCTACGTTCAAGGGGCGGTAAATAAGAGGTGAAACAATCCAAGCATATGATAACATAAAACAGGCAGAGAAAGCCATCTGGATGCACTTATTCTCCATTCCCACCCTCTTTTTCTCCCAATAGGACAGGAGCAAGGAGTTGTCCAACTAAATGAAAGACAATAGATTTAGAAGTGATGAAAGAAAATATTGCTGCACCCACACTTACAAAAGTAACCTACAGAACTCTTCTCAGCAAGGTATTTATTGAAGCAATAACACTAATAAGATTAAAAACCACAAAACATCAACAGTGTCAGCAATTGGAGTCAAGAGAATTCCGCAGTTTTCCCACTTGTCTTTGCAGGATTTTACTCTTTCTTCCAAGGCATCTAATATTAGACATGACTTGGGACTAGAAATGAGAACAAGATGGGCCAGTGGCTTCATCCAGAACCTGCTCAGAGGGCTCACTGTGAGGAGGTGGATGGTTTGTACATGAAAGTAGCTCAAAATGAAAGAGGAAGGAAACCAGGAAGACGTGATTTTAACTTCATTGTGTGCATTGCATTCAAGGAAAAGATGCTTTAAGTCACCACAAGAACAGCAGAAAAAAATGCTGAGAAACAGAGCTTTTCATCTTTAAAACATTCAGTCTTCCGTGAAAAGTGGAAGGAGCCAACATCAACTCTGCAGTTACTATCACCAACTCTTCCATCCAAACCAAAGAGGAGACTTCTTTTGCAGGTCTTCCCAACACCTTCCTATTAATTCAGATTAGAGTGAGGACTGAAAAGCAGAAGAGCTGCTGCTGAACTGCAACGTGCACAGACAAAACCTGGGGTGAGTATCCCTGCCATGCTCAAGGGGAGGAGGGCTGCACTTCTGCCCTGGCAGGTCACGCAGCATGGCCCACTTCAGGCCAAGAGAAAGGTGGGTGTGGGATTACCAACCTGATGGCCACCCACCATAAAAAACCAGTGTTTAATGAGATGCCAACCTTTTCTCCCTGGTGGGGAGGGAAAACGTCTCCATCAAAACCCGACCTCTGAGCACAGCTGGCCGGCTTCCAGAGCACTGACGTGCACAGCAAAACCATTGCATCTGTGCCACCTAATTCCTTCTTAGACCTTCCAATAAACCCCCAGTCACTTGTTCAGTACCTAGTCCGAATCCGCCAAAAGAATACACATCTGAATTGTCTCTATTCTCCCACTTTTTCCAATAATCCCAGTATCAGTCACTGAGTTGAACCCACTGCTGATTCATGATACTAACCATCCCCCTGCTCTCCAATCCACTTTACTGGGGATAAAAATCAAAGGCACAAAAGGCATACAGAATTCTGTTTCTAACCCAGGACTTGTTCAGTACCTAGTCCGAATCCGCCAAAAGAATACACATCTGAATTGTCTCTATTCTCCCACTTTTTCCAATAATCCCAGTATCAGTCACTGAGTTGAACCCACTGCTGATTCATGATACTAACCATCCCCCTGCTCTCCAATCCACTTTACTGGGGATAAAAATCAGAGGCACAAAAGGCATACAGAATTCTGTTTCTAACCCAGGACTATTCGGAGGCTATTCTCTACCAGACACAATGTATTTGTCTAGTTTAAGTGTTTCAAGACAAGAACTTCCTATTCCTGCTTAGGAACATTTCTTTGTGTTTAGAATAATTTTTGTTCTCCTTTGTCCTAGTATTTCAATCATCCAGTTTCCTTGTCTCTCTTAGTGTCTCTGTCCTATAGATGCAGGTAAGTATCCAGTATATTCAGGCCTTGCAGTATTTCTTTACAATAGGATCATTCCCCTGCTGTTTTTTGGTTGATACTCTGTGACTTCCTCACAAATTTACAAATCTTTTTTTGTACCAAGATATTCAGAAACAAAGTTACACAAAAGGCCAAGGGCTACATTTAAGAAGAAAAGCATCACACTTTTACAACCTCTCTTGATCTGGTGATCTGCTTCACTCAGTAAAACAACACAAACATGACCCATTGGATTCACAGTGTTTTTAAAATTATAATAAATACTGGATGCAGTTTGTTTCTCTGAACTGGGAATATACTTTGATCATGTTCTCAAAGTATCTTCAAGAACTGAAGGTTCAAACAAATATGAAATACTGGTTTTGGCTAAAAATCACAAGACATGGCACACTTGTCCTCACATCCAGAATGCTCCCACCAACTAGCTCTGGTTTGTATTATTTATGTCCACATGTGATAACACACACTTTCCAACTTGAATTTCCTTATCCATTTAATCCAATTTTAATCCCTCTCCAGGCTCTTGTACTTTTGAGTTGTACTCCTTTAGCATTTTTTTACATCAATTAATTAAGACACTGCCTACTTCTTTCTCTGAATCATCAGCAAATTGGAGACAGAAACTACTTCTGGTCCCTGTGGCACCCTGATAAATATCCTCTCACAGCACAAGTTAGTTACAGGCTTGCCCAGGGAAGGGAGGGAGGACCTGAGGGGGTTTGATTATTGCTTTTACGGTACTCAATATAAACCAAGAGGCACAACTGAGATAAATCAGGTGTTTTCTAATAACTAAGTTATAATCATGTGTTATCTACGTTGAATGACACCACTTAATACAACGTCATATTAGCAGTGCTTCACTTAAACTTCTCCAGCAAAGCAGGAAGCATAAAATTAAAGAAAAGGCTAAAAGTCAAGTTAACTTCCATCTGAAGAATTGCTCTATGTATTTACATGCTATTAATCAGCATGAAGTCTCATTTTAAGTACATTTTCAAAGGCCCCGTGTTTTGGGCATACCAGAGAAAGCAGTTGGCTGATGAGGGCAGGTTATTGGAAGGCAGGACTCACGCAGACAAATTTTCTGGAAGCACGTGAAGTGTCTGGAGCTCATCCACGAACACCACACCGTGAGCTCTGCAGACCACGTCATGTGCCAGCAGGACAGTGGTGGAGCAGCCTGGTTTCATTTCCTTCCCCACTGCCCCCCTCCCTCGCTTGCGAGCCCGGCTCTCTGTGCCACCACAAGACCTGGTCTTGATTCTGCTTTCTGCTGGCAAAAAAAAGACACAGGAAAGGGACAAGGAAGGATCACTCACATCTCTACATGCTGTTAGCATTTCCTCAGCAAAACTGGGATGCCTCACATCTTGGCTGAAGCAGCACAGATGAATATATCCGCCAGATCGGGTCAGACCAAAGGTCCATGGAGCCCAATATCCTGCCCCAGACAGGGACTAGCAGCAAATGCTCGGCGGGTGCGTAAGAATGGTGCAAGCATACCATAAGGCTTCCCCCCTACCAGCTTCCAGCAAGCTGTGGCTTAAGACTTCCTGTGCCAGAGATTGTATCTTTGTGCTTAATTGCCCTCGATGAACTTTGCTTCCATGAATTTGTTTAATTGCTTTTTGAACCTATCTCGACTTCTGGCATCCACAACATCCTGTGGCAATGAATTCCAGTTTAATTATGTCTTGCATGAAAAAATACTTCCCTTTTGTGAAGGAAATTACTTCCTTAAAAAAAAAGAAAACACCAAAAAAACCTCCCCCAAAACCATCAACCAACAACTATCACTATGTAAGACCAGCAGTTCTGGTAGTGGTAGTTTTGTGAGGGCTTTAGAAGAAACCACTGCATTCAGTTGTCCCCTCTAGCCTTCTGCAAAGGTTACTGCCCAGACTATCAGACAAGGCTGCTGGGGGAAAACGTGGAGTTCCACACCATGGTGGTGGATGATGGTCTAAACGAGTTGGCAACTTGCCCCAAGTTGAAAACAAATGTCTGCCTACGTTCCTGACTGTTGTATACACTTGCAAAAATCCACTGTTTCAAGACAGGATTTGTTCCCTGCTAGACTGTGAGAAAGGGTCTTGCATTCTAAAAAGTATCCTGTGTTACACTTGCATAACTTTAGGTGCTGCAACCCAATGCAAGTGATCATAAAGAACATCATTTGTGGCCTTCCTTGTATAATTATTTTTTGTGGGTTTAGTGGCTATTTATTCTCACTGTTTCAGGTCCACAAGAAATAAACCAAAGTACAGAAGAAGACTGTAGAGATCATATTCTACAAAACCTCTTTCTACTCTCCCCTCCTTTCTCGACAGTCCAAATGGAAAAGCACAAAGTGTCTTTCTACACATTGAGTTCTTCTGACGCAGGGCAACTTTGGCAAACTGTACCTGCTGCTTTTCAAAACTGAAGTGCAAGGGAGTTACCAGGGCTGACAGCAGTCTCAGTAACAAACCAAAGCACTGGTGGCCTTTGCATTGCCAAGAGGAAAGCAGGCATGGCCATCCGCAGTTCCTCCTCACTGCCAGGTAAAGCATTAACAGGGTTCACTAATTCCCTACCTCCTGTCCTCCTAATCTGCAGCCGTGCTTGAACCAGGCCACTCTACATGATAAATAGGTCTGCTTAACTGAGCTGAACGCTGCTTCACCTAACCCAAAACCAATGCCAGTGGCTACCCTGCAGTGGCTGGATTCTTGGCTACCCTGCAGTGGCTGGATTCTGCCAGGGGCTGCTCACACCAGCACTTCCAGGGGCTCCCCTCACAGCTTTCACACCACAACTGTAGCTGTCCAAAAGTTATTTTCCAACAAACCATGGGGTATTTGGTAATTTCCTGGAGACACAAGAGGAGGTCCTAGAGGGTTTTGAAGACCCTAAGGCATTTTAGCCTTTAGTGCCCAGTCAGAGGGTCAGCAGCCTAAAGGAACACAAGGCTTCCACTGCAGGCAAGCCAACTTACCCTGTGCCAAAGCACTTGCTAAGCTCATCATAGACCTAAGGGCAGGAGCATAGAGGAGAAGGGGAAGGGCAATTCCCGGGGAGATCAAATTCTCCTGTGAAGACAGGAAGCTGACAGCTGGCAAGCACTGCCCTCCTCCACATGTTTCAGAACACTCCTCCTCACGTTTTACCTATTTTTGTTACCATTTATTGCTGATGTGCCCCAAGAGTGAGGCTTGGGGCCAACTTCTCTGGAAGGGTGACAGCTACCAAAACAATAATAAAACTCAGCATTTAGCGTTCTCCTGAAGCCAGGCCCTTCCTCTTCATCAGCCAAACACAGAAGTGCACTCAAACCCCATTTTATTTATTTATACACATTGCTGCACCCTCTATTCCTGGCAACTGGTGCTCATGACATAGTGGCCTGGGACACGCTGGAACAGGGCTCTGGGTCACCTTGTAAGTGGTGGCAGCAGCTGCCTCCTGGATCAAGCGCCTATTAACCAGCAGCTTGGGAGGGCTCTAAATTAAGTTCTCTGCTCCATTCCCACAGAGGGGGAGGGAGAAAAATACACCACCACCACCAAATCCTTATTTTTTTTCAGCAGGACTCAGTGAAGTTTCCCCAGTGTTCCCTCCTGTACTTGCCAGGATAAGCAGCCCAAAGCCTGGTTTCTGTCGGCAGCCATCCGGACCGTGCAGGACCTCTCGTTATTCCAGCTGCCACGGCTCTTCACAAGCTACACAGCCTGGTTTTGGTGGGTGGTGGTGGCACGCCACTCCTCTCACACCACAGATCCAGCCCTTGGACCATCTCTGCCTGCAAGATGCCTGCACAGTCCCTACAACCCCACTGGCAGCGTTCTGGGCACCAAGGGTGCTCAGGCCCAATATCAGTCACTTAGGAGGGGAGACTGGATAAATAGCTGGTGTGCACAAACTGGAGGAGCAGCAGGGAAGGAGGGAGGGAGGGACAGAGGGAGGGGGAATCTGAAGTGTTGGGCCCCAGCTGTGAACTCCTCTTGTTTTTGTTTTAGGGTAATTAATGTTCCCTTGAATAGAGCCAGGGCATGGGCTCCTGTTTCTGCAGCTTTCAATGCTATCAGCAGCCCGGACTGGACGGGGCTGGGAGCGGCGGGGGGAGGTTTGTATTTCCTGCCATCCCCAGTAAATGAGGTAATGCAAGCATGGGGGCTGGAGGCAGGGCACAGCCGGGGGGACTCACTTGAGCCCCCCAAGCCCGACGGCCTGCTCCCCAGAAACCTCTCCAGAGAGCCACCCACCCCTTCCCACTCTGCCATATTTATTAATTTCGCTGCCAAGGCAGGGGATCCTCACACTCCCATCCCAGCGCCCCGCGGCCTGCTCCCCTCTCCCACCCCGAGCTCCCCTCATGCCTGAATTAGATACATTCCCCCTGCACTCCCAGACGTCTCCATCCCCTCGTCCCCTGACAGAGCAATCATTTATCAAGTTGTTTCACGCGTTGTCGGGGAGGGGGGCCCCGGGGGACGGGGGTTTGTTTCGTCCCTTTGTTGGAGCTCCACAGGACCGTCCAGCTTAGTCTCCAGCCAACTGCTGAGAGTTGCCGGAGTCCAGGAGCAAATGTTAAAGGGGCTGCCTTTCATCTGCGGGCTGATCCTGCTGCCTTTTCATTTTATTCTTCCAGCTTCTGGGATGTTACTTGCTTACACACCCCCACACCCACCCCGCTATCATTCTGCATGCATGTTTTTGAGGGAGCAGGAGCTCATTTTCCATGTGCTTGCCTCTTCTCCTTCCCTCAGCAGCTTCTCCTGCCACCAGTACACTCAGCCTCTGGGAGTATTTTTTACCTTACTGGCCTTTTTCTCATCCTTGAATGTAAGATACCAGAAACCAGATTTGGTTAGGGGCAAGCCCTGCTCGTGCAGCCCATCCCTTCCTTGCACACTCTTTGGTGTACTGCAAGCTTTTATCTCCCATGTGCCTGGGAGATGAGTAACTACCTACAGCACACCACCATCAAAACAGAGTAGTTAAAATAAAAGGAAAGTAGAAGAGACCGTTTGGCAAAAGAACTAAGTAACGCTAAAGAAAAAAAGAAACGTTTCGAGCACTCTCGTGCTTTGAGCACTCTTGTGTTCCCCACATGTAGGGCTGGAAGACAGAGGATCTGGTCTGTGTTGCAGGCTGCCCACACTCACACAGCAGGCTTGTGGCACATCACCTCACCCTTCTGCACCACATCGAGCCCCACCTGAGAGACTAGGATGCTGCCTGGCTCCCAGGGATCCTGCCTGGCTGTCACTAACCAGCCACGGACACTCTTAGGATTCCTGGGTGGAAGGAAACGTGGAAACAGAGAGTGCATTAAACTAGGGATGTCTACCTGCACCCTAAAGTTCTTAGTTACCAGCTTGGGAACAGCTGAATAGCAGAGGAGAGCTCAAGGAGCTGTGAATCCAAACACACCACTTCCTTCATTTACCAAAGCCCATACAAAGTGCTTGCAAATCTTACGGCTGCATGCATTTTTGGACAGCTATAGTTGGTTACAGTTTGTTTTCTAGCAAGCTGCCAAGATTGTCCTCTGTGCTTACATGTGATCATTTCCCAGCTATAGCTCATAGTAGTCCTTAGTTTAAAGGATGGATAGGGCTTAAGGGTAAAAACAAAGTAAAAAAAAAATCCCACTTGCTTAGCAGCTAAGTAACCATTGTAAATTCCACACATTTCACAGCACAGAGGGCAGAAGCTGCCTGGGATCTGATGTATTCCTCTCACCACCTTGCCTCCATAACTCTTCCTTGTGGAGGAGAGCTGGATTCATTTGCTTCCCAAGTCAATCAACAGAGTTCATGAGTCAGCCAAGGGAATGCTGAAAAGCAAGAGGGTACGCTCCTGCCCCCAGGAACTGATTACACTGCCTCTTAATTGTTCCCAGATTCTATTATCCCCGAAGAGACTGGAGCAGCAGCAGCACCAGCCAGCTTGTTGACAACATCCACTCCATACAGCCGACCTCATCAGACATACAGAAATTTGCATTTTTGCAATCACTGATCTGTTGAGACTACAACGGTTAGGTTATTGAAAAGAAAAAGTTAGGTCTTACAGATGTATATCAGAAGAATCATCTGTCTTCAGAGTAGGAGCTGCACATCCTACAATTTTGAGTCTGCTAGTAATCACACAGTCAGAAAGCCATCTGATACCAGGACACTTCAACCCAACAACCAGTGAGGCACTCTGCATATTGCTGATCCGGGTGATTCCCTCCATTCTCAGTTCCTTCAATTCCAGTAGCCTCAGTACTCATTTTATTCCCTGTTCCCTCCTGTCCTCGCCCAAGTGAGGACAGCCAAAGCTTTATTCCACTCTTCACTCATTGTTAAGTGGTGTATTTCAGGTTTTACATTGCTGCCTCACTTATTACTACTTCTTTCACGTATTTCGTGCAGGCAGGCTGCTGTCTCTCTGCAATGGTTCAGGTGACAGCGTGTGAAGGGGGAAATGCTACATTCAGGACTATAAAACCAACCTGAGGTCTGTGCCGTTATTCAAACCCTTTACAATAGTAATAAAATGAGTAATCACATCTCCATTACGCTTCATTCAGTACATGGGAGTGTGAGACTAGGAAGTAAAGACAGCTGTTCAATATTGATTTTTATCCTTCTTATTCTTTATGTATCCCTATGCCTAATTTGCTACATTGCTTCCGAGCCTGGCCACCAAATAAGCTATTAATCGCTTCACAGACCTTTTTCTGTGGTGGCCTCCACACAGCATCTCAATCCAATAAGCATTAACTCTTTTCTCAATCTATTTTCAAGTTAATGATTTTTAATCTGATTTGACAAATGAGAAATTGGTGGGGAAAAAATTGACCAACACTAGCAATACTCACCTCTCTATTTAAGCAACCAGTGGCTGCACCTCTATTTGAGATTGTTCCCCCCACCCCCGAGAAGAATCCCACAAGCCCCACCCTTGGCATTTTTATGGCAGCATTTAAAACACAACAGAGATGTAATTGTTATTTTTCCCAGGGCTGGGAGAAGGTGGCTAGGTAGCAACACACCCCAGAGGCAGGGAAAGCAAGGAGGAGTATGGTGCCTTATCCAAGGCCACCCAGAGAACCTGGGACAGAGATGGCTCTTCCCTGCAGCATTGCTACCAATTTCAACTTCAGCACCAAACACTCAACGCTTGCTAAAGCTGAAGTTTGGCAACACAGTTAAAATGCTGCAGGCTGAACCAGAAATGCCAGAGCAGTACTGACATAAATTCAACTCTGCCATTTTTAATGCACCTCCCTGTTTTGGTTCCCTGTACTGGCCAATACCCACGGCTGCTCCTCAGCTGGCTAATTCAGCAAATGAAAAACACGTCCTTATCTGGATCATCTGGATGACCAGCTGCTGGGAATGGAGACACATGGAAGGGGCCAGGGCCCAGGCTGGAGCTCTGGAGCACAAATGGTGGCTGAAGGAGCCTTTGCCCTCTGTGCTTCAGCCGATGCAGTAATTTATGCCAGTCTCCCTTGGCTTCACCTAAGTTCCTTCCCAGCTCCCACAATAGTTTCTGAAGCATTTTATTTCCACAGCTGAGGAGAGGCACATCTCCTAAGCTGCTCTGGGGGAGAGCACCATCACCCAGCCAGGTAAATGAAGATTTCTTGTGAGAAATGAGGCATAAGCCACTCACCCGGAGTCATAAGTCTGCAAAAAATGAGTGCTGAGACTGAAAATGCAACTTAACATCAGTATGTTTCAGTTGAAAAAACCCATCCTTACTCCTTTATTCCTACTCCTATTCCACTCATTTTAGGGCTTTATTATAAGACAGACAAACCAAAGTAATTTCAGTTGGAAAAGAAAAACAAGCTAAAATCCCACCACAGTTTAGCTTTTGAAACCTCGATCATTCCTTCTCCTCCCTGCACAAGCACAGCCCCACAAAGTTGAACTGGGGGATGAAAAGGAGCTGCCATCTCTTAGGGCTGTGGACCTCACATCTGCCTTGCCTCTGGCTAGACAGATATAGCACTACACCCTCATGTGACCAACAGACATCCTTTTTCTTTTCCTGTGGCAGCCTCCATCTCTCATATCCTGCCCACTTCCGAGCTTCCTCAGCAAACAAGGTGAGAACCACACAGCCAGCAGCTTCCTTCGGTGCACAGCCTTGGCTTGTGCTCTCAGCACCACCTACCCTACACAGCAAGCCCATGGAAAAGCACACGACCCTGTAATTAAAACCAATCATCATCTACAGGTACAAGGCACTGAATTAAAGGTTGCAGTGTTTCCTGTCAAGTAACTGAATTTGTAATCATTTAGCATCGGTTTCAACACAAAACAACCCCCCAGTCATGTACAACAAACCCCTCACTATCATGTCACAGTGGTGATTTGAAGCAGGCACGTTCTCTACGATCACCACCACCTCAGCTCAAGTACAAATTACATTAGCAGGCAAGCAGACAGTATTAGTGTTTGAAGCCAGCATTGCAGGACAGAAACGCTAAAAAAGTGTGCAGGAACATTTCCATTTTCTGGGCAGCCTTACCCAAAGGTAAGGTAATAGGCAGAGGTTAAAAGTGGGTTTTTCCTCCCAGAGCTAATATTTAGATCTTCAACCAATTATACGGTTAGCAGCTGGATTTTCATGGCATCACTATCGCTCACAACTGCCCTGTTAGGAAGTTTGGGATTCTGCTTCCAGCTAGTGACATTTTCTACATCTACAACAGCACTGAAGGTGAAGCATTATGAACAATAATCAGGCATGCCAATATTTTCATTATTAAAATAGAAGAGTCAAAAAGTGAGGTTAAAGTTTGATGCCTTGTCAGAGCCGGTGCACTCAGTTCCCCATCATCATCCACGGAGAAAAGAGGGGAACACCTTCAGAGTGATTCATGTCATTCTAAAATAGACTCCTCTCATCTCTCAAAGTTCAATTTCTTTCCACTGACAGTGATAAATGCCTGCATGATCAGTCTGACATGACAGTCCACTTTGAACACTAAATTATTCTTGCCCCTTTGCTCATCCCCACCGCTTATTCAAACTCCATAGCACGGTAAGGCTGGCACAACTATTTGCCAGGCCACTCTATGAGCCAGTTCGTGAAACTAATCCAGGCAAAAAATAACTGGAGGGAATGGGAGTTGAGGTGCTTTAGGTTTTTTTATCCACTGTCCAGATCAGCTGCCTGACCTGGTTTCAGTGTAGCCCCAGAAGGAGTTGCGCTGGAGCACCTGCGAAGGTGCTGATAGGGGTATCGAGACCAGATAATCACACAGATTTCAGGCAGGTAGGAGTGGATGAAAACAAGCTATGCATTCAAAGACCGAAGGCCAGAAGTCTTGGCTATCTGCTCTCAACAATAAAACAAATAAAAATCTTCCTGTCTGGCCTAAGGCACTCCTCTCAAGGCAACAGCTGCTATTTTGTGCTGTGCTCACCCACAGGTCCCATTTGGAGTGCCTGCATAATGACTCCTGAAGTCAAGTATTCCTGCACAAGCAACAACCATCCCTCAAAGGCAAACTATTCCCTACAGAATGAAAAAAAGAACCGGCAGTTTCCAACCCTGACTTATTGTCAGTCACAGTTCGAATGGAGTTCCAAGAAAAACTGTAGCAAAAGGTGTATCCCTGCTTCAGAACTAAAAGCTCCCCTTTCGCTCAAGCTGAATTTCAGCAGTTTTAGACCATGCATTGCTAAACGGTCTCTTAAAACAACTCTTTTCACAATTCTGCTCTTTTTGGGCGAATGGGACAAGGGAAAGGAACAGAGAAAAGCATTCAGAGAACAGAAAAGAATAGAGAAATTATGCATTCTTCAGACCATGGTTAACCTGACCTACAAATCCAACAAAGAGGTTGGATAAGAGACAGCCAGAGGTCCACTCTCACTACACATTCTTGTGATTCTATATTGGGGTTTCCTCATCAGTCTTTTCTGAAATCAAGTCTTGACTGACTTTCCTCTCATGATCGTCCTCACAGGTCCTTTACACCTTCAAGGTCTCAGCCTGCATTTAGCATCACCGCTCTGTTCAGCTGCCTTCCCTCACTCCATTTTCCATGTACGACACAGCACAAAACCAGGTGCTCAGCGTGAACACTCAGGAAAAGCAGCAAGCAGAGCCATGACACCAGGGAAGGACACCAGGGTGGCAATACTCCACCCATCACGACCGAAGGAATGTCATGAACAGGCACTTGGGGCTGGATTCGGGTGTCTCTCTGCATGCCAAGAGGTCCACACAAGGTTATCGTTGAGTAATGTTCAACATAACTTCTGCAGGTGCTACTTCCCATCCCACTTCTTATTGCACCCAGGAAAAAAGTAGAAAAATAAACCAGGGAAATCATGGTGGTTCCTTACTTCCCAGCTGTAGGAGAAAGGGCAGCTGTGGAGAGCATTTCTCCTCTGGCTGCAGAGCAGCCAGCCACTCTTCTGCTGCCACAGGTCAGATCTTGTCCCTCCTACAGGGGGAGGAATGGAGACCCTCACTTTTGCTCTCTCTGGGCAGAAATCCCGGACTACAAATAAGAGATTCTGTTTGGCAGCTGAGTGTTGGCCCTACAAGAGGACTCTGCCCTAAATAATACCAAGCATGTGCCTCTAAAACAGGAAACGCTACAAAAGAAAACATCACCTAAGTACATGAATTCCTCTGCTTCTAAGGAGCCCAGAAACATCCCCACACCGTTCAGCATCTCCTGTCCATCCCCTGCCAAGCCACTGTGCTAGCCCAGGGCTCACAAGCCATGTGACAACTTCTGTGCAGTACAGCCATCTAGCTCCTCAACATCCAGGCACATCCTCTCTGCTCGAGTGTGGAGAGAGAGCCCTGCGAATTTTTGTGAGTGGCAGTGGGGGGAAACAAGCACTCAAAAAAAAAAAAAAAAGAGAACATGGGGGACTTGCAGAGCCCCTGCCATTTGCTTGGCTCAGACACAACTTCAAGGACTGCTGTAATTGTCTAGAAATCAAACAAGTGGCTGATAGCACCAATTAACACCTTCCAGCATAACAATACCTTCATCTCATCTCTCCCCATTCTCTCAACAGCTTAACATATTGGCATCCTGAACGACTCCTCTCCCAGACAGCAGACAAACAGTAATGTGGAGGGGAGTGAGGAATGAAGGTGTGTGCACAGTGTCCCAGCATAAGTGAGGCAGCACGAAGTACTGGCAGCCATAAAATATATTAGAACAAAACAAACTGGAACTCGACTTGAGACACCTGAGAAGGTAGGACAAATCTAGAGAAATACTTTTTTACACAGACTCAGAGCACTTTTAGTTAATAGCTACAAGCTGAGAAGATTTTTTTAGAGTCTTCCAACAAAGAATACAGCGTCCTCTTTGCACAGGGGTGGAAAAGCCATATGAAACATTTAATCAAACTGGGGGAACACCTCAAAAAGATTTTCACATTTTCCTCAGAATAGAGAAGCAATAAACACAAATAAGTTCTTATGCTTAAGCTACCTCCTCTTTAAGCTTCTTGTGTGAATGCAAGTTTGCAAACTCAACCACATACAACAGTCTTGCATTGCAGGAGCACCTAAACCGGCTCCCATGTGCTGCATACTCTGCACATGGATTGGGCACAGCTCTGGTGAACAATCATAAAACGGCCCAAAGAGAAAACTTTAGTTTCAGAAGAGATGCCACTTTCTGCAATTAAAACATAAGTCTGGAGTACATTGACTTGAACCCACTGGACTTGCCCTAAATTTGCACCGGTGTGACTGAATACAGCATTATGCCTGACAGGGAGAGGAAAGGGGCACGGACTTCTCTTTTATTCAATACACTTTTACTAAAGTAATAGGACTCTGGATTCTGAGATCCCCAGGATTAAAGCAAAGCCATGCTTGTGGACAGGCAACACCTTTTAGACCAGCAGCTACAACCAGAAAAAGTGAGCAGCTCCTGGATTGAGAGCTCTTAGGGGGTTGTTTTCTTTTTAATTCCCCCAGAACTTGTGCTGCCATTTAAAATAATAAAACAATTATCCTTGCCTGAAGAGAAGGCTAATTACCCTTCCCGGTGACACTGCCCATCTACCTTGAGACACCTGGAGGGGTAGCTGCAGCTCGGGTGCATCCCCAGCAGGGAGAAGCCTGGGGCTTTGCTCCTCAGCAGAGCTGGGAAGGAAGCAGGGCTGCTGGGAAAGGAGCAGTAATCCCAAACCGGCTCAACCAGGCCGCCTTCCACCACTGCCCAAGGGCTTTCGCCTCCAACATTGAAATGCTAATCTGACTTTGTAAACCCATAAACAAAAACAAAGAGGAGGACACCAGAGGTAAAAGAGCCTCCCTGAACTCCAACCCCAAACCCAATCTCCAGCATTCAGGCTCTGTCTGACAGAGCACGATTTTGCCCACAGGAGTGAGTCCCACAAGCTCTGATATCAAAATCGCTGGCAGGCAGCATCTTTATGGTCAGATGCATTTAAATGGCCACTTCCATCACACACTGGAATACCCTTTGTTTCAGAAATCTCTGAAAACAGCTTTCTACTGCAGCCACAGGCCAGACACAGATCTGCTAGCCTTACTTACTGCCCTTTTACAACAGGACACCATCAAATATCAACACTAAAGCCTAACTGGCTTCTGTATCTGGGCTCCAGCTTGACGTTGCATGCACTGTCCCACTTCCCCTGCCTCCCCCAAATCCACACTTTTAAGACCTTGGCTCATACAATGGGGGCAAGCACCTTCCCAGAGACCCTGGCTGGGAGTCGGAGGTGGGAATCACAGGTCTGGGTCTGACCCAGGAAGGCAGAGGGGAGGGTAGGAAGGACAGCAAAGGTCGGCTGGTGGGGAGAGCAGATCCAAGTGCTTGGAAGTGGAGATACTGAATCTCAGAGATCGGTAGGGACACGAGGACATGCCAAGGCTCACTGGCTGTTCTCTCTGCTCTTCCTTCAAACCCTTCAAACCAGCACACCCACATCTGCAGAGAGTCAGCAGAGGGGGTCATGTCTCACCAGAGAATGCTCCCTGCCAGAAGGAGCACTGAAACCACCTAATTACCCCGAAAGCTGCCCTTTTGTTTCCCATCCTCCCTGTTTTCTTCTGTCTCCTGACCTGTTTTCGAAAGCATTTTGGGCTGCCTGTCATGTGGAAGCCAGATTTTGAAGACAAAGCAGTGGCTCAAGATATTTATCCCTCTGCTGGCTCCAAGGACACTGCTGCTACAACCAATCTTCAGGGAAAAAGAGGACAGAGTCAGCAACATGGACCACGGGGAAGGGGAGAGCTGTTCTGCATGCCGCAGCAATTCCTTACTGGGGTAGCTGAAGCCAGCCGTGGTTAACTTGGGCCAGAAGGTCCAAGGGCTCTTCTCTGCCAAGTTTAGCTCTGGATGACAGTGAAATCTGCTTAATTTGACAGTTTCATTTTAACATGTATGGGCAAAGTCTAGAAGGAGACAGTGGCAGCAGCAAGGGAAGAGAGTTGGATTATTATAAGGTAGCTTTCCTGTTGCCTCAACCCAGTGCTTAGCACTAAAAATGGATACAAAAAAATTATAGCTGCTAACTCCTCACCCTGGCAATGAAATGATCAAACACAGAGTGTCTTCAATACGGTAACAATTCTCTCACACATTATAAAAATCAGCCTTTCACTATAGATTTCGAACTGCCACACCTCTAGCATTACAGAAGCTGAAAGCTTGGGCATAGCACTGGGGCTGGAAAACACAAGGAAACTTTCTGTTTATTACTGTTTTCTCTTTTTTTTTTTTCAATCTATAATAAGAGAAAGTTTTGCCACTGATACAACTTCTGTGTCCTCCTCAAACCAGTGGAAATACACCCTTGTGAGCATGTGCAAAATGCAGTTCCTGGAGCGGACACTGCAGCAGTAGAGAAAGAAATAGGTGGTCAACAAGAAGTTTAATCGGTGGAATCCTGCCAAATGCAAGGAAAGAACCTGGCCTGTGCCTGCGTGCCAGTGGGGACAGGGAAGAATAATGCTTCAAAAGTACAGGAGAGCATCTTCTGGTCTCTGTTTCTCCTCAAGAACTGTCAAGTGCATCTTTCCTTCCGTCTGCTTTTCACCAGGTGATTCTCAGCCATGGGCTGGGTTACTGTGCATGCCTTGGCACCAGCTCCAGGAGCCCAGAGCATTCTTGGGGCTGTTTGGAGACAGGATTTGTCAGTAGATCATTGCCAGACACACTGATCACACACCAGGTGTGCCAAACACCAGCTGAAGTGAAAGGGTATGAGTGCATCATCTCCTCCTCTGCAGGCTCCTGATAAGGCCACTGTGGCAGTCCAGCAGTGGCTACTTCACGACCACCACCCCCTTGTGCTCACAGTCCCCACATTGGGGAAGCTGCCCTCTCCATTTCACACAAGTGCATCCCAGGCATGCAGGGCAGTGAAGGGTTAATTTAATTAGTTCTGTGTGTGCTCAAAGAATTACAGGCAACTTCATTTAATTATTAAGTAGCCAATCAGGTAATCTCTGTATCTGATTAGCACACTAATGAAATAATGTCTTCCAGTTCAAAGCTGTCATTCCAATCAGGAGACAGCCCTTCAGCTAGAAGGAAAAGCTGGCCAGGTTTCCATGGGCTCAAGGCTTTGGGTTTTGAAGAGGGGAGCAGGGAGCAGAAACATTCCCACCTTCCCTCTCCTTGTCTCTGCCTCTGCTCAGAGCAGCACCCTTCCAGATGGGCAGGCACACGAGTTCCAGAGAGGCTCCCTGATGCTCCAGGCAAGCGTCCTGCATCCCCACCACCTCCACCACCTCACACCCCTTCTCTCCTGCTCCCAGATGCACAGGAAGGCTCCAGTCTACAGGGCCTGGAGAGTGCCAGGCTGTTACGAGCATTGCCTGGGCACTGCCAGCTGAGAGATCTGCTAAATATGTGGGGCATGGCTCTGCTGTGGTCTGCATGGGAGAAGAGTCACACAGCAAAGCCATTATAGCACCGAGAGGAAGCCAGAAACCTTCCTCCCTCCCCCATGCCACGCTCTGCTCCTGTGTCATATGCAGTTATTTCCAGCCTGGGGAAAAGTGCAAGGCGGCAGCTGTCACACGAGGCAAGGACTTGCCCCTTTTAAACAGGGATTTCAGGACTAAATGACCCATTACAATTAACACAGCTGCAAGAACTGGGACACTTCCACACAGCCCAAGAGGGGCTTTGGGAGTGGGGGAGGAAAGGAGGAGACGAGCAGAGGGTTTGGATCATACTTCCAAGACCTGGCGTGGAGTCTCCCATCCCTCCACCTTTTAAGCATTAGCTCAGCTGTCCTCTTCCAACTGCTACTGTTCAGCCGAAGCACAGCAGGGTGGGATGTGCAGCCCAGGCCCAGCCTAGCACACGCCTCCTCCTTTGGCCCCTTCCTCACAAACCGCTCCTGCTCAGACCCAGCTCAAACTCCCTTTCCCAAACAGCAGCACCAGCTACTCCCCCACAGCACGGCTGCTTCATGAGTAGCCACACACGTCCTAACTTTTAATTAGCTAGCCCAGGTTTATCAGAGGAGCTGCAGCAGGATGTGGTTCAGCACAACCAAACCATGCCAGCTTCTATCCAAGAAGCCTGGCAGATGTTGCTGTCCAAGCTCCAGCCTGTGCTGCTGCCTCTGTACTTGAGTGTGTCCTCACTGCCATTTAAATGCCAACTCATCCCCAACTGGCAGTGTCTTCACCTTTCTGAGCTCTACATCACCTTCCTGATGTTTCCACTCCACCGGTGCCTCTCCCAAGGAAAGGGCGGAGCCTCCAGGATGCTCACACCAAACAGCACAAGTTTTGCTTAAGCCCCCCCCTCCGAAAACAAATACTGAGAGAATCACGAGAGGAAACAGAAAAATTGTGAGCAGTCCCCAGCAGCCAGCTAGCCAGCTTTCTGTGAGAATGCTCAAGTGTTGACACTTTTTGTTGACCCTTCTTATCCTGAGTATACCTCATGAACAAGAAACAGCACTGCTGAGAGGGAAGAGACATCTCCCTCTCCTCTCTCTGCTGACTGCAGCCATTCCAACTGAAGGAAACCGGTTAGATCAAGAAAGTCAGGCTTGGACAGCACAGTGAGGCATCCACTAATAATCAATCCCTTCACAGCAGTCTTCCTGCCAACTGGCTAAGGACTAGGCAATGATTATAAACTGTAGTTGCTACTCCAAGGAAAAACAACACAACATCATATGGCGGCCCTTAAATTCTGAAACCAGTCCTGCTTACAAAAAAGACAAGTCTTTCTAACTGCCTGTCCCGAAAAAAAACGGCCCTGAAATCCAAAGCTGGGTTCATCCCAGCTTGTGCTTCACTAGTCACAAAAAACCCCCAACCAACCAAAAAGCAATAAAGCTTCCACCACTAAAGTTAACAGAAAATTCTGAAAGTGCTGGGCGGGTGAGTTTAACACCTCCCATGATACTATTGTCACCCTGCTCTTGCTGGCATCCCACCCACTACCTGAGGAGGTGTGCACGGGAGAACCTGGCAGGGCAGGGCTGTCCCAGCACTCATTAACCAGCAGAGATGCAATTCGAGCCCGACTTGAGCACAGGCGACTGAAGCGGCCACCTGGGGACCCGCATTCCTTGACAGCTCTGCCGCCCAGCACATTCCAGCCCCCTCATCCCCCGGCCCTGCAAGCAGGTCAGGGAGGCACAGCATGACCTGATCTCCACCTCTGATAGCACCAAGCCCTGTCCCATCCCCTCTTGCCACCCTTGCCACAGTCAGGCCAGATGTGTTGCCTCCCCGCAGCGAAAAGCGCAGAGCAAGGACACAGACACCCATCCAGGCGTGTGCAGGGACACCCTCTCAATGCCACAGCTATTTGCAGATCAGCCATCATCCAAAACTTCCCAAAATGACAAAGTCCGGGCATTGGGCAGGTCAGATGTTTACTACAGAGAGCAGTTTGTTCCACCAAGGGACTCGCAACACCCTCCCAAATTACACCCTGCCCTTTAGGGGATGCCACAGCAGCTGGAATCAGCTCGCTCCTCACATTCCTTAATAAGCACTTCCACTGGAGAGCAGGGTGGATGCAGGGCATCAGCTGCAGTTAGTCATAACTGAGAGCTGGGCTCCCTTTCCTCATGCTCCCAGCACTATCTGCAGTCTAAGAATATCCAGCACCACCCACCCTGCTGGGGCAGGGGGAGTCAAGTGCTCTGAGCTCCCAGGCATTACAGGTCTCCCTGCTAGAGGAGACTTTCACTCTGCCTCCCCCAAGCAGCAGCCTTCAGCGGGGCCCCTCGATAGCTGGTTGAGATCCTACAGATCATGGAAAGATAATCCATTGCACTACTAATGCACTACTGCAGCTGTCCATGGAGAAAATCCCCTTTCAACCAAAAAAACCCCCTCAAGCCCTTTGATCCTCTCCAACTCACAATTATCTTAAGGGCAAAATAGTCTTCAGTGCCTCGGCACCTTGTATCGGGCTGAAAGAAAGGAAATCGAGACTGCTGTTCCCTGTTTATTCTACATGGCTGCCCTGTCCGACGAGGCAAGCTGCTCCAGCCTCTTCAGCACAGGCAAACAAATCCCGAGGGATAGATATCTGCATTGCTGGGTGACCAGAGCCACACAGAAACCTTCTTCTGGGGAAAAATTTTTGTTTGTTTTGTTTTGCTTTAAAAAAAAAAAAAAAGCCTGGATTTCTAAAAAAGGAGTTTTGCACTATTCTGGTTTTGTGCAAGACTCTCAGCTGCAGTGAAGTTTAACTGATTTCAGCTGCACGTTCAGGACTACGGAGTGAACAATTTACAGGCTCGCCATCTAACTCCAATTTAAAACTTTTCTAACCAGAACGTTAACTTGAAAAAGAAAAAGGAAATGTAGCGAGGCTTGATGTGGCCCAAAACCCTTTCAAGGAGGGTCTTACTGATAAGGTTTCTTCCCCAGGTGCCCTCACTGCTGCGTGACCTCTTGTTACCTGTGCAGGCTCACTCCACCTGCTACCCAGGGCTGCAGTGCGATAAGCGCTTCTTTCAGCAGAAGTGTCAGCTATAAAAAGCCCTTCCCCTCCCCACTGCCTGTTTCCATTCCCGTGCCACTGCTTCAGTCATGCTGGTACAACCCTTTTGTGGGGCTGTGGAGGGAGCTGGCTGGGGGAACTGCTTCTGGTGAGGCATAGCTCACTTTAAAGAAAGGAGCGTTGCGGTTTTTAATCCGGGCGAGCAGTTCTGCTGCCAGCTGTGACGGTGGCAGGAGCTGCTGTGGGAAGGCAGCTTGAGAACTGATGTCCTCAGGTTCCACCAGACACTGCTCCTGAGTCCATGCTAGCAGCACAGGGAAAAACAGCCATGTGATGACCAACTCTCCAGTGAAGAGCACAAAAACATGAAAGAAAAAAAAGTCCCCTCTCTAACGCTCTGAAATCCTTTTCATTTCAGGGGTACTACACTCTATATAATGGTTTTCAGAAAATTCATCTAAAAATCCCAACAAAGTGCTACTCCTTGTGCATGTTTCTCCATCAATCAACTACTAATAAGTTTTGAATTCTGAACTGGCTCAACCTAAAGCAACGGGAGTGCCGGAGCCTCGCTCACGCTTTCCTCGAGGGAATGCTCAGCATACTTGGCCACTCCAATCATCCCAAACATGTTTACATGCCAACGCACCCGTGTGGCCTGGGAAATGCACAGACACGACACGATCTCAGCAAGAGGAGGGCGCAGTAAAGAGGAGAATCAGAGGGAAGCACTGAGAAATATCATAGGCGGGGGCACGCGGGGCTGCCATTTTCCATGCTCAGACTGGGAGCCCGTCTGAAACCAGGACTCACTTTTACTTGCAAGTAACAAGGTATTTTGCATTTGAAAATGCATTTCGCTTCCACAGAGAGCCGTTAATGTTGTATATTCAGGGGACATGAAGAGGCTTATGTGGTGGGCCAGTAAGGGTTAGGACTAAGTGAGGTCGCAAAAGACCACGAGAAAGCAAGGAAGGGGTCTTTTTCCTTGCTTATTTTTCAGTATTTGAACCTTCCCAGCACACCAGAAGAGGGAGCCTTTGACTCCTCTCCCATGCTCATCATTTGTTTTATATTAGCAACAATGACAAGCTCTATTAAGAGTCAAGCTCTTTAAGTGAACTCTCACCCTTTGCCTCCTAAAACAAACAAAAAAACCCAAGCAAGGAAAAAAAAAAAGCCTCCAACCACAACCCTCTTTGCCTTGTGTTATGGATATATAAATATTTTTGCTGCCACACAACTCCCTACATACAGGGCTCACCAGAAAGGAGAATACTAGATCTGCCTTCCAACCCTTCGGCCATACAAAGCTCCAGCCCCTTTACAGCAGGCTTAGCTGGAGAGAAAGAGCCAGAGAATTAATGGCTTTACCAAACAGGAGGAAAAAGACCCTCCAGAGCTCCTTTTACATCACCAGCCTGAGCAACCAGAACTAAACTACGGCTAGAGTTTCAAGAGCCACAGCGGATTGACCCGGCAGCTTGCAACCACCAAAAGCAGGAGGTCCTGCTCCCACCACAGGACTACAACCCCCACAAAAACCCAGCAAGCCCAGGGCCCAGCGAGCAGCTGGGATGGTGCCAGGAAAGGGGCAAACCACAGAGGCAGGAGCGTGGCTGAAGCGAGGGCTTGAAAGGGAGCGAGATCTTCTTTCTGGCAGCCAAGATCTTTCTGGCAGCCGGCAGCCCCCAAAGCAGAGCTTCGTGTTTCACTGCCCCCTCAGCAGTGCATGAGCTCTCCTTCCCACCAGGCTGAACGTGTCAGCTTGACCACACTGATGTAAAAACCAACAAAGGCAACCTCCCTCCGTTACTGAACCAAGGTAAGCTACTGTAGGGAAGAGCTGAACCAGTTTAAGTGCACCCAAGGGTGAAGAGCTTGCACTGTTGAAGTCAGACCAGTCCAAAAACTACACTAAACTGGTGGCCTAGCCCAGGGTAGGGGTCCCTGAGGACCATTACGCCCCTCATGTTTCAAATAATTCGGTGTTAACTTTACATACTGCCTTCCCCAGCCAGCCCTCAGCAGTCCTACCCCGGGATAATACCAGCAGCCTTGCTTTTTCAGTGGCAAGCTGGTGTTTTAGTTAAGCATTTATAGTATATAAAGAGTTTGTCAAGAAGTTGAGCCAGCCCTGAAAGGAGTTGCCACGTTGGGCTGCAAGACCACCTCTGAGCAAAGCAGAGACCTTGACTGCCATCAGCGCTTAGAGTCGAGTTATTCCCCCATCCCTTGTAAAGGCCGTCTATAAAGCCCCCCCAAAAAGCAGAAAAATGAGTGTTCTGCCAGTAAGCAAACTGCACTCTCACCACTTTTCCCCATCAGCTGTTTTCTGTTCCTCACACAAAAGGCTGCAAACCCCTCCTAATTGCAGGAGCCTTCCACCTAACAGACCCTGCTCTCGAGGCCCTCCTCCCCAGGAACTGGGGGAGAACTGGGGCACAATAGGAAGGAGACCGGCTAAAGGGAATAGATCTGTTAAATTAACGCATTTTCTGTCAACCAAATCAGCTGCCCCTAGTGCTATTGTTGGTGAAACAATGGAGACCCCAGGAATGGGCACCCATTAAAAGGAACAAGCCTGCTGAAAGGATACACTCTGAGGCACAGCCTTGTGTGTTTAACAGGATTCTCTACTGTAAGGAAGGAGGAATCACTAGGCTGCATTGTTCCCACCACCACAGCAGATGCTGTTGCTTCTGGTAACGAGGAGGGGGAGAAAAAATTTAAAAAAAAAAAATTCATACCTACCTACAATAAGGTTTACATGATAAACTTTTAATTCGGGAATTTTACCTCCTTGGCTGTTGTCATTTCTACCCATAGCCCCTTTTCTTGAGGAGATTTTTGCCTGAAAGAAGTCTATGAAAGCATCCATTGCCATTACAAAAGTTAATTCTTCACCCTTCATGCAGGCACTTAACAGATGCCAGGGGCAGAATGGCACAGCTCTGCCGGCATTATGCGCTTGGAGAGAAAGACCGCAGTTAAGCAGGTCTACATAGAAAGCTGCAACACTTTGAAGGTGTTACTTTTAGCTGGTTTGGTCAGAGAAAATTCCACAAGGAAAAACTTTTGAGACCTAATTTAGACGCGCTGTGCATTAGTTTAAATCGGCTGATTGAATTGGCACGGGTTTGTTTGCGGTATTTGGGTCTTCTTAAACAAAGCAAAGTCATATTTAAGCTGCTACACAAAATAGTATTTTTTTTCTCTAGTAGGGAAAGACTCGCACCGACTTATCTCAAATCGGTCTTAAAATAAACTCAGCTTAAACTGTTAAACTTGTGGGTACACAAACACTTCAGCTAACACCAGGCATGATTTTCAGGGTCAGCTGTGCCAGCAGAAGAATTGCCTATACTGCCACATAAAATCTGTATTATCGGCCTCCACGTGCTCCATCAAATCTCTGAAATTCTTATCGTGCTCCTCCTCCTCTTCTGCCTTCGACTGCTACAGTCATTCCCCAACTCCCCTGTCACCTAACTCAGATCCATTCAAAATGTTGCTGTCAAAATAACCTTCCTTACCCATTGTTCAGACACCCTTTGGCTTCGTGCAGTCACTACTTGTTTCTTTTCATAGGCTTAAGATAACGTTTTAACTCACATATCAGCCACCTGAACTACCTATTCCTTTTTTTGTTGTTGCTGTTTTTTGTATCCAATTAGGCTAGAGTATCATTATATGAAATGTAAACACTCGTGCAAAAGTTTAAGATCTACAGTTGGGAAAGATGTGACTTGCATTTGAAATGGAAACTGATACAATGCTTTCCAATTTGCAGACCACTTGAAACAACAGCTCTGAGAAGTATCTCTCTGCCTCCCCCCCCCAATTAATCTCAATGAACTCTAGAGCCCAACACTGACACGTAGAGTGTTAATGATTCTATTATGAACAGAATAACTAAGACAGCAAAAGCCAAGACCAGCAAAGTAAGAGCTGGTGCTGGAACGGACGTGGGGAGAGGGATGGGGCACGGCAGGAACTGAACCAAACAGAGGATGGCACAGGTGGAAAGAACAATAAAACCAGTATTAACCCTGGATTTGGTTTTGTTTTTTAAACAACAAAAGCCCAGCTCACACCCTCTACTCTGAATGAAGCTGGTGCTGCCCATGGGAAGCAGATCCATCATAGAGCAACCATAGTATATAACCCAAATTCATGCAGTGGTCCATAAATGGGTCTCTCCACACAGCAGGACCAACACTTTCTTTTCAGTCTATTTGAATTCCATAACCTTTTCCAAGGCTCTCAACTCTCTGCACAGCACCTCTCCCTGCACTGCCAGTTACTCCACCTTTCCTCAGACAATGTGTTTTTTCCTACAGCAAGGTGCTTCACATGAGAGGGAAGCTTTAGTGAGCAGATCCATTGTTCGCTGTTGCTTCAGTCACTGCCCACTCCCTTCCACTTCAGTGTTGCCTACTGTGAACAGGCAAATGGCAAGAGGGATGGACATCCTCATGACTGAACTATTCCACTGAAAAGGCGTTTAAACACAGAACCACCCTCAACGAACACAGCTGACCTACATGAATTCACCAACATTTTCATCAGCTTGTGGCACCTTCTTGTTGTGTTGATCTTACTTAGATTTTAAATTCTTCTGCTCAGAAACTACCTGGCCATCTCAATATTATCACAGAGCAGGATGAGGCCCCAGCAGACGTTGTATATGCTACTGTAATACAAATAATAATGCAGCACCAGACCCGAATAGCTACAGAGGGGTGAAGGCTGTACCCAGGTACCTTACCCTACTGCCTGTGTAATTAACCCCATACAAGCCACTGACAGAACAGGAAGGCTGTGCCATTTTGGTGTCGTGGATCCCAAGAGACACACCCAAAGGGCAGAGCAAAGGGATCCACAGAGAATTTTCAGCAAGACTTAACGTGATAGGACAGTGGAGGTCAGGGCATATTTGCCCATCCTGTCCTCACTAGGAAAAATTCTTTTCAAAGTATTAAAATTCTAACACTCTGTTTTAACACATTAAACTTTTTTTTCCTTTTAAAGCTGTATCTGATTTGCACAGATAGAAGAAACCCTGTTCTCTGCTCTCTCCTTCTCCCTCTCTCCACACTCTTCCTCCTCCTGGGGGACCCAGGGGAGCAGTAGCAGCCACTGGTTTCTAACAGCCACATAATATTCCTGACAGAAAGAGCCTGTTCAAGCACTGCCACGGAGATACCACACTAGCGAAGGAAAAAGGTAGGCAAGAGCAGCAGTGCCCTGCCTGTGGGTGGGAGGAATGCACCTAAAGCCAGAGCCAGAGCCTGAAGTGCCAGGAAGGGGCAAGAGGCAAGGAAAAGCATCTTAAAGCTGT
This sequence comes from Monarcha castaneiventris obscurior, assembly GCA_026261815.1. Classification (NCBI taxonomy): domain Eukaryota; kingdom Metazoa; phylum Chordata; class Aves; order Passeriformes; family Monarchidae; genus Monarcha; species Monarcha castaneiventris. The sequence goes on from JAMPIT010000884.1 coordinate 16,366,457, forward strand.
AGTGAAGTTAACAGCAGAGGCAATTTGCCCAAAGGCGCTTTTAAAAACCACAGGAAAAGATTTATGTTTTCCCTGTGTAATGTGGCTTTTCCCCCTTTTCCAAATAAACTAAGTTAACAACAATGTTTTGACTATTTTCAAGCACGTTCTGGAAAGTCACCTCCCCTCGACCTACCCAGGCAGAAGTTCCTAAATGTTTGAGTCCACAGCTCCTGGGAGCACATGCCAAAGAGCTGGGTGGCCACACCACACTGGCTCCTGTCCAGCGTTTTCAAGTTGTGCTGAAATACAGTTGAAAACGTTAAATGTTCTCCCAATATTTTCGATACAAACAATCCCCACAGCTGCCAGGAGGATATTTCAGTTGCAGGGGGGAAGGGCACATGGCCAGGAGATACTTTGACACAAGAGGTGTCCCACATTACAGTCCAGTCTTGAAGAGGGAAATAAATCACTCCCTATCATCACTTGCACTAAGTTGACTGTGGAAAGCATCCTTTCTGTCCATCAAGGCAATGACAACCAAAAGAAATGACGTGCCCCACACAGCCCCACCTCCTCCTGCCGCAGTGCTGTTAGAGTAGGTAAGGACAAACTCACTGATGCAGACTAGTTTGATGCAGGGAGTTTGGATCAGATGACCCAGTGTGGTCCCTTGCAACCTTACCCGTCCTGTGATTCTGTGATTTTACAAACCACCAAGAAATATACCATGACAACCAAGCCAACACAACGAGAAGAGCACTTTTGAAGTGGCATGAAAGTTTTGTACAGCAGATGGCTGACAAGGCAGCCATTAAAAAGGGGAGGAAGAAAAAAAAAAAAAAAAACCAACCAACCCACCCCAGAAGGCAGAAGTGCTCTCTGCCATCCTCAGATCCATGTAAAAACACGGCATGAAGCCGAACATGTCCCGGAGCACCCGCTTCTGTCCCACTGAACTTTTGACCTGCTGGCGGTAGCTGAACCCCTCCTGAGTCCATTGCCGGGTGATGCTGCAGCAGAGATTTAGAAAGGGGAACCTCGTCAGGCGCCTGCATCTGCCAGAGCCAGCGTGAGGGCCAGCTGTGCCCACCCCCTCCCCAAACAATGCCCAGGGTCCGGCCTGATGGATGCTCCTCTTTCTTTTTGGACATCCCTTCCCCTGCAGTCTCTGGCTACGCACCGGTCCAGCGAAAGGAAAAACAAAACATTTGCTTCCCAGGTTTCTGCCATCCAGCCCCGCATCTGGCAGCCTGGAAGCTTCATTTTCTTTTGGGCCAGTAAGTAGAGAGTAAAGGGTATGCATTTATAAAGGGAAGAGGTAAAAAAAAAGAAAGAAGAGCTCCATTCTGCCTCTCTGTAACGACCCCAAACTTCTCAAATACCCTCAGCAAATCTGCTCAGTGTGGGAGGGATGGCTCTAGATGGTCTATCATTACAGAGCCTTCCAGCTAGCCATGGACAGACCCACCAGAAGAGAAAATATCAGGGGGGAAGGGGTGGGGCAGGAGGGGAGAAAAACAAGAAACAGCTAGAGCTTTTTAAAAATGTCCAACAGAACACCACAAATTGGAAGATCAGGTTTTATCTGGTTTGAGGACTGCAGGGATGGTAGCAGTGAAACCTTAACCTCACCCGCCTGCTGAAACTGGAGGGAGAGTGAGAGCAGGGGATATTTGTTTCAAGTAGAATCAGGGCTCGTTTAAAACTTTTGCCTGTTGTAATGATGTTGTAAGAGTTTAGCACCAAACTCCCCACTGGAGATACACTGGTATCAGAAAAACAGCAAAAAAAGAGCCACCAACCAGAATTTAAGCTCAGAGGAGCCCACTTCTCCTAGGAAGAAGAGAATATCCAAGAAGATCCAGCTGCATCCAGCATAAGACCATTCCTTAGAGACACTGGGCAGAGCTGCACAAACATCAGCTGTGAAGCTCAAGGAGTTTGAGCATGACCATCCCGTCCAGCTGAAACCCTCTGAGCCTGAGATCTCCTTTCCTCCTTCCACATGCACAGATTTGCTCAAAGCACCCATTTTACTCTGCATCCAAATGGACTGGGGCAATCACCCCTGGGTTACTCATGAAGGGCAGTGACTCTTGAGGGAAGGGGGACTCCTTAATCTGCCTCCCCACAATAACCAAAGCTAAAGCAAGAAAATATCATTCCTACATGAGCACAGGCTCACTTTTTATGGCTAGCTAGGGTTTTATTCCCCCGTAACATGTGCTTTAAATCCTGGCATCTCCACAAACCCCTAGAAAAATAGCCACCCCCGTTTTATTCAGACACCCCTGAAACTCAAGCATGTCTCAGAGGTAGCAGTGAGACAGCCAGAAGGGGCACTGACATTATTAGGTCCAAAACCATGGAAGAAATCTTCTTTATGCAGCTAAATAAAGCACAAATTTAAAAAAAATCACACAGAGCAGTACTCTTAGAAAAAAGTGTAAGTCCCATAGCTGGCCATTGGTTTCAAACCAATTTGGGCAAGCTCTTTGTGCAAAGATCTGCTCCCAGACATCCCCGAAAGCAGTGATGAGACTGGAGCAACAACACCAGGCAAGAGGTAACAAGATGGTGAGCTCCAAGGAACGGCAACTTTTGAAACTGCTTGTGCTGGGCTGCTCACGCTGTGCCGGGGAAGGAGATTTACTCCACGTGCCTGAAGAAGCAGAGTTCTGACAGCCGCATCCGTCCTCTCACAGCATCCCGATTTTAACCGCAATTCCCACCGACCCTCGGACAAACGCCATGCTTTAAAACCCATTTCTGCCAAGGGCTGCAGGCCATCCACGTGCATGGAGTTTTTTGGCGATGTTTTCGGTGTGCTGCTTTCTGCTCTGCAACACCCCCAGCACCAACGCGCCCGCACTCCTCCTCCTGCTCCCGGGCATCCCCCCCCCCCAAAAAAAAGCAAGTTAATTTGTTCCGAGTGATGATGTTAACTCCCCCAGCCTAAGCGTGCTCCGGGAACCAAAGGGGAGCCCACATTTACTTCATTTGTGAAGCAAGCCAGATGCTAATTGCCTCCAAAGGTGAAAGGCTAGTGCCTTGGCCCTTTTATCATTGTAAATTCAGGTTCCTTCAAGACTTTGCGCTGCTGGGCCCGGAGAGCCTCCCCCTTTAATGGTTTGGCATCAATAGGAGGGGGAGGGGAGTTCCCTTTCGCAAGAAGTTGCATCATTGAGAGATCTTATCCCCTTTCAAGATTTCGTACCGCATAAGGGATTCCCCCTCTTCAGAAATTCACATCCTGCTCGAGGAGTTTTGCTCTTTAGGACTTCGCGCATCCCACTGAACTTTTAAGCATCTTTGGAATTCGCATTCACGGGGCAATTACTGTCTTTAAAAAACACACGCCACCACGTTATTCACCCGGTTTATTGCCAACGCGCTGGCAAGAATAGCTTTTCACAGCAAGCACAAAAGATTTCCTACCAGGACACACTTTGTTTGCAACATTTGTAGCCAGCGCACAAAATATTTACGGGACATTAGCGGCGCACATGAAAATACGAATTAAAATTAACTAAAAAAAAAAAACCAACAAAAAAAAAACCCAACAAAAAATCCCAAAACCCAAACAAGCCGCACAAGAAAGTTACACGGGTAAATGGGTAGGAAGGTAGGAAAGCGGAGCCCGTGGGGGACAGGGGCGGCGGTGCAGGCACCGTCGATGCCCCGGCGGCTCCGCTGAGCCGCACAATGAGCGGCGCGGTGCCCCGCGGAGCCCCCCGGCCTCGCCGGGATGCGGAGAAAGGCTGGGCAGGACCCTCCGCGCCCCCGGCCAGGTGCGGACCCCCGCCCGCAACAAAAGGAGCCGACCCGGGGCACAGCTGAGCGGGCTGGGGGAAGCCCCCCAACAGCAGCCGCCGGCACCCCCGGGAGAGCCGGGGGGCTACCGGGCCGGGCCCGCCTCTCGCCGCCACCATTTTGGGCACGGGGGACCCACGGCGGGCTCCGTGCCGCCTCCGTCCCCCCGCCACCTTTGTGTGCGGACACCGGCCCGGCGGAACAATGCGGCCCGGCCCCGCTCCGCCCGCGGCCGCCCCCGCCGTGCGCCCCGCCAGCCCCGGAGCCGGGGGGCTCCTGCCCGCCGCCGCCCGGGACGGGCGCGCCCGAAGTTTGCGAAGGCGCCCGGGAAGGACCGGGAAGTTGCCGGCTCCGCCGCAAGCGGAGGGGACACCCCGCGCTGCATCGCGCCGGAATCCAGCGGCTCTCCCGGGGCCGGGGGAAGCCCCCGCCGCACCGCGGGGCAGCGGGAGCGGCGTGCGGGATCCGCCGGGCAGCGGGGGCATGGCGGCGCGGACACGGCCCGCGGGCTGTCCGGCGGGACGGGGCGCGGCGTCCGCGGGGCTCTCACCTCGATCTCGAAGTCGGGCAAGCGGAAGGCGGTGCGGAACAGCGAGCAAAAGTGCGCGATGGCCGGGACTTCCCACCAGGAGCGGAGCTCGTCCAGCGCCACCGCAGCCGCCGCCTCGGGGCCGCCGGTGCCGGCTACGCTGCCGCCGCCGCCGCCGCAGCCGCCGTCCTCCTCCGGGCACATCTCCCGCGGCCGCCGTCCGCCCGCTCGGTCGCTGCCTCCCTCACTCCGCGGGCGGCTGCGTGTGCCGCCGCCGCCGCCGCTCGGCGCTGCGGCCCCGCCCGCCCCCCGGCGCCACGCCGCTCAGCGGCCGCCCCCCGGCGGCCCCGCGCTGCCCCCTCGCTGCCGCCCGCGCACGGGCCGGCGGGGGCGCTGCTGCTGCTGCCGCCGCTGCCCCCCCTACCGCGGGCGGCCGCCGCTGCGCGGGCCCGTCCTGGCCGCGCTCGCCGCCCTCATCCTCCGCCTCCCGCGCCGGACCCGCCGCGCCGCCGGGAACAGATGGGCGCGGGGGGGGCCGCGCGGGCGGGGCGGGGCTCGGCGCGCGGGGGGCGTGTCCCGGGGCGGCAGGGCCAATGGGAAGGCGCGGAGCGGGCCCGGAGGGGCGGGGACAAAAGGCGCGAGGGCGGGGCGGGCGGGGCGGCGCGCGGCCGTGCACGAGGAGGGGGCGGGGCCGGCGCTCATCACAACAACAGGCCCCCGGCACCGCCCGGCCACGCCCACAAGGGGCGGGGCTGGCGGGCTGGGCGGGGCCGGCGCGCGCGGGGCTGCAGCGCGCTCCGGTGCTCCCGATCCCTGTCCCGGTCCCGATCCCTCTCCTGATCCCGATCCCGCTCCCGATCCTGATCCTGCTCCTGCTCCCGATCCCGATCCCGCTCCCGCTCCCGATCCCGATCCCACTCCCGATCCCGGTTCCGCTCCTGATCCCGATCCCTCTCCTGATCCCGATCCCGATCTCGCTCCCGATCCCGGTCCCGCTCCCGCTCCTGCTCCCGCTCCCGATCCCGCTCCCGATCCCGCTCCCGCTCCCGAACCCGATCCCGGTCCCTTGGCTGGTCACCGGGAGCGCCCGGGAGCTGCCGGGGATGGCTCCTGGTGCAGCGAGCCCCCGGGAATCCCCCGGGGTTTCTGCTCCCACTTCGTGCCTCTGGGCGAGGCAGCCCGAGTGGCGCTTCTCGTTCTCGGCATGCGGCGGCCACGAGGAGCCGGGGACCCTCCTGTGCCCCGAGACACCCCCGTGTGGCACCCGCACTCCCGGCCCCTCCGGTGCTCCTGGAATGAAGAGCAGCGCCAGCCCGGTTTGAATTGTGTTGCGGGAAAACCTTCAGCAGCCATTAGGTGTTAATGAGCTGCCTGTGGAAGTGCCTTAGCGGGACCGAGTTGCAGTGAAACACCAAGGAGCTGTGAGTTGGTGTGCTGTCGCTGCATCGCCTGACAGCCCCTCTGTGGCCACCGCAGCCCGGCTTCAGAACGGCTACAAAGGATCGCCGTGCCCAGCTGCCTCGGCTCAGGGTCCTGCCTCCAGGGAAACCTCTGTGAAACTGGAGTTCGGCCACAGCCACGGCGGAGCAGAGATTTGCAGAGCTTAGGCTGTGGCTGAGGGCAATTCCTCCAGAACTGGACTAATCCCACAGCCTGGTCTTAACTAGCGTGGATGCAGGGAAGCAGTGAACTGCCTGATTGGGAGTGGGAGGGGGATATCTCCTTTCAGGAGCAGCCTGAAGATCCAAGGGGAAAACACATTGCTGATATCCTGTTCTGCCTCTGACTTGGAGGCATCAAAGAGGGAAAAGCTGGTGGCATCAGTCAGCGTCATTGTATTGGTGCTGAGCTAACACCTGCTGACATAAAGCAGTCTGATTCCAGAGTCTCCAACAAGCATGCACTTTTGAGGTCTCCGGGGTTTCCTCTCCCTTTTTCCCTTCAAAATGGACGTATCAACAGAGAATAAGGTGAAGGTGTAAGCTCTGTGCTGTGTCTCAGGCTGCTGCCTAACAGCCTGACCGGGGAAAACTGGCTGGGCATGGGAACAGCTAGTTTAGAGAAGAAACAGATCAAGGAGCAGCAGTGTGCCCCAGCAAGAATGAACAAGCTCTAATTTCATTGCCCTTTTTCCTATTGCGGGATCAAGGGATACCCAGTGAAATTGGAAGGAAGCGAATTTAAAATGGTGCAAGGAAATATTTGTACCATGTGTAATTAACACATGGCATTTGTTACCATGAGCTTTCATTGAGGCCAGGAGATTAGCAGGATTCAGAAAAGGATTAGACATTTATGTGGACACCAAGAACATTCATGGTCACATTAGACAGGATATAAATAAATTTTAGAAGGGATATAAACTGTCAGGCTTCAAGGCACAACATAACCACTAACTGATGGCGAGGGATTAGGGAAAAACTTCCCTTGTGGGCGGGTTATTCTATAATTGTCCACTGTGGGGTTTCTTGCACCTTTCTTTGAAGTACCAGAGAGTAGCAACTGTTGAAGTGAGACTGAATTAGGAGGGCTACCAGGCTCATCTGGTGTGGCAACTGCTGTGCTCTTTGGGGGTCTGTGAGGGTCACTTGAGAAACGGAGTGGCAAAGAGGATGACACACCATCAGGCCTCTTTTTCTTCAGACAGAGACCTTGCTTTCCTTCGCTGTAAATTTCACTCAGAAAATACATTTCCTATGCCTCCCCCCGCAAGGTTTCTTGCCAAAACGTACACTGTTTTTAAAGTGGTTTATTAGCTATCTTTCTAAGTTCGGCCTTTGCATCTGTTTTCCCTAAAAGCCTTTGACTTAGTTCATTTATTGTTTGAAGGAGTCCAGTATGTTACACTGAAACCCTGACTGTGTTTCAAGGCACAATGAGTGCAAGACTTGATCTTGAGCAAGACAGGATCTGATCTCTTGTGTATTGTGTCTGCCTGCACTGGATCGAGCCAGCCCCAGCTGCACTGCAGTAACTGTGAGAGGAGAGGGCAACCGAGCTCAGAGCACTTTGTCAGCATGCAGGATCTCTATAAAACACCAACAGTTCTGTGCAAAAAATCTCCAGGTGACAAATCCTCAGGCACAGCTTCCTCTGGGCCAGTTACAGAATTCTACAGTACTGTCTAATGCCCAGTTCTTCCACGGAGCTAACTTTTGGTCCCCTGGCCATGGAAGGGGGGTTTATGTTGCATTTCTGTCCTGGTCTATGCTGGCATTCCTCCCTGAATTCCTGTAATGTCCAGCCGTGGCTTATCTTGCTGCTGCATCTCTGCTTGTTCTTGACACTAGGTCAAACAGCTTTGTAGTATCCCCACTCTCTACCCTGCTAAGAACTTTGTGAACTTTAATGAAGACTCCCAATCTCTCTTTTTGTCAGAAGAGCTACGGTACCAATTTTGCCGAATGTTTTTCTGAATTAATTTGGCTCCCTCTATCGTCCCCATTATTTCTGTTGGACTGTGTTTTCTCTTATATTGTTCTTTTTATTCCAGGATGCTGGGGGCTGCTCACAATCACTTAAGGCTGCTTCCCTTTTCTAGATTCTTACACTGTTCTTAAACTACTTCTTTAAATTTCTTACCCAAGCACAAAAATCTCTGCTCTCCCACTGCTGCTCAATAGCAGACAGAGATTTGGTGAATACACTGTGGTGTTTCCTCTTCTTTGATCCATGTGCTTCTTCTCTTCCAAGCCACCTTTGGTTGTGAATTTCCTGTCCATAACTAACAAAACCAAAGCCTGCTCTGGCTGGTGTCCTTTCCAAGTATGCTATATTCTTCCTCTGGATCATAGTTTTTTTTCTAGGCTGTTGGTAAGACTTCCCCCACCACTGATTTTTTAGCTCAATATCCAATCCCAGCTGCTCACTACCTTCCATAGTTACACTCCTCCTCATCTTCTGTGCTTTTTCTCTTCCTTTCTTCCCAAACTGGCTGAGGGTTGAGTCCTTGTACCATGTAGAGCCACACTGAGGCTGATGGACCAAATCAAAGCCTCTTGTTTTCATTGTTCCAGGTCATCTCTGGATTTCTGAGCTCGCTTTCATGAGAAAAACACAAGAAACCAAAAAAACCCAGCCAAACAAAAAAAACAAATTCAAAGTGCCAAAAGCAAACTGGAAAAAGGTTGTAGATTTGCAGGGACTGCATGTCCCCACTCTTGTATGACAAATCATTTCACCCAAAAACAAAAAGAAGGGAGGAGTGTTTTCCACTTTCTCCAGAAACACCTGTCATCTGTGCCTGATCTAAAGCTTAAATGCAATACTAGGTTAATGGCAGGTAGATTTCTTGTAGCCTGCCTCTGAAAGGTAATGGATTACTGACGGGCACAGGTCAGTTCCTCGCCAGCTGAAGTGATATTATCATTAATAAAGATCTCTCTTAAAAGAACTTTTAACTTCCTTGCATTTCCACCACCTGGATTTAAGCTAAAGCCCGGCAGACTATGTTTCTGTAAACTAGGTTCAGAAGGAACTGCAGTCTTCCCTTGTAAAGACTCAAAAGCACTTGCAGAAGGACCAACCAAACCTCAGATTCTGTTCTTACTGGCAGCACGTTCTCAGAAGAGAGAACGTGGCTTTGGGAAGTTCAAGTTTTCCTAATTCAGGGGAAATGATTTAACAGTAGATAAAGCCTAACATTTCTGTTTCTTCAAAACAGAACTTTTGCATTTCTGGCTGTGAAGAGCTTCATCTCCCTTTTCTAGCCTGTCTGAATTTTCCTGCTTCCTTCTTTGTGTTGACCTCCCCCAACAATCTATCACCAGCAAATCTCACTGCCTTTGTTTCTTTTTGCTGAGTTATGAAGTAGAAGACAGATGTGATTTCGCCTCCTACTTTCACCCCAAGCTACTTCAACTTTGTAGGACTCTTCATATTTTGATCCATCTTCAAGTGGCTCGTTCCCTTTTCCATGCCTCCTGAAGAGATTTCGTGGTTTACATAGCACTGTTGAAAAGCCTTCCTGAACAGAGCAGAGGCTGCAATACTCAGCACTGGGAGGTCTGGCTTTGATCCCTGGATCCGCTTTTCCTGCTCAGAAAACAAATCAAGGAAACTGAGGCACACACAGTGGAAGTGGAGGCACAGATTTTTCTGGGTAGTGCTGGAGCTGGAGCCATGGAGGCAGCCAGAGGGACCACAGAAGAGGTGTGGAAGCAGATGAGAAATTTTGCTTGTTTCAGCTAAACCAGGAGAGTCAAGAGAAAAAAGCCATGTTGCATTTTGATAATTACTTCTTTTGAGCCACTAGTTATGATTTCATAAGAAGTAGGGAAAGCAGTGGCACACAAGGGGCTGACATAAGATGCATGAAAGCCAACAGGAGTGGTTGAAAGAGAGCAAAACAGATCTGACATAGAGGACAGCGTTGTAGTCAAGAGACTGTGTAGGATGAGAGAGACACAAGGGAAGCAGGGGATGAGAGAAACTGGTAAATACTCTGAGAGGGGGAAGTAAGTACATCTCCTTCCTAATTAGCAGGGAGTAATGAAAAGTCTGTAGTCACAAACACTTGTGGAGTGGAAGGAGACAGAATGCAGTGAGGGAGAGAGAGAGAGAGTGGGGAATGTCTGAGAGAGATGGCAAAGTCAGGGAGGGAGAAGCTGAATGAACGAAGAAATGCACAGTGAAGGAAGGCAAGGTCTGCGGGTGAGTGGGATGCTGCAGGGCTGAATTAGAAGGTGAGATGAAGAAGGTAGAAAATGTGCAATCTAATCAGCCTAACAATGTGAAGTTTTAAGTTATCAAGAGAAAAGATGAGGGAGTCAATAAAAAGGGGAGCCAGCTGAGAGATGGGTGGGCGCAGACAACAGCTGCAAAATGGAGGCATGAGAGAGAACAGGGTCTGCCTGGACAGTGCTGGAAAGCGTGGGAGACAGGAACTGGAAACAGGAGTAGAACAAGGGAAAACTGGCATTCCCACTTTTTTTTTTGGCACTGTGATGCAGTGAACCAGCCTGCACAGAGGTCGGATATATGGTATCAATACAACTACACTTTAACTTCAGCTAACACCAACAGGGCTGCAGATTTAGCGGGGACACAAACACTGCTCTTTAGCTTTGAGTCACCAGAAGGTTTTCCATGGCTCCTGCAGCCTGCACCCTGAGCAGTGTGGGTTTGAGGCTGATCTGCTGGAGAACCTGTTGCTTGGCCAGAATGCACTCTCCAGGCACAGCCCCAGCTGCTACATCGTGGACACTGCAGTTGTGAAAGAGCTGTGCAGTATTTGTTTTGTCTCCTGGATGTACACATTGGACAAACTTAATGTGCAAGATAAGCACTCTGAGAACCTGACCCAGCATCTGAAAAACTGATGGATGCTCTATGTAACATCCCAGATATTTACTCCACAACACTATTTTCAGCTGAATGAACTACTGGAAAGGAGTAATTTCACATTACTGAAGTGTAGCCACGCTTTCCACGAGGCATAGCAGCAGTCACACACATCACCATTGGTTTAGGCAGAAAATTAGCAACACTGGGCCTCTTAAGCTTGCATCGACTCTCCTCCTTGAAAAGCATCTCCCTGCTGGGAATTTGGCTAGCACTGATGTGGCAAAACACCCTCCATCACGGCTCTTCTCCTGTGTGCTTTTCTGAACTACATATCAAACCAACAGATCTAAGCCTTAGGTCTCAACAGATTTTCTGCTCCTAATCCATTGGGGCTGAAAACCACAGGTTGTAACTTGATGTTCTGTCCCCTCGAGAGCAATCAACAGGCAAATGATAATTCGTGGCAATGGATTTAAAGCCAGGGAATCTGGATCTTTCCAAGCCTTCCCCGAAGAGCAGCAGAGAGGGGCCCGCTGCGCAGGGGTTTGTTTGTGGTCATCCATGCTCACAGCTGCTGCTGGGTGCATCTGGCAGAGATGAGTCAGACACAGGCTGGCTTGAACGGCCACAAAACAAGATGGGGAGCCAGTGATCTGCCCTGGAAACCTCCCTGGGAAGCAGAATGGAGACACACATAAACCCTTACGCTCTCATGCCTCCCCAGGTCTGCGGTCTCTGCTCCTGCTGTCCACAGCTATTCCACAGGCAGGCAGCAGTATTTCGGCATAAACAAAGAGATAGCTAATTGTTTCCAGACCAGCAGTTAGCAGTGGTGCTGATGTGTGTGCCGGGTGCTCCAGGACTGGTTCCTACAGACTGCCTCCAAACCCCAGCGAGAGGCTCATTGGGATTCACGGCTGCAGCCCAGGCTCACAGGGCTCAGGTGCAGTGTGCCGTGGGGGTAAAGCACTCCCAGGCAGAGGGAACAGCCCCAGACAAGCTGCAGAGGATGCTGCACAGCAGGGCACAGCTCCATGCATAGAGGAGTCCTCATCAGGCACTCCAGGAGAGATAAACTATGTTCCTTGAGGGGAATTAAAATACCATTTTGCTTACAAGCCGTGACAATTCAGTTCTCTGTTCAACACCTTCTTAGATGGGGATTAGTGGTGTCTAAGCAGAGTTGGCAGAGTGGCTGGAAGTTTCTTTGTTGTAACCAGCGTTCTGTAGTCTGGACCTAGAGATGTGATATGAGGGAAAGCTGGATTTCTAGTCTGAAGCTGCTGATCTCATACGCTATGAGAAGTGCTGAACGCCTACTGCACAGAGCAAGACGGTTCCTGTTCAGTGCAGGTGCCAGAGCTGTGCTCCCCATGGAGCTCTCTGGGCCAGATCCAGTGCTGGTGTAAACCACCAAGCCCACACAGTTTAAAAATGGTCTGGCTGTGTGCACACCAAATCCTGCAGCTGTGGCAGGGCTTGGAAAGGCAAAGCCCGTGGTGGTTTCAGCCAACACAGGCCTTTCCAGAGCTTCATTTGACACCCACCTGCTAGTTGCTTTTCCTGCTATGCTGCTTCTGTGGTGAGTGCAGCTCTCCAGCGCTAACTTGTTGTGACTTCCATTTCCAGCATCACCAATACCTCCACTTACTGCTGCTGCATTTGGCTAGAGAGATATTCAAATCCCATTCCTTCCGCAGCAGTCAGCAGAAATTAAAAGTGATTGATCTCTAAATCTTGCTACGAAGGGGATACTAGGTTGTGCTGATGCATGGGTCTAGAAATAAGGCAGAGTCTCACAGAGGGCTGAGCAGCCATCCAAACATTAGCAGGACTGAGTTGTGGTTCTAGCTCTTTCACTGAATCGCCCTGTGTCTGTGAGTAAATCAATTCATGTATATTTTCCTCATCTATAAAATGGGAACAGTCGTATTTAGATACCTCAGGGAAGCTGCGAGGCTTAATTAGTTAATGCAAGTGCCTTGTCAGTTCTCATTACCATGGTATCTCTGTGTTTATTGCTTGGAAATTGTAAAATGCTACTTACATGCTAAACATTATTATTCCAGATGAGGTGGAGTGACTTAATCCAGTTTCTCTGTAAATACTGAGGGCAGGGAGTTGGCATTCCCAGTACTGGCTTTAGAGTGAGGTCTGCCCTACCTGCAGAAAAATCTCCCTGACATATAACAAAACTGATTTATTTCCAGATTCCTAATGTAGCTGCTCTTGAAACAGTTAGGCTGCACTTTTACTGGTGTACTTAACTCAGTATGTGTAATTAAACTCACCCAGGATAAACACAATTTAAACTGGTTTAGTGTTGGTTCCAGTGCAAGGGAAACAGAAAAAGGTCCATGAAAGACTTTCAAAACCTGTCAAGTCACTCAGAGGAAAGTGACTGGAGGCAGCTCCAAATGGGGGATGGCTGGCAGATTCATGGAGTGAAGGGATTTTAGGTGCCCAGCCTCAAAAAAAAAGAGCTGGTGACTAATCCAGTGAGTCATCTCCAGACCTTTCCCAGAACAGTCCTGCTTGTAACTAAGGAGTTCTGAGATACTCAGCTTGTTCTGTCGTGGGTTAAGAGGGGCCCCGACTGCCCACAGGAGCACAGCCTTGAACTTAGGGGCCACTAGAAAAGACCTGAGATGCTGAAAGCAGGATGGGGAGGCTGCCTGCACCCCTTCTCGTGCCAGCCTCTCCAGCTATGCCAGCTGAGGTGGGGGGGCCTGAGTGGCCAAGGGCTGACAGTAGCCTTGGAGAGACAGGCTGCTCCTCCCACTGCATTTCCAGAGGGGCTGGGAAATGGCTTTACACTTTGCATTTTGCAGGTATCAGTTCCATTCTTCCAAGGCACCAGAAGCACCCCCCTGTACCTCAGCCTGGCACTCAGCTCTGAAAGGTGCCTCCCCAGGGCTGGAGGCAGCCACACACTGACAGGGGCTGCTCTCCTCTCTTTGCCACCAGCCCAGTTTAAACCAGCAGTGCAGAAGTAGAAAGAAAAGACCTGCCCGTGCTGTTAGTGACACTGTCATCCATTGACTCCTCCAGCTGGTTCACTTTTACCAGCTCTCATCTCACCAAGCAGCTGAGGCTCAGCTCCAGAGGTTCCCAAGCTAGCAGGATATCAGCACAAGCTGCTAGCCCTCCTCACAGTTAGGCAGGAAGGATGCCGTAGGCTCCTGAGCAGAGATCTGATAAACAGATCACCGTCCTGGCCAGAGGAACCTCTGTGTTCCTGTTCCCAGCTCCCCAAATAGCTCTGCCAATGTACTTCTGCTTTTCCTGGAGCTCAAGATGAGGATCCTGCTGCAAACCACCTGCCTGTGGTGGAACGGTTGTGCCTGTGGAAGCACTGCCTTGTTTTAAACCTGTGACCCGATGAAAATACAAGTAACTAGGCAATGGAGAAAGGCCTGCCTTGGCAGGGAGAAGGGCCAGCTGATTTATTACTTTTTCTGCACTTAATAGCTTTCGAGGTTTGGGTTTCCCACACCCAGCCTTCCTGGTTCACCTCCATGTCTAAGCCTCATTTTCCTGCTGGGAAGAGAGGAATGTATGCCAGCAGCTCTGTCTGTCTGCCCCAGCCCCCAAGATACTGCCTGCCCTGCTAGACCATGCCATCAGAAAACCCCAACCACTCCAAGTTAATCACCTAGATCAACAATCCCATTTGCAAAGTCCTCAGCACCCAACCACCCTGCCAGTTATCTGAGTGGCCATCTCTCCCTTGCCTGTTCCCAGGGGCCACTCCCAGCAATGCAGGCAAAACGGGGTAACTTTGCTGGCAGCTGGATGACCCCACTTTGTGCTCTGGGTGAGGGCAGAATCTGCCCCCAAGCCCCAAAATGTAGCAGGAAGGCTTTGATTTATACATCCAGACAAAGCCCCACAGGGAACAGCCGTATGGAAATAAAACCTATTATGCTTTACAATTAGAGAGGGGAAAAGCTTAGGGTTAAAATATGAAGTGGCCAAGCTATTAACCTTCTCATTTAAAATGAATGGTCACTAAATTACAGGGCACATCTCCTCCCTCTCCCCTCCTCCTCCTCCAAAGAATGGGCTTTATGAGGAATGGCTGAGGGAGCTGAGGGTGTTTAGCCTGGAGAAAAGGAGACTCGGTGGGGACCTTATCACTCTCTACAGCTACCAGAAAGGAAGTTGCAGCAAGGTGAGTGTTGGTCTCTTTTTCCAGGTAACAAATGATATGACCAAAGGAAATGGCCTCAAGTTGTACCTCAAGAGGTTTAGATTGGATATTAGGAAAGAATTCTTCACTGAAAAGGTTGTCAAACACTGGAACAGGCTGCCCAGGGAAGGGGTTGTGTCACCAGCACTGGAGATATTTAAAAGACGTGTAGATGTGGCTCTAGGGACATGGCTTGGCAGTGCTGGGTAATGGCTGGGCTTGATGATCATAAAGGTCTTTTCCAACCTAAATGCTACTGGTCCGTCACACGAACAAGCAATAAAGCATAATTAATCCTGCTCTGAAAAGATGATCAAATACTGGCAGTGAGCCACAGCTGAGCCTGAGGGGGCTAAGAAACTTAAATCAGAGAGCCAGCACATCAGGCAAATAGCAAATCCTCCCACCACCTCCTGTCACCACAAATACCCAGCTAGGGCTGTTCCTACCAGTGACACAAAGTGCGCAACCTCACCTGGACTCCATGGGGGGGAAAGCTCAGCTTCCAGGGGGCAAATGTGTGTTTGGGGAGGGAGGGGGATGGAGCCTCCAGAGATCCTGTCTTTTGGGAGGCAATGCTGTCTGTAGATTTTAGCTAGTCCTGGTGGTTAAAAATGCCCTTGTTAGTGTTTGGGCAAACATGCTCTGGGCAGAGTGTGAGATGTGGTAGAGAAGTGCTCTCTCACCCACCTCGGATGGGAGGTTTATGGGGCACAGTTCTCTTTCTGATGGAGAGTCTCTGAACAGCCATCACAACTCTACCCTCATCCTTCCAAAGCACGTACTTTGTTCAACTGATTTTTCTTTCCCATAAAAGAGGGTTACCATTTGTCTGAAGCAGCATCGTAGAAATCAAGTTGAAAGCAAAACCAAGCAAGAATTTATTCAGCAGAATGTTCAGATACCATTACAGCAATGATATTAAATATAAACCAAACTGACAACCAAAATTCCCCTGCAGCATTTCCAACCCCAACTTTGAAGACCATTCTGGGAAAGATTAACAAACAGAAAGAAAAGTAAAGATGACTTGAAATAAAAGAGAAACCAGCCAAACTAATTCCTTTGATCCAGCTGAGAAAAAAAAACATACAGGAGGGAAAGAGCTAGCAAATATAGTATCCTTTTGGGGTTTTTTATTGTGTTGGTAGTATCAGTGATCATTCTGCCTCAAGATCCCAGTTCTGGCAGGGGAGTCTTTCATGCCAGGCTCCACCACTGGCCTTCTCTGCTCCAAATTTCCTCCCACCTGTGGGGTGGGGTGGACAGAGGAAGGCAGAACTTCTCTGCAGTCCCAAGATTCAGTCAGAGTCAGGAAGCACTTCAAGCACTCCCTATCCTTGTCCTGCTGTTGGCTGCTGCAGCTGCTGTGCCCCATGCTGTTTCTTTGTAAGGCAGAGAGAAGGACAGAGGCAGATTTTCTTTTCAGGATTTAGCATCACTCAGTGTTCTTCACTGTCTCCTGTCTCTGGGCAGAGCAGCTACTCCTGTCCCTCTCTTGTCCTTTCCTAGCAAGGTGCCTTCTATGGTTTAGCACCAATTTCCTGAAAATAATAATGAACTTAACTGAATAAGGAACCACAGGCTTATTTCTATTCTATAACTTACCCCACCCTGCCCATTTTGGGTGAATCCAGCCTGTAAGTAACAGCCTGAGCACCAATTTCCTGAAAATAATAATGAACTTAACTGAACAAGGAGCCACATGCTTATTTCTATTCTATAACTTACCCCACCTGCCCATTTTAGGTGAATCCAGCCTGTAAGTAACAGCCTGAGACTGACTGATTTGTCCCCCATGTGTGTGTTTTACCCTTCACCCTGGGCTCTCCACTGGGGCTTGATGCACAACCACAGCTGAAAAAAACCAGCTGATCTAAGAAAAACCTTGATCTAGAAGGACAGAAATAGCTGTGTGATAGCACAGGGAATAGTTTTGGTGTTCACTTATCCCTTATGCCACAACTTCAGCAAAAAACACATCTAATTTTTTTTTTTAATTAAGCTGGCAGCTGGATTTGCTTAGCTGCCTGAAGTTGTGGCTATGAAACAGCAGATCAGTGTCAAGCCAAAGTCCATCACTGCAGTCATACCCATCGTGCCAGAGCCTCCCTCTCTCCCCACAGAGATACACTCTGGGAGACACCACCAGCAAGGCACTCACAGCACGACAACAGCTAAAATTGCAGTGCTGTAACAAATATTTGCCCCTCCCAAAGTTCCTCTCCAAACCTGCACTGATAGCAACTCCCCCGGAGATTGGGCTCCTCAGAGGAGCAGCGTCAGCACATCCACCCTCCCTGCACCTCCACTGTCAGCACCCAAAGGCACCCAGCTCCAGGGCCAGGCTGCCAGGAGGGGCTGGCACAGGGAACAAATCTACCTCTTTATTCTGGAGCCATGTGGGGGTTAATGCTCCCCCTCCCAGTTGCAGAGTGACCCAGGTGGGGCTAATGAGTGCTTGCCTTGCTTAGCTAATTAGAGGCACTGAAAGCAGCAGGCTGCAGTTCTGGGCTGGGGCACTTGCAGAGGGAGTATAGAGTGTGTGGGTTTTATTTCTAGCCTTTTTTTTTTTTTTTTTTCCTTATGGCCAAGTAAAAACCTCTGGCAGGATAGCACAGCACAGATGGGAAAGAGCAGAGGGATGAGGCTCCACAGCACCCTGCTCACCCGCCCTCTTCTAATCTAACATTATTCTGTGGTATGAGAAGGAGGCGGGAGTAAAAGATAAGGAGGGCTGGACCATTTGTTCCCATTCAAAGCCAGATTTTCAGTGTGTGATCTAAATCCTTCAAAGGCCAGCCTAAGCTTCCCCACTTCCACAAGTCACCCCTCTTAAGCTGCCCACGGCCTCGGTGGAGTCCAGCAGGGCATGCCCCGGTGCCAGGCTCTGCCCAGAGGCACATGGAGCTCACACATTCTCTGGGACACTTATGGACCCAAAAATGCCCTGCAGGGGCTTCACCTTCCTTCCTGGCCTGCGATGGGAGGGCTGCCCAAGGATGCTGAGCAGAGCAAGAGCAAGAGCAGGGCAGACACTGGGAGAGGGGGGCAGCCCTGGTGGGGGTTCTGCAGCACGGACGGTGCCCACTGGAGCTGACACCCCCTGCATGGGAAGATTTGGGGTGCAGGAGCCCAGGATAGGGGGTGATTGTCAGGGAGGTAATGCTGTGGCTGCTCCTGGCCATCCCACGCGTGGCAGTGGGCTGGCCAGCACATGACAGCTCCAAGGGATCTGGATTTTATTACAACATCACCTCTATCGTAACACACCCAAAGAAGGCCTTCAGCTGCTGATGAGCCTGTCCTGTGCTCACAGGCTTGACCTCAAAAAGTTGTGATCTGAGCTCTCTTTTCCTTGCCTGCCCAGCCCCTTACATACAAATTTCAGCTGCTGCTGAAAGGGGCTTATTTTTCACCTCACTCTTGCAAGCTGCATTTCCCTTGCCCCTTTCTAGCTGTTATTTAGTTCCCTTCATGTTGTTTTCCCCTGGCTTTTTCTTTGTTTCTTTCATAGGAAGCAGCACATCATTATGGCTGGTCTTTCTCTCGAGCTCTCCTAGCCGAGGTCATTACTTAGCTTGCGAGATCCAGCGAGGTGCCTGTTTGTGTGGCTGTGAGACCCGTGAAAAAGCAGCTAATCAATTCAGAAAATCATCTGGGTGGTAACCCCACTGTCAGCTTATTTTCTTCCCTTCCACTTAGACATCAAACTGGCTGAAGAGGACTCTGGGGAGCGAGGCAGCCGCTGAGAGCTGCTCCTCTGCAGACACATCTGTGTCTTTCATCAGCAGGGCTCAGGGAATACCACTAACGGGAGAGGGGAAGAATCTCTTTGGAGCTGAGAGGCTCCCGGTCTCCATCCCCTTGCTCTGAAGAGACCCTGCCCAGCGGGGAAGCAATCGTTTGAAAAGTGTCTAATGCACTAACACTGTTTGGCAGAAACTGTCACGTAGCAGGCAGACCTGGGGGAGGACAGGGACAAAACACGCAGCAAAGAGGGCGGCGTTAAGCTGTGCCAGTGAGCAGCCCCTGGTTGCCAAAGTAGCCTGCAGTGGCTAAGTGGAGCAGCAGTTGCAATAGCACATGCAAATGGCCTTCTGGTGAATGGACTTACTAATTGTTGCACTTTGCTCTCACTCAGTCTTCCTCTGGTTTGTGTCTTTGGGGATTGTGTCAGAACAGGGAACACTCAGAGCCATAATGCCTTTACCACGGCCAATTTTCAGTCACTGGAAACAGAGATGCACAGCACCTCCTACTCTGGGACTCTGTGGTGTCGTTCAGGCAAGATAAGTCATATCAGAAAGGCATTCTCTATCAGGCCAGCAGGCCCTCTGAAGGGGGAGTGTGCATGTGCATGCATGTGTCACAGAGTCACAGAATGGTTTGCGTTGGGAGGGGCCTTTAAAGGTTATTTAGCTCCACCTGCCCTGCAATGAGAAGGGAGATCTTCAGCTACATCATATTGCTCAGAGCCCAATCCAACCTGACCCTGAATGCTTCCAGGGATGGGGAATCCACAGTTTCTGTGTGCAGCCTGTTAGTGTTTCACCACCTTCACCACAAATATTTTTTCCCCTGTTATCTAGTCTAAATCTAGCCCCTCTTAGTTTCAAACCAGTACCACTTATTCTATCTCAACATGCCCTACTAAAAATGTGTCCCATCTTTATCTTTCTTATAAAAGCCTATTTCAGTACTACAAGGCCACCATAACTTCTCCCAAGAGCCTCTCCAGGCTGAATAATCCCAGTTCAGTCTTTCCTCAGGGGAGAAGAGTTCTGTCCCTCTGATCATCTTGCACAGCCCTCAGGGTGAGGGACTCATCCCACCAAATCTCACTGCCATCAATAGCCCCAAATGCTGGGAACTGGCCGAAGCTTCCAGCCCAAGGCACTCCAACCACAGCACATCAGTCACCCCCAGCCCCCCAAACCCTTTTCCATCCCATGAGGGGTCGGGGAGGGCGTTGGGGGCAGAGTGGGACACAGGGAGCCTTACATTCTATCCTGAGAGACCCCAATCAGAGGGCCAGAGCCAGCACCCCCAGAGTCATTAGCAGCCACCTGCCACAAGGACCAATCCTCCATTGTGTATCAAAAAAAATTTTGTCCCCACGTCCTAAGAAAGGTGGGGAGGGAAGAACGGGATTTTATACTCTTTTGGGCTGAAATTATTGAAGTCATGTAGGTTGCTGTTCTGTTTTACTCGCATGCCAGATGTCATGAAGAGAATGTCTTTTCCATAAAGCACAGAACACTCACACACAGCCAGGCTTTCCCTATTTTCCATGCACAGTGCAGTGGTTCTACATTTATTTAGCAAGAAGACTGAACCCTCTGCAAAGGCTTGCTGTAAGTTCAGAACAGGAGAAGAGCCTGCATTTGAGGTTTCCTTCCTTGTGCAAGGTGAAGTCACATCCTTAGGTCTCCTTTTAGAAAGCTAACAAAGAAGAAAGAGAAAAATCTTTAATGGAGAAGCCTTGCACTCAAAAGAACACACAACACTGACCCAGGCCACAGTTCAATTCTTTGGCTCATTTTCTGCAGTGACACAGACAAGACACCTGCACACCTTTTTTCCTGTTAGAAGCAAACTCTGATGCTCTTCACAGCCAGACAACTTTGTCAAAGGATCTCAGAGACAAATGACAGGCTTTAATGTTTGTGAGGAGTGAATCAGTGCAAACAAATTCCTTGAAACTACTGTTATAAAAAATCCCACCTCAAATAGAGGGAGAAAGCAGGAAGTTCAACTACCTTTAAAGACAATGCCTTCCTACAGAGCAAGTTCTGTATAACATGAAGATGAGTATTTTCTTCCTCTGGTGTCTTCAGCACTTAAAATAAAGCAAAGCCTTTATCCTATTATATTTTAAACCATTACTGACAGCAGAAAAACAGTTCTTGCCTTATTTCCTCTATTCTACCAACACGAAATGTTCTACCCATGGATTTGGCCAGCAGTCTGGAAAATGTCAAGGTTAGGAAAGGCTGAGCTTCATTTGGTTTTCACAGATCTGAATAATGAATTGTTCATTTTAAAGTATTGTTCTAGCTTGAAAAGCGAGTCTGTAGTGCTGGCATCACAGGGTTCCACATCTGTCTCTCGGTTGCTCTGGACCACGTTTGCCCAGTTTAATAAACAGGGAGTTTTCTTACGTTTTGCAACCCTGCAAACTAAGCAGGAGGCCTGAGGCTTTAGTGGGGTTTTCCTCTTCATATGCACTTACCAACATGGCAGATTTTGCTCACTAACACTTCAGATCAGTCTCCTACGTTGGCATTGCTACTGCAAGAAGACTGGACAAACCCAAAGTGCAGGAAAGGTAAGAGCATAAAGAACTTACTTTTGACACTAGACAGAGTACTTGCTCATAATTCTGAATGCAAATGGGAAGCAGAACCCCACTGTAAGAACAAAAGCAGAGTTGAGTCCCCAGACAGAGCTGAGTCAAAGTCTTTTTTCCCTTCTTTGTGGCTGCAGCTTGATAAAATTCCATGAAAGAATGAGCAGCTCAGAAAGATTCACTGGGAACTCATCTCTGTTTCATTGTGTGAAAAGCAGAGATATTCAATTACATTAGAAATCATATGAGGGCAATTGAAGGCAATCCCTTTTCACACTGTGCGCATTTACCTATGGAATGTGCTTCTGCCGTGTGTGATGGAGCCCAGGGGTCTCAGCAGGATTCAGAAAAGAGTTCAGCAGGTCTCAAACATTTTTATAGGCAATATTAAAAGCTATAATTAAGGCAACAAAGGCTGCTAGTGATGTAAGCCCTGCTTGCCAAATTCAACCTTTGCCAGTGGAGTTTTGGAAGTGTTTCATCAGTAGGGATGTTCTCCTGCTCCTACTGAAGATTTTTGTGCCCCTGCCCATGATGCTGATCCCTGGCAAAGACAAAAATCTAGAGGAGAGTAAGAATTTTTCTGACTAACACAAATTAATTTTTCTATTTCTATTTAAACTGCTGAACATTGAATATACCCACTGTAATCCTGATCAGTCCTGAGGGCAATGCAAGGTTAGAGGGGTGGCTCCAGGGTGGTGTCCACAGAGTCCTGGTTCCAGTAAGGGCTCATGTTGGGCACTTATGAAAAGGCACAAAAAATCCTTTGCCTTAAACAAATGTCTTGGGGCAGCGAGTTCCAGAGCTTGACTACTTAGGAGGGAAGCAGACAAGCAAACTTCCTCCTTATTAATTTCTCCCAGAGGTTGATTTCACTGGCCATGCTGCAGCAGTGGCATTTCCAAAGGGAAAGCTCCAAAATGTTTTCTCTCTACACGTGTTTTACCTGTTTGAACACCCCTGCAACGACTGCAGTCGCTGAAGGGCTGCTGGCCCAGCGACACAATTCCCCTGGGCTGTAATGGGAGCCGAGGGCTTACCAGCACCCAAAAAGGGCCCAGCCTGGTGTCTGGCCAGCTGGATTGTACGAGAACAACTGGAGTTCACCCAGCACATCCACACTCTCAGTGGTGTTCACACAAGCCCGTGGCAAGCGCTGCGAGTACAGCGGAGCGAAGGGGAGATGAGCAGCCCCCGGCCACAGCAGGGCCTCAGGGGGAGCACCGGGGTCACAGCCTAAGCAAGCCCAACAGCCAGGTGTATTTAGTTCCCTTCCAAGGTTTCCATTTATTTCCTGGCCACAGCACACAGCTTGAGTGGCCCCGTGGCTGCCGAGGGGCTGGAGCCTTGCGGAAGGAGGGTGCAGCGCTGAGCATCCCTGGGGTGGCTGTGGTGTGTGGGATTTGGAGGGGGATGTATCGGAGGTGGGGAGCAGGTGGCACAGTGCTGAGCTGCTCAGCTGTCGTGTGGCTGGAGAGAGACAGACGCAGCTGGGCGAGGGAAGGAAAAGAGCTCCAGGTCTGGCAGCCTTTCTGCTTTACAGGCCTGTGGCCGGCCAAGGAGCAGCAGAAATCCATCCAGCTGGGATGCAGGGCCCTGTGTGGTTTTGATCCTGTGAGGGGCAGCGCCACGGAGCACCCTCCAAGGGGTGAGATGTGCACACGCGGGGTCTGTGACAGCCTCACCCCGCTGCTTTGTGCCGGGGTGAGTACCCTGGCAGCAGCCCCCGCTGTGTGCCAGCAGGGGCCTTGGCAGTGCTCTCTAGGGCATAGATTTATATCTGCTCATGCAAATAACCTGGAAGTGTCCCCCGGAGTGGGACAGCTGGTCCCCGGCAGCGCTTTTGGGAGCATTCTTTATGTGCCCACGTAAGTACCCTGGCAATCTCTTTTGGGGCTCGCCAGCAGGGGCCCTGGCAGAGGCCGGGAGGCAGCGTCTCGGTGGCTGAAGCCATGCCAGCTGAAGCTTTCCAACAGCAAGGCTTTCTTCTGCCCCGAACAAAGAACCAATGTGGCCAGCGTTATTGATTTGTTTCGTGACTTGCTGCTTTTAGCCTGGCAGGAAAAGACCAAGAGGAGTTTTAATTTGTCCAAATGGTTCTAGACAAGGTTAATACAACTCATCGATAAATGGCGCTTTTCATTAAGTTTTAATTACAATGTCATTTCAACAGGCTGGACGTGCGTAGTCGTGGTGTTGGGTTTTTTCATTTAAGGTGCCTCCTCAGCAAAGTTGGTGCTGTTTGTTTTCTTCATTTAAGGTGTGCTTCCCTGAGTGCAGTGATTAATTTCCATTGCAGACCTGGGAGCTGCCAGGCTGCTGGAGAGCCTGACTGCCTCAGTGAATTCCCCTTTGCCCCCATCCCACGCTGGGAATTACAGCTTTACCTCAGCGAGGTGATGGGTGGTGCTGGGACAGTGGTGAGAGGAGGCTGGCCAGCAGTTTCAGAGACATTAAGATGCCCACAGACTCAATGCAGTTGTGGGATCTTCTTTCTTCACACTGTTGGAGGTGGGCCCTTTCAGCAAGCTGCAGCCTGGCTGTGTCTCAGTGCCTGTGGCACAGCCCTTCGTATCTTTTATAAAGCTGATTTCTGGTACTGCTGCAGGGCCTTGCTGGAGAGAAGCTGGCTGCAGAATTTAGACTAAAATCTCTGAACCCAGCACCTTGATACATCATCATCATCATCATCACCTTGGTCCAGAAAGGGTGCTGGTGACTGCTGGCCACCTCTTCTCCCCAGGGGCTGGTGAGCATGGCAAGAGCGCTAAGCATTTCATCTTTCCTGCTGTCTCCCAGAGGTGGCTTTTGAACACCCGAGAGAGATGCAGACAGGATCTGGTTCAGGTCAACTCATGGCAGGGTGAATAAATAGAAAATACCAGCACCACTGGGCAGTTAGAAGCTCGGTTTGGCTGATAGTTCTCCTTCTCCAGAGTGAAAATGTGAATACTGTTTTAGCTTAAGAAGGTCTGTGCACACACGTATTACCCCTGAGACAGTGTTCCCTCCTGTGCACTGCAGGGATTTCTGTCCCCAGCTCTGTTTCAAAACTTCGTTAAAACAGTTATTTTTAAGCAGTTTACAATTTCACTATTTTTTCCCTTTCTTAACAGCAACTTTCCACATCCTTTACATGTGGTCATTATAGGAGTGGAGAACTTCACTGCTGCAGAAGGCAGAGGGTTGTCTGGTAAAGATCTTTTGCTTTAAAATGCCCACTGCTGTGACCATCAGCATTTGAGGAGCTGTGGTGCTTCAGCCTGGAGATTGGCAGCAGATTATATTCATCCCTTGCATCTCCACCTGCCTTCAGAAGGCTCGCACAGCATGGTAGCAAGTGTCAGGGCTCTGAGAGCATCCCCTGGGGGTTTGACTCCAGGGTCCAGGGCTGACTTAGATAATCACACAAGTGTCTGATGTCGAAGAGAGCTCTTCAAGAAAGCTCTGCTAAAAGCCCCAGTGAGGGCCTGTCCTGCTGTTTGCTAGCTGAGGCTCTCGTCCTTGCTGCCCAGCTGGGCTACCTTGCATGTGCCCTGTTTGTATGGACCTTGGCCTGTGGACTTCAGTTCCTGAGCTGACCTTGGGTCTGTCTCGTCACCATGGACTTGCCTGGCAGTCGCTGGGCTCTCACTGAACCTGATTGCCATCACCAGCCCTGCTCTGCTGTTCTTGCCTGGCTGTGGTGGGACTGCACCTCTGCCAGTGTGCCCAGTGCCCCACTCCTGCCTTCTGCCACCCTCAGCTCCAGGCTCACCTTCCCATGCTGATTGATACCTACATCCCTGATTTTGCCTGTGTCACCAGCAGAGTGAAACCACAGCAGGAAATAGTCACTCTTTGCCTGCAGAGGACATATTGGGCAGGCAGGATAGAAAGGAAGAAGCTTTCCCATATGATAATGCAAAGCAGCAATGGGCAGCAGCATTCCTGAAGAGATGTGCCACATACCAAAATCTTCACCCGTGCTGGAGCAGGGAGGGAGGTTCCACAAACTGAAGGAGGCCACGGGAAAGGGGAATTTCGGGCAGATGGTGATCATGGCTCCCCAGGGCTCCCAACAGGCCCCTCTGGAGGGGCTGTGCTAGGTGTGGATTGGAATCCCAGGGTGAGCTGGGCCCTGCAGCCCTGCTGCCTCCCACAGCTGCATGCACCAGAGCCATGCTCAGAGCTGACAACAAGGTTCAAGGGATAAGGCTTGCTCAGCAACACCAAAAGAAGGTGGACTTGAGCTATTTGTTCCTAGGGTAGGCTGAAAAGTCGTTGTATTCTCATGGCTACCAAAAGACATGGACTGATTGGGTCAAAGGGCCCACGAGCCTCCTTGAAGTCTCTGTCTGTGCCTGATTTTGTGAGTTCAGTGATCACATTGCAGCTTGCTGCTGAAGGTCTGGTAAAAGTGGCACCGCCTGTGTGCTCCATGCCCTTGTCACCGTGTTGGGTGGGTGCCCTGAGGGCTTGGCTGCTTGCTGTGGTGACGCTGCAGTGCTTTAGGGGAAGAGCATCCCTTGGGGAGGTGCAGCCGTGTAGCTGAAGGTCACACTGTACCTATCTCTACCTGCAGGGTAAGGCTGGGAGGTGCCAGGGGACAAGAGTGTTATGGGCTGGGCTGAAATGCCTCTGAAGAACAGGATGAACAAGGCGAGGCATGCCAGAAATGCCCTGAGCTTTGTCTGCAATGCTCACAAGTGGCTGGGCTCTGCTGTTCAGTGTGTACCCTGGGCAGGTGACTGGCGCTGGGATGAGCACCCTTCACCTTGCTTTCAACTCTGTTGCTCAGGTGTTGCCACAGCTGGGAGCAATACAAATCCCTGCAGAGCACAGCCCTGCCTAAAGGAGCTTGGGGGAATGAGGTTTTGCTGGCAGGGCTGCCAGTGCTGACTGGCTTGAAGCCAGCGTCTGCATTTGCAGCATGGTATCTGGAGGTACCTCCAAAGGGAGCCATGCAGAAGCCGTGTTTTGACATCCCAAGGCTTTAATAAAGTTTGGAGGCTTGCCTAGGCAGGATGAAGCTTGGCTACAAGACAGGCACTTTTGGCCAGTCATGTTTTAACCCAAATGCTCCTCACTACCGTTAATTTTTTAGTATAAACCCATTCTAAATGCTGACTTGCTTGTCTCATGCACAGGAGGAAAAGAAACCGTACAGAGTGGGGTGACCTCTGAGCAGCTGAAGGTCGGGTGCATGTGCTGATGTGCTCCCCAGCCTCTGCTATCCTCTCTTCCAAAGCATTTCTGGAGCCTTAGAGTATAAGACAGAGCCATAGCTCTGGGATGCAGTGTAGAATGTCTGTTCTGGTGAGATTTCCATGAGAGGCCAGGGTGAGAGAAACATGGTGCAGTGTCACTGCAAGGCCTTGTGCTTCTTGCTGATTGGGCTTGAGGTCTGTGTGATGGTGGAGCCGTGTGGGTGATGGAGGCACAGAGAAATGGAGAGGCAGTGAGATGAGGAGATGGCTGACATGGAGACACAGGATGTCCTGGCAGAGGTCACAGGGGTGCTCACAGCTGCAGAGTGACCAGGGATGAACTCGTGTCAAGGTGTGATGGACCTCAGGGGCAGAGGTGAAAGGATTAGGACAGAGATGTGGTTGGCTTCTGGTTCTGGTTGGGGAAGACAGGTGGGTGGAGTAGGAGGCTGGGAGTGGGGAGAAGGTTTATATGGAATATAGCTCCTAGGAACAGGAATTTTGCCTGTTTTTATGCTAGGGCAAATCCCTCCAAAACCTCACTAACCCCTGTGTGTCACCATAGCCTGGTGATGGATGGACGCCACAGGTCAGGCAGGAAACCTGATGTGACTAGTGCAAAAAGCAATAAAACACTTCCCATGGTAGCACTGGGCTTCTACCCTCCCTAAAGTCATCCCCCAGAGAGAGAGAGGCAAGTACACTCGCTAATCCAGGATGTTTTGGTTGCCTGGTTTGCTCTCATGTTTGCCCCTGTGGGTAGGAGAGGAAGAGAATACAAGAATACAAATAATAAACTTGAGGCTCTGGGAATCTTTGCACAGAAGGCTTGGTGACAGCTTGGGACCTGCCCTGGAGGGCACTGAGCCCCTTTCCCAAACACCCACGGCTCTCAGCTCGTGCCCTGGGAGCCCTTGGCAGCCTGATGTTTGCCCCTGAAGCAATGGGGTGTCAATACACACCGGCTCTCTGGGTTCTGTACTTCCCCTTCCCAGACCTCCAGGGCGGGGTGACAGCAGCAGGGAATTGGGGTGGAGGACTGGAAGGAAATGATGCAGTTTCACTTATTTATTTGCATGCTCAGCTCAGCAGCAGCACAGTGACAGCCTGGTGTGTGTGCTGGCTGCTGAGCCCCTCTCGTTAGAGGGCAAACACTGATTGTTTGGCTGCTGGAGCTCTGAGCCCCGCTATTGTGAGCAAGATTTGAACTTCTGCAGGTGTGCTGGGAATAGCCCAAAGCACCTTGTCTCGGTTGCTGGTCAGAGGAATTCATGGCTATTATATTTGGGAGCCAGGCAATGATTACAAATCAATGACTCCACTCCCAGAGTGATTCATCATTAACCTGGGAATTCAGCTCTTTCCCTGGCTCTCTTCATCAGCAGCTCCCGTTCCTGTAGCATCTCAAGTGTCTTATTCATTTTAAATCATTGGATGGCTGTGGATGTAGCTGAGGAGGAGTGGAAGGACAGATGCACCGAGACATGGCTGGGCAGCTAAGGGGAGGGAGGGTTTTTGAAGGGGGATGGAGCACCTTGAGGGTGAGCAGAGCTTGGCAGAGACTGGGGTGCAATGCTGCCAGCAAGACCCAGGGCACACCAGAGTTCTCTCTGCTGCAGGGCTCCCACTGATGTCCCTGTTGGGCTGGGGAATTGTCCATATTTTTGCCTGGCTGGGCATAAAGTGGGGTGGAAAGAAATAAAAACACCAACCTGTGCCCAGCCAGACCAAAGCAGGGGTTATTTAGCAGTCCAGTGGGGAGCTTTTAATGATCCCAAACATCCCAGGACAGTCTATCCTTAATAATAATTTATAGCACTTAGCACTTTTACCTGTTCTTAGCATTCTGCAGGCATTGACCAGAGACTGGGACTGGCACCGTGGTCTCACTCAGGCCCAGCAGAGAGGCAGGGACTCTCCACAGCCTGCCCTCATCCACCTGCCCATCTCTGGCTGTTTTTCTGCCCCTTTCCTGCCCACCTCATGGTTTTCCTCTCCAAACTAGACTATGTCTCCCTTGCAGACTTGCTTTCCAGCTGCTGGCCTGGGGACCACGGCTGTTTCACCAGCAAATACAGCAAATAACCATCACAGCTAGGCAAGGAGTTGGTTCCATTTCACAAATGAGGCAGCTGGCACAGAAGGAATAGAATCACCTAGCTAACTGGTGAGCTAGGAACACATTTCCCAGTTCCAGTCTTCTCTTCCTGGCCTTACAGTGACATTTCCAGAGAACAGCTTAGATTACAACACGTTCAGAGAGGCTAGGAAGATAAAAGGCACCCCTGCCCTCTGTGCTCTCAGAAATGCTCCTTGGTTCGGGTTTGGCTGACACAAAAATGGGTTGCCTACACAGAAAACTGCGAGAGCCAGGTCTGCATCACCCGCAGCTCTTGCCTCTGCTGGATTTACCACTGTGGCTTTTGCTGTCACCTACACGCAGTGCCAGGCTTTGAGCATGCAGCAGGCTGACCCCCCACGGCAGAAGGATGGGCTCTGCAGGATGCTGAGCCCAAAAATGAAGTGAGAAACACACATCTGCAAGCCTGTTGCTGCTGCCTCTGTGGTCCTGCCCCCTTCCTGCAGCCCCAGGGCTGTCCACGCTCCCCTTTGCACGGCTGCTGCAAGGCACAGGATGGAGACAGCAGGCACAGCCATGGCCACAGCAGGGAAGATGAGGAGGGGGAGGTGGGGAAACCTCAGGGAGACGGGACCTGTCACCTTCAAGAAGCTGGAAAGGTTTGGAGGAAAGCGGTTCACATGTGGAACTGAAACTGAAGCAGGGGGAACTCGCTGGGAGCACCAAGATGTGTCTGACGTGCAGCTGGGCATAAAGAACGGGCACTGTGCAGCTTGCACAGACACAGCCAGGACAGGGGCTCTGCAACACTGCTGGGCACCGCTGAGGGGTCAGCAGGGGCTAGGAACCACCCCAGAAACCAAGGAAAAGCCGGGCTGTTTGATGAAGGAGCAGGGCATGCCTGGTACCCCTATCAGCCCTGCCTAAACAACACGTGGGAGCAGAGCCAGGGAGCTGCAGACTGTTCCAGGGGCTGGTCAAGACTAGACAGGAACTGCAGTCGTGGTCTTGTGGACAGACACAGAGCTATTGCAAAACCTCCAAACAGGTTACTTGGTTCTCAGGAAGAATTCAAACAAGCTGAGAGATGTGTTGGTGTGAAAATGACAACTGTAGCATTCCTTGTTAGCCCTTTAGACAGGGCAAGTCTTCCTGTACCATGCCTCAGTTCCCAGGGAGGTCCAGAGCCAGGGTTTTGGCTGCTTGTAGGCACTAGATGGACCCAGTCCTCCCCCAGATGGGGCTTCTGGATAGTGGCATCCAGCACCTGAATTAGGTTGTCCTCTTCTCCCTCCTTCTACCTTTCATGTCCAGACAGATCCTGCCTAAAAGCAGCTGTGGTCTTATTTCAAGAGGATTTTTTATTTTCAGAGCATGTACCACATTTTAATTGAGAGCAAAGCATCTCAAACACCTTCTTATTTCCTAGCCCAGCCCTTGCAACACCTGTACAAAACTCTCCTGGCAGTGTCTGCAATTGCTTTTGTGGAAAAATCCCATCAAAGAAGTGTTTGAGCACTGGACTTTGGTTTAGTTTTTCAGATGTGATTTGACAGGATGAACCACCTCAAATCTCTGAGGCCCCCTGGCATTTCCAAGGCCCCTGCCTGGCTGTCAGCTATTTGAGATCCCTCACACAGCATTTTAACCCCCCTCAGTGCTCCACAGTGGGAACCTGTCTCTTGCACCCAATTTCTCACTACAGAGCCAGTTTTCCAACTGCCTGGGCTGAGTTTGGTTTCATGGAACTAATGCTGGGCTTTACTACCACAAGAAAATGAGAGCAATTCCCTTCCTTCACTTAATATGGTTCCCTTGAAGGTATTTGGAGGCGGAACTCTTGTCCCTGCTGAACCATCCCTTTTCACTCCATGTGCTTCCCTCCTCATACCTCCCACCCTCGAGCTGCTTTCATCAACCAGTAATCGCTGCTGAGCATATTTGGGTCATCTTTCCACTCCTCTGTTCTCCCTTTGAGAGCAGGCTCCTCTAGAGACTCAAGGAATACCCCATCCTGCTGAGGGGCAAGCAAGGGGGCACAGCCACCCTCTGGACAGGGCTTAGAGTGAATTTGGGATCCCTGAGTGATCCCTGCATGGATGCTGGGACTGATCTCAGTGACAGCAGAGAGCAAAGGGACCAGGAGAGGAGGAAAAGCTGGCAGGTGTCCAGCTGGGACATTCAGGGAGGGTGGGCAGCCTGGACACCCTGCTCTCAGTCTGTTGTAGCAGTGCCAGCTAACGAAATTTAACATATTATTGACCAGACTCTTCTGTCTCTGCCTCAAAAACAATCTTTGTGACTGCTGTGGGTTGTTCTCAATAGTTCTTAGCGTACAAGATCTTTCTTTTTTTATTAATATTTAAAACGATTCTTTTTTTTTTTTTTTACTAAATTGAACCAACTGGACTTTGTTCTCCCCTGGAAGCTGTTTATGTAACATCTGTTATAAGTAGTTTAAAACTCAGTCCGTTGAACTGCGTGAAATAAAACGCTGAAATTACTATATTTGTTGTGATTTTGGTTGTGGTTTTTTTTGGTTTTTTTTTTTTTTTTTAAATAAGTCCATCCCCCTCCACCTGAGTGATTTTCCAGGCTCGAGCGTGTCTCAGGGCAGCCGGCTGGATCGATTCTGCCCGATTCCCAAAGCCGGCAAAGACTGGGTGAGACCATTTAAAGGTCCTTGTACAAATCGCTGTTTCCTCAGCTCTGAGAGCTGAGAAAAGCAGAGTTCGCGGTGCCGCTGGCATTAAAGGCACGGCGCTCGGTATCAGGTTGGATATCCCAGCCTGTGCGTACTCCTGGGACAGGGAGCAGGGTTTGGGAGCTGCCTGCAGCAGGAGTGGGTGCTGGAGCGCTGCTCCCAGGACATTTATCCAAAAGCTGCCTGCGTGTGCCAGGGAACTCGGGACGGCCGCACGGACCAGCCCCGATGCCCTCGCTGGCAGGCAGCGATGGGTTAAAGAGCCCACCCTGTGCAGGAGCTGGGGGGGGTTCTCCTGAACCACCCCGCTTTTTTGGCAGCCCGGCTCCCGTGTCCCACTTTCTCATGACCTCCCCTGCCTCCTCCTCCTCCTTATATATTCATGAAGCAGTCCGGCCGGGGGAGAAATAAAAGCTGGGCGAGCCGGGGCGGCAGCACAGGAAGAGGAACTCGGTGTGCCTCGCTCCGCAGCGCCGGGACGGAGCCTGCTCCCGAGCCGTGCCGGGACCGCGCTGGCTCCCAAGGGAGAGAGAGCCGCTCCCTCCCCGCTGCCGGAGCTCTGGATGCCAGCAGGAGCAGAGTTAACTGTAAGTGAGTCAGTCTCACCACGGATAGGATAACGTTTCCTTTAGGATGTTTCCTTTTCTAAGCCCAGAGCCAGGCCTGATGGGGGGCTGCATCCCCCCCCCCCCGCTCTGTTGGCTCCCCCAGCACGCCTTCATCCCCTGGGACGCACTAAAGGGGATGAGGATGTCCTCCTGGGCCCACAGGTGGAGGAGAGGCTGGGAGCAGAAGACACATGCACAAGCAGGGCCTTTCTGTGTAATTCACACAGGATTATTTCAAAATGTCGAGCCCTCCTCCAGCCTGCTTTGCTCTGGAGAGGCTGGCGAGGAGGATCACTAAAGCCTGGTGTTGAAGGATCATGTTGCAGTTGTGCTTTTTTGGGGGGGGAGAGAGAACTCTCAGAGTTCACATGTGCCTGTGTCCTGTGATCTCTTACTACTCCCATGGTCTCACTTCCATCCTCTTTCTTCTGGGATTGCAAGGAAAGGACACACCTCTGTTCCTGCAGAGGAAGCCTTGGAAGCTCTGTCCATAAATTAACCCTTCTGATAGCTGGAATACAGTAAAAGGGTGCAATTCTCTTGACTGGAGGGAATCAGGATCTGATTAGCTCAAGCCAAGCTCCTTACTGGGATGTTATCAGCCAGCACCTTGGCACCAGCATCCCTTATTCAGTGGGGGCTCCACCCCAGCTTGCAAGCAGAGTCCTGATGCCACCAATCCCCCACGCCAGGGCTAGACACCTTTGCCTTGATGTGCTGATCTGATCCAAGGAGCGATGTCTCTTCGCCCTACCCAGCCTTGCTGGGTGTAATCAGCAGCCATAGGGAGTGTGCTGATGCATAGGGAGTGAGCCCGAAATTCAGGGGATACTGGTAGCAGGTGCTCCTGCCAGTACTGAGCATCCCACTAACCCACTACTCCTTCCTGCAGGATGTGCCAGCAACTTCACACACCATTGCCAAGGTGACACCTTCTGACCTCTGCTAACGCTTCAGTCTTTCCTCCCTGTCAAGGTGCAGCTCTAAGATGAACCCTCCATCTGGGCAAGGCATAAGGCTGGCATGCCTTCTCCTGAGCCTGGCTTCCCTCTGCCTTCCCACCCCTCTCTGGAAGGACCGGGACTCCCTGATGCAGGAGGAGAAAGCCCATCAGACAGGGGGCAACTTGGTGCTGAGTAGGCAAGAGCAGCAGCTCAGCACTGAGCTCGTAAACCTCAAGAAGAAGGAAGTGGAAGCAGCCATAACTGCAGGACAGTTTCCTCCAAGCATGCACTTCTTCCGGGCAAAGAGTCTCATTGATCAGAGCACGGTGTTCAGCGTCTTAAAGCGCATGCCAAAAGGTAGGCTTGGCTTAAGGAGTCTCATCTTACTCATCCTTTCTCACCTTTGGCTTTCTGAGCTGGGACAGAACACGAGATGTGGGAGACAAGTTTATGAGAGCTGGAAATTGTGCTCATTGGGTACCAGGAAAAGCTCTGACTCTGAGCTCAGGGACGGAGTAGGGGGAGAGAGGAAGAGGCGGATGGATTGGATGAATACACATTTCCAGCAATTGTGGCTTTTGGTTTAACTTACAGTATGGATCCTTAAGTCTTTCAAGAGTGGAGAAGGAGCAGAGGAAGCAAAGACAACAAGAAATAGCAGACATCCCTATTTACTCAGCATGTTCCAGCCAGGGCCTCTCTCTTTCCCACATACACATTCCACGAACAGGCTACCCACCTTGTGTTATTCTCTGTCTTAGCCAAAAGTGTTGTATCCCCCAAAAAGTGTTCCTGCAGGTGGTTCTGTGGCAGACCTGGAAGTCTCCTGGAAAATCTGGGGGCACTAGAGGAGGAAGGGGCTACCTCTAACACTGGAAGTTTCTTTGCTTGTTGTGTACGAGTCAAAGCCTGTGTACTTCCAGCACTTAAGGCGAGCTTGTAAAAGTAAGAGAGAGCAACTTTTTACACAGGCAGGTAGTGAAAGGACCAGAGGGAACAGTACTGAACTAAAAGAGGAGAGATTTAGATTAGAGTTTAGGAAGAAAGTCTTTACTCAGAGGGTAGGGAGGCACTGGCACAGGTTGCCCAGAGAAGTTGTGGATGGCCCACCCCTGGAAGTGTTCGAGGCCAGGTTGGATGGGGCCCTGAGCAATCTTCCCAACTTCTCCCTCAGAGCCTCTGCTGTGGGATGCAGATCCCTGTCTTGCAGCATCCTAATCTGTTACCATGAACGATTAGCATGTCAGAAGTGTCATTATCCTTTCATGGCTGAATGGAACAGTTAGGAATTTGAAAGTACTCCCCTCTTCACCTCCAGTGTCATTGATACCAAGTAGGAGTCAAAACAAATAATTAACACTCTTCAATCCAGGCGATGTTAAAACAGGTTCTTGGAATCTTTGCAAGGGCCATAAGCTTTCAGGGCCAAGATCACATCCTCGTAGCTGTTTGAGTAGGACCTGATCAGAGCCCCGGGGAGTTCCTGTTGTTTCAAGCACTATTGTGATTCCTGTTGCTGCTCACATTGGGAAGAAGGTGACATCAGCAGCCAGAGGAGGGTCAGACAGCTGCAGCATGCCCACTCTGGTGCACCAGCTCTGCTGGGAGCAGCAACCACAGCTCCTCAGCATTTTCACAGCCAGACCCTCTCTAGTGGGAGATCATGGACATTAGAGTCTATATTAGATTAGTCCACTATAAATGACAGTCTTGAGCTTAATCTAATGTCAAATACATACTGGTCTTGTGTCTTGTTCTTGCTGTTCATGGTCTCCCTTTACCCCTAAGGGCATCAAAGCTATTTTGACTAAGAGGTCTCCCCTAGACTAATAATACATATCTAAGACTTCAGCTCTCACAGTATCTTCCCTTTACAAAGGTGAAGCTTAGTTCAAGCACCGATAACATCAGGAGTCTTTGGAAAAGGAGAGATTTCAGCAAAATGAAATGATAAGGAAGGTGAGCACACAGAGGATGCTTCCTGTGCCAGGAAGGCTGGCAGTTGCCAACATACTGCACAAAAACAGAGCATCCCAGAGGCCCTTCGTGCTGGCCAGCAGCAGATGTACAACGTAAGCAAGCATGCTTTTGGTAAGGCATAGAAGTAAATTGTACTTCTGCATCTGAGTGCAATTCCCCAGTGTAACGTGGCCTGGGACTTTGGTGTATGCCAGAGTTCCAGAAGAGACACGGACTAGACACAAAAATTGAAGCTGGGATCCAAACAGCTCCCAGAGCTTTGCTTCAGGTGTGCTTCAGCCAGCATGCCTTGCAAACTGCTGCCTACTCTGTGAGTTCCTCTTTAAATCAGCGCGGCCTGAGCCAGCTCACAGCAAAGTCTGTCTGAAAGACCTTTAATAACTCAGAGCATTTTCCATCCCAGTGGAGAAGCAGAGCTCCCTATTGATTTCCCCTCTCCCTGTGCTCCCAGGGAGCTGTCACGCTCTGCCTGCCCAGCGCCTGATGTGGAGGGGGCCACATCCTCCAGCCTGGGGGAGGCAGAGCAGCCACGCAGTCCTTGCTGGGAGAGATCACTCACAGCCTTCCAGAAGCATTTCCAGATGCCCCCGGATGGGCAAACAAACTCTTTATCACGTTAAACCTTCTCCCCAGCTGCCTGGACTTACCAGGACGTGCTTGTGCCCCACCAGGTGCTGTCCTCCACCTGCACGACTTTGCCATGCTGAGTGTGGGCTGGCTGGTGTACAATGCCTCCTACCTCCCCGACTGCTACATCTGCTTCACCCACACGGGCTCCGTGCGCTTCCGCTTCTCCAGGCCGAGCCCTCCCCGCCCTCTGCCAGCCCAGTGCTCCCAGTGGCTTCTGCTGGAGACCTACCGGAGACAGCTGAGCAACGTGACCGAGTTTGACAGAGGGTGAGTGAACAGGGGCTGGCGTTCCGAGCATTGTGTGCAGCCAGCAGGATCATCCTGGTCCAGCTTTCCCGTTTGCTTGCTGCTCTGGAAGGGAGGAACTTCGTTCAGGGCTGTGCAAATGAAAAAGCAAATAGCAATATAAGGCTGCTGCTTTAAGTACACCAGGGTCAGGGGACCATAAAAACTGATTTTTTTCTGTGCACTCTCACTCCGGCCCTCTGCACAGACATGCTGAGGACAGTGGTTTAAGTAGATTTATGAGACCTGTCCCCACCTCTCCTCAGCACCCAGGCTGGATGGACTCTTGATGTGGGACAGAGCTGCATGGTGGCTCATCCAATGAGGTATCCAAAAACTGGATGAGGAAGCCAAGGTAGCTGATGAACAGGCTCTCCCCAACAGCTCAAAAGTCATTTGCAAAGTAATTGTTTTCATTCAGAGCAAGAAGTTGGGCAAACTGCTTAACTTAATTACGGCACAGGCAAAAACCCTCAAACTTTCCAAAATAAAACCCAACCCAGCTCTCCCTCCAAACACCAAGCTTGTTTTCTGAGGACTGCCTTTGAAACCCCACTGGCACCCACCACTGGAAGCAACAGGACCCTCAGGTCCCAACAGGACCCTCAGGCACCAGGAGCTGTGGCTCACCCTCCTGGGCACTGGCTGAGCCAAGGAACCCCATGCACAGGAGCCCTGCCTGGTAGGGCTCTTCCCCCTCAAACACCCTCCTGCTAACAGAGCTTCTGCGCTCACAGGCAAGGCTCCTGCAGCTGCCCAGGAGCTCACACCCCAGACAGCTCCCCAGGGCATCACTCACCCTTCCTGCAGGAGCATCCATCCCTGCAGGCAGCTCCTGCCTTTACTGCTGGCAGCCTTTTATCAGGACGGGGCTGTTCCGAACCACCTAGCTTCTAATCACTTACAGGTGGCTGGGAAGGGCCTGGCTCCCCCTCCAGCCCCTGGTGATGGGAAGACAGAATCCTATCTCCCCATCCAGGGGCCATTGATCCCGGGACAAAGCCCCGCTGAAAAGGCCAAGGGGAAGCCTGCAGCTCTGCCGTGGTGTGTGGGGGGCTGGAAAGAGCACGCTAAATAATGCATGAAGGCAGACACTGAGCGATGAGGACAAAGGGAAATATTGAGTAGCCATCCATTCAGAGGGCACCGCTGTCCGTGGCGCTCCAGGGGCTGGGGTCCTGCAGAAAAAAAGAGTGTGGGGTGTCATGTAATGACAGACAGTATTGCCGTGCCAACACACAAGGAGAGGGCTGGATTAAGGCAGTGCAGATGACCCTAATTCCAGCATTCCCCAAGTGAAACTTGGTGGGTTTTACTGCAGTGCTCTTCAGGGAGGTTGTGTGCTCTTAAAGAGAGACCTTTTAACTCTTAGCGAGCTGGTATCCCCTCCCTGTGGAAGCTGTCTGGGCTCTGTGCCCTGCAGATCTGGGAAGGAGGTCAGGCTGGGAGGCTGAGGAGCTTCCAGACTTGTGGCATGGTATTGGCTTCCCTCCCCAAAGCCAGCAATGGGCAGGGCTGAGGGGTCTGACTCTCGAGGGCATCCACCATCCCTCTCTTATGGAGGTCCAGAAGGGAAGGAGAAAGTGATGCCAGACCCTGGGCTCTTGACCTTTTCTACCCTGAGGCTCAACTGCCCTGACACATGATGGACGAAATCAGATCCAGTGAGAAGTCACTCACCTCTGTCTACCAAAGAGAAAACTGGTTCACCATTAGCTCCCTTCCATTTCTGCTGGGAGTGATGAGGAAGGAAAGATGACAGCACCAGCCTCTCTTCAGCCACACCAGGAGACCCATAAATAATGTGCAAGAGACTGGATTTTGAAACAGCTTCACTTCCTTAAAGCCCAAGCAATTGCTCTGGGCATTTAGAACTGTCTCAGGAGCAACCCTTCACTGTCCTTGGTTTCAGCTGTGTTTCCATGGAGTGATGCCACTTTCTGGGAGAGGCTAAAGGCCAGGGCATCCTGTACACGCTGTACACCTGGGTGACTGGAGCTGGGCATTGTGTGCTTCCCTCTGCTCCTGTGTGGAAACACTTGTTTTCAGAGGCAGTACTGCCACATTCCTCTTCTTTCATGTTTGTCTGACAATGTTTAGTGGCCACAAGTCAGAGCAGGACCTCAGAGTGGCAGGCACTGCAGAGGGGCACAAGACAGAGCCCTGCTGCAAGGGTCTCCCCAAATGTGGAGGGGAAACCGAGGCAGAGGCCAATGAAGTGATTTTCCTCAGCAAATGTGTGCCTGAGCCAAGTACAAACTTGGATCTCTCGCATCCTGGGTGCTCAGTTACCCATCTGAGTATGTTGTCCTTCATTTCTTGTCCTTCCGTGCTCATCACCACAAAATCACAGAGGAGTCGTTGTGCATAATGTGCAAACACACCAACAACAGCCACACTGAGGCACTTCCCCTCCTATTTTCATCTAATCCCTGGGTACTAGTCTAGGGGTTAGGAATGTTTTTGGCCGTCTGGAAATAGGTCTCTAGCCAGGAATAGGCCCCAATCTGTTCTGCTTCTCAGTTTCTGGAAACTCTCCCAGTCTCTTGAACATGTGCATCCCAGGCTACCTCTATCCTGCACTCCTCTTTGCCCTTGAGCACTGACAAGCTGAGAGAAAGCAGATGTCAGAGGAAAGAACGGATGGATAGTTGGGTGGTTTCAAGGAAGTGTCAAGGGAATATGGCAGCAGGGAAGGGCTCTCATGCAAGACAGGGTGGATCAGCAAATGTGAAGGAACAATGGAAATGTTTCCCAGAAGCTGCACCTCTTTCACCTTACAGCATTTCTGACCAGGAAGGGGTGGAAGAAAGGGGAATCTGCATAATTTGCACTGTTTGCCTTTTTAGGTGCATACACGTGTGTGTGTGCGCGCTTTGGAAGGGACTCCTTTTGTTTGTTTCCCTCAAGAGAAGGTCTAATCATTCCTATTCAAAGCACACATCTCATGGGCCAAGACCCCAGAGTATTGTGTTACTGGTAAGCTTCCAAAAGGATGCTGTTAGGAGAGCCAGGAGACCATGGGCCAAGGGACAGCGAAAGGAAGGGAATTTTGCTTTCATACTTAAAAGGAAAAACAATCCTCACTTATTTTCTTCACAATCAATTACGATAGAGGAGAATGTCATTCTTTCCCTCAAGAGGCAACATAATGGCTACCATCTCCAAAGCAAGAGCATGCCCCCAGATATTTAGGGAAGCAGCATTGACATTCCAGATATTTGTAAAATACCACCGCACAGCCCCCTCCAGCAGCCCAAGGATTGAGGCCATGCCCAGCAGAGCTCTCTATCACCAGGATGAAGTCATCTGTGAGGGAGCTGACACCACGGCCGAGGCTGCAGGGACAACTCCCCTGGGCGCTGGCGGCTGCCCGGGCCGCCATCACCTTCCCCTCCGTGTCCTCTGGCTGCCTTATCTCACAGAAAAATAGGGCAGTGTGTGCATTATGAGGGGGGGAAAAAACGGAATAAAAACCCACTACAGAAACAAAGCACTCCGCTCCCTCTACAAGTCTCCCCTTGGGGAGGAGAAGAGGGGATGAGAGAGAGCTAGAGAAAGCGAATGAACCACATGTGACAGATGTTAGTCACACTATTTAATGCACCACTGGAAGACATTTAGATACTACGGTGAGGAGAGGGGCATAATTACCCATCGAGAACAGAAAAAGAAGCAGGAAAAAGAAGCCCTTTAAAAACAAGGCAACAAAACCTTTCGCTTCTGTATTATATAGCACAGGGAAGGAAAACGGGGAAAAAACCCAGGAAAAGAGAAAACAAACCCACAGCGGAAAATAAATAATCCTTGGCTGGTCATTTTAGCTGTGCCCCTTTGGGCATATGCATTGCAATAGCATTGTTCAGTGCATATATGACATGACATGGAAGGCTATTTGTAGTCTGCACCTGATCACTGGCAAAGGCCCATTCCAGAAAAGAAGCAAAAAAAAAAAAAAAAAAAAAAGTATTTATGAAGCTTTGCTTCATCTGCATGAGCTACTGATGGCAAAAGCCCCCGAATCCTTAGGAGATTATCTGGTTATCAAGGATGGATCACTATTATGCAATAAATCTTCAACAGTTGTAAGGATCAATAATCAGTCTCAAAGGGAAGGGGGATTATAAAGAGAAGTACAGTTTGATTTATGTGCTTTTAGGAGCAGGGTGCTGTGGGGATTTATTGCTGTTTCTAGCCCAAGAGCACAGGCTAAGTAAACAAGCAGGAGTTTGCACAGCCAGATTCGAAGGCAGGCAGCGGAGCCCTGCATGCTGGAGGAGCCCAGTTCTCCCAGGACGAGGGGAGAAGGTGCTGGGAGCCCGACTAAGCACCCATCCTTATCTGAAGCGGAGCTGCCTGGGCTGGCGAGAACGGGTTTGCAGGGCCTTTTGATCCACGGGGAGGTTTTTCCCCTGAGTGCTCGCAGCGCCGGCGGCAGCAGCCCCGCTCGGCTCCCGGCTTCGGGCAGGTGCTCCCCGCCGGCCTGCGGAGCTGCAGGGAAGGCGAAAAACCTCTTTTCCCCAGCTCTTCCCACACGGAACCTGCCCGCTGAGCAGCAGCACACCCTTCCTGCCGGCGGCTGCCTCCCCCTCCGCAGCTCCGGCAGCTGGAGCAGCGCCCTCGGGATGCTCCTGGCTCCGGCATTCCTGGTTTCTGGGGTGATGCCGGGTGTCTCCCACTGCTGCTCCTCGCTGCCCGCCCCTTCCGTGCTCCGGCTCGGTCTGCTCTGCTTGCATGGATTACTGAGCAGTGGCTGGGGTTGCCCAGTGTCCTGGGATAATGGCACTGAAGCCCCCATTGTAATGCACGGGAAGGCAGAGCCCAAGTTGCTGTGGAAACCTGAACTTCGAATTTTCCTGACTGTTGAGCATTTAAAATCTCATCCTTAACCGCGGTAGCATCTCTTTACGTACAGGTTTGTTCCTGGCAAAGAAATTAACGGAGTGAGGGAGAAATGAAACTGCAGCCCCTGGAAGAGAATCCTGAGAAACAGCAGGCAAATCCTGGGGGAATGGGCTCTGTTTTATGGGCAGGATGGAGGGATTCAAAAGGCATATCTGCCCAGGATGTCTTAGTTTATGAATTTGGACCAGATCACATTTAACATCTGTAGGGGGGCTGTGGGGGTTTAATTCCATCCACAGAAGTGTCCTGGATGAAGATAATAAGATCACAAATCAAAGCCACACCTCCCATATAACAGAGCAGAGCACTGCACGAGGATGGGGGCCAAGACATCAAACAGGAAACATTATTAAAGATCAGTAGCTGTTGTTGTAGGGGGAAACAATATACTCAGATGAAAGCTGAAGCATGGCTGACGGAATTTCTATCTGAACCGGCTTAGCCCCTGACACGAGATAAGCACTGGGCCAGCAAGAAAACAGATCTGTAGGTTGCTGTGATGGCTTCCATTTGTCCACCCAGGAATGAGGTGAATCAGCCCTGCATTGCCATTTAGACTTTGCCCACTGCTGTGAGACATTTATTATGAGCTACTCTTCAGGTGGAAGAAGGGGGGCTGTTGCCAGAGGCAAGGCTTCAGGTGGGATGAAGGTTATGAACTTGCCAGAGGGTGGTGGTGTGGCACAGACGTTCACCCTGTCCTAAATGCAAGCTGTCACCCACAATTAGATAATCTTGCAATTTACTGGCTCCCTTAAACTCTGCTTGATAAAACTACCCACTGTCTCTCTGGATTTCTGAAAGAGGCTTATATGCCAGCTGAGTGTATGGAGGAAATAAATACATTTCCATCACGCTGAGGAAAAGCCAGGACTGAGATTCCTATCAGCTGTTTTCCTGAAGAAGCTATCAGCAAGGCAGGCAGGGCATCAGGTTTGTTCTCACTGGTGGGGAAAAATGATTTCTGATTCAGAATTGTTCTCCCCTTACATTTTTTAGATGGCATATTTTGACAATACAAAGGTACCAGGACCACTTACAGACTCAGGAAGCAGGCTGGTGGTGGCCCAGCCCATGGCATCTCCTGTAAACTCAGTCTGCCTTTTAGGTGCTGAACAGAGGGTCAGGTGCTTGTGACATTTTATGTGCATTGAAGATTCTTGGGAAAATATACTGTCTGCAGGAGTAATGTGCATGCCTACTTTCAGATGAGGGACACCCTGGGCAGCAGAGCGTAATTGATACAAAAGCACCACACTTGCCTTTGTAACTCTATTCCTCCTCAAGATTTTGCCCTTGAA
This sequence comes from Monarcha castaneiventris obscurior, assembly GCA_026261815.1. Taxonomy (NCBI): domain Eukaryota; kingdom Metazoa; phylum Chordata; class Aves; order Passeriformes; family Monarchidae; genus Monarcha; species Monarcha castaneiventris. The sequence continues at coordinate 16,408,242 of JAMPIT010000884.1, forward strand.
AAAGGGAGGGGCAGGTTTCAAACACCCACTCCTACCCTGCTTACAGCCCAACGTGTATCACATGAATTCTGTGCCAGCCATTAGAGGAGTAAATACAGGTGGCAGAAAAATGACCTGAATGCTTCCTAGCTGCACCAGTCGCTGTTATGCCTGTTGTATTGCAGTGCCAACAGGCTCTGTTTGCTCTCCTCATTCCTTCTCTTCTCCCTTTTCTATAGCTTGCTGAGAAACCTGACCCTGGTGACAGATGCCCCTGAGCTGGCCTACCCCTCTCAGGCTTTCATTTGGAAACGGTTTGAAGAAATCTTTCTCACTGCCTCTGGACTTATCTGCTATGCACCTGTGTTCAAGGCCTATTTCTACCAGGGGCTGCTGGAGCTCTATGAAGATAACATACAGTATGTCGAGATAAGAGCTATCCTGCCCGCGGTATGTGGGGTTTGGCTTCTCTAGTAGGCTTTTAAAGCCCTTTTCCTCCATAACCTTTCTCAAGCCCTATCTTGAATTTAGTTTTTGGATGTTTGCATACCCGCCCTTCTAAGGATGCTGGAAAACCTTGATCATATTCAAACGTCTTTCTTGGAGATTTGCATAGGCAAGGGCTTGAAAGGGAGAGATTCTTTGTTCTTAATGGCTAAGGGAGATACCTGCTGTGGCATCAGCACAAAACTACATTGTACAGTGAGACTGGGAGCTGTGTCAAAATCTTCCTCGTTGGGAAGATGCAGCTCAGTTTTGTCTGCACCAGAATCACCTGTTCTGTGGCAGCTATTGTCAACAAATTTCCTGTCTTGAATAGAGACTTATTCTGGAATAGTTATGTTATTTTAAACTCTCAGCGTATTTCAGAATGATTACTTTGAATAGGCAAGTCAATCCATTGGCAAAACACAACCTTGCACAACTTGCAGACAACCTAAAATTCTGGCTGTGTGTCTGAAGTACGAACTGCTCCTTTCATTGCCACTAACACCAAAATCTGCTGGTAGTGGTTCAGGCCTTTCTCCCTGTGTGTCACCCAGAGCTGGTCAGACTGTCCTACAAACCCACTCTGCCCTAACACCTCCCCAAGCACCACAGCACTGTAAGTGTTCCCACTTTCCCAGGGACAGTTTTGTCACTGCAGACACACCTTTCCCATATGATTCTCCAGCCCAGCTCCACGCAGGACTCCACGGGGGTGGGAGCTCTGTCAGAGGGGCAGATGCCTTACCAAAACAAACACACTGGGTCTGCTGGTCCTCACCACCCCACCGACCTCCATGCTCTCAGCAGTCCACTTCAACGGGACTGGAGCTGCTGTGTGAGGTCCCTCCAGCAGCACCTGAAGGACCAGGGGGTGGTGGTTTGTGCTTGCTGCTGGCCCCACGGCATCCAGGGGATGCAGCAGCTATGCTGATGTCCTGCTGGTGTCCCAGCTCCTGAGCATGCCTGCCAGCAGCTTCCTTAGCTCACAGCCCATGCATGCAATGGCTGGTGGGCTCCAGACAGCTGCAGAGGAACGTCTGTGCCCCAGCAGCCTCCACAGCCACCCCACCAGCAGACAGGCAGGTGCTGTCACAGGTTTGGAGGCTGATCTGGCTTTGTCCCAGCAGCTGGGGAGCGGGGCTGCTGACCCTGCCCTGCTGCAGCTGGGGCTGGCCCCATAGCAAGATAGGGCTCGGTGTCAGGGCTGCAGGCCACCGCTGTCGTGCCTGAGAGGAGAAGGATGCATTGCAAAGGGGGGAAAAAAAAGGGATGTGGAGAAGGCCACAAAGTTTACGTGCATCTTACCTTGCTGGGGGTTGCCATAAGCTGGTTGCTCTGAATTCAGCCACCACCTGTCTTTGGGGTACCTGGAGAGAGAAAATAACAGCAGTGTCAAAATGCCTGTGCTGTGAGGCAGCGTGAGCGCTGGCATCCCCTCAGGCCACGCAGGTTTCCAGGCCAAGAGTATCTGCCACGGTACAAGGGCGTGGGCCTGACTGGAAAATACCCTGCCTTTACCATCAGCCCTTAGACAGGGTTGTGAGTCCTTTTGAAGAGAGGCTTGGCAGGGGAGATTCGCTTCCCATCCAGCTCCTGATGCTGGCGGCAGCCGTGGGAGCCTGCAGAGCCCTGGGGCTCGCTCGCTGCCGGCAGCTCTCGTGCTGGGAGCTCCAGGCAGGCTGCCTGCAGCCCAGGCACCAGGGCAGGGAATGCCAGGAGCTGCACCACGCTGGGATGGAGGGCAGCGAAGGGACAGCGGGGCTGAAGCTGGGGCGAGAGGGCAGGGAAAGGCTTGGTGGTGAAAGTCAAGGTGAGCAGGGTGTGACGGGAATAGCGAGATGCTCGTGTGGCTGGAGATCCTCCACGAGGCTCGGATGGCAGCGCTGACACTGCAAAAGCTCTCCTTGCAGCAAAGCCTGCCAGAAGCGGCCCCTGAGGTAAAGTAAATGAAAACTGGGATTTAGTGCGAAACAGCAAACATTGTGGAAAAGCCCCCTAAGCCCAGCTGTGTTTGCAGATTCAGCTGTGTAAAGTCTCACATTCCCATGGGCTGCAGCTGGGGAAAATTCCCTCTGAGCATCTGCAGCTGCCCCACGGCTGCTGGTGCCTGCAAGGGTGACACCAGATTGTGGTGGGGTGCGGGGCTTTGCGAGGGACATCCTTGCAGGGGACAGCACCAGAGAGGAAGTTAGCAGGGGAAGTGAAGCAGCTGAAGGCTGGAGGAGAAAGGTGACAGAGAAAGGAATGGTGAGAAGGGTGAGAGTAGAACTGATGGAATGGTTTCAGCCACTGTGAGCAGCTCCAGTATCGGTGGGGACATTCAGGGTCTCCACCCCTGCTGAAATCAGGGCAAAAGCCCGGAGAACAGCCCTGGTAGTGAGGAACCTCCAGAGCAAGTTGATGGGAGAGAGCATGCCAAAAGGATTCTTTTTCCCAGTTTGCAGCCAGAGACCTGGGAGAGCATGGCAAGAGCAAATGACTGACTCAAGGTCATGAAGCGAAGCTCTGGCAGAGGGGAGCAGAAGCCCAGCTCAGCTGGTAGCTTATGGAGCTCGGCCATTGCGTGCCTTGGGGCTGCCTGGGCTGACAGACTGCCACTGCAAGGCACAGAGCGTGTGTGAGCTGCCAGACAGCTGGACAAAACACTGCAGCGTTTGATACAGACAGGAGTGAGAGGTCACGGTCTCTTACTCCTCTGGGTACCCAAGGGCGCTTGCTTGCCACATCTGAGCACGGAGAAACTCGTATCACGTGGGAGGGAGGAAAACCACTCCTTGGTTCTTGCCAGCTGGTAAAGGCTCGAAGAAGAAAATGTCTTGCACAGATTTTACTGCCTTTGTTTTCCTGCCCTGCTCTCAGGACCACAGCACTTTGCTTCTCCCGAGGTTTTTGCCAGTTGATTTGTCCCACCTTCCCCTAAAACACCTCTTCTAACAACTGCTTGTCACATGCTGCAGGTCTATGAACTGGATGGCACCCGGCACAACAAATCATGGTCTGTGGCAACCTACCGGGAGGTGACCAGGCAGTTTGTGAAGGAGCACCCAGACTTTGTTGGAGCCAAGATTATATTTGCAGCGCACAGGTAGAGGCTGAGCAGGGCTAAGAGCGGCTGTGCCGTGTCGGAGGCGGGCAGAGGGAGGACTGGGCCGGGAGAAGCGATGCTGAGGGCTGGGCTGGAGTGCCACAGTTGGTTGGCAATGTCCACGTGCATTCACAGACCCGGGGTGTTGACTCCTGAAGCATTCCCTGGCACGTGTAAAAGGCTTAGGGTGAGAACTCATCTACATAAGTCTGTGTACGTGCGAAGCGAGCAGGGTGAGCAGAGGAGTGTCCGTGAGCCCTGGCAGTGGGAATGAGGCAGGGCAGGGCTGCCTGTGTGCGTGTCCAAGCCGTGCCTGCTCTCTTCCCGAGGCTGGATGCACTCCTGCTCCGTGCAGAAACCACAGCAGTGACAGCAGTGCCCGAGTATGGGCACTCGGCGTGGCAGAGCTCCCTGTGGGACCCTGCCTGTGTACGCTATGTTCGTGCTGCTGCCCGGGCAGGCGGGCACAAGGCTGCTCTCCAAGTCAGCCAGATGCCAAGAAGTCATGTGAGGTGATGCTCAGCACGGAGAGCAGACCTCTCAGCAGCCTCTGCTTTGGCAAAATGCCCTTTTCAGTGCAGAGCTGGCTCGCCTCTCTGGCCAGCTTGGGGTATGGACGCAGTCTGCAAAATGCACCGAGGAGTTTAAGTCTGATAGGGCTGGAAGAAACCTAAATGTAAAACTCCCTTGAAATGCAGTTACTGTCTCACCTTCCAACAAAACAGTTGGGAGGAAAGAAAAACAATTAAACATTTTCCCTCCACACTGTTGTGTTCCCTTCCCTGCTTGGTAAGTGGGAAAGCCAGGGCGTTAGACAAGCATGCCTCAACTCAAGTGACAGCAGGGTCTAGCCAGGCATTTCCTGGTCATTCATGGGTTTCCTTTCATAACATCAATTTTCTGCTGCTGCTCCTCTAGAGACCTGAAGCTGGTTGTCAGATGCAGGAGCAACTTGCATTTTGGAAATGCCCCTGGGGGCCCCATTTCACAACTCAAACCCCGAGAAGGCAGGCCCACGGGAGTCAGCTTCTGCAGCGCTTTCTCTCTCTTGCTCTCTAGGATGCTGAATGTTTCCCAGATTAAAGAAGCCATCGTCACTGCCATGGCACTCAGAGCCCGCTTCCCAGACACCCTGGCAGGCTTCGACCTGGTAACTGTATTTCTTCTGGGGCTTCACATGAACCCCTGGTGACACAACCACATATAAACCATGGCATCTGTTGTATACCAGAGCCAGAACCTGTGCTGCCGTACTGAAATCAGTGTTAATGAATTGCAAATCCTCCAGCTCAGGATTTTGTTCGGTGTAATTGACAAAATCCCCTGAAAGAATCAGCTCCCTATCCCACAGCATTGTAATTTCAGCACAGCTGGCACCTCATTTATATAGAGCTGTAAGTCCCACCATCTTCCCAAGCATGCTCAGAAATACCTTTCTGCCTTCCCCCAGGTTGGTAATGAGGATGAAGGTCATTCTTTATGGGACCTGAAGGATGCCCTGACCATCCCATATTCCATGGGGGTCAACTTGCCATACTTCTTCCATGCTGGGGAGACTGGTAAGCACGAGGACTCGAGGCTTGTTACTGCTTGCAGAGGCAAGACTGAAGTCTTGCAAAGAGCAGAAGAAGCAAGCCTGGCTTGCTTGCAGGCTGTATCAGGAGGATGTGTGTATACATGTGTGCATAACCAGTTTCCCCTGTGCTTCTCCCCATATCAGTTTGGAGCTGTGGCATTCCCACAGGACCCCTCCCTTAGCTACTCCCTGCTTTTGACTGCAGGTGTCACATTGCTCAGCGTCTTGGACCGGGTGTGACAAGGAGTCACGTGTAAGGGTTATGGCTGGTAGCCATTTCCTCCTTGGAACAGCAATCACTTCCCACCCACAACAGCAGCAGGGTCCCCCGGCCATTATTTGACATTTTAAGGTGAAATAACATTTGAGCCAGACTCGAGGCTTGACTGAACCGGCTCATCGAAGTGACTGATGTACCCTTCATTCCTGGGGGAATGTGTTACTATTGGCAATGTATTATTCGGTCTCTGTGGGTGGGATTTATCCTAACCATGTGTGAGAGTCATGTCTAACTTGTGCCTTGTGTGTTGTATGTTGACATCTACAGAGAAAGTGTGGTTGGTCACCCCGGGCTCCCTTTATAGCCACGGGCAGGAGCAAACACTTGTGAGCCACAATACATCTCATCCTAATGCACAGGCCAATAATTATCCCCAATAATTATAAACATTGACAATTAATGGAGTCCAGCATAATTAGCTCAGTTGTAAGAGCAATACTGTAAACATCCAAAGCCAGGTGAGATGAGTGGGTATCTCTATGCTGGGCCATATCCTGGGCAGATTTAGATCCCCGTTTCACTGAAAGTGCAAGTGGAAACTCTGAGCGTGAGCAACCCTCTCACCTCACAAGTGGGACATCTATCAACAAAATCATCCAGCAGTTTGAGAAGCCTTATTTCTTCATAGCACTGCAGTGACTCTTGTCTGTCTCTGCTCAGACTGGCAGGGCACCTCTGTCGACAATAATGTGCTGGATGCATTGCTACTGAACACCAGCAGGATTGGCCACGGACTTGCTCTCATTAAACACCCAGTAGCCAAACGTTTGTCTCTGAAGAGGGACATTCCTGTAGAAGTCTGTCCCATCTCCAACCAGGTATGTTGTTAAAAGCTTAGGTCTTGTGGCTGGGTCACTGGGAAGGGGTTTACCATAGCTGTGGGGGTCAGCTGGGGGGCACCAACAAGTTTTGATGCACACAGGCTGGCTTAGTTTCCTTTGAACCACCTCATACCGCAGTTTGCTATGTAGACACACACTGTGAGTATATATAAGGCTTGTAATGCCAGTCAGCAGAAAAAAAAAGAGAAATTCCTATCCAGGGGAACTTGGGAAGGCAGTCCTCCCTAGCGGAGATGAAGCCCAGAGCCACAGAGGTGTCTTAAGAGACATAATTGAAAATACTTCAAAGCCAGGAGGGCCAGAGGCTGAGAAGCTGGGATTGTAACTGGAAGTCCTTGGTTTTGCAGAATTCATAACCAGTGGGAATTCTTTTGCAGCACATTAGGATGGTGCCAGTGTCCCCTGGGGGCAGCAGAAAGGATGCTTTGGGTGGAGATTTACTGGTGTGAGCCTTAGGGGGAGAGAACCCTGCTACCAGCTCCAGATGCCTAGAGCTAAGCACCACAGCAAATGTGTAACCAAAAGACTGTTCCTGAATTGCTCACAGTCAAATTGTTCTAAATAAGCACAAGTTATTCACCCCACTGGCCTTGATTAAGGTGGTTTATTTAAGAAATTAATCTCTCTGTATAGTCAGCGGAGACAAGTTGGTTCCTCCTGCAGCAGTTCAGAGCAGAGAACACTCTGAACACCCCTCTGGAGGCTGTCCCTCCCTGAGCACAGGGCAGCCCTGGCAGGAGCGCAGTGTAACACAGCTGCAGCAATAACCTGGCGTGGTGCTGTCTCCCACTCTTCCCCACCCAGGTCCTGCTGCTGGTAGCTGACTTGAGGAGTCACCCTGCAGCTGACCTCATGGCTGAGGGGCACCCCGTTGTGATCAGCCCCGATGATCCCCCTATCTTTGGGGCAAAGGGGGTCTCCTATGACTTCTACGAGGTGTTCATGGCCATTGGAGGGATGAATGCTGACCTGAGGACCCTGAAACAACTTGCACTCAACTCCATAAGGTAAGCTCATCACCTCTCTCACCTAGTCATAGTAATCATAAGGAGACCATCAGCTTGCTCCCCTTGCTTGCATTTGGGTTTTGGCCCCAGAGTCTCCTCTGCCACATGAGCTGGGCTTCTGTTAATCCAAAATCTCCTCTGTGTGTCTCCTCCAAAGGCAGAACACAGGGACCCCAGAGGCTCCCCTGCCTGTGCTCCCTAGTGCCTTTCTCTTACTCTGTGTCTCAGTGTATTCCTCCTTTTCCATCCTTTGTGAACTTGCCTCCACCACCTGGTTCTGGGTTGGGGAGAAATCAATGGTACATCTTTGTATCACTTGTCTATTTCTGCCAAAGTTTCACTTGCTGCAGTGTTTGCCATAACTCACCTGGGAAACCCAGGAAAGCAATTAGCATTTAGTTTGGGTGAGTTTAACCACTTTTTCTATTAACTGGACAGCTCTGAAATAAAATAGTCCAAAAGCAGTTTGGATATAATGCCCAGGATCTTCTTGCACATTCCTCAGCTCTTGCCTGTTAGCCAAATCCTGTGCCACTCCTCAAGGCTATCCCAGGTCACTGGGTGCTGCCCAGTGAGCCTCCAGCTTATGCAGACTGAGCTGTTTGTTCTCCTGCTGCAGGACTCAGAGGCTGCTGATGTGGCCGTGATATTTCTTGTCCCAGCACGAGCCCAAGTGGCCCCCAGGCTCTTTACACCGTGTTACCCTCAGTGGTGCAGGCATGTCCTGCAAGGGTTAATGTCTTGCTGCCTCCTGCCTTTTCATTTCGGTGGTGCTCCTGAAATAGCTGCCCCCTTGTCTCCTGCCTGATACTGACTTCCCTCCTCCTCCTCGCAGATACAGTGCCATGCTACCGGATGAGAAAGCCAAGGCCAAAGAGGTCTGGCAGAAAAAATGGGACCAATTTGTGGCTGACCTCTCTGATAGCTTTCTAAGGGAACTGTAGAGAGGACAAGGCTCATCTCAGAAGGCATTTGGCAAGCTAGAGCAAACCAGACTGATTGCTAAGAGGGAGACTGCTTCTTCCATGTGACCTGAGCAGATGAATGGACGTCAAAGTCTCACCTGGCCGTGGGCAACTCTGCTAAGCCAGGCTTAATGGGCTTACAGCTAAGAGTGAGCTGCATCGTCCCGTGAAAGTCATGGACTGGAGGTAAAAGGGAGCAGTGAGCCTTTGGAGCAACCACAAGAAATCACCCCGCTCAAAAGAGTCAAAACAATCAAAAATTGCCAGTGACCAAATCCCGACATCCTTATGCAGGGAAAACATGCTTTCCAATTAGAGTCAGCAGGAGACTGCCAACACGAGGATCTCTGAGTTTTGCCTTATCATTACAAAATGCAGACCTTGTCCGGAAGCAGCTAAGACAAACATCCAACCATTTGGGCCACTGACCTTCAAGAGAGCAAGGACTGAAAATGACTCTTGTTATGTTTAACCCTGGGCCTGCTGCCAAAATAGCACTGCTAGGTCGAAGAACCAGTCATAGGTCTGATGTCTGCTATTTCAGGACCTACCATGGCTGGAAACAAGCTGGTGGAACTTGCTCCCAGAACATTTAAGCCTGGTTGCACAGTGATTGTAAAGCCAGAAAAGAGGTGCCTCAGTTGCCAGCAATTTTTTTACTACAAAGTCTTTTCCTGTCCTCTGGTCAAAAGGAAGACAAAACACATTTCAGGTGAAGTCAAAAACATCCTGGCTTCCCAAACCCAGCTTGAATAAAACTATCCCCCCTGCACAAGACCGTGTTAACACAGGCATTTATAGGAAACACCTTTTGATTTCAGGGGTTCCACTACCAGCCTTTGCTGCCCAACTCATCGTGCAAATGGGGCCTTATTCACCCTATGAGAGAGATTTTCACCTTGGTAGAGAACTCCTGAGGATATCCACAGTGCTCATTTGGACCTCTGTGGTTTCCAGCTCCTTGGCAAAAAAATAAAATGACACAAGAAATAGTCTCTAGACAAGCAGATTCCCTTTCTTAACATCATCATCATAAAAAAAAAAATCTTAATCAGGTTGCTAAATAAATTCAGAAAAACCCTTCAGGACACATACCCCAAGCATGCAGCCAGGATCAAACAGCATCTTTCCCTAACTTCAGTACAATTAGGCTGGTTTGCATCAGCCAACGGAGAATTGACAAAAGCTCCTACTGAGAGACATCTCCCTGCTCTGAACCACAGACTTGCAAAGACTGTTGTTTCCTAATCTGACCAGCCTGGGCCAATTGGCTCTCTTTATGCTTTCTGTTAATTGTCTCAAGCTGCCTGGCCATAGTGTTTATTTCCACTGACCTTGGCTGGAACACCTTAGCAGGAGGCAAATGCACTTATTACAGGAGTGGATCAGGCTGCACAGCCTGCATGCCCTGTGGTAAATTGCCCACAGTTCACAGGCTGCAACTTCATCTCTGGTTATCCCAGAGGAAAAGAAACCCAACCAAACCAAACACCCTACAAACCCCATCACAGAACACAAACAAAATCACAACACCCCACACGTGTGTGCATTGCAGAGGCAGCAACACAAACCACAGAAATGAAAAAGTGAGATCCCTGTCACACACACCCCTCGCTCACTGGGGGGGTTGAAGTGGCTCACACCCCCAGCCCTTCTCAGCCACAGCTGTCTCTAGTCCAGCTCTCTCTGCTCACACCCCCAACATCTTCCTCTGAAGCATCCTGATGCTTTTTTTTGCAGACTGACCTTTCCTGGGCCTTGATGCAGATTAGGTCCTGGGAGGAGCTTTACACTGGAGGAGTAGCCAGAGCAGAGCCACCCTCCCTCCTCCTCCGAGGGTGTTGCACACAGAGCTCAGACTAAAGTCCCCAGGGGAGGCTTTGGTCATGGCCAGGTTATAAATGCTGGCTTGGGAAATGCCTTACTCGTAATGCTGCTGAGGAGAACCCCTGCAAACAAGCAGAATGGCTGCCAACCAGCGGCCCAAAGCCACGTCCCTCTCAGCAACCTGATCTTTCAGCTTTGCTATATGTGGATGGATGAAGATCTTTATTTGCCATGAGTTGATTCTCCCTTGAATAAGCCTCTTTGCTGCCAAGGTGAAGCTAATCATTACAGAGCCATTGTGGGAGGAGCTGAGCTCCTCAACACACAGGTTGACCCATGCCCCTTCCTTTTCTACCACAGAAGAAGAGCTTTCAGCTCTTCCTGCACGCGGTCTCTTGAGGTCCTGAACCACTTTTTGGTTACCTGTAGTCCTCCTTTCTCCTCGTTACCTGCAGTAGTTGCAGGGCTAGATCTTCCATTTGCCAAATGCTTGCTGGAAGCAGTTTACCTGTTGTGTCCAGTTTGTTCTTGCTTTCCCAGCAAAAGGAAATTTCTTGCTTTCCTGTTGTGCACATGGCCATTTACCTGCTTCACAACTGTGCTGTGATGGGGCCAAGTGCCTGGAGCCACCAGTGCGTGCTGCTGTTCAGGATTACAGCAGAATCGGGTTTCTACAGAAGTCAGAGGGGTTTGAAATGGCACAGGTCTGAGGTACCTTCAGATGCAGCCCTCAAAAAGGTGAACCTTGACTCTGCAAGGTTGTCTGCATTTGGGACTGGCTTAGTGGCCCCACTTCTGCTGAAGGTGTCCACCTCAGGGTTGGGCAGAGGGCAGAAACTTCTCTATCCTGATCATCCATGTCTGTTCAAACGTGAACCTGCACCACACGAAGGGGCCTGACCCCAGTGGTGTGGCCTTCCTTGGATCTCTCCTTGCACGGGGAATTGCCATGTGTGGTGACTGAGGCTTCCCAAGAGTCCTCTGGCAGCAGATGGGTTCCCACCACATTCAGGGCCTTGGTGAGGCTGACAGAGGGAGGGCCAGCCTGATTTACTGCTGGGAATCTGCTCTTCCTCAGAGCACGCCTTAGTTGGGGGAACGGTGCAAAGTGAGAAACCCAGCTGCATCCTCGCCTCTCTAACTCCAGGCGTGCAAAAAAGCAGGAATTTAGGCTGGACCCACAGCAGTTATGAAAGATCAATCCATTCAGCTCCAAAGCTTTGGGTAAATTTGGCTGCAGGGCTTCACTGAGACTCGGCTTTTAGCAGCAGTATTTCAAGGGTTTTGCTGCCAGTCTATTCCCTTTTCCCCAGTACCTTGGCTCCCTGCTCACATTTGTTGGCAAATACATCACATAACGCTTTCCTGCCTTTCCCTTTCAGAACATAGTCTATAATTAAATTTTTTAACCTGTCTGAATTGTGGGGGTGATTTTTCTTTCTTCTTCTTTTTTTTTTTTTTTTTAATTTTTTTTCCTGTTAATAAGAACAGGGGATACCAGATTTGGTGGGAGGTTTTAATCTGGAACGTGCAGTGGAGGGGGACGTCTCACATCACTCAGCCTGGAGTGATCAGGGAGCCTGAAATACCTTCACAGCAGGCTGCAAAGGGCAATTTGATCTGTGGATCTAAGACAGTGTTAAGCCTGAGTCACCTGGCCAAGACACCAAACAGGTCCCCTGTTCCCCCTTCCCCAAAGCCCACAGCAGCTGCATCCAGCTCAGGGCTCTGTTTTGATACACCTGACAGACAGGATTTGTGTGTGCTGCCTCTCCTCCCACTGCAGTTTTGTACCATCTCTGTGGTGGTTACAGCACGGGAAAGTGCAGGGACTACTGAAGGTCATTTAACCTCCTTTTAGCATGGTTTCAGGAAGGGAATAGAGGGAAACAAGGAGAAGACTAAATGATCAGCCCATTCTTTTCAAAGCTGGCAAGTGCCTTGAGGAGCACCAGGTGACTACATAACTTGAGGCTCTTTGCCCAAAGTACTGCTGGTGGGCATGGGAAGGAAGTGCCAGCTTGAGAGAGCTTGAATATCTGAGATAAAAGAGGTGGAGGCAGCCACAAGGGTGGTGGGAGGCTGAGTAGGACAGACATAAAGAGGCAAAAAGGGGCTAGTTCAGTCTCCATTTAGACTCAGGAGCAAAGAAGAGTAGAAAATTCATGGAAGTTTCTATTACAGTTACTTCAAGCAGCCTTATGCCTGTTATCTCCCCCATCTGACTCTCCCTGTGGCCTCTTCAGGTTCAATTTGTTTAAATGGGAGGTAGATGGAGCTTTGTTTGCAGCACAAGTGTTTGCTGCAGAGCGTCTTGGACTGCCTTTGGGGCAATTTAGAGAATGAAATGTTTGCCTCCTGGTCACTGGCTGCCAGGAAATGGCTGATCCAGCACTAGTGGTTGCTGTCAAAAATCACGCCAGTAAAAACAGAGGAGTAAAAGTAAGTGGCTGGAAACAGAGATAGGCCCAAGCAAGCAGCTGGATCTATCTGTCGTGTGAGCCTCCCTCACTGCAGTGGGACTCTGCAGATGCCAGCTGCTAGGCAAAGCCCTCTGGCCATAAAACACAGGGCTGCAGATGTGTTTTCCACCAGCTCTGAATGATCAGCCTGCTTCAGGTTTTCTTCCTGTATAAGTCTCTGAATTAGCCTCTTCACAGGTAGCAGAAGCACATTTCTTTGGTCAGAAAGTTGCAGCTCTAATTGGCTCGGTCCTCAATTCCTTTCTTTCCAGGCTTGCAGCAGTTGCAATCACAGCAGGTCTAGCGAGTGTTTTCCGTGCATTGAGGGACAGGCAGGTGAAGGGTCTGGCTCTCCATTCTCCTGGCTTGTCATTTTTATCGGGTTGTGTCCTCCCCCTTGGTCATTACAGGATAAGAAAGGCATTTTACTGTATTTTCTCAACCTTTAGCTTGTCCATCATTCCGTGAGCAGGCTGCAGCGTGGGGAGAGAAGAGATAAACGGTGGGGGGAGGGCTGGTTCAGGCCATTAGAGCCTCTGCAGCGAGGAGAGAGATGGAAGGTACAGCTCCTTTCGAGGGGGGTGTGAGAAGGTCAGGAAGAGGGGGGTGATGACAGGGCGGTGAGTCCAGGGAAAACAGAGCTGCAAAGTTTACACAGGGACCCACGGGAGAAGGCTGTGGGCAGCTGCCTGTTTTGCTTGTCTCCACAGTGAGCCGTGAAAGGGGGTGGGAGAGACATCCAAGCACAGCGTGGACAGGGGAAGAAGAGGGAGTCTCCTGAGGGCTGGCGTGAGAAGGGCAGGCCGACGATCCCCAGCGGGATTTGGGGTATGGCTGTTGCCAGATGTGCCCGCAGAGGAAACCGCGAGGCCCGCCCCACCAGCGGCATGCGGAATGGGAAGCTCCTGGCGGAGTCACGGAGGAATCCCCAACTCCTGAAGGGAAAATGACCCGAGCGGGCGCTCAGCACAGGGGTGATGGGCTGAAGCCTGCCTGCGGGTGCTGGGGCTCGGCAGCCCTGCCGCTGTTGGTGCCCAGCCAGGCTCAGCCCGAGCCCGGCCGCTGCCAAAGTCCCTCCGTGGCGCTTTAAAAACAAGCCTGTTGGACAGGAGAGCCTTGCTTGGAAAAATAAACACGGCAGCGCAGCGCACACGCTTTGGGGACACCTCGGGTACCCCCCAGAGCCCCGTCGGGAGCAGAACAAGGCGTTCCCTTCCCTCCCTCCGGGCAGACCCCACATCCCCACCCGCATCCCCCGCGCCCGGAGCCCCCCGAGGCGGGCGCAGGTGAGCGCTGCCGTGGAGCAGGAGCGCCTCCCGCAGGGATGCGCCGGGATAACAGCCCGCATCGGGGATGGGGGGGATAAAACCCCCAAATCCCCTACCCCAAAACCCCCACCCCAAAACCCCACCCTCAAAACCCCCACCCCTAATCCCCCACCCCCAAAACTCCCACCCCAAAACCCCACCCCCAAAACCCCCACCCCTAATCCCCCACCCCCAAAACTCCCACCCCAAAACCCCACCCCGAAAACCCCCACCCCTAATCCCCCACCCCCAAAACTCCCACCCCAAAACCCCCTTCCCCAAAACCCCCACCCCAAAATCCCCACCCCAAAACCCCCACCCCAAAACCCCCACCACAAATCCTCACCCCAAAACCCCTACCCCAAATCCCCACCCCAAAACCCCCTTCTCCAAATCCCCACCCCAAAACCCCCACCACAAACCCCCACCCCAAAACCCCCACCCCCTAACTCCTGGATATTTAACGGACTAAACTTTTTTTTAGCTATGAAATCCTCTCTGCGATAGGGAATGGGCTGGATGTCTCTCCCGGCTCTTTTGCAAGCCTCGGGAATGGGAAGAAAGAGGCAAAAGTATCCCTACACTTAAAAATAAAGGGGACTGACAGAGCCCCACAATGCAGTTCAGTGTAGAGGCACCGAAAGCAGCAACCAAAACAACCCGTCTAACTTGCAAGTGGCTGTATCATTAAAAGGCCATAAATCCACGTTGGCAAATACCCTAAGCAGAAATCACAGCAAATCAATCACATTTTCACTCTGCCAGGAGGGACCGCCTTGGCAGAGAAGCACTCGAGACAAGGCTCTTGTGTTTGTCATTAATTTCAGAAAGCCTCTGCCTCTCTCTCTTGACTATTTTTCATCGACAGCCAAGGAGGGCGAGGGTTGGAGGCCTCTGGTTTGTACGTGGTTGAGAAGGCACATTTCAAAATAGCTGTAGCTGGCTTCCTTGTGCTGGTGGGAGAAGGTTTGAAGCCCAGTTCTACAGGGAGCTAAATACTTTCAGTAACGTCTCCAAGGCCAGCATAAATTTTGCCAGAGCAAGAGGAGCTGCAAACACTTCCGAGAAATTAAAGTGATCCTGGCAAATTGAGGAAATTACAAGAAATAAACGGTAGGTAATTCAGTTAAGGCAAAAGCACTTAAGGAGGAATAACCATCTGTACAAATGTATATCTCTGAGTTGCCCGTGCTTTAATAGCTCTGCAAATAGGGCTCTGGGTGTTAAAGTGGGTCAAAAACAAATTAAGGTTGGTGTTCATGGCAATGGAAGCGTAAAAACAAACAATTACACTGTTTGTGTAATTGATGCCTAAAGTCATACGTGTTAAACCTGCCCTGTCGAGGGACTCAGGAGATCTTAAGCCCAGTCAGAAAGCAAACAAACATTGTTTCATCTCCACGGATGTGAAATGAACCTTTTACTTTCCCCGGGTTTGGAAGGGCCTCAGCTGAATTCAGCGTCAAGATTCCTGTTTCACAGTGCAGGAAAGAAGGACGCAGTCTGTCAAAGAGTAAAAAAATAGTGACCAGAGTTTTAGAGAACTTATAATCTGTAGGAAAAAGGGTTTGCATAGAAAAGGCTGAGCAAAGGCAGGGCAGCAACTCACAGAATTGTTAAAGTTGGAAAAGACTTGCAAGGTCATCGAGTCCAAACTTTGGCTGATCACCACCCTGTCAACCAGACCATGGCACTGAGTGCCACATCCAGTCATTTCTTGAACACCTCCTGGGATGGTGATTCCACCACCTCCCTGGGCAGTCCATTCCAATACCTGACCATGGTTTCAGCGAATAAATTCTTCCTGATGCTCAACCTGTCTTACCCTGGCACAGCTTGAGGCTATGTCCACTTGTCCTGTCGCTGTTGCCTGGGAGCAGATCCCGACTCCCACCTGGCTGCATCCTCTCCTCCTTGTAGAGGGTGATGAGGTCTCCCCTGAGCCTCTTCTACAGGCTAAACACTCCAAGCTCCCCCAGCTACTCCTCATAGAATTGGTACTTCACCAGCCTTGTTGCCCTTCTCTGGACTTGCTCCACACCTCAATTTCTTGTAGTGAGGGATGCACAGCAGTCCAGGTGGGACCTGACCAGTGCCGAGGACGGGGGGACAGTCGCTGCCCTGCTCAGGGGGCAGAGGTAACCAGCCGCAGTGCAATTCCTCGGCATGCACACTGCAGGCAGGGTAAGCAGCGACCACGCCAGACTGAACCCAGGCTGTGCCCAGAGCGACGCCTTTGTTATCGCGAAGCCCGGGCCGCACAGCTCTGGAGCAGTTTCGCTCACAGACCGAGAGCCTCCCGCTCTTTGATTTTGCGAAGGGCTGAGATAAACCCGCTGCGATTTCTTTGTGGGGGGGGTGGGGGGGTGGGTCAAAGCGTTTCTCTCCCTCCTGCCCAAATCTCTCCTCGCCGCTGATTCTGCCCGCCTGTACCACGGCACGGCTGCCGGGAGCCGGCGCACATTCCGGCCGCACATTCCGGCCGCACATTCCGTCCCCATCCCGCCGGCCCCGGCGCTGCTTCCCACACCCGCTCCTCTCCTCTCCCCGGCTCTCCCCAAACCCACAACGCCGCTCTCCCCGAAGCGGGAGGAACACCCCCGCCGCCGGCAGCACCTTCCCTGCCCACACCGCTCCCGGCCCCGCCGCCCTCGGTGCGCCCGCCCCGGTCCCGCCCCGCCGGCCCGCGCCTCGCTGGGAGCTGTAGGCCGGGGCCGGGGCCGGGGCCGGGCGGATGGCGCTGCGCGGCTCCCTGCGGGCCGGCCGGGCGCTGCTGCGGGCCCCGGGGCCGCCCGCCCGCGGGCTCTGCGCCCACAGCCGGGTGCGTGCGCGGCCGGGCCGGGCCGGGCCGCGGGGCGGGCGGGGGACGGGCGGGCCGGGCTCCCGGGTGACCGTGCCCTCCGCTCGCCTTGCAGCCGCCGGCCTTCGGATTCCTGCTGGACGTGGACGGCGTGCTGGTGCGGGGCAGCCAGGCCCTGCCCGCCGCCCGCCGCGCCTTCCAGAGGCTGGCGGACGGCGGCGGGCGGCTGCGGGTGCCCCTGGTGTTCCTGACCAACGCCGGGAACTGCCTGCGCTCGGCCAAGGCCCGAGAGCTGTCCCAGGCGCTGGGGCTGCAGGTAACGGGGACGGGGCGGGCCGCCGAGCGGCGGGAGCGGCGGGAGCGGCGGGAGCAGGGAGCCCACCGTGGCCCCGGCTGTGCCTGGGCCCGAGGGCCGAGCAGGGGCCGGGGGCAGCGATGCGGCCCGAGTGCCGGGAGACGGGGCCGGAATCCTCCCTGCGGTTCCCAGCCCGCCTCCGCTCCGTCCCGCAGGTGTCTCCGGAGCAGGTGATCCTGTCCCACAGCCCGCTGCAGCTCTTCAGCCACTTCCACCAGAGGTGCATGCTGGTGGCCGGGCAGGGGCCCGTGGAGGAGAACGCCCACAAGTATCCTTTGCTCCGTGCTGCATCCCAGCTGCGGCATCCCAGCTAAAGGCTGCCTGCTGCTCCTGCCCTGCCCCTACCCCTGGCTCCCGCTTGCTCAGCTTCTAGAAGCACAAGGAGACGCAAAGGTCACTGGGCTTACCTTATGGGGCAGCGTCCTTATGGACAGGCTCAGGTGCAGGCACTGTTGATCTCCGTTTTGGTCATCTCCTGGCGCCCCTATTCAGCCTTGGCTTCTCATGCTCATTACCTCTCCTGTGGTTGCTGTTCTGTTGGTGGGATGTGACCATGACAACTCCATCAGCTTGAGGTCTCTCACTTTTGAGGTAAAGTTGTGCTCCTCCCATTCTTTCACGGCAAAGCCCATTAGAGATTGCTCCCAGCTGTCCCACGGATAAAGTTTTCCCCAGAATCTGACAGCAGCTGAAGGAACTCAAATACGATGGGGCTTTGAGCAATCTGGTCTAGTGGAAGGTGTCCCTGTCTGTGGCAGGGGGTTGAGAGCTAGATGATCTTTAAGGTCCCTTCCAGCCTAAACTATTTTATGAAATATCATGAGAATCAGAGCATCCCAGCACAGGGAAGTGGTCTAAGTGGCAATCCCACATGCATAGTGCCTGGCTGAGGTGAAGGCACAGCAGGTCAGACATGTTTGCAGGGAGGTAAGAGCTGCCTTCAGTGTTTGCACCATCTCAGCTTCTGCACGCAGGGTCACACTCCCTACTCAACTTCATTTGTTCCAAAAACATGGCCTTTCTCCATGTTTCCCCAAGGCATATGGGGTGAGCTAAGGGCAAGGTGTTCTGCAAGCAAATGCACCTCATCCTTCACCTGGATATTTTTGTGAGCACTAGCTGAGCTGACCAAGGCTTCACTGATTTCTGTTTCAGCCTCCCCAGCCCCCTGTGCTGCACCAATATCAGCACCCCAGCATAAAGGTCTCCCAAAGGACATCTATTCTGTCTTGAAGTGGCAGCCTCTGCTCTTTGCCAAGTTCCAGGGATTGCTGTTGAGTCACCTCAGTCAGGTTTTGGGGGTTTTTTGTAACCTTTAGGGCCATCCATGGTTTGGAAGACAGTCTGGCTGAGAGCCATGAGGTTGTGCTTTACCACACTGCTCTGTTACTAGGACTCATGTTCCTTAATTCTACAGATGCTTTTGCAAGTAACTTAAAGAAAAGCAGTCACTTTAAAAAAAAAAAAACCCCAAACAAACCAGTCTCCACAAGATTCCTTGATGGTCTGAACTAGCCTGGGCTTCAAGCACGTGGTCACCATAGAGGCACTGAGGAAGGCGTATCCCCTGTTAGACATGGTGGACCAGAGCCGGAGGCCAAAAGAAGTGGTAATTCCCTGAAGGAGCAGCAGAAGGGCTGTTCTGGTGCAGAGAGGGTCACAGCACACAGCTCAGGGCAGGGGAGCTGGCTGCTGGTGACATCCCTTAGCAGGAGCCTGGCACTGCCACTGAGCAGGCAGCACCTCTGCCCTTCCCAGTGCTGGCTCCTGCAGGAAGGGCAGGGACTCTCCCCTCGCCTTTCTCATGCCACGCCTGTCTTCCATTGCTGTTCCTTGCAGTGAGGGCTGAGATGGCTTGGTTGATGTCTCCAGCTCTGAGAGAGGAGTACAAGATGTGTGAAATCCCATCTGGGATGGGGGGAGGGGGGGAAAAAAAAATCTTCCTTCAGGATTCCAGGTGGCTTTGTCCTGCCTTTTTATGGAGCTGCCTTGGCAGGTTCAAAGGAGGCATTTTTAGTTTTGTTTTGGAGGTGGCAGTAGGTTTTGCATTACTAACCCGGCCTTCCTTTTTTTCTGGCAGCCTCCTCCAACCACTGGCTTCCCCACTATAGAAGGTAAGCAGTGGCCTGTGTTTACATATGAGCAGCAGGCAGAGCTTACAGCAAGGCAGGCCAGCTGGGATGGCTGCTATCCACAGGCAGCATATTCACAGGGCACAGCCAGGAGGCAGCCTCACTGCTGGAAAAAGCTGGATGGAAGCAAAGCCAACTTTTCTCTGTGCCATGCTCCAGTATCTGGGACCAGTGGTGCACACAGAGCGGTGATGTGCAGACTGGAGCCCTGGCACCAGCCCTGTTCCAGTGGTAGCTGTGTGTTCCAGGGCATCCCAGAAGAGCAGGGGTTTTGTTAGCAGGTGACTTTTGGATGCTGTGAGTTTCCAAACAGCTCTCAAAATCGTGCAGGGGTGATTCTGTTTGGCGAGCCAGTGAGGTGGGAGACAAGCCTGCAACTCATCACTGATGTACTCCTGAGCAATGGGAACCCCGGGGCAGAGCTGCAGGATGTACCATACCCTCATCTGCCTATCCTTGCCTGCAACATGGACCTCCTGTGGATGGCTGAAGCCAAGATGCCCAGGTGAAAAGCACATGTGGTGTTTGGTTTGGCCTATCTCATACTTCTCTCATGCAGATGATCTTTTCCTACTGCATTTTTTTAGCATTTGAGCGTTTTAAGAGCTTGATCGTACACTGTAATTAGCAGCAGAGACATGAAAGCTGCATGAGAAACAAAGGCTAAAACCTGGGAGAAGCAAAAGCCATACCACTGCCTGTGGATGTGGGTGGACACCATACCCAAAACAGGCAGTAACCAAGGAGTGCTTGCTGCTTCAGAGGTGTTACTGGGGTACTGATGACCTCCTTTCTGGGGCAGGTTTGGCCATGGCACTTTCCTTCTCTGCCTGGAGAACATCTACAAGAAGGTGACGGGCAGGGAGCTGAAGTATGAGGCCCTGATTGGCAAACCCAGCCCCGTCACCTACCGCTATGCCCAGTTCTTGATCCAGCAGCAGGCAGAGCAGCAGGGCTGGAAGGCTCCCATCCGCCGCCTCTATGCCGTTGGGTAAGGGGCTCTTCCCTGCTGGTTTCCTTGGGGAGTTGTATACTAACTGCTCCTTAGTAGGTTGGGTTGGTTTGGGGGTTTTTTGGGGTTTTTTTTCCCTTCTGAGTATGTCTAAAGCTAATACCAAAATCCCAATGGTGTCTCTGGAGCCTCGCATCCTGGAACAGAGGCTTGCTAGCTTTTTGTGCCCTACACAGCAAAGCTGTGGACTGCAGGATGCAGAGTGCACACAGAGTGACGGGATTAAAGACAAAATTAGGAGACCCAGATGTAGTACTGTTAGCTCAGTTTGGCCAAACACTTTGGGAATGTAGGGAATACAGTACAGTTACGGCTGAAGCTGCTCTGGGTGCTTGGGATGTGCTGACTCCCCTTAGGAAGGTGTTTGTGAGGCACATGGCCTGAGCAGGACACACTGCTGGGTAGACTCAGTGGCCCACTCTGGGTGCTCCTCTTGATGTTAGCAAATACCTCACACCCCTTCCTCCTTCAGTGCTGCCTTAATCCCAATCCTCCAGAGCCAGAGGGAGGTGCATGGGCTTGTTTCTCATTTCTCTTTCACACTGTGACCTTATCCAGGGACAACCCTATGTCTGACGTCTATGGGGCAAACCTCTACAACAGCTACCTCAAGTCAGCTCAGCAGAAGCAGGTCCAGGCTGGGGTGAAGAGGAGCCCACAGGCAGCCAGTCCCCAGACTGAGGTTTACCTGGAGCTGAGGAATGACTGCAACAACTCAGTGGAGAGCTGCGAGTCGATTCTGGTCTGCACCGGGGTCTACCAGCCTGGTGGTGACGCTCCCAAGAAAACAGAGCCACACACAGTGGAGACAGTGTTCCATGGGCATCGGGACTTCTGCTTTGACCCCAGCCTGGTGGAGGCATCGTACATAGTGCAGGATGTGGATGATGCTGTGCAACTTGCTTTTGAAAAAGAAAACTGGAGCTAGGGCTTAAGACAGCTGCGTCTAAAGATCTGCTGTAAGGGATTTTATGTACTGGAAGGGGAAGAGGGGGACAACGGGCAGGGACCTGTGGTGATCTTCTGATCTAGTTAATGTGAGAGAAAACTCCCTATTGCAGCACTAAAAGCCCTTTAATTTTTTTGGTACTCATCTGCCATCCTGACAGCTGCCCACAGACTTTCAGCTGTGACCATACATTGCTGCCAGCCGTAATTGAGCCGTAATGGAAACAGGGTATAAGGAGCAGGCTTGTCCCAGCAATCCCAGTTTTGTTCAGCTCTCACAGCTCATTCTTTTCCACACTTTGTGTGCAAAGATCAGGGGGAGCCCACCCTCCTCTTGGGGAGGTGTTTGAGGGCGAAGCTCTTCCCCACACAAGGAGCCACCATCAGCCAGTGCACCCTTTTACAATGTGCTGTTTGTCCAGTCTGTGACTCCAGCACACCAGAAGCTGGGCTGTGGTGGCACCGTGCCAAGAGAAGGCTTTAAGTCTTAACATTCTGCTTGTGAAGAGTAAGTGCCTACAGACTTTAACAAATTCTCTTTGCCTGGGGATTTGCCACTGCATCACTCTTAAGTCTGAAACAAAGTTCTGTTTTGCAGTCATCCGGCAGCTCTGGAGAGGCAGGGCCCCTTAAAGGAAGCTGCAGTAGCCAGAGCAACTTGCTGCAGGGCTGAGGTGAAAGTTATATTGTTCCCTCCCCCCTGTTTAGCATTCTGGGAACACTCCTGCCTTTTCACATCCCACTGGGGAGCCAGCAGCCTGCTCTCAGTAGCAGAGGAAACCACCAGAGTTTGAATTGGCAGGGTTGTCTTTGCCCAGAACTCCGTGCTGCAGCAAGAGGCTGTTTTGGCACCCACTCTGATCCCAACTGTTGCAAGGAGCATCCACCTGCTCCAGCTGGCACAGCTTCCAGGGGGGCCCTTCTCTGGCTGAACAAAAAGAGTCACAGTCCATCTTTGCCCCTTCTTTGCATGCAAGGATTCAGAGAGAAGATCACCAAGCCAGGATGGTACCAGAGCCCCAGATCCCCAGGCCTGATCTTTTAGAATACAAATGTCTGTGTCTTTCAGTTCCTCATCCCTCGTGTGGTTTGCAGCTCAGGGATACCCCACACAGTCTGACCTCTGGTCCCTCCTCTTCCTTTAACATGCAGGTAGAGTCCCCCTAACATGAACCAGCAGCTGGGGCTTGCCTGCCCAGGAACATTTCCCTGACAACATGCACCTTCTGTTGCCTCTGTTCTCCCAGCTCAGGCTACCCAGAGAAAGATAAGACTTGTGCCTCCATAGACATTCCAAAGATGAGCAAGGTGTGCATGAGAAACTCGTGAAATATCGGGCTTAGCGAGGAGTGTCTTAATTCCAGAGGAGCACTGTGATTTTAGAAGCACAAATCAGTCTGTGCATATGATGAAAAGCCTTGGAGCCAACACAGCTGAGTTGGCTTTCCTAGTTGCAGTCAGCTCACACCACACTGAAGTATCAGGTCTGCTCTGCCTCTTCTTTCCTCCTTCCTGCTTTACCAGGCAGCTCCACACACAGGGTACAAACAAGACGTTCTGCACAGAAGTTTGAGTTCCTAATTCAAATCTCAGCATCCATGTGCACTGCAGTTCTGCTCCAGCAGCTCTCCATCCTCTCAAAACTGATGTGTCTTCCTAGGAAGGTCACTGCAGCATAGGCTCTGTTCTTGTGTTGTGCCAGGCTCTGTGTGTGAAGCAGACCAGGTGCTCTTGCAGTCACCCAGGCAAAAGAGGTCTTTCTCTGTTCCTCTATTCTTTGCTTTATGAATAGGAGCAGAAAAATACCTCTTTGCATGTGAAATCCACAGTGGGAAGCAGTTTCTTCCTCTCTTAGCACTACTTGGGGTTCTTCTCCTTTGTCTCATCAGGACGAGAATTGTGTGGCTGCTTCTAAAAGCAGCTGTGATGGGAGGAACACAGATTTGAATCCTTTTCCTTTCACTGGAGAGAAAAAGAAATTACCATTTCATCTAGTTGCACAAGGCAAGGGCCTGTCTCCAGTTTCCAGAAGAGTAGGCACAGGGAAGGATTTGACATACAACATAGGGAAGGTCCTTCAGCTGCAGCACCTCTCACAGTCCCAGCTGTGCTGTGCAAGGCCTGAAACTGGAGCCCAAACCCCAGTTTATTCACAGGGTAGCTCATGTCCCTCAGCCTCGCTTTCCAGAGGTGCCATCCACTGCAGGGAGAGGAACACTCCCTTTGCTTGCAGTATTTGCTGACTTGGGTGGTAACTTCCATGGGATCCCTTGGAATGGTCCTCTAGGCCACGATGACCTAGAGCTCAGGGAGCTGGCTGCTGGCAGGAGAAACCAGCCACGCCTTCGGTGTGGTGTTTGCAGAAATGCTGGGGTGGGTCCATCTGCAGCCAGCCTCGGGCAGAGCTCTGCCGTGCTCAAAGTGTGGTGCCAGTTACTCAGGGAAAAGGTGCTGCTGAGCCACTGTGCCCTGAGGGCTGTAGCACCTCTTCCAAGGAAGGAAAAGGTTTGCATTTGCAGAGAGAGGGAGCCAGGCATCTCCATCTTTGGAACAGCGGTGGAGGTGAGCTGACTGATGTGAATCTGCTTCAGATGCCAAATCTGCTTTTAGCTCTGGATTTGGGGTTTTTTTCCACCAGTGTTCTGGGAGTCTTAAAAATGCGTAGGAGGAGCTTCAGTGATAAGGAATTGAAAAAAAGTGCTTTGCTTGTGAGTTGAAATTGAACAGAAGGGAGGAGAAGGAATCCAGAAATATCTTGTACCCTTTCCCTAATTCCTGCCAAGTAAGGCTGCATAAAAATCTCTGCTTGTTGCTCTCTGCACTAATTAGCCAGATGGGCTGCCCTTGGTCTGAGCAATGCCAAGACCTTTCCCCTCTTCCCCTTCTCAGCCCCTTGAAACAGTGCACTTTGTCCAAGTCCCTGCCTGGGAACTACATGGACCCAGTGGATGGAGTAGGAAATCTGGCTTCTCCAGCTGCTGTTGGACACTGGCTTGATTCTGGAAGGTTTCTATTAATGAAAGTGCTTGGCAGGTCTCCTCTGTTCCATGAGTTGTGCTAGAGCGCTGTACAGGCTTCTAGCTTATCTGCAGTTCATTTATGGACATCTGTTATTGCCAGAATTCAGGGAAATCCTTTTTCCTTGGAACTGCAGCTTCCTGGAATTAGCCTCAAGCGTAGCTGGAGCAAAACTCTTCCTTTGTCTCATGTATTGCTCAGGAGTGGTGTCTCTGAAGCTGTATTTCTGTCCTTCAGAGCAGGGATACTTCTGTGCAGATCGTGGGGCCAAGCAGGAGAGGGGACTTCACTCCTGATCCAGCACCTTGAGGTTTATAGGATGCACTGCCCTGTACAACAAACAGGGTGAAGACCTGATCCTAACAACTCCAACTTCCAAAGATGAACAGGTTTTAGTCAAGCCAGAAGGGAGCTTGCAGCTGAGAGTAGCAGGAAGGAACCAAGGGATAGACCTTGCTTTGGATCTGAAGCCAAGAGCTTTTTTTTTTGTGGCATGCAATGGTGGCCAGAGAAGTCAATTCCTTTATTCCAGGGACACATGCAACTGCTAACCTGGCATTCAGGGAATCAGGTAACACTGCTGTCCCCTTCCTTCCATTCCTAATCCTGCCACATCTTTCTCCCTCCAATAAATGATAATGTTTCAGATTGTGTCATGTGCACTGTAGAAGAGTGATCATATATCATTCAGAGAAATCACAAACTGTGATTATTTTAGATTTTATATTAATTTCAATGCAGTTACAGAGTTGCTACTTTGATCAAGCACATATGAAAAATAATAAAAGATGCTTTGAAATAAATTTTGACTTCTTGTGTGTACATTTAATGGGTATTATCCTGCTCTCTTTGACATCTTTGCCCTAGAAGATTATTAGGGCAAATTCTGTTTGCTTTTTCTTTTTTTTCCTGTTCTTCAAGCTATTATCAGATTTTCTTGAGGGAACCACCCTGAAAGATACCCCTTCAGCAATTAATTGGCAAACTTTCAGACCAGAACCAAAAGCTTCCCCTGACTTCAATGGAAAATCAAAGTTCCTGCTAGGTGAACCCCATCATCTTTAATGATCTAGAAACAGCCAATTCACTTGCATTGTTCTCATATTTCATCAGAAAGTTTCCCATCTACAGAGCTCACAGGGTGCACATCAGACAGCAAAACAGGTGTGATGCAGGGTCCTGAGAACTTGGTGTTGAAAGCAACAATCAGTAAAGCAGTTTTGGAGTGACTGGACAAGGATTCCCATTCTCAGCAGAGAGAGGAGTTGAATTACATTCTACATCCTGGAGAACCCACCTGCAGCCCTGACCTCTAATAAATAATGATAAAAAAATAATGTTCATCAGCCTCCTCCTTTTAGCCAGTGCTCTGGTAGTTGGAGCACTCACCCAGGATGGGGCTAATCAAGGTTTAATTAAACAGAGAGAGATCACAACCTGATATTCTCAGGTGAATGCGTTTAATCACTGCACTGTTGTCAGCTTAGTGGGCTGAGGCTGCATGAGCAGGGCAAGAGCAGGCTCCTGGAAATGGTTCTCCAGACACCCCAGGATGCCTGCTGGGGCTGGGAAGGTTCCTGCACCCAAGGTAGGCAGGTGGGAACAGGGAGGACCTGTGGTTGCAGGGCAAGGGCAGCCTCAGGTTAAGGTGTCCCTTGTAGCAGAGCCTTAGCTGGGAGTTAGAGTTCCACTGAAATCCTTACCCAGCTTAAGGTGCAGGGTTAAACACTGAAGAAGGAACTTGAACAAAAGGATTGAGAGCTCCCAGGTGACTGCTGTGAGAAATGCCTGCCAGGGTAACCCCTGGGAAGTGCTTGTTCCCTGCTCACCCTGGTACCTTTGGGGCCCTGCCCAAACCCTTCCATTACTGGACCTTCCTAACCCCACTCATAAAAGCACAATTCTTTATGGGTTTTTTTACTGCCACCGTCAATCTGATGAACACTGTGCACTTCCAGACCTTCATAGATCCAGTCTGCAACAGCTTAAAAGCCCACACCAGCAAGGCAGCTACATGTTCTCTAGGAACCAAACCTCCATCAAGAAAACATTCCTCAAGAAAACACTTCTCTTAATTCCCTACAATAAACCTAATTTTCCTTTTCAATCATTTCAACTATGAAGAACTTTCATTTTCTCCTCAAGGTCAGATCAATACATGCTCCATGCTAAGACTGAGCAGTGACAAAATACCAAGAGCAAACCCAAATCCACTCTCCAAACCCCTACCCTGCTACAAGCATGAAAAGAAATGTCTTGGCATTTCCTGCTGGTGTTGAAAGCTCTTTGAACCGAGATGTAATTACAAGCAATAGACTGTAACACTTCTGTATGCTTTTGAAGAGTATCTGCATTCCCTGCACCATAGCACAGGATCAGCAGCTTAGGTACAAAGACTGTGTTGAGCAGCCAAGGCATCGCTGAATTTTGGTGCTGGCCAGGTGAAACTTTTTTACACTTATCTGTAACTTCAGCCCTGACCACTCGAATGGATTAGGTAAGTGCAGTACAAAGCGTGTGTCAGAGAATCCCAGAAGCTCCCTTTCCCACACAAAAGGCATTTTAAGTGTGGTTGGAGCAGATTATGCTCAAACTCACTGAGATCAGCTTTGCCTCCTTCCCTCCCACTGCTGCCAGTTTCTGACAGCTTACTGCAGGGCATAATTAGGTATCTAGTTTCTGGTCTTTCTTTCAGGCAGATATCTGCCTCTTTTTTCTTCTCCTTCCCCCAAGAAATTGAGTCATTATTTTGTTTCCTCCCAAGTTCAGCCCTCAAGAAAGTTTTGCCTTCCCTCTGCAGGGGTATTTTTGAGGGCACACTACTTGTTTCCACTTGTAGTGTAAACTAAAATGGCAGCATTTTAGATATTCGGTATGACTGTTGCACAAAACTGTTGTCTGCTGTTTGCCTTTAAATAGATGTACACACACACATCTCTCTGCATACACATCACTACATAAAAAAGCCAAAAACATAGCTTGGGTGCTGCTGAAGAGTAGAAGCTATTTATAGTTTAGCTTTTTAATGTTTTAACAGTAATGGTTAAGCACTAACACATCCAAGGGCTGCACATTGCATTAAATAACTAGATCACATGGGAAGCATCAGCTTGCCATATCTCATCCTACAGTGTGCTACAAAAAGCTCTTCAGTGCTTTCTCGGGTAGAAGATGTTTCTCCCCTCATTCCCATTTTAAGGCAGAGGCACCATTTCTGCTTCCTTTCTTACAAATAAGCTCCTTTCTTATTCTCACCTGTTTGTTTGGGTTGTGTTTGCTCTGCTGGAGCCCATGTTCAGCCCAAGGAAGCCCTTGAGCATCCACCCTCCTTCCTGGTGCTCCCCCATCCCCTTGCCCTGCAACCACAGGTCATCCCTGTTCCCAGCTGCCTGCCTTGGATGCAGGAGCCTTCCCAGCCCCAGCAGGCCCCCTGAGCACCCAGCTCCCTGCCAGCTCCCCACATCACCTGGGTGGCCTGGTCAGAGCCCATTTCCCAGCTCTGCAGGGCAGCTGTGGGTCACAGTCCACCCCTCCCAAAGCCCAGGGCTCCCCACCCAACTCCATTTACCCCAGCAGGTGGGACACCAGACGGCCCCCTAAAGCTTTGGGAAATGAGGCTTCTTTGTGAAATGAGTGCCTGGATCAAAAGCAGAGATGTGAGTGCCTGTGGCAGGCTGCCCGGGCAGCTAAGTGAGCATGTCCAGCCTGTGGCACACAGGGAATTGCACTGCTCAGGAAATCCAGAGCATGGCAGCCAGCGAGGCAAAGCTGTCACTGTCTGCTGCCCAGGTAGGGCAGGACCAGCCCTGAGCGGCCCAGATGGACGCTTGGTTTTCATTCCACATCCTCCTGTAGAAGTGGAAAACTCCTCTTGCAGCAGAATGTGGCAAGACCAAGACCAGTTTAGCTGGTCACACGTGGATCATGCCAGCGACACAAGTATTGGCTTACCCTGAGGAGAGCCAGGTGAAGGTGCCCACTCACCTTGGATAAAAGCCAGGATCCAGAGCCTAAGAATGTGGTTTTACCTCTACCATGGACCACACACACTTACATTGCCATCTACCCCAGCCTTTCTGTGGAAACCAAATTAGGAGGCATAGCTGATGTCATTCACAGCACTCTGAGCTGTCCTGAGCTCCCAAGTGGGACCAGGCTCTGCCTGAACATGAAAGAGCAACACAGAGAGCAATCATCCTCCTTGGCTGTGGCCTCCAGCCTCATGCTTCCTATCAGAGACCATCCACAGAAGCCTAAGTGAAATGTTTGTGGGGTTGTACACAAATTGTAGCCTAAGCAATTGTTTGGCCACTGATTTTTCTTTGGCAGCAAAGTCAGTCAAAGAGAGAAAGCCTTGCCAGCAAAAGGCTCAGCAGCAGAGCCCAGGCTCTCATCCCTGACCATCCACACAACCCTAGAGGCTGGAGAGCAAAGCCAACATGATGGGAGTGTATCTGGCAAGGAAGGGAGGTGGCTCACTGCTCTGTTTTCTTGCATTGTGAATGACCTCGGAGCAAGCTGCTCGTCTGAGAGCTCACTGCTGCACTGCCTCCAGCACACAAAACCTTGCCACATTCCTGTGATGGGTGGTTGTTCCCTCACAATGCAGAGGGAATAATGTCCCCTGTGTCACTGCAGCAACCTGGCAGCACCTTTGAGGCACTGATGTGGGATGTGGATCATGGGGAGCAGCCCCTGGGGAAGGCAGAGGGCAGAGGGGGTGCCAGAGGTGTGATGCCTGGGCCAAGCACCTTGACAGAGGCCCACGAGCTGCCTGGGCTAAATGCAGGCAGTGCTGTACAGGGCTGGTGCGAGCCTGCTCTGAGAGGTCCTTGGCCTCAGGCTGTCATGATGGAAAAGAAGTGGCAACAGCCCTCTTTGGAGGGCTAAAATTGGTGACCTTAAAATGAACTGTTTGTATTTGCTAATGGAAACGTGGAGTTAGCAAGAAAGCCCTCAGCAAGAGAGCACATGGCATGTTCAGCCTCAACTGGTGCTGGGGACCGTGACAAGGTCATGGAAGAGAGGAATGTTGGGGTCACTGGGCCACCTCCGACCGCCCTGTAACCCCCACTACCTTTTTAAAATTTATAGAGGAAGGCAGCAGCACAGGTAGCACTGATGCAAGGTTGGATCTTGGCAAGTGTGTCCCAGAATTGCAGACATCATGTGAGTGCAGCAGAAAATAGATATTCCCCCTCCGAGCTGCACCCCAGCCAAGCAGGACGTGGCAGCAGGGATGCAGCCTGTGTGGGGGACCACGGGAATGCCTGCTTGTTGCTATCCCAGTTTAGAGGCGGTACCATTTCAGCCCTGTGCTGCCCAAGTAACCATATTAAAGCTTGCACAGCCTCCAGTTACCTTGTCTCTTCCCCTCTGCTCTGACCATGCTTTTAGGAAACTGATTTGTCTGTGCCCCCTTGTTCCAGTCTCCATTGCTTTTGCTGTGACTTTTTCTTCCCCTGCCTTCCTTCCTGATTATTGCCGTGTGTCCAAACAAGTATTTGCGTCAAGCCATCCCAAGTTCTCCCTTTCCCTTTCTCAGTTCTCTCTTTGCTTCAAGTTTAAGCATGAATTCTCCTTGTAGTCCAGACTGCTTCCTCCTTGTTGCCAAGAGCAGCCAGGGACATTGGCTGGAGCAGGGCTCCTCAGGGAGCCTGCACCAACATGTATTAGATGGTTGTCACTGCTGTCCTCGATGTCCTTTCCCAGTACTAAGCAGCATTTGCTCAGTCCCACGTGTTGATTTAGCAACGCCCTCAAAACATGGAGCTATTTTGGATCTTTATCTCCAAGTGCAGTTAATACAAACATTTGTGGAGACAGTTTGGAGACAGAAGACAATGATGTGCTTCACATCATTGTCAGGCAGTGCCTGGATCATGGCTGGTGGGCACAGGTACGAATGAGGGACTGGTGATGCTGAGCACCGAGCCACTTTGGAACATGATGTGCCAGGCCATTAGTGCTGGTGATGAATGGATGCAGCCAGCCATTGACCTCAATTCGAGGCCATTGAGAGCGGGTCAATAAAGGCCCTAACTGGTGCTCTCAGTAGAAGTAGGAACTTTAGGGCTATTCATATCAATTTAAGGGCTCTGTCCCATCATGGCAAGCTGGGCAGGGCCCTCAGCATGTGGACTGGCTCAACTCAGAAAATTGTTGGGATAAAAGACACTTACTTTGATGAACAAACACACCAGACCAAATGTAGGGGCAGCCGAATGTCCAGCAGCACAGATGAGCCACACATGAGCGAGTGCTTCACTGTAGGCTCTGTGCAAGGCCAACTGGTCTTTGTCTTGGTCAGCCTAGAGAGAGCAGGGCAGACTGAAGCACTCCCGATGTTAGGGGGTGGCTGCTGTGGCATGTCCATGGGCGACTCTCTCCATTGGCGGGGGTCCCGCGGGGCAGGAGGCAGGATGCTCCCCGAGACGTGGAACGGGAGCATCCCCGGGGCCGGGGCGGGGGTGCCTCCCTCCCCCTCCCCTTCTCGCCCCTTCCTCCCCTCCTCCTCCCCCGGCCCCGGCCCCGGCCCCGGCCCCGGCCCCGGCCCCAGCCCACCCACCGCCGCCAGCCGCCCGCCCCGGCCCCGGCAGCTGCTGCGGCTGCTGCTCGGCGCCGCCCCCGGGCTCCCCCGCCGCCTGCCGCCGCTCGGGCTCTCCGCACCGCTGCCGCTGCCTGCCGCCCGGCCGGGGCCGGGGCCGGGCGGGGCCGGGCGGGGCCGGCGGGGCCGGGCCGGGCCGGTGCGGCGGCGCGGGGGGCGGGCCGGGGGCGGGCCGGGGGCCGCGGCGCGGCCGTCGGGCCCGGCGCGCCGGCTCGGGGGCCGGGGAGGACCATGCACCGCGCTGCCTCCAACCAGCGCTCGGTCTCCTCCTCCTCGGGCTCCTTCCAGCCGCCGCCGCCGCCGCCGCCGCCGCCGCTGCCGCCGCACGCCGCCGACCGGCAGCCCCTCTTCCCGGGGGGCTCCAGCAGCGGCGGCAGCCGGCGGGGCTCGGGGTCGAGCTCGGGCTCGGCGCGGGCCCGCCGCCCTCGCAGCCCCCGCAGCAGCAGCGAGGAAGAGGAGGAGGAGGAGGAAGAGGAGGAGGACAGCATCAGCATCAGCAAGCCCCTGGTGCCGCCGCCCGCCACCCCGCTGCCCGCCGCCGCCTCGCCGCTCCCCAGCAGCAGCAGCGGCGGCGGCGGCGGCGGCGGCGGCGGGGGGAGCCCGGGCCGCAGCATGACGGCGGCGGAGCTGTACGGGGCGGCGGCGGCGGGCGGCGGGGCGGGGGGCGGCGGGGCGGCGGCGGGGGCGCTGCTGGGGCCCGGCGGGGCGGGGGGCGGGCGGCGCTGGGGCTTCCAGGCGCTGTCCCTGGTGCTGCTGCTGGGGCAGGGCGCGCTGCTGGACCTCTACCTGATCGCCGTCACCGACCTGTACTGGTGCAGCTGGATCGCCACCGACCTGGTGCTGGCGGCCGGCTGGGGCATCTTCTTCTGCCGCAACAGCCGGGCTCGCCGCCGGGAGCGGCCCCCGCCGCCCCCCGGGCCGCCGCCGCCGCACCCGCTGCTGCTGCACGGCCCCCCCGGCGGCCGCGGGGCCGGGGGCCGAGGGGCCGGGGTCCCCCCCCGCGGCGGCGACTTCGCCTACGCGCACCTCGCCTGGCTCATCTACTCCATCGCCTTCACGCCCAAGGCGGCGCTGATCCTGGGCACCTCCATCCTGGAGCTGATCGAGCTGCGCCTGCCGCTGGGCACCACCGGCTTCCGCATCACCCTGGCGCTGTCGGCGCCGCTGCTGTACTGCCTGCTGCGGGCCATCGGCACCGAGGGCGCCGGGCAGCTGCTCCTGCCGCCGCAGCCGCCGCCGCAGCACCGCGCCGCCGCCGCCTTCCTCGCCACCTGCCTCGACCTGCTCGACAGCTTCTCCCTGCTGGAGCTGGTGCTGCAGCCCGGGCGGCCGGCGCCGCTGCCCGCCCCGCTGCGCTACCTGCTCATCGCCGTCTATTTCCTCTGCCTGGCCTCGCCGGTGCTGTGGCTGTACGAGCTCAGCGCCGCCCGCCCGCCCGGCGCCGCCCGCCTGGCCCTGCACCTCCTGCTGCCCGCCGGGCTGCTGGACGCCCCGCTGCTGGCGCTGCGCTGCCTGCTGCTCCTGCGCTACCAGCAGCCGCTCTCCCTCTTCATGCTCAAGAACCTCTTCTTCCTGACCTGCCGCGGCCTGGAGGCGCTGGAGACCTGCTGCCTCCTCCGCCCCGCCGCCGCCCCGCCGCCCGCCAAGTACGGCCCGGCCGCCGCCGCCCCCGCCGCCGCCCCGCTGGCCCACGGGCTCTCCGACGTGGACGTGGGGCCCCACGGGTACGTGAACGCCTTGGCGGTCACGGCCCAGGGCTGAGCCCCCCTGGCCGCCCCCGGGCCCGCTGCCGGCAGAGTCTCGCTCTCTGCGTTCCGCTCAGGTTCCCTCCGCCGTGCCGAGCAGGGGAAGGGGACGTGGGGCTTCCCTGTCAGACTCCCGCTCCCCTCCGCCCTTCCTCATGCACAAACCCAGCAGCGGAAGCTCCGCACAAACCCGACTACCTGCAGGAGCCTACGGACGACGCTTGTCCCCAGAAAACGCACCTGGTCCTTCATGACAAGACTCCTTCTAGTGCTTCTGCCTCTCCGCTCTCTGGAGGGTCCCACCCGTCCCCACCCTCCCAGGACATTGCGTTGCTTTGTATCCATAAAGGTTTACTTTTTCCTCTTCATCCTAAGCAGGGACCAGTGCATTTTGTCCCCTCCTTTGAGAACTCCTGCTGACCACAATAATGAGATGCGAGAGGGGCCTGACCAGCAGACGTGTCCTCCGGGCACGGGAGGGACAGAAGGAAGCACGCTTTGGTTTCCCCGGGTCTTGCAAAGCTGCTGCCTCTGGGAGCCTCCCGGGCCTTTGTGTACCAGCTAAGGAACCTCTGGAAGCACGCTGGCCACTTGGTCACTTCAAGCCCATGAGCCACCTTCTCCTAGCCAAAATGTCTACCTCTGTGCTTCAACCTTTTGCATCTTAACATTGACTTCACATGCTAAAGAAACCAATCCAGCATGGACATAAACCAGGGCTTAGGCCCCATTTCATAACCACCAAGACATTTACTTCTGGTGAGAACAGGGTTTACAGCAGCCTACTGCTGGCATCCCCAGGCGCTGGGGCTCTCATTTCTCTGTGAATATGCATGTTTATGGGATCAGCGTTGGTTTTCTTTTACACGGAGCCTAGGGTCTTCCTTTACACAGCCAGAAAGGCTGGAAAATTTCCTCCGGCCGCCTTCCATGCCTGCTTGAGAGAGCAGAGATGGGGCTAAACCTGCAAAGTGCCCCCTTTCAAAGAGCAGAGCAGAGCAGAGGACGCTGGCACTGCTCGGGGTGGGCTCCATGCTCGGTGAACCTCAGTTTTCAGCACGGAAAGCAAAGTGCTGCAGGAGCCCTCGAGGCAGAGGGGCTCTCGAGCTTTGGGGAAAGCCCATGTATCAGCATCCTGTCCTCTGTGTGCATGTGGTTTAGGGTAGGTGGGGAAAAATTGTTAGCAACCTCTCATAGGAACAGTTTTCTTTGGTTTTTAAGCTCCATGAATGTTGGGTGGGGTTAAGGCCTGCTCTTCTGCCTGGTTGCCGCTGCTCCTGAAACCAGCCCCATGGAAGCAGGAGCACACAGGCCACGTTTGGAGGAAGGACTTTGCCCCTCCCAGGCTTATATTTTGTTATCTATCTGGGCAAGGCTGCAAAAATTGTGAAAAACGACAGTTTCCTGTCGCAAGTTTTTTTTTTTTTTCCAAGCTGTCCTGATGGGAAGGGGAAATAAAGCACAACCAACTGCTACCCAGAGCCCACAGCAGGACTGCAGGCGCAGCCCAGACTCCTTCCGCACACACATTCATCCTTTCCTTCAGGGCTTGGGCTTCAGAGCCTCTGTCCCACCTTCCTTTTCACAGAGTGGGATCAACTGCCTGCTCCGGTGGACTGCTTCAACAAAATGTTTACAGTCTGGTGACTTCCAGCTCCCAGAGGCAGAAGTGGGGCTGCCATGGGGCTCTTCTCCCCCAGCTCTCGGTGGCTGATGGGTTTTAGGGGGCTAGAACAGCCCCTAGAAAAGATGGGTCAATAGTGCTGTTCTGTTCAGAAGTGCAGCTAGGATGGGTGACTTGCTGCTCTCCCCGTGCCAAACGGAGAGTTGGCAAAAGCTAGGCTTAACTTTCCCACCAGTGCTTTATTTTTAACCTGAGCCCTTACACGGGCAATTGTGTGAATTTTGGCCAGTGGCCTTTCTCTTCGGTAACTTCTTCTTGTCTGGACAATCTTGGTGCTGTGAGTGACTGTGATTGTAAAACTTGGTACTGTGAACTTTTCCTATGTGATGTGAAATGTGTCGAGGGGATGCTAAGTTCCTGGCCAAAGGAGGTGTAATTACAGGTATATGATGCTTGTACAGATATTTGTTTCCTTGCACCTTCCTTTCTCAGCATTAAATAGATAGTAGAAGCTCAGAAATAATTATTCAAGAGAGAGTAAGGTGATACCTGAACCTAGGACTGCTCCATTCTTCAGTCAAACAGCTGAAGAAAAAAAAAAAAAAAAAATCCCCAACCAACCAACTTTGCCAAAAAAAAAAAAAAAGGCTGAAGGAAAAAAAAAAAAGCTTTTCATCACCAACTATGTTTTGCTGCTCCTATGGCCAAGTTCCCAATAGCACCAAAGTGCTAACCCCTAATACACTGAAGCGTGAGCATAGCTGAGACATGAAAAGATCACAGCAGAATTATTAACAAGTCTTACTTCAGTACCCCTTCATAGCCCATAACAAAGTCTGCTGTTTCAACAGTGAGTGCCTTTTTCCAGTTAGGATGTTATTGAGAAAAATGGCATATTTGGAATTTATCTGGCCATGGCATATTTAACCCATTGGCGGTGAACTCACAGTTCAGATTTGTCCATGGATGAAAAGGTTGCCTGGGACAGATGACCCTGCAAAAAATGACACTTCTGTTGCATAGAATTCCTTTGTAGAAAAAGTTGTTCTTTGTGGTGCCATGGTCTCTAGGTTGTTAGGAAATGTGCTGTTTGGAGAGTGTAAAGCTCTTGTAGTTGGCTATACAGAAGCCCCCTTGCAACTAAAAGGGCAGCTCTGCTGCTCCTGCAATTACTTCCTATGAAAAAGCATTTCAAGTTCTTCAAGGTCTTGTTTATAAACCTGCTCCTCCTTTTGAGTTCCCTCCTCTTTGGTAACTGAGCTCTTGCTTCCATTTAAACCTCTCTGTTTGCAGAAGAGAGACGGTGGTGCCATGGAAGTGCAAACAATACCTCTCCCAGTGCACCTTGCACAACTCCTGTACATTCTGCCAACATTAAATTGCTGGTCCAGGCCAGTCACACTTTGCTGAACGAAATTGTGCCATGCTAAGACACAGGTCCCTTGGGATTCTGTTACACAACTCAGTTATTTAGCATTTTATTGCTCTTTGTTTGCTATCCTGACAAAGGAGATGACTACTCCCAGGAGGGGAAACGGAAGTGAGAGATAAGGCCTGTGGCTGATGGACACTTGGCATCCCCCTGGCATTAATCAGAACTTGTATTTTTTAAAAAGCAAGATTGTTAAAATAAAATTAGAAACTTGTGACTGATTTTGCTCCTCTTTTTCTTTTCCTCCTTTGAGTCTTGCTGGGCTATTCAATTCTGTATTGAATAGGGACTAACAGATGTGTTAAAGTTACTTGTTTTCCTCATACTGGATTGCTAAAATAGTGTCTGGATTTTCCCCTCAAACAAACTTTTTGTAAGTGAAAGCAAATTCTAAGAGCTCTAACACCAAGGGAGTTACTTAAGAAGGGAATGACTAAGGCAAGGAAATTCAGATGACACTTCTGAGCTTCCTATTTAAGTGATTTATAGGAATTTATACCACTTGAAAAAGACTCATGGGGAAAAAAAAAAATCAGATTTACATGTTAATTGCTGTAAGATAAAAGAAACTTTTAGAAGTGGGATCATCAAGATGGCAATTACTGACATAATCTGGGAAATGGGTTCTCACTGGAGAAGCATTGAGATCACAGCTGCCTCTTGCTTAGCTCCTGTTGGGTTAGATTGGATTCCTGTTGGAGCAGGAAGGCTCCCAGCCTTAAGCTGGGATGTCTGCAGGGACTGTCCCTTTGTTATCAAGCTGTCCTAAGAGTCCTGCATGGAAATGACAAACAATTCCTTTACCATCCATCTGGAAGTGACGTGCCCTTCTCCCATGGCTGCAGGCCCTCAGCTCTATCCAGGTCTCTCCACACTGTGCTTCACAGGAATATTCTGACATTCGTGAGCCAGTTCAGTTCTGGCTCAGTTTTGCCTCAGATTTCTGTAACAAATACTCAGAACTTAGCATAACTCAACATAAGGAGTCAGGCAGAATTGAGGACACAGAAGTGTTTAAGTAAATATATCCAAAAAGTATTCTTGGTTTTATAATTTAAGGAAAAATACCCCACAGGTTAGACACAAACAAAATTATAAAATACACACAATACAAAATAAATTGCAAGCCAAAAGAACAGATTCTTTTCTGAGACATTAGATTTTTAAAAAAGCTGAGAGAAAATTATTGCAAGATGTTTTGACAAGTAAACTTAGAAGGACGGGAAGGCGACAAAGGAGAAAGGCCTGGATGTATTTCCCTCTCACAGGTTGTTACCCAGTGGGCTGCAGAAACAGTGATAAGAAACAGGGTAAATGCCAGCCTCAACTAGTCTGGCACCCAGCCAGTGCTACAAGGGCCAGCAGGTCATCACTTGCAGGGAACAACTTCCTTTAGTGCATGCAGCCTCTTTTAAAAACCTGCTGGAACTGGCAGAGTTACCATCGCTGCTCCTGGAAGATGAACCCCGTAGTCTATTCAGTATTTCACTGTGGATGACCTGTGCTTGACCTTTAGCCCACACAAGTACATCTCACAGTTGTTTTCGCTCAGCCTCCCCTAACTCAGATATAACTTCCACTCTAAAACAGCATCTGCTGAGGCGACACTTTTATCTCCTCCAAAATAGTCCTTCGTGTCCTTGTGTGTCACTATCTGTATCTTCAGTTCACGTCTTCCTGCTGCTAAGACATCCAAAAGCAAACAGCACTGCAGCAGTGTGTCACCAAACTCCCCTGATTCTGTCATTCTGTGTTCAGCCCCACATTTCTTACAGCTGTGTAACAAACCCAAATTCCATTTGCTGGTCTCCTCTCCCCCCTCCCTGCTGTTGCTGGCTTTCAAGCACACACCTCCCAGTAGGGAGGCAGGGAGAGCCAGGGAGACTTTCCATTTAAATGTTTATCCCACTTATTCTCACCAGATTTCTGAATGACCATGGAAATGCAGCTGCAAATGAATGATGAGTGGGAAATAAAAAAAAAAAATCTCCAGACACATGTATCAACCAGGTAGAGACAGCCCTAATCTAGCTAAAATTTAAGGCACACATCTTTAACGCAGTATTTACAACAAAATGTTTAAAATGTGTATTAAAATGGCAATGCAAATTTTACCATGTTATCTAAACCTGTTTTCTAAACACTGCCTGTGACTTTTATCCAGTGCAATAGAATCAGCACAGCTGGAGGGCATTTTGAAGGCACGAGTGGATGAGCCGTAGTAATTTTTCTGCCATCCATCCATGAGAATTCAGTGTAATGCCTTTCCCCAAGGAACAGAACCACTGCCTGTTCTTTCACAGGGGTGGCCAACATTCGTGGCTTCTCTCCACAGAGATGGGAAGCAACACTTCACCTCTGCTGGGCACTGCTGCACCCAGGCAGCAGCACACAGGGAGATCCCACCACTGAGTCATTTACAGTACATGGGCAAGGACGGTGTTGGAAATGCAGCCTCAGTACTGCTCTGCATGGGACCCCCTTCCAGATATCCCTCTATTTCAAACAGAGCAGCTCCCAGGCAGAGCCTAACAGTCCTCCAAAGACTGGTCAATTTCCATCACCTCTGCTGGATAGCTCCGGCTGGAGCTCCTCTGAATGTCCTGGAAAAACAGCTGCTTCTGGAGGCTCTTTAGACTGTTCAAGACCTCTGGAGAGAGTTCATGGAAGCCCACCTGTTGTTCCTGAGCCTCCTCCTCCTCTTCCTCCTCCTCTTCTAGAAGGTCCTCAGGAGGCAGAGGGGAGCATCTGGAGATGTAGCCCTGGTCTGACTGCACTGACTGTCTTTGGTCATTGCATTGGTCATCAAAGACCAGCTGGTGCTGCTCGTCAGCCTCCCCCTGGCAGAGATAAGGCTCTGAAGGAATGACCCTCTGTTGATAAAGAGGGTAAACGAGTCCATTCAGATGGTCACTCAGGTCATCTGAGAGGTTTGCAGGACTCTGGTCAGCTACTGCTGAAACCTCAGGGTCATTGTGGAGGATGAGGTTATTCCTCATTGGAAAGCTTGTCCCCAGCAGAGGAACTCCTTCTGTACAGTCCTCATTGCTCAGCACACGATGACTGAGTACATCTCTGTCTTCCATGGGAGAGAGAGGCTCCACCACCCGAACTCGAGGAACATCCACAGGAAGGACCACGGTCTGGGAATTTGGATCCCCACACGGATTAAGCTGAGGCTGCAGTTTGCAGCCTGCACTTTGGCCCTCGTGCATGTGGAGGCTGACAACGTAGCAGCAGCTGGGGTCAGGCTCACGTAGCTGCAGCTGGTGTTTCACAATTCCTCCTGGCTCACTCAGCAGTGAGTCCACCTGGCTCTCTCTGTTTAGGGCATGCAACTCTTCATCACTATCCAGGCAGACGGTTTCACTCTCAAACCAGTCCGGGTGCTCAGTCTGCCAGTTCTTGAACTTCTCTATGGCCTCTTTCAACTTCCTCCCACTGGGGGTATCGATGTAATTCTCGGCTGTGATTTCCTGGATTCGATGGATCCGCCCAGGCTCAAACTTCTCCAGATCCTGAATCCGAAAATAAATATCCTCAAACTTGTCCATCAGCTGGTACCTGGATGTGACATTGAACAGATCAGGTATGTCTCTCTCGCTGCTTATTCCCTCGAAGTAGCACACTATGTACATTCCAAAACAGGCTGGCTTCTTGAAATCTGGCAGGATCAGATTCAAGGCTGGGGTGAACAGGTCTCCCATTGGCTTTTGCTGATCCTGCTTGAGACACACAGGCTCACTCCCGAGCATGGCCTGCCATTTGGCCTGGGTGCCCCGAGAACACAGGATGATGATCTTTGAAGACAGCTCCTCCATTTCCTTCTTCTGCCGTGTGAGCCAGGGCAGCGGCCCCAGCTCCGAGATGTGCTGGTCTTCCAGCAGATCCAAGGCCACAGCAGTGCCACAGACTGTCATCAGGAACTCGGCAAACTTCAGCACCACGTCCACGTAGAGCAGGTGATCAGCAGAGTACACAATCCACACCTTCCGGGGCTTCAGGGGCGGCAGGGAGAGCTCGGTGTCCGGTGCTGATGGAAAACACAAAAGCATTAATTACAGCCACACTCCCCGAATTGCAATGGTGTGAGCCAGCACTAATCAGCATAGGAGGGTATTAATGAAACTTTTAAGTTCTAATGCTATTTTTGGCAATGTATGTGGACAACATCTCATTGTGTAAATTTAATAGGAAAGTACAGACACAGCGAAGCTGTGATTTATAATAACGCCCAGATGATTCACCGACTTCCACCTCACAAAAACAATGGAGCAGCTTCAAGAGGTTTGCAAATATTGCTGTATTCTCTGGTGGAGAGCTGAGTGCACCACCCCAAACCAATCCCCTGTTGCTATGGCCTAGATGATTAGCAAATGTTCTTCTGCCAGTGCAGCCTCAGCTGGGTCAAAAGCCTCACCACATGCCAAAGCAATTACCTCCCATCTGACAAATACAGCATCTCAAATTCCATATACAAAGCTTCTTTTAGCTAAACAGGAAGATCCTAAGGCTATATTTTTGGTTTCAGGAAGCATCTACAGAGTAGTTGAAGTCTACAAAAGCCCCTTCTAGGCAACTGTGTGAGACCTGCAGAATGCATGACAGGTGCTTGATAAAACACAGGTGGCACCTTACCAGCTTGCAAATCGTGGTGGTTGCATTTCCCTCGCCAGCGTCCTGCAAGAGAGAAAGTCACTGTCAGTTCTGAAAACATGAAGTGAGATGAAATGCTTAAAATCACACCACCTTCCACAGATTAGGTTAAAAAAGAAATCTTTAACTGTGTAGGGAGATAAAGCCGTAGGGAGGGACAAGCCTAATAAAAAACCCATACTGAATGAATAAAGACTCTTCTACAGCCAGTTCTTGCTACATTTTTCCTTTGAGAGGTGACAGAACACACTCAAAATGAACTTTCACCATCTCCCCCAAATCCCAAGTACAGAACCCCCAACTGTTCTGCTACCTCTCTTTAAGGAGAAGGGGCTTTTTAAAAATACACCTTTTTCTTAAGAAGCTTCTCTGAAGAGGTGACTAAAATGTCCCTAGCAACATCTTATAGACAAGTTTGATGTTAAGAAATTTTCCACAAGATTACCAATTCTCCCTCTCATGTAAAAAGAAAACAAAACAAGCAGTGAGTGACACAGCTTCCCTGTGATAACCGCCTCATGGCTGCAGCACAGGAGACTACGAGTTAGCCCTTAAGTACCCAATTTTCCAACTTGCTTGATCTCAATCTCTAGGTCCTGTATTCTTTTTCCTCCCATTTTAATTGAAAAGCCTCATCTAATCTCAAAATAGTATAAAATTAATTTTGCAGAGGCTTTGGGGATCAGGGGGAAGACTACAGTGTGGACAAACAGGAAGCTTCTGTTCTGCAACATTCTTATGCAACGCAGGAGAAAAATAACTGCAAAGATATCTGCAGCAATCTGCAGGAAACAAAGAGCTGAACTACGAAATTCCTTTTTCCCCTCACGAGCTCTGAAGTGCTATGAACATGGAGTATCAGACAGGATAACCTGGGTAAGGTTTTACTTTTCCAGTGGATGGTATTAGGACATTGCAGGTTCTATAATGTAAAACAGAAGGTGTTTTCATAGGCATTATCTCAGTGGCAAGGCATCAGAACAGCAAGCGACGAAACAGCAACAGGAATAGATAGAGAAGGAGGAAAAAAATATGTTTTAGCACTGGATTCTCTCTTCCTGCCTGGTATGAGTCTTACCTGCTCGTTTTTTAGTCATACACAGCACAGCTGCAATGACTGACCCCACCAGTACCACACAGATGCCAGTGATACACCAGTAGAGCCATATCATCACATCATCTGCAAAACAGAAACACTCCTCAGACACTGCCTTACACAAAGAGTTCCACCAGAGAGCAGAAGGGTCCTGAGCAGCACAGGCCAAGGGAGGAGGACCCTGGCTGTGCTGGGTACACCAGTACTTCCCCCTTACAAAACACAGTCACTTCTCCAAACCCATCCCTGCCTTCACGATGCTGCTGTACACCATCAACTTGCTCCACACAAGCAAGTTGTGCAGCACACTGAAAACTCAGATCAAGAACCTTCCTCTAAATAGCAGTGCTTACCCAGCTTTGACAGGCATGCCGCCCATGTCCTGCCTGTTCATGTAATCTAGCTCAAAGAAAATTTTCAAAAATCACCATTTTGGGTCATGAATTTCAGTTTACAGGTGTTGGGTTTTATTTTTTTTTTATCTGAGCAAAGCAGATCCTTACAGGTGTTGCAGCCAAAAAAAAAAGATGTCAAATCATTATGCACAAGTTATCTTGACATTCATAAAAATGAATATATGCAAGCTATTCTCTCCAAAAGCTGCCTTATATTATGCAAATTTTTTAACACTGAGCAAAGTGACAGAAAGTATTTTATATTAAGATTCTTCTTGTCAAAACTGCTTCTCAAAGAATCCCATGCAAGTGAAGTGTCTCTAAAAAAATTGCTCTTTAAGGTTCACACTGCATACAAATACTTGCCTCATTAAATCACGGTGAAGTCATTCTTAGCACAATTAATTCTGAACTCAGTGTTACAAGGGGACTGTTAAAAGATATTTTAGACACTGAGCTCTCATCTCCATCAGACAGATTTATTGGCACATATTGATTATGATACTTGGCTGGTTGAGCTCGGTGGCTCAAAAGAGGGACCCTGAACAAAGAAATCCCTGGGCAATGAAACCTGAACTCCCCATTCCTCATGCAACAGTCCAGACCAAGAGTAGTGTCAGGGTCTGAGGTCTTGCTCTTCATTGGTTTGGTGCTTTGTTACCAAGTAGTTGCCACGTTCTCATCTTCACATCCTCTGAGGTTTCAGTGGGAGCTTTGGTGGGTCCCCAATATGGTTGTTACTGTTTGTAGGGGGCTCAGTTTGTAAACCAGGCAGAAACATCAATTAAGTGTAGTGGTTTTAGGTCAAATTATGCATTGCCTCCCTGATGTCCTTTCTGTGAGATAAGCATTAGGAGGGAAAGCAAAGCAGGCACAAAACTTAAAGAATATAAACAAGTTTATTAACAGATGTAAAAGAGGGAAAAAAAGTCAGACTAAACCTTCAGAACACCTCTCTCCCCCCACCTCTCCTCCCTTCTACTGACAACATTAAAAAAATCACAATCCTTGAGATTTTTAGTCAGTTCACCACCTATATAATAATTTCTGGTTTTCAGTTCACTTAGGGAGAGGAGTCTCTCTTGCCCATGCTATGGAGACATCTCCACAAGAAACAGCCTCTTGCAGCTTCAATGTCACAGCAAGGCAGCGCCTGGGATGGTTCTCTGCTTGCATGTAAAAGTCCCTTCCCTGACTTACAGCTTTCCTCACAGCTGCTTTCGAGGGTTTCTTTAGCTAATGGGGCACCAGTTTTAAGGATGAGCTGTTCAGAAACAAAAGTTCTCTTCACTTATC
This sequence comes from Monarcha castaneiventris obscurior, assembly GCA_026261815.1. Classification (NCBI taxonomy): domain Eukaryota; kingdom Metazoa; phylum Chordata; class Aves; order Passeriformes; family Monarchidae; genus Monarcha; species Monarcha castaneiventris. Next base: position 16,451,177 of record JAMPIT010000884.1, read on the forward strand.
AAGGTGCCTGAGAGGCATAAGAACACTATCTCTGGGAGTATCCTCATCTCTAGGAACAGAGGTCCTTTTCTCTCGTGGGATCTCTGCTCAAGTTTTTCATCAAATCACAGCTACTTCAGCATTTACTTATTTCAGCACAGGTACTGTTGCTCACAGCAAGTTACAGCTACTTCAGCATTTGCTTGTTCTAGCACAAGCACTTTTGCTCACGGTTGCAGTTCGAACGCCCCACCCCGCCATGCTTTCAAGAAATTACAGTGGGTATTTTGATATATCATAGTACATCATCACAGTTTTACAACAGAATTTCAGCTTCTAGGATTGAAGCATCTCCTCATTTGCCTCTCTCAGGGTCTTAGCTCTTTCTTCCCCACTGACTTGGGCATCTTTATAGTGCTTTCTTCACGTGCCTTCACCTTTCCCTTTCCTCTGACCTGGGAGAGGATTGATGTCTGCAGGCTTCATCTGGTCTGGAGGAATCTTACAGCACTAAGAGTTAATCTCACCCGGGCCTTGCAGCTGGAATTCGCTTATCTCTTGGCCACATGATCCTGCCAGGCAGCAGTCTCAGGGGAATTTGGGCCACTCTAGGGGTGAGGGCTGGCCTAGCCTCTGGGGGGTGTTGGGCGAGCAGGAGCGGCTGCGATCTCAGCCAAGCTGCCCCTGGCCACCCCCCCCAGTTACCTGTTTGGCCACTGGAAACAAAAGAGGCTTTCCTGGGCTTTGTTCCTTCTTAAAATGTGTCTCACAGAGGCGTGTCAAGCTCTCTAAGTGGCTTAAAAAAGTTGCCAATATTCAACCTAGCCAGTTGATTGGTTCTGTTGGGTCTGGAGGAAGCTGTAAGCACCTCTTTGCGAAGAATCACTTCCTGGCACATGGAGCCTTCTTTAACTACAATTCCCAGCTATGCTAAACCTGTTCATATACCACCACCTATGGTACTATTTTCAAATAATATAACATTTTCAACAGGGACATTTCCTGTCCGTTGGGTCATCCCCAGGAAGGATCATTTCTTATTCCACACAACAAGAAAAGAACAGCAAAAAGAGTCTTAGGGTATTGGAAGAACTTCTTACCTGATGGCTCTGTACCTGCAAAAGACAAAGAGTTATGTTAAAACTCCAGTTCTCATCTGTAAGACAACAGAATGTAATTCACATAAAAATGGTTCTCACTTGGAACTGGTTCACACGGGATGAAAGCAGAGTGTCTCAGACAGTCTGTGCTACAGTTCGCAAAGAATGGCTGAATCTGCAGTTGAAATGAATTCAGAAAACAGAAGTTATTCTTAAAAGAAATGTTGTTCCCTGATTCACCTTCTCCCTGCCTCAACAATCCTTGTATTTTAGCACAGAGAAACGGGATTCCCATTTTCCTTCAGAAAACAATATTAATCGAGAATTCTTACACTATACACAGGGACAACAGCGTGATCCCACCTGTATTTTGTAGCTGCAGCAAGATTTTATGTTCTTCTCTATTTTGATTGTGACATTCACTTGCTGTTGTAGTCCATCCTGCAGAAATCAGATGCAAGTTAAAAGGGAAGGAAGAAAATGGAATGAAAGAGGAAAAAAGAAGAGAAGTTGACATGACAACACAGAGGGGTCCAAAGAAGCAGAAGCTGCTATTTTTTTTTTTCCTTTGAACAAGAAGCCCACAGAGAACAAAATGGGTAAAAGATCTGGCCACCATCACTACAGGTGTCCTGGGTGACAGACACAGTAACACAATTAAAACAGCAGGCTAAGATTGCACAGGTAACGGGAAACAATTAGGCATGTACATTGTACAGCTTCAAAGGAGTTAAACTTACAGTTTCTTAACAATGTAGATGTCTTCAGCTTTGTAGTGTGTAAACATTAACAAGCTTCCTTGTTTAATTAAAAGCAGCTGTCAACACTGCTGCTTCTGACACTAGAACAGGCAAGTAAGCTGCCCTTGCTACCTGCTGTACACAATCAATATTGTGATAATCTGATTTTTCACAGTGATTAGCAGATACAAACTCCAAAATGAGGTGCCTTCCCCTCTACCAGGGAAACACTCACACAGCTGTCCCATCTGTGTAAGTAACAACTTAAACGTATCAGTGCAGGCAGTACTAAGGGTTTTAAGTGTTAAGGAACAGAAAGATTAAACGAACTGAATGCCAGTATATCTGCCCTCACCCAAGGAAGGGTGGAGAGTGGTTCCAAATATTCAGCATTTCTCCTCCCTCAGATGCCTGAAGGAAAACATTTCTTATATATTGGAAGACAGTCTGGACACTTGGAGCTTCTCAGCAACACAGACTGCAAGATCCACAGAAACTGATTCTCAGCTTGAATAAAGCATCTGTTATTAAATCACTCATTCTTTATCTAAAAAATTTAATTAACACCTTCCTGTGATCATATTTGATAAAATACTTCAAAGATTTATTGAAACTTTGCACCTCAGTTTTGGTTAATTTACTTAGTCTTAGCTCCCTAGGCACTGGCTTGAAAAAGGTAATAAAATCCAGACAGTCAGAAATCAAATTTGACTTTGCAGATGTTTATAGGCTGCTTCATGCATCATAAAACCTCTTTTTCGATCTTTTATCCCCCAAATTCCTCTTTCCAAAGACAATTAAAAATCTATAAAAATGATTCCTTGAAAACTGTTGTTGAAATGTCCTGGTTTAGCAAGCATTTAAGATGTCTGCCTAAATCCCCAGAGAAGGTATGACTTGGGAAGGCAATTCATTACCCCAGTGAAATCCTGCGTGATCATTTTGCACTTCTTCTCCTTCAGGTAACTGGCCACATGAATTCGGTATTGGGCTGGCTCCATCCACGGGCTGAAGCTGACGAGCAGAGTTGTATCATCTAGGCTTTCACCCCGGATCCTGGGCTCCCACAAGCTGCCTGCAAGTAGGGCAGATATTCCCGAGTTTCTCAGCTGTCAGATATTCCAGCAGAGTGCCCACATCTACAAGACTCAAAATTTTTTACCTGTCTTTATACATGGGATGGTTCTTTTCATCAGAGAATCCCTGCAGTCTGCAAGAAAGACCATCAGTAGCCAGTCAGAAACATTGTACTTCCATTTAGGAAAAACACCCACATTTTCTTATCAGAAGCCAGACACCTAACCAAGCTCTGCTAAATGAGTAGACACCTTTGTTCCAAAGCAGTGGCAAAATTCTGTAGAAGAACAGTGCTGTTTTCCAGTGTATAAACCAGTCCCTTCACTGATGCCATGGTGTGTTTTGTTCTTCTTCTTTTCAGAACAGAGAAAATTAATGAGACTAAAAACATGCCACACTTAATAGTGGAGCAGTATCTGAGACCCCTTGCTGATCTAACACTAGTGCAGAAAGGGTCACAATAGCAGAATTAAAACTTCATCCCCACACCTTGTAATCACACCTCAGCAACAGATTCCTCCAAAGGTATTCTGACACAGGAAAATTAGGAGGCTGGAATCTTTCTTAATCCCAAAACACTCTTCCACATTTCTAATTAGCTTTATCTAACAGATTGGCCCTGCTCTTTGGGACTTCCTTCAGAGTAAATCCAGAGTTACATATTCAACAGTTAGCAACGTGGGATTTACAACTCTCAGCCTTAAAGTATGTCTCTCCTCCAGGGTTTGGACAAAGGCAAGGGAACAACTCCTTGTTTAGACAGTTGAGATAAAACATTGCATATCTCAAATTGCTGACTTTCAAAGTTACCAATTCAAACTTTACAAAGTTCACAAATTTACAGTGTCTCCGTAATTCATGTGTAAGCTCTAATCAGCAAAGCTCCCTGCAACTGCTGAGCTTGACACCATGAATTAGGTTTCTGAAGAACAGGAGAGGATAAAAGGCAGGAAGTCTTAGTGTGAAAAGGCATAAGAAAGGAAAAGAGGGCTGAAAACAAAGTGCTCCCTCTCCTTTTCCAGCTCACATTGATTGACATGCTCCACACTTTGGCATTTTTTTACTACAGAGTCAGGCTGACAACTATAAGCAAGTTAAGAAAAAAGTTAAGAACCAATTTTCAAGCTCTGTACTAAGCACCAAATATTTATGAAGTAGTCAGTGAAGGCAGAGGGCACTGCAGATGCTCAGCAACCTTGGGGAAAACAATAAAACCTCTTTTAGCAATAGGAAAATTTTCACGTATACAAGAAAGGGTCAAGCACTCAGCACTATTGAGTTTCTTGGTAAATTATACCTAAATGTGCCTTTGAAATTGAACTTCACAAATCTAAGATTTAATACTAGAAGGCAAACTTCTGATTTGGAAATTCTGGCTTGTACTTCCAGCTGCCACAAGCAGAGGGGCAACTTTGAAAGATTTTAAATTAAGTAAAAGCAGCAGTGATGCCAGGCCCACAAACCATCACATTCCTAAGCTCAAGGCCTAAGTGAACTAAATCACCTCTTACCAGGCATTGTGAGAGACGTGGACTTGCAATTGTAGTCTCCATTTACCCCCAGTTTGGGCAGGTGATACACAGTCACTTGGTAAGTCTGGCCAGGTTCCACTTCAAAACGGTCAAAAGTGAAATTCCACTGAAAACAAAACACATCCACAAGGACTTTAAAGGACAATGTTGTTCTTTAAAGGCACTGAAATTAACAGCTGACCTGGCCCTGTTCCACTGTGTTCCCTCATCCCACATAACCCTTTTACTGAAGCTTGACTATAAAAAATTAGAACTCAAGTGTATTAAATATACCCATCCCCCCTTTGTCAGCCTCAATTGTTCTGTTTGGAATTAAGTTTTTTCTTAGGATCTTTGAGCTGATACAACAGTTTTATGCCAAACCACTGTGTGGAGTTTCCACCAAACTAAATCCTGAACTGAAAGGAGATTAGAATAAAATATGCAATTTCAAGATGGACATTTCAGTCTAGTATGAATTTTGCAGCACTGTGCAAGTGCTAAGCATTTAGAATTGCATTTATACATATGTAACTCTGTACCTGGCCATTCCATACATATTTTCTTAAATTTATAGTATTTTCTGTATCAGCAATGCTGTGCAAATTCTGCAAGAGCCATGGGCTCCTGGGCCAGTGGTATGTGGTAAGTGGTAAGCTAACTATGGCCAAATTCTGTGTGGTAAGGAATGAACTCCTTATTTTTTATATTCCTTACGGTTGTGGATGCTCAGCACTTTCCTGAAGAGTTTCCTAGAAGGAGTGTAAGCTGAAGGACCATCCCCAAGGTTGGTGCTTTCCTCCACGACAAGAGAGTACAAGAAAGAAGTGGAAGCAATAGGAAGAGTTGAGTTAAAAAAGCTAGAAAATGCCATGCTCTCAAGCAGAGTGCAAAAACCCCTACAATTACTTGCTTTAAGCAACATCCAGAGTGATGACACATGCTAGGCACTAAGAGCAACAATTCTTAAAACCTGAAGGATGGGAAGAGTATATAGAGAAATGGGAAATGACAGCAGATCTCAAGTCCAATACCTCGATTGTTTTAACTCTAAGCAGTCTGTACTTTTTAATAATAACCTTGCCATAAGACAGTGAAAGCAGAAACAAATCCAGGGACTAGAAAATGTAATTTGGAGCCCTCAGCACTCACCCGGCCTCCATCTGGACGGACCTGAAGAGGCAAATTGTTCTGGAAGTCAAACTGGGCACAGATCTGCTGATTGCTGCTCACTTGCATCACGGCGAGCTCTGCCCCTTCCAGGCAGCGGATGCTGGCTGCAGGCACAGGGACAGAGGGACACGTTCACCTTTTCCTCTCCTCTGCACATGGAGAGGCTGCAGCCCCCACACAGAGCACCACTGTGCCTAGTCTTGCCCCAGTCCTGCTCCTCTGAGGTGCTGAGGATCCCAACACAAAGATAACTGGCCAGGGAAAAGTGAGCGTGCAGGGTTGACCAACAGCACCCTCAGCCTAAAGGTCACTGTCTTGGGGTGACTCTATGGTGTGGATCCCCTATCACGGCTCTATGCCAAAAAATTAATTTTGTGCCTTTAAACTGAGCTTGCTTGAGGGGGGAGGGAAAAACAAATGAACTTTTCAAAGCAAGTTCCCAAGGACACAGAGATAGAGACTCCTCTGCGTTCTCTGGCTGCAGGAGCACGGAGGGAGCACCTTGTCTGTCTCTTCAGCCAGTTTTTTTGGGTCTTTTTTCCCTTCCCTTTTTCTCCGGCGTGTTTCCTAGGACTTTGGTGGGGTTTTTTTTCCTTCCTTTTTCCCTCTTCTGGACTGTTTCAACAACATCAGAACACATCAGGAGAACTTCTCTCCAGGCCCGGAGGGGGCCTAAGCCCACCCCCCATGGCAGCTCCGAGAAGGAGGGACCACACCCACAAGAGGACTCCAATTTCTTCCCAGGCTTTTCTTGTTACAGTGAGGAGTTACTATTCAGCATTATTATCTTTTTCCTGTGCGTTTGTTAATAAATAGGTTCTATCTCCTTCACTTTCCTTCGAGGAATTTCTTTCCCGAACCTGGTGGGGGGAAGGGTGGTCGTGACCTGACTTTCTCCCCGAGGATATATTGACAGATTTTGGCCAAAACCAGCACACCCACTTTGGCACAGTCACCCACGTGGCAAAGCTACATCTGTGCAAATGAAGGAGCAAAGGAGAAAGGTGACTGCATTCCCCACACACCCTGGCAGCTCCACAGATGTGGTGTTGTGTTCAGCTCTGCCCCTCCAAGCTGCTTGGTGCAGTTTGGGTGCCAAAGCAAACACGCTTTATTTTGGTACCCCCAGTCCCAGTGAGAGAGTTTACAACCACAGCTGAGGGAAATGACTGGGCTGCCTGAGTCACACCTGCTTCTACACTGCCATAGCTAGAGATCACAACTCTACAGCCCTCAGAGACAGGCCCTGCAAAACTAAGAAATGAATGTGTTTGACTCTGTCTTAAAGCAGTGCAAAACTTTGGGTGTGAGTATGCAAAGGAAGCATCATTTACAGACAAAAAAATCAAAGATATTTGGAGAGTGAGAAAACTTGACTTATTGGTAGTCATTTAGGCTCCAACAACGAGACAATTATTCCTTTATCAAGGCACAAAAAGATGAGATTACACCTGCCAAACAAAGAAAATTAAGCAGCCAACCTGTCAAATTTCAAAGATCTGCCTTCATGACTTGAAGTCATAATTCTCCTCGCTATCTTTACTGGATCACACCTACTTCATCTGCTCCATGCTCAAATTGAACAACCCCCACTTACCATCCGTGGCCACTTTCCACTCTATCTGAAGCACAGGGAGCAGTTCTCCATCCTCCCGACGGAAAACATCGGAGGAAACGTGGAGACTGCTTGGAGCAGAAGGAGTCCACTCAGGAACCCTCAGCCAGCTCGACTCCATGCAGGTGCCTGCCCAGCAAACGAAAACCACATTTAGAGTGGGGCTGAGGAAGCTCTGCTTAATTGCAATTATGGTCTGCTCTTTGGGTCAGGGTTACTCTGAGGGGAAAACTGGGTGACAGACTGCTTCCAGCTCAGAAAGGCAGTTTTCAGCGTGGAGAATTTACTCTGTAAATTGCCTGTAATGATCTGAACTTATTCTGTAACTTCCTCTTTTCCTTAAAATTCATTACTACTTATCACAATCAATGTAGTCAGGCTAAACAGGTCAAGTAGGTTTACTCAGTATCTCCTTCAACCTTCTGCTGAAGCAGACCTATGTTAGTCCTCATTTCCAGCCTTCCAATCATAAGAAATTTGTCAGATACCCAGGGAAATTGTTCCAATCGTTAATTACCTTGGGTCTACAAACTGCTTTTCCTCAAATTTGAATATATATCTGAATTCAGCTTCCAACAACTGCCTGTTATGCCTTGCCTAAATTAATGAGCACCCTGGACAGAAAAATAAATTATGCTTGTTGACACAGCATTAGGTCAACTGGTCCTGTAATGTCATCAGAAAGTGAAATCACGTATGACAGGCAAGAGACAGACATGATCTACTAAGGCTTCTGTAAGACATTTGACTTATCAGACCATGTTAAAAATAGCAGAGTCAGCCCCCCCACAAAGCACACTTTGCATCTATTTTGCTGGATCTGTGATGGGAATAGTGGAAAGTGAGCACTTTGTGTACACACAAAGTGTAACAGTATGGTTTTAGGCTTAGGAGTAATTAGACAACCCTCAAATGCTCATTCTACTAAAAAATATCTATAAAAAGCCTGACAAGAATAAAGTACCTTTCAACAAAGAGTGTACTAAGCACCAAAAAAAAAAAAAAAGATTTCCCCAAGAGCCATAAGGCAGAATTTAAACCAAATATTCAAATTAGGCAGCATTTTAATGGTGGTGCTGCAGTTTGGCTCAGCCGTGTTGTCAGGCTGTATTCCAATGGCTGTGTGCCAGTGGGAAATATGGTCCAACCTGATCCCACCCAAGCCCTCTCCTGCCAAAGGAGTTTTAAATCTGGTTATTTTCAGCATAGTCCTCTCCCTGATCTGGCAAGTCAAACAGAAATACTACAAAAAATACTACTGGCTACAAAAACACTTGTGCCAGTGTGACACAGGGTTGGGCACTGAGGCAGGAATGAACCTGCTTACAACAAGGGCTGCAAGGAAAAGCCAAGGAGCTCTGCAGCACTGCCCAGCTGCCTCCAGGTACCAAATGGACAACTACAGAACATCTTCTGTTTTTTAGGAACATTTTTCAGAACGTTACCCATAATTATATTAAGGTTTTTCAGACGCATGTCATTGCTAAGACTTGACCCCTTACACCCAATAATTTACATTAATTACTCTCAACTGCACCTCTCTATGCCCCTTTTTAAATTCTAGCTCATATATTAATTTTTCATCAAGTACTATCATAATGGCCTGTAATGAACATTTACTGGCAAACTTGTCCTAAAATTCCCATTTCTTTAAAAACTGATGATCCCAGCTTTAAATGGAAACTAAACAAATTGGGTTGGGTTCTACTCATGCCACTGCCTGCCCCCAAATTGTCCCAAAAAAGACATAACTTTCCATTCCTCTTCTAGCTGGAGCTTATAATGGATCAAACTGGAAACTCCCAAAGCAAGGCATGATAGCAGTGTTTCCCTTTACAGCCCTCTGATTCTAGCAGGAAAACCATGCTGTATGAACCCAGCTAAAAAAAGAAAAGAGAAAAAAAATAGAAGAAAAGAGCATGATCTGATGAGAAAACTGCAACAAAGAAAAAAATTACTTACTACTTCTTACGAGACAGTTTAAATCCTGTGGGGGAAAGAAACAAGAATGTTACTCTCAGAATAAAATAGACAGTAACTTGCTTCTGCTCGCTGTTGGGAGAGGGGCAGAAAAAACCATTTCAGTGACACACACAAATTGGAAGAAGGAACCATGACGGAAACATTGGAATAAGGTGTTAATCAAAAATCCAGGGGCACAGGGCATGAAAACATGTGCACAACTTAATGAGACATCAGCATCACAGAATCACAGATTCAATTGGAAAAGACCTCTGAGATCATCTGGTCCAAGCTGTGACCAAATGCCATCGCCAAACTGAGTGCCCATCCAGTTTTTCCTCCAACACCTCCAGGGGTGGTGACTCCCTGGGCAGCCCAAGGCAACTCCCCAATGTCCAATCACCCTTTCTGTGAAGAACTTCTTCCTAATGTCCAACCTAAACCTCCCCTGGCACAGCTTCAGCCTATCCTCTTGTCCTGTCGTTGTTGCCTGGGAGCAGAGCCCGACCCCCACCTTCATTTCAGGTACTTGCAGAGAGTGATGAGGTCTCCCCTGAGCTTAAGCACATCTGCCTGGGAGCACAAGGCCTCTGCAGCAAGGCTTGACACTGAGGGAGATTTTATTTCCAAGCAATATATTTGAGAGGCAGCCCATTAGGAAAAAACAATGAATCAGAATTAAGACACTTTGTTATTAAGAATAAAGATGCCCTGATCGTAAAGAAGCAACCAGAAGTTTTGTGGGCTCTGCCTGGCTGCTCCAAGTTATGTTTTGTGGATACTGGAAGACCTCATGGTCACCAGGAAGAAGCATGTCAGCTTGCTTGGTTAGTGTGATGCAAAATCCCAGTGAGAAGGAAGCCTGAAGTTGTCACTGACACAGCAAATCAAAATGAGGGCTAGGTTTCCTCTCACTCATTGCCTATGCCCTGATGAATAAAGCTGGATTTTACTGCCATACTATTGCCATCATATAATCCATTTCAGTGGAGGGGGGGAGGCAGTTGGGTTTTTAAACTCTACAATTCCTACGGTCAGCTCCAAGTGTATTTGGGGCTTAGCTGAGTCCAAGGGCATATTTACATTTTCAGGGATGGGTGCATGTAAAAGCCAACTGTGCCTTTTTGGTAATGAACATGCATGGCACAAAAAGCTGAAGTCTCACAGACATTGAGCTGGCATTACACAGCATCACTGCCTGAGGCACAGCCCTAAACCTCCCTTCCCTTAAGCCCAGCAGTGCAGCCTGCCCTGAGCTGGCACCAGGCAGGCACCTGGATATGGCCTGGAAGGGAAGCAAGGGCCAGAATCTGTGAACCAGATCCTCTGCCCTTCTGCTCCTGCTTGGCAACAAACCACCAGCTCTGAGGAGGAAGGTGGGCACTGCTTTTTCATAAGCTGTGCTGGCTTTTGTCTGCTTATGACAGGACAGAATTACATCCTGCCTTTAGAGCAGTCCTAGCAGAGGCAAAACATCACATCAGGTAATAAGCTTTCTGGTTTTTGAGGGAAATACTAAGTATAAGAGTTTGGTGAAATTGAGTAGCATGCAAGCTGAGCTGAGCAACCAATTTCAAACACGGGTGGAGTTCTACTGACTATGAAGAAAATACTTCAGAGGTTAATGCTCACACTTCAGCTCGTGTATTTGTGTTCCTGCAAACCTGGAGTGAAATCAGGAAGATTTGGCATTAAGTTCCTCATACTTATATAAAAAATAAAACCCGAGAATCTCTTCCAGGCTTTTGCTACACAGGTCATAACCATATGCACAGGTACAAATTAAGCCTTCACAAAAAACACATCCACGCTGATTACTGTACCACAAATGCCCTCAAGACAGAGGTATACAGAAAAAGATTCAGTGCAACCCCCAAGTTGTGTAATATTAACCAGCTTTATTATTGTTTAGGAAACATTTCAATCAGCTCAAAGGATGGAATCTGCCTTATGGGCTACCCTGAATTTCTAAGCATACCCAAATCTATATGACATTTTGCCTGAGAACTGAACTTTGCTGAAGAATGGTTTTCTCAGCAGCCAGCTAGCCATGTTCTGTTTTCCAAAATGAAATCATCTTTGGTGCCCTGTCAGGACTAAGGCAACATTGCACAGTCAGAACAAATATTTTGGCACATAAATACCAATTTAGTCTGAACTGCACATTCACAATTACACTGCACTTAATTATTGCAGACAAATGTACAGATAAATCCTTCACTAAGTATTTAGATCCTGTCACACTTGAAAAAACCAGTTCCAAGTACAGTTAAGAGAAATGTTACTGCAACTTGGTACCTCCCAGAGTGGGTTTCCTTTCCCCCCCTGCCACTGCAGGACACTCCCATGTAGCACCTGCAACTTAAATCCTTCATTATTGGGGAAAAAAAAAATAGGAAGCAAAGAAGCAAATGCTGATTAAACCAGACCCAAACTAGCTAACTACAATCACTGAAAAAGATAAAAACATAAATTGTAAATACCAGTATGGAAGAGCAGATTAAGCTATGAAAAAAAATTACTCCTAACACTTCATACACTTAATCAGACTTCTAAAGGTAAATTATGTGGCCTGACAAAGCCCCTTATGTAAAAAGGTGCAGTGGTTTTGTCTGAGATGGAGTTAATTTTCTTCACAGCAGCTGCAATGGTGCTTTCCACTGAGGGCAAAGAGTGGCTGTGTGGGGCTGACCTGCTCTGGGATGAGCTCTCAAGTGGAAACAAAAACAACTGGCTACTACACATAGAGGTTTTTTCTAATGTAATATCTCTGTTCAGGCCTATCACTTAATATTCAGTCATTTTGTCCTCGTTCTGTTGCAGTTATCAGTAATTATTGTAAATGGCATCACAATAAAGCCCTTATAAAAAATATAAGGCATTATTAGTCTGAAGAGCAGCAACATCTGCTTTCATTTGAGTGCTGGTGTTCTGCTCCTTAGCTGACAACACGTGGTTAAGTGAGGAAATGCTGCATTTTCCCTTTTTTGTTTAATGATCAATATGAATATTGATTCATTAGAGGGTACAAACAGATCCTCTCTTCCTCCAGGTCTATTATCCCAGGTGAAGTGCTCACAAGGATGTTCCCAGCTTTGATGAGGCTGTTGTGCCCTTTCTGACATTCATTAAAAACTCCAGAGCTTAATGAGGAGCCATCCATCTGTTGATGAGGATTCAGAACCACCACTTGGTAATTAAAGCCCTTCTTACCTTTTCATCACTGGGTTCCTATGGGGAGAAACAACAGGATTTTATCTGGTGTATCACCATTCCCCAGCCCCACTCAGGGTTTTCACAGGACTACCTACACATGGCTTTTTTCCAACCTGTTTACCTGCTGTGCCAGCAACTTTTTTATGTGCAGCTGACTATGCTGAAGTGTTTTAAGCTGCCATCAGTTAGTCAAGCATTTAGCAGGTCTACCACAAGAAGAGGGGAAGGATTCTCCCACCACAAGGTAGCTTGCACCAACTAACTTCTCGGCCCACTCCCTTCCCAGTCCCCAAAGCACCACAGGGATGACCCAAGAGCTGAAAATGCCTCGAAGAACAACTCATCCACACAGGAAGTCCTCACTATTGGCATAAGGAAGCAAAGATAAGTGAAGATAAAGCCACAGTGCAGGCAGAGGTATAAGAAGCTCAAGGAAAGACAAATCCTAGAAAGGACGTGCCATGAAAACCCTCATCTCCTTTCTGTAGAGTACCCAGGTGAACAGGTCTGGGCTGCAGCTGAGGCCACGCTTTTACACACAGAAGTGTAACTCCAGACCAGAAAAAGACCAGTTGGGTTTGCAGCAAAGTAAGTCAACTACTGTCAGATTTGCACTGGCTACCTCCTCAGCGCCTGAAGGAATAGTTGTTGGTTTTCCCTTGTAAAAGACCAACCATAAACCAACCCAAAACCTTATCTGATGCATTGACTCATCCAGAGCACATTAACAAAGCTCTGCATAGCAGAAGTATTTAACCTAGTTTCCCTACTTGACTGTGCTGGTTTTGGCTGGAATAGAGTCAATTTTCTTCACAGTAGCTGGTATGGGGCAGTGCTTTGGATTTGGGCTGGAAACAGTGTTGATAACAGAGAGATGTTTTTATTACTGCTGAGCAGGGCTTTTCTGCTGCTGTAATAGCCCTGCCAGCCAGAAGGCTGGGGGTGCAGGAGTCAGGAGTGGACACAGCTGGGATTGCTGACCCCAACTACCCACAGGGATATTCCACACTGCAAGGCATCGAGCTCAGCATATAAAGCCGGGGGAAGAAAGATGAAGAGGGGGAAGTGATGGTGTTTGTCCCCAAGAGTCATTGTCATGCATGATGGACCCCTGCTGTCCTGGAGGCAGCGGAACACCTGCCTGCCCATGGGAAGTGGTGAAAAACAACTTGTTTTCCTTAGCTTGTAGGCATGGCTTCTGCTTTACTTATTAAATGGTCTTTATCTCAATCCACAACTTTTCTCACTTTCACCTTTCTGATTCTCTCACCCATCCCAAGGGTGGGCGAGGGAGTGAGCAGCTGTGTGCATGGTTGTCAGCTGGGGTTAAACCACAGCAGTCCTTTTTGGCACTCACCATGGGGCTTGGTAAATTATCCAATTAAAAATTGAAACGGTTTGAGGTAACAACAGAGTGGACAGGAATGTGCCAGGTCAAATTTATAGATGTTATTCAGGTAGCCATTGACAGGCTCCTGTGCTTGCCATGGGGCTCACCTGCACAAGGGATTCTGGTGCTTGTTAGTGGCTGGTTTTGCTCTCACTGCTTTGCAGTGCTGCCCATCCCTTCACTCTGCAGTGCCTGGAACATTCTGATAACAGCAGTGGTGATGCACCTGGGCTGGGAAATGGCCAGGGCACCACTGCTGCACTGGACAGGATGGAACCCCAGGGTGAACTGAAGCTGGAGGGACTGTGGATGAGTCCACGGTGGAGTGGAGATCCACCTGCCTGCCCGTAGGAAGTGGTGAATGAACACCTGGCTTCTCTTTGCTTGTGTATGCAGCTTTTGCTTTCCCTATTAAACCTTATCTCAACCCATGAGTTTTCTCACTTTTACCCTTCTGACTCTCTCCCTCATCCCAGTGAGTATGGGGCTACCTGGGGCTCACTTGCCAACTGGCCCAACAAGCTAAGCTACAGACATGGGAGGCAAAAATATGAGAAGCAGATGATTGAGAGGTGATGCTGAAACTATTATCAGCAGGACAGGCACAGTCAACTCCTCATGTTTACTTGCTGCATTTTCACAGAAAGCTAAGCAACTGTTTCATTTGTTCTTTTTGAATGATTTTTGTTTTGCTTTTGACATTAAAAACAACAGACCATATGCTGTGGAAAATCATACGGATCTGAACGAAAAAAACCTGGGAAACTGATTAACAGCACCATCCCATAACAATTCAATTAAAGTAATGGGAGGCAAAGATTTCCCAGCAGGATGCCCTGGTAACTAGAAAAGAACCACTGTGAGCTGGGCAAGTGTCCAGTTTTCCTTTAAAGAGTGGCTGCTGAATGGGAAGGACTCCAGCTTCCCAAAATCTGCCTTTCACCTTTGAACCGTTTTATGTATCTTCTGAGGCTTGGATGATTTGAAGTTTACTGCAGTTTCCCTTTTCCAACTTCTTAGTAAAAAGAAGCAGAGATCAACACATGAACACATTACAGGAATAAATGCTGAAGGATGATTTGTTTAAGTGTGGTAGGCAACCAACATTTTACAAAATTGTTTTAATCTTTTTAAACATTTTTTTCTACTGTTTCTAACTTTTTGTCTTGCCTTCATATAAATTGTCAGCAAAATCAACTCCAAATTCAAAAGTTAAAATTTCTTCATAACAATCAGTTCTAAAGTTGTCATTATCATATTTCCATAGTTTTGATCAGTAACCCTTTTTATGCTGAAGTTCAGTAGTTTTGATCAGTAATCCTTTACATGCCAAGGAGTTCAAAGTATTCTAACAGCACTCAGTGTGATCATGGTTTATGTTAACATCCTACACAGCAGAAAGATGCCACAGAAGGGAATGAGAGAAATCAGTCAACAGCAAAGGCAAAATGAACACATTTGCAAAGGAGACCAGGGAAAAGTCTTCCTCACATGCACCACCATGGCTTGTGTTCATGGGAGATGTTACATCAATTCTTCTCTAGAGACTTCCACTGAATCAAGCTGGCAAGATAAGTTTCAGAGACACGTCCAGCCCCTCTAAGATAGCAGGGTTATAAACACTGCATTCCTCCAGGACACCCAGGCATGCCATGTCTCAAAACTGTTACGGCTGAACACAGATATTTAACACTTGTTGGTGAAAAAAACAGATGGGTATTTAAGCTGTGAGATGTTTTTCCCCTGCACATAGGAAAAAAGCCCCTGTAGATGACATATTCAAGGAACAGTTACTGATAGGAACTGGGTTTGCAGCTGTGCTATTCAGCCCTACAGCTGAGCACGTCTGATGGAGCAGTGGTGAATGAGGCCCATTAAGTGCATTTGTTGGCATTTTAAGAAGATGAGCTGTTAACAAGCATTTAATTTTACTTTCAGGTGTCTGCTGACACCACGTATGACACTTTCCCTCCACCACTCCATCTCCCCAACAGCCTCTGCCACATCAGAGTTTTGCTGAGGAAGCCACTGCGGCTCACCCTGACCTGCTCAAAGCTCAGCAGCAGCAGCAGCCTGAGCACGGTGGGTGAGACAAAGGAAGTGAGTCTCACCCACCCTGCTCAGCAGCAGCTCTGCTTTTGAACCACACCACAGTCACACGTTGGGAGGGTTACTGAATCATCCTCTGAAAACAGTGCAGCCCACAGAAAGGGAAGGGGGAACTGCTCTCAACTGTCACAACTTCAGATGGTGGTGCTTTTTCCTACGTGTGTCAGCAGCTTCACAACTGCCTAAAGAGGCTGCTCCCGGGCTTAAGTGGGCTCCTTTTTGTTAAGTCTATCCACACTTCAGAAATTGGCTTTTTGATAGAAAAGGCCAGTGTAGCAGCCCTGCACATTCACTGCTCTGTGTGCACACCAGAGAGGGGGCAACACAGCTTCTCTGTGAAAGCTGGTGATGCTCTGGTGAACCCCTCACCCAGCTGCTGTGGTCATGTTTCCTAAAAATAGAGGTACAGGCAGCAAGACAAAGTCAGCCTAGAGCCCAAGCATCCAAGAACTTGCAGAGACTGTTTAATATATTACTGTCAATCTCTGTGAGTAACAAGGTTTGGGATATCATGGTTATGTGACATGCCTAAGCAATATTGTAATTTTCCCTTCGCCAAGGCTTTATATTTTGTAAGTCTACAATGTCCAACCTAAAGTAAAATCGAAGAACTGGTCTATTTTCCTAGAGTCTCTTTAAACAAGAGAGAGGGCAGCAGAGCAGAGGTCAGGTAAAACAGGGGTAAGGATACAGTCCAACATTAGGGAAGGTGTCAGACTAGACAAAAGATAGGAAATGTGTACAGGAAAAGATTACAGAAGCTTTCATCCCAAAGGACACGTTTTGTTTCACATTTGTCTATAGCTGCACCTGACTATCTGCCTTTGCCAGACTGCTGAAAGCACACCATGGCATGTAAAGCTGCCCAGCTTAGAAAGCAGCTGCCCACCTTCCTATCTCACTGCTATTGTTAACAGAATTGTAAAGCAAAAGCAGATCTCTTCCCCCTACTACACTCTTTACATGTATCTGAGACAAAAAAAACCCCAACAAACAAACAAACAACAACCCAAAACAAAAAAAGCGACCAACAAAACAAATCCAAAACAATCCTCAAAAATCATCAGAGAGTGCGACCAGCCAGGAGTTCATACTCCGGGCTGCCAAAGTTCGCTCAGGCTGGTTGGTTCACTTTTCATAGAGACACCACATTCGCACCTCCTGTCTGGCCGGTTTCACAAGCAAAAAAGGCAACCAAAACCTACCCGTTCAAAAACCTCAGGCACATGCCATCTTTATTTCCCCGCGTTCTCCTAAAAAAACCCCTCCGCCGCCAGGAGCTAGTTAAAACTTTTAGGACGTTGGGCAACGTCAGCTCTTAGCAAAGACTCACATCCTGCTCAGGGGCTGCTGCTTCCAGCACGGCTCAGCCCCGGCCGCTGGCGCTGCCCGTGGCAGGCGCTGCCCGTGGCAGGCGCTTCCCGGCGGCCGCCCCCGGCCCGGGGAGCCCAGCGGGGCTCGCAGCGCTCCGGGAACAGCGGCCCGGCCCCGCGGCTGCCCCGTCCCGGCCTCCCGGCTCCCAGCTCCGCTTACCGGCTGCGAGCAGGTGAAGGGCGGCGCGGCGTCCAGCAGCAGCCGCAGGGCTGTCACGGCGGGCGGCCAGGGCAGCAGGAGAAGCGGCAGCAGGAGCAGCAGCGGCGGCCCCGCGCCCGCCATCGCCCCCGCACCGCCGCCCGGCGCTTCCGGGCCCGGGCCGGGCGGGGCCGCACCTGAGGAGGGGCCGGGGCGGCGCGGAGCGGAGCGGAGCGGGGCCCGCCCGCCGTGTGGGGCCGCCGGCAGCGCCTGGGCCGCGGGAGCTCCGAGCGGCTCCTCCCCGCCGGGCACGGCGCCCTCCGTGCGTTCTGCGGTTAAAGAGACAAACCTGCTGCTGCCCGGGGGTCGTCGTGCTGCTGGCGGGTCCCGAGGTCTGCGTGCTCATCACAGAATCGCCAGGGTTCGCTCTGGGGATCGTCCCGTCCAACCCCGTGCCCAGGCAGGGTCACCCGGAGCAGGGGACACAGGAACGCGT
The DNA here is from genome assembly GCA_026261815.1 of Monarcha castaneiventris obscurior. Classification (NCBI taxonomy): domain Eukaryota; kingdom Metazoa; phylum Chordata; class Aves; order Passeriformes; family Monarchidae; genus Monarcha; species Monarcha castaneiventris. The sequence goes on from JAMPIT010000884.1 coordinate 16,469,057, forward strand.
CCAGGTGGGTTTGGGATGTCTCCGGACAGGGAGACTCCACGGCCTCCCTGGGCAGCTGTTCCGGGGCTCTGCCACCCTGAACATAAAGAAATTCTTCCTCGTGAACTCCCAGTGCGCGTCTCTGGCCTCGGGTAAATGCCGTGAGCATTGAAAACTGACATCAGCTAACTAAAAGCATTAGAGTATGCTCTGGTTTTCCACTTGTGGGGCTGTGCAAACCCGTTACTCGTTCCTGATGCTCACCCCATTTCGTCTGTCTCACAGCTTTCACCCCAGGTTTCGCACTGTTTCCACACTGCAGCACACCCACAGCCACTTTCACCTGTTCTTGGCCGTGGTTTTCACCTCAAGGTCTCACACAGAGCTGTAACTCAGCTGAGTTTCCAGCTCAGGGAGTTTTCCAGCCAAGCTGAGCCCTTTGATGGGTTATGACCAACACCTGTGAGCACAGCGGTTTCATATCGTTACGTGATGGCAAATGTCTAACTGGTGGCCAGTCTGAGCCTGCAGGTAACGAGGTTTCTGTTGGTGATCCTTCTGCCTTTCCTTCTGCCCTGCACTGATGACATCCACAGGTTTCCATCACCTCCTAGGTTTTAATATTTTGTGCCACCACTATTTAATAGTAGCAGCAAAGCCTGCAGTTCTGACAACTGTGTGCGAGTCAGGGAAAAATATTTATATATACATGTGTAACTGAAAAAAACCCATTCATTTTTCTTTAGGCATTAATTTACTGAATCTTACACTGACGTACTTGGGCTGAGCACACTGTGATTTGTAATGCTGCGACAGAAATGCAGTGCTCAGCTGGCATTGTGGTGTAATTTCCTGATAACCATGGTAGAACAAATTTGCTCAATCGACAAGCAGATGCGTGGAACATTACTTGTTATCATCCCATTAGCCTCATGGCTTATGTATATACTAATTACACTGCATTTAAGCTGAGGGCACTCATTTTCTGTTGCATGTGCTTGGTAAAAAGGAATCCAGTAGAGAAAATGTTAAGTGTGTGTGGTTACGCGTGAGTCACACGTTGGACATCGTGACAGGGCAGAATTTCTGTGGTGACAGAGAGCGGTTGGATTTCCTCAGTTACTGTTTAACAGGGCAGGCTGTGGCTGTCAAGACCGTTCTGCAGCCCCTTAAATAGGGACAAGAGCCCGTGAGTGGGGAAATAAGGGGCTGCAGGAAGCTGTCTTATTTTTCAGCCACTGCTGGGAGGAGGGAGCAATGTCGAAGGAGTTTTGATACCATTTACAATATTGAACGAATCTGGACATTGTTTAGAAATTTATTAGCAATTTTAAAATAACATCATTCCTTAGATAAAAATGCAATCTTACAGGAATATACATTTGTCCCACACAGAGATGACCCTCTAGCTCACTGGCGGGCCATTCGCTCTAAACTTTCCTCTGTTGATTTTAAAACGTGCGAGAGGGCAAGACGGACTCTGGCACTGATGACAGGCTTACATGACGGTTACAAACTGTACAGCAGTATTTACAAAAGCATTTCTGTGGGTTCATGAAAACTAGATATAAAAGTGTGGAAGGAGGTAAAGAATTGAGACAGGGAAGGGCTTGGGTGGAGGTGCAAGGGAGGGCTGGGAAGGTGCGCAGGGAGTGTAGGGAGGAGTGGGAGAGGAGGTTTATATCTGGACTGATTTATACTTGAGAGAGGTCATTTTACAGCTCTGGGCAATTCAAATGAAGGCAAAACACTTATATTTATCAACATTTATAGCTGATGATCAGAGCAGGAAATGGTGCTCCAGGGCCTGAACTTAAGAGGTGCTGAGGAACCCCATCTTCCCTGAAGTCACTGGGAAACACTGGGATGCAGTACCTTGCTGGGCCAGACCCAAACCATGCACAGACAGTACCCCCAGACCTTAAACCCTTTGGATCCTGCAGTGCTCAGTCATTGGTGCTGATGTGAATTTAGACTGAGAGATCAGCTCCTAAATCACGCTTCTGCTCCTGAAACTGGACCAGATTCCAACCACTTCTTGCCAGAATTCACCCAAAGTGACTCATCCCTTGCTCTATCAAGCGGCAATTGTTTGGAGGGAGATGTCATCATTCAGAATTGATTTTTAAGGCAGTTTTATAAGTATCTCCCCTTTTTTTTGTGTGTGTGATGCAGCAATGTTTGTCAGAGATATTTACAATCTCACTCCTCCTCCTCCAAAATCTTCCCACATTCAAACTGTCAAGACTAAATAAGCTTGAAACAATCATTTCTATGAGCAATCATAAAGTCGATGATGTTTAGATAGTATTGGCTGCCAGTCTACCTAGGTGCTTGAGATGGGAGCAGACTGACTTTAGGATGCTTAAAATACTGAAAGCATTTCAGCCTAATTGGGAAGGAGCTAACAGAAAAACACAGGTATTCAATCACCCGAATGATGAGGGTAACAAATGGTGTCTGAGTTGGTGAGTCTGTCTCGAAGAGGAAAAAGCTTTGGAAAGGGGCTGTTTGAACGCTGGCAGAAGAACCTGTGGTTGAGTGGAGTGACGCCTGCTCTCACCTGGGCCTGGCCCTGCTCCACTGGGCCTGGGATGCAGCTGCTAACCCTGGCCTGAGGAAAGGACCGGGCAGGGTGCTGCCAACCTCAGGCTGCAGGAGTGGAGGCAGAGTGCCTGACGTGGGCTAGCAAAACAACAGCATGGGAGTGTGGAGACAAGCTCCTGATCCTGCCTAACTAAGCCCTTGGTAATGCTAATGAAGATTTCCTCATTACATCAGTCATCGGTGCTGCTCCTCTCAATTAGCCCTTTAGAAAGGGACTTGATTAAGTTGCCTATCTGTCTCCCCCCACCTGAGACCTCTGCCACCCTCTGGGGCTGTGACACCGGTCCTGCCTGGGGCAGAGCTGTGCCTCTCCCCACCAGCTGCAGCAGACCTGGCAGAGGATACTGTAGGGGATCTCAAGTGACAGCAGACACCCACGTTTAGGCAACTGAGTCGAGCCCTGTGCCCCTAAAGAAGGCCTGTTTTTTATGCTCAAGTGTTAAGTTCCCCGTTAGGGCGAGGAGAAGAATGGAGAATTTAACTAGAACACTAAAGTTTGTATCAGAAGAGGGTTTTTTTTCCATTCCAGTGTGATGCTACTGACTTTACTGAAAGCAATTGGAGCCCAATCTGTCTTCAGAACAGGACAGGTCTGTTGCTGTACTTCTGCCCTCACCCACCCAACCTCAGGGAGCTGTAGCAGGGAGGCCATAGTGGTTTCAGCTTTTCAGAAACAAAGCAGGAACAGAGGTAAAAGCTCCACGGACTGAGATCCCATTGGAAACCTTCTGGATCCCTGGGCTTGCTCACCCAGAATAAAACTTTAGAAGTTTCACAACATTCAAAAGAAGAAAAAAAGAAACCCTGTGCAGCTACTGAGAATTGTATTTCTTAGACTTCTTTGAAGAAGAAAATAAACGGGGGAAAGATACAATTAAATTTTTCAGGGCCCAGTGCTGTTTTCCACATTCTTCACATCAATAAAACCTCCTTGGCCTCTAGTGCCCTCAAGCCTTATGTTAGCAAGATGGGAACCGGGGCTTCTGATGGCCTGGAATGTTCTGTTTATATGCACTACAGTTTTCATTATGGGAACTGATAAAATCTCATTGCTACCAGAAACCCCCGACTGGATTCTACTTCAGTACTGTTGTGCTCCAAATTCCCCATTCAGTGTTCCTCTCCCCCCCGCTGGCCCTGCTGTGGGGACAGTCACAGCAGGACCATGGATGTATCTCAGGATACTCAGTTCTGTCTCAGTAGGGCTGCTTCACTTCAGCTCACTGGACCAGTGGGTTGGGGTTTCTCATCTACACGTACGAAGCAAGGCCTCCAACTCCACCCGTGACACAGGTGACCAACCCCACGGGCCCGGGGTGCCGCCACCTCGTCTGGTTGTGTCTGTGTGCAAACGCGCATACATTTCATACAGCAATCTGAAACTCAGGCAGAAACGACACAGGAGCCTGGCTGAGACCCATACAACTGTTATATTGGCGTCAGTCTAAAGAAAGCAATGATACATTGCTTTGGAAATTATCAAGAAATGTAAAAAATGCATTTGCCCTTTTTTTGTTGTTGTTGCTGTTGTTGTCGTCGTAGTCACTGGGGCAGGGTTCTGAGTCAGAAAACAAAGCAGAAATAGATGCGGTTCTGTACATGGCGCCTCTCTGGCTGTCCCTCCGTGCTGGGGTGTGGTGGGCAGGGCAAGAAAACAGGTGGGACCCCTGCAGTAGCAGCAGCATCTACACCATCATCGTCCCCATGTCCAGCTGAAGAGGCAGATGATGCACAAAAGGTCTGTGGACAACAAAACTCCAGCTCTGGATCATGAGTTCCACTTGCTTTCCCATCGCGTCAGCCACACAGAAATAAGGAAGAAAAAAAGAAATGCACCCGATGTGGCTGGCCCAGTACTGTCTGGACTAATGAGCAGGAGTGACACAGGGAGGAGGTTTGTTGTTTTGTAAGAAATGTCTTTAGTCTGCAGTGTACTCTTGCGAGTCAGAGATGCTCAGAGGCAAACAGCAGATGGTTTTCCCCATTCTTTCCTTCCATGCCACTTCTCAGCCATCGGTTCCTTCCAAGCTTCCATCCACAGCACGGTGATTGTACCCACCATCCACTTCCATACGCAGGGAAACACTCCAGGAACTAAACCTGCCCCCTCCTTCCCACTGTCCCCCAGACTCTGCCTCACTCGCAGGAGGCAGCAGCTCTTTGCTCAGGCCTGTCACAATGTGCACATTGGAAGTACCTCAAATGAAAAAAAACCCAAAACCGCCCTCCCCAGAAATTTGCACAGCTGGCACCAGCAATTACTCAATTTAACACCTGCCCCTCAAACTGCAGAAGTCATTTGCATTCTCTGCTAGCCATACATTTTCCACTCTGCAGCACCTACGGGGTCTTCCAGGAGAGAGTGGGCCATTGCAGGCTCTGACCCCCGAGGGAGTAGCAGCTTTCACCAAGAATGTGTGGGGCACAATCCTTCCTGTCATTTTCCTTCTCATCAAGAAAAATCCTAAAAGAAGATGGGCTGTCAAGCATCCAAAATGCTTACTGTCACCACTAATTGAGGTTAGCACTGTTTTTCAGGAGTGAAGGATGCCCGTCTTCCATTGGGAGGGTCAGATGGACTTTGCAGTGAAAGAAAATGAGTTAGGGAGCCCTTACACGGCATTTTCAGCAACAGCCAGGCACGGGCATTTTCCCCTTTCAAGTACCTTTGGAGCACAAGAGCACCAGCAGCAGCAAACTCAAAGGGAGACACACTTGTGTGCCTGTCTCCATACGGGCACCAGGGATGGAAGGCTGAGACTGACCCACATCAGCTGGTTACGTTCTCCAGGGAAGTCTTGAATTACAACTTTGATGACAGATGCTTGCACAAATGGATTCCTATTTCTCTAGTTTAAATGTATTTGGTTTTTTTTCAAGGTATCTTGAGCTGATACTGGCCGGTTCAAAAAGTACAGTCAAAAATACCCTTTGCTATTTTCCTTTATGCCCCAGAGAATTGAGAAAAAGGAACAAGAGTGTTACAAAAATAATGTAATCAACGTATGCAGTGAAGGGTGTTCTCGGATATCTGCAGAAGCTCAAGATGTGAATCAAAGTTTAGCTCTGAGTCAGATCACACCCTGAACTCAGAACCGATCTGTAAGTTTGTGAATCATCCTGAGGAGGGAGAAAAAACAGCAGTAGTCTAGACAAAAATCAGTTGCATAAAATCTAACAATACGTGCCTGTTTTCTCAGCCTCTCTCAGGGGTTAGGGCCAACCATCAGTGTGAGAGAGTTGGGAGAGTTCCCCACTTTCTAGTCAGGAAATATGGCTGGGACATGCTGTGCCACCAGATGTTTTGTGACTTAATATCTGACCCATCCACTAAAGTCTGGGAAGAGGACTGAGACCATGCACAGGAACACCAAAAAGTCACTTGGCATCTGCATCTTGGCCAGACTGCAGCAATTCTCTTCGTAAAGATCCAGAGCTCTCTCCCTCTCCCTCTCCCTCTGCTTTTAGTCCAGATCAGGGTTAGATAACTTTACTTTGCCAACTATTCTGATTCTTGCATTTCTTATCCCAGGATCCTGCTATAATTGATCGGGGTTCAGCTATTTAATAAAATAATTTTGAAGCCAGATTTTCCTTCCCCTGCCACTCCTGGAATTGCTGGTGCCAGCTGAACGTGTAGGATGGATCTGCCAAATGGGCTTGGGGGTCTTACCACCCTTGAGTGGGACGAGACCTTTAGAGGAACTGAGCAAAACGAAAGAAAACGAAGCCTTAATAAAATGTCCCAGTCTCTGGAAGAAAGGTTCTCTACCAATAAAGTCATCGTGCACGTTAAAAGGGAGTGAGGAAGAAGGAAAATGAACACAAGATATGCAAAATCAGTAACGTTCAACCTGTCAGTGGATTGCAGAATAGTTACTTACACCAGGTACACTTTGTTCATTGTACAAATTAAAAAAGGAAAAAAAAAAAAAATAGTACCCTTTCCCCAACCACACGTAAAAAAGCACTTAAAAGTTCAAAGGTAAAGCTTGGCACATTCCAAATACGAAATGATTCACTTGACATGCAGCAAAATATACAAGAAGTGATTATTTTTTTTTCTTTTTTTTTCTAAACAAACTTAATTCAATTCATTATCTTTGCTTGGCACAATTGCAATTCATTTTAAAAAAATATTTGAAAAATACTGAAACTGACCTGAATTCAAGTATAACGGTTTCTTCAACAGAAACATTATCAATGCAATAAAACATCACACGGAATATATCGAAGCGTAACATCTTCTGGTTTGTTTTTTTTTTGTTTGTTTTTTTTTTGTTTCCCCCCCACCCCCGTAATTTTTTTTTCTATACAGTTTTAATGCCAACACAACTTACAATTTTATTTTAAAATTAATATTATTGCATTGTTTTTGCATATCTTGTGGAACAGAAAATGCAAAGTTACTGATTCCCTTTTCGAAAGCAGAGACAGTGGTTTGTTTTTGCATTCGAGTGGCCCCAGATACAGATCTCCTGCAGCTCGAACCAGGACGTGGAGAACTGCACTTAGACGCACACACGCGCACACACTCGCTCCTGTCGCTCCCGCACTCACAGGTACACTTAGCACTGAAAAGAACCCGAATCAATCACTCCAATGTGCAAGACTATATCAAGTGCATTGCCTACTATCTTTAAATTATAAAACAACAACAACAAAAAAAAAAAAAAGGTTTCCGTTACTGGTAAATAAAATTACAAATCCTCGGTGTACATAATGGTTGGTAAAACTCATCTATATCGTCATTATACTTCTACCAAATTCCAATGGAGAACCACCCCCCCCCCCCAGGTTTAAATAATACAACATGATCAAACCGATTTAACATCCGCAAAGGTGAAAATAAAACCAAAACAAAAAAAGGTAGGTGATTACAAAACGCTGTAAACACTCCCTTCTCCCTCAAAAAAAAAATAATAATAATAATAATAATAAAATAGTCAAAATAAAAACTGCAACATGCTCTCAAGAAAATACCAAACTGCAAAACAAGAAGAACTCTGCACAGGCCCGGCGGCCCCTCGGCCCCGCCGCCATGCCTGCTCTCCCATTGGCTGGCACAGTTGGCGCGCTGAGCTCTGATTGGCCGGCAGGAGACCGCCTGAGCTCGGATTGGCTGGCGAGTGACTGCCCGAGCTGTGATTGGCCGGCAGGGGCCGCTGCCGGAGTCTCGGCAGGGCTGGGCCGCGCCTCGGGCGCCCGCGGGCTTCTCCTGCTTCCTCCTCCCCGTGGCCGTGTGGGAATCCACAGCAGAAGTCTTCCTCTCCTTCCGAATCAAAGGGCCTTGGCTTTATGGAGACGGTGAGGCTCATACAGAATATGTGCAAAATGATTTTTACAAGCAAAGTTGAAAGACACCCGTTTGGCGCAGGGTCCTTTTGGCTAGGGCCATCCACAGGAAGCTGAGGTTCCCCTTCGTGCTCCGGAGGCAGCTGTCGTTCCTTGTGCAGGGACTGAAAAAAAGAGGGAGCTGGCTCTCCTCCTCTTCTTCTCCTCCTCCTCCTCCTCACTCTTCCTTCATGGACACGTGCTGGGGTTATATCCGCTCCTGAAAAGCTTTCTTACACCACCCAACTCTGCGACTCGTCCCAACAGAAATGAATGAAGAACGCTGTTCCGGTTACTCCAGGTCACGAGAACAGTGAGGCACTTCTGAAACAAACCCATTAGGAACATTGAAACAAATAAAAAACCAGCATCGCTTCCAGCCCTGGCAACTACAGGCTGCTGATATAAATCCTGCTGTCCTTGAGCTCCTCCTGACTTATCCTACAATCCGGGTTCTGCACCTCTTCCTCTTCCTCTCCTGCACTGTCCTGCCCTGGGTCCCTGCAGTTAGCAAAAGGCAAGAGGTTGCCATTGGGGCTCTGCTTGCTGTTACCATTGAGAATGTTGTCTGCTGCATTTTCCATCTCTTCTATCGTCATGTCGCAGGCGTCTGCGAGCTCCTGGGTTGTGACCTCAATGAACTTTGGATCTTGAGCAAACTGCATCAGTCCTTCCGAAATCAAGACCTTCAAGAGCAGGTGGGGAACCAGAACACAAAGACACGTGTTAGTACTCTGCAGCGCCAACCCCGTCACACCTCTAACACAACCCTCCGTGCTGCCGTGTTCCTTCTCCCATTCACGCTGCTAAACCAACCCCTGCCGGGAGATGGGCTCTCCTACTCCTGGCACTGTGGGCAGCACTGGATCTGCCGCCCTGCCCTTCCGAGGGCCGCGTTTCTAGCTGCCACCGTGTCCTCCGTGAGCGTGCGTTCTTACCGCTTCCACCAGGCTGCTGGCGCTGCCGTGGAACTGCCGGCTGCTCCCCGCGGGCTGGCTGGGCACGGTCAGGGACACCGGCCGGGCTCTCCTGGGGCTGCCGCCGCTCTCCGGGTACCGGGAGCCGCAGTGCACCGACGGCAAGCTGCTGTTGAGCTTCTCCGAGGACTCTGCCCCGTCGAGGCGCAGGGTTGGGATGGGCTGCTGCGGCCAGCCCCGGTTGCAGGGCGTGGCCGGGGGCGTAGCGCAGAGCCGAGAGAACGTGGTGGGGGAATGGCTTCGCTGCAGCAGGGGACTCAGGCCGGCCACCGCTAAGGCCTGTGGACACAGGAGGGACAAGGTGAGTGAGAGCTTGCAGGGCTGGAACAAGGAGGCGCTGGAGAAACCATGCAAGAAAGGCCTGGAGAGTCTCGAGGCTTGTGAAAACAGCCACCAGCTCCTTGAAGGGTTTCCATGTGTGCTGCAAACTCATTTTGCAAGCTTCCCTTTAAATGATGTACCCTGTGCTAGTGCCAAGCACTGGATTGGAAACTTCCAGAACTGCAGAGCCATGGCACTGCCAGGAGGGATGCAGCCCCATTCCCACAGCACTGCCAGGAGGGATGCAGCCCCATCCCCACAGCACTGCCAGGAGGGAGGCAGCCCCATTCCCATGGCACTGCCAGGAGGGAGGCAGCCCCATTCCCACAGCACTGCCAGGAGGGAGGCAGCCCCATTCCCATGGCACTGCCAGGAGGGAGGCAGCCCCATTCCCATGGCACTGCCAGGAGGGAGGCAGCCCCATTCCCACAGCACTGCCAGGAGGGATGCAGCCCCATTCCCATGGCACTGCCAGGAGGGAGGCAGCCCCATTCCCATGGCACTGCCAGGAGGGAGGGATGCAGCCCCATTCCCACAGCACTGCCAGGAGGGAGGGATGCAACCCCATTCCCACAGCACTGCCAGGAGAGATGCAGCCCCATTCCCATGGCACTGCCAGGAGGGATGCAGCCCCATTCCCATGGCACTGCCAGGAGGGATGCAGCCCCATTCCCATGGCACTGCCAGGAGGGATGCAGCCCCATTCCCCACAGCAGTGCCAGGAGGGATGCAGCCCCATTCCCACGGCACTGCCAGGAGGGATGCAGCCCCATTCCCATGGCACTGCCAGGAGGGAGGGATGCAGCCCCATTCCCACAGCACTGCCAGAAACATTGATGCCTTAGGTTTTAACTTTTGTATTTTTCACATCCTGTACTGCTTAGAGTGTAACTCTGAAGTTCCTTGTAGCCTGTAATTCCTGCTCTCTCGTGCTGGGCAGACACAACAAAGCCTCTCCAGGCTTTGCCTTCAAGGACAGCCAGGCTCTTCTAGGCCCAAAATGTGTAAACCAAAGACTACAAGGGGGGAGCAAGCTGAGGGGAATTACATCATTAAACTGGGGCTTTAATTGGAGAATTAACTGTGGTATGCAAATGAACCAAACCTATAAAAGTGTGAAGAACTCGTGATCTGGGGTCCATCTTGGGGTCCATTTTTTGGAGGCAGCCTCTGGCTCCCCAGGGGGTACCTTGAAGGCCCTTCAAATAAACACCGACCTTTATTCCCTTACTCTTGTCTAGTCTCTGTTTCTAGGTGGCTGGAGAAGGCATCAACATCACCTCTTCTCTAGTGGGGGAGACAGCAACTCATTTTCCCACCACTGACACTACACGTAGCACAGGCGTTTATTGCCAGTTTATTGCTGTTTTAAGTGTCTGCTGGGGATATCTACAGATACCAGATGTGAATGTTAGATGTGTGTGCAGTTGGCAGTAACTTTAAATCCACCATGGGATTTTATAGCATCTGCTGTTGGTGGGAGGATCAATATCTGATGATTGTACTTTCAGCCATCCAGTCCTTCCTGTAATCATACACACAACCTCTGAATCATCCAAACTCCTCTTAGAACAAATTCTCAGGAAGCCTCTTGTTGCACAGGGCTGATCTGATGCCTTATTGATGGTGACTGCTTCCTTGTTCTATAAGCAAGACTGTCAGAGTCATAAGCTCATCATGGCTGAGCAGTGAAATAGATGCATAGAAAATGCAAAAGCACGTGGATTGTGTTGTGTTCAGGCTGGGGTTAGGCTCACCCAGCTTCAGCCTTGAGAAGGCTCTGTGTTTAGTCTAAGCTAGGTGTGTAGAGGGGCACTGGCAAGCCTCTCTTCTCTTCAATGCCTGCCTGAAAACTGCCTCAAATACATGACTTAAACAAGACCCAAACTTGCCTTTTGGTGATGCTCCTTCCCTCCATGGACCACAGTGGGACTGAACTGACTGATTTAAACCAGACAGCTCACTTTAAGCTATCTAATGTTCAGTGAAGCTCAGTGCATCTGCCACTGAAGTCCTTGGGAACTGATAACTATGTTGTGCTGATGGCTTCAGTGTCAGGTAAACAAAACTCATTATGGGTCACCTGCAACTTCACCAAGGCTTTCTCAGGAATTAGATGTCAGACACCTATCAAATTTCAGTGAGGAAGGAAGCCCTTAAAACTTCTTCTGAATAAGTCATGCCCTGCAGGCTATGATGGCCTCAGCACATTCCTTAAACAGCCAGGACTTCAAGGAGAGACCCAGATCTGTCAGGCAGGGCAACGGAACCAATTTTTCAGCTTGTTGGCAGAAACATATACAAAATGTTTTACCAGAAATGTAAGGCTCTGAGGAAGCTGAAAGAAGCTCTGTGGGATTGCCTTGAGCTTCAGCTGCATACATTTACATACCATGATGTACAGGTATTCCATGAGAACCCCTCTTCAAGCATTCACAGCAACAGAATCCACTAGGTTTAGCAGAGGCAACCTTTCCACTCTGTGGTCTTATTTTAGGCACTGTTAACATTTTTGTAAACGTGAACATTGCTGAGTGTTGTCACATGGCAGCCAGATGCCTCTGTCAGGGTCGCCCTTCAGTCTGGCTGAGTGACACTTGTGTGGGCAGAGCCCCAGCCCTCCAGCTTTTGGGCTGCCTGGTGGGGTGAGGAAGGGTGAAGTAGCTCCATCTTATTTGCAGAGGTTGGAGGGAGATGACTGTGTCAGCTGTGTGGGCTGGGAGGCCTGTGTTCCCTCTGCCTGGCCTGCCATGGGAGGGCAGGAAGTCTCAGGAGGGCTCTTGCTGCTGTGGTGAACGTGGGAAGCTGTTTCCTGACCAATCCTCCCTGCTCCAACACATTTTCTGGCTGTCTCTGCCACAGCTCTACCTCTCTGCAGACCACTGCTTTCTGGAGCTTAAGATAACTCTCTGGAAGTGGAGGTGAGAAAAGCCAGGGAGCCTCAAGCCCACTCCTCTCTCACTCCTCTAACTCCTCACTCCTCCCATTCCTGCTGTGTGGCATTTTCTGCCCTCGTGGCAGCCTAAAGAGGTGGCAAGGCCATTCTGCCCTGCCTGGGTGGACTGCACAGGGCAGGATGCCACACTTGCAAGGCTGGCACTGCCATCTGCACTTGTTTCTTTTATGGTGACAAAAAGTGGCATTGTCAAACCAATAGACACAGCTCTCCTTTGGAGTCTGGCAGCTGGATAATCATCTAGGTGCATGCCTGAGCATACATTTGCTAGGCTGCTCAACACAGTTACAAAGGGCTTAAGAAGCTGATTGATTACAGGTAATCAGTTTATGTTTTAAAATGGTCAATTGCACTTACTGGTTACCTTTAATTAATATGCAGGTAGACTGTACACACTTCATTTTCATGTGCATACTGCTATCAAAGCCAGTGTAATTGTGCTGCAGCATGCAATTTGGGTAGTTATTTTCATCTTTTTGCCAGTATTTTATTTTATTCTTTCATGGGCATCAGAAAATGATAGCTGTGGCTGGCTCCAAGGGACATATTCCTGTAGCATTCTGGGAATGATAAAAATCCTGAGTGCTAAAACCTGGGCCTTTGGTATGGGTGAGAATCTATCCCAAATGGTTTTTAAGTGGTGGGTTGGGATGCTCTGGGGGGGCACTGCAGCTGCCAGGGGCTCTGTGTGGTTATTAACACTCACCTGATGATGGACCAGATGCAAAGGCAGGGCTGTCTTCTGCGAGACATCCACACCCTGGTTCTTCTGTCTTTTCAAACACTCTAAGTGAAAAGATGCTCTTCGACCTGAAACAGTAACCACACACAATGTGTCCATCACTCATAACACACCCCTCAGGCCATCTGTTTTCAGTTTCTCTTGGTGCAGTCCCACTGGACATAGAGCAAAGACACACATGCTTTAGGCTCTGCCCACTTTCCCTCAGCACCGTGCCCTTTCCAAAGCAGACATATTTACAGAAAGCACTCAGGCATCGCCAACCAGTCGATGCTACCTTCCAAGCAAGCTGCAAGGAGGGTTCTGAACACTTCTCTCCTTTAAAGCACAGGCAGCTGATTTCCCTCCTGAGCCGTGGCAGTGCTGTCAGACCTCTGTGGCTGGGGCAAATCCCTGAGCAGGATGGTGGCAGCTGAGGCTCTGGTGCTGTGCTGGCTTTGCACAACACGCAGCCGCTGCTCAGGTGACACTGGCACTGCTTGCATGTGATCCGTGTCCCTGAGCTGCCAGACATACCACAGAGCAGGAGCAAGGTCAGGTGGAGCTGAATTAATCAATGCTGGTGAATGGAAGGTGACTTAGACGTGAGGCATTTTTAGAATTTGGAAGGAAGGGAAGAGAAGAAAAAAAAGATTGTAGAGGGAACTATTGAAACTGTCACAGTGTTTACTTGCTAAACTTTACTTCTCTAAATATGAGAAAGGTACTCCCAATAAGGAATTTAAAACTACTGAAAAGTATGTTTATGATCAGGTGCTTTACTTCTGAAAAATGGCAAGTAAGTCCAGTATTAAAGATTTAATACACGGACACGAAAATATTTTGTGGTCTTGTTGACTTTGTTGACATTTTTCTAACGAAGGAAAGAAAATTAGAATTCTGAAAATAGTAAGTATCTATAATACCGGTTTGTTGAGAGAAAGCCCTGTCAGGGTTAGAGAAAATATGTTATAACCCAGAGAATGAATGTTACAATGCAGGTTAAAAGTATTTCCTCTTTCTAGAGAAAAAAACCCAACTAGTAAAAGGAGTATGACATCAGTGTATAAATATTCACTAGAATGTAGTTAGTGAGGCATGGTATCAAGGGCTGACTGCCTTACAGATAGATATAAAGTTGTCATTGCCTAATATTTTAAGATTTGAAATAAAGTAAATGTTATTAGAACACTCAAGCATCCTGAAGGATTTGAGTGAAGACTCAGTAGCCTCACTTTAAACATTACTCTACTTAGTCTGTCACTGTTATTCTGTAAAAATGTATTTTATATACATGATTCTTTTTAGTTTCTCCCTTCAATGCCCTTTTTCAGCACACCTATACTCAGAAAAAGGCTGGAAAATGTTACACCTAAAAGAGTTCATTTTCTCACAGACTCTCTTGATACTTTCATGAAACCTTGTGATTCATGGGTTTCACCTGACAGAGAGGCTCTTGCAAATCTCCAGGTACAATTAGAGCAGAGGGCAAATTTATGTCGTATTAACTTAATCTGACATTCAGTGTGTTCCTGGTAGCAGACAAAGGAGACAATCTCTCATTTCTCCTCACTGAATACACACAGAGCAGAACAGCAGAGGCTCAAGGCTCACCCACTCGGTGACTCCCTGGTGATTGTTTGGAGAGTCTACAGTTCTCAAATAAACTGCCCTAATTCACAGGCAGGCTTAATCAAACAGATCATGGGGACTGTCCAAACAGCCACGGGTTCATCTGCTGACTGAGTGTGAAGCCGTGTGCCTGACCAGGATTGTCTGCACGCCCTGGGATTCCTGGTCTCACGAGCTGAACGCAGCAAACAGCAGCACCCGTGCCCACACGGGCTGGGATTCCTGCAGGGAGATGTGGGAACTTCACCGAGGCAGAGAGAGGAAACACAGCCCAGCCCTGCTGGGAGGTTACCTAGTGCTGAGGAGCACAGAAACCCCTTCTTCGGAGAGTGCCGGGTGTCCTCTCCTTTGCTGTTTTCTGGTGGAGTGAGTTGTCTGTTTTCATCATCTTGGTATGCAAGCCTGGGAAGGAGAGCAGAGGGAATTAGAAAAGCAGCAGATATTGGGCAGAATAAGCCCCTTTCCAGCAAGGAAGCCAGAAGATCATGCTAGCAAAGGGATGCAAGAGCGAGCTAGCTTCAAACTATTCCTGGTCCAGGAGCAGTAACAAGAGACTGTGAGACAGAGATCCCTCTGGAAATGAGGTCTGGGAACACCAGGAGGTAGAAGGGAATGTAGGGGTGAGGCCCTGCAGATCCAGATGCCTCATTCAGAGAAGGAGAATCCTAGGTGAAAGATATCCTTTTCAATATTACTTCTAGGGCTGAACTGCATTATTTTTTAAATTATTTTCCGACATTTGAGTTGTCTGACTCCAATTTTCTGACCTTCCCCATAAATTGAAATTTTTTTAGAAAAAAGTCACCTCTTCCCACCTCTCCCCCTTAATTAAAGAACCACCCAAACACCTTGACTAAAGCTGCAAAGCTCACATTTCGGTAGAGAGCAGACTTGGTTCACTACAGTACTCAATGTCTTCATTCAAATTTTCATCATAAGTCTCATCCTGAGACACTTCCTCTTGGCAAACAATTGCCAGCTGGCTGTCTCTGGAACTGGAGCTAATGAGCAAAAAAGACAAGTCAAGATATGGAGATGGTGAAGACAACCTGTTACAAAGACAAGAATGACAAGCTCCATCTGTCTCAGTTTATTATAATGCTGAAGAGCCATCATAGAAAAATCAATGACTGAGCAGAGCTACAGAGTTCACAAATACAAGGCAACAACCTTTGTGTCCTCTTTCACAGGATGAGTTTCTTAAACCAATGCTGAACAGCACTGTAAATGCATTTTGTCATTCGTGCCTACCCATACCCTATTAATGTGCACATCACACTGAGCACATTTCCAAAGACACACCCCACTGAACTCACAGTAAAAACTGAGATGAGCTCTCAGCAATAAGCTTTTTCCCTTGCTGCAAAAAACTTGCTTATGGATTTCAGAGAAGCCTCCTGGCCGCTCACAGTAACCTTCTCATCTCTGTGATGGGTGGCCTTTGCCTCCCAAATCCCTCACCCTGCACCAGCTCTGCCGTCTGCCTCCTGGTCACATTCTCATCCTTGCTGGCTTTTCCACCTCTCGTCCCTTTTTTCAGCTGCAGAGTGCTTCTACTGAATTCAGTAGGCTCTGTTCAAAGCCTTAGGTGTGCCAGCCCTGCATTCCCTGCTTGCCTCCTCTGTTCCTCTGTTTCACATTTCAGCACTCGTATTTCACTTCGTTGGGACTTTGCATTTTCTGAGGAGTAAAGTAAAATCTGGAGGTGGCTTGAATCTTTGAGGTGTGGACAGGGAGGTCTTGGAAACAATTTCAGTTTCTTACTAGCATTTTCAGAAGAGAGCAGGGTGGCTTTTTTTTTTTTTTTCACCTTTTAGGGACTGGAGAGGCAACATTATGTTGTGATCTGGTTAAAGCAAAAACCATTGCAAGAAGTGTGGGTATGCATTATATAAGAGAGCCTGTAGGACAGTGCTGCAGTGGCCTTCCTCTGAAATGGGAGGCAAGTAAAACTGCTAAGGTGCAGAGGGGAAAAAAAATCAGTACCTGGCATCTCCTCCTGCTCAACAGTCTGTGTTTAGCCAAAACCATACAGAATTTTTTGTATGAACGTGCCAGGGTGTACTTCACTATGCTGTAATCAGAGAATGTGTAGATGTGTGAGCCCAGCTAAAAAACCCCAGATCTAGAAAACAGTCAGAACATGGCCCACTACTTGCTCTGAGCTGGGAGTATTTTCTGGAGCTGTCATGGTGATCAGTATCTCTATTTCAGCCCTACTGACACCGCAAAGGAGAGCTCATGTTCGGCATTAATGGGAATTTGGAGTTTGAGTAGGGTGAACAGTGTGGGTGTTGCACCCAGCCAGCGTTAGGGGGTTATGGAGAGCACGTACCGTCCCAGTGTCTCGTAGTAATGTGTCCTAATTCAAGGAACGTGCCCAGGGAAGCAAGGAGAGAAAAGAACACCACGTTAGCAGTGTCACACCAGCACAAGTCAGCAAGGAGGAGGGCAGATGGTAACACACGTTGTGCAACTCCTGAGGCCTCCCTCAGGACGGCACGAAATAGAAAAACCACGGGACTCTTCACTTGGGCAATTCTGCACCCACTGAAGTTCCTCTGTCTTATTGTCCTATTCTGTCCTTTCCGGGGGCAGCATTTGTCCACCTTTCCACACTGGTCACTCTCTGCACTGAAAAAAAAAAATTCCATCTCCTTCCTGCTGTTTCTGAAAGTATTAAAAAAAATCCCCCACTGAGAAAAATTATATTCCTTTTGTATTAGTCATCTGTGTGTAGAGAGCCTGAAAACTGTCCAGAGAAGGGGATTTTCTTTGCTTTGTTTCTGAAAACCTTGCCTCCCTCCTCCCAGAGTGTCTTTGGTGACCTCTGTAGGGATGTGACCTGCTAAATGAAAAACTTCAAGAAAGCTCCCTGTTGGGTGATTAAGACACGAAGAGCAGTCTCCTTGAGCTACCAGTTGATAAAACACCTCCCTGTGGTGAAGGAGGGATAAATAAGGTTCCCTTTGGATCCTACAAAGGTTTCTTCCTGACGAAGCCCAGAGAAACCAAGTGTGTTGTTCAGTAGGAGTGCTGGTGCTTTGCAGTGCCCGAGGGGTGTGTATCTGTTGCACTGTGGGCTTTGGCACAGGTGGACACCCAGAAGGCTCAATCCAGGCTGCAGGCTGGGCAATGTCTGGGGGTGACTTCAGCTCGGCAGCGTGCTCTGCTGTTTGCATGCACCTTCCAACACCTGCTCCCTCGGCTCCCTCCCTGCTCTGAAACTTACCTTTTGGATGGGAGCTTCCAAGGAGCCTCCTGCACACATATTGTGGGTGACAAGGGGGTCCCGTGGCCTTCCACTGTGCTGACAGTGCTGGGGTAGCTGGGCGGGCTGGGGAAGCGACACAGGGCAGTGTTGTTGGCATTGTTGATGTTGGCATTGGAGCCTGAAGATGAGTAGCTGCTGGGAGTGAAGGTGGAGTCCACCAGCTTCTCGTGAGATGGAGACTC
The DNA here is from genome assembly GCA_026261815.1 of Monarcha castaneiventris obscurior. Classification (NCBI taxonomy): domain Eukaryota; kingdom Metazoa; phylum Chordata; class Aves; order Passeriformes; family Monarchidae; genus Monarcha; species Monarcha castaneiventris. Next base: position 16,487,040 of record JAMPIT010000884.1, read on the forward strand.
GGTATCTCCGTGGTTGTTGCCAGACTTATTGATGTGCAAAGGTCTCTGGGTGGTGAACGTCTGGGGGAACCCACTCCTGCCGTCACTTTGGTAATAGCTCACATGGTTTCCAAACAAGCCTCCAGCTCTCTGTCAGAGAAACAGAAAGGATTTTTCCTTTGTTAGTGAGATGTGCAAGGGCCTGGGTGTTTTCATGCTTAGACTGTTCTTGAGGGGAAAAAAAAAGTGAGGAGCAAAGTGAGCATGATGGCACCGGTGCTCTCTCTTCCAGCAGGCAGTGTGTGGACTTCTCTGTCACAGACCAGGCACACACAGGCTGGCATTCCACAGGACTGGCAGGTGGGTATGTGTTTCTACACCTCCCACCAGTCCTGCCAGTCCAGGATGTGGTATGGATGCAAGGACCAGGTAGCTGCTGTCTGGTTCTCCCAGTGGAGTTGCAAAGGAACATTTAGACATGAGAGGGAATTTGAGAAGAGCACCAGAAACTATTGATCAACTGGAGGAAGAAATGAAGAGAAATTCAATGAGCCAGTTATGTACTGTTTAGATGGTGAGTAATGAAAGGGACTTGACAGCATCTTTCTGTAAAGACAGGAGGAAAATTCCAGAGGAGAGGAAAAGTTACTAGAGGAAACAATTACAAGAAACAGGAATGAAATAAGAAAGAAAAGATTTAGCTAAGTAGCTCAGAGAATTTTCTCCTGCCATAGGAGTTCTATTGGGTTCTAGTGCACTTTTTGGAAGGATGCTACCAGTGCCACTGAAAGGAGTGAACAAAACACTGAAGTGTGCCTGGCTGCTGCTCTGCAGATTGCAAGATGTCTACACTGATCTGTTCTTTAATTTAGGTTTCATGAGGGAATCTTCCAGTGAGAAGTTTTCCTTGAGAGAAAGAGAGAAGGAATTGGGATAAAACTGTGCCAAGACCTTAGGACCTTTCACTTAGGACCCTGGTCCACCACTGTTTTCTACTAAGATCTACAGAACAAGAAGGGCCCAGCTAAAATGCAGAATGCACAGAAGAGAATGTAGCGCTCTGAGCTCAGCCTCAGCTCACAAACTTGTTCAGAACCTACCCGGAAGATATCATCTTCAGAGGCAGCAGAAACAGCTTCTTTCATGGCCTTGTCCAGCTCTTCCTCAGCTGTCAGGTCTCCAGAAATTGCTCGTCGGATCTCCGGCCCAATGTCGTGGAGTGTGCGCAGACCAGCCTGCAAAACAGCAAACTATAGAGCTTCATATCTCCGAGTGGGCACAGGAGAGATAACAGCATTGCCATTTCTCCCTAAACACTGTGGAGCCCTTCTACTTAGCACAGCACCCCCAGCTCCCACAACACCAACAAATACTGTCATCTCCACCTTAGAGAGAGAGAAACTCTTAGCAACACAAACCAAGGAATGTTTGTTGCTAGTCCTTGGATTCATCACAACAGGACATAGACATAAATCCACAGGCTTGACTAAGCAGCTCTGTGTGCTTTCAACTCTTGGGGTCTCAGATCCACAACCAGAAGCTCTACAGCAGCCACAGTTCCAGTTGAATCATGTACTCTGGTGCCTCTGAAAATCTCTTCTTTTTAATCAGCAGCTTAAATATGGATTTAATGACTAAGCTTCTGGCATCTCGACCTGGAGAGTCCTCAAACCCCTCACTGACTGGAGTCTGTTCCAAGGAGTCCATCCAGGGTGGTAAGCTGTGGGTGTACCGGGGCCTCATTCTGTGTTTGTGCCCACGTCACAGCACTTTTCAGCTTGCTGAAACTCCAGAGTCACCCTTTTTCCTCTATGTACCCTCAAGGGACATAAATAGTACTGCTTGTACAGTCAGTGGGGCTTTCTCTTTCTGTCACACAACCTTAAGTCTACTGAGTGAACATGTATCACAGTGGGGAACAGATCCCAGTCCTTACAGTCTGATGCCCTGTCCATTAGGTGGCCTCCAGGTATGATGACATCCAGGTATGCTTTTTGCTTTTTAAGTGATTTTGCCTCCTGGCAACATGCAGACTCCTCAGAATGGGTCAAACGTATGTGGGAGTAAGCAAATGTCTGTAGGACACTTCATACCAGTTCTCTGAAAGGATCTCAAATTTCAAATACTACTGGCAGATTGATAAATTGTGATTGTACCTCACCCGTGCCTTCCATTTCCGGAGCTAAGGGGTTGTGAGCCCACGGTACACAGGTATTTATCCAAAAGGATTGGTGTGATAATTCAAGGAGTCTGTGAGCTCCTTTCCAGCAGGGATAGCCCACTGCAACCCCCAGAATGGTTAAGAGGGACGTGGGACCACCTGATTCTACAGTACCACCCCCATCCACTCGGGGCCCGCTTGTCACCTGTAAGGACAGCGCGTTGCGCTGGGAGGGCTTCCCCACCAGCCCCTGCTCTTTGCGTTTCTTGAACTTCCTGAAATACTCCTGGATCAAGAAAGTGGCGTAGAACTTCCCAACGGTCACCTCGTCATCTGCAAAGGGGGGTTAAAGCAATACATTAAATAAGCAGCTGATTTTTTACAGTGTATGTGCTCACGTGAGCCTCGCAGAAACACTGGGCTCTGCAGTCCATCTCTGCTTTTTATGGCATCAGGATGCGGGGCTGGAGGAAGGGATTGCTCCACAGCCAGAGCTTGCTGGAGATTGTCAGGAGGAGAGGTGCAGGTGGCATTTGGGCGGACTGGCTCTGCTGGCAGAGAACCCCTGTAGCAGGAGTACATCTAACCTTTGCAGTCTCTGATGCTGGTTAACCACAAAGGATCTTGTTAGAGCAGCAGCCTCAACACATGCTGCTGTCTTGTGACAGCCTGGGGTAAGACATTCACAGGCTGGGCTCACCAACAGCATCTGACTGATCAGCCATCTCAGGCCTGATCTGACCCTTCCCTGCACTGGAATTCCATCCCTTTGTGCCTAAACATGGGTATGAGTGAACAGGGAAGATCACCTCTGCCCTGAAATGTGGTCACAGCTGTGTTCCCACTCAATAAAAACTGTCAGTCAGCCAAAATGTGCACTATGTTTTTCTCCAGGTAGCTCTCCTGCCTCCTGCAAAGCCACTGGAAATTTTAGAAGACATGGTCCACTGACTCCAGAGCAGGCTGAGCAAGGCTCAGGACCTGGCTGCACCTGTTGGCCAATTGCCAAGGGGTGTTTTGTGCCCATGGGGCCACCTGGAAAGTCAGTGAATGCCACACCGGATGCCCATGCACCAACTCCTATTTATGCACATTTTCTTCTTTCCCTGATTTCTCAGCAGCAAAAACAGGACATTGATGTTAGTCTAGAACTGCTCTGATGAAATACAGAGAGCTTGTAGAAAAAAGCCTGTCCCCCGTGTTCCACCTGATGATCACGAGGTGCAGTAGGACATGACAGGTGGGGGAAAAAACCAGAGAGATTCAGAGACAGGAACAAGACCCTGCACTCACCACCTGCAGGAGGCACCACCTGGTCCAGCAGCTTCATACTGGTGCGCTTCCAGATTTTCTTAATTATTGCTCTCAGCTCTTCGTTGGCTTGCTCCAGGTTACCTGCAGGGTGAAAATCATCAGAGACAGGAATTGAGCAGACCCTGCAGAGGAGCAATTTAATGTCTGGCATGGCAGTCTCAGGAGGAAAATATCAGAGTGTTTTCAGGAGTGGAAAGTTTTGGGCCAAGAGATGCTCAGACCATTCCTAAAGCTCCCTCACAGCAAGAGGCTTTCTTCCTAAATATGCATAGTCATCTCTGGGTAGGGAAGTGACTTTCCTTCTAGACACCCATTTCCTCTCAAATGAGTCACCTTCAATTTTATTTCTTGATTTTTGTACATTCAAACCCCTCTCGTCTCTCTCCAGGTGCCTGAAACCAGTATCTTGTCCTCCTAAAGGTGCTGTTCCTGGAGTTTTTCTTGTTTCTCCCCAGCACTAAGGCTGCTGAGGGTGTTGCACAGGGCTCTGCATGGCAGCAGCTCCTGTAATAGGATGCAGTGAAGATAGGGACACTGAGTAACTTGCTGAGGATGCAACACATGGGCAGCATCAAAGGCAGAAATCAGGAGGGCTATTTCCAAACTCCTGCCCTGACCACCTAAAAAAGCCTGCTACAGCAAGAAAGAAAGCAGTCTGAGGCTTTAGATGGTTTTCCAGGAGTTCATTGGCAATGACTCTGAGTTTGAGGCTCAGACAGACAAGAAAATTGAGTCCTTTTTGGTTCTCTGTTTCGTAAGACACAAGATGTCTTACAGGGATTGTGGGTGGCTTTTCCTCAAGAGAGTCTCTTGAGCTGCAGTCAAATTCTGTTTAGCACAATTTTCAGGGCCTTAATATAATTTTTTCATTTTGCCACTGTTTTTTGGCTCAGCTGTGTACACCTGGCACAGTAAGGTAGAGTTCTGCTGGTCTCTGCTTCCCCATGCCTGAAATGTAATGCAGCCACTCCTGAGGCAGAGGTGTTTAGCTGTGAATCACAGATCTCCATGCTCTTTTAATGCGTCTCATTAATACCTGAAGCCAGATTCTGACTCAGGACCAATAGCTTTCATTACAGCAGGTGACAGAGTGCAACAAAGAGGACAAGCTGAGCCCCAAATCTTGTCTGCTTGCCTCAAATACACCTGCTGTCTATGCAAAGCTATTAACAGTCCCTTTACCTCTCATCTGTCTTTACAACACCACTGTTACTACAATGTAATGTTACCTCATGCTAATGGAAGCACAGGAGGAGTTTGTGTGAGATGAGACCCTCGAGTCCAAGCTCTTTTTTCTCTCTTGGACTGGAAGATCAGTGGCAACAGCAGTCAAAAAGTGGCTCAGCTCTGCAGACAGGGTACAAAGAAGAGGCTTCTTTGCCCTTTGTCCTTCTCCTAATTGCTGTGTGAGCAGACATTGATCTAAAACTTTAAACTCTCAGACCACCGTGAAGAATATGATCAATAATTTGAGATGATACTATAGGAAGCACCAGCTTCCTAGGTAGTGGGAAAAACTCTGCTCTCCCTGGAAGATTATTCCTCCAAACCTCTTTCCATAGCTTTTTGTCCCATGTGCTGCTTATGAGTAATTTGGATCATTTTACACAAGATGTCCCTGTTGGTTTGTTCCTGCTCAGGACACCTTGGCACGAACACTGCTCTGCTACTTTTGTACCCTTGCAGTCAGCAAACTTCTCACCTTCTGTCTTGATCCTCAGTGCTGTTCTGACCAATGCAAAGAGAGTGGCATTGAACATGACAGTCCCATCACTGTTCAGTGGCATATTCATGGAGACAAGGCGCTGTGGGACAAAGAGAAGAAAGACAACAATCACACTGCCACACATGGACTGAAGCCTCATGATGCCCTCCAGACCTGCCACCCCTCTTATGTGAATATCCACGGCTTGTGGATTTAGTTACACAATGAGAATGCCCTGTTGTTTCTGTCTGTCCTAATCTCTCTCGAGATGGATGTTCAAGAGTACAAGCAGATGTGTGTTCTTGGTACTTGAGAGCTGTGTTCAGCACGGGTGTGCTCTCCTAACCAGACAGAGGGCTGATGGCCCTGGCTAGAGCACAACCCACCTTCTGGTGACCCTCCAGCCCTCGACTGGGTGGTTGCAGCCCAGAGGAGCTGGTGGGAGGCACAGGGCAGCCCAGGGGTAGTTCAGACACACGCTGTGTCTGGCTCTGCCCCGTGGGCAGCGAGCTGGGATGTGCCCAGTGAGTGAGGCAGGGTCAGGTGGAAAATGCCACTGCAGGCTGTTCAGTGTAAAACAACTGGTCTGGTGGGAGGCAGCCCTGCCACAGTGTGGGGTTGGAATTAGGTGGTCTTTAAGGTGCCTTTTCACAGAGCCCCTTACTTTGCAGGCCACCCGGTGAGGGCAGAGCTTCCCGAAGCCCAGCGGGGGCTGGATCCGCCGCAGCAGCGTCACCACATCCAAGTGTTTGATCCGGCCCCTGGAGAAGAAAGCACAGTGAGGGCTGCATCCTGACCTGCTGGCCTGCCTGCAGAGTGCAGCCACAGCTAAAAGTGTCACTAAGATCTCTCCAGCCTCCTGCTGCTGCTCCCTGTAGCCCAGGCATAGCTTAAAGTATTATTTCAGGCCTCTGGCCTTTGGTGCCTTCTGCAGGATTTGCCCAGCACTCATATAGCTTCTACTAGTGCAGAAATCCCAGTTGTCAGACATCCTTCAGTCAATACTTGCAAGAACTGACCTCAGCCTTTTCAATGTTGCAGTTTCTTAGTGCATGAACAGGCAATTTGGGGTTGTCCCCCCATCACTGACCTGCTCAAAATAAATACCTGCTTATTTACTTGTTGGTCTGAGGCCCATAGGAGGCAGAGAGGTGCAAAGGGTCTGTTTTTCTCCTTGTGGTTTACCTCCCACCTAAATAGCCCCAAGCCACTGTCTTTTAATACTTGTTTATGCTTTGGGCTGTCACTAGAGTGAGCACAAAACAAAGTACTGAACTTCCTCCACAGTAGCAGTTGGGTTTCTCTTAAGTTTGGTAAATGGCATCTTGAAAGAAGAATTCTCTCATGGAGGGAGGAAAGCTACCAGAGCCAGAGGAGGGCATGGGACATGGATGGGGAAGAGGAATAAAAGAGCTTCCCATTTATGAACAGGGAGGGACAGGATGTCATCTGAACTGAGTGGCTATCTATTATATGGCTTCAGCCACTGCAGTCTTGCCTTCAAACAAGCACAAATAGTAGCATCTGTTTTGTTAACAAATGGTGTATTTATTAGAAGTCTGTGCTTATTCTCCATCCATATTTAAAGTCTCCCCACGGGAAGTCACCGTGAATGGGAAGAAGTGTATAAATTTATGTATCACTCTCATAATGTGACACGCCCTCACGTATGGCAGAACCTGAGCCCTGATTAATCTTGATGCTATGTCTCCTAAAGAGATCTGCTTTTATTTTACACCCAAATCTCTTTCCACGGCCTTTGCATTATGAAGGGGGCTTTGCAATTACAATTGTCAACTGTACAGTAATGCCACAGGGATCTAAGTGCACTTTAAGCCTAAGCATGTGTCAAACAGAGCATATAATACTGAATGTCAGCTAAGCCCTCGTGTGAGTTGCTCTAGTGTAACTTTAAATCCCTGCAAGTCTGCTGTTGTGAATAACCCTGCAGACAACGTAATGCAGCCCTGTGAATGCACAGGCTGTGATGGGCATATATGACATATGACAACACAGAGATTTGAGCGCAGCAGCTCTGCTGTGAGTTCAAAGTCAAGCAGAGGAGTCACAGCCCAACGTCCCAAACAAATACAACAATAAACCAACCCTCTAATCTCTTCTTCTCAATCTCCTGCTGCCCCTCACTAAGTCTATCTCTCTCCCTGACAGAAAGTAAAGCAATGGCCTGACAGGTAACAGTGCAGCCTAAATGCTGAGATTTCTGTGAGTGTCCTTGCACTTTGGGCTTATGGATTCACCAGCAGTGCCTTGTGGTGATACCTATTTTAGGAGTTTTGTGCAAAAAACCCAACAAACCCCAACTGTTCCTGCAGGAGGAACATGGCACTTACTGCACTGGGTGTAGAGCACAGAAACTAATGGGCCTGTTCCCCCGAGGAGCTCTGATATCCAGGCTGGGTTACTTACTTAGCTTCAGGGTCATACTCTGCCCAGATCCTTTTAAACTCATCCAGGTGGTGTGGTCCTAAAATGGACCAGTCCCGTGTCAGGTAATCGAAGTTATCCATTATAACAGCTACAAAGAGGTTGATGATCTGCAAACAAGGACAGAGATGATGTGATGGATGAGGCAACTAACAGTAGATTTCACCAGGTTCTCCATTAAGGTCTGGATTTGGACTCACAAAACTAGGAAGCCATTGGCGTTAGGTTCTTTACTCCCCCATGGCAGCCCCCCAGTTTAAATGGGAAGAGCCCAGAGGTGGAATATTCCCAGCTGGTTACATTTTTCTCTTCCCTACTAAATGGATGAGGCACAAATTTGCTGAATTCTTCATGTGCTGTCATGGCTTTTTATTTACCTGTGTCTTTGCCTGGCAGAACGGGGTGGGAGAACCTGGCATTTATCTTTGATAGGAAGAAGTCTCTTCTTCTGGCCCGAGACCAAAACTTTTAAAATGTTGCTGCTGTTCACTGGGAGAGTTTTGGGCACTGCTGCCAGCTGCAGAGCGTGTGCTGTGGCTCTGAGCAATGCCGCATTGCCAACACGGAGCAGATGCAAGTGGGATATGTGTATTCTCACAGTCATTGCTGCTGGCAGAGGAGGAAAAACCTGCTCAGCAGCCAGAAGGAAGGTAGGAGGGGAGGTGGGAAGTGTGGCTGAGGCGTTGCTAGCCTCAGCACAGCCCACAACACGCTAATTTGGTTTTCTCGTTGAGGAGGAGGGGGGAAGAGGTGTTGTCGCTGAAAGGGTGCTGCCGGCAAAGACCCCATGGGGAGATTTCCCCTCTTTGGGATCATTCTTCTCCTGTGCACTGCCGATGTCTGGGGAAGCTCAGTCTGACAGAGGGCAGGTTTTGGGTCGGGTGGACTCACCAGGAAGGCACAGAGCATGTAGAAGCTGATGAAATAGAAGACGGCGAAGCTGCTGCCACAGGAGTGATCGGCTTCCGTGGAGTTGGCCGGCTCCGACTCCGGGTCGCACTTCTTGTCCGGGAGACATGCCAGCATGATTTCCTGCCAGGCCTCTCCTGTGGCACACCTGGGCGAGGCAAAGGGCAGGGGAAGGCGGCAGTGACCTCGGATGTGACAGGCACTGGCACATTAGCAACCTGGTCCTGCTCCCATGAACATTAATGGGGATTTTGCCACTGAGGTCAATTACGAGCAAGTTAGGCCGATGGCTTTGGCATCCCCTGGCATACCCTGCTCCTCTGTTTGGCTTTGTTGCCATCATCAGCATATAATTTCTGACTGGCTTTGGCTGCTGTGGGTACGGGGCTCTCACGCTCTGACCACAGTCATGGAGATGAGTGTGACATGGCTGTGGATTGCATCTAAAAACGTCCTTCAGAATTAAGGTAGCGTTGAATTTGTGCCAGCTTCCCACCCCTTCAGCACCCCTCCCTGGCCCCAGCTGCATGGGATGCTGTGCTAAGCTGAGCTGGGCATGGCCATGCCAAAGCACGAGTTCTTCGTGTCCCTTTCCCTGCTAGAAGTCACACTGGTCAGATTTTGACCCAGAGATGTTTTTGATGCATGTCAACATTAGAGAGCACTGAAAACTGGCTACCTTCCTTCCACGTCTCCCTCCCCAGCACTGAGCATTACCAGGGTGAGCTGCTGGGCTACAAGAGACTTAATGGACTTAATCTGACACAATTCCCAGGCTCCCCCGCTGAAGGACAACGTGTTACTACTCACCTCAGGAACATGGCATGGTAGAAGGAGATAAGCTGTGCCCGAGAGCAGAGGAATCGTGCTCCCAGACTGACACAATCCAGAGCTGTCATACACCCACCTGAAAAGCAGCAGCACTGCCTGGGGGAAGGTCTGGAAGTTATTGTTGCGGTTGATTTCCGTGGTATCGTTCAGCGCAATTTTACCAAACACCTGGCAGAAAGCAGAGGTCTTTTCAGATTAGCCCTGCCAAATCCCCAAACCTCTTGTCACCCGTAACTCTTGGCCTCACCCTGACTCTGATATTTAATGGAATCTGCTCTTCTATTAAAAAAACATTTCTGTGTGTCTTTCATATTTGATGTTGCTTCCACAGCAGAAAAGCACTAATTTTGCAACAAGAGGCATCTTGTGTCAAAACAAGGTATCCTTCCTTACTCATACACTGAATGCATGGCACAGGGCCTTGTTTTAACAGGCACTCATATGGGAGGGGAATCCAGCTGAAAGGAATCAGTAACAGAGAACAAAAGTCCCCTTCCTTCATTGCTTATCTATCTTTGTCAGGGGGAAATGATAGCAAAAAGGCCAGCAGCTGCAAAGCCTTGAGCTTCCATCTCTGTGGGGGGCCTTGGATCTTCACAAAACAGTGTAAAGTACATTGCCTTGGATCTGGAATTGTCCAAATGCCTGCCCTTCTGTGGTCCCATTTGTCACCAGCAGGTGTTTCAGGGGTCCTCCCAGAACACAGCAGCATGAAGATGATGACCAGATCTGCCCAGACAAGGATGTCCTAGAGCTTCCTCCCATGCCACACCAGCTAGTTCATCCAGACATGGCATGAAGCCTGCAACCATCAGCAAACCTTTTTAGGGACTTGTCCTTGGGTGTGAAGTCCCCAGTGCAACAGATTTTCAGGCTTCTTTGCAAAATCTTGCACAGCTGTGGTACTTTCAGGCAGTGGGACTGAGAGTTTAGCAAACCTTGTGGAGCAGAAAGGTCTCTGCACAGCACAGTCAGGACTGTTTATTCCCCACTGATAACGACGTGGCAGAGATCTCGGGGGCTGAGAGCTGTAATCTCTGGGTAGCCAAAACAAGCAGCAAGGACAGAGCAGCTCTGAGAGAACACCCAGCTTCTTTTCAAGGAAATGTCACTGATAATTAGCACCCCAAGAGAAACAGTGATGTGGAGAGGAGCAGGGGGACAGTGGAAAGGCCTTGCCAGATGGGAGGGAGGGTCAGCACATGGCAGTTTTCCTCAGGGGTTCCTCACGGATGCATGGCCCTTCCTCTGCCTAACCAGCCCCACACCACAGGCAGCACTGAGAGCCCCAGCTGCACCGAGGAGGAGCAGCAGGACAGTGCAATCAATGCTCAGAGCCAGTTTGAGCCGAGGCAGCCCGTAGTTTTCATTGCAGGCAAACGTAGGTAAAGGAGCTTCCCACGCTGGATCTTCCTTCCAACCCTGCAGCTTCCCTCCACACAAGGTACTGGCAGCAGCTGCTGTGGGTGTTCTGCATTAGGTGCCTGGGAGGAGCTGTAAGTGGAGGTTCCTCCCTCATGGCCTCTCCAATCTGTGCCTCCTGGGCCATCATACGAGTGGCTTCATCCATCAGCATCAACTTGGATTTTTTCCACTCGAGCACATTAGGTAGTGAGGCTTGAATGTTGTTACGCTCCAAGTCGTGGCAGTAGCTGACATAAAGTAGTAGGTCTCCTTTATATGGGAAATTCTGATATTTTTATCAGATCTGGTACATCCAGTCTTTCATGGCAGCTGCTTAATGGAGTGAGGGATGATCTTCCTTCCTATGTGTCCCTATGTGTGAGGGAACTCTATGTGTCAGCACATTCAAGAGAGCTGCACACAAAATGTCTGAGATGCCCTTTGGACAAAAATATGGTAATAACAGGTCTGTGGGCTCTGAGCAAACAGGGAAAATGGCAAAAGTTGGTTTTCTTATTGGAAGACGTGAGGGCATGAAGTGACCTAGTAACCTAGATCAATGTTAAGGACAGATGTATGATCTTCAGGCTGCTGAGATGATTTAAACAGAGGCTTGAATGTAAGCCAAGGGTTAAGTAGGTAACTCAGAACTAGCTGACAGACAAAGGAGTAGAATTACAGGATGAAGCTTCTGGCCCTGGCAGTGCCCTGGTCACTGTAGACCCTGTCTGCGTCCCTGTTCCTTCTGCTTGGAAGCCACTTGTGATGCTTTGTACAGCAACATAACACCAGGTTAATGCTCTGAAGTGATCTTCTGTATAGCACAGGTAATTCTGTAAGATCTTGGCCATTACTTAGGTGTTAAAGGCAAAACTGGCAAGTTTACAGGATGAGCCTAGTAGAGTAAATGGCAGCTGTGATTACTGGGGCTGTTGAGATAACCTGTGATAATTCAAGACAACATTAATTTTATTTTTCACAGTGGGGCAGGGTAGATGGAGTCTGTGAAAACATGTGATTGTAATAACAGGAAACAAATTAAAACAAGGTCACAGAGGTCAGATGAATTTAATTACAAATTCTGTTGTCACTGTGAAACCAAGAAGCCTGTCATGTTTGAAGACCTCTGGAAGCAATTATTCCATGCCTTTCTATGCTGTGGCCTCTGGTCTCAGATGGCTGACTTGTCTGAGGACTTTGATTAAGACCAAAGTGGAAAGTGAAGCTTAGCTTGAACAGCAGCAATTGAGGCTGGGACTGTCACAGACTGTGCTGTCTCCAATGGTCTGCATGCAACATCAGTTCCTTGCACAGGTGAATGCTCAGGATGGTTCCAAGTGCATTTTGCAAACTGAGTAAGATGTTGTGTTGATGCAGCTGCCTGGAGAAACTCTGCCTGTTGGTACATTGGGTCTGATCCCATATTTACCTTCATGGGCGTAGATGAAAAGCTGCTCTTTACAACTCAGTGGAAGTTATACCAGTGTGAAAGAGATGCAAGAGAACATTTGGGTTTGTTCAGTGCAGCATAGCCATAGGCCCACTTAAAAAAACTATTTTGAACCAACAAGCAAGGCAGTAAATTTTCTTTGTGGATATTCCTTCTAGAATGTGGAGGGCAGGCACGGTCCTTTCACTGTTTGCATATTGGGTTCTGCCATTAAATGGGTCAGTACTTTTGTTGTTTGCTTTTTTCTGGAGTGCTTTGTGCTGCTGTTGGAAGTACAGATTGAGACGACGTTTTCCAGCCAAGGTTATCTTGTCTTACCTTAGTGGCTGAAAACATTGCTGTAAGCCCCCACAACCACACACGGACCTAGTTACCCTGTAAGCCTGTTCCCGTGCTCTAGCAGGAGAAGACAGACACAGCTGAGCTCTTCCAGCATCGCTTACCTGCATCCCAATCACAGCGTAGATGAAGAACAACATCACTATTAAAAGAGCCACATAGGGGAGAGCCTAGAAAGGAAAGGAGAAGAGAGAGCGCTGTGTCCCCGCCGAGGCTGGCAGGCAGGAGCCCGCTGCGTGCTGCTCCTGGCCGTGGCACCCGGGGCTCGGGCTCTGTAGTGCGCTCAGGTGGCCACTAGATGCCTCTACAGGCCCACGCTTGGTTGCCCGGCCAGCCCAGCGGGCTCGGCTCTGTGCCATGGGGGATGGACAGAGCTCCGCTGCCTCCCCATCGCTCCCGTCCTTGGCCGAGCCAGTGCCTGCCCCTGCTTACCAGGAGGAGAAAGCTCTCACAACCAGCATTACTCTGGCACTACATCAATGTGATATTTTCCTGCATCCAGTCTGGTGAAATAGAAGATGCCAACGGCTGCTGAAATCCGAATTCAAGGCTTCTGCTACAATGGCTGGTACCACTCTAAGTACCTAAAGCAGCATCAGCATCTTCCCTGTTCAGTGCTAGGTGTCCCTGGCGGTGCCTGCCATGCACTGAGTGTCAGTGATCAGCTGCTGAAGAGGGAATGCAGAGCCCTGATATGCAGAGCTGCCTCCCAAGGAAGAGGTCAGTGCAATCAGCCAAGTGCTGAGTGCTACCGGTTTCCTCCACCACTAACAGGAATCAAGGGCTCGGCACCTCACAGGCTCAGGCTTTTGAGCAGGAATTTTTTGAAATATATAGTGCTCAGATCAGAGGCTTTCAGACCCTGCTTCAGAGGCAATGGGTGGACACATTCATCCTGAAAATGTGAGCGCAGTCCCGGATACGGATTTTGAACACCCAGTTTCACAGAATATAATGAGCCTGCAATGCTATCAGAGGGCTGCAGCACCTCTGCTATGGAGACAGGCTGGGAGAGTTGGGGTTGTTCAGCCTGGAGAAGGCTCCTGAGAGACTCCAGAGTACCCTCCAACACCTAAAGGGGGCCTACAATAAAGACACAGAGGGATTTTTTTTCAAGGGCGTGCAGTGACAGGAGAAGGGGTCATAGTTTTAAGCTGAAAGAGGGCAGCTTTAGATTAAATATTAGGAAGAAATTCTTTACTGTGTGGGCGGGTGGGACATGAACAGGTTGCCCAGAGAAGCTGTGGATGCCCCATCCCTGGAAGCATTCAAGGCCAGGCTGGATGGAGCTCTGAGCAACCTGGTCTGGTGGAAGTTGTCCCTGTCCATGGCAGAGTGGCTGGAAATAGGTGATCTTTAAGGTCTCTTCCAACCCAAACCTGTCTGTAATCCTGAATTCAACACAACTAAATCCTGCAGGAAAAATTGAGGGAATATTTGCACTGGAGATTTGACTAAGATCTGCATAAATCATCTCAAAGAGATCTGAATATTAAAATGGCAAAAAATAATCAAATCCTTTAGACAATGTCTGTAATCATCATTTTGAGGCTCGTGGCAGATTCCTCTGTCTTTTTAGGGGGTCAGACAAATCAGTATGTTTACCTCACAATGTCACTGGAGAGACCACCAGCTCAGAATTGGGCTCTAAACATTTTGTGATGGTTTAGTTGGGACTTGATACACCTAAGAGCTGCTGGGGTGGTGTCCAGAGGGGAGCTGAGGTGTAAAACCTTGTAACAGTATAACTGTGTAACAGCACTTCTGTTTTTCAGATGGCCAAGGGAAAGTGTCTCCTCTCCTGTTTGTCCGCCCCTCCACCTCCTTTCCATGTTCTTCTGCTCAGCCCACTCCTCTCCACTAATGCACCTTCCTGCTCACCCCTGCCCCTTGTTCCCCATGGCTCCTTCAGCTCCTCACCTCCCAAATCCTACTCTTCTGCCTCAGTCCTCCTCTGGCTCAGTCCTTCCCTGGTGTCACCGCTCCGTCCTCGCGATTCCCACGGCCTTGCCGTGCCCTCGGCACCCTCTCACTTCCTACTCCTCCCACTCCCCAGCCTGACCCCGCTGCTGTCTGTGCAGACAGAAACCCTGCCGAGCATTTTCCCACCACTCTGACCAGTGCCCCAGCTTGGACGTCAGCACTTCGTGCCATGCCCAGGGCACGTGGACGTCACCACGGGATCCAGCTCCATCAGCTGGTCGCTGATTCGGCTGCCCTGTGTGAGCGGAGATGCTTCCTGGAAGCATGTGGGGACACTGAAGAGCCCGTGCCAAGGTCTGCTGGGATCCCACATTCTGACAGTGGGAGTGGCTGAGTTGAGAGCAGGCACAGTGGCTATTCTTAGCTACCAAAGGAGCCTCCCGGTAGTTGCAAGAGGAGGAGCTTGGAGCAGAGAATTCCATGTTATAAATGGCTAAAGGCTTTCAAGGGAAAAGGCACTTGCTTGCAATGCCTTTTTTTTTTCCTCTCCCCTGCTGTGGAAGATCCCTCCCTTCATGCTTCCTCCCACCACCCTACAACCCTGCCTAAAGTGATTCTCAAATTGAAGAGGGCTGAAGGTCACTGGAGGGAAGTGCCAGGTACTCCCTTTCCCATCCATCTCCTCCTCTCCAACCTTGAGCCGTGACAAGTTCAGCTCAGGGCGAGCTATTGCTAAAGAGGCTGGAGGGGCACAGGGGCAAGGGGAGGAGAAGCAGGAACTGGAAATTGTGACTGTCCCCTCCATCAGGGATGGCTGAGCTGTGCCAAGGGAATCTCATTCCTGCACATGCAAAAAAAATGGTTCCCAGTGGCGATGCTCAAGTAACGACCTGGAAGTTGGCAACTGTGCAAGCAATGGAAAAAGTCACTGTGGCATGGACGTGTCAGAAACCTGCTGTGCAGGGTTAGATCCTCTGGCAGCCAAGGACTGTGCAAAATGAGTCTTTTGCATAAGCCTGGTGGTCTGG
The DNA here is from genome assembly GCA_026261815.1 of Monarcha castaneiventris obscurior. Taxonomy (NCBI): domain Eukaryota; kingdom Metazoa; phylum Chordata; class Aves; order Passeriformes; family Monarchidae; genus Monarcha; species Monarcha castaneiventris. The sequence goes on from JAMPIT010000884.1 coordinate 16,502,528, forward strand.
CTACTGAGACCTCTGAGAGCTGCAGTGGAAGAAGTTCATGCTGATCCCTGGTGTGCACGTGTGCTACTTCTGCTGACAAGAGAGCAGCTGCCATGAGCCACAGCACTACAGGCTTTGGGCCCAGCTTGTGTTGTCGCTGGTGAGGTTTAAGTTTTAAAGTGTGGGTCAGTTCCTTTTCCATTTGAGTCAATACAAAAGCTATGGACCATTTAAAGCCTCAGTCTGAGGGGTATGTAGTTGCTGTTTCAAGGCTTGTGTGTTTCACGAGTTAACTCTTTCATGCTTTTGTCCAGTGGTGTGTCCTGCATATTTTCTCATGTTTGGACCACCATTTGTATTCCTGTGCTGTGTTTCCCTGACACGTCCTTTGGATATGCCCCAGGTACCATCCAGGTTGTGCTGGTCTGGTAAATGCAGGTCAAGTACTTTTAAAATGCAGGAATATGCTATTCATCTCTAACTATCATTTTACTATCTGAGGCTAGGTTTTTTCTAGCAAATAACTGTGGTGTTTCTTTTCCTCCAAAGGTGATGATTCTTATCCAGTCTGGTCTCCTTCACTTCCTCTTATCTACTCTGGAACTTTACCTACCACTGAAACGCAACCTGTCTCCAGGGAAAAAAGCAGCAGCAATTTAATAACTCGGCATTGTTACCAGCTCAAAAGAGTGGGGCTAAAAAGGTGAATTCTTCCTGGATGAAAGTATGGAGGCCACACACCTCTAATACTCACTGGAAATCCACAAAACAAGGCTTAAAGGAAACTTAATTGAGACCCAGGCCTTCCCCCCATAGCTGTGTATTTCACTTAAAGTTACACATATAAAGTACAGCTCAAATAAGGGAAAAAAAAAAAAAAAGAGATGAGATCGAAGGGTTACAGACAGGCAGTAATTGAGTTGAACTGAACTATTAAGGCTGTTCAGGAGGTTCTCCAGCAATTACTCATGCTTTAAAGATGAAACTCATACCCAGGCAGTCACTCCCTGTGAGTCCCATTTACGTGACTCACTCATGCCACTTGTCCCTGGGTGCCTTTGGGCTCAGGCACTGGGGTGAAACCTCTTCCCCGAGAGGCCACCAAGGGAAATCTAAAGGAGTTAGGTCTTTCTTAGAGATAAGTGAAGGAGTACCTGGAAGGACTTGATGAAGGTCCAAAGCAGTGTCCGGATGCCCTCCCCTCGGCTCAGGAGCTTCACCAGACGCATCACGCGGAAGAGTCGGAAGAAGGTGATTGAGATGCGAGAGTTTTCCTCTGCGTTCTGGAAGCCATTGGCACAGAGGCAGGAGTTACAACAGCACGAGAGGAACGAGGGCCCTGGGCCACAGAGGATGCTACACTGAGAGTTCACTGCACTGTTCCTTGTCCTGGTACTGCTCCCTGGGCTTCCACTCCTGGCACCCCAGGGTCAAGCCTCCCCTGTCTCCTGTGGTGGTGAGGCTGCTCTGCAAGGGCTCTCAAGGCCATCAGCCTCTCCCTTCAGTTTGCCTGGGCTTTCAGGGATTAGGGATAGGCTATGCTGTAAACCCCTGCATTACATCTCCTCACATTGGGAAGAGGCAATTCCCCACTGACATTGCACTGGAGGAGAAAGACACTTTCCCTTTTGACCTGTCTTGAGTGTTTCACCCCAGTGAGTGCCTCAGCCAGCAGTCCTGGTGAATCTGGTGTCGGGCACCAGCCACGTGCTCCTTGTTCTGCTGGCAAACAGGAGCAGGTCCCAGATTTGGGGTGCAAAACCCCATGGGGGCACGGTGTGTGCTGGTGTCACTGGCACCGCTGCCAGCCTGGCTGCCCCTGTGCTGCTGTGGCCATGCTCCTGGGGGCTGGGCCCTGGCCACTCGCTCCTGCTGCTGGGCCTTTCTCATTTCTCATGACCCCTTTGTATTTCCCACAGTCTGCGCACTGACTTTTGGTTTTTTTTAAAACGTTTTATTTTGGCTTTGCTGCTACTGTTTGAGCGTGGAGTATTTTAAAATAGTCTTTCTTCTGGCCTGTTTTTTCTCACAGCATCTGCTTTGTCCCTAAGCATTTTCCCCTGGGGTTGTAACCAGCTCTGACATTCCTCAGCCTTCACATGCGTGAAGGCAACATCCATCTGAAGGCTGCTGCAGCAGCAGGCTCACCTGGCCTTGGCAGAGGACTTGCTGCCTAGCTCAAGGGCACAGCAAATGCCACGCTTTCCAGTTTATTAACCCCCTAAAATACTGTGCCCAGCCCGTGGAGCTGGTGCCTTCCGGTAGCAGCGCTGTGGGAATGTGACCTCCTTTCACAGGGGGAGATAACACTGTCACCCTGCCTCTTGACCTGCTGGGGAGCAAAGTGCGTGGAAACCCCCCCTTTGTCCCCACCCAGGCTGCAGGCTGCAAAGACTGCAGTTGGAGTCCAAACTCCACCGAAAGAGCAACATTTAGGAGGAAGAAACAGTGCAGATCACCCCTGCTGTTAACTACTCACCACTGTGTAAACCAAGAGAGAACAGACCCTTTGGATTTCCTGTCACTGGGCAGTGAAAACAGCAGCTGCTGGCCTGTCTTCTTCTGATAAACCCCAAGGCATAGGAGCAGCCCGGATGGACGTTTCTGGCATTAAATGTCCAGATGCAGATGTGTACCTGTGTGTGCTCCTGTTTCTGAGCCAGGATGGGCAGGTTGGTGCTCAGCTCTGTCCCTGTCCCCACACAGGGGCCATAGCTGCGTGTGGGGTGTGACCCCTGCTCGCAAAGAGAGCTCAGCACCATGTGCAGCAGCTCAGGATTGCACCTAGCTGCAGTTTCTCTGTCTGTGGTGTATCTGTCACCAGGTAGCTTCCTCCAGTCTGTAGCAAGGGCTGACACTTGCTGCCCCTGGAGTAACTGGGTGAAAAAGATTAGGGAGACAGGCTGTGTCAAGGAAAAGCCTGAGTGCTCCCTGCACCTCACATCATCCTTGTTTGATTACTTGGACATCAGGCTGTGGGCTTCAGTGAATTGGAGGGAGTTGCTCTGAGGTGAAGGAGAGAATGTGGCCTCCAAGGAATCAAAAATCATGGCACTGAATTCTCTCAGCGCTGCGGTCCCAGAGGCCAAACTGTAAGGTCAAATAGCTCTCCCAGTCCTATAGAAGCCAAGCTCTAATACCATCTAAAAGAGAGCTGAGGTCCAAATTTAAAGGTTGTGTGGACAGCAATCCTGCTGTGGTTGTGACCAAAACACCAGTGTTTTCTTATTCTACCTGCTGCTCTTCTTGTTGGCTTGGCTCTTTAGGTGGCAGCAAGTTGGGTCACGGATCTTTGTCCTTCCTTGCTGAGAGGAGGCAGCTACTGTAGGCAGAAAATTATCTCTGCCCTCCTAGCGTCCTAGAGAAGGCAAAGTCTAAGCAGCAGATGAAACAGAACAAATTCCTCCCTGACGCAAATCTGCGACTTACTGGCATCAAACCACTTAGCCAAAAACTCAGTGATGCCTCAGAAGATTACAGGCATTTTAAAACTAGGTGGCTACAGATTAGCTGATGCTTAAGTGGCCCTGCTTGCCTCCTCCTGGCTTTCATCCAGCTTTTTGAAGGCGTATCCTTGGCAGAGGAGGGAGGTTCTGAAGAGCGGCAATCCAGAAACTGGAGTTACTGCAGCTCTGTTGGGGTGGTGTGGGAACTGCCTTGCACACCAAAGCAGCAGAGCATTTTGTGCACCATTTCACCACACTTACTCTTTTTTGTGCAAAATAGAAACTCAAATGTTACAGTGAATCACCTCATTGAAGAGGAGCTTCAGAGTCCCAACACTTTTTTTTCTGGAGGCTTGGACATGAAGTCACACTGCAAACTCACTCAGTGTCACATTGACAGTGATGCAGGGACGTGGTTTGTGGCTAACAAGAAATCTTACCAGGTCCAGTTCTCTCTTGGTGGTTCATTAGAAGGCAGAACGACAGTTAACTCGACCAAAGGAAAGCTCAGGATGCACAAGAGATACACATGTGCAGCATATTCACAGCTCATGTGAACACCAGACTCACACCAATACACGACATGGCAGCTTCATGCACAAATAACTAGGCTGGGCTTGGAGAGAGAACTTGTGATCACGGAGAAGAGAAAAAAGGAGTGTGTTAGAAAGAGTGTCACAGAAGTTGGGAGGGTGGTCTGTATTTTCGGTCTTACCATAGAGGAAGAGCATTGGGTATGTTCAGCTGGCTTTAAAGAAAGGCAGACAGAAATAAGCTGTAATAAGTCTCCAATCAAGAGCCCTAGTAAACTAGGTCTTGGCTAACACAGGAGCAACAAAATGGCAGAAGAGGGCAAAAGGGAATTTGAAAGAAATGCACAAGAGGCTGGGCTTATTCCCTAGGATGCCCAGGATCAATGCTGGCCGTGGCAGAAATAGCTACAACTGCCAGTGAATTTGATGTCAGCTCTCTCCACTACCACCACGTGTGAATCACACCCAGCGTCTCCTGAGTGCTGGACACCCTGGCAGTGGAGGTACTGGACTGTTAAAACATTTCTGGTATCACTGCTGGGAGTTCAATACAGGGGCTGATTTAGCTCTCCAAGTCAGATCCAGGCCATGTCTGCACAGGGACCAGCCAGCTTCTAGTGCATCCGTCTGATTTGTAAACCCATCATATCCCAGTGCTAAAGCAACTCCTTCTGTTTACACATCCCCATTCCCTTACACACAGCTCCGGGTGAGACAATGGGTTGGGAGAGTCTGGCTCTTGGCAGCCCTACAACACCCACCACCAGCTGTGGAAAGTGGTTTGGTGCAGCTAATTTAGCTCGCTCTACCTTCACCCACCTCCCAGCAAAGCCCTAGGGACCCAGTGGGGGTGTTCTTGGAGGCCAGGCTGAGCTGAGCCGAGCCCTGGTCACGCCTGGAAGAGTCAAATTGCTGCAGACACTTGGCCTGACATTCCTTGATTAACCTCTGGGGCCATTTCCAATACTGAGAGCAATTCTAAAAAATACCCAAGGCTGCAAGTATCCTTAGGTGCAAGAAGCAGAATTGTAAATTAAATAAAACTGTCTTTATTAGGAGTCCTTCAGTTCTATAGTAACATAATCCTTCAGGCCTAACCTCTACCATTTGCCAAACCTGTCTGCTACTTTAGCAAAGTGGGAACTGATGTATTTCTTCTTCTGTCAGAGTCAGAATTTCCCTCTAGTGCCATGGAGGACTCCTGCAGCATGCTCCTGCTCTCCAAGGATGCTGCAGTAATCAAACTGGCACTGTATTACCTAAAGAAAAGCTGTAGTTTGGATGCACAACCTATTTGGCCATACAGGCAAATGAGAACTATTAAAAACCCAAGGTACACCTCTCATATAATAATTTGGGTTAACTCATTGGTTTGGTAGTGTCAGCTTTCATTGCTTTTATCCTCCTCTTTCACATGTTTGCTCTTGTGTTTTCAGATCACATACAGGCGAAAGTTGGCTTGAATACCAAATAAAGAAGCAGTGCCCATAGAGACATTTCTTACAGGTCAGGCACAGATTTTGATTTTGTGTTGCTAGGCAAACATCTTTCCAGCAAAGAGCTTCTCTGTCCCATCCCCCTTCCTCTGTCTAGTTCTGCAAATCACCTTTTCTAACAGTGGAAGAACTCTTATTCTGCTGCTTGCTGCATTCCTGGTAGAAGGTACAAAGGCCCTTCAAAATAACTGAAGAAAGCCTAAAAATTTTTGGGATTCTCCATCCTTCCTGGCTGACAGTGTTGGTGCATCTGTGACTGACAGGCTGAAGAAGCCTTTTGAGGTGTTGTGGGAAACTGTGTATTTGTTGTCATTTCTCCTCTTATTCCCTGAGCTAACTGGCCAGTGTTTTAAGTTGTGCTCAAAAATGTAGGAAATTATATCACTACCTATGGTAGAGGCTCAAAAGCAGCATGGGAAAGGTTCTGCTAATGCTGGCAGGGTGGGATTTGTACAAACTGTGGCACTGTGGGCTGAGGTTCCTGCTGTGCTTGTGCACAGTGTGTGAGCTCATGAGGGGGAAATCAGCTCCAGCTTTGTGTTGCTGAATACATTTTCTCATACCCAAAAAGGTTTCAGAAAGGAGACAAATCCTACCCCCTGTGCCAAAAAGCCACCCCATGGAGCCGAGCATAGACATCTGAGAACCCACTACTGGAACTTTCAAGTGTGGCCATTCTGAACTCCAAAGCTGAGAGAGCTACTGCTGGATTATCCAAGAATCTTCAGCCTTGCCAGTGATGTGGGAATGCCAATTTTAGGACAAGGCCAGGCAACTGGCACCTGAGAATGTAGTGGTCAATCAGTTCCCAGAGATGGAGGCATGGTGACCAGTACACGGAATGAAAGGCAGTGGCTATTGCCCATCTGAAATGGACAGGATTTCATTCCTACAAATCTCAGAACAACGTGGAAAAACAAATCCTCATCTGTTTAATATCTCTGAAAGATCTTTTGGAGAAGCTACACCATTGAGCAGAAAGCACTCTTGGCTGTAGTGTTTAATTCACAGCCATTTTCACTCCTGCATGGGGTTTAACCTGCAAAAGAACTTCAAGCCTTCTGTCCTGCCCTTCTCTTTGGGGCCATGAGTAGCCAGAACATACTGAATGGGAAAGCTCCACAGCAGGGAGATCAGGCAGAGATGATGTTCTGAGCAGTTTACCTCGTACAGAAAAGGGATCTGAGGTATAAATCACAAGTCCAAGGCCATATTTAGAGTGATGTAGAAGGGAACCTGCAGGCTGAGTGGGAAAAGAGATAGCTGAGGCAGGATGCACCTGTGTAAAGACTCTCAGGGGGATGAGTGCAATAAGAACTGTTTGGTTTGGTTTTTTCTTTCTTTTGATGTCACTATATTTAAAAAGGCAACAGAGATGCTAAGGAGAGGTCAAAAGAGGCCAAGAAAGAGAAGAGAAGGTTCTAGAAGCCCAAGTGAAAATTCAGTAGGATAAAGACTGAGTGATCCCTGAAACATGTCTGAAAATCTCCTCAGAATGTTGTTGCCTGCATACATCTCATTCATGTTCAGTGTGTACCAGAACACCAGCTTTTTAAACAGATAAATTGCTTAAGCTGCTGCAAACCTGTGAGCAGCCTTAGAGCTCCTACAGGCACAGAAGAGAAAGGCAAAGCTTATGCCCATCATGAAGTCAGGATCCCAGGTAAGGAAGTCTCTGGGAAAGAAGCCAGGTTTATTCTATGGGGAGATACTTAAAATCTGAGAGACCACAGCACTGGATAAGGTAATTGTGTTCCTAATCACACTCTGCCTGGGTAGGTGGGAGTGAGGTTTACTGGGGACTGCTTGAGAAGAACATAACTCCTCCAAGTCCTCTTGAACCTCCATACTGTCTCACAAATCCAACTTGGTGTCTGATACTGCCATCAAGTCAAGGAAAAAGTTTTTAGTGGGTTGTGCTTTGGAAGCTAGGAGAGGTTAAGATTTGCACTCCAGGAGAACCAGTCTCGATCTTTCAAGAATATGTAACAGTAAATATAGTAGGGTATTTATGCTGTAATGCAATCCATTTTGAAATTCTGAGAAGGGATGATGTGGCTTTTCAGAGCTGGAAAAACAGCAGCAAAAATATGGGCAAAAAGGCTTTGTATAGTGACAGCAAAATCAAAGTTCCCTGAAATATCCATGGCTTAGAGTATTTTATAGATAAAGATTTGAAAGGGAACGATAGTGTCTTAATAAACAGATTCAAATGGAAGTTTCAGTAGAAAATTCCTGAGAAGAGATATTAATCCCACCTCATCCTTGTGGAACACTGGAGATGGAGGACCACATTGGGAGGTTTGAGTTCCTTGGGGCTTTGGGCTGACGACTGTAATGGCTCTCCAGAGAAGGAGCACCTGGAAGTGCCTGAAAGGGAGCTTCATTAGGTCTGTGCAGTACATATTTAATCGATATAACCACAGAGTTAACCAGAGTTATAACCTCGACTGCTGCATAAGTATCAGTAGCTGTTCAGGAGCTGTTGAAGCCTGACTGCACTGAGATGACAGGACAGGCAGGGAGCATTCCCATTGCCAGCACTGCTGATGGTAGTAATTCTTTTACACTACAGGACACACTGAAGATGAGTTCAAATCCCTTGGAGGGGATCCAGCCTTTGCTAGGAAGTCCAAACTGATTTTTTCCCAGATGTTTGAGGAGCAAAACTTCCTTGCTGATAGTCTTTTACTTTCTAACAACACTTTCATTCATAGGGAGGAATCTCTTTCCGCAAGAGAGCATTTAATAGAGCTGGAGAGCATTTAAGCAGCTGAATGCACAATGTTGTAATTGCTTTGCTAGTTAGAGTTGTCTCAGTCAATGCAGACATACAACTGCAGCCTTCTAGTTATGCCTGATAGCTCTAGGTTAGAAGAGATGAGAGGAAATGTGTGTTTGAGATGCTGGCACCACAATATGACAGAGTAGCTTCATATTTCTCAAGAGAACGAGTGGTCGGATGCTTATGCTGCCTTTTGTGACAAAAAAATTTGTCATGGCATTTCTCCACTGAGGAGACTGTGGCTCGTGGATGAAGCTTTTAGAGCAGGTGGTTGTTGGTGATGGATGTCTGCTAAGGTATTTCCTTGATTTTTGTTGAATTTGGAGAACGAAAAGTTACCTGTGAAGATGCTGTATCTGTTGGAAACTTGATAATTGGTCTGTCAGCCTTGTCCCATGAGGAAAGGGGTAATAAATGTTCATTTCTTGCTTTTTTCTCCTCACTGCAGGAAGGGTGCCTCTGAGAATCTGCTCTGCAGAGCTCGCCTGAGCAGGCTGAAGTGTTGTGGTGTTCCTTTGCATTTGTAGGCTGTTGGTCTTTTCAAGATCAAGGTCTTTGTATATAAAGGTCTCCTCCAAGAGTCCTGCTTCAGCCATGCTGCATCTGTGACTTTGGACACAAGATGAAGGGTGGGAAGAGCCATTCTGGGGAAATGAACTCATCAAAACCATAGGTAAACTGTGGAGGGGAATTAAAAGCACAAATATGGCAATGACAAACCATACTGCTCTTCTGGAGATTTTTCCTTCCCACGTGGTCACACTGAGATGGGATCTGCAAGGTTGTGAGTTTCCAGAAGAAGAAGAATTTACCAAAGTATGGGAAAAAAAGAGGTTTAGAAGTTATCTGTGCCATGGGGACATGGTAAAAGAAGACATGAGATGTCCTCTTGTACTTAATAGTGTCAAAAATCTGAAGTGACCTCAGGAGGCTGAGTTACACAAGTCTTTGTGGAGAGCTGGAAAAAGTCAGGGTTTCAAATCAACCTTGGCTGCTGGCAGGTAATAGTCTGCCATTCCACTGGGGATTTACCACAGCCCCTTCCAGAGCCATCTGTCTGCCACTGCTGTCTGAGGTTTTAATCACAAGAACTCTGGAGATAACCCACCAGCCACCAAAGTCTGTGAAGTTATTATAAAGACAGGCAGAAATGTATCTGGTATTTCTCTGACAGGGAATACTACTGGATTGCAGATGGCATAATTGTCAATTCCCACAACCTTACAGTGAAATCCAGTTATTAGCAGGGAAAAAAAATTAAAACTAATCAGAAAAGCTTCTCAAATTCTGCATTCTTCCTTTAAGTGTGAGGCTCTTTGAGAATTTCTGGGAATATTTAGAATAAAAGTAGCCAGAATTCTTTTTTTTTTCCTACAAAAATATTTTCTGTTAGAAGAATGCTGATGCTGAAAGTCAAATGTTCTGCAGAAACATGCCAACTTTGAAACAGGCATTTCAGAAATGTAGGGTTGAAATCTCACATTTTGTCCTCACACATTTTAATTTGGTTTACATTTCCATTATATATAACTAAGAAAAAAAAATCCATGCCAGATTAAACGCTTTTACTTTACTTAAGCATATGTTTTGAATCTTGATTATTTCAATAGAAATGATATTTTACTGAAAGTTTTTCAACTTTAAATTTTCCTTCTCTTTTAGAACAGAAAAAAATGTTACAAGGGGCTTTTGGAAACAAAAAAATCGAGCCTCCCTATAGCTCTAATCTGGGTGAAGCACTAGAGGCTTTTTTTGGATCATTTAATGGCTGTTAGAAAGGGGCACCATTTTACAGGAAAACAGGGAATTGAGGTGTGTGATGCTGCCTTTACTGGGGCAAATGGTGAACACCTTGTTGATTTCCCTGGAAAAAGCTCTGAGTGTTCCAGTGCAGCAGAACATGCTAACACTCAGACAGCTCTGCAGAGGAGACTGCACTCTCCTGCAGCAGGAAGTTAAAATTTCATTTTAAAACTAAGGGAGTTAAAATTTCCCTTTAAAATAAGGAGAATTAGGAAAAATGCATCTGCAGGGAAGTTGCCATTACATTTCTGCCTGCACTACCTCATGGGGGCCAGCAGACACCAAGTGTCAGCTCATCCCAATGCAATATATATGCATTTATACTTCACTGATTCCACATGATCTCAGACCTCAGGGGAAACATTACCATATCCCTATGCAACAAAAGCCTGTTTTGAATACAGTTAATAAGGTCAAGGTAACTTTTTAAGCAAATGAGTCCTGCAGCTATCAGTTTTTTCCCCTTCATTTCCTATGTATTCTAAGATTTTGAAATTCTGGAGCTTGCTTTTCTAATTAGCTTCAAATATGCAAATCATACCAATTTGAATAGCTTATTAATTAATTTCATATATATATATCCATGAAATTGTCAGACAGTAGTCTTATGGTTCCAAGTGCTTAAGGTAAATATAAGGAAAGTCAATTGCTTTAATTTGGTTATGCAGATTACCCTAGATTGACAATTAGAGGACAAGTAATGAAAGGGCTGCTTTTTTACACAGCTAAAAGCTCTATTTTTTCCCATGACTTCCAGAAAAGCAGAACAATTGGTAAAGTATATCTATGCAAATTATTCTTAATTTTCAGGATGTTTTAATAATCCTTCTCATTAGCTCTGGGTAATCAAGTCTTATGGTAATCAAGCCTGGGGGGCTCCTGAGAAAGAAGCAGATACCAACCACTATCAGAGATGTAGTGCTCATCTTCAGGTACAGGTACCGGTCTGACTCAGAGAGGCAGGTGCAGCTTGCCTGTGTTTCATCATTTTGGGCAGCCAAAAAAAGCCCTAGAACATCTGGATGAGAAACTGCTGAAGATAAATTGAGCCATGAAAATAAATGTTGAAAGCCTGCTTGTGTGCAGGACCTTTTACTTTTGTTTTACAGGTAGAGTGACTTTGAGGATTTTCTGTTTGAGTAACAGAGGAGAGGTTTTGCTGATTTGAACACCTCTGCCAGGAGCCATGGGTGATGAACGTTTTTTCATTAAACCTGCCTTTTCATTTGACCAGTTCTTGATTCACAGGGCAATGGCTCCCAAAGGAGATGATCAATCTGTCCCAGCCTGGAGCAGCATGAGGGGGATGACCTTGGGAACAGAACAGACCACTGAGCAAGATAGAGAGAGAGCAAGAGTGAGAATTTAAGTTTCCATAGCTCTCCAGTGTTCCTCAGTTTTATTACCATCCAGCAGTGTCCTCATTGCTGTTCCTAAGCAGTCCAATGTGCTTCACTGCATTTCCTTAGGCAAAGTTAACATGGCTTTTAAACATCAAACTCAGCAGCGTATTTATCACTGTGCTGGAAAGGGCAGTCTTCTTTTCCTCCACCTCCTTAGAAAGACTTATGTTCTGCATTACATTGCTCGTTATTCTCTTCTCTTTCTTTTTTTTTTTTGTTGTTGTCTGTGAGGGAAGAGGGAGAGAAATCTGTGGGACAGGTTTTCCAAAAAGAGCACAGCCTGTATCTGGTTTTGACTCATTCCAAATAACAGTTATTTTCACATCCGGGTTCCTTCATCCCAAACACCCAAATAAATCCATCATCCTGACTTCTTATCTGTAGCAGAGTTGTGAAGGCACAGCTGCTCTGGAGGGCTGCAAGGAGGGAGATGTTCTCTGACACACTTGGCCTGCTCAGGTTCTCGTGTACTAGGACCATGACACTGATTTTGATGTCAAAATAAAACAGAAGAAAGAGACTGTTCAAAACATTCATAACAGTCCTAATGACTTTAAAGGCGTGCTGTTGTGCACTGTATAAGAACTGGTTTTTCCATTTCTTGTAGCATCCCACAGCCTACCTTGGAAATGGGAATGGCAGCAGAGCTCTTCTCTGAGATGAACTTCTGAGCCATTGATAGGTGGGAGCTTTGTGTCCAACACCCTGCAATACTCCATTGGAACTGAGAGGGTCAGTGACCTCTACTGGCTGCTTCTTCCCTGTAGACCGGTGATTTGAGGAATTCAGCAAACTCCCAGAGGCACATCCTCCCTCTGCCATGGCTGTGCTTGTCTTCTGTGCATTGAATGTTCAAGCACTTCTGCAGATATTTGTTAATTACTTCTGAATTAGCTGATGTATGGGAAAAGGACCAGGAAGGAGAAGTGAAGAACAGAGTGAAACTCAGCACTGTCTGTGTATTGGTGTTTCTGGGGTTTCTCTGGGCAGCCTCAGGCTGGGAGGAGGAGGGAGACCTTTGACCTTTGTAGGGCTCCAGGAGCACATGAATCCAGAAGGAAACTTCAGTAGCCTCTTTGCTGTACTGTACAAGTCCTGGATAGGTGATGGGGAATTACACTGGAGGTGTTAAGGTTAGAAGGAGGCCTGTGCTCTGCAGCAAAATCCCCACTCCTCAGTGTAACTCTCTGGGGACTCTTGGAGCCAGATGGAGGCTGGCCCAGGAGCAGTTTTTTCGGGAAGGAAGGCAGGCAGGCTACCAGCTGGAAGATGCCACGTGCAGTGTTGCCAGGATCCATCCTTCGGGAAGCCCAGAGGCTCTGGGACAGTGTGATATTGAATGAGCCATCTTGTGCTTTGATGAAGGTGCTTAAAGAAACTGCACACGCTGGTGGAAGCAGGAGAAAACCCAATCCAGCTCTGCTCCAAAGCAACAGGACTGTGGATTGCAAGAGGCTCTAGATGACTGTAGGTGAACTCTCAGCCCCTGTCAGTTTTGTATAATTAATCTTTGCTCAAGGGGGGATATCCAGAGATAGCAGCAGCACAAACAGAGAGTTTGTTATGGGCCGTTTTCATCTGAGATTTGTAGCAGCTAGTGTTTAATTCCCAGTCTGTGTCTTTTCATTGCCTTTTAAATTAGAAAGTTATTTAATGTTGATGCAGAACATTTCCTAGAAAAAACCAGCCTACAGACTCATATTGGATTTCTGTGTGATAATATGGGATACAATAAAGCCTACGAGTCATTCTGGGATTTGAAATGCCAATCACAGGCATTATCAGAAAACATTAGAAGTGGTCATACAGAGACTGGGGATAGATCTTACAAAGCTACTGAGCAACATTTTCTTGTTCTACACATCTTTCCAAGAATAAATTACTATTGATTAGATGAATCCTTTAATAAAAAAAAACAAAGGTAGGGATAGTTTAGATGATATGTAATGCTCACTGTGTGTGATTTACTATGTTCAAGTATGGTCAAACAGTTGAGTCTCAAATTCCCTGTCTCTAAACATCAATTTGTTTTGATTTTTTTCTGTTAACAAGTGTTTCTTGACAGCCGAGGCATCTTTGCCTTCATGTCTGTTCATCTTAGGTAAAGATGCATGGCTTTGGATGAAGGAGATTTTCTCCTGGCCACTCGGAGAAGGCTCAGCAGGCAGCACTGCTGACTGGGATTTCTGAGCTTCAAAGTGGGCTTGGAGACAGCAGCTGGGATGTGACCAGCTGGGATGTCCATTACTCTGCAGCAGCAATTAGAGCCAAGTCATAATTTCTGGCCATCAAAGAGCTGACCATAAGCAGCAATCCAGTCCCTACAGCTTGGTCATCTGGATGCAGCAGGGAATGGGTCCCGTTCAGCAGATGCCCAGGAAGATACATGAAGCAGGAGTCATTTTGTTGGCATCTTGTGCCAGACAGTCTCCACAAAGAACAGATCAGGGAGCATTGTAAGAGCACAGCCATTTTAAAACCAGATGTCTAGTAAGAAATGATAAAATAAACACCCCTCTTGTGTTTGGCTGGCTGGTGCATGAGAGTGTAGGGGAAGCAAGAGCTAAATGAGGGTGCTATACTGACTGTATTAGAAAGGGTAAAATTAATTTATGTGTGTTTACCTTCAATTACAAATCTGGGTGAGTAGCAAACTCCCCACAACTGGGTCTGTATTTAATGAGAACTCTGTGCATTTGGGTTTGCAAACTGGTACCATCACCGTGCTCAAAGGCTGCCCAGTGCCTGGCACAAAAACCCTCACAAAGGGGAGCAGCTCTTCCCCTGGGCTGATGGGATCTTGGCTAAAGACAGAGAGGAAAATCTACTTCCTACTGCCTTGCTGAAAACCTCTGCTGCCCCAGATTTCAGCACAATGTGGAGAAAGTCACTGGGGAGAAGAAGAAAGGGGAGAAGAGCAAGTCAAAGAGGAAAACAAGTAAAATGCTTGTGTGTGTCTTCCCATCTTCCATCACCTCCGTTGCTGACATTGCCACTGGCAGTGCAGCCTGGGACCAGTTAGAATTTCTCCCAATAGGCACAGCAGTACAAGATGGTGCACGCAGTGAGGTCTTGTAGCACCAAATCCAAAAGCCCTTGTGATTTGCATGAAGAGCAGGAGCTTTTGCAGCAAAACTGAGTGAGTGAAACGCAGGGGATTGTGCCCTCTCTGTTACTGCAGTCTGTGGATGGAGAACGGCGAGGCTGGAAAATTCCTTGGGCATTCTCAGCAAGGTAGGTCTGAGAAAAAAGAGATTTAAACTCCAGAAGCATCTTTCACTGCTTCAAGGAATTGCCTAAGATGACAGAACCAACTGGATTTGAACTCACACAAGCACCTTTTTGACCATCTAACTTAGGGTGCTTAGGGATCATTAATTAACATTGATCTATTCAGAGATGATCTAAGGAATCAAGAGTCAGAGATTTTCTGTGGATTCATATTAAGATACAATCTCTGTTTGAGTTCAGGGAAAGTTAAAAGAAACTTTTGCTAGGCAAAAGGAATGATTTATCCTGGCTAGCAAGCCAATGGAAAAATATAATCAGCTTGGGGTAGCTCTTTTTAATTTGAGTGTTTTAACTAGCTTTGTGGAAAAACACACTGGAATTAAAGGGAAAATGAAATATAACTGTAATATATCACGGATGTTGATGCCAGAATATTGTAGTGGGTTTTTTCTTCAAAGTGCTGTGATAGAAAAATGACAAGTAAAATTAAATACTGGTCAGAAAATCTAGATGTAGGCTTTTTAAAGAGTTCTTTGTACTGAAATGTAGATGTCATACACTTATTTTTACTATTGAACCAACACAGGACAAGGTCTGTGGTTCTTTGTGTTCCCACTATTAGCTTTTACTGTTATTGTAACAATAATTTACCGTCAAATAAGAAAACAGGACTTCTCTAAAGACCTTAAAACCCACCAAGGTTTTGGGTTTGTGCAAGCCTGCACTAATTAAAAGCACAATTCGCTCCTCAGGGCAGTCAGTGAGATGCTGTGGCCCGCCATTTTAAACATTTTCACTCAGAAGGACTCCAGACAGGTTCGTGCATCAGCTCTTACAGTCACAGGGCTGTCTAACTTTCTTTTTGCTGCTTTCACATTTAGCTTCTAAGAATTTGTTCTCCTGGATTCTCTATCTTCTGTTTTGCCTGTTTTAATTAACGAGAATGTGTGTGGGTAAATTTTTCCAGTAAGGCAAATTTATTTTTATGCTACTCTAAAGTCTTCCCTGCATTAGAATACATTCTGTTTTTTCCATCGGCCTAGAATAACGTCAGAAGCCAAGTACAACAATTTTGTGGAAATCACAATATTGAGGTACTTCCTTAAAATTGGGTAGTATGAACAGTCTTTCAAAGTGGGGGCTACATGCCTTCTTCTTGTGGTGCTAACAGTGCTAGCAACAGCTCAAACAGTCAGGTAAACTGGGCAAGGAGTAATTTGCATTTACTACCCCCTTTTTTTTTCAGAAAATACATACTTTTTTCTGATTGTCCATATTTCATGTAGATTTCCATACAGAAAAAGTTGTGCAGTTACCAAAATCACCTCTTTTAAAGGGCAAATCATATTATGAACTCTGGAAATGCACTCAAAATACCAACATTTTAAAGACAAGAGATTAAAAAAAAAAAAAAAAGAGGCCCCCATCATCATGACAAATATATACATAAATAAAACCAAAAATAACCCTGTTCAAACATGGTTGTGGTTGGATAGTCATACCATACTTCTTTCTCACCAATACAGGGTGAAAAACATGCACTAAAATTGTTGATTAAGCATGGGAGGTGATCAAATTCAAATTGATCCAAGCCTAATCAGTGGAAGAGTTCAGGGCAGCTCTCCTGATGTTCTTCAAAGGCAAAATAAAGCCCTTGCCACTTCTACAGCTCACAACCATGCTTCAACGTGGCTTCCTACAGCTGGGGCCGTCGTGGGGCATTACCTGAATTATTCCAATGATAAAAACATCACCGGATGTCCAAAAAAAAAAACAAACAAAAAAAAGCAGCAAACTAAATCCACCCTCCCCACCCCCATCAATTTTATCAGTAGCTTTTCCAAAAAGAAAACAAGTCATATATACATACATATACCCGCACACAGGGAGAGCTCAGGACTACGGACAACTTCTGGGATGGCAGCAGTAAGGGTGTGACAACACAAGATGTCAAAAGAAGCCACTGTGCTTCTCCAGCCCTTTGCTACGTAATTTGGAGGCCTCTTCTACCCAGATGGCATTTGAGAGGGAGAGAAAGGAGAGGGAGGGAGATGTTTTCTGCCTCTTTCCGGAAGGTTTGGGTAAATGAGCTTGCAAGTTGTAGGAATTGCAAAGATTTGTGCCCGGTGGCAGCCGACGGCCAAAATCTGAGCAGCAAAGGGCGCGGAAGCGGAGAGAACCAGACAGGCAGAGAAAGACAGACAGACAGACAGACGGACAGACACAGCGACAGATATGAATGCCAGTCCCAACTGAGGTGCAGGCTGGATGTATGTCGTCCTTCCCGCGATCCTTGCTCCCATGGAGGGGTGTGTGCACAGGCCTGTGCCGCAGGGCCCGGCGCTGCAGTCCTGGCACAGGCCGCGGGCCCGGGCCCGCCGCGCCTGAACGAGGACTGCAGCAGGTCAGCCACTGGTTCTCTGCCTCCAGACACATTGGTTGAGAGTGAAAATGGACTTGTGAGGTTTAGTGTGGCTGGAGACGGGGGAGAGGAGAGCGAGGGAGAAAAGGAAGAAAGGCGGGGCGTGGGTTAAAAGGGAGGAGTGCAGGAGAAGGTGAGAGGGAGATTTAAGTATAGGCTTTCAGATATTCCAAAGAATGGGAGCGGGAGCTCATGGCAAATAATATGAAGCCTCTTGACACCAAAAGCGAGATGGTTGTAAAAAAGGGCCTCATGCGCCTGGTTTAAGCCTGAGCTGCTTTACGTCAGAAATAAAATAGACTAAATGAGAAATCACTGCACAGGTCTCCAAGTCTTGGGAGCTCAATGCTTTGGTATTTCTCTGGCCTTACTGCATCAGTACTCAGGATTCAATCAAGCTGCAACCCTCTGCTGACTTCCTAACAGAATTTGGAAACCTTTTCAGAAGTGCAAGGCATGAAGTGCTCAGCTCTCCTGAATACCTGGCGGACAAACACCAAACCATTACCCAGCAGGCTTGGGCAAAACAGACCTGACCGACACTTTCTAGGGAAGGGATACACCGAGGTGGGGTTTGGGTTTCCCTAACCTTCTTCACAGGAGTGCTACTCGCTGAAGCACCCAAGTTCTATGTCTCCCAGATGCCACCATGGATCAGCCCACACACAACACTTCACTCTCCTCCTGTCATGCCTCCCATTAAAACCCCACCGTGTCCATCAACCCTCAAACCAGTCTCAATGTTCACTCTTAGGTGTGTTCACTCTAAGATGTTCACTCTAAGAGTGTGCTGCTACAACAGGAGGGCATTTCATGCACGGAAATACTCCATTATTTCACAAAAGCCCACAAGTCACCGGTTCTCTATCCCTGACAGTCCTCATCTTGTAACTGTGCTCATCACATCTGCTGCATCGCCTTGTGAACCTGTGCTGGGTAACTGCTCCTCCTCTGTGCCTCCTGCAGCACTCACAGACACACTCAGACACGCAGCTGTGGCTCTGGATGAGCAGGCAGGATGGATCCCAGCCCAGATGGTTTGCTCAGCCATCCTCATGCACCCCCAAGCACAGCTGATGAACACAGAGGCACCTGCACGTGCAGACAGGCTCAGAGGCACCGGCAGAAGCCCTCAGAGACAGGCTGACAGAGAGGCACAAACCCTCCCTCCCTGACATCCTTTCCAGACAGACAGACAGACAGAATCAAACACACAACAGCCCCACTGTCACTGTGCTGACACGTGCTCCCACCTGGATGTGCCTCTGGACCTCTCCCACGTCTGCAGGCCACGAGCTGCCCGCTGCAGCTGGATGAGCAAGCCCTCAGCTGGCCAGAGGCTCACCCAGCTCGGTGGGCACCAATCTGAGCATTGCTTTGGTGGCAAATGAAGGCTGAGCCATGCAGGCTCTTTGGTCTGGCGCTGGCAGGGGAGAGGATGAAGGAAAAAGGACCCTATGGACCCAGGGAGTGTCAGCTTTCCTCTCCGACTGCGAGGAATGAGGTCACATTAACAGCTTTCCCAGTGACTCAGGGTCTGACTGGTTTTCTTTCATTACTTTGGGCACTGTAGCACAGCACAAATCGAGCTTGATTTCCCCGTTTGATACAGAGCAACAAAGAGTAATGAGCAACTTTCTCTGCCTGGAGGAGGGGACAGTAGGCTGTTAGTCACCTTTACAGTACTCAACTCCAGGCTGTGTCTGCTGATGTGGAAAGGAAGGAGGTGCTAGTCTGTGCTTGGGGCTGCTTCTGGATGATATAGTCCAAACCTGCTGTTTTTTATTCAACTCCTATAAAATTTATTTCCAATTATAATAGAGAGCAATAATTTTTACCACCTTCAGATTTTATTCTGAGGAGATTAAAGGGTTTTGCAAACTCTAATAACAATACTTTTTAAATGTAAGGAATAATAACAGTCTCCACTGATGGGAAGACTGAGGTACAGGGATCTAATCAAAGTCCAAGGAATATAACCCACAGGCCCTACATACCAGGCCTCATATATGATACCATCTTTCATTTTACTCTCCAAAAGTAATTCTTGGTCTTAAAGAGAGTTGACACATGGTAGATCTGGTCTCTGCCTTGGAAGTTTTTTTTTTTTAGCAAAAGATTAAAAAGTCTTCTCTTCCCTCTTTAGTTATTTAAGACGTGGCTTAAGAGGGCCCCAAAACAGAAATATTGAATATTCCCAGCAAATTTTTGGGGAAAAAAAAAATCTTCCTTTTGTGGCTAGAAAGTTAGTTGTCCAATAGTCACTGAGAGCAAAGCTCTGAAAATGCAGCTTCAAAATCAGGCAATTTAAAGGTGAATTTGGCAGAAACTGTGCCACTCTGAAGCTTTTAAACCCCCCAGACTCTGACCTTCTCTGTGCTCTTTGCACTTAGTTGTGTGGGATGCCTGTGGAGCTCGTTGGGGTCACTTAGGAGATATTCTCAGGTTGCAGGAAGCAGGTGGGCCTGACATGATTGGACTTTCTGCTTCCCAGATTTCCCCACCATGGAGGTGTTGGCTTCCTGAAGGACTCAGAAATGCTGAGGGGGGCCTGCCTTGCAAGCACATGGCTGCTGAGTATTTTGGAATGCACAGCCATGCTAATGGACGTTGCTGAGCTGGACATGCACGTGCACACTCACCCACGGGCATGCAGGGGAACATTCCCACATTCAGGGAGCTCCCAGACACAAACCCTCATCCATGAGCAGGTCCAACTCGCACAGTCAGACAGTCACTGGGCTCAGTTACACCCACAACGACCCCTGTGAATCCAGCAACAACCCCTCACTGCACAAATACACACGAAATGCTTGGCTTGCATTCACTCTCTTTTCCCCCCACACATGGATTTATGTCTGGACACTCTCCCGTGGATTTGTGGCACATACAGGCATCCAAACACACTCAGGGACATACAGTAATGGAGTGCACACACAAAGACCCACCCATGCACACTCACATCTATCTTAACGAAGGTTTTGGTCTGGGAAATTCCTTGTCAAGAAACAAAAACAAATGTCAAAAGGAAAAAAAAACCCAACAAACCAGAGAATGGGGAACCACACAACCAAAAGCAAGCACAGATCTACACACACACACCGTGGAGGCTGTCAGTCAGTCAGGGCTCTCCTCACAACTACAGCTCAGTGCCTCCTGGGTTTGCTTCTCCTGAGTGCAAACGTCTGGTGAACCTCACAGATTTCAGGCTTCTGTGCCTATGGCTACAAGTCAAACTGGCCTCTGCCAGGAGTCTCCATCTTCCCTTCTGACTGACCACAATAAGCACTGACCCTTCCCTCCACGAGCAGCACCTTCCAAGACCCTACCACAAGCACCCTTCAGCTTCTAAGGAGTTAAGCAGAAATGTTCTCCCTGCACCTGACCAGTCTGAACACCTCCTGTTAATGGAGCTGATTGGCACTTTAGGGTTTATTGTTTCTTTCCTTTTCAGACCCCGGGTCTCTCAGAAGAAGACAAGACAGTGTACAGAAACACAGGGCAGGGTTTGCTCAAACCCACAGACAGCAAGAAAGCAACGAGCCCCTGAGGAGACGGGAGAAGGGTGTCTGATAAACTGCCTCTCACTGCTTGGGAAGGTGACAATTGTCCGTCCAAGATGGGCTGCTACTTCCAGAGCCCATTTTCTACAGATGTAACATACCAAGTGCTGCTAGCAGGGAGGGAATCTGACAGGACAAACCAACATACAAAACATTCTCTTATTCAATAAGGGTTATAAGTGCAAAGGGATTTCAGAACATTTCAGAACAAACTCAATCCATAGCTGCCGCTTATTTATCAGTGCATCAAAAGGTTGTGCAAGTTTTTAGTAACAAACATTAGAAACTAGTAGCAAAGGACTTGCCTAGATAAAAAGAGAAGATTTAAACATGCCAGGTAACAAAAAGACGTGTGCAGAGATCTGTAAAACTGTATAGAAGGAAAGGATTCTTTAGAGGAAACAGAGGGACCATCACACAATGCTCTTCACAGCCCTTACTAAAAGAGTCAGGGCCCACCCTGCTGCCTCCTCAACTAAGACAGGTGCTGGTTGTTTGGACAGAGGCATGCCCTCATTTTCCATAGGCTTCTAGAACTAAAAACTGGATTCTGGGCTTTGCCTGACATGAACTTGAATTTAGAGGGAGCCTTGTTGCTGGCAATTAAGTGCACCAGGATGGACAGCCCTGGAGACTGAAGCTCACAACCATCAGCAGCAGCAGGACTGTCTCGACAAGATGCTGAGAGTGAATGTGATTTATACTGCTTAAATTTAATGTCTGGGAGCTGGGTGTCTAGACAAACCTGACAAACCTAGACACTCGCCAGTCACTGGTGGGCACCTCCAAAGAGCAATTCATTTCCCTGTCACGGACATGTCCAGGGTGCCTGGGGAGGGGAGAATCCCTCCCCACTCACAGAAAGAGGAGAGTGGGTGACTGTCGTCCTCTCAGGCAGTGGAAGTTAATGAGGACATTAATCTGAGTTTCTTCAAAAGGACCCGTTGGATTTTCCTGCAGTCTAGGATTTCCGACTGTGATAAACTTCCATTTATGTACCAAAACACACGGATTTCCTTCCTCTCTGCTTAGGAGACTTCTGCATGGATTCTAATACATCAGTCAGGGAAGTCTTGTTGATGTTTAATGTGATTCATCTCCAGTTAACTGTGCTTATTCCTTCCATTGCCATGTACAGTTCTCCCTCTGTGGATGAGAACTGAATTTTTCCACAATCTGAAGGCTATTGCCAGGTTCCATATTTAGTTTTCTTGTGATGAGTGTGGCAGAGAAAAGGTTTTAATTTCACTCTCAAAAATTATCAACTTCAGTCTCACTGTAACCTCCCTCTACAAAGTCAGCCTAATCCTAATATATACCTAGTAAAAGGGTAACCAAAATTGTTTACAACATTCTGTGGGAAATGTTGTAAGCAACTCTTTGTGTCCAGAAAGTAGGACATTTAAGAGATGCAAAACAAAAGTTCCTTTTCAGTTAAAAACTATTTTCCATTCTTTTAAAAGACAAGGAAAATAAACTAGTTAAAAAAAAATTCATTTATTCAAAATCAAAACGTTACAGCTTGAAAAAATATTCCTGTTTCAGAATTAAAAAAAAAAAAAGAAAAATAGGAAAAAAGAAGTTGAACAGAAATTAAACTAGAACCAAGACACGAAAATATTTTGTTTGGAAAGTTCCAAGTAAGCCATTTTTATTTTTCAGAACACTGCCTAATTTTTTTTTCCCTAAACACAGCACTGAGTGAAAAGTATGCTGCCATTTTTCTGCTTGCAATGGATTGCTTCTACAGTACACAACAATTCCAAGCTGGAATGTTTATTCAATGGCCACATAATTTTGAAAATTCAAGACTAATTTGCTGTTCTTTAACATATTTACAGCAATTTTCTTTCAATCTTTCTGTTTTCCTGGCCTTTATAAGCTGGATTTTTCAGTGTCATTTTTGTCCATGCTCATAAACCCATCATAGTCTTTCTTTTGGAAATCTGTGTGTTTCCTGCCCATCCTTTGTCTATTCATCCTATAATTCTGTATCCATCCACCTCCAAAAAAATGAGAGATAGGAAAAAATTTGCCTGGTGTGATTTATTTCCTGAAAATGAGATGCTCATTTCAGTCTCTGTGGCTCTCTCAGTCCTTCACCTTTCTGCTGAGATGGGCATGAGTGGGGCCAATTGGTGTCAATTGGGCTGGTGCAATTTGAGAGATGGAGCAAATCAGGTTGCAAACCAAAACAAAAAAAGAGGGTTGGAGCTCTGGTGCTTTGTTTTCCTTTGGGATTTCTGCTTTGTTTTTATTTTGTCTACTTTTTTTTTTTTTTTTCCCTTTTTTTTCGCATTTGAAATGGAACATTAGGAGCAGGTTCCTCTAATCAGAGATGATTTGGTGTTTATTTCTTTTGGAGGAAGCCTGAGCGAGGAGGCCCAGGGAGGATTCCTGTTTTGGTTCCCTCAGTTCCACCTCGAAAGAACTGACCTTGATCTCTCTGTGGGGTGGAGAGTATTGAACAGCCATGGGAAGCAAAGCATAACACTGGGCAGGCCAAAGTGCTGGCCTGGGACTATCCAAGCAGCTTCCCATGGCACAAAGAGCTTTTTCACTTACACTCCACGTTTCCCATCACTTTTCCTGCTATACAGTTTAATTCATGCCAGGCGGATTATGAAGGGAATAAAATGATGCAACAGTCAAAAAGTCCTTTAAGTCGTTCCAAAAAATTAAAACAGAATAAAACCAAACCAAATAAAAACAAAAAACAAACAAACAAAAAAAAAAAAAGAAAAGAAAGAGCTTTGAAACTAAACAAAATTTCTGAAAATAAACTCAAAAAGAAAGGAGGAAAGGGGAGGGAAAAAAAAAAAAAACCAAAAAAGAACCCGGGAAAGACAAATGAATGTTAGAGCAGGCACGATCATGGACAGACGCCAGCTACTTACGTTCACCTCGGTGATTGCTATATCAACAATGCTACCCACAACAATCAAGGCGTCAAATGTATTCCATGCATCACAGAAATAGTGCTGCATGTGGCAGAGAAGCCAAGGAGAGAGAGAGAGAGAAAGAGAGAGAGAGAGGAAAGGAGGAAGAGGAAGAAAGAATGAGAGAGAGAGAGAGCGAGAAGGGAGAGAAAGAGGGAAAGGGAGAAAAGAGGGGAAAAAAAAGTAAAAAGTAAAATAAAATAAAATGAAAATAAAAACAAAACAAAAGCATGAAAGAGGGAGAGAAGAGGAAAAAAATAAGAAAAGAAAGAGGTTACGTGGGCATATTAAATAGTCTCTTACCACTCTACAGTATTGGTTGCTCAAACCTCTGTAACGTTTCACATGATGGAGGGTTTCAACAAAAGCCTGGTTAGTCAGAAAGTTACACTCAAGCATGTCTACCTTTTGGAGGGAAAAAAAGCACACACACCCCAAACTCTGTGCGCTTTCACCAGTCACAGCCTTGGGGCCAGCTATGACAAGTGAAAAAGAAGGAGGCATTTCCCCCCCTCCTTTTTTTTTCCCTGGGAGAAGGAGAAGGACGACGGCAAGTTCAATAAAAGCATGACTAGAGGGAAAAAAACCAGAAAACAAAAAGAGAGAGAAAAAAAGAGAGAAAGAGAGAAGGAACAGCAGAGGAGGAGGAGGTGGTGGTATCCTGGGGAGGGTAGAGTAATACTCACATTAGTTTCACTGAGAATGACGTCTATAATGCTGCCAATTACGATGAGGAAGTCAAAAACATTCCAAGGATCACTAAAGTAACCCTACATAAGGAAGGGGCAGGCAGGATGGGGATTAAAAAGGAATGTTAGACAGACAAAAACAGTTCAAAATTACCATTAGAATTTCTGCCCTGATACCTCAAGGGGTTTTCCTCTTAGGTCTACCTGTTGTGTCTCAAGCTGTAGCCCAGGCCTGACTTGTGTGAGCAGCCCTGCTCTAGCTCATGGGATTCCAGGGAAGCCACCCCTCCCCTCCAACTCTGAGACAGGGGCTGAAGGGAAGTCACACAGATCACTTTGAGCATGGCTGCTGGCAGGAATGGGGCTTGCAGGACCAGCTCCTCCAGACATCTCCATTCCTGGCGCCGCAGCACCCTTCCCATTTGACTTAGAGGCTAGAGTACAGGAACAGTGCAACATGGTTCCCTCAAAAAAATGGCTCCCCACTGTCAATATCAATGCCCCAGTCCATGTTCCAGCTGCAGTGCTCTGTGCTGGCACAGGGAATAGCTGTCTGCTGCACCAGGGAGGGGGAGAGGGCACAGCCAAGCTGGGGATGTGCTGTCTGAATCTCCCCTTTATCTTTACCCAGCCACAGTCAGGATCACGACAGTCATTAGCCTAACAGTTTATATTAGTAATGCTTTGGGTCCTGTCTCTATCATACAGAGCAGGGCCGGTGTCTCTGTTACTCTGAAAGCACATCTGCAGCACAAAATGGAGCTGTGAATGTAGCCTGGCTCATCCCACCAGGAGGGGGTAAGAATGGGAGCAAAGCTGGCTTTAGCAGTGCTCAGAGCAAGAGCTCTGGCTCACTCCTGCTAAAGACAGGGCCACTGCAGCACTGTCACCTTGGCTGTCCAGGACAAGCAGTGGCAGATCCCTTCAGGGGCTATCTCCAACATCTCATCCTAAGCACAGCTCAGGAGATGCTCATCAGCACTGCTTACTGTCCTCATCCTGCATAACTTCTGGCTGCAAGGATACAGGGCCCTTCTGGAAAAGGTCCTGTTCAGCCCAGAAGATGAACCTCTGTCTGTAAACTTCCTCTGCAAGTCATGAGCAAAGAAAATTAATCTTGGCTCATTGAGCACCTGTGCCAATCTCTTCCCCTTGTTCTGCAGTCTTAAAAGGAGGCAAACATACAAAATCCTCCGTCCTCCTTTCATGTGCTTGGTTTTGTGAGCATGGGCTGATGCGACCTCCCTGTTTCCCAGCTGCAGCCTGTCTCCTGTGAGACTGAACCCGAGTTGCACTGTGACTGCTATTCTTAGTCAAAGAGTCAGGTCATGGGTAAAGTGTGAGCCTGTGTTCCCAGGCAGCGTTGCAGAAAGCAAAAAGGAGAAAAGTAAAAAAAATTTTTAAAAAAGAAAGAAAAAAAATTATCTCAGTACTGGCACTGTACAAAGTCAGGCTTGGGAACCTCAAATTGCTGTGGGTTCAACCATCACATGGAGCAAGCACTGGCAAAAAGTGTCTTTCTATCTGCTGAAACATTGCCTCCGTGAGACTTTGGGACTCACATTTATGAGCAGCATTACACTTTGGGCAGGGGAAAAAAAATTAAAGAAAAGATGAAGCAGAAAAAGCCACTGCCCAGCTGGTCCCACACCAGTGAAGGGAGCTGGTAGAGGGGACTTTGAAGTCTTCTCCTCAAAACCAGAATAAAACACCTTTATTCTGCAGCCTGAAATAGGCAACTCTCTTAGCAGATCTACACTGGGAGGAGCAACCATCCCATGGCTACACATTACTACACAATTAGCTACAACAGGGAGGAAGGAAACAGGAGCAAAAGCAAATTCAGAGAATATTATTATTCAGCGTCCAGCCTAGAAATACACAACAAATATTAGAATGAATTCAGCGGTGATGTCCAGCATCATTAGCAACCAGATGGACCTGGAATAAAACTGTAATTAGACTTCAGCAAGAGGAAGGGGAGGGAGAGAACAGCAGATTAAATTGTAGAGGCAAACACATTTTGAATAAATAAAGGACAGACACAGATCATACAGAGTTACACAAAGTGCCTTTGCAGCCTGCTGCGACCTTGGCAGGCAGTGCACTTGCAGGATCAAAGAACAGAGTAGAAGACAACAGACCCAATCCTCCTGCCCCTGTCCATGTGCACAGTCCTGCAGAAGGCACTGCCCACATGCCACATGAATGCATGCGTTCAATAGCATGGTTCTCTTCTATTTCCTCTCAAGTTGCATCGTTTAGGAATTATTAAGGATTTCAGCAGGAATCCAAACAACTTCAAAAAAACCAAGGGTTTGGTTTTGGGCAGCTGCAAGGGTAAAGATTCAAAACATGTTGTTTAGGTTTTACCCATGAAAATGGTGACTTTTAATGACTTTCAAATCCGTAATGATGGATAGTTGGTGTTTTTACTATGATTGGCATCATACTGCAAAAAATGTTTTGGGTGTAACCAAATTTACAATTTCTTTTTACTCAGCAGCTTTTTACACAGAGCCCAATGATCATTGCTGGTGGGAAAGCAGCATTTGCTGCTGATACAGAACCCAGGTGACAAGTGGCATCAAATCCTGTCCTCAGACAACCACCAAAGCCAGTGAGTTAAATATTGCTCCCAGTAGTAGTAACACAACCTCCCTGGAAGCAATGACACTGCACTGACAGAGCTGGCACATCTCAGGAGAGATTCAGGCCTGGAAAGAAAAGGTCCCTTTTCCATTGCCATCAAAAATAGCTGCTTTGGACCTTTGAGACACCACAGTGTATCTGGAGTCACTCTGCTGACTTCAACAGCGTTGCTCCGAATTTGCACTGCGAGCTCTTTCTCCTGGGGTGCTCCACTGAGTCTCAGCAGCCAGGTCCTTGCTTGAAAGCCACGGGCTGGTCTGCTCTGGGATCCCAGAAAGAGCATTATCCCAGTCTGTTATTGTGTGGCCGTAAGGTGAACTCAGAGGGCTCTTCTCTTCCTCCTGTGCCTCTCAGATGAGTGACAGAGAGGAACCATGGGTGTGAATGCAGTTTTACTCAACCCCACATCCAAAATGCTGGTGTTGAATTAAGGAAAACACGTGAATTTTAAAACCTTCCTTTCCTCCTCACCTGCTCCCTCTGTGTTTCAAACAGAAGGGTGAAAAACAGGAAGATGTTATTCGCAGTAAGAGAGCTCAGGGAAACAGAGAACACAGATGCTTCATTGGGGTGTGAGGTGATGGAATCCTTCCCTGAAAAGCCACCCACCCTCCTCAGAGACATTTCCCTACAAATGGCCATGTGGGACTTAGCTTTGGATCAGACCTCATAACCTGGTTGTGAGTTATGAGTGTGCAATAAGAGTGAACTACACCCCTTGAGGACTTGCCTCTTGTGACCTCAAAGTGCCTCTTCAAGCCACATTCCTCACTGGAGTGTACCAGGGTGGCTCATGAAAGACAAACTGAATGAAGGAAGAGCTTTCACTCTAATCAAGAGGTTGCATTTCCAAAATATTTTTCCCACCAGAAAGTTCTGCATACTTTTCCCAAGAGGGTGGAGGTCTGACTGGAAATGAATTGATGGCACTGTTTGTTTTTGCAGTACAGGAATTTAGAGTGCAATACCATATTTTACCCGTAAAGGGAGACGCTTGGCCCTGATTTAGCTGTAATTGCATGCCACATAATGGCATCCTCAGGGGTTTACTGGGGAATGGTAGTCACCCTCTCTTGTGGGATGCCTTTGGAGATTCATGAAGCTTTTGGGGAGAAAAGAGGACAGAGAGAGACCAGGAGGATTGGATTGAATATTCAGGAAGCATGAGATAGCCCCACCAGTAGAGCACATTTTTTCCCCATTTTTTTTTCCCCCCAAAGGTAGCAAATGATAGTGTATCACCACATGATCAATAAGTTAATGAAAGGCTGAGCATAAATATGCAGTAGCTGACTGGAATGGAATCTCATTTGTGCGAGAGGAGCAGACATTTCAGAATGAGTATGCCAATCATTTTTAGGTTTCCTAGTTGCTGAGATTAGCTGTTAAAGAAATTAGGGTTTATTTAGGTGCTAACGGAGGCACTGACATCTCTGGACACTATTTCTTCTACTTTTTGTGAATGTGAGATCCTAAATAGGATATCTAAGAAGCCTCAATAATAACAACAGGGAAAATTGCGCACTGGAGTCTGTCTGAAGCTCAGAGTCACCTGGAGCCCAGAGTAAGAATATGCAGTGTCTGGAGGGCTGTGCAGCCACACTGGGGCATAGAAGTCCTCAGGGGAAGGGTGCTGTTGAGTCATGGCACTGGCTGGGTTTGGAGCATCGAGCCCTATGGGACCTGCAGGGTCACTTGTGTGTTGGTTTACGTGCAGTTGTTTATCTGCTCAGTCACAGGTTTTCATTTCTGCCCCTTCTGAGGTGGCCAGCAAAGTTTGACAAACCCCTCTGAGAAAAAAGTCTCTGCAGATGAAGAGCAGAGCAAGGTCAAGGCTGTTCACTGGGTGGGATCTGAATGTAGGTGGGATGGTCCCAGTGGGAGGTGATGCTGCAGTGTTGTAGGGACAAAAGGGAAGGACACGCATACCTGCAGGCACATTTGTATTTATGAATACAGACATGAAGCATCGAGGAGGAGAAACGGAGGCACTGAGATAACTGCACAGCCTAAAAGGCAGGCAAACCACAGGAGAAGCTTGCTACCACTTCTCTGAAATAATCCTGCATGCTAAAACAATAAAAAGAAGCATCAAGTCTAAATCAGCTGAAGAGAGTATATAGGAAGGAGAGAAAGGGGCTGATACCCTGATGCTCAGTGGGATTTCTTAGCAAAAATTTCCTCCTGATTGTAAAGGGCAAAGCAGACTTTGCTAGGGATTTGCAAAATGAGATGAACTGCTAGTCTGGCTGATGTTTAGTTAATGCAAGAATTTGTTCCTGAAAATGCTGCAGGCTGTTTAGAGCTGTGAGAGTCGGTTCGCAGACTTCATTAAAAGAGGCTTTCCCTGAAAGTACTTTTGCAAAAGGGACAGTATAGAATCAAAGGACATTTACACAGTTCCATGGCTCTTGGCACAGGCTCTCACAGCAGATTTGGGGGATTCACGTGTGCCCTGAACAATCTTACAAAGCTACAAAAGCTCCTGACACGGAACGGAGATGTGTGTCAGATGCAAATTCTGTTGTGCTAAGATACCATTTAGCCATAACAGCAATCAGGGAAATTAGCAGAACCTAATAGAGAAGGAATCAAGTGGAGGATGCAGCTGCTTGGAGTTCCTGACAGGCTGCAGGGAAACAGCATCTATTTGCATACTATCTATCAACTCTCATCCACTGATGGATTAATTCCGAGACACAGAGTCCCTGCAGTTCACCTACCAGTCACTGTAATGAGTCACTGCTGCAGGGAATTAAACAAGGCTCCCTTCTACTCCATCAAATCTTTCCACAGACAGGCAAGGAGAAGAGGAGCATTCCATCACTCCAGACTGTTCTGGTGAGTTCTGAAGGAGCCTCGTGAGTCTTTGCTTATTCCATAAGAAAACAAGGCCAGCTTGTAGACCGAGACAGACACTCAAAAACGTTGATGTTTTCCTTTATCCTCCCTCACTTGTTTCATGCTCTCTCTCTCACACAATGAGGGCACGTGTGAAAGCAGAGAGGTGTCCCTTGAGGTCTGAGGGCCTGCTTGGACATCCTGAACACTCTGCTTGACAGAAACAAAAGAGTTGGAGGAACTGAATGGCTCTGTGATCTAGAAAAGGACCTCAGATGTTTATTTCTAGGTGACTGGTAGAAAACTGAGGTACCTCCTTATGGCCACCTTGAAGTGGACACCTTCTGACTATTGTTTGAGATCCTGTAGGTCCTAAAGCAAATTACAGGTCTCACACCTGTGCTTCTGATGAACAAATATCTCCATCACAGGAAAAAACCAAAAAGACCCACTGCCTGAACCACAGTCACTATTTGACAAACTTTAACATTTATGGAGGCTGGAAACATAGAATCTGTAATGTCTCAAAAGATCCTTTTTTATGCTCTACACACCTGATAGCGCCTGGAGGACGTGACTAGAAAAGACTGTATCATATCTGATCTGTGAGCTGAGAATTTCCATTTCCAGATTTTGCAATCCAGTTCATTTCACCAGAGCTGTATTTTCTAAACAGCTCCATGGGTGCCTCCATGCCCATCTACATGGACTCATGGGATGGTTTGGGCTGGAAGGGACCTTAAAGTTCATCTAGTTCCAATCCCTGCTGTGGTCAGGGACACTTTCCACCAGGCCAGGTTGCTCAAAGCCCAATCCTGCCTGGCCTTGAACACTTCCAAGGATGGGGCACCCACAATTTCTCTGGGCAGCCAGTGCCAGGGCCTCGCCACCCTCACAGTAATGAATTTCTTCCCAAGACCTGATCTAACCCTGTCCTCTTCCATTTTAAGGCCATTCCCCCTTGTCCTATCACTACATGTCCTTGTAAAAAAGCCCTCTCCAGCATTCTCGCAGGCCCCCTTTAGGTGCCAAAGGTGGTGGCACTTGGCACAGTCATCTTACATCTCACTCTATTTCATTTACTGCAAACTGGTTAGGAGCCCACAAGCTCTCAGCCACGGGGGAGGCTTTAAGTGCAACCTTGTGGTCCCAGGTCCTCCAAAGACTGGGGATGAAGCATGGTAAAGGCAAGATGGAAGCATTTGTTATGAAAGCATCTCTTAGATATAGCAAAGATTGTATTTCAAGGCAACAAGTTGAGGAGGCCTGAGGAAATTATAAAGTAAAACATGCTGAAACCAGATGATTCAACTAGCTGGTCCTGATGCAATTTTTGGCCTGGATTGCTCTTAACTGCCTTTGAAGGGAGGGTGAGTAATGCCTCTGAACAATAATGACTAAGGGCTCCTTGATATAAATGCATGAAAATGGTGGCAGAACAGCTGAAAGCTCTCTTATAGATTTTGCTGTCCACCTAGAAAATAAGATAAACATTCTCGACCTTCCTACAGGTATATTGTGGCACAGCAATACCCCACGAGGAGTTAGGCCCTTTTTCTTGTGAACAGTAAGCACACTGCAATCATTTAACAACTACAGCCCTGCAGCCAGAAACCAGACTCGTTCTCAGCGAAGAGAAACAAAATCAGTACCAGTTTTACCAGAAAGACTGAAAAGTGAATGTGATGGCTGAACAGATCATTTATCACAAAATGCATTCCTTGAGAAATTCGCTGTCAAATTCCATTTGGAAGAAGCTGCAAATGCTCAAAGATTTTGAAGTAGCATGTCTTGATGAGAGCCAATAAATAACTCCTGAAGGCAACAAACCAACCCAGCAATATCAAACAGTCCTGTGAAAAGAGCTAAAGGATGGGCTTTACTCTTTAAGAGAGTCTGTCTCCTAAAGTTGGACTGACATCCCAGCCCAGGGAAGAATGATTCAAAAGAAGTAAAACTCAGCCTATAAGAACAGAAGGGTGAGGAGTCACTTCATGCTGTGGGAAGATGCAAGCAGTGGGTGAAGAAGCATTTCGAATATGGGGCTGGACTCGGAATATCTTCCCTCTCTGCATGTGAAGCATGGGAAGAGGCCATGGACTGCTCTGAAATGGTTGCTGAGTGGATGGTGGGTACTGACTGGCAAGAGGGCACAATGTTCAAGAAACAGGGCAGCAGGGACGAGCAGTAGGTTTTTAAGTAGTTTCTTTTTTATGGTAAGTTATCTCCATTTTCGTTAAAGGCTTAATTTTATATGGATTAGAGTAGTTAACAAAATAAGTATTATTTTTATGTAATCCGTCAATCATAACTTGCCAAAAGAGGATGATTACTCTCATTTTACTCTTGGGCAAGCAGAAACAAAGAAAACTAAAGTTTCCAAGGACTCCAAAAGCCAAATGCATGAGAGAAGGGAAATCACCTCTCTTAGATGCGAGCCAGGTGACCACTTGCCAGTGGAAATATCCCTTTCTAACCTGATGAGTGGCTCTGAACAGGCACTGCATCACAGTCTGTTATCTGGTACCACTCTTACATGAAGATTCACATCTGTGAGAGCATCTGACCCTTTAAAACAACCCCACACGAAGTGATGGAGGGTTGGGATTTTTCATCTGAGAGGGAGAGCAAGTGGCTTTTCCCTGGCACAGTTCCCTTTGCAGGCTGCTGCTGTTGATGCTGCAGCGAGCGAGGCCCCGGCTCACCATCCCACTGGGCTCTTCACACCGTGCCAATAATTTCCTGTATTAAATAATTAAGTGCAATAGCTAATACAGTGCTTCCCACACTGTTGCATTGTGCAGTCATATCATTATTTTTGATCATTTATAATGATATTAAAACCCCCAAGTGCCAGACTGAAAATACATCTGTCATAATGTTGCAGCAATAGGCAAATTCTCTGGGTATGTTTGCTGTGAAGGAAAAGGTCCTCCATCATTGAAGCTCTTACACAGCTCCTTTAACAGCCTTTTCTGCCTGCTGAATTCTCCATTGATCCTCCAGAAAGCTGGAGGATTGCACAGCTCTGGCTGATCATTGTTAGAGATTTCACACACTCTCTATGGTAATTAGAGGGTCTATTTGCAGAAAATTGCTGGCCTTGTCCTCCAGGAAAGAGAACATCCTGCATTTAAACAACAGATGTAACATGGGGAGCAGCAGATCAAACAGCCTTTTTGTCCCTCACCAACTGTTTCCACCACAACATGAAAGGACAAGTTCTTTTCATGAAGAAGGAAGTTTGTTCTGGATACTCGTTTCGTTGTTGGCCTCTTTCTTAGGGGCACCAACAAAGAAAACAAATGAGGTGCACTCTGCTCCTGCTTTTGTGCCAGATATATTTATTTTCTGCAAGGAAATGGGAAAGAGCCTACTTCATACAGGATGTCACCCAGTGCTGACAAGGAAGGCTTTGATGCTTCCTGACCCAGATTCAAGTGGAGTTATGAGCTAGGATTTGGGGTGAAAGTTTCATTTCTCATCTTCCATCTCGTTTCTTCTGTTACATTCACCTACCAAGTGTTGTTCACACTGCATGTCTTGTTTAGGTTCAGTCACGCCTATGCCATCTCAGAATATAAGCATATGCACAATAGAACAACTTTAGTCTGGCACTACTTTCTTCTCCTTTAAAGTGTTTGGAAGGGCCAGATTTCCTCTCCCACACACACCCAGGAACTGGTGAGGAGCTCAGTGAGATCTAGAAGCCATCAAAGAGGATTCCCTGTGCTTTCACATGATAGAGAAGGCAGTTATCTGCTAGCTAACTCCTCGTTTGTGGAAACTGCCGCTGAATCAACCTCATCCCTGAGCATCCTGTTGAATATTTTCTTTTTCTGTATTAGCTGGGAGATTTATTATTCAAGGCTCTACTTGATGGGCCAGCACTCTAAAGCAGCAGGATTCAGTTCCTCTTTTTTTTTAAAATTTCACTGCCTTGGAACATGTTGGCAGCACTCTGTACTGAGTAGTTTCGATTTAATGCTGGAATAACAAATCCAGCTGCTCTGGCTCTTGGCTGGTGGGGTGCCCCTTCCATGGTCTGTGAGAAAGCCTCAGTGCTGAACTGCTGGGAGAATGCTGTGGCACAGACTGGGCTACAGGAGGCTCAGTTGCCTTCTGAGCCTCTCTTTTCCTTCCTTTTCCTGGACATATGGGCAGACAGAAATTCTGTCAGGCAAGCAGCATCCTGCAGCAAGTCTACCAGCTGACTGTGCCAACCCACTGCTGTGTATAAAGGACTGGGATGACCTGGACATCCATGTCCAGAATAATTATTCCAGTATTTCTTCCCACCAAAGTCACCTAAACGTGCGGCTCTGACACAGAGTGCTTGTAGCATTTACTTTTTCAGGAAGGGTTAGAAAAGAGGCTCCTTCTTCCTCCCAGACCTATGGACATGAAAGACAATGTGGTCAAGTCTTCTCATGATGTGTATGCTGAGCAAAATGCATGGGAATCCTGGCAGACAGGTGCCAGAGGAGTGATTAATGAAGAGTTAAGATTTTTTTTTCCCCTTTTCTAGTTTATTTCCAAAACCCTCGAGGCTGATCCAGCAATTCCTCGAGAGCCTCAGGCTGACTGCAAACGTGCAAGGCAGTGTCTGGTTGGGCACCCCAAAAGGGGTCAGAGGTTTCTGGTCATGGGGCAGCTGCTGGGCTCCCTGAAGTAGCTGAGATTAATTCCAGATGGGCTACTGGTGGTATAGAAGATCCAGAGGAATACACAAGACATTCAGACTTCACCCACAACAAGATTTGGGGTGAAAAAGGAAAGCTTATCTGAGGTAATGGGATGATGCATTTTGAAACAGGGCTGAGATGAATCCACAGAAGCAGGGAAACACACTGTACCCAATTTTTACTGCAAAATATTCTGATGAGACAGTACCCAGGGAGGCTCTGTGGCTGAGATACTAATGTGTTTGAACATGGAGACCTGGGATGTCTGCCAGGGAATTTCAATAAAATGGAGAAGCACCAAAAGATGCTCATTAGCTTAAAAGGTATGGGTTTTAATTAAGTTTTTAATTTTCTAAAAATCCCTTCCCATGTTTACTTTTTCTTTCAGTCCTGTTTCTGTTTTTTTTTTCCTTGCATCACTTCTTGTCCAATCACTTCTTCCTCCATTTTATTAATACTTAACTATTTCAATGTCTTCAATCTATTTTTTTTCCTTTCTGCCTTTAAGGATATTTTATCTTTTCCCATTCTTTATTATCTGTATGGCTTTTCTTCCTCCACAGGTTTGGGTTTTGTCTCTTTTCCTCCCAGACCTGGTCCTTCCTGTTGGTTTAGTTGTTTCCTTTTCTTCAGTTCACACACTCTCCTACCTGGCTCTCCCTAGTTCTCTCCATGCTCACTCTTTCTTACCCAACATCAAGCAGAACTCACTCTCCCCTTTTGTTAAATGATGTATATTATTCCCCACCCCCAGGTTTTGACACATAATCAGCTTTCTTGCACTTTCTTTTGCCTTTTAAAGCGTTTCTTTCACCCAAAGCCAGGGGGGTGATTGGAGACTGCCCTTCCTCTTGCAGTGGGTACATGACTCAGCCATCAAATACTCCACATGTAGAGGCTGCCCCTCCAAAACACAAAAGGTAATACCGAAGCTGAGGAGAGGAAAAAATGAGGTGGTGGCTACCAGGGTTAGGGACCTGCCAAAACCAGCAAGGGAAATCTGCAGAGTAAGAGCCATTTGACAACCATCACGTTTGGCCACACTCCCTGGAGGAAGGCAGCTGCCTGCACCACTGGGCTCACATTTACACAGCTTAAACCACTAATTTGTACCACCACACTGCATCCCAGAGCATGTGGTTGTTAACTAAACATGATTCCTGTTGGATGGGGCTGAAGTGTTATTCAGCTCTGAGCAAAAAGCCACTCAGTTCTAACCAGTTTTCCTGATGCTTTTAGACAGTGCAGAATGTCTTTACTTCCCCTTCTCTGTATAAGCTGGAGAAATAAAACACTGTGATGAATGATGCCAGGGCAGCATCCTAAGCTATCCAGGTATTTTTACAGGTACTTGAATGAAGAAGTACAAAAAGAGTTTGATTTTCAGAATTAACCAACATTGTTTCTGTAGGGCAAGGGGATAGCATGGAAATAAATTTCAGCTCTTTGTGAAAATGCTGAAGCCTCTATCCTGACCAAGGAATAACAGATTATGGTTTTGGTGAGAAAGAAGAATGCAAGTAGTATGAAGCAGCCAGTGTGATTTTAGGAGAGACTGCTTGAAGATCTGTTTATAGGCATAAATGTATGAGAAATGTACTGGTAAAAAGGGAACAAAAACAGATGAGTCATTTTGCAGGTTTTAGAAGAGATATCTGTACATCAGATGCATGATAAACGCTGACTGAGAGCAGCTTAAAGAGGAATAAAGTGCAAAAGCATCAGGGGAGAAAGAAACACTGAGGGCACGTAGATCCATCAGTACACGGAGGCCAAGAAACGACCATGGGTGGCATTTATGATTTCCACTACACAGAGGGTCACAGCTCCTCCTGGGATCACATGGGATCACGTGCCTTGTGCTGAATGTGAAGCTTGTTTGAAGCAGCCCACTGAAGTCTGAACTCTGCTGCACAAAAATGACATGTGAGAACAGCAAGGATTCAGAGTAAAGCAGCAGTGATAAATGGGGGACTGAGGCAACTGTCTGAGGCAGGACAGATGGTGTTGTTAGAGGCTGCTTTGCAAGCAACACCCATAAACAGCCAGGGAAGAAAGGTGCTGACAGTGTCTGGTAAATGGAATAGACTTGTGATCTGTAGTCTCTCTGATAGTCATAATTCCACAGAGGAAATCTCCAAGATTTTCCCTTTCCACACGCAGACACGGATTTGACAAAATATATGATCCTGTGCTTTGCTTTATGCATAGCAGTAGTTCCATGGATATGTCTTGCCTAGTTTGAGATGACAGGCACAGCAGGAGAAAATTCATAGCTCTTGGATTAGTGGTCCTGCCCTGGCTAATAAGGGGATGGATGAAATGTTTCCTGAAAGAAAAAGTAGATGTGGCTCATCAGGAAAACAGCCCATTCCAGGGAGCTGGAAAGATCTGAAATTCCTGGAGGAATATCCATCCTCCCATTAGCATGTACACTGACAGATGGCACAGCTTCATATGAATGGGAATTTTAAGTCTTGAAAAGATAAACCCCAGGCAGGTTTTGTAGAGCAGCTGGCCCTTCATGGACTGCTTCTTGTGGGGATTTCTTCTTTGAGAAGCTGGAACAGTGGTAGCTGTGAGCACCCCAGACAGCACAGCACCTCATTCCCTTTAGTAGTTTTCTCTGGAAAAAGCCTGAAGCAGCAGCAGCAGCAGCTTTCTCCATGCAGGAATTGGAAAACAGCTCACCAGACTGGCTGGAGAATTTATAAAATTAGAAAAACAAAGCTGCAAAAGGCCTTGGCTCAACAGCATTACTTTTAGACTGTCTGTCTCTTTGAAGTAACTAGTCCTGAATCAGTTTATGAGCATCAGCCAAGACAAACACTGAGGTCCATTTGGGAGTTTTGCTTCAGAGCAGCATATTAATACTCTGTAAGGAGATGCAGGGCATGTAGTGGATGTTTTCTTTATCAGCAGCCCTAATCATCCCAAATCTCTCTAGCTCACTGTTAGCACACCCTCCTGACAAGACTGCAGGCATGGATGAGCTGTCTTGCACAGCACTTGGAGTAACCCTGCAAGAAAATGGGGAAACTGACCCTCTGCAGCAGCAGAAGTGTCTCACAAACCCCAGGGCTCTCAGAAGTCCCTGCCTGGCATGCACTGACTGTGCCCCAGCAGCACAGCTCCAGCTGATGTGCCCCTCTTCTCTACGGCCTCCCGGGAGACCAAGCAAACCCAAACACTGCTCACAGAGGATGGCCAGCCAAAAGGACAAGTGTCAGAGGGACTGCTGACCACAGCAACCAATCCCAGCAGTAACAGTATGTTTACTTAGGAAAGCCCTTGTCTTCCTACCCCCTTCACATATTTTCTGTAAGTGTTAGGAGACGAGCCCTGACTTGGACTTGGCTCCTTATTCCTACAGCTGGCTTTTCCATAAGTAAAGCCTTGCTCCCACCAGAAGAACTAGAGGCAGGGCTGGATCATCCATGCTGGTTCTTTGCAGACAGGCACATATGTGAACCTGCTTCTTGTCTGTGCAACTGTGCTTGCTTTTTTTCACCTTTAGTGTCAAGAGTAGCAGGTCAGGAGGGCACCTCACAGAACAGGAGTGAAGAAATAAAAAAGGGATACAGTAAAAAAAATCTCTCCAGTCAGGCTGCCACCTCCTCTGTTGTTATGCATGTAACACACAGGTAGCACTGGTGTGCATTATATTTAGTGGACCTTGGCAGTGGTAGCTTAACAGTCGGACTTGATGATTTTGAATGATCTTGATGATTTTCCAGCCCATTTCCAATTGAATCTGTGAGTATATAACAGTGGATGCCACACCGTGGGCAGCAGCTGCATATTAGGCTTCCCCTGAAGCTGTTCCCCATGGACACATGCCTGTGGTGACTTCTGTGAGCAGGCAGTGTGATAGCAGCTCCCAATACCCTGGAGATCTGTCCTAGCTCCCTTTCCAACTGTCCCTGGTGAAGGTATGAACAAACAGCAGCTCCTTCCACCTTGTGCAGCTGGAGAAAGCCTTATCCCTCTCCTGCTGCTGCTGCTGCTGCTGCTGCTGCTGCTGCTGCAGACCCTTCCTTCCAAGGTGCCTTTAGGAAGTGGCTGTGCAAGGCAGAGCTCTGTGGTGGCTGCTTCAGAGTCACAACTCAGTTACTCCTCGTCTTGCTGTAGTTGAAGGTTAATCTGCAGCATCCACGACTGGGTTAAGCACCCCAGAAAAAAAGGAGAAAATAGACTGAAAATTGCCAGCTTTGGCTCTGTGCTCAGCTCCGTTCTGCCACATTCTCCTGGGGCTTGTCATTAGAACACAACACCTTCAGCTAACCAAGTTTCCTCCTTTCTTGTTGTCAGTCATAAAGCTCACAGCTCTTTTATTTTAGGGTATTCTTCAGACAGAAAAGAGTGATGTTTGGGCACAAATTCAAAATGAGACAAAGCAGCTTAAACAAAGGCTGGTTTGTGTTTTATTGCTCAGGAAATGACAGACAAATCTGTCTGCAGCAGAGATGAGCATTTAATCTTGCCATTTCCCATCTGGGAAGCACTAATAACACTCAGCATCTCATTTCTTTGCTGGGGGGACTTGGTTGGTTAGGGGGGATAGGTAGTGATCTCCCAGGTGACAAGGAAATCATTTTGGATGTTCCCAGCTGGTGTTCCTGGGGGCACCTTCCATCTGCAAATGTAGTTTGGTCACAAGGTGTAGCCAAGCAGATCGAGGTAGCTGCTTTCTCCAGGCTGGAAACTCCCACTTCACAACACATTCTAGGCAAGTTCATCCTCAGTACTAGTGTGCCACCTGAAGAGAAGCAGAGGGTGCTCCCCAGGGTGGGTCTGAGTGGCCATCTGGGAGAGAAGGTTGCCTTCTTTGCAGAGCAGGCTCAGTCAGTGTGGAGCAGGGAATGGGCTGCAGCCAAACCCTCACACGTAACAGACAAGGACAAGTGACAGAAGGAATTTGGTGTTTCCAAACCCCAGTCACTGAGCTGGTACTTGACATAATCCAGTGTGAATATACTGCTAGAGCAAAGCCTTTTTGCTGTGTTAGCTGTTTTCACAAGGTCAGTCCTGTTTTGCTTCCCTGTAATCCTTTGCTTCAATTTTTTAAATGTTGGGGTTTTTTTCATTCAGTATTTAATTAAAATAGAGGTATGAGTTGGTACCAACTTTGGCATACAGGCCAGACCAGGATTTGAAACATTTATTGTTATTGCTGGCTATTCTTTCACCTGAGGTTGCTGTCTGAGTCCTAGCTCAAAAGACTTCATTAAGACTCTACTATTCTCACTACAAGGAGAATTTCTTTTTTTACTCTCATTTTTACAATAGTGTAGTAGCTAGGGATTTAGTTTGGAAATTACAGAATCATGGAAAATTGGGCTGAGAGGGGCCTTGTGGTCTATTCCATTTGCCTGTCTCAAGGCAGATCATAGATTCCTAAACTGTTTTGAATGAAAGGCTCCCTCAACTTAATTTTAAAACCTCAAATTATAGAGATTCCACAATTGCTTTCAGAAACCTGTTTCAATGTTTTGCCATCCAGAGGATACATGTTTACCCGCAGTTGATTTTTTAATACTTTTTTGTGCCATAAAACTTGAAAAGGAGATTGAACAGAGGAAAGTAAAACACAGGAAGTAGAAAGGACTTCCAATATCATCAATGCCGTTTCCTTACTGTTAGAAACAACCGTGTCAGATTCCTTGTACATGTACAGACCTCAGTATTTGACCTGGTTGAATTTTTTCCCTAAATGTTCTAAACCAAGTTCTGCTGAGATTCTCATCTTTCTGAAAGTTAAGAATCTCCTGCAAAGCAGAACTACAAAATCAGAAGAGCATTGTAAAGCCTGTGAGATACACTTCTGGGTACATGGTGTGCTGATAAAACTTTTATGAAGTGACAGAAAATTTGCTTGCTAACAGATGTGATGAAGCCTCAAAAATGAAAGGTAGATCTCTCCTGAAAATTAAAATCCCTGCTGAAACAGATAGTGATACTTCTAAATAATGTTTGAGATCTCACAAAAAAAAAAAAAAACCAAACCCAAACAAAACCCAAAACCCAAAAAACCCAAACCAAAACAAAAACAACAACAAAAAAATCAGTCCTCAGCAGGACTGCACAAGATGCTCCTAACTTCCAAGAGAACTACATCTGAGATAGGATAGTGATATTGGGCTTGGGTGAAAAATAAAATTGTGACTATTCCAAGTCCTGGAAAGTGTGGAAGAGAGAAGCTGGGTGGGAGGAAAGTCAATGTGGAGTTAAAAAGACAAAAATAAGACTGAATTCAGTAGAAAGGGAGAGCAAAGTTTCTGAGCTGAGGATGAGGAAGGTGTTGGATTACACCTGGGAGGAGCTAACTTCAGTGATCCCCTAACTGCTTAATGTGAAGGACAAGCACAACTGCCAGGCATAAAAGTTCTCATCTTTACCAGTGTCGTAATTGATGCTTCAGAGAACATCTTGACCATCTCCACAATGTTTCAAAGCATCCTTCAAGACACAACCCCATGTGTCAAGGCACCACTGAAGATATGAAATGACATGAGGGACCTATATTTAGGTATCTGGATTCAAGTCTTTATGAGACATCTCTGAATTTAAACCCCATAGAAGAAAGTCTTGGGTAATTCTGTGAGGTCAGGATCTTTGTCCTTGTCCTGCAGCAACTGTAAGAACTTAGCTGGAAGAGCTTGGAGGTTGTGATCATACCCCATGGTGCAGCTACACTAGCATAATATCATGGCCCAATGCACAGGACAATCCTTTCAGACAGGACCTGCTGGGGTACTGAATATTATCAATGAATTCTTAAATTCAAAACCAGAGCAATCCAAACCATCACTGAGATGTAGCCCTCCCAGAAGAAACATTTTTTTTCCAAAGCTCATAACTCAAAATGAGTCATGCTTGATTAACTTCACTTGGGTCAGGAGACTAATCATGAGATGCTATTTATAAATTATATAAGGAGAGTCAGAGAGAGAGCATTAGAATAACATTCAGACTGGAAGACATGTTATAGCCTTAGCAGTGTCACTATGGTAACTTAATGAAAACTAGGAACCTTCTCTCTTAGGAGGTGCTGCATTTTTTAACTTTTTTTTTTTTTTAAGGGTGTCTACTCTCCAGCAAAAAAAGTTATTAAACATAAGTGAGACTCCAATCCAGAGAGCAACTGTCCAGCTCAGTTCTTGGTGGGGTAATAGATGAGAAAGTTTCACCTCCTCCTTCTCCTCACAGCTGCCCCTCACACATGCACACACACACAGAGGCCAGGGAAAGCTACTCCTACAGCACCTACCTTGGGTTTGAAGGCGATTAATTTCAGGACCATCTCCACAGTGAAGAGCCCAGTGAAGAGCATGTTGAGGATGTTCATGGCTTCCTTGAACATGCAGCTCTGACCGTAGTGCTGAAAAAAAGCATCCCAGCCAGAGTGTGAGGGTAGGACATGCCAGCAGCCAGGAACACACAGGAGCCCTCCCGGCCTCCCTTCATGCCAAGGGGCTCTAAGGAAGACCCCAACGTGTTCCATTTTTCCAATTAAGCATTCCCATCTCTCTGCATGCACAGGGATTTCCATGCCTCTATTCATTTTTGTCACCTGGCTCTGGATCTCGTCCCTTTAAAAGAATCTTTTTGAGGAGTGGCTACCAAAATCATACTTATCATCCCAATTCAGGGCTCGTTATAAATTTGCACGA
The DNA here is from genome assembly GCA_026261815.1 of Monarcha castaneiventris obscurior. Lineage (NCBI taxonomy): Eukaryota > Metazoa > Chordata > Aves > Passeriformes > Monarchidae > Monarcha > Monarcha castaneiventris. The sequence continues at coordinate 16,544,668 of JAMPIT010000884.1, forward strand.
TGTTACAATACAATCTCCAAATGTGTTTTTTACCTGAACCTTGCCTAACACTTGGATTACCTTTTTGTTGGGTTGTGATTGCACAGCGAGCAGGGGTTTCACTGAGCTGTTCATAATGATACCTAGCCATTCCCCAAGTAATTACACTAAATTCAGGATTCTGCAAAGTACATGAGCAGCTCAAATCATATCTTTCCAATATGCATTATCTTGCATTTGTCAACTCAGAATTAAATTTGCAATCATGCTGCCCATTCACTTAATTTTATTAAGATTTTATGAAGTTACTCTCCATCTCCTATTGATTAATTCAAGCAGTGTCTTCTGCAAGTGTTGCCTCACTTTTCATACCCCTATTTCCAGATCTTAATACTTGAGACTGATTGCACTGTCTTATTCTAAGGTCACCTTCCAGTTCATGCTACAAGACCCCATTTGTAGTTGCTTAACTTTAATAAACTTCAACCAGCTGGGATGGATTTGCATATCCTGGATTGGCACAGGGTGATTTATTCACAACAGTTTCAGTTAAAACAATTCAGCTGCAGCTGAATGCAAGGCCAGGGAAAAATACAATGCTGAAGCATTTTCAAAGTTTCTTGCAATGTTTTTCTTGAAAGGCTCCAATACTTGCAGGACTCTGTTTAGAAACTTGAAACTTTACTGGCATGGTCCTTTTTTTTTGCTGTCTATTATGACATTTGACCCAAATCTGACCTCAGCATAAACCTCTGAAAAATTGTACTTTTCTCAAGGTGGATTTAGACTTCCTAGAATCTCCAGAGGTGCAGTCCTGCCTGTGAGCTCACAGACATCTCGCCTCTTGTAGCTTTCCCTGCTCTGGGTGTGCACCATTGTCACAGAAAGCAGCTCCACAGCTTCAGAGTGACCAGGGCAGGAGAGACTTGAGCTGAGAGCAGGGCACTTTCCTGTGCTCCTGTTGCCTCACTCCTCGTCTGGGGCCTTGGGTGAAAGAGCAGAGGAAGACTTTGCAATGGGGATAAAAAAGAGCTAGACCAGATGATGAAAAAATAGGGAGGTCAAGAAACCTGGTGAGATTGGGCCGAAGACAGTGAGAGGAGATAAGGTGAAAATTGTCTGTGAATATAGACTTGGACTGTTAGTGAGAGATGGGAAACTGTGGCTGGATTTGCAGGGGGACTGGGAGTGGAGCAGCCTGGGATTGATCCACTGGAAAATGCAGTTGAAAGGAAAGTTGGTGTCAGAGTGCATGGGGAGTTGAATTCACAGGAAGGGACGAACTAGTGAAGTGAAAAAGGTGTAGCTGACAATGAAATGGTAAGGAAATGGAAAGGAAAACCCAGGGAATACAACCACAATGGTGAGCCTGTGAAGGACTGGTTGAAGGGGGGAGATCTGGATGGTTTGGGCCAAAGCCCAGGGAAAAGGGTGCACAGACTGGCTGGGTGAGGGGGAAGGATGGGTTTTGGGGAGGAAAAGGAGACACACAGGGAGGCCTTGGGCAGACACAGGCTGGGAGGAAAAAGTCATGAAAGTACAGACTTGGGGAAATGTACAGAACAGTCCGTGTGTGTGGGGGTCCATTTCCTGACTGAAAGGAATGTAAAACTTTGTTTTTATAAGCTGTCTACTTAGTAAAGGCTTTGACTCCTTCCTCTTTACTGCTTTCTATCTACTGCCTCTATTTGCTGTTCTTGTAGATCCAGCTGCAAATGTTTCTTTGGTGGATTCACATTGGATGTTTGGAAAACCTTCACACAGTAAGGAAAATGAATATACACCACAGCAGGTCATAAGGCAATCAGGAGCATCAGTAGTGAAGCAAGGCAGGCAAATACCTCTCAAGAAATGCTTCAGGTGGAGCTGATGCTGCCTTTAAGTGGTGGGATAGACACTGTGGCCTCCTGAGGTTCTTTCTAGAACTGTTTCTGTGGTTCTCAATTGAAAATAAAGGCTATACTAGGCCTTCCTACCCTCTCTCTCCAGTTTCCTTGATTACCCCATTTGCTAAAATATTTTCTCTCTACTTTTTAACACAGAAAAGACCCAAATTTAAAATTCAGATCTCAGGTGAGTGGCAGTTCCAGGCTTATTGCTGCATTTCATAGAAGACAAATCAGAATTGAGAAGTCATTTGCTAGTGGCCACTGAATTGGTCTGTGGTGTAAGAGTATTCAGTCTTTTCCCCCCCATTTGTTTGTTTTTAAGGAGGTGAAACAGAATAGTTGAAAGTGTCAGATGTTATCAGGAAGAGGCAGATTCCTCATTGTAACTACGTGTCATCAGAAGCAAACAGGGTACAATGGCTTTTTAATGTGCTTGCCCCTCTCCCTCAACACATGGTGTGCAGGTGAAAGTAGGTCTCAACCCCAGACCTTTTTGCATTTTCCCCCAACAAAGTCTACTGCTTCATCACCTGCAGGTTTTCCTCTTGCTCACTTACTTGCATGGCCAGGCAGATGGTGTTCAGCAGGATCAGAACGAACATCAGGTATTCAAAATAGGTGGAGTTGACCACATACCAAACCTTGTACTGGTACTGGTTTTTAGGGATGTATCTCCGCAGAGGCCGGGCTTTCAGGGCATACTCTACACACTGGCGCTGTGGAAGAGGCAGGGTACATTTAAAACCCAAACCCAAAGTATCTGGGTGGTCAGCTACCTTCAAATGTAATAAAAATACAATAATGTTTCAAGTCTTTTACTGAAATGAAAAAGCTTGGCAGAAGAATTTCTATTAGGTCACAATGTGAACGTGCATGTTCTACCTGTTAAAAGAGTTCAATTGCTTTGCAATTACTTTGGCCAGACACTGCTGTTGTGCTGATCTAATCTCAGTGAAACAAATGGCACAGCAAACATTTTTAAGTAATCATTGTCCCTTGAGAAAATCTTACAGCAAGATTTTTTTCTACCTGACTCCTGAAAGATGTCGGCAAAGCCAGCTTACAGTTTTATCTTGTTGGCAAGCTTCACATATTCCTCTTTGTGTGCATTTATCCATTAAAAGCTTATTCCCAATGCATTTTCTACCTTTAGTGACAGCAAGGTGTGGTAAATTACCTGGTTTTTGTCCAGCTCACAGTTCTTGTACTCTTGCTCTCCTTGTTCCTGAAATGTGACGATGACGAAACCAACGAAGATGTTCATCATGAAGAAAGCAATGATGATGATGTAGATAATAAAGAAGATGGAGATCTCAACCCTGTGATTATAGATGGGTCCCACATCCTCCATGTGGGAATCAATGGACCTATACAGCAACCTGAAAGCAAACAGGAGCCAAATGCAGAGAAAATCTGCAACTGCCTTGAGGCCTTATAGGTGATGTTATAAAGTTTAACTCGGTGGTTTCCTTCCACTTGTATCAAAATTAATTCACTCAGAGATGTGCAGGCTGGTGCTGTTCTGAGTGCAAACACTTGCGAAAGAGAAGACCTGGCTCTCACTGATTTTACACATTTGAATCTGTTCAGGGGTGAAATGTTTTCATAGTTGAACAAAATCATGCTCTTCAGTTAACAAAAGACAGGAGAGTCCCAACAGGGTTGTTGGGAACTGAGTTTAAATGGGGAAACCTGGTAATACTGGAAAGAACCTGATATCCATTTTATATTCATTTATACACATAATAACTGTAACAAATACTGGTATCACTGCTACTACTGGAAATCATATTTTAAGAGCTAGAAACAGTGCTTTACACCATTTACAAGCACAGGGACAGAAATTCCTGCAGGCCCTGAGGGATTTATAGAGTACATAATACTACAGTGACTGCTGCTACTATTGCTATATTTAAAGCTCTAGACTTATTTAAATAAGTAGAAAGGGAAAGACCATGCTCTGCCTAGGAGTTTTCTCTTTTGAAATGAATGAGGACATTGCTAGTGTTGCACTGGTCCAAGGAACACTCACTCTGGCCAGCCCTCGAAGGTCGAGACGGTGAAGAGGGCCATCATGGCAGTCAGGACGTTGTCGAAGTCGAACTTGCTGTTCTCCCAGCTGCGGGGCTGGATCATGGGCTGGCTGACCTCCCCATCCTTGTAGGTGATGTAGTACCCTCTGAGGGTGGAGAGTGGAGACAGAACATGGCAGACCTGCCCTGGCAGCACGAGGCGCTGCGAGCGGGCGGCCAGCGAAGGGGAAATTGGGATTTGGGAAAGCTCAGACCCACCTGCATTCCGCTTCTGTCTGCTTGGAGCTGTCAGTGCAGCTGTACAGCTTGCCCTTGGAAAGGAAGAAAGAGGGATGAAGCTTCCATTTCTGGCAGCACAAGGGCTAGGGGCAGATCGTGTGGCAGGGTGTCTATGTTTACCCCTTGGTTATCCAGCTGTGTGTTTGCATGGCCTTTTGCAGACAGATGTCAGCAAACTGGCTCGAGGGCTGCCTGAATGTGGGCAGCACAGAGCACAGGCTTCTGTCTGCTGGCACAGTGCTTTTCTGTGCATGTCCTGAACACTTGTTGCCAGGAGGGTGGTGAAAAGCAAGGAGATAAAAGCAGACATAAAGAAGTGCATGAACAACCCCCCATGGTTGTCTGGCATGCCTCTTCCTCTGCATGGTGGGAGGCACACAGCCTGCAAGGACCAATCCTTTTGGACAGCCCCCTTCACCTTCCCAGGACCATGCCATGCCAGTGTCAAGCTGTTGAGGGAAGAAAGGCATTACTGATGATTTGTTACGATCACGGGTGATGGGCAAGAGTTCTGCACGTGCCTGGCTCAGTTTTGGAGAACTGCTGGTAGCAGAAGCCTAGGTAACACTGACAGTGCCCCAAATGTCTTGCCTTTCACACACAAAAGACTCCATTTTCCCTTCCTCAGTCTTATCATGCTATTTTTCTTCCCATCCCTTAAAACAACTCAGCATAATGGGTGAATGCATGGGCCCAGTGGTTTTACCTTGAACAGCTGAACTCCAATGCAGGCAAACATGAACTGCAGCAGAGTGGTGACAATCACAATGTTCCCGATGGTTCGGATGGCCACAAACACACACTGGACCACGTGCTGCAAGTGGCAGAGAGGAACAAAAGTCACTTGTAGGATTGTTCTCTACTGTTCTGGCTAAGGGAGAAGCCCAAGAATAAAAATGCAAATAATAACAATCAATTCTTTACCTAATACCCATTACCCAAGTAATGTCTCAGGAAAGGGGACCAACTTGTTTCATTCCTTGCTGTACTTTTAGAAGCAAGCAGAAAGGGACAGGAAAATACCAGAACTCAGCTCTCTGAAACTTCCCACATAGCTGGACACCCACCAGCACATAGGAAGCAGTTTATCTGATACAGAAAAGTTATATTTAGGGTTGTGGGCCCATCTGTAACCCTAGAAAACCACAAAATTTCACCTCTGTGCTGATGGGGCCATTCAGCTCAAAAGCAGCTTGTTAGGAAAGGACCTGGCAATCGTGGGGGACACAAAGTTGAATAGGAGCCCTCACTACAAGGATGGCAAGTGGAATCCTGGACTGCATTAAGCAAAAAACTTTTAGCAAGCTGAAGGAGGTGATTCCTCCTCTTTACTCAGCACTGGTGAGACTGTGCCTGTTGTAGTGGGTCCAGTTCTGGCTCCTCAGTACAAGAGAACCATGGACATACTGGAGGAAGTCCAGTAAAGAGCCACAAAGATCCACTTAAGGGATTGGAGCCTGTGTCCTGTGAGAAAAGGCTGAGAGAGCTGGGTCTGCTCATCTGAGAGGAGGCTCAGGGGAACCTGGTCAATGCAGATAAATGGCTGAAGGGAGGATGCAGAGGAGGCAGAGCCAGGCTCTTTTCAGTTCCCACTGACAGGACAACAGGCACAAACTTACACAGAGTAGGTTCATCTGAACATTGAGAAACACTTTTACTGTCCGGGTGACTGAGCACTGGAACAGGCTGTCCACAGAGGTTGTGGAGTTTCTCTCCTTGGAGGTACTCTAAAGCCTGGGCAACCTGCTCTCAGTGACCCTGCTTGAGCAGGTCCCTTCCAAGCTCAACCACACTGTGATTCTGCTGAAACATCACTTGAACCATTGCAAAAGTCCATGCAGCCCGAAATAACCTGAATTTATAGTTTATAGAATGCACTGGTACTTATCTGACCTTTAGTCCTTTGGCTCTGTTGATGGCCCTCAGTGGTCTAAGGACCCTCAGAACACGCAGGATCTTCACCACATTAATGGCACTGGACCTGGAAGAAAGCATTGGAAGGTTTGAGAGGCACAGCAATGCTGGGAGTGTGCTGCAAGGGCAGGTCTTTGAAATCCTGCACAGCCCTAGGCTGCCTGAGGTATTTAAGTCAACTCTTTGCCATGGCAATTCAGGGGTGAGGAAACCAATCTCTGATGTTATCTTCAGAGGTCTTGCTTCTCGTTCTGGCTTTCATCATCTCTGCTGGATTAACGAAGGGGGAATGGAACATGGGCAAAGTATATTTTTAGAGCAGGGCAAATGGACTCTGTAGATATCCATGATATAGGAATTGTGCCAAGATGTAGCCATTACCAAGGCATTTTCAGGTAAGGCTCAAAGAAGCACTCCATTCAAATATTCATAGAAGAGTGAAAAGTCTAGGAGACTCCAGCATTAAAGGTATATTACCCACTCGGAGTTTGACCCTACAATGTGTTTGGCCCCTGAACCAACAAATCATTTAAGTGTGTACATAAATTTAAGGATGTGAAAACACCCACTGAATTGATGAGGATGACTTTTGTGCTCACTTTTAAATACTGAACACAACTATCTACTGCAGCAGAGCTCTCTGCACCTCCCAAGGCTGAAACCCTGAGTGAGAATGTTCCTCGTGCTCAATGACATCATGTTCTCCTACTGATTTTGGGAACAGTTTCTATGTTAACATACCAAGAGCCTGAATTAGGTCTATAAGAAAGGAACAGCAGGTCAAAACAAGAACTGTGCCACTCTTAAGACCTTGATGGAAAGCCCAGTGGACCTTAGAAATTCTCCTGCTTGACTTAGCACCATGTGTGAGCTGCTAACCTGTAATGGTAACAGCTGGGAGCTTGTTTCTTATCAGATGTGAACTAATTAGGAAAATTCCTACCCTACACATAGTCGGGTAAATCTGTAAACTTGTTAAGCAAATTAACAGATGAACCAAAGGAAAACAGCATGACAGAAACAGAACTGCCACCATCACTCTGAAGATTCTCACAAAACTCTTCAAGTGCTTGATGGCCTTCCATTGACCAAGACTCACATCATCTTAGGAAGTAGGAAAACATTATCACCCCACTTTCCAAAGAGGTTATGAGAGGTCTAGGAGGGAACCATAAGTCATTGAACTGTCCTGAACTGAAACAAAGGCCCTGGATCAAAGCTAAGTGTTCCCAGTACAACCATTTTTGGTTCTCATTTTCTCTTTCTGAAAGATTCCCCCTTCCTGGTCACCAGTGTAGCATTTCCCAATTACTACCTCCTCTCTTGAGGCTGAATTTTAATGGTCTTGAATCATCTGAGAAAAACACCTCATGAATACCTCAACAGGCTCATGAGAAAAATCTTACCCAGATGAGACAAGGAGCCTGAGCCATCCCTCCCAGCCCAGCCCTACAACCACCCCCAAAACCAGCCAGCTGGAAATGGCTCACTCACTGGATCCCAAAGGAGATGAGAGAAACGCTGACCACCAGCAGGTCTAAGATGTTGAAATAGTTCCTGCAGAAGGAGCCTTTGTGGAGGAAAGCCCCGTAGGCGGTCATCTGCAGGGAGGCACACGGAGACACAAACACACTTTGCCATCAGCAGCTGCTCAGGAGCCAAACCCACCTGGTGATGCTCAGAGTCTATAACTGGGGAGGGGGCAGTATTTCTAACGTGGCAGACAATTCACCCCCAGACCCCAAAGGAGCTCAGTCCCCATGGAAAGAAAAGAGAGTGAAAAAGACAGCAAGATAACTATGAAAGGCCTAAATAAAGGAAGCAGGGAGAACATGCACTTTGAGTGCACTGAGTAAATAACATTTAGAATTAGCAAAGCAGCAGAATGACTGTTTGCAAAAACTGTTCTTTGCAATCATATGCTTTTCCCTTTATCTTCAGTGACAGAGGACACTTGTATCATATAAAGGCCCCTTTAGCAAAACTGAATAAAAAATATATAATAAAACGGGCTCCTCTGTAATTTTTTTCAGTACTTAGACCAGCTGCAGTGGACAGTTGATCACTCCTTTCTTTGTGAAGGAAAACCAGAATCCCTCGGGATTTGATGCTTTAGAGCTGAACTGAAACAACAGAAGTTACTGCTCCCTTCAGCTTGCTCCTTTTGTTCAGCTCAATCCCATATCTGCTTTCCTATCCATCTACATTCATTTTTACTCTAGATGCAGTTGCATTTTCCCCTTAGTTTTCCTGACAAAGCCCAAGGCTATATTCCTTGAAACAGAGTAATTTCTTTGTGGAGGTAATCATGATGATTAACCAGGCAGAGGGAGGGAAAATAGTTCAGTGTTTTGCAAGGGAGGCTCTGCCCTGCCAGGGCATGAAGGGTATTGAATACCTGCTGCCTTTGAGGAGGATGTCATGGCTCCAGAGCTGGATCAAGTGACAGTGTAAACAGAAAAGTTTAGACTGAGCTCTGTTAGAGAATGTGACTAAATGAGCCTGGCACAGTTAAAGAGGGTGAGGTGATGGGGTATTTGTACCACCTACCTTAGACTCGGTGAGTGATCTAATGCAGCTGCTTTGAAGAAACCCCATCCCCACAACTGCTAATGTTCCTTCCTTAGGAATTCTCATTCCCATCCAGGAATACAGGCTTCTAAGTTTGGTCCTCTGAATCTCATCTAAGTGAAGTGTCTAAAGTAGCCTGAGGCAGACACCATGAGACTGCTGCTCAGTGGATGAGCTGTAAACCAGACTCCCAGCTGAGAAGTGTGAACTGGAAAGTCAAACTGGAGTTTTCTGGCTCCCACCAGTAGCTCAGGGTGGCATATTGGCTGGTGGTTTCCAGCCTGTGACCACTCCGTTCAGAGCAGGGCAGAAGGGCACGTGGTATATCAGATTATTTTCTTCACCAAGCATCCATGACAGCAGGGAACTGACTATCAATCAGACAGAAGTTAGAGGGGGAGGAAGTATAAACTCTGGTCTTGGCTTAGAATTTATACTTATAGACACATTCAGCTGGGGAAGGGAGGAGGGGTTCTTGCCATAACAAAGGTGGTAAAGATGCCCTTTACTGGTTAGATTTTGTATGGCAATCTTGAAAGAAAGACACCATTGAAATCAGGAGGGGAAGCTCTGCTGAGTTTAAGTTCTCTCAAGCCTGTTGAGAGATTTTGTTATCTCAGAAGAGACTCTCAGAGAGTGTATAATCTATATTTGCCTCCTATCTGGGGCATGAAACAAGTTACAGCCTTTTAGGATGCCAGTTAAAAAACCTTGGCAGTCAGCTTGCCCACATTGACCAGAATGCAGGTGTTGTTATCACCAACATGAGGGCACTTGAAGCTTGTTTCTCTGCAGCCTTGAACATCCCATGGCCATTCATTCTTGGTTTTTTTTAACCATTTACATTAACTTGGCTGTTCTGCAAAACATTGTGCTCAGTGCAAGGCAGAAGAGAAACATGCACTGAGAAGCCAAGATATTTGTGACTTAAACTTAGGGTCCTTGCACTGTTCTCCCACTTGAACTTAGAGAATATCTGGGGGTGCTGCCATAAATCACTAAGGGTGACAGGAGGACCTTGGGAAGGCTCAGGTACTCTGCAGGTACACCCCTGATAAGAGCAGAGAGATGTGCCAAGGGGCTGGGTTAAGCTCTGCTTCCACTGAAGTCACTGGGAGAGTTACCACTTCCTTCAGAGGGAGCAGAATTAGTAATTGTGAGTCCACACAGGTGCCTGCAACTATCCTTTCATTTTTAAATGTCGCTGTTGGGATGTTTTCCTTTTCTTGACAGGCCTTTTGGATCTGCCATGTGATCTGTGCACGTTCAGATTTATTGGGTAAACACAGATGCAAACTGCACACAGGCTTAATGTGTGCATCTCCCTGGAGAACATTATGGCTTTGGTAATTCCAAGGCATATCGAAAAAAGCACATTTCTCTACAAAAATATGCAGGGGCCACCCTGCTTGCCAGCCTCCCATATAGATACTGTTATTAGGGTCTTGAGCTGCAAAATTTGAGCAGCTCGAAGGCACTGCCTGCCAGCACTTAGAACTAGCTTGCTGAGAAAAAAAAACCCAGCTGCCAAGTGAACCTAGCATTTAGAAAGCCAGAACTTTGCTCAATTACTGTTATTTAAATTATTAGCCTACCAATTTGGGAAAATTAGAGTTAAGAACAAGGCAGCCTATTTTTATTTTCTTCCAAGCTAAACCGTTCTCCTGCGCATTCCCCTTGGTGTAGAGTGCATTCCTGGGAAAGAGGAAGCTGGGTTTTGATGCAGTAACTTTCATTGGCAGCTGCTGTCCTTGGTGTTTCAGTGGTTTGTGCTCTTGGTTCTCTCCCTACACCTAAAAAGTGAGCTTTTGCACTCTGCTCCCTGCCTCCTACATGGCTGTGCACCCTGTAAGCTCACAGGAGTCATCAGCCACCCTTTGGGCTGCTTTCTGCAGAACACAGACCTTCTCTTTGGGTGTAGCCTGTGTGGGAGCTGTGTGTATTCTGAGTTTCTTGCAGAGCAGAAAAATCGTGTTTTGGAAAGACTGGCCAGGGTAGAGGGAGAAATTTATGAGGGAATGGCCTTTTCCTTGGTCCTTTCTTACATTTCCCAACATTGTGTCCTTTTCATTTCAATTCCCCTAAAAAGCATCATTTTGCTATAGGCCCTCAATTACAAGTTTGAATATCAAAATTTCCCAGGAGACTTTTTAAGCAACTACCAAAACGTCAAAATCAAAAGAAAAACAACTCTTGGTGTAGAGATAGTAATGGGGTAACAAAAAAGAGAGAGAGAGAGAAAGAGCAAAAGAGAGAAAGAGCAAAAGAACGAAAGAAAGAGAAAGAAAAGAAGAAAACAAGTGTATTTCTCAGATTGGTTACCTTAAGAATAATTTCTAATGTAAAGATACTAGTGAAGACATAGTCTGCATTGCCTAGGATCTGAAAAATAAGCACAATTGGGTTAGTGGTACTGAGCGTGACCCAGGAACAAACAGGAGTGTGTGTTAGCAACAGAGACTGGCAGGAAGCTAGAAAGCTTGTGAGCAGGTAATGGTAGAGAAGATGGGCACTTTACCTTCAGAGCAATTTCAATGGTGAAAATGACAGTAAAAACTATATCAAAATAAAAGAGAATCTGTAAAAACAAAAGGGGATAGGAGCGGGGAGGGTAGATCAGTGACTGATCACTTGAATGGGAAATCACAGTTCAAAATTAAATACAAATGTTCTTTTTCACAAGGGAATGGGGACGACTCTACAGGGAATGGTTTTGTGACAATGTCCTGTTGAATGCAGTGAAGGTCCTGGCACAGAGGACAAGAAGCACATTACATGAAATCTTTCCTGAGTTACAATCCCATGAGCATTGTAGAGGCAAAATAACTTTTTGGTTGCTGTAGGAATTTTTTTTTTTTTTTAAATCTCATAAAGAACATTCAAGGGTTTTCCCAAATAGGATTCCAAACTGAGAACACAAAGAATGCCTGGTCTCTCAGTGGAAAACATGAGATTCCTTCTTATTAGCTTCCATTCAGTCTTGTCCTGTGCCTCTCTCAAAGGAAGAAAAGCAAACTGCAGATTCATACTCCAGCTATTCTTTTTTTCCCCTCTATCCTGAATTGCTCTGGATTAGGATGAATAACAAAGACTCTGCCAATTGAACAGAATCCCAGCACTTGTATTGCAACCAGAATTTGGTCATTGGCTAAAGGTGCTTAACTTAGATCTCACATCTTTCTCTTTGCATCCTGAATACCAAGCCAGCTGAAATGCTCACCATTCCCAGGAACCCAGGCCTGGTGATGGACATTCCCATGGCATGCACAGCAGGCCACAGACACTGCCCCTGGGGTGTCACAGGAGGCAACAAGAGGTCTGCAAGTGTAAAGGGGCTTTCAAAGTGGCAGCACCAAGGACAGGAATGTCCTTCACTGCCAATCAGTTGGCATCCCACAGTAAATGGGAACTTTCTCCTTGACTTATGGGACCAGAATTGAACTCTCTTTGTTTCCAAAGTATTTCAACATCCCAAGCCACTTCAGTGCTGTCTACACTACAAATGTTGAATATCAAAAGCATCATGCCCATGGTTTACTGTTGTTTTACCATAATCAAGTTCTAAACCAGAAGGCCAATATGTGGAAGCTGTAGAAAACTGATAATTTGTGAAATTGAGATCTTTGCTGCTAAAACACTAATGAACATAAAACAGGAAACCACCTTCTCCCATCCCACAGGCGTTTATTGTATCTTAGTGCCTGAATCCTCACTCAGATTTAGAAGTGGCTAAATTCTTACAGCTTGGTATGCAGTGGGGCTGCAAATTCCAGGGTTATTTCACTTTGCACTATTTAAGCATAATCCAAATCTGGACTGATTTGCAGACACTGCACGTCAAATGGGGGGATGTATCACTTACTGCTACCATATAACTCAAAAGTCTTCAGGTCACTGCTCAATTTTTAATCCCAAATTCTTCTCAAGGCTGTCTTGGGCTCTATCAATTTTTGCAGCCTAGAGAATTAAAAAAGGGCCACTTCAAGGGGGACAGATCTCAATTTCAACCCATATTAATTTACATACATTATAACTGAAAGTATCCCTTTGCTGTCCTCTTTGTAAGTACTGACATGTCATTATTTTATCTATGGAATAATTTTATAATCAACGGGCCAGATGCATGGGTACTCTATGGCTGCTTTGCATGACTCCACCAACATAAAGAAGCTGTAAACTTGATTAAAGTGAGTGATTAAGCTGTACCTGTCGCTGCTTTACCTCACCAGGGTGCTGCAAAGGAGCCAAAACACGCTGGTGAATCCTGCCCCAAAGCTGCAGCTAGCAAAGATGCCCCTCACAGATGAATTCATGCCTAATGAAAATGGTCACTGCCCCACCTGGGCAGGCAGTTCCATTTATCAGCTGGCATATTTATTATTATCTTAACATGAACTCTAGCTCTAGGGTATATTAAAATGAAGGAGCACCGTGCCAAGGTGCAAACGGGAGAATATTGTGAGCACAGCCTTAGGACTTGCTTGGACTCCAAAGGCTGTTTGATCAGACTGGGCTGGCACTTCCAAACGCTGCCTGAGCCCTGTGTGACAGCAGAAAGCCACAGCCTGCCCCAGGAAAGAAGCAGAGTCCAAGCCTTTTCACTAGCCCTCACTGGGCTCCCTGTTCCTGCCTTCCTGCTCTGGGATAGCCTGTGCCAGCAGCATCCCCATCCTGCACGAGTCCTTGTGCACAGGCTCGTGCTGAGGGAAGGCAGAGGCAGCTTTGCTTTCAGCTTGATTTCAGCTTGCTTTCTTCCTTTTCCTGCCAGGCCTCCGTGTGGGCACAGGGGAGGACACGATCCTACTGTTCTACTGTCACAGCGCAAAGGCAGGCCGCGTTTGCGGCCCACACACCTTGTCAGGGTCCCCTCGTGTGATACATTTTAAACACCTGTACCTGCAAAAATTAAACACTCATTTTCATGCAGCACCAGCGGCTCCGAACGCGCAGAACAACGCTTCACCTCAAACCTTCAGCTCTTTAATCCAGGACAGCCAGCTCTGACTCTTTTTTATCCCCTCTCATTTAAATCTCTCTGCTACAGACTCTGTGATGGTTTCTGTGGCATGTCAGGAGCCCATCTGCCAGCTGACATGCTGCAGCACTAACACACATTGGCACTCAGTTATCCCTGCGTGCTGGGCACCCTCATTTGTGCACAAGCGGGTTATTGGTGGCACAGCTTTGGCTGGGTAATTTAGCATCCTCCTTCAGGACAAAATGCAAAGCTACTCTGAGATATTCTCGGGAATAAACTTCCATTAACACCTTCTCTGCATGCACATATGTGTTCAAATGCATGCTCAGGCCAGGATATTTCAGGGAGCATTAAATTAAGGTTTTATTATTAAACCAGAAAAAAACATCCCACTCTTCAATCCTAGTAAACTCTTCAGGCATCAAGGCACCAAAATGCCACTGCAGACACCAGAAATCAGAGGTCTTGCATATGTCTGCTGACTCTTTTCTGCAATGACCCCTGACTAATGGAAACAACCACTGGCAAAATTAAGGGAGCACTGAACATTTCAAAAGGCAAATAGGAATGGTCAGGAAAGAGGGTGAGAATGTATCCCTGTGCTGAATGCATTCCTCTTCTCCCCTCAGGCAGGTAAGGAGAGGAGCACAGCATATTTTTTGAGGGTTATCTCAAATTTGATGATAGCTTTGCAGCCTGTGTTCAAATAGTCTGATTCTAAACCTGATGACATCCATTTCCCCCAGAGTGACTGCATCAAACTCAAGAATGTTACTCCAAATTTACACCAGTGAGAACAAAACGAAAATCAGGCCCTGGGCTTTTTTAGTTCAAGAGACAGCATGTGGCAGCAGAACAAATAGTCCCATGGGAACCCGAAAATTCCTCAAAATTGAATTATCTGTATCCCAGTCAATGTTTTTACAGCTCATTTCTAATGCCTTAATCCCAGGGAAGAATAATTTTGCTTCAGCCTCCTGTTCTTCCTTTCCCTGCACACACTTCTGAAGTGAACTAGAGGCCAAACCCTGCACTGACTCATGTTTCCTGCAAAACCTAATGATTTCACACACATCCCACAAAAGGCAGAAATCGTGGAAGACAGGCACTCCCAAAGCCTCTGATGCAGCCTCTTCTGCCTTTCCTGGCTTCAACTCATGATCTGCTTACACCACACCTGCAGTACCCAGTGAGGGAAGGAGGATGTGAAGCATACTTGGTTCCTAAAGGAGAGGTGTCGCACGGGGTCCTCAGCTGCCAGGGAGATGCTGCTGAGCAAGATGAAAAAGAGGATCAGGTTGGTGAAAATGTTATCGTTAACGATCCGATGGCAGTGGACACGAAACCTGCAAGAGAGAGGAGAGGCACGACTTTATCTCTCAAAGAACACCAAGACCTGGGAAATATGTCCCCCCTCCTCTTCTGCCAGCAGGACCAGAGGATTGCCCTGCAGAGCACCTTCCCTCTGCCCCAGCACAGGGAGAAGCTGTGCAGGGCAATGCTGGCTCCCCACATCACGCAGGACTCACACTCGGTGTGTCTGGATGGAGAACAGTCACTCCCTCCTGACAGAGCTCTTTGTGATTTCCACGTGGTCTGAAACCTGCCAGCCCAGAACTACAGCCCTTGCTTTCATTTATGGAACCACTCCTGATTCATTTAGGAGGAAAGCAGCAGAAACAGGCTTTGGGGTGCCAGTGTCTTTCTGAGCTGGGACTGGAGTGTCACTTGACAGGAGCTATGGGGGATCTACCTTGCAAACAGGGTACAGGCCTGGCCAAATGGATATAGGGCAGGCTGGCATCAGCAAATGACTTCTGAGACACATGGTGCCATGCAGGTTGTGTGCTGAAGGTTAGCCCACTTGGTGCTCTCAGTGGAAAACTAGCAGGTAAAGGAGGAGCAGTCTCCCACCAAACTTGCTTACTGGAGACCATTACACCACCTTACACATGTTGGTAGCAAGATGTGAGGGGTTAAACCCCATAATAGCTCTGTGCACAACTCTACAGGCACTTCATTAATCTATTTAGCTCTACTCTTGGCTGTTAGGGCTCCAAGTCCCTATGATAGCAATTTTACAGATGACTGCAGAGGTTAATTTAGTTCTACAAATTATGGAGGGGGTGGGTGGCACAGCTAGCATTACAGTCCATGAGCCCCAGCCACCCTCAGTCCCTCCCTGTTACACACACCCGAGGAGGAGTGGCACAAGCTCTGCTGGGAGAAAAGTGGCTCTGAATTCAGAGGTGTGGGCACAGCCCTGCCTTCCTCTGGGGCTGTGTTTGGAGGCCCAGTCCTTAGGAGAGGTGCTGGAATGCATGGTGCTGCACAGACCATTGGGCAGTGAGCTCATTGCTGCACCTTTGCAAAGACAAACTCACGGGTGCCCCACCAGCCCTGCACCCACCCACGGCTCCTGCACGTCTGTTTTGGTCAGGCAGGTGTGGCAAGGTGAAGCTGCCTTGCAGGAGCCCGTGGGAAAAGAGTGAGAGAAGAATTGTTCTCCCCAGACTCCCCTCAGAGCTATGGACTCTCCTCCTCCTCCTCTCATTTCTTCTTTTATGCTCGTTCTTGATGTGCAGCAAGGAGCAGAGACACATGCACTCCTTACTGGGAGTGGATTTTGAGCAGCCCTCAGGACAGGAAGCTGCTACCTCCCACTTGACTGATTGCATGATGGCTCTCCTGCAATTTGGCCCTGAATATGATGGGGAATTCCAACTCCTGACTCGCCTCTGCCTCCCTTATTTCTGAAGCTTTCATGACTTGTCTCTTTAATCAGCCTTGCACGTGCCATGAGCTCCCATTGAATATTTTCATGGCACTCCCCACAGTTGTGGTTTCATGAGGATTTCACGCCTTAAAGGAGATAAGGCCAGAGGAGCCCCCTGGCATGAACTGTTGAAAGGGAGCTCTGCACCTCGCAACTATTGGGGCCCAATGTGAAAGGGGCACCTGTTCTTCACCTCCTTCTTCTGGCTAACCCATCTCTGAAATACCTGTTGTTAGGACTGAAGATGAAAAAAGCACTGGCATCAGGCATGGGCACAGCCTTTTCCTTGAGGTGCAGCTCAGACATCGGGCGAGGTCGAGGGCCAACAGGCATCTCTGGTTCTTCCTCATCTTCCTCTGCTGCAAGAAGCATTTTTGTCTTTTAATGCACAGTACAACCCATTCTGAAGTGCTGGGGCATTTGTCTCTGTCATAATTAGAGCTAAAAACTAAGGACCATTAAAACAGGATGCTGAAAGCTTGAGGTTCCTTGCCCTTCCTTCCTTCGAGGCAGTGCCCTTTACCCAGTGCTCACCCTGGCAGACATTGATCTTGTCTCTCTATAAAACCATTAGTGCTGGGAAACCTACAATATTCCCACAACAATCTCCTCAGATGCTTCACAGTCCCTTCTGCAAAAAACAAACAAACAAAAAGGCTACTTCTAATGACTCATTTGAATCTTTCTTGCTGTGGTCCAGATCCATTTTCTGTTTTCTTATTTTCCATAGACACAGAAAATCAAAAATCACTTTCCTCTTGCAGAAAGCTTTTGCATACTTGAGGACCACTATTATGCCTTTGGGAGAATATCTGGTTCCTGGAGCAAAACAGCAGCAGCCTTTCCTGAGGTGCTGTGTTCCCCAGGTCTCTGATCACTCTTGCTGCTTGCTTCCAGATTATCTGCAGGATTAACCTGCAGATGAGGTTTTACTGCAGCCAAGGAGGGCTAGATTACTTCTTATATCTTGTAATGCTATCTTCCTGTTAAATGTCCTTCATGGAGACTTTTCATTATACTTTGGCATTAATTTGCCATCAGTGTCTGATGTGCACAAAGCACAGATTATTTACCACAGAGCCACAGTCTGGCCTGTCACTCCCCAACTCTGCACTTCTGCTGCTGTCTGTTCCCAAAAGGAGCACTTAGACCTCATCCTTACTGAAGGGCATTTTTTTGTTATTCTGACCAGTCTTCCAGTTCATCAGGATTGTTTTTCTCTATTTGTGAGGATCTCCATGGAGCTGCTGCCACATCTGAAGCCACGTCTGGGTGAGCACATGCAAGCCCCAGAACAAACAGTGAGCATATGCACATCGACTCACACTGATCAGAAAGCCTTAAAGTTGTCCCCTTTTAAAATTTAGTGGGGGGAAGATTAGAAAGGTGGGAATGAGGCTGAGGCTCTTGAACCTGATACCCATGGAGCACATCTCCAGGCAGATCAGTGAGCAACCCCAAGACAGAAAATGAGGGATGAAGAAGAAGTGCTACGTGAAAGAGAAGCTTCCACCTTTGAGGATTTCTTCTACCTGCTGAAGTCAGCTGTTGTTTTGTAAATGACATGACAGGATTTTGCTATTTCAAAGATCCCAATCCTTTCACTTAATCAACAAGACAAGAAAAAAAAAAACCCTTTAAGAAAGGAGCCTGACAAGTTAGATAAAACTGATTCATCTTCCAGGCACTGCAAAGGAGGAAACTCTAATTGGAAGGTTCATCTCGGGTCCATGAAGAGAGATAAGTTCCCAGAATGGTGTTCCTTTAGGGTGAGGTACTGTACTTGATCTGGTTACAGGACACATCAGAAAGAACAGATGAATCAGCACAGATCCTGAACTAGATATCAGGGAGAGGAGAAAAATGCCCTTTTTGAATGCATGCCATTATTACATGCAAATAGGATTCTTTCTTTACATTTCCAGTACCAAGAGTTCAGCTCAAATTCGCTTGATAGATCTTTGCATAAATGTTTGAGCTGGTACATAGAGTTTGTACTTTTTAAGTCAGTCTATTTTTTAACAGCTCAATTTTATGTGTAATATACTTCATAATACTCTTTCTACAGGCTTTATTAGTTAAAGAAACATCTTTCAGAAGTACTTTTTTGCACAGGACTTGTAAAACAGGTGTTAATGTTAATACTCATGTTTATGTAATATAACCATATTTTGCACTTGCACCTTTTATCTGTAGATTTCAGACTAGGCTAAGAGTGAGGTAAGCAAATTCTTTTTCTTTTTTAACAGGCCTGAAAACCAATGCCCAGGATCATGTGGGACATTTGAAACTCTTACTTAAGAAGAGTATTCTGAGTCCCTGCTCTGTGCCTTCAATGTGAAATCATTCTTCTTTTATTACTCAGAGGAATGCTTAAAATACACTTTTAAATGGGCATGGAACAATGCCTCTGGAAAATCGACCCTCAGCAGAAGGATCAGCCCCATGAAGACCATAGAGAACATTGTTCCTCTCCTCTTCTTCTCATGTCTGCCATACAGCAAGAAATATATTAATGACTCTGGGAACCAAATACCTTCAGACTGAGCAACACATTCAGTTCCTCAGCCATAGATAAAGAACAATGTTCTACTTTTCACTTGGAGTCTAGGGCACAGAAGAAAGGAAAAATTGAGGGCCAAATTCACAAAGAATAACGTGATTACAGCCTCATCCCAGGCCACCACCCATGCTATCTACCTCCATATAGTAGCAACACAGCTGCTCCCATTTGTAGAAGCAAATGTTCTTTGGCTGTGGAGACAAGCACAAACAGGCTACAGTGCAGTATCAGTGAGAAACTCGATGATGGGGAGGGTTTTTTTTACTGTACAAAGACCAGAACTCTTGTATAAGGACATTATTTTGCTTCAAGCTCCCATGAATCATCCCAAGCTTTTACCTTCATTTGACATTCCGAATTCTTTTGTCTATTTCTGTACTAGACTGCAAGACTAGCTCCCTGTCTTCCTGTAATAAACATATCATCATAATAATCCTTCTAGTGTACACAAATCTCGGGGAGAACTAGTCTGTCCTTCTGAAAAAAGAGGCTAGCTGATCTGAGAGGCTGCAAGTGTTCTGGGGGCAAGGAGCAATGCTGTGTGGCAGAGTCAGGAGGGGTCCTTGAGAAAACTGGCTGAAGGATTAGAAACAAATCAGCAAATCAGCAAGGTAGGTTAGGAAAGCCCCTGCCTTGTTGGGAAAAACAAATGAAGTGACCCATCCAAAGGGTCATCTGAACACTGAATTAGGGTGAATGATGTTTTCAGAGGATGGACAGTCATGGGAAGGCCACAGGCACTGACGGCTTAAATCCTAAACAGAAAATAGGTAGAACCAGCTGGCTGCACCTCAGAAGCAACAGGATGTTTCACTTAGAGCACAGCTGAAAGTGGATCCACGTGCAAGCTGCAGGAAAAGGTGCTCCCAGCTGGGCTGGGTGTGGCTGCACAGCATCTCCTGCAGCACAGCCAGACTGAGCAGCAGCCAGCAGAAGGATTCTGGGCTGCTCAGATGTCCACAAGGGGACTGGACAGGTGTTTGTGTGGGGATTGGGGAATTCTTCCTTGTTAGTGCTGGGGGAGGCCTTGAGGCCTTGCTTTCCAAAACCAACTCCACAAGGCAGAGGTGACCTGTCACATCAGCTCTGAGAGTGCCGTGGTGTTTCTGGGCTTCATCCAGCTGAGGGGAACAAATGACTGTGGTAAATCTGATCTAATGAGGGGTTTACAAGACTTTACTGCATCTGAGCCTTATGGTTGGCTTCCATGAAGTCTGAAGGATGTGGATTTTGTGAGCTGTTAGAGAACATCTTCACTCTTCACAAAGAATTGATGAACAGTTCAGGGAGCAGGCCCGTTTAGAAAAGGCATCAAGGCCATGCAATGGCAAGTGACCAGGATGGTGTCCCTTTGCATTTCTAGTAGGAGACATGAGAAAACCTGATAATCCATTCAAATTTTAGGTTGTGTTCAAAAGTATGTGCAGCCAGGGGTTAGCACCCCTAGGCAGCCATTAAAAGTGTTTTCACTTAATTTTCCTCACTCAAACTTTATGTGTGGCTGCATGACAAAAAAATGGAGGTGCAGGTTTTTGTTATATATTTCATTTATAAGCTATTATTTCTAAGCTATCTACAAAAAGTAAATAAACCTCAATTTTAATAGCAGTAGACTTAAAATCGACATTCAGGTGACTGTTCCTTCACTTGAAAAAAATGTAATGGTCTGCAAAGCCAAGCCAGCTGAGAAACAGAAACAAAACTGTACCAAGCTGTTTTAATTTGTGCTTCTTACTAAAGACTCCCACAAACCCCTTAGCAACTGGGGATGTGTGTCCAGTAAGTGCCTGTGCCTACAGAGGTGATGGGAAGATTAAATCCAGAGTGATCTGCCTCAGGCAGTGGTAAAGCAGGATTGCAGAGAGTTAGAACCACACCCCATTCCTGATAAATTGGCTATAAACATAGAAGAATACAAGTATAGCATGTGTGAGGACTTCTTGTACTGACAATCAAATGCAATGAACAGTTTTCCATTTTGCTTGTCTGGAACCCTTGTCCATCTACTCAAAATGAGCTCTTGTGGTTTTTTTTACCCTATCAAATCAACCTATTATCAGACATTTATTTATTAGGAATTATGGAATAGAAGAGAAAGTGGTTTATGGGCTATTATAGCCTGTTACATAATCACAGAATCAAGGAAGAGCAGAGCAGGGAGGGATCACAAAAGGCCCTCTGGCTCATGCCTCTACCAAGCCAGGTTCAATTAATTATTATATCTAAGCTTTTCTGGGAGGCATTTTTCTGACCTGTCCTTAACAACATTCAGCAATGCTGGGCTTTCACAGCCGTCTCTGTGAACTTTTCCAGCCTCACCATCAGAAAATTCTCTTTGCTGTGAATCTTAAATCTGTTACCTCATAGTGGAGGTATTTCTCCTCCTACCTGTAGAAGTTTTTTTTGTATTTGAAGATGTTTCTCCTGCCTTTCCTAAGTCAAATGACCAAGGTTCATTCAATCTTAGTCCTTGCTACCTTCTAGCATTGTTTTCACAATTCTCTTGTACACTCCTTCCAATCCAGCCTCACTTCTCTTAACCAGAGCACCCAAAATGGGATATGATATTCCAGTGGAGATCTTATCAATGGTGAGCACAATAAAAAAATAGCTTTGCTCTGATTAGCTTTCATTGAGCAGTTAAAACAAACCCATAACTGGACAAAAGGGTCATTCTTCCTCTGTTTTTAAATATCACTACTTGCTTGCCTTTTCAAAGACAGCAAACTGTTGCTGGCATCTGTTGAGCTTGTGATCATAAGATTCAGATCCTTTTCTCAAGGACTGTTACCTAACTAGCTGTCACCTAAGATCCTTTATTTGTCAATTGTTTATTCCTGTCTATGTGTAGAGCCTGGCACTTTCAATTTCATTTAGACCATTTATCCAGGACCTCAGGAGCTCTTTGAATTCTAATGCTGCCCTCCAGCAGGCTTCTTGTCCTTCCTAGCTTCGTGTCATCTACAAATGTAATAAGCATATTGCCTCTTCCATCATTCAGGTCATTAACAATGAACTCAGCTGAACTCTAGACAGGCTTTTGGGTTGCACAAACTCACTTGGGCTATCACTGCTCTCCCCATAAAGGGTCTGATCATTTCTCTCTCAATCCTCCAGACCATATTTTTCTAGTCAGCTTATGAGAGCGCTGTAAGAGACAGTCAGAAGCCTTAGAAAGTTAAAGAATATGATATCTACTTTTTTTTCTCCTGTCTACAAGTGTTTTCAGCCCCTTTTAGAATAAAATAAGGGTGGTTTGATGTGATTTGCTCTTGGCAAATCTATGTTGGCTGCTAGTCATCTCCTAATCTTGCAGCCATATAGTTTGTTTAATCCTTTGTTCCAGCACTTTTCCAAGAATGGAAGTTGAACTGACTAGCTCCAATCCCACCCCCCCATTCAGGATCTCTTGAACACTGTCAAAAGTTCTAAGATTTCTTCAACCAGTCTTTCAAGTATCTGAGAAAGAAGTTAATGATAACCTGATTTGAAAATTAGCCTAATGCTACAGCTTGTTTCTTAAAATTCTAGGCTGAGATCTTGTCTTTACAGTTATGTCACACTGTCCTTTTTGATTAGAAAACAGTGCAAAAAGGCATTCAGCACTTTCCCTTTCATGACTATCTGTTGTGAGAGTCCCCTGACCACTGAGTACTGAAAAAGCACACTGAAAACAGTGTCATGTGTATATTTTCAAATAGGGAGATTTTTATATGATCTGATTTGATTCTCTGTAAAGCTCTGTGTTTTCCATTAAAGAGCTTCACAGAGAAGCAAATCAAATATGACTGATCAGCAAGGGGGCTGCAAAGGACCACGTCCACTCCTGTGCAAACACAGGCAAGCACATCATCCTGTCCCATGATGAAGGCATTTCCAGCATACCTGCTACCACAGTTTGGCTTTGTGTGCATTAGCAACTGGAGCTTCTGCTGAGTGAGGGATAGAAGGAAGGAGATGTATACCTGGTGCTTCTGTTGTGGGATAAGGGCTCTTCTCTTCGTTTTCGTTGGGCTGGTAATCATCCACATTGATCTGACAGAAATGGAAGGAGAAGCATCAAAGCCTTTGTCAGATAAAGCAGGGAGTTTTCACTCCCTTAGAAACCCAAGCTGTTCACGCCATCACTGCACAGAGAGTGCTGGCTGGCAGCAGACCTTACCTTGGTAGCAGGTGGGGATTCTCCATCAGCAGTGATCGATTTCAGCTCAATTTTCTCCTCCTTTGTCTCTTCCTCCACAGCTGTTTTTTCCATCTCCTGTTTCTTTTCGGGACTAGCAGTCCTAGCAATTTTACAAGACAAAAATGGAAGAGTTACAAAGGTGGAAAGCTGCTTCCCTTTCAGGAACTTCATGTAGTACAGCACACACCACGAGAACAATCTGCTGGCTGGCATCTCCATTCTGAGTTCAGCTTCCGTGCCTGTGGCTCCACCTTGTCCTCATCTGCAGGCAAAGGCAGAGGGTCTGATCTATTTTTATTTAGTGTCCTTTATTTTGCAGCTCTCTCAATGGTGTGTGTTTGTGTGTGTTTGTGCAAATGAGTATTTTAGGCTGTCAGCAGAGATCTCTTTGTTCACCCCATGACAAAGGCATGGACCATTTTCAACCCATACCTTGTGAAGTTCCAACTACATTTTCTACAAAAGTTTCTTCCCTCACTGCACCCCTAGAGTGAGGGAAATCTGCTGAGTTGCATGCAGCATGAAGCAGAATGATGCGCACAAGAGATCCCCTCCAAGCAGCCTGGAAGATAGTGAATAGAAATCACCAGTGAGCAGAGGCTTCCTGGCTGCTGGCAGCTGGGAATGACAGAGAAGCTCCTCATCCAGCCTATGCCCCTTAAGTGTCTGCAGAAACACTACAAGAACTGGCAAGAGAAGAACAGCATGTGGCATCAAAAGAAAAAGAAGCTGCTAAATCTCATCATGGGAATGACAGAAAATATGCCTCGTGGCCCAAAGCAATCGGAATAGAGCAGGGAGATTCAAATGGGATTGACACCATTTCACACTCAGTCTCTGTTGATGCTCTGAAAGCTCATCACTAACCCAGACTTCCTTTCCTCTGCTCACATCACTGCAGCTGGGGGGACTCCCAGCTCACACCACTTTCTTTTCTTACAGTTGGAATTCCTTTGCATAAAAATTTGTATATACATAATTCCGTCTATAATCACATTAATCACATATATAATCTATACACATACAGACAAGTTATATATATTACATATACACACGTGTATGTATAGGCATCATATACATATATATATATAAAAATATATATATGCTGTGTGTAATTACACTCACAGGAATGCTTGCAGATAGGTGTATGCAAATGGATTTACCTAGCTAGCTTTTTCCTTTCTTTTTCCTCTTCCTCCTCTTTCTGTGCAGATGTTAAACTCTCAGCATCAGCAAGGTTGTCCACAGCAATGGCCAAAAATACATTCAGCAGGATATCTGTTTGTGTGCTACTTAAAGAAAACAGGCTTTGAAAACTGCAGAAAAAGATTACACCAAAGGTTTCTTAATTGAAAATTTTTAGCAACCTGTCATCAGATCTCTTGGATTTTCCAAACTTCCATTTCACACAACTGCATATCCATCATGCACAAACCTACACCTTCCTTCCACACAGATAACACACTTTGTGGGTTTTCAAAATTTCACAACATAATGGCTCATATAAAACATCAAAGCCCAGATTTACATTTTAGTTTCCAGTTTCCCAAGAGCGTCTCCCTTTGTGCAGAGAATCCCACTGAACATAAGAGGAGCCCTGACTGCTTTGCATCTTCTGACAGTTTAGGCTGCACGAGTGGATTTTATGGACAGCAAGCACAGTACTCTGATGAGCATTTCTGAGGTTAATTTAGTCTGGACAGTGAAGGGTTGAGCTGATGACTCTGCCACCTCCCAGCAGAGTCCATGCATGGCCAGTCATGCCCATGTAGCTGAAGGGCAAGGAATCACAACTGTTTTCTTGTCTTACCAGCCAGTGTTCACATCTCATGTTACAAATCTGACCGTAAGGTCGTTTCACAAATTTCTTGAGTGTAGGTCTTACTATACCATGATAACTTTTAAGCAAACCCTGTTCAAGGCTTATTCTGGACACACAGACATCCCCCCCTCCCCCGGCTCCAAGGTCTAAAGGCTCCAAAGTCAGCCAGCATGTAGATTTGGCTCACATTTTCGCAAGGAGATCCAAGCTGTAGAGGTTTTTTTAAGCTGTCAGCCAGATTGCCTACCTTGACCTTCAGATAAGTGGAATTGCAACACCTCACTTTGAAGTGAGGGCATGCAGGTCAACTGAAATGTCAAATAACAGGGTTTGAGAGATCTGAATTATGGGCAAAGGCCAGAAGAGCTGGGCTGAGTCTACGAGGTGGCTTTATAGAAGCATCAGGATAAAAGGAAATGTCACCTCTGACACAGGAGGGCCATTTATTAGGGAAGCAGAAACTAAACATGGACGAATCTGCAGCAGAGTGAGATGGGGAACAGAACGGCAGCTCTATGTGATATGTAAATTCCTGTGAAGAGACACTCACAGCCTAATCATGCAATGTGCTTTGTGCCTCCTGGGGTATGTACAGTGCCCTCACTTCACCCTGAAGCCAGAGAGAACTGAAGTTACTCAAGACCAGCACAGGCTGAAAGGTAACAGAGCACACAGTTTTCTGTTTGAAGAGCACACAGATTGCAGGGACTGAAATGGAACACGGGTCCTGTTGGTTTATACATGAATTAATATATGATCTCACATGAATCAATCATGTCAAACATTTGTTACTCCTACTACAGCATTTGTATATAGCATATTGCAGATTATACATATTTTTATTCCACATAAGGCTTGGATGGAAGCACATGGAATATACTACTGAAAAAGCAATTAAACTAAAAAATATGCAGTAAGTACAGTAGGAACACACAGATTAGTTTGTGGAGAAGGCAGGAAAGAAAAACCTATGAGAGAATTAAGGGGAATGAAGAATAAAAACACTAAACATGTAAAGATACTAAATAAAAGCTAGCATGTGGAACTGGCACGTAGCTGGCTCTTACAACTGTTTATATGCCTTAGCACCAGCTAAAACTAAACAAACTTGTTTAACTTTTGGCAGTGCAAAGCCAAAATTCAGACCTAGGGAAAAGGTAAAAACGTGAGGTAAGAAATTCACTATTTTCTGACATAACAAAGTAAATAGTGGTTTTAATTCATCCCCTCTTGCAGAAAAGAGTAGCATCAAAGGATACAGTTTCCACAGATGAAGAGGATGATGAAGTAAATACAGACCAACATTCCTGGAAAAGAGGGGCCGCCATAAGCCATGATCCCATCATACATCACCGAATTCCAGTCCTCCCCAGTCAGGATCTAAATGACACATTCCCACCAATAAGGGATACAGTGTTAGACCACACAGAGAATTTGAAAACCCCGTTAACACAAAGATATCCACTGTCCTAGAGAACACCCCCTCCCCCAGGATGGAGCTGATGGAGACTCTGGCTGTGTCCATCTAGAACATTTAAAAAAAACCCAAACCCAAACAACAAACCAGAGAACAAAGAAAATGTAAAGAAGGCCTGTGCTCAAAGTGTGAAAAAACCCCAAACAGTGTCTCCTTGAAGATGATGGCTGAAGGCAAATGGCTCTCCTAGACAATTCCATTGGAGTCTCCCCACTTGTTGCAAGCACTCCCTTCCCACGAGCCTGTGGTTTCAGGCAGGCTGCACAGCCTCTAGCACTGCCCTCAGCACAGCCCTCCAGGCCATCTCCCTTCTCCTCACACACCAGTGAAATCATGATCCTGATGCTCCTGGTGGGTCACTCCCAAAACTGCAGAGGGCTTAAAGGCTATGGGATCCCTTCTGTGGTGCTGTGAGCAGGTCTTTGTTCCCCAGAGCGCGGAGCACAGCAGCAGGGCTGGGCTTTGGCACACAAAGTGCTGCCCTGGGACATGGCAGTGGCTGTTCTCTTGTCCTGCCCTGCAAAGACCCAGTGGCCTTGCAGCACACAGGGGTTTTGTCCTTGTTTCCCACTTTGGGAGCACAACCAGGCACCCTGCTCCTGGAGCTGTTGGGGTTATGTCCTGTCTTGGGGACTGTCAGGCTGCAGGAGCTATCTTGCCCCATGAAAACCCAAAGAACTGGCCCCACAGGGACCACTCGTGCCCTTACCTGAAACACAGTCAGGAGGGACTGAGGGAAGTTGTCAAATGTACTCCTCCTGGTCTGCATCTCGTCAAAGTTAAACTTGCCCCCAAAGAGCTGCATCCCCAGGAGGGAGAAGATGATGATGAAGAGGAAGAGAAGCAGCAACAGGGAGGCAATGGAGCGGACTGAATTCAGGAGCGAAGCCACAAGATTACTCAGGGAGTTCCAATATCTGGGAGAGAAAATAGAAGCAGTTAAAATTCCTTCAGCTTGAGACAGGTGCTCATGGACTGCACAGGATATGGGCTCAGGCTGCCTTCTGTGTAAAGCAGGCATTTCCAAACACCCTGTTAAGCCGTGAATCATTGATGTGCTTCCCTAAGATAACGAGACCTACTGCAGCTAATGAGTAATTTTACTACCACACGTGTACATACACAATTCCCTCCACCCCCCACTCCACACACACACACACCCAGAAGATTATTACAGCACTCTCCATCTAAGGCTCTGCACATCTTATATCAATATACTGTGATTAGTTCTTGCTGCTTCAGTGAGTTACATTCTAACCAACCTCATTACAACACTCACAGATGTTATGGCAGCCAGAATACCTCACTCCAGAGAATGGGCTGTAAGAACTAACAAGAGCAGATGGGGAAACTGTTTGGATGCAAATACAAACTTGCCCAAAATTTGGTGTGCGTGTGTGTATGTGCTTGGGCTCACTCACAGAGAGGCTGCTGAGCTCTCTGGGATTGAGAGGAAAGAGAAAGATACCAATGCTCCTTTTACAAGGACCCTAAACCAAACTCCAGATCTACATTCATTTGGAAGAGCACAACGCCACTGGGTTTTTTGGTTATCAAACCTACTATACTTCCTCAAACAGGCTGAAGAACATTTTCAGATGGCTTCATTCAAGAGAGAGGCTGGCTAAGACCTCCTCTCCCAGTGTAGTCAGGCTCGTGCCCAGTTCAGACTGGTGTATGATGCAGGGAAAGGATCTTCTAGCCCTTGTGGTTCCACTGTAGGGCTCAAAGAGATGCCAGCAGCATGTTTGCTGCAGCATGTAAGTTTGCATTCTTTTCCAGCCTGCAGAGTAGTCACGAGCTGGAAAGAGGCTTTAGAAAAAAATTCTAAAGAATTCACCACATCACCCATGAAGCCGCTTCCAGTTTGGTCTTGCATCTGCTCAGTCACTCCTAATCTACTGCTTAGCTGGTCTGGAGCTCTTCTCTTTTGTGCTTTGAGGCTGTCTCAGCCTTCAGACTGGGCTGAACATTAGCTGTTCATTTTGATGCACGTTATTAGCAAGCCTCAACAGCTTTCAGCAAGCCAGCAATGTTTGCCTGTGTTCTTCCTTCTACCTGGCCTGCCACTCTGCTTTGAGAACCCACCAAGGCCAGTGTCCTCCAGTCCTTCCTTCTCCCTTCTCCCATAAATCTGAACATTTCTTTACTCAGAGGACTCTGCATTTCTAACCACATTGTCCTTGAAGACAGAAGTTCCATGTAAAAAAGGATGGCAGACTGGTGCTCTGGCTCTTTTGTGGAAGCCTGATCTTTCAGCTTATTTTTTTCTGAAGGTAGTATACTCATTAGAGACAAGGCTCTTAAAATCCGAGTTAAACTCATATTTTTTAAGTATCAATCCAGAAAGAATACTTTTCTTGTCCCGTGGAAAGCAGGACTGCCTGAGCAGCCCAATCACTGCAGGAAGGTCAGCAATCTGATCTGCAGAGGGCCATGGCCATGTCCTCTCAAGTTCAGCAGTGGGTTCATCTCCAAGGACTGAGCTTCAAAGAGAGCTGTGATGTTTTCCCTCCAGCCCAGCTTCAGCACTTCAGAGAAAACTAGAATGCTTTAAAGTTTAACTGCAATTAAAGAGATGAGCAATGAAAAACTACAGAGCAAAGGTAAGGGCATGGAAGCTGTGGGCTCGGTGCCACCAAATATCCACACGGAATGTGCAATGTAACAGCTCCCTGTGTTTGCATTTAAGCTTACAGCTCACATACTTTCACACTTCGGAAAGAAGGGAAAGTGACACAGGAGAAGGGAAAAATTCATTCTGATGAAAGTCAAATGAATTCAGCATCCTTAAAGCAGTTGTTGATGGGCTCCAGAATATCTCCAAGTCCTCCAATGTCAGCCAGGACACACATTTTCTAGGTCTTTCTCGCAGCACCCTTAAGAAGCAGTAAAGTTGAACAGTCTGAACAGTCCCAGTGACTCAATTTAAGTTTAAATGCCTTGCTAACTCAGCTCACAACTCTGCAGACTTCTATCAGCTTTGCATTCCTTACCAATGGCTCAATACCTGGGATTCAGACCCTTATATAAGTATCAAGCTTCAAGCAATTAACTGAGATGGCCCAGTGATAAGATTAGTGCTGTTTTATCTGGGTACTGGTGCTAGCTAGAAATACAGTACCATTAGAAAAGTAAATAAACCAATCAGGGGGAAAAAAAAAAAAAAAGGAAAAAAAGGAAAAAGGAGAGGATAAGAAAGGCTTGACTGATTAGGATGTGAAAATAACAACAGTGTTATCTCAGGGTCCTAGAAGCCTGACCTGAGGTTACCATCTGTCACATTCGGTGCTTGCAGAACTGACGTGAACTCCCTCAAAGGGAGATCTGGGATTACTCAGTGAAACACAAGGATTTTAACTCAGCAGTGGTTGAAGCCCAAAGAAGGGTCTCACTGCTTCATCCTCTCTGGTTAGCACTCACTACAAAGGAAAAAACAGCACTGGATGCTGGATGGAATAGGAGGTTTTGGACCAGGCAGCTTTTAATGGGAAGTATGAGAGAAAGCAGTGCTGCTGCCTCAGATTTATGGGGAAATGAATGTGCCTCTTAACAGCTCCCTCTGAAGATTCCAGGCCCTTGAGGGTGGAAGGCACCTGGAACGAGGCACTGCCAAACCCTGGGTGAGCAGGAGGTGAGTGTGACCCCTGTTTCACGGTGGAGGAATGATGCAGAGAAGCCAAATGGTTCGCTCGACATCTCACACAACAATCAGCTGCAGAACTGGACTAGAACTTAATGTGTTCTACTCTCTTCCCTCTCCTCTCTCTCCATTGCCTTCCACTCTAGCTTTATGATCACATCATGGCAATCATAGATGCAGGGCTTAAAACAGCAGCAACAGCTGCCAGACTCATTATTGGAGAGCTTCCCACCCTGTTCATCCAATATAAAACCACTCTGACAGTGACTTTTGACAGAAGGTACAAAAACAGGGCACCCTAGAGTTAACAGCGACTTAACTAGTGGCAGGATTAGGTATAAAACATCAAATTTCTGCATGCTGTTGCAAATTATATGATTTATTTTTTAAATATAAAGGACTAGAATGCTTATAAAGCAGTAAAGGATTATTTATAATGAGAAAATAATCTGTCTTCTCACAGCAAAGTGAGATGTTCTGCACAGCACTTTAAAAATTAGGGAGAATAAAACAAACAGATTATATTGTCTGCTTGTGGAATGTATTTATAATCTTGGAAGAAATGTTTGCTCTTGAAATTCCAAACAGTGTTTCTAAAATGATGCATTGTTCATCTGATGGTGTCTTTATTTGTTTCCAGTCTATTGTGGAGCTATATTTGTGTTTCTTGTAGAGCTGTATCATTTTGATGACCCAGAATTTGCTTGTGCATGGTGTTTACCACAGAAAATCCATACAAATATATAAAGAATAGTCTACTTACTGATATATTCTCACCAGAGTAATTTTCCTGCTTTGTGCCTTCTTAATGTTCTAGATTATCATTATTCTCACCTCCACTGTACGTCCCCAGATGCCCATAAATATATATTTGATATAAAACACATTATCATTCCTCCTACCCCTCCCAGTTTTCCAGC
Source organism: Monarcha castaneiventris obscurior (assembly GCA_026261815.1). Lineage (NCBI taxonomy): Eukaryota > Metazoa > Chordata > Aves > Passeriformes > Monarchidae > Monarcha > Monarcha castaneiventris. The sequence continues at coordinate 16,575,695 of JAMPIT010000884.1, forward strand.
GTTGTATCTTTCTGTATTTATCATTCCACTCAGGTGGGGCATTCCACCAGTGCTGATAATGTCATTAATAAATCCTCATTGTATTAAGTGAATAATAGAAAAAATTTGTAATTTACTAGAGAAGGTAAAAATTTTGCTTTAATGCCAAAATATTCTGTCCTGCAGTAAGGCATGAGTGGGCCTAAAATACTGCTTTGGAGGCTCCTGTTAGGGTATTCCACATGAGGGTGAACTTCACCAACAGAGGGAAGAATTATGAAGAAAATTATGAATAATTACAAAACATATAAATTTGAAACTACTGCAGCCTACATGTCAATATTTTAGGAACAGAAAAGAAAGAAAAATCTGATTAATACATTTTGCATCATGAGTTCTTCCTCAGCTCTGTGCTTTACACACAGACCCATGCACAAATTGCAGGAGACATATTCCAGGTAACACTTTTTCCCCAGGAAATATTGTACTTTAATTGTGCTGCAGAATGAAGGCAAATATAACCAGTCCTACTGCTGATTGGTTCCATCATCACATCTCTGCCAGAAGCTTTAGGAATATTTGAGAACTGCACCAGCTCAGGCTTTCTAAAGTATTAATGATATTCTCTCAGTGTTTGCCTTTCTGTTAGAGAATTCTCTTAGCTAGCTTATATATTTCGTGCAGGAGTGGAGACATGCCTTGAAAAAACAATGACCTCTCTGGGATGCTATGCTGAAGCTCATGCTTTTATAGCTATTGGTATATTGCCCTGGGTGTATCTGATTACCCAGTGCCTGAAACAGCTTCTGGTTTCTGAGGAAACCAGGCCTGGGAGTCAGTAATGGATAGATTTCAGAGCCAAAGATCCAGGAAAAACAGTCCCCAGACCAGAGATCCCCACTCTTTCTGGAAGAGCAAAGATGCCTTTCTTGCTGGGAACTCATTTCCCCTCTCTGCAAGGGAACATTCCCCTCTGGAATGTTTTCCCCTCTTCTATGGTCACACGTCTAAACAGACCACTTTTTTTCCCCTTTTGAAATAGTTGTAGGCTTGCTTTGGCCTCCCTCTCTGAGACTGTGAACTGATTTTCTGTCTCTGCCATCTGACCCTGAAATCCATCCATCCTGCCAGGGATCTGAGCCTCAGAAGCTGTAAGGGCAGAGCTTGTATGATGCACAAGTCCAAGCCTGTTGTTTTTTCCTGCCTCTCAGCTCAGCCATCTTGACTATCTTCCAGTTTTGGACTTGTTTTTCTCATGTGCTTTTCTATCTCAAATTTGTCAGAAATTTCCTCTGGGGGGGTTGGTGTAGGGACATTTTAGAGGCTGAGCATGCAGAAAAAGCACTCTTTCACCACCTCAGTCAAACTTCTTTTAAGGTGCTGACTGGTGCCCACAGACCTGGTGCTACCTGGGGCAAGCATTTGGACAGACTTGTTTCAAGAGCTCTGGGTAAGTTTGGAGCTCATCTCTCCTACAAACTCCCCCCAAGCTGAAAAAGCCCTGCCACACCAAGCTGGTGTTTTGGAGGTGCCTGGCTCAGCAAGCAGTGACTGTTCAATAGATATCACTGTGCCTTTATGCAGAGGGAGAGGGGAAAGAACAAACAGGAAAAAGAGGAGATACTGGAAGCTGGAAAAAGTCTGGTTTCTTCATAAAGCTGCTGCTTCATGCTGGACTCCCTGGAAGGGGAATAGCTGGCTACATCTTTTGCCTATAGCTGCTGGTGTTGGCACAATCTCCCACTCAGGTCACTGTTGAGTCTACTAGAGCTGGCATGGGCTCCTCAGTCAAATGTTCTTTTGGCTCAGAGCAGTCTTTCAGGCTCCTCTCTGTCACCAAAAAGCATCAGAGAAGGTCACAAGGCTATCTGCTGTTTTGGTTTTCTCTGTCTTTTGCAGGGAACTGTGAGAGCCTGAGCTCAGTCCAAACTATTCCAGATTTCAGTTTAACACTTTTCACAGTATCAGGTGTCTCCAGGTGCCTATGCCAGACTCCTCACCACTCACATCAGGGTTGGATATCCCGTCTGTACAGCCCTCCCCACCCTGCTACAGACTTCAGAAGATGAGGACTGTTAATCCAGCACTCTCACTACCTAATTAGTGGCAGAAGAAGTGAAAATAAACAGGCCTGTGAGTGACTTGTACTTATACATGTTGTGCATTGAGCAGTAGCCCTCCTCCAGTCCCAAAGAAGCAATAAAGTACCTTGTGATTTTAAATATTCTCAGGAGTCTGACACATCTCAAGACCGAAATGCCCAGGGGTGACATGATCTTTGTCTCCACCAGGATGGTTTCCAGGATGCCTCCACACACAATGAAACAGTCAAAGCGGTTGAAGAGGGACACAAAGTAGGCCTGGAGACCGAGGCTGTACATCTTCAGCAGCATCTCTGCCGTGAAAAGAGCTAGCAGCACCTTATTGGCAGTGTCTCATGAAAAACAAAAAGAAACAGGTTAAGGAAACTTAGTCAAAAGGTCATCACAATTAATCATTGGCCCTTGCTTCTAAGAAAGCGTTTTAAGGATCAGTCTTAAAAGTGAACTTTGTATAAGCTTGGGTCAAAGAGTGAACTTGGAAAGCGTGGGCATCTCATTCACAGGAATGTTTCAGCAAGATGGTTACAGCAGCTCCCATGTACTGCACCTACAGCTGCAATGTGTTACACAACCTGCAGTGGCAGGGACACGCCTTCCTGTGCACAACCTGCCTTCACACCCATCATCTGCAGAGGAGAGTGGGAACAGAAGAGCTGCTGTGCTACCTACTGTTGCTTAATTAAGCCTTTTCAGCTGCTCTCACCTCCAGAGAGGATTCAGCTGTTCTGCAGACAGAAGAACTTCACAAATCACTCTTCATCACCTCCCTAATAATTTATCACAAATGCCATTTCAGGGGAAGCCTTGGACAATGTGGGGCTCCCAGCAGCTATCCATAAATTGGGAATCCAGTTGCTACAAATCTAAATTTAGCATAAACCCCTGATTTCGCTTCCACCCAATGCAACACTGCTTTGGCTGGAAACGAGGTATTTACATTTTTCCTATAACTTCTCCCACAGCAGGCAGATAAGTTTATTGCATTATTTAAGATCCTCCACAGACACAAGACTGTTTGGAGCTGTGCACACTCCTTTTACGTTGTGTCGTTTAATGCATTAGCTCTTCTCTCAGCTCCCTTTTGTGACACCGACCATAATAAACAGAACCAGCAGCTTCTCCTCACCTTGGACCTCCGTGAGCCAGTCTGGCTGGTTGTAGTGCTCAGAGGCAATGGTGAGGGTGTTGAGAAACACGAGGAAGATCACCAGCCAGTAGAAAACATTGGACTTGACAGCAGCACGGCATTTCCTCCTGCAGAATCGATTCCATCGGCGCCAGTAGCGACTTGAAAAATTGAAGAAGGAAAAGTCCTTTTCAGATAGGGATCTTTAGGCTATCGCAGCTCTCTGTCAAGGGAGACTCTAGTCTTGATTTATTGTTCAAGAATGGTAGAGAGTAACTCAAGTTCACCCTGAGAAATACTCTCTCCTCGGAGTTGAGAAATACTCTCTCCTTGGAGTCGACAGTTGGGAACATCCCTCCTTTAGCTACAGGAATAAAGTTAGTCCTAAACCAATTTGCAAGGTCTTCAAACAGTATCTTAGTCTGATTAAGACATCCTCTTCAGATACCCTGAGAGGTTTTTTAGCTCAGTTGCCACAAAAATAAATATTCTCCTTGTATTTGATGCTTGTGGCCTGCAACGGGACCTTGCCCAGCCTCAGGATAGTCAATAGAAAGATCCTCTGTCACATGGAGCTGAAGGATTAAGTCTTTGGAGAGGTGAGGTCAAATAAAATCCAAAGAACATTTCCAGCACTCAGAAACATTCAGGAGTAAGCACAATACAAGGGCTAGTTCTGAAAAAAATCCTGAAGACTTGGGGACTTCAGCATCTCACCTTCATGCCTGGAACTAAGGGTACCATTTGCTAATCAAGAGACTTTTTTAAAGTTTGCCTTCCATGAACACATCCCCTTGTGTCACTGATTTCTCAGGGTAATTACTAACCACAGAAGATATTTAAAGCTAATTACACACCTCCTACTCTTCAGAATTTAACTTGCATAGCAACCCGTTTCCAGGCAACACTTGCCACTGTATAATAAACCTAATAGTTTTATATAGGTACTACATACATATGTGTGCGTGTCTGAAGTGCCACACACATGCACAATGTCACAGGAGAGAGAACTTTTCTTGGCTACTCTTGTCCTGTGTATAATTTTCAGTGGCAAACCATGGCCATGCTTGAGATCAGGGTTCACATCTGTAGGAGCTAAAGCCAGACGAGGTGAACACAACGTGAAGAGAATTTTGCAGCAACATTTCAACAGGTGGTCAAATGTATGCTGTTTTATCTATGCAATTTATAGAGGCACCCAGTCTATCACAAACAGATGCATTGTGTGTTTTGCAGTGCATTTGGGACAAGAAATCATCTTCCCCGACTTCCAAAGTGGGCACCACACTTAGACATTAATGTTGTTGATGCCTTTCCTGGTCTTAAAAATCAAGAGGCGAACACGGTTAGAAGGGGAAAAAGGGTTTTACCTTGGTATTTATTGTAAGGATCCTTAGGTGCACCACGAACAGGTCGAATACACTTCTGTGCACCCCCCCATCCCCACCTCAAAGTCCCCCTCTTCTAGATTTGGTCTTACATTCTAGGTCTTACTAATTAGCATATCTATCATAAATTCCCCAATGAGAGGCTCAAATGAGCCCCCCCTCCCAAGGAACCTTCCCCTGGATGGTTCTATCTTAGTTTACAAAATGTGTTCTGGAGAGGACCTTGGGGTCTGGGACATATTGCTCCCTAACTACGAAACCTCTAAAATGTTGAGTCTCTTAGCTGGACAAACAAGTCCAAGAATGTAGGCAAAAAAGCACTAAGAATACAGAAGTTGCAGAAAGGTATAACAGGGGTATAAAAGAAAAGACAAAATTCATCATGGCATCATTGTCATTAAATTATTTGCAATATCACGCGCTTTTGCGTGTACTTGTGCCCAAATGTGCATGCACATGACAATGTGTGTAAAGATTGTGCTTGTGTCTGCAGCCTTTGCATGGGGATGTCACATATGTGCATCTCTAAATTGACATTGCTCCTTAGGGAGGTGGAAGCACACAGCTAATTGCTCCAGTTATTCTGAAAATTCATTTAGTTTTTTATAAAATTGACTTTGGATTCAGGATTATGGAGGCGGCTGAGCTCCTACTGGAGGGGTAGAAATGGACTTTAACAACCAAAATCCATGAGTTCAGTCAGCCTCCCCAATGAAAACCCACAAATGGCCACCTTCTTCACTTTTCCACAAGCTCTAAGTCAACAAAAAACCAAATACCAAGAGAGAAGCTCCCCACGTCCCAGGGTGAACAGGAGACTTTCACAAATAAGATGAAATATTATTCATCTTATTTGTGAAAGATATAATATATGAAACCAGTTGAAATATTTACAATCAAGCAAAGCAGAGCAGTGCAACAAAGAGAGCCTTGAGCTGACAGGGTTGATGTTGATGGATGTAGAATAATTATGGGGTTGAACTGGCGCTTTATTTCTGATTTTATGTTTTATGGTTTGATATGCATAGGTAGCATAGATAGGTACTTCAGTGGTCAATAGTCCCTGTGCCTCATTTCAGTATGAAACTAAGAAAAACAATCTTGACTTATGACTAAAATCTGAGATATTTAGCAGGATCTCCTAGAATCATCACTGCATCCCAGAGATGCTGGTGGAAACCACTTCAGAAAAGAAGAAAAACAGTAAAAAAGAGGAAAACAAGAGTCAGTTTTACTTACCTAAATTTTGATTTTTTTACTTACCTAAATTTTGATTTTGAGATCCGATGCCTGAAAGACAAGAATTGTCATTAGAGTCTCTAAAGCTGTCCCATACCTCCCACCTTTTGTGAAAATAGCAATAGAAAGAAACAAAGTTAAGCTCAATGCATTTTTTAATCCATGCTGGTTTCCCCTTGTATCTGTTGCAAGAAAATGTAGGCACTGGGCATGGCTAGAATTCCCCAATACCCAAATCTTGCATTTTGGTGGGACTCATGAAGCAGAAGTCATGCCATGGTTAGATTCCACCACCTACAGATATCAGTGAACTAGATTTTCTCTTGGGTGAAAGGCTGGCCTAATGCTAGGGGCACTCTACAACGGCTACCAAATTTATTTCGTAAGTATGACTATTTAAAAAAAAATTAGTTACTGTTTTATGAAAACAAAATAAATTATATATTTATATTAAATTATATTAAAATATTTATGACTTTATACAGACAGAATTGTTGCTTTCACACATCACCTGTCACTTCAGGATACATAAGCACATTATGAAAGAATAATGGTGAAAATAATGCTTTTTTTGGGTTTTTTTTTGGCAGTTGAAGCAAAACCAGTGCATGGCAAATATTTTCAAACTTAGATTAGATACTAACACTTATTTGCCTTGGTTATCTGTGCAAACTGGTTTGCATTCAAATGGGTCTGTACAACAACAGATTCTGTTGCTATCAATGAAACTTTGAGAATTAAGCGTCCCTGAAAATTTGGCCATAGTCCCACTATATATGTGTTTAAATATCTAAGTCCATGCATTTGGATTTATTTACCTAAATAATCTCATGAATCTTTTATGAGAAGTCTCAGGCAAAGCTAGAAAAAGGCCCTTTAACCACTACCTTGCTCTGCTTGGCACATGTGCTGTAAGGACTTTGAGCACTTTGGCTGTCCTTTGGTAAATCCCTAATGGCACACAGAGGGAACTAAACGTATGTGGATACAAGGGCATGAGTCAGAGATGATTTAGGAAGCTGCAGAATCAACTAGCAATACCATCAGAAATGAGAATCTGGGGAATGACTAGGAACAAAGCATTTCTGCCAGGTGGAAGCATTCCTTAAGGTTCCCTCTATGACAGGAAAGTGAGTCAATGTTGACAACAGTCAGCACAGGTCTTACTGCACTGCCTCAAAATTGGATTCACTCTTGGTAGAGATGGGAGAATGTAATTCTCCAAGCATCTAACAGGACTTATTCCAGCAGGCCTGACAATGGTCCTGTCCCTGCTTGAGGACATCAGTTACTGACAAGTAATCAGTGACAGGTCAGGTTCCTTGTCGGGAAGAGGTTTTAGTCACTTTTCACCAGCAGATGGGCCGAGCCAAAAAAAAGAAAAAAGCCTTTGCACCAAATACCCAAAGACATCATTCCTGCTGTGTCACAGGCAGCTTGTCTAGGCCACACACTGGGCAGCACTGAGGTTACAGACACGTGCAAGACTCTTGAGAAAGAAGAAATAATGCACTGGCAGAGCAGAATGCTTAATTATGCTGCAGAGACAAAGCAAGCTCTAACAAGGATGCCAAGTGAAGCACCTACAAAGCACATCCTAAAGCTATCCCAGCTTCTCACTGAGAATTCTGGCTTGATAAGCACTACCTACCAACTGTAATGGACTGGATTGACAGGCAACAGGAAAGAAGGCTCAAAGAGGGGAAGTGAAAAGATGGAAAAATCACAAGGAAGCAGAAAGCTGAGCACTGGAAAGGAGGTGGTGAGGATTTTGATAAGAAAAATTTGGCAGGGACAGAGGGGGAGAGAGAGCGAGAGAACCAGAGAGCGAGATGGAAGGGGAAGGACAGGGAGTGTGAAATGCTCTGGTGACCTCTCTGGTCAATGGTTTCCCAGTGAGGCAGCACTGGAATCATTTATTTATTTAAGCAAAAGAGATGCAGCAGGTGTAGTACTCATCATGCATGTGATGATTATATCTTTGGAGCATTATGAGCAGCAGCCAAGTGCATTCAGTGCTCCCACAGGTTACCTACAGCCTTCATCCCCCTCCCTCCACCTTGCCTTACTGCTGTGGCAGAAGGCTTTATCACATGTGGGTGTGCTATATATATAGAACAGGACAAGGAAGGAGGATTAGATTTATATTTAGAGGTAGAATCAGAGAGTGAAATGGAATTTTGGAAACAAACTGTATAATAAATGTTTCTGAAGTCATTTTGCACGAATCTGAAACACGTTTTCCAAATGACTCTTATGATTAAGATTTTTTTTCAGAACTTGGGTTACCAATGTCACATAAAAAATGCTTTTATGGCATCACTAGGGGCTGTCAAATAGTCTGAATTTATGGCCTTGCTGCAGTGTTTGTGGCACTTAAAGCGTTCAGAGTGGACCAGATTCTCTGCTGAGTTTAAACATGGATCTCTTGCATCCCTGGTATCCTGGGAGTTTATGTCATAGGGAGAAAGAGGGTGCCTCCAATCGTGTCCAACTCTGGAATGTCTTGAGAAACTCTTGTTTAAAATTATGGTATGGGAGCCTAATGAAAACCACTTCAGATCACTACTGAGTGCTTTTATCATAGGAGCCATGTAACTCAGCTTATCTTTTAGAAAGACAAACACAAAAATCAGATCTCTACTGTTTGATGAGCTTTGAAATTCTCTAAAACTCCTCCAACCTTAAATAGTTACGTACAACACACAGATAAGATGGTGAAATTAAAGGTTTTTATCAACATAAACTCTGGATAATCAGCATAACTCAAATGTAATGAGATAACCCACATTCTGAGAGATAAAGTCTCCATTTCCCTGCTCATGGTGGACACCAGGGAAGGCATTTGTGAAGGATGTGGCAGTTTTGTGGAACAGGGATTGAGGGCTCTGCTGAGGGCACAACAGACAATTCTGGAAAAATCTTGTAGGTCACCAAGCATGACACAAAGGCCACATTACAGTTGTGTTCTGGGTGTGGGCATTATCAAACATGACCATTATCCAACACCCTGCTCACAACTACTTTATGTTGTATGACCCCAGCTTGGAGGCAAGGATATCTGCATGAGGACTCACAAAAGCCTTTGGATACCAGCAAAAGGTGTCAGAAAAGCAGCAACACAGAAATGGACTTTGCTAAGCTTCTATATACAGCTTTGGGGAACATCCAAAGAGCTTCACTGGCCATATCCTACAGATTTTAGAGCTGTGAGAAGGCAGTCCTGGTGTGACATGGATTCTGTCTTGGTGCCATGGGCGTGCATTCTTGCAGTTACTGGTGAGGTGGCACAACTTTCCCTCTGTTCCTGCTGATGACATTTCATTGCTTCTAGTCAGGATGGTGGCCCCCCTGAGGAGATGGCAGCCACCCTAAGGTGGCATCAAGCTACTGGGGCAAAAGCATTAAGTGATAGATCTTTTCAGGAATGGATGCAGCACTCCTGATGAACTCCCAGCCTAACAAAGCACAGGTTCTGCCCTCACTGTTTCTGTAATTCACACTGAAGCAGTGGGCCCCCACCCTGCCTGCTACAACACAGCTAACCCTGGGGAGCTGTACAGGAGCATGCAGTGACCCTTGCTCATTCCTGACCATTAATCAAAAGTGCAGAACAGGACAGGTGACTGGCCCTGACTACTTGCATTCTGACGTGGACTGACATCTTCCTGCTGAGGCAATCACTGGCTTTCAGCAGATTTCACACAGTGCTGCCTCTTGTCTCTTTTTTTGCATTCTTGCCCTTCTTACACAAGCACTGGAGAGCATGCTGACCTGATGGGAGTGATGCTGCTTTTAAGAGGAGATTGTTGGCCAGCAGCAATAAGAATCTACAGAATAGCCTTAAGAAAATTGGATCTGTCTAGCATAAAATTGAGTTGGTTTGCTATTCAACAGGCTTTCTTACAGGCTGGGAAAATAGGCCAGCATTTAGGCATTCAGTAAATAACCTTGCTCTCCCTGTGGCAAGTCACAGGAAAGGCCTGTCACAGAACCTGAAGCAGGAAGACAATTCCTCTTCCATAAGGGCATGCTACTGTCCTTTAGACACACACCTAGAGCTGACTGTGAATATTAAAAGCACCTTGCTCATAATAAGCTGGAGAGCAGTATCTGAGACTGGCACACGAGGGTTGATCCTGTGAGCTTTCCTGCTGAAGTCAGCAGTGGTTTCAGAGTTTTTGGCACACTTTTCTTCCCACTGTTGTTCCCGATGTGATGGGAACTTTGGTTCCATCACTTCACAAGGAGCCCATCTTCTCATAAGGTGAAAACCAGCAGCATCTACAGCAAACCTGCAGGAAAACCTTCCCCTTTACCACTGGCTCCTATCCTGATTACTGCAAGAACTGCACAGGAGTTGTTTTCCATGCCAGAAAAGCACCAAGGGAAAAACCACTGACCATTCAGCTGCCAGGGAAAGCTTCCACTGCTCACAGAATTTTCAGGGAACACCGTTTTCAGTTGGAAAGCCAGCGCAGGTTGTTCATTTTGGTTTATCCTGTTTTACTGTTGGAACTGTCTTTGGTGGAACAGCAATTGAATTGTCCCCCATATGTATGGAAATCCTGGCCAAGGCGAAAATGCCAAGTAGGTTATTGTTTCAATGAAAGCAGATAATTTTAAGCTCTCTTTCCCTTTGAGCTCAAGTGCTTCACTTTTCTATTGAGCATTAGTTGCCACAAAGGTCTTTTTTTAGCTAATGCATATGTATAAAAGCGAGCTCTATTGTGGCACTCCAGATCTGCATGGCTGTATTAGAAAATTAACATTCTTCTTGTATTGGAAGATTATACATGCTGACACCCTGCACAGAACAGATTACTCCTGATTATGAGCAATAGCCTGTCCTCAGGAATCTGAGGAACAGCAGCAGCCACAGAGGCTCAGGGAAATTATTGGCAGTTGGGAAGCCCTGGGTGTAAGGATACCCTGTAAACAGAACCCCACTGCTCCTGGGTGTATCCCACTGTTGCCTGATGCAGAGGAAACCTGCTCCTTTGTACCCTGAGGCAGCAGGTTATGAAAGCTGTGACACATCCAAACAAGGTAAGTTCCACTTCCAAGTGTTGTCCTTGAGGATAGAAGCTGCTGTGCTCCTACTGCAGGGCAGGTGTCAGCCCACTACAAGGCAATAGCACGACAGGAATATTACACTGTGGAAGCTGTGGGATGCTCTTCAATGTCCTGTGGAAGCCTACAAAACCATTTTCAAATTCAGATGCCTGATAAAGTGAACACCCTTAGGAAGCAAACTGTGCTGTGCCACAGCACTCCTGTTGCCAGCAGAATTATTATGAATTAAATTGGGGTTTTTTTGTTTGTTTTGTTACAGTGCTAATAAATTTGATTTACAAAACAAGTAAAGAGAGATTAGATGTTAGATTCCTCCTGAAACTCCTGCTGGTTTGAAGGCTGGCATTACTCCAGACAGGACAGTTGATGGAGGCAGTTTCTATAGCATGGATACTGGGGAAATAAAAGTTTCTTTGAGACAATTCATCAGTAGGCAATAGTTTGTGTTTGAGAGGTACTCTCCTGATCTCACACAGCATATGTCTCTGTGGAGCTGAGAAAGGCTGTCAGGGAAGATCTCCTTTTCCAAAAGACACATTTGAGCCTGGCTTCTCAAGCAGATCTTTCTGTCATTCACAGACTCAGCCTTTCAAAACTCTACAGCTTTTTAAAAGAACAGAAAGAATAGTGAGTAATTCTAAGTTGCTTTCAATGAAAAATTCTTTTTATTTCAGTCTCCTGGGCCTTTTTTTCCTTTCATCAGGAGTGCCTTTTGATGCAGCCTATAACTGTAGTGGTGGTGCTGGGGTAGTTAAACGCCCTAGGCAGCCCCATGCCAATAAATAAATAAATAAATAGATGAATGAATGAATACATTAATAAATATGTTGCCTTTGACTTGAAAGCCTGACGTTGCTTCAGTCATGTCTGGCTGCAGCCTGCCCAGAGCAACCCCTGCCCTCTGGGAAACAGAGTGTTCATAGCACAGCAGAGGGGACTCGTGGCCACAGGGTGAGTTTAGAATGCTGGTAAAAATATTGAGACTTATCTGCAATAGATGAAACTCAGCAATCGAACAAAAATCTCGGCTAACCATTCCAACTGCAAAAACAGAGAGTAGGTGACTGCTCAAAAGCCCAGGCTCAATCTTCAACTAGAGCAAATCAGGATGACATGACTATAATTATTAATGCTTCCTCAAAATCTAGTACTTGATGAGGAACTTTTTTGAAAAGCTCCACTGACTTCCCACATGAATTTTCACTATTCTTGAATACTGGGCCAGATTCTGATTCTTAGTGAGGTTCCAATAAAAGAACACACTCATTCAAATAAATCCTTGCTTACATTTTATATGTTCCAGAAGGAATATTTGCCTGTGTGGGGTTTAAATGAGGACTCAGTAAAAAGAAGAGCACTGAATACTTCTTGAAACCATGAAAGCCGTTTTCTCTTTGCCAGAGTGTGTGATACAGTGACAAAACAAACCAGAAAGGATTCTAAGCCTCAGAATCAAAGGCAGGTCTGAATTGGCCCCTAACTAAGGAATCTGCAGATCCACAAGTTTGAAACAGACATTTCACAAAAGCAGGCAGCATTGGTGAAATTGGTATCTCACTCCAGAATTTCATATTCAATGATACAGCCATTAATTTTCATGGAGGAAGGAGCCTATCCATCTCTTAGAGATGAAAAGCAATCTGAGGGAGGCCTTGGGGATCTCAGCTGTCCTTGGGTAAGGACTAGAAAAACCCTTCTCAATAACAGACTTCAATTTTCCTACAAATACATCACCCATTTTCAGATGAAGTGAAAAGTGGCAAGGAAACTGTTTATCTCTCTGAATCTTATGTGTCCTGCTCTGCTGAAACCTTGGGCCCTGTTTGAACATCTGCAACATGAGAAGAAGAAATGAAGCTCTGTTTTCCTACAAATTTCCTACCTCTTTTTCCCTAAAATATATTGGACCTAGCCATCCCTTCTCCTAATGCCAAATCAGGGCACTGCCATTCTCCTGTGAGCACGCTGGGCTATTTTAAGTGAACTCCACTCTAAGTCATGATTACATTTAGAGTTGGGTTTAAGTTCAGCCCTCCTGGCCACATTCCAGCTAAGATAATTGTGTTCTGGTTGCCAAAATTCCCAATGCAGTTTCAATGCAAAACAAGCTATCCTTGAACACTTGTGCCTGTCACATTTTACCCTGAAGGTGGCTGAACTCTAAGGCTGTGAAAACAACCCCTGCATTTACAGTTCATAAAGTGCTTTAGGATCCTTTGGGATTAAGAACATTAAATGAATGCAAGCTGTAATGTTAAAAATACATGAAACCTTAGAGTAACTGTTGCTGTTCTTTTTGGCACTGTGTCCACACCTGTGAGGGACTTTACTACTCTGACATATTCTGGAGAAGAAACACAGCAAAGCACAAACAGTCCAGGGGGTTTCTGGAAAGCAATGATGGCAACTTTCTGATGCAGGCAGTGGAGGTTCCCACAAGGAATGGTGTGCTGCTCAACCTCATTGTAACAACCAGGGGAGGCCTTGTTGGACATGTGAGGGTCGGGGTCAGCTTTGGCTGCCACTCTGCTCAGTGGGCCCAATGACCCAGGGTGGTCCCTTCCAACCTGACCCATTCTGTGATTCTGTGAACCAGAACTGCAGAATATCGATGGTTCTCCACACTGGATCCAGCTGATGCTTCCTGCACTGGGCCAAGAGCACAAGCAACTTTGTGAGGTGCCAAAGAAAGGGCTACAACTGTCCAGTGTTGTGAATAAATCTGGCCTGGTTCCTTCAGGAAAATGTTCATAACCTAAACTAAGACTCAGCAGGTTCACAACAGCGGGCAGGTGAAGGAAAGCGATCACAAATAATTTCTCCTGTGGCTTGTTAGTCACTGACTGATAAAGGAAAGCAGAGACTGAAGTGACAATATATTCCACATACCACATCTTTTAATGCAGATCACAGAATCACACAGAATTGATGAGCATGGAAAAGACCTCTGAGATTATTGAGTCCAATTTATGGCCAAACACCACCTTGTCAACAGGACCATGGCACATCCAGTCTTTTCTTAAACACCTCCAGGGACAGTGACTCCACCAGCTCCCTGGGCAGCCCTTTCCAATTCCCAATCACCTTTCTGTGAAGAACTTCTTCCTAATGTCCAACCTAAACCTCCTGTGGCACAGCTTCAGCCTGTCCTCTTGTCCTCTTGCTGTTGCCTGGGCGCAGATCCTGACCCCCACCTGGCTGCACCTTTCAGGTGCCTGTAGAGAGTGATGGGGTCTCCCCTGAGCCTTCTGCTCCTCTCCAGGCTGAACACTCCCAGCTCCCCCAGCTGCTCCTTGTAGGACTTGTGCTCCAGAGCCTTCAGCAGCCTTGCTGCTCTTCTCTGGGCTCACTCCAGCATCTCTGAGGGGCCCAGGACTGGCCACAGCCCTCAAGGTGCAGCCTCACCAGGGCCGAGTACAGGGGAAGAACCAATCCCTGCCCTGCTCCTGCTGGCCACATATTCCTGATCCAGGCCAGGGGCCCTTGGCCTTCTTGGCCACCTGGGCACACTGCTGGCTCATGTTCAGCTGCTGTCAGTCACACCCCCAGGGCCCTTCCTGCTTGCCCACTGTCCACCCACGGTGTCCCCAACCTGTAGTTTCCTGGATCCTCCTTTTGGCTTTTTAGGGATGGGAGTCACATTGTCCAGCCTCCAGTCATCTGGGACCTCCCTCGTGAGCCAGGACTGAAGATAAATGATGGAGAGTGGCTTGGAGAGCTCTTCTGCCAGCTCCCTCATCACCGTAGGATGGATCCCATCTGGTCCATTCAAGCAACACCCAACAAGGTAGCTCCCAAGATAGGACAGGGCCTCAAAATACTCCAGCATGGTACAAGCTATAGCACTGATATGTTTAGCTCATGTTTCAAGGACATTTGGAGGGAATAACTTATTGCCCCACAGCATAAAGTCCGTTCTTTTTTAAGTAATGCAAAAGGGAATAAAGGACTCCTCTTGCCTATTCTTGCTCTCTGTGAGGCTAAAAAATACACCACACATTATGGCATTTCATAGCTGCTATCTCACACATTCTTAAGCATCTCCACTAATTACAATGATACAATTTCAAGGAGGCATTAATCCCTCCTAATTGTTGTATTTCTTTGTCACTACAGTGCTCTGTTCAGCATTTGAAGGGCACAATTCAGGCTGCAGGATGGGAGTTATCAGCAATGTATTTCTAGTACAAGACACCGTAAAGTGTACAAGAATCTTTAGAAAAATTAAAATAGACAAGTCATTTCCACTCTTCAGTCTGCACATACTGGTTTCTAAAGTCTATCACCAACGAGGAATTTTAAAATAAGAACACTGTTATCCACCAGTTCCTCTTTCAGCTGTTATGCAAAACCAGATCTGCTTATTCTGGCCACTCTGTCCTTTATTTACATCTGTGCAAAACCAGAGGCTCTTCACTGATGTCCGCAGTGAGTTTACGTTGCAATTAAGATAAGAGCCCGCATCAATCAATCTTCTACAGCCTCTCCTTTCACTCCCTGCGGGGTTTTCTTCATCCTGAAAAGCCTGAGACTTGCCCTGGCTTTACCCTCCAAGTCCAACCCAGCCCCTAACACCATTTCTGAGGGCAGGTACTCACGCCAGCCTCGCGCCGCAGTTCTCGCCTTCCATATCCGCTCCGGGGACGTTGTCGGTGTTCACGGACTCGGTCTCGCTGGTGGGCATGCTCACTGCAAGAGTCAAGGGGAAGAAAGAGAGAGGGATGGCCATCAGAACCCGGCACATCTCTTCACGAGTCCATGATTGAAGGAACTGGCTTCATGGAAAGACCCTCAGCTGCAGCTCCCGAGGATTAAACAATTCGCTGAGCAAGTCTAGTGCCTCCCTGTACAGAGCAGGCTGGGCAGGTGGACTTCAGGAACATACAAGCTACTCAAATGCTAAAGAAAAGGGAAGAAGCAGCTGCTCTCCTTCTTTCAGAGTCAGTTCCTGGAAATTTCATGAATGAGAACCACGGGAAAGCAAAAAACCTGACAAACCCAACAAGAAGCATTTGTTTGATTACATGGAACTATTTAAAAAAATGCCTCTTTACCTGTGGCAGCCCCAACACCTCACTGCCCTCCCCAATCTCTTGTGCAATGATTAGAACACAAATAAAAGGTACCAGGATTGAGATGCATGCAGATAAACAGCTTCTGATACCAAATACCACATAAACAATAGCAGTGGCTCATCTGCCCAATACTAACCATTAATGTGCTTCAACCTTACACCTAGAAACTGGACCTATAGGTATAAGAGAGAAATTCAGACTCCCTGACCCACTCAGGTACTGCCAACAAAGGAACTAATGAATATGGTGGAGCTTTTATGTTGACACTTACAGCTAAGAACTGGACAGAACCTTCTAGGCTTTTACAGAACTGCCATGGAACAAACATCAAATGAAAGCAGCCTTGAGTGTGAACCTCTCTCACCTAGGTTCAAGAACCTGTTTCTAGCTGTTATCAAACCTCAGGATTTTATTTGCTTCTACAGATCATAAAAAACGCCTCAAACCCACACAATTTTCATTTCCCCAGTTGTTCATGGCTCCTGCATGAGCTCCAATCACTCCTCATAGGTAATCATTCAGTTAAATTCAGGAAAATGGGGAGGATCCAATATGTGTCCTGTTCCCTCCTCACCCCTTTTGGAATGCACAAAACAAACGAAAAGTTATACTTAAGACTGAGTGATGGAGGAGTTAAACAGATCTCCCAGGAGCCTGGTAGAACTTCAGAACACGACCTGTATAAGCTTTTGGAAACATCTCAGATGAGACTTGAGAGCATGTGCTACTGTTTGTTGTAGGAATATGTAGCTCAGTAGTAAGAATATGTCTGGTTTTGGGTCATTGGTGCAAAATGAGGCAATGTAGAAGAAATAGGTTCTGCATTTCAATTGGGCGGATGCTCAGGGAGGCATGGTCTTATTTCAGGGGCTGAAAAGACACATCAGAAGGTCCTTCCAAAAATATTCTGGGTTATTGCTTTGAAGGGATTGTGGTAGAAATGTCCTTCAAAATGAGCTATCTTTCCTCCATCCCATCACATTTCACATACCTCCAACACATTCCTTGGGACATCTGAAGTTCTTGTACTGTGTGCTTAGGACCCTGTGAAATAATGGACTCTAGCACTCTTGACAGAACTATGAAATATTGTACTCTAATGGTGCCTGCTCTTTTATGAAGACAGATGTTTTAATAATCTTGTCTATTTGGAAAGACAAATTAAGGAATAAACTGAATTCATGTTCTGATAGACATGAAACAGTCAAGTAAGCTATGAGAAAAAACCAACATTCATAATTGAAATTTTTTGTCCAGAGTAAGCCCTGCAGGAATAAAGCCAAAACGCTGATATTTCGCAAGTCATTTTGGAGGATGAGGTAAAACACTTTCAAGACATATTCGAGCTTATTTGCAAATGGAAAACAATTTTGAAGACATTAGCAAGAGATTGATTTGCAGAGCAGCTTGTTATCCTGAGTGCATGAGGAGGACACTGCACAAGCAATAGAAAAAGCCAGGCACACACATGCAGGAGAATCCAAAGCTGTGTTATGGACCAGGCTGCACAGAGACACACAGACACACACAGTGTGGACACAGAGAGCAGTGGAACATTACCATGGCTTTCTGTGGAGTGACTAAACCAAGCAAACTTTCCTTTCTTCTCATCAGGCAAACCAGCTGGAGGGCTTCCTTTCACAGACAAGATGGTCAGTGTCAAGTACCAGGAACAAGACATCAACAGAGAACATGCAGCCAGTGACAGGCAGGAGAAAAAACACAAGGAACTCAGCTTACACATGATATCCACTTCTGTCTGAGAACTTCATCATGTGAATTAAAAGTGCAAAATGTAAAACAAAGGTATACAGAGGTGTGAAATATCACTAACAGATCATCAGACCATAGCTCTCATCTGCTTTCCGTTCTTTTTTATATCTGGCTCTTGAGAACATGAAGTTAATTAATTTAAGTTTATGGGTTGTATCCCAGAGACACCTTAGAGTGTACCTCGGACTTCCCTGACCTTGCTGCTGCAGAAAGTCAGACTTCAGTGAAGTGAGAGATGCAGGTGCAGTGGTACATGGGCTGAAGAGACCCCATGGATCACTTTGCTGGCATCCCCTCACAGGAGCTCATTACACTGCACCGATGGAAAATGTTAAGGGCAATCAGAAGTATTAGGATTGTGTGAAGTATTAGAGGAATGATGGTAGAGAGGATAAAGGGCAGGACAGAGGGGAGGTTAGGGCTGTGTTCCCCAATGCTGTGTGCTCTCAGAAGCACAGTCACTTTACCTGGCACCTCACAACACCTTCATGACCAGGGGATAATCAGGTGATAACCAGGCAGCACTGCCAGGCCAGTCAACAAAACCAGAAAACAGAAGATGCTGCAGAAGAGTTGTGCATAAACTGGGGCTGAGTATGAGAGGAAGTAGACCAAATGCAGCCCAGATGGCTTTCTTATCTGACTCAGTTCTCAGAGAAGCCAGACCCTGTGCCCACACCCTGGCTCCAGTCTAGAAACAAGGCAGGCATTTTTTGCAGTCCATGCAATTAATTACTGGAACCCTGTACCAAGAATGCTGGTGGTAAACCCACCACAGGAATGTTTTAATCAGGAAGAGATGTTTTTCCCAAATGGTGGGCTCAAGTCCAGACCAGAGCTGTGTTTAGGACCATGGCATACAGACAATGCCACCTCAATGGCCATTTCCTCCCTGTAATTTTGGGAGCTGAGACAAAGGCAAAAAAGATCCAAAGGCTGATACAAATCATGGTGGCTTTGCTTACATGGGAATCTCCTTTTTTTAGATTTATCCTTGTATCCATAACCCACTGTAGTTGATGAAATCTTGCATTAATTACATATTCTCTAGGTAGCACAGATGGCAATTTCTTTAAAGGACAGTGAAACAACTTTTTAAAGGCAGGCAAGTATTTCATGGTTTCAACAGAGTGCAAATCATAAGGACCAATAGATTTGATATTCTCTCTCCAGTTCCTTCTGAAGCCTTTGCACTTCTTACATCTTGCCACAGTGTGGCTTATCTCTGAATGCAGACTTTTTCTCCTGGACTACCTAAACTCCAATTTCACATTACTTACATAGCATTCCTGCAGCAGTTAAAGCAGCAACAAAAGCTATAGAGCAGCTTCCTAAGGAAAAAAAAAAAAACCAAACTGAAAAATGCTTTGTGTTATGTTAATTCTAGCTCTGAGACCCAACAGACAGAGAAAAATAAGAGCAGAGTCTGCAGTCTGTGTCTGACTAGACAGATGTGCAAGACCCTTTGAGAGCCTCTGTTCCATGTCACTGCCATCAAGCGCTGATACCAGCTCTGCTCTTGCACTAACATATGTCCCTCCTCCTATGAAATGCCCCATGGGCATGCAATGAATTATTGCATGGCAGGTTGCCAAAAGACAGCCAGCCACTGAAACAGAAAGCTGGCACAAGCAAATACCCTTCTGTGCAGTCCTGAGACCATTTTTCCTTCTCACACTTGGAGAACAATATTTGCTTCCCAGTTCAGAGGTATCGTTACTGCTGTTGCATCTCGCGTTTATGAAATGCTTGTCATCTTGGCAGGGGAAGTAATTTTAATCTTCAGATTTATTTCCATGGATTATATAACGCTGTCACACTTCTTGCTGAATCTCACTTTAATGCCGTGATGTTTTAAGACTCAGAGGAAATCATGCTTGGGCAAAGGTGCCCAATTCCAGAAATGGAGACAAAACAAGCTTTTCACAGAGTTTGATGGGACATGTTACTACATGGCTTTGCAGATCTGGGCATTAATTATAAAACTGGATATATCAGAGGCTGTTCACATTGCCTGACTTCAGCTCTCTGATTTAGCTGTTTGAGTGAGGCTACAGAAGCAGAAACCTGCCACAGGTTTTCTGAATGCCATACTGATGTGTCCCTCAGTTCTAGGCACAGGCTACAAAAAGACATTTACTTTACGTCCTCAGGTTAGGTACTTGACTTGAAACAGAGTGACTGTCCAGCAGTATGTTCATTCACAGTGAAAGACCCTTGCAGTGGCTTTTCAGATTTTAAAAAGCAAAAATACATTTGATTGAGTTTTATAACATGCTCACTCAGACTCTGATTTCTCCAATACTCCAATGTCTACTGGTAACGAATTACTTTGCAAAATATGGGTCTAAATAATCCTTTTTGCCCCCACTGGCGTTGGAGGTCAGAGGGACCTGAAGTCACTTGCCCACCATTTCACTTTATTGTGTCACCTTGGCCATGCGACCAGGCTTTTCTACATACCTGTTCAGTGCCTCTGCCAGGGGGCTGTAATTCTGCACTCACCTTGGCAGCCTCTCTGAGAGGTGCAGATGAAACACATTACAGTAAGTGCTAAGTACTACAGTTATTACTGATGCTAATGTCTCCCAAGTGGGACTCTGCACAACTATAAAGCAAATCTAAAGAGCAAAGTAGTCCTGTGAATTCTCCAGCTGGGATTTAAGATTTCCTTTCCCATCAAGCACAACAAGGATAAATGGCAATAGCCAGGCTGCTTCCTTTAACAGTATGTGCATCAAGTGAATGACTTTGTCTCCAGTAAAACCCTGCTTCCCACGGTGCCTTTCATGGCCATCATTTCATGAATGAGTCTATGGGCAGCTGTCAGAATATCAATTGACTCGTATTTTTTTGGTGGAGAGCTCTCATTTTAATTAATACATGAATATTGCCTAGCTTTCCTCTTCTGCCTGTTTTGAAAATGCTGCACTCAATCATCTTATTCATTAATTTAAACAAGATACAGCTTTCATTCTGCTCCATGCATGCAGTGCCTTGGGAACAATCAGTGGCTATGTTCTTAAATGCAAGCAGCATCCAGAAGGTAAACTGCAGAGGTAAGACATTAGCTTTCCCTGGATGTCCTGATTTTGTCAGGAAAATATACTAGAAGTGACTGGGGAATTCTTTAGTGTTTCCTGCTTTGAAAAGGAGTTCTGTGGCAGAAAAGCTTTCACAGCAGAAGAAGAAAGGGAACTTGAACTGCATGTAGGATCTTGGTGGTTGCATGCCTTCCAAACTTAGACTAAATTTGTCAATAAATTTAGCACAGTAAAAAATACCCAGAAAAAAAAATGTGAAAACACTTGGAAAAGTGTTTTCTAAGGGCTCAGAGACCAGTACTCATAGTGGAGAGTATTATACCCTATATTACATTGAACACATGTAACATACACACTTTGCATAACCTAATTTTGGGTTATGCACTGATGACTACAATTGCAAGGAGAACGAGCTGGATTCGCTCTCACTCAAGGTCAGCCACAGAACACAAGGACAGTAACAAAGAGCCATGAAGTAATTGCCAGTTGCATCCACTTCAGTCAAACAGGAAAAGGCTTTTGGTGACAACACCTTTCCATCAGTGAAAGGCATCACAGCCACTGCAGTGACAAGAGCTGTGGTTACACTAAACCCAGGCTGGGCACTGGACTGCACCACAGAAGCTGATGCAGTGTAACATTGCTTTACTGAATGGAGCAGCACAAAGCAGGAACATTGCCAACGCTGAGGTGGAGTATCCTATCATCAAATGTTTCATTCACAGAGAAATTATCTATTTTACAACATAAATTGCAATGTATATCTCTAATTTATGAGGGCTTGTTTTAACTTGTCCTTCTCCCCTTCCAGAGGGTCACCACATGTCCATACACATCATGTGCTGTTGAGGGGATATAGCCATAGGCTACATAAATTTATACCTTACAAAAGGGGAAGAGCAGAGAGAGTGAAATGTATTAATTGTGCAGGCCTGTGATTAACAGATCTGTCATTACCACACACAGATTACTGCACACCTATAAATGCATTACCTTGCTACTAATTAATCTTCCTGGGACTTATTTTACTGTAACAGGCTCCTCAGCTAGTTTGAACAGCTGCCATTTCCCTGCTTTTCACAGCAATATTGACAGTAATGTGCTGCATTCCATAAATATTTGTTCATTACAGCCAGTGAGTGGAATGCACATTGCACACAGGACCAAGTAATGGGCACAGTCAGACTCCTGGCCCTGCCAAGTGACAGCCTTTGCCAGTGTCACACATGCTCTGTTCTGTGTTTGAAAGGAAGAACTTAAAAACTCTTTGCATTTCCCTGCCTGAAGGACAAAGATTTTCTTTGCACAACCTGCGGTATCTCAAAATATCTCGTAAGCACAGGACAAGGGACTCACCCAAAAGTAGACTCTGCAGAAAGGAGCCTAACTCTCTGCTGAAAAGGGCAAGGGGGGCAGTCTCCCTGGATAACTGCTTGTGCTGCTGAGCAAGCACCTAGGAGCCCATCCCATGCAGAGAATCTGCCTGCAGGTGCAATGCAAGAAACCCTGCAATCCCTGTGGCTGGAGGAGGACAGGCTGGCTGGGTCACAGGGTGGCAGAGGTGCTACCAGAACACACACCTTGAAAGATGTCTTCCTCCTGAATTTGGATCCTCCTTTGACCTCCTAAACTGATTTTCTTGTCTGATAAATGACTTGCATTGTTTGCCTTGCTAGGAGCAACAGCTAAGGTGTCAAAGTGCAAGGCATTTATTTGCCAGGACATGGTTTATAGCGTGAGTTTCTTGTGCCAGTATAATACTTTTTAGCAACCTCCCTGGCTCCCCACAGAATTCTGAAGCAATTCAAGGACAGACAGATAAAATGGAGGAAAGGCAGAACAACTGAGGATCTAAGGCTCTTTCAACAGCATTTTGCAAACAAATCACAACAGCACATTCGTTAAGAGTTCTACAAGTTTTTCCTCTCTCATTCTTTATGGTCTTTAGCAGAGGAACTTAGGAAAAGCAGCAGTGCCAGCAAATGCTCCTAACACCACCCCACAAAATGGTATGTGGGCACAAAAAGCAGGAGCATCTCAATGGAAAATCAGAAGGATTCCATTATTGCAGGCTGGTCTTGCAGGCGCCTTAGAAATGGGGGCATGAGAGCTGCAAACACGGTAGATAATGTGTTGGGAAGTGATACAAACACTGATCATGAACAAAATAACTAACCACAAAGGAAGTGCCCTCAAGACAGTAAAAACAACTAAAAGACAAAATCCCTCTACTTTTTGTGCCTCTAATAATCATGAAGTTATTCATACTTCTCACTTGCTTTGTTATCAATGAAAATAGACAGGATATTGGAGCACAAATGTGGTTTTAAAGCAGCCCGCGTGCTGCTTTCTGCAGTTCCTGTGCTTGGGGGAGCTTTTGCATGTGCCCACCCACACAAATATACACCTGCATGACGAGGTGGCAACCCTGATCAGGATCTCTACTTCAGCAACAGCACCTTTCAGTGCACAGCCCTGTGGATCCATCTTCCCTGCAGAGTCTGAGAAAAGCAAAGAAAATTACAAAGGCTACTTCCAAGCTGATCTGCTTAGGTCATCAGGAGCTCTCCAGGGAGTCTAGGTGTCTGCTTTACACCTGCACTGCTAAGCTTCAAAGTGACTGAGATGCAGCTCTGGCTGCTTTATGACATTCCTGCCTGTCAAAAGCCATTTCAAGGTGGGTGATGCCTGAGAACTCGGTGAGTGGCCTATAGTTTGTGATCTAGAGCACTTAAGAGGATAGGTCAGGACAGCAGGGACTGTTTGGGTGGTGCAGTGGGTGGGGAGTCATGCCCTGGTAGCTCCCAATGGACGTTTTCCTCAGAGGAAGATTGCACAACCTTACAACCAGGGACCTTAGGCAGGAATTGTGCCAGTGAGGTGTATCTTCTCTGGGATAGAAGAAGGAAACTATTCTCCAGGAGGCTGACCCTTGTCAGCAGAAAAACCAAACAAAAAAAACACCAAGGAAAAGTGAATATGAGGGAAGAACTGGGCTGTATTATTTCAAAGGACAGGCAGAACGACTGGGTAGCAACTGGGACACAGGCAGAGAGATGGTAGGAAAGAACAAGTGACTGAGAACTTTGATCTGAAATGACACTCTGCAAGCTGGAAGAGTAGTGTATGTTCCCTGCATTTGGGAAAACTCAATTTAGGAGTAGTGTTTAAAATATTTAAGCATTAATCTTATCCAGAAAAGACAGCAGCAAGGCCCTGTCCATCTGAACAGACAGAGCCTGACAGAGATGAGCTCTCAGCAAGTACAGACGTTTTCTAATAGCAGGATTCATGTGGGATGTGTGAGGAGGCTTATGGATGATGCCTTCCTTGACAGCAAACAATCAAGCAATTCAGTTCACTGATCAACAGATACAGCAACACATCCATGAGGTTTCAGTCTCTCCAGAGCCAGGGCTCTGGGAAAGCACTGGACCTTTGGAGTTGTGTTCTTGCATCACACTGTGTGGATGCTGAAAAGCTTCAGCAGAGAAATTCTCCAGCTTTCTGCAGCATTCTGTGAGAGCTCTGTGTTTCTCACTAAAGCTACAAAAAACATTGCTATGCTTTTTGTAAACTAAATTCTCTAACACCTGCAGCTTGTTTTCCAAGTTTTGTCATGGTACATTGGAAAAATATTTTGAAGTGGGTGTTGTGGGTTGATCAATGACCAATGATCTTATGTCATCCATGTGGACTAGGGTATATAAATGGGTCTGTATAATAATAAAGGGCCTGTGCCTTTCTTGTCCTGAACTTGGATTGTGTCATTTCTCGCCGTACAACAGTGACAACACTGAACAGATTCTGTTCAGCTTCATGATCTGAAATGGACCTCACCTCTCCTATTCCATAATTCTGGTTTGAAAACCTGATCTGTGTGTGCCTAGGATATAAAGTGCTTGTGATGTTGTGAGCTGCTCCTGCATGTGGCGTTCTTTCAGACACTGTTACTAACATAATGACTAGCCTGATACTAGAGACTACTATCACAATATCATATGAGTCAGAAGCATGAGACATGCTAGCTGGGCAGGCTGTGTATTACTGTGCAGCCAGGAGAAAAGCAAAAATTGAAGTTAGAGAGTCTTGCCCCTAAAGTCAGCTTGTCAAACATATGATTAAAGCTTTTCTACCTCTTGAGCAAGGCATTGAGAATAGGCTAATTACCCCGAGCCAAAGAAACAGGCATTTTACAGTGGCCTTGAAATAATAAGATTCCTGGTTTGCAAATACTTCTAGCATGCAGGAGAGTGAGGGACTGATAACAACAGCTTGAGTTAAGCTCAGTGTGGGCAGGTGTTATGCAAGCTTCCCTCACACAGCTGTGTTAAAACAAGTCATTCGTGACCTGGCATAGCCCTGTTATTCTGCTCCTGGTTCTTCAAACAGCTACATAATACACTTACGTGTTGATCTGCACATCTGTGAGGATCCAGCAGCTCTGCCTCTGCAGCCTTGTTCTGATGCTTATCCCTTCTGCTACTTCAGGCTATGGATTTTAATGTAGCTGGTAACATCCTCACCCTGATCTAAAGGGACCCCTATCCTTGGGTTCACTGCAAGTCCTTTGCAGTTTGAATCTAGAGGGACACTTCTGAATGCAGCCCTTCCTCAGGTGGGAAAGGAGAAGAGAAATGCCTCATGCTGTGGTTTGTGAACTTTGTACATGGGAATGAGGACATGAGCAGCCCTACAAACACCTGTGGGCACTAAAGCTGAATTTGAATTTAGGCCTCAAGATCTGAAAGGCCAATTGTCTAATCTGTTGTCCTGTCTCTACAATCCTGCTAACTGAAGAGCTGCTGTAATCAGACTCAGTGCCACAGCTATTTTCAGCTCAGCTCCTCAGTTGGAAACATTTTCCTTCCCCCGCCACCTCTCCAGGCTTGATGCTGTCTATGAGATAACTGGCATGGAGAGGACCTGCTTTTCTCCCCAGGAGCAAACACGACCAGAGATTTTTATCCCGTTAGCAGACTGTCCTGAGTGGATGGGAAGCTCCTCACCCAACAAGGCACAGAGTGAGGGTGTGACTGCTGCTCCCTCAGAGCCGTGCCCGCACCAGGGTCCTGCTGCAAGCTCCCCAGGCTTCCCAAAGCACTGAAAAGGGCTGGGTGCCATTCACAGCTGCCCGTTCTCCTCAGCTGCTCAGTGGCTGCCAGTTTGCCTACACGTGCACCAGTTCAGCTGTGTAATGTCACCAGAACTCCCTGTCTCTGAGCTGTGCCTCAGGGACATCGCGGTGACGCCCATCTCCCCTCAGCCACAGCTCATTGCACAGCTCCACTGCCCTGCCAGCACAACACAGGGTCAGCATTCTAACCCTACCTGTGCATAAAACAGAATACTTCGGGATGGGCAAGGTGGAGGAAATGAGAGATTTGGAAATGAGAGTTTTGGAAATGAGTTTCCTCAGGAGAGCTCTGCTAACGCACCTTCTGCATCCCCAAGTCTGTCCTGGGCTCTTGGGCCCCTCCCAAACAGAGCTCTTGGTTTGGGCTTCAGTATTTACCTTCCTGCACATGAATCTTCGAGTTATAACATAAAACACATAAGGGAAGACAGAGACAGGTCATGATGAATACACACTTAGACAAGGGGGGAAAAAAACATCGTATCAGAACAATTTCTGTTGCAGATGGTTCCATCACACTCTTTTAAGACATTCAGCTAACAGGATCAGCATTGAAGGTTCTACTTGTGCTAAACTTTTCTGACATGTCTTTGGGCTAACCACACTCAGCTGCCTTTTCTGAGGCACTGAATGACATTTTTGACACCCCATTTAGGATACTCCTTCCAACTATCACACTGCAAGAGTACAAGCCTCAGCTGCTATACTTGACCTGTTAGCTCACAGTGAAGGTCTTGGGTATGATGAGGTGTCTAAATTAGCATTAGATTAATGTGTTTAGTCAGCTGAACCCCATCTTTACTAGTTTCGATTTCCTGTAAAAAGGAAATACATACACATACTTTTAATTTCAGTATACACAGTGCCAGACACACTGTGGCTTTGATCTTGGCTGACATTACTGTAATAAAAGCAGTTCTCATCCCCAGCAGTTGTTTCTAACTCAAAACACATGCTTCATGTCCCTCAGCTACCGTTCCTGAGCACCACAGCCTCTCTCCTGTCAGCTCTTCACACCACATCAGAACAACGCTGAGGATTTCAGCTGCTATCAGTCCTGCTCACCAGTGCTTTCTCCTCAGTGGAGAGACTCCTGAGACTACATCTGCAGTGATAACTTCTTTTCAAACATTGATCATGGGCCATTCTCACTGACTTCAGCAGGAACTGCTGAATACTCCAGGGTTTTTAAAACCACTTTCTAAGTGTCCTTACAAAGATTTAAGAGCACACTTTAGGCATCTGCTTAAAAAAATAAAATAAAAAATGGTCTTCCTCTATGAATACTCAGCTTGGGGGTTAGTGGCATTTCTTCCAAACATTTTCTGTGGAGATCCTGGTACCAAAGGCTTTCTGTGCCTCTCTAACCATGGGAAATAAAGCAATTCATCAGAAGGTATGGCAAAGGCAGCTTTCTCACTGACTAATGTCCTCTCTTGAGAAGCAGAACCAGTGTCAGTGGATTAATCTTGACAGCTTCAAGAAACACTTGCCAACAGGGCAGATAGAGATTAATTTATTTGCACAAAGGTGTCCTCCCCAGCTATATAAACAATGGATTCCCTCTAAAGCCTTACCTTCAAAGATATTTCTATGTAGCAACTGAGCACTGTAAGAGAATTCCTACATCAACACAAGTTGGAAACACAGCAGGAAAAAGAGAGGTGTCATCCCACCAGCCAGTCTTTGCTAGGGAAATAGCTTTTATGGGAGATAATGCCCCATATCAACATTAATGTCAGTCTCTACATGCTGTAGCTGGTCACACACCTCTGCTCCAGCAGCTCTCAGTATAAAGTTGTTTGTGCTTTAGGATACCAGGGAAAGGAGGAACTGGAAGAACCTGTGAGTTGAACAACACAAGCCAAATCCTCAGCTTCAAGAGAGCAAGAGCACCTGCAGACCACCACAAAACTGTTTCAGTCAGAGAGGATCTCATAGGAAGAGTTTTTTTCCCCAGATGTAAACTACAGTAACCTGGAGGCTTTACTAATTGCTGTGACCTCTGATGCCCACAAGGGAGCAAGAAGGAAAAAATGAGCCTGTGAGCAAAAATTAGCCCAGTTTTGGAGTTTGGTCTCCACACTGGCATCCATTCTCCCATGCAGAAGTGGCACAGAGATTTGGTGCCCATCACAGTGACCCTCTCAGGGTCAGGTAATTATCTCAGAGCTGTCACTGCTCACCAGCACTCACTCAAGAAGCTGGCTGATGGAGTCAGGCCCATGCCTGAACTTAGCCCACCTTCCCCAAATGGGGGAATTTCCCTGATTCCTGGAAATACTGATCCCTCTTCACCAAATTGTATCAGGCCCTCTGCTTGATCTCTGCTGGAACAAATTACTGCTGAATTATAGGTTGTCACATTGGCCACAGCTTTGTCCTGAATACCAGCAGCTGCTTCTCTTGCTCTGTTCAAACAAAGAAAACATTGTTTTCTCCACACTGTGCTTTGACAGAAAATGCAGCTTTGAGCTGAACTGCTTTAACATCTTTGGTTAGGTGGGATTTACCCACCCTGGCAGCAACTATCAGCAGAGAAGGAAGGGGAAGAAGGTTTTCAAATGGTTGCTTGCTTTTTTTATGACCAAAGCTTCCTTCGAGACAGAAAGAAAGAAAAACTGGGAAGTTGTGAAATCGACAGGACAATGAACCCAAAAGCTGCTTTTTGCTAAAGGCTGGGTTATTAAATTATATTACTAACAGAAACCAGAAAACCAGCCCTTTTGATTAACTTACATGGAGCGAACCATCCATACATTCAGGGGAAGGAGAAAACTGTATTTCTTAAAATGATTAACATGATTACTGTGAATTGCCAGAGAAGGAAAATAGTCCAACACCACCCCGATCCAACCTGAAAATGCCTTATGTGATGTAACCCGGGGTCAAAATTCTGCTCTTTCTGCTCTAGAGGGTAGAGAATGGTGTGAGAGCCTGTGCCACTGGCACTGTGGGGGTGGGTGATCCTGAGAACATCATTTAGCCTTCCTATGCCTTTTTTTTTTTTAAATTGGACAAAAGAGTCCAGAACAAGATTTTGCCCCTCTCCAAATATTAGCCCACATACGTATTTCAAGAATCAATGTTGTAGCTGAAGCATTTTAAAGCATAGTTTAAACCCCAAAGTTTTAAATTTCAATTTGTTGAGAAGACTAACTTTTTTTCCTAAGTATTTCCTCTTGGAAAGGGAGAAGGACGAAACCATCAAGGATAAGGACCCACTGCTGCCTTGCTTTTTCACTCACAATAAAAAAAAACAAAGCAGAAGAACAAGTGAACATGAAGAAGAAGCAGAAGAACATGTGAAGAGAGTCAGGAAGAAAATCTACTCTCTGTTTTGATTTTATTCCAATAGGAAAAAGTCAAATGTTAACACCATACTTCTGTTGACAATGATGGAACGTGGGGCAAAGGTGGATGAAGAATCACTCTAAACGATCTTTTTTTTTTTTGTTACTTCAGCTGCACAGAAATTATACAATGAATGATGCTTGGAAATGGCAGCTTTACCTTCACCTACATCACTGACTATCATTGCCCTGTGTACTCTGCTACCACAGCTACCTGCAGGGTCACTACAAAGCCTCATAAATGCTCTTTTTTTTTTTTTTCCTGATATATGTAGCTTTTCCTTTTTAGGATATCAGAGTTTACCTGGATGTGATCACACATTTATTTCAGTATTGTTATGGAAGCCACATGCTTGTAATGACAGTGGGTGGAATTAATGCCAGACACAACAGCATTTTAGCCAGGGGAATTATGCCCTGGGCAAACAGTACTCAGTGGACTACTCAGTGCTGTGAGTGATTTCAGACCCCAAGTACCTCACGCTCTCCCTTTGGTGGATGCCATTACACAATATTGAAGTCATGTGTGAGCACTGAGAAGCCTCTGTGCTCCAAGACCTCTCACTGGGCAACCTTTCCAACTGCTGACATTTGCCTGTTTTGTTATTGACCTTGGATGAAACAGACCGGGGCCCAGGTCCTTATCTGGGCAAAATCCCCAGGAATTTCAGTGCAATTTTTGCCTAAGGACTGTAGGAGTGATTCAGCCTAATGTGAGAACTAATGCCCTGGAAGCTTTTTCCAGGCAGCACCCTAATTATAGACTCGAGCTCGACATCTGTAGCACAAACCCAGGCAGCATTTTGCAACCTGAGCTTCCCTGTGAGGAACCACACAACAAAAACAAAGCTGACTTATCATTTACAAAGGCCTTTTATTAGGTGTCCTCAAACTCGAGTATTTATATTAAGAGCAGTGTATGAGCTGCTTCAGAAGATGACAAGGTAGGAAAATGCTACTGGGACTGTTTTCTACTAGGCACAGCACACAGCTGAGAGCTGCAAACCATGTGTTGGAACCTCTGCACATGAATACATGGATTTTTTTTCCCCTAGAAGAACCTGGTGGTGCAGTGAACACCAAAAAGCACTTCTTTTGTCCCTCTGTCTCCAGGTGGAAGAGAATAAATCTATCCCAGTTAGTAAACTCCTTGTGAAGTACATATCAGGTGCCCTTGTGAAATGCCTACAAATTGTTGGCACTGCAGCTAATCTCTTCTTGGTTACCAGATGATTATTTTCTACATCAGTGGACAATGATAAAAGTAGAAGAGATTGTGCTTTCTTCCTCTTTAGATGGGGTGTTGACAGATAATAAATCATTTTACAACACCAGCACTGATGTCTTTGTATTTAAACATGGAAAGCAAAATGCAACCACATTCTATGTTGCCTTTCTCAAGCCACCAACTGGCACTGGAGGAATTAAATTGACCAAGGTTTCATTTTCCAGCCTGTGCCTCTTGGAGCTTTGTTTAGATGATCTTCAATTCCATGCAAGCCCCCCGTGGGGTTTTTTTTTTAATTGCTTTTTGATAATATCTGTACCTGCCTGTTGAGGGGTGGCTGTCCATGTCCTTCCATGTGTATGTGAAATACACTTGGACAGATTCTGTGGCTGACACTAGAATAATACAGGATGAATGAACTTGCTGTCAACAGAGAAGTTCAAGTATGCTCTGCTAAACAGAAATCCACTCAGAACAGCATCCTTTTGCTCATGCAGTAAGAAGACAGGGGTTTTAAGGTAGTGAGGGTCAAGACTGGATGTAAAATAGACGTCTTGGAAATATCCACTCCCTCATTTTCCCCTCTGCATCTTCCATGTTAATTCCCCAGCTGTGCACTTGCCTGTTGGATTTCACTGCAGAAGATGGACCAAGAGGTTTTTAGGCCACCCTGAAATTTTAGCCTGCAACGAAGTCTTTGAAAATCCTTCCCACCTTCGACATTATCTCACAGCACCATGAGATTTCATTTCAGGCTGAAAGTAATAAGCCACTTGCTTGTCAGTACCCCAAGCACATGATTTGGAGGCCGCTGAGCAGGCTGACTGATGAAATACTAAATGTACAAATTGAACAAATGTACAAATTGAAGTTGGTGTTCTTTTATCTTGGTATCATGATTAGATCTGCACACAAAGCTCTCTCTACCCAACAGCTGCACGTCACTAAGTGTCCCAAAGGGCTGCACAGGATTTAGTGGCAGCTTTCACTCAAGTCAGTGGCGGGGATTTGGTACATAACCTCACTGAAATCAACGCGCTCTCCTCGTGGTACATAAATTGACTGCGCAAAAGGAAGTCAGGTCAACAGGAATTGGATAGATAAATCCTAAAATGCCTGGACTTTTAGAGGCAGGCGGTCATGCTTTTATCCCTCTTACATAATAGAGTCAAACTGCTACTGGAGCTCTTGGAAATAAAACTCTTTTTGGGTTGAAATTACTGAGGCTTCTATCTCTAGAGTTCTAAAACACTTCCCTCCTCCTGTTTAAACTACCATCTCTCCTGTTCTTGTTTATGGCCTGATGTGCAGAAGCACAAAGTATTTCCACGAAAGACAGATTTTCCAAAAGCTCTAATGGTCCAAGAGGTACCAATTTCTTCTAAAATTTTGCTTTTGCTGCTGAAAACATCTTCCTTGTCTCAAAAGAATTTTTTTCTAGGGAACAGTCTCACTAACCTGTGATTAAATGCAGTCTACTTCCTAGTTATGGTGGTGTTCACAATCAACGGTAGTCAAAAGAGAGAGACAAAACCTGTACTCCACCAAAAAGTTAGGTTGTCATTGATTCCTTAGAGGCAGTGAACTCAGATGTTAACGAACATTTCCAAAGGTCACTAAGGCACTACAGAAATTCTCGGAGGGTGAAGATTGAAGACTATTTCTTTTTAAACTGCTTAATTTTTTATCTATATTTTGGAACCTGCCTGTATGTCTGTACTTTTTGTCTTCAACTGTGCACTGTTCCTGCTTTAACTGAGGCATAAATCTGCATGTACAGACACACACCTTTCATTATTTAATGTACCATCTGAAATATGATATGATTTTGATAGGCAACACATTGATTTGTACTGGGGTTTTTTTCTGCTGTGATACACGAAAACTTAATTATCTACAGACATCAGTTCCATTATAATAGGGCCTTGCAGAATGATTAGACTTTAAATTTTAGTAGGGTGGGCTTCTTGCAAATCAGTTCTTGATTTTACAGTACTATGTTGGATATGAGTTAACTGGAAGAATTAATCGTCTTGAATCATGGAATGCCTTTAAAAAGCAGTGGGATTTTTTACTTTTAGGAACTCTGTTGACAGTAGTGAGGTCACACTCTCACTGCACATGGTACCACCAAATAGAACTGAAATAAAAGGAAACAGAGGGAGGAAAAAATCTGAGCACTCAGAAACATCAAATGACTTCACCCTGCCCATTCACAGATTATTTGTGACCCCACTGCAGTCTGTGGGAGTTCTGCCAATTAATTTCAATAGGAGGAGAATCTGGGTTGGATTGAGGTTTCCTGCTTCTGCCCACAGCAACAGATGCATTCCAGACCACTCTCAGGAAGGGAAAATAAAAGGGCAAATTCCCAGTAACTGTGGCAACAGGAGGGACGGTTTTCTTTGCTATCATGTAATTTGGAATTCAGTAGCTGTCCTGTGACGTGACGTGTTTCTCCCCTCTGTCAAATTAATGCTTTCTTCCCATGTGGAAGGCACGTCAGGGAAAGAGCAC
Source organism: Monarcha castaneiventris obscurior (assembly GCA_026261815.1). Lineage (NCBI taxonomy): Eukaryota > Metazoa > Chordata > Aves > Passeriformes > Monarchidae > Monarcha > Monarcha castaneiventris. The sequence continues at coordinate 16,608,732 of JAMPIT010000884.1, forward strand.
AGAACAAAACCATCAACACAAACAGCCCCCAGAATCCTTTCACATTTCCCACCTCACATCTGTCACAATGGCAAAACCGTGTTTGCAAACAACATGGCAAAACTGCTTTAAACATGGTAATTCCTCAAAACACAGGGAATTAACTCAGCCTGCTCTGTGAATGTCTCTCAGTCCATGTGAGCAACGACTGGTGACAAACCCCCTCAGCAGAATACCGAGACCTCTGCTAAGGAGAGAACAGCTAAAGGCTGCACAGGTTGTCCAGCTCTGGCTGCTTTCATCTTCCTTTTTCACCCCTTCCTTCACTAAGGTCCTCTCTGTTGTATCCTTGGACTTGATAACTTCATTAAGGGCTGTAAACACCCAGTGAGACTTCACTCAGGGCAAGGTTTGAGAGCCTCAGGAAAGCAGCAGCACATGCAGAACATGAGTGATGATGCCCTAAGGACTGTCACAGGCAGTCAAACCAAAAGGGGATGCGAGTGAGTTTCTCTTCCCTTCCACCTTGTGTCCTCTGTTTTACAGGAAGCAGTTCCCATGCTGACAAGAGGGCAGCACTCTCTACAAAGTTAAAAGACAGCAAAACCTGTCTCTGTAGCTGCCAAGGACAGAGGAGAGACTGGAAACATATGTTCTCTGTGTTTGGGATGATTCAGTTTAGGTAGACTACCTGGGTCAGAACCCAGATGGTGTAAACTGCTGAGTCTCAGAACTTACAGTAGCTGAGTCTCTAGATTAATAAGTATTTTATTTTAACTTCTGAACTGTTCTGATATTCTTTATTTAAAAAAAAAACAAACCCAAACCTCCAAACAACCTCCAAGGGAAAACCAAAGAAGCAAAAACTGAAGTGACTTCTTTAAAGTGTCAGTGTGAATCTCTGTCAGAGGTCAGGCAGAAGCACTCAGTACAACACAACTGAGGCAAAGGCTACACCTGAGGTTTACTGAGCTAACTCAGCAGCTTAAGGAGGTCTGGACTTCCCTGTGCAGTTCAGAGAATTGTCATCTGAAGCTCTCAGGGCTGACACCTTAAAAGTCAACATTAATTAGTCACTGAACAAAGCGTGCTGGAAAGGGCAGTCACAGTCAGCTGTGGAGCTCAGGATGCTGAGCTAGAAACAAAGTGATGAGCTTTGAAGAGCACTTGAACAAAAGACACTGAAGGTGCATTTGAGGCAACTGAGCCAAACACAAGAAAACAAGGAAGATATGGGGGTCTTGGTAATGTAAGCCTCGAATGGTAGTAGGTGGGATCCAAATGTCTTGGGAACACTCAAGCCAAAAGGATTCCTTTGGAATCCTTCCTTTGGAGATTGTTTTGTAGATGGCTTTTGGGAGAGAATTAATACCATCTTTCTCCTTCAATTTAACCCTGCTGGTGATTGACTGCTGGCATGAATGCCAAAACCTTCAACACAGGAGATAACACACCAAAAATAAACCTCACCCTAAACAAAATGTCCTGCCCTGTCACTTATCACAGTATCTTTTCTGTGGTGTAATCTTAAGATGAAACCATTAAGGAAAGGGTCTCTACTTCTCAGTTTTTCCAACTCACATGTGAGAGGACTAATTTTGATAAACCACATCTTACAAAATTCACCTTATCAAACTGACCAGGAGGAACTGAAAGCAAGCTGGAGATACGTTACCTTTCAGTTCTTGATATCACCACCCATAAAAGGAGCTTGTTAGCTCAAATATGGGTTGACCACGCTCAACAGCACATGCAATGAATCCTCATCTGATTTATTCATGTATTGTATGCCACAGAGCAGCAAATTTTGGCTGTGAATTATAAATTCATTTCTGAATGGCTACTGAGGGCCAATTGTGAAAGTAAACTAAATGACCTATGAAAACACCAGCATAAAAAACAAAATAACCTGATCTGGGAAAAGTCTGAGCAAGTCACCACAGTGACTCCTTCAAGTCCAGATACCTAAGTATTGTGGGTATAACCTGATATTGATGACCCAACTTTTTGTTTTTTTTCTGAAAGAACTTCATTGTTTTGGTAGCAATAGTGCTTACTAATATCTTAAACATCATGAAGAACTGTTAAAAATCTTGCTGAAGAAAGAAAGGCACAACTTTCCCATGTCCAATCTTCCTATTACTGGAATATATGTTTCTGATGGGATCATCCCATAGATTTTGATTTTTTGGTAAGAAGGGTGACATCTAGGGACACATTTCATGTCTTCCAAAATCAAATGAAGAAAACGCCCATTCCCATGGTGAAAGCCAAGAGTAGAGCCAGTGTCCATTGACTGTGTAAAGGTTCCAAGTCTGACATTTCCCAAGTGCACAAACAGCAATGATGACTGCTAAGTGTTTCTGAAGTGTTACACAGCCTGTGTTGGGAAAAGAGAAGGTGGAAGAAGATTCAATCATGGTAATGAAATATTGGGAAGCACTGCTTTCTTCAAGCCCCTCCTTCTTCAGGATTTCTGGTAAGAGATCATCGGTGAATTTCCACTTTGTACAAACATCTTGTCAACTCCAAAAAGGAAGAGTAAGAAATAACACCCTCAGAAGAAATGTCTGAGAGCTTAATCCAGCCTGGTAAAAGCAAACAAAAATCCACAGATTTCAGTGGAGTTACAGATGGCCCACTTAATGTACAACAGAGCTGATCTGGCCCTCCTCCCATACTGTAGCACTGCTTTCCCTAGGAAACCTTTGCTTTCAAAGGAACCAACCACGGGCAAAGAGCCTGCAACGCTGAACTCCAATTAAATAAATGAATAGAAGACACACCTGTATTTTAAAACTCTTTTCGGTAGTGGACTTTAACAGCAAGTATTGACCTTTTATCTGTTTAATATCAGGATCTTACGCCAGTATCACAGACAAAACACTGAGGATATGCAGAATATCAATTGCTGTACACGTATTTCTGCTTCCCGTGGCTTCCTACAAGCATTAAATTGGAATCATGTATAAGCATAGTGCATGTCTCAGGAAGAACTTGTTCTTCCTTATGAGCCACCTCAGCACTACAGCAGATGGGCACAGGCTTTTTGCTAAAAGCACAGAGGGAGACGGAGAAGGAGAGAGAGAAAGAAAAAGAAAGTGAGAGAAGAAAGTTGCTTACTGTTTCGAGGCTTCTCCTCATCCATGCCTTCATCTTCATTTTCTGGATCAATATCTTCTGCTTGAGTTATCCAGTCTAAGTATCCCTTCAAATCCTCCTCTAACTGTTGCTTTTCCCGTAGCTTCTGGAAATCTCCTCGAGCCTTAGCCTTTTCTCTTTCTTTGGAAAACTCCCTAGCAAGAGGGAGGGAGGGACAGGACATGGGTGAAAAGAAGGAAGAGATGGAAAAACAATGGGTTAGATTGATTTCCACTGGAAAGTCTCCTCAGCCTGTGTAGCACACCCAGCTGCCTCTATTTTTTGCAAGACAAATGTGTATGGAGCACCCTTGCTGCACACACAAAAGTAAAACAGCTGGAGTGTCCACATTTCTATCAATACTTAGGAAAAGTTTAATACCTTCTTTAAAACTTTAACTCTCAACATTTGATTAACAATTCCAATAGAACACATATGGAACATTTATGTACAATTTTAGGTACAACACCAGACATTTTCTAACATTCTGTAACACTTGATGTTCTCCAACAGTTATCTACAAATGTTTATGTGAATAATGGTTAACGGTGAACTGTTTGACAATAATCTGACATCTGGAGAGTGAGATGGTGGCTCTAATTTTTTAGCCAGGTTTCAATCTGTGTTTAAGATTATATATGTAATCACAACCAAATTGGGCTAGTTTAAGTGTAATTAATGGTACTCACAACTCTGTACACATTTAATTATGGACCATTTCACCCACAGTACTGGAAAATACAGCTAAAAACTCAGACCTCGAAGTTTTACTGAAGACTTTCAGCATTCAAGGCTCTTATCTGACATGAAATCCATTTTTCAAATCTCTCATTGGGTGGACAAATAAATTATGGGTAGACAAAACCAATAGATTCCGCTAGAAAGGTCACAGACATTTGATGATAGTTTTATGAAAAAGCACTGTTGGGAATATAGACTTAAAACAGGGCATAAGAAGACGAATTTCCCATTGCTTAGTTATGATCCTGGGTGCTTGGCTTTGCCTTCTCTTTGGCTGCAGTGCTGTTTCTTCTCCTCTTCCAGAGACACCTATACAGCAATAATTTTTTTCAAGAAATGCTGACCTCCCTTATTTAGAGACTCATGTGGTTCTAAACCAGGTTTTAACACTTGTATTTTGAAAAGTAAGCTTAATGGTTGTGAAAATTGCTGGACCAGGAGTACTTAAGCATTAAGTCTTTTATCTGCTGAAGCAGATCACCACACAAGACACACACAGCAGATAATACAGGCCACTCTTTCTGGAAAAGAGAGGTAAAGCCATTCTCCCCAGTGCATTATCCATTACTGTTGCTGAAGACTGTCAGCAATGAATGATCTTAAAAATTATCTTAAAAAATGCTACTCCACTTAATTTTTGTCTTAGGTTTGCTCCTGCAAAAATAAATAGGAAACCTACCACTGATTTTGGTGGCATGATATTAGGATAATGAAAATCCTAGCCAAAATGTTAATTTTGTGAGTGCCTTGTTACTGCTACTCAAGTAACTGAGATGGAGGTGGGTTTCTAACAGTGATGGTGAGGTACTTTCCTCCTGTCTGGTCCAAAACCCACTGAAAGACTTCTATGGACTTCCCAGGTTTTGGATCAGGTTTTCAGTATTATGAGCTGTGCATGAAACCAGCACTGCAGCAGGATCAAAGCAGGATGATCCCTTAACTTCTAGCCAAAATATGTGACAAAGTATGCCAGTGTGATCTGCACCCTTGACAAGTTTCTGAGGGTTCAGCCTCTCCCATGGGAGTGTGATAACAAAGGTGGAATTGAGGAAGAGAACCTCTGACTTCTCTGGCCTGAAGTTAGCTTACAGCCAGCTCTGGGTCCAAACTCAGCCTCAAGGCATGAAAAAAATGAAAAATGAAATTTTCTTATCCTGGGAGTGATATTTTACTATTTGCAATGTAAAAGAAACAAACAACCCCAAGAATAATAATAAAAGCCTTACAAAGAATGTTAGGAAAAAATCCATCAATGGTAGTTACATTTTCTGCTTCAGTAACACCTTTCCCCTGGGTCTGCTACAGTGCTGTATCCAAATTAATGAATTAAATATCAAAAAAATAATCACCGTGTGAATCTATGTATTATTAAGCCTGTTTGATAAATCAAATTCCAATATTTCGATTTTTAGCTCGTAATTTGTGTAAAAAAAAAAAATAAAGTGTTATTTTAGAACCTAAAACAAATGGGTCCAATTTTGAAATGGGCTGAACCCAGAGTTTTCTAGCACAATGGAAAACACTGTGATTGCCTGGTGTAAATGACCTGCAATTCCATGTCTATGTCCTTCGTACAACACACGATACTCCACATCTCAGACCACTCTCCAAAGAAGACAACTGGTTTAAATTGTCTTAATTTCTCTGCTCTACCAACATGAAACCATTGAGAACAGGTGGCTCAGGAAATTGCTACTGCAATTCAAACCACCTCCCACGTGGCGTGGCAGCCTGTACTCGGGCAAATGCAGCTCACCATCAAGAATTACTATCAGTGGTCATTTTGCATCCCCTGGGGAAGGAGCTGGTGGCCTCAGCCCAGGGACTATTGCAGGTGCACACATCACTGCTGCCTCCAGCACAGCTGGCACTAAATGGTCACTGTTTGCAGCTCCAGCAGGCAGGCCAAGGACCAAATAAGCTTTTGATGGAGGTGCCATCCTGAGTCTGGAGTTGGTCTTCTCAAAAAAGGCTGCTCTGTCATGGCAGGATGAGGTCAGCAAAGGCTTGCAGAACTTAAGTAAGCAATCTGCCTCTTTTCAGTGAACCCAAAAGCATCAGTATAAGAGTGGGTGAATGGGATTGTTCTTACCACAATTCAGTTTGTTTCACTTTGCTTTACTTCTCCCAGAAAATTGTGGAAATGCCTGCCAATGGGAATACCAAGGGGCAGAGTATTCTGGAGAGATGTTCTCTCTGTGTGAGGTTAGAGTGGGTCAAGATCATAAACACCCAGCTCTGCATCATGTGCTGTTTCAGAAGAAAATTTCTCTTTCCCATCCCAATGATGGAATTTAGGTCATTCTTGTGGATATGATTTCTCACATTTAGAGGTGAGACGGAAAGTGAGCAAAACAGCCAAATTCCAACAGTTCAAAACTCTTGCTTACTACTCGAAGTGGAGCACAAGGATGCAAACCTCATCCACCCTGAGAAGTACACCAAGGAACGGGAAGGGTTGGAAGAGGGGACAGAAGACTAGGGAAAAATACCTGAAAGGTCACAAAAACTGCTCAAGGAGGAGCTACAACCATAGCCAGCCTCCTGTTTGCTCTGACCTATCCCTTGGCAGTGAAAGCATCAAATGCAGCCCACTGTGTTTTGTGGGATCCTCTCAAAGCAGAAGAAACCTCTGTTCTCCTGCCCTCCATTTGCCTTAGGCCTGTGTCCTGGGATTTGGATCAAAATATGGAGATGTGACTCTCTGTACTTCGGTGTGCATGTCTGAAGGCTGAACCTGCACTGCCATTTTTTTTCCTCACTAATTAACTGAAACAGATAACACAGACGTGAACATCTCTGATCTCAAGTGACTTCTAATCACTGCTCAGAGCAATGATGTGGAATTGTTTTGCCTGGGCTTGGGGAGGTCTAGTGCGTGATCTGCTGACTGGATATTCCTTTGGAGTACATGAATTTTGCACTGTGCTCAGCCAAGTCAGGAGGAGATTACAGCTCTACATATAAATACTCTGACATGCTATTTAGCCTAGTATGTGATTGGTAAATTCACCAGGACCATGAATGGATGGCATACCTGAGGAAAAACAAATTACAAAAGAGCTCTTTCAGCAGAGCAGAATTCAGCATTTCATTTTGCAGGTGCAATCAAGGTGTCTTTGTGAGTACAATTAATTACACTTATGTATTCAGCAGTGATTAAAACCCCCCAAGCTAATCTGTCATTTGCGAAGTCTACCTACACAACGTGCCTGCCGAAGCTCCTGAAATAGATAAATGGGGGAAAAAACCCCAGAGATGCCCAGAATGGATATTCAAAGACAACCAGGAATGCTGCTTTTTATCTAGAACAGACAGGTGGATCATCTACATAGATCAGACTAATAGCAACAGCAAGCCTCCAAGAAAAAAAGCTGAATTTGCAAAGTGAAGACACTCTGTAACTCAGCAGAATTTAGAACAATTAACTAATTGTTTAAGAACTGCTTATTTAGACCCAAGAAAATTTGAAACATTTCTCCCATCATTTCAGTGTTTTTTCATGGATGCAAATTCTTAAGTTTCTTTTTACTTTTCTCCAGTTGGGGAAATTTTTGCAGAAACAGTGCAGCTGTCATAACACTGTGAAGACAGCCAGAAAGAGTGACTCACAGCTTAAACAAGGTGAACTTCATCTTTGATTTCAGTTCTCTCTGCAGACTGCTTCCATCTCCTGCCACTAACCCTGGTGGTCTAGCTGCAGAATGGCAGGAGGTGGAAGATTTAGGCCTCAAAACACTTTCTTGAGTTGAAAACGAAACAGAGAGGAAATTCAATTGTTAATTATGCACAGGTACAAATCCAAGTGCAGGTAAATGGAATCAGCAGTGCTTCAGTACTGTGCACTCCTCGTGGCTGGGCTCACAGGCACTTTTGATCCAATCAGATACCATATAATCTTTAACAATGGTTCTGTATGGTCCTTGAGTGTACCTCTGATAGAACAGATCCCTTTCCCTGCCAGCTGGTCATCATCCCCGACTAGTGCTGGCATCCTTACCTGCTGGGCAGAGCATCCACCTGGAGGAATGAGGAGTGTGTGTTTCAAAGTGGTACCAGGGTATCACTCTCCAGATATGCAAACACAGACTATTGCCTAACACTTCATTACCGGGAATTTTTTCCACGCTCCCGTTACGGCATGGAAACCCTTCTCCTTTCAGCAGCTGTTGCAGTGCCTTGTCTCCTTCAATGGAGTCATGAAATTAGAAATGTCACCTCTTGCAGACCTTCTATTACCTGTCTCTTTGCCAGGTGGCCAAAGGAGGACCTTTTTCCCCTGTCCCACTACTGTCCTTCCTATCTTGTTGGCCCAAGCACCGAGGACATAATTTCTGAGAGGCATCGAGTCCTCTCTCCTGTTTAGATAGAATTTTCCCTCTCTTTTGATCAAAAGACAAGGGACTTCAGGGCTGCCTACTCAGGCAACAGGTACAGGCCCTAATCAAACTCATTTAGAGCTCATCAAAGGAGATAGGATGTTAGAAACAAAGAGGACACATAGAAGTCCTCATACCATATTTAGCTGGGTACACAGAATGGCTGCAGGCCTCCAGTCATGCCCAAATATGGAACTAGAAGCCTAATCCTAGAAGATTTTTAAAAAAAATCTTGCAAGGAATGTTTGCTGGCTTGATTCCTTTAATTATGTGGCTCCCCAGGGGTAGTAAAGTTTTTAACTGCTGGGGACAATATCCATTGTTTTTAATCAAAGCTACTAAAATGATGCTTTGCAGTGAGGGTTATACTGCAGAACTGAAATACAGCTAAATGTCTGGATGTCTTAAGAATGCTTAAACACCAAAAGGACTTCTCCTGCTTCTCCTGTTCATCCTTGGAAAAGGTCAGAGGGAAATGGTCTTTTCTGCCTGCATCATGCCAGGCTTGTAATCTGCACAATAGAGAAGATGGGCTTACTGAAGAAGAAACGTGCCCAAGACTCTCTCCAGGGAAAATAGTCTCCTGGTAGGCTCTGCTTTAGATATACTAAACAATGTGACCATTTTTCCCATAGAGATAGAAGACATAATTTAGCAGAAATCTCATCCTACAGATGTGAAAGGATTTGTCTCATGCTCTCATTCTTCCTTCAGTCCTACTGACTCTTACAGAAATTCTACTATAATCCCCTCCTATGGTGCATGGATTGCTTTGCCCACAGGAGAGCATAGAGCTGTCCTCTTCCCACAGAGTACGGGTAGAGGAACGTGTTACAGACAAAAAACTGTCTCATATTCCTTTGATTTAGTCAAAAGGCTCCTTCTATGATAACTAGGAATGCTGTATTTTGCTATTGGCACACCAATGGCCTAGGCCTTCCCTTAAGGTTCCTGAGATCAACCCGCCACTGACCGTTGTTTTGGTAACCAGAGAGTAGGAATAGAAATACAAATTTTAAAAAATAAACAGTAATAAAACATTTTCCTGGTACTGCTTACCCGCTAAGTACACCGAGAACCAAGTTAAGTACAAAAAATGACCCTATGATGATTAGTGTAACAAAATAGATCCAGGGCCAGTCCCTTCCTATGGCATCATTGACCTGGAAGAGTGGAATGATAATTAGTGAGACAAGCTCAGATTCTGAGCACTGCAAGGCTCCAGCCAAAGAGATCCCAAGTCACCAGCAGTAAGATTCTTCAATAGCCAGTTTTCTGGAAATTTATGACAGGTTGACATAAATAATTTTGAAGGCCCTGAGGTTGGATTTCTCTGTCAGAGAATAACACCGCTTTTGTTACCTGTATAGTTATTTGCAATATTTGAACATTTTGTCAAAGTATTTCAGAGATGATGTGAAGCCTCCTTGGATTCAGATTTTTAATCCCTCTGAAAAGTATCCTGGTGACAGGGAAGAACCCTTATTATGGAGTCTTGCCCTGTAGCATTGGAAAAAGGACACCAAAACTGTCAGCTTACCCGCTCAACACACCAAGAACCAGATTTAGAACGAAAAAGGATCCAAAGATGACCAGACTGACAAAATACACCCATGGTAACTCATAGCCCATAGCGTCCTGCATCTGGAAAGATGAAGGAAAGTTAGAAGACAGAGAGGGAAAGCAGAAATGATTAGGCAAAGGAACAGATGGAAAGGTTTGTAAACAGATCCTGTGGTTGGTTTACACATAATCATACCAAGTGTTTCTGCGTGTTCTTTCTGACGTGACCACTCCTTTGATTGTTGTTTTCATCTATTTCCTCTCAGTCAGTGATTAATGCAGATTAAAATATAACCATGTGCCATATGGGCACTTCCTCGGATGCTCAAAATTGTGGACCTAATTTTTGGAATTTACTTACAGCACCACGAAGGGTCCGCCTCGTGACTCCTAAACGTCACTGCACACACCTATGACCCTCTGCTGCCAGGGAAAACACTGCTAGTTTTTGGTAGGCACTGCCCCAGTACATTGCTAGATCATGATTCCTTCCTGTGTGTAGCACAGGTACCTCAGAGAGGAGCAGCTGGGAACTGGGGGCAAACCCTGCTCTTTCCCTGGCAGTGCTCTGGGAATCCTCACTGTTTACCACAGTGAGGGCAGCAGCTTTGCTCTTTCCAGCAAGGGCTTCTCAAGGCCCACCACGTTCTGACCTGGCCAAGTGTTTGCTAAAGCTTCCTCACAAACTTCCTTCTCTCGACTTGAAGGATGATTCACTTATCAAAACACGTTTCCTACACCACGGAATACAAAGAGAATCTGAGACTGTAAACTGAATGGGAGGGGTTTCACACTACTACAAGCATCTGCACATGAAGCAGGGAGATTTATTTTAGCACCAGAATCTGTATTATATGAGGTTCAATTCTAGGACATAATAAGATATTGTATGTATTCTAAAAGCATCTAGTACATAAATGCTGTTTTATCTTGAAGTCTCCTTCAAAGTTCAAAATATTGGAAAGTTTCTGGATACCTTAACAGAATCTCACTTTCATAATGGTATCAAAAATACCAGAGTCCCTTCTTTGCTCTTCATAAACACTTATCTTGGGATCCAGACGTAGCATCATTAAAGAAACAGATGGTGGTTAACATTTTCAGGAGCAGTAAATTGATTTATGAACATAAATTGCAGACTTTAAAGAACCTAAAGGCATGAAGCAATCTACATTCCTTTGTTTTCCACTCCTCTGAAAATTTTATGTTGTTTTCTCTTTCCAGGAAAACGCTCTTTCCTTTGCAACCTAAACATTTGTTGGAATCATGGAAGAAATATCCTTCCATACATGGGCAGCGAGACACACCTCAGGGGAGGTGATCTGCTCAAGAATTGTAACAACTCAGGAAAGGAATTTCAGACCTTTGCTAAGGCAAGGCAGGAGAGTAACACTAATATAACCTGTTCTTTGTGGATGGAAGTCCATTATCCATTTTTCTTCCAAAGTACAGTCACTAAAGTTCTTGTCTGGCAATAGTCCACAGTCAATGCACCAATCCAGAGCTCCATCTCAGGGCTCCTTCAGCTGTGACTGAACTGAAGTAGGCTCATTAAAAAATAAGCTCAGAATCTGCCTCTGTGAAAACAGTTCATCAGCTCCTTCCTCACAGGACAAATACATTAGGTGGGCAGAAGAGTACCTGAGCTGCTATCATTCCCTAAGCATAATAAACATCCTCCCTTTTTATGGTTTTGCAGATTTTTTCACTTAGTTTATAAATCATACTAATTATTCTTTATGCTTGCCAGCCACATTTCATCCCATGTGACCAAAAAGTAGATACCCCTGGTGTCTCCTACACATCAGGGCTTTAATGAGAAAAAAGTATCATCAAGTATAAAGATGGAAGCAAATATTCACCTGAGATCCCAGCTGGAAAATCAGGAAGGCAAAATGTAAATGCCTAAGTTGGAATTAAGTAAAGAAATGAGATGTAACACCCTCTCTCTCCTACAAAGAACACCAACATCTATATAAAGCAATCTGCACAAACAATTGACTTTGAAAAACTGCCATAAGAATTTACCACTGTGGGCACAATGATGAATTGACATCCCTCTAATTATGATAGATGGTGATAAAAAAGCCTCAGCTGCATGGTATTTATCTATCATCAGTTTGGGATTTTGCTGTCAGCTGGGAAAGTCAGCTGGAAAAGTAGAACTTCTCAAAGCTGTGGTACAAGCAAATCCTAAAGAGCAAATGCCAGGGTGCCAGGTACAGAGGTCAAGTGCATGTCAGGAGAAGGACATGAAGGACTTTCTTCCCTGGCATGAAGAAATTTCCAGATGGCAAGAAGCTTCCAGCATGCCCTGGTAAAGTATATGAGTAGAATAGAGTGTACTCTGTTATTCCCAATGCCTGCACAATTGCATAACAATTGCACCAGCTAGCATCAGCACAAATGAGTCCCGTAAAACAGACCTGTGTTCTGGTACAGCCGAGCTTTTGGGACTTCTCAGAGTGGAAATTTCAGAGGTCAGCTTTTCATCTTCTTTTCACTGTGCAGTTACATACGTAACAGAGAAGCTGAGGGGCAGAGGCAGCCAGAGCTTCTCAAGCACAGGGAAACTGTCAGGATTTGGCAGAAAGCTGAGCCTGCCTCTGTTGCTGGACTTCCCTGTGTTTGGTGCTCTCAGGTCTTTTTATCTTTAGTAGCAGGTGAGATTGTTCCATACCCTGTGGGACTGACCCACAGGTGACAGGAATGTGTGTCATATGATCACATAACATTAAGGATTTGGTAAATTGTGTTACAACCTCCCTGCAATAAGGAAACACTGCGCTGTGAGCTTACTGCTTGCTCCTGAAAAACATCTGCAGGAGAAATGCAGAGAAATAGGTTGTTTGGTGAAAGTTGGGGGGGAAAAAAATAGGAATAGACTTACTCAAAACAGTAACAGCAAGGCCAGGAGTGTTACCATTTACTGAGCACAGAAAATTAGGTCTGCAAAATCTATTTTGTAGTGTTGCCCCCAGTGAACAGGAAATGGCTCAGTTCTAGGTTACCTCTCTAGGATGAAGATCTCCTGGCACACAATTCAGTTTTCTGGTGCCCGAGTGCAACACTTCTCCCTGGGTGCTTACTACTAGCCCTAGGATTCCCAACAGAAAAGGTGCATGGATCATCGTCTGAATTCATGGTTCTGAACAAAGACTATCATATCAACCAGTGTAGGTCTGAATTATAACTTTCAGTCCAGGTGATTGCAACCTGATGCCAACTTAAGCAAGTATGGAACACTTGTTACGTCAGCTGGAAGCACAGGATCAGGGGGAATCTGCAGATTGTCATTTATGGAAATAATTCTGCTTTCTGAGTCAAACTGCCTGACCTTTCACAGCTCACATCTCACCACTTACATGTCACTATTCTCAACAGTGAGGAAGTTGGCACATTTCAGAGCATTCATGCTTCATCTCCCAGAGATCTCGAAGATAAGGATTCCTTCTCATTACTATTTCTTACATACCCTCTCTGGCACTGTGGGGACAGCATTTGGCTCATTATGCTTCAGCTTTCCAATCTGCAAAGTGGGATACTACCTTGCCTCACCTGATACTGCCACAGAAACCACTCAGTTTCATGATAAAAAGAGGTCATTTCAGCCTATATGAGGTCTGTTGGAAGAGCTCTTTCTTTGCCAAGCATCCTAAATTGCTATCGTGCCTGTAGCATTTCAGCAAAGGCTTTACTCTCAATGGTACCTGGAATCACCTAGAAATAACACCAGGATTTTTAATTCTGCACTCTGCTGATCACAGTTACTATCAGCAGTTTCAGTAGGGGCCAAGGAATAAAAATCTGTCTTTCTCAATCGACCTTTGTGCCTTTGCCTTCTGGTTCTTCAGAAGACACAGGTGAAGTCACATTGGTAAGGCCACAGGAGACATTAATGCATTACTTGTTTAGTGATTTTTTTTTTTTCTTTCCCAGGGATAACAGTCTGGCACATTTGCAAGTGTCTCACTTCTTACACAGGCAGGCAACGTTAGAGGCACATCACCTATTAACGTGGTGGCTGAGCATCACCAAGCACAGCCTTTCAGACACTTAAGGGGAGGGGCAGACACAATTCACTAAATTCTGCTGACTTTACAATTCCCACACTCACACCCTGACACTTGGTGGCAAATGTCTTTCAGAAATAACAGAGGGTTACAGGAAAAGTTTAATCCATCAGAAAAGGGCAGCTGTCACTGGAAAACAGCAAGCTGAAGGAAAAATATGAAATCTGCCTTATTCAGTGCACAGTACTGGAGAGGTGCAGCTCAATGGAAAACAATTTAGGGCACCTGGGCTGGGCTTCTGTTCCTTTAATAAATTGCTAATTGATTTCTAACAACTACAGAATGTTGTGATAACATTTTTTTAAATGCAAGTGCTACAACTATTCTATAATGAAGTGTATAACCTTTCACAGAGTAACATTCATTGAGAGGAGCAGCATATCCAATAAAACTAAAGGGCAGCAAATTCGGAAATTTTGCATAGAAATGCTATTTTCTGCAGCCTGTCTGTGGAATTGACTGCCTCAGAAAACAACCTTGGCCTAAAGTAATGGTTATGGCCAGTAGCAAGATCTCTAGCTGAAACCAAGTCTTTCTTGTAACAATCTGAAATTGGAGCATACTGGGAGCAGGAGACAGCAGAAAGAGGAAATAACAATTGTCACTAAATGTATCCTGCTTGAGGCCTTTATTTTGAAAACCATCTTTTTCAGGAACAGTACTTAAGCACCTTCATGACTTTTGGGATGTGTAGAAGTCATTTCCTCAGCTCAGATCAGAGATGATGGGGTAGGCCACCAGCAGGCAGAGCTCAGGGGATACATAAAGCACCATTGATGTGGGATTGGGATATTTATCATTGATCAAAGAGGTTTTGATTAAAACACAAATTTTCCTTTTCCACCTCCTCTTTCCTTCTCTTCCCATGAATATTTGGGTCAATGAATTTCATTCACATAACATCTCATGGAACTAAAACTTTAGACTCTGCCTTTTTTTGTTTGTTACGATGATGCACTGTTTTGCACTGTGAGGGAAAAATGTTCTTTGCTATACTTTTCAGTCTGAATTTGGGTACAACAACAACTATAATAAACAAAGGATGGAACTTTACCCTTCACAGCTATAGTTGAATTGACAATATTATAGAAAAAAACATCCATATCATAGACAGTAGCTAACCCTACATCTCAGACAAGGGTTATGTGGCTCAGGAAGTAGAGTACTCCTACTCTTACACTCTTTTCTTTGGCTTCCATTGTATCTTCATGCTGCCTTTATGATCATTAAAGCTTTACTTTGTTTCTGAAACTTCACTAACTCAAATGATTTGCACTCATAGAGTCAGGGAATAAAAAAGATGTCAGAAATCCGTGTGATCCTTCAGAAATAACTAAGGCAAGGTGAATTTCCTACAAAGTGTCTGTATACATCTGTCCAGTAAAGAAGCAAAACTCTGAAAGTTCTAGCTTTCCTCACGCTAGACCATTGCATCAGCAGAAACAGATGAAGAACAAAATATTCATCCCAAATGAGAAAAACTATTGCTGCCAGCTCCTAAGAACATCGAACTACCAACTCTAACTGGTGACAGCAGGATTTTTGAGGCTGCTCTGCAAACAAAAAAGAAATTTTGTTCAACAAAACTCTACCTTCTGGCTAACTTCTCAACTGCAGGCCTACTTTGGACTTAGGAATCCTTGGCTCTACAGTACTTTGAGTCCTTGCCTTGAAAGCTCGTGGTAGCTGTCAGAGGACTTGTGATGAGAAGGTTGCACTCCTGTCTTTCTCTCAACTTCTGCTTAGAGATCTGAGACATCTGGGAATTGTCTCATTTGGTCGTGCTCTCACCTTGTAGGTGGGTAATAGGATTGTGACTATTGAGCCTGTGACACAAATAAATCAACCATTAAATGTGTGGAAATTTAGTGTTGTTAGCTCTGGTAATGAATCCAGTGTTTTTATCTGATCTCTAAACTGTACACTGCTTGTGTTACACTGGGGCTTTTTAATGTAATACTTGTGATAATTACATTAACTATCCAATTTTAAATGTATTGTAAACCTCACTGCTTTTAACAAGGAAATTGTTATTATTATTCACAATTTCTAACTTCTTTATAAAACTGTAAATGATTAAAAGAAGCCCCAGAAAGGCATCAATGAGGTGACACAGAAATAAAGGTAGAGTCAGAAGGGACACAGAACTAAAATTGACTTTCTCTGTATGATAGGCTCAAAAGCACTTTTCCCAGCCAGTGGGGCAAAATGTGAGATTGTTTCTTTAGCACTGAATTCCTGCATATCCCGAATCTGCTGGTTTGCTTGGAGCCTGAATGGTGTGAAGTTGCTGCATGTCACATGAAGACATGAAAGACATGGAAAAAACCATACTTTTACTTGATAAATTCCTGGTTGCTCTCCACATACACTTCAACTAAGTCTATACACACAACATGTGTCCATCTGACTTCATCATTCAGAGGAGCAGCAAGGAAAGGATCCTATTTCCTGCTACCCAGCACATATCCTAAAAAGTGGATTTAGTGCATTATTACACTAAGGATGCAGATTCCACCTTGCAGATCCTTCGTTATTTAAAATCTAATTAGTTGTCTTTGCTCGGTTGGTTTTTAATCCAGCAATCATGTATGTGCATAATTTAAGGCAAATGAATAATTCCACTGAGGCCAATGGTCAATATTATTGTTACCAGTGGAAATGAGCTGATATGCACAAGTGCTTTGCTTGAATAGGCTGGGGCACAGGATGGGGAGGAATGTATGATTAGGAGTTTATTTTCAGAAATTCCCTGGGAAAAATTGGAATCTTAATGTACATAGTGACGTAAAAAAATGACAAAAACATTTAAGCATTTCCATCTGTAAATTCTAGTGCATCATGGAAAGAATTATCATCTTGTCGACCTGGAATAGTCTTTCAGATGTTCTGAGTCTTTAGGACAGGTGAAAAGGAGTGGGAATTTAAGGTCTCAGAGCTGACTCGAGGCAATGAGAGAGACGTGGGGGTAAAAAAAATTACGAAACTTCCAAATTTTGTAATAAGCAAAAATGTAAAAACTAAAATAAACTGGACTTACTTTTATTGACTTAGGAACAATGGCTTAAAATACAGGCCTTCAGATGTCTTTGCTCTTTGGGTAGAATTTCTCACTGAGCATCAACACCCTAATAGTCTTAGAGGGACTCTAAGCCACAGTCACTCCTTCGAACTGTTCCTAAACCATCCACATTTTGCAGCTGGTGCTATCAGATGGATGCAAAAGAGAGACCAGAGAGCTCAGCCCAGCTTCAGTCTGAACAGATGACAGTCAAAGGAACAGGCAGCACTTGATCAGCTCGTCCTGTTTTGACAATTGCATTTCTTTTATTTTGAAGTACTGAAGGAAAAAGGATATTTTAAGCTGAGTTGTCTTCTCCAAGCTCTTATTTTAAAGGCTCTACTTACTGTATTATCTCACTGGAATTCTACAAATTCTCTATGTTCTCTAGGTACATATAAACATTTTTAATGTTTTTTCAGTGTCTTCATGAGAAAGGCAAGGCAGAGCTGGGTGAAGACAAAGGCACAGGGATCATAGACCAGGGCAGAGAATGCTCCAGACAGGTTATTCTGCTATGCAGTCACTGTAGGATAAAAGAATAATGTAGGCAAGATTCATCATACGTGGGCAGTAGGAAAAATAAGAGGACTCCTATGTGTAGCTTGGTTCCCCAATCATTCTGTATGCTCTGTAGTGATGGAAAGAGCAAATTAAAATTCCACTCTGAGGAGAAACATTGGCAATTTGTACAGAACTCTCTGCAGGAGCTAAATGGAGCCATTAACTGAGAAAGGACTGCCTTGATGAGGACAACAGAAACATCAAGATTAATTTGCAACAGAGAACCCTTGAGAAAGAATCAAAAGAAACTGCAGCAATGGAAGATGAGTCCAGAAGAGAGAAGGGGAAGGTGGCAGACAGATCTGAGAACATGGAGTCTGCAGAGGTTACTTCTTGACCTCTCCTGACAAAGACTGAAGCCCTTCAAAGACCAAGGATGTTGAATCTGCTATAAATGTCCTCAACCAAGTACACCTGCCCTGATCCAGGGGAACCATAACTCATGGTTTATTAATGAAAAGCTTTTGGTGAGCTGTAGTTCATTGCTATGCTGCCTGATCTCCCTGACAAGAGGGTGAAGTCTCCAGAAGTGACCAGGCTTCCCCACACAGTACAAAAGACAAATGGAAGCAGTGCTGGGGCTCAATCTCCAGAGCCATGAGAGAACACACTCCTGCAGGAGATACACCTTGGCTGGCTCGAGCTTCTCGGGGAGACTGTGCAAAGGCAGGAGTCCTGCAGGAGACTCCTACTGATGCCTTCTCCAGCCACCTAGAAACAGAGACTAGACAAGAGTAAGGGAATAAAGGTCGGTGTTTATTTGAAGGGCCTTCAAGGTACACCCTGGGGAGCCAGAGGCTGCCTCCAAAAATGGACCCCAAGATGTACCCCAGGTCACGAGTTCTTCACACTTTTATAGGTTTGGTTCATTTGCATACCATGGTTAATTCTCCAATTAAAGCCCCAGTTTAATGATGGAATTCCCCTCAGCTTGCTCCCCCCTTAGAGGCTTTGGGTTACACATTTTGGGCCTAGAACAGCTTGGCTGTCCTTGAAGGCAAAGCCTGGAGAGGCTTTGTTGTGTCTGCCCAGCACGAGAGAGCAGAAATTCCAGGCTACAAGGAACTGCAGAGTTACACTCTAAGCAGTACAGAAATTGTAAAATATAAAAGTTAAAACCTAAGGCACCACTACCAGTTTGCTGCTGCCTGCTCAAGAGCCAGGCTGGAGTTGAGATCAGCTCTGCCTTAGAACCAGGTCATCTGCTTGATGGCAAAATGAAAACATGAAAAGCAGCTCATATGAGCTTCTCTAAAGTTACACAGGAATGTCATTTTGCTGTTACATGGAGCAAACTGCACTTGCTTTAGTTGCACACTGAAGTTTGAGGGAAGTGCATTGTTACCACTAGAATTTGCCATGCTTATTTTTCATAGCAGTACTGAGTCCCATTTTCATCATTATTAAACACAGGCCCACCTTTTCAAGGATGTGCACATTTTATCAGCTGGGAAAGATTGTATAAAGTCAGGGAAACATAGAAAATACCAAACTTTCAATTATCTAGTCCTAGATGACTGAGATGTCTGACACTGACTGTATGTTGTCACTGAGTCCTTCCACTGTGTTTTTCATCTCTGAGGATATAACCACTGAACTCCACAACATTATTTCATTCATTAGTAAAGTTCCACATTCATATTTCATCTGTTTTCAGCTTGGGTGCACATTGTTTTTTACAGTCTGATGTTCTTTACCAGACTGAGCTATTATGGAAAATACAAGGTCTCTGTCTGAGGGTAAGGAAGAGAATTACAGCTTGCATTCAAATACCAGCAGGTCAAAATGTCTGTGGCACACACTGGTCGAGCTGTACTGTTTTCCACTGCAGGTTATTTCTGCTGAAAATGCTTCCTGATGCCATACTTCTCCAGCACAGCAGTTTGTGCTTGCCAGAGAGCTGGGGAATCATAGAACCATTAAGGCTGGAAAAGGCCTCTAAAGATCAAGTCCAGGCACCAACCTGGCATCAACACCCTGTTCACCAGCAGAGGGGAAATACTGAACGTGTTTACCAGTCCTAGTTAAACCTGTGATTTCAAATGGCCTTCACACAAGCTTACTGTACAACTTCAACAGACAAAAAAGGCCATTTAACTTCACACTCTTCAAGACAGAGGAAAAAGAAGTTGGGCTCTCCTTTTACTTAAAAAAAACCCAGCAGTGTTACTGGCTTTTGTTTTCATAAAGTTGCAACTTTTACTAGTGCTAGTAGTGTTCCAAAGGGACATACATTATCATGGCAAATCAGCCATCTGAAGAGTGGATTTGCTGACAAAACCACAGCATATTAAATTTTGTTAGCACAACTACCCCTGGGAAATTCCTCTAGTCAACTAGGGGAGGGGAAACAAAAATAATCAGGAAGCTACCATTTATTTATACATCCTCCCATCCCACCTGTAATTTTGTGCTTTCTTGAGGGACTTCTCTGTTTTTCTGTGAAAACTGGAGGGTGCTACATATCTCTGCAGCATGTTTGGCAATACAGGATTCTCAACTCCTGCTAAAAACATCAGTTTTACAGCAAGGAATCCTTACATCAAAGAAAAATTCTGAGCTCCAATAAAACTCTTTCTTTGCCACCTCACACGCTTTCTTCCAGGCTTAATATGTAAAAGAGAAAAAAAAATTTAAATGTATTTCGATTCAGTTTAACGTGGAACATGTTAACCAAAAGTGAAATATTGAAATTCAATTACCGCCAAGTGATAAAGCAACTCACACTCCAGAGTGTGCTGAAACTGCTGCACTTTGAGGATGCAAAAAATTCCCTCTAAGCTGCTCCCTCCGAAGTCAGTTGTTTTTTTTTCAGTGGTGGCTCAGGTCACTCTGTCTGCTCTGAAGCTGTCTGGGTCATACAGACCAGAGGGGAAAGAACAGGCCGAACACTGACCCAGAAAGGCTCTTAAAGACACCAGGCCCAGACTGAGCAGGTCTTCAGGGCTTCCCACAAACACAACCTGCAGGCTGCTGTGCCAGGCCCTTGCTCTTGATCCATTCTGCTCGTTGATATAGATGGCTGGCAGACCATTTTCCTTTATGGTCTCTTCAGAGGAGGTTCATGCCATCAATCCCCCTGCTGCGTTCTGCCAAAGCCAGGACCTGCAGAGGGGCCATGGAGGCTCTCCATTCCCTCCTGTGACTGATTACACGGTGCTCGTTGAGTGAATTTGCAATTTACAGAAATGCCATGTACTGACCTCCAAAAATTGTTTGAACTTGTGTGACTTAATCAGAATTTGAATTCAGAGCTCCAGAGGTAAAAGTCACCGAGCTTTATGTGAGGTGCCTTATTCCCACATAAGTGTGTACAACTTTTTTTTTCCCCCTTTAAAAGGAAAAGGTTGGGCTTGGAAAAAGTCATCCAAGAGCCCAAAGGCTATTTAGCCCCAGTTCTTCCATTACAGCCACTGCGGCAGTTCCATCTCTTACTGCTACTCTTACTGCTTAAAAACCTTTTCGTCCTTTAAAGTCTTTGGAAATTCACTCCAAAGGAATGAAGTGCTCAATTCAAGCATAAAAATATCCCCTACGATGGTGGGTTACCAAATCTAAAAATTTCATTTAATCTTAGAATTCTGGGCTATCCCTTCCTGTCTCTGTTCATTTGGTATTTACATTTGCATGGCTGATTATCCAGAAAGGATTTTCTGCCTGTGTTACTGTATTGCTGTTTTATAAATGCTTCTATTTATCTCAGTGTAGCAAATTCTTCCACAACTACATCAGAACAGTACTGATTGCTGCATGCACAGGAATATACCAGCACACACTATTCATTGATTTCCATAGTCAATTAAGTCCTTAAAAATAAAGATTATGAAAAGCAGCACTGCAAGATGTAGATAATCACTACCTTCTTTAATAAGTGAAGGCAAGACTGTCAATTATTTTTTTTTGCACTTGATCAGTATAACCCAAGTTCCTCCATATCCAGTTCCCAGTCTAGGAATCCTAGGAAAATGCTACATTTTAGATAATTAATCCAGTTTCCAGTTGTGAAAGCACATCCAAAATTCTCAAATAAAACATACAGTATCTAGAACTCCTAGCAGGCAGAAAATAAACCTTCATAGGCATTCAGAGATACTGTAAAAGCACTAAAGGTTTGTACTATCAAAGAGCCTGAACAAGGTGCAGTTGTGTTATTGACAGACAAGACCATCCCTCCTCCTTTTCTTAGGAGTCTTACAAGCAGCACCACGTAGGCAAGATCAGCACAATGTGACTGATTTGTTCGAGATATGCTTTAAAAGTCAATAGAGTCGATGCTCTGTGGTAAATATTCATAGAATAGTTTCAGTTTGAAAGGACCTTTAAAGGCCATCTAGTCCAACCCCCTGCAATGAGAAGGGACACCTTCCATGAGATTGGGTTGCTCAGAGCCCTGACCAACATGACCTTGAATGTTTCCAGGGATGGGGCATCCAGCACCTCTCTGGGCAGCCTGTGCCAGCGTTTCCCCACCCTCAGTGTAAGCATTTTTTCCCTGTATCCGATCTAAATCTGCCCACTCTCAGTTTTAATTCATTACCCTTTGTCCCACCACTACATGCCCTTGGTAAAGAGTGCCTCTCCAGCTCCCTTGTAGGCCTCCTTTAGGTGCTCCTCTCCAGGGAGGCCTCCCTGGAGCCTTCTGTTCTCCAGCTGAACAACCTCAATTCTCTTAGCCTTTCACAGAATCACGGAGTTTCATCATAGAAGAGGTGCTCCAGCCCTCTGATCACCTTCACAGCCCTCCTCTGCACTCACTCCAACAGCTCCATGTCCTACCAGAGCTGGATGCAGCACTCAGGTGGGGTCTCAGCAAAGCTGAGCAGAGGGGCAGAATCCCCTCCTTCCCCTGCTGCCCACAGTGTTTTGGATGCAGCCCAGGACATCTCTGGGCTGTTGGTGGACATTGTGGGTCATGTCCAGCCTCTCATCCACCAAAACCCACAAGTTCTTCCCAGTAGGAGGACTGATTCCTCTGGTTGACTTCTAAACCCTTCATTTTCCACTTCTGATCTTTTTGCATCTTTCAGAAGATGAGCCCAATATTGTTTTTAGGTCTCCAATTTGGATGCAGTTCAGAGGATTGGAGTTACAAGGAGGCAGTTCTAGAGTGGGCCATGGGTGCAGATAAACTACACACATGAGGGCATGACCACCCATCATACTGAGCCCTCAAATCCTGCCCAGGCAGAAATCCCTCTGAAATCAATGCATAAAGCCAATTTTAATGGACCAATTCTCTTTGCAGGCAGGATGGACTTAAAACTCACAATAAGACTGGTGAAGGTTTAGTTGTATTGCCCTTTGTCTTAAAAGCAAGACATTGAAACAAGTTAAATTCCAAAGAAACATTAATTTAATAAATAGTTCTAGAGACATGACTTGTGTCCTGACCTTGGGCATATTTTTTGTCTTTTCCTTTCCCAGGATCTAGATAATGAACCTGTCTGTTAGTTGTGAATTTGTGTAGTAGATATGGGCCCACAGCTAACAAATCTGATGATTATTTTTTCAGAAGCCATCGACCATCATTTCTTGACAAAACCAGTGGTAGGGCTCAAGCAGTGCACCCACAAACAGAGGCACTCAAAATCCTAAATCGTGTGTAAATGTCCCAGTAGTTTAGCTCCTAATTTTATAGCTTTGGGACAAAAGATTTAAAGATTAAAGGCAAGAAAGGTCTCTGTGGTGATTAGGCAGCAGCAATTAGGATACAGTCTAAAGAAGAACAAAAGAAGAAAGAAAAGTGAAAGGGCAACAGAAAGACAGGGCTATTAAAAAGGTCCTTCCCACACAGGAGCACTGGGCAGAGGGTCACTATTAACACCTCCCATAACCAACCCAAAAAAAGCTTATTTTTAACGGAGAGTTTCTTTTCATAGAGAGGAAGAGGGCTGAGAAGTCCAAAGTTGAGTTCTGAAGGGCTCATAAAAACTTGTTGTTTCACACAACAAGTGTATTGAACACATGTTCAGCAGCAGGTTTTTGTGGCAGGTGCCAATGAGCAAGTCACTGCTATTACTCATTGGTAAGTCAGGGGTACAGCAACCATTACAGTTGCATGTGCAGTTGTTAATGAGGAAAAGGAAAACAGATCGAGGTCAGCATTTATGCAAATTAAGTGTGGAAACTGCTTTTTCAGTGCATTAATGCTGTGGCCCTTCAGTGCTCTGAACTATGGGCCCTCTCCCCTTACCCACCACTGCTACAGCAGATGGAGATGAAATAACCTCTGCAATCACAGTGATGGGTTGCTCACAGTTGCGTGCTTATTCTTTGTAAATTTTTCACATTCATGCAAACCCCTGCCAAAAAGATGATTAAAAAACCTCAACCCCACAACAATAAAAGCCCAGCATTTTCTTGGAGGGGCGGAGGTGGATGGGGAATAAACACCATGGAAACATGTAGACAGATATATTCTTAGAATCAGATCATTCTCTTTTGTGGAAAGCCTTACTAATTCAAGCTTAAGTGCTGCAAGAATAAAGGGTTAGAAGGAAAAACACAGCTGGCGAAAATTGGGGGTTGCAGCTCTGCGTTTAATGTCTTCCACTTTGTGGCAGTATCTCTGAATTTCTCACGTCTTCCTCATTGGCTGCAACAGGCTGGAGGAGGGGGGTGAGAAAAGCTCACAGGATCTGTCAATGCTGTCAGCAAAGTAAATTACATCTGCTGTTCAATTTGTTCCATTTTGACTTCATGATGGGAACTGTAAGGGTGACTGTAAGCCCGTGTTTCAAGCTGATTTAGTGACTCTTGAAAGTATGATCTCAAACACTGAGGGGTGGAGGGAAGTTCCAGGACAGCCTCTTTAACCCACTGCATCTACATATGTTTGTCTCTGAGTCCCTGGGGATGTGATGCTCCTGAAGGTTTGCACTGATTCAATCTCACTGCCTTGTGTCTCTCACTGCACTGTGGTGGCTCTACTGCACTGTTTTAGATTATTAACTCATTTTCTTGCCTAGGGGCTGGGGAAGAGTAACAAGCATTTTTTACATCTGAGAGAGTCAACTTATCACATGCCAGTTTGGGCATCTCTTCCAGGGACAGGTTAGTGCCCTGGATCTCACCCAGACTTGGCCTCAGTCCATCTGCAATAATACCACACTCTTTAGTTTACACTTAGAGCCCTGAGGTAAATTGTTCCTGGAGGCACTGCGTGTTATTTTCAGAGACTCGACCAAGGATTCTGAAGTGTTGTCCAAATGACATGGGCCAAAGCCAAGACTCCAAAACTGATGGCAGGCTCAAGGTTGCTCGTTATTAATAATCTTCAAGCAGACCAAGCAGAATCACTCAATCCTAGAATTCAAGCTGTAAGGGGCAAGCAGAACAACTCAGGACCAGGTTCTCCACTACCCAGCAGTGTGAACAGCCCAATACAACAAAATATGGTTGTGTTTTGCAATTTCTCTGCACTTTGTTTTCATTTATATGTACAATTGCTTAGATGCAGGGCAGTGGAGAGACCAGGCATGTAAAACTCAGGCTGCAGTGGATAGATTTGCATGCAGTGTCACAGGCCTCCAGCTGCAGAGAGCACATTTCACACAAAGATGAAAACCTTTTTAGAGACAGGGCACTGGCCGAATTGTATTTAACTCAGAAACAAAGCTTCCCCTGAAGGACACTAACAAACTGATTAAAAATAATTAAAAAGAAGATCCATTAGGGAAGGTGGAAAGAACTGAATCTCCTCAGATTAGAAAAAGACGAAGTGAAGACAACAAAGGCCTACAAATATTTAAACACTGTGTTATAAACTGCACAGAGATTAATTTTCCTCCTTAGTCAACAAGACAATACAAAATAATGGACTGCAGCAGAGACTGATTACAAAATACCAAATGATTCAATTTGCAACATTTGGATTTTCATCTGCTGCTGGAAGTTTCCAAGATGGATGGGTATTCAGAAATGGGCCTTGGTGCCTGCACCAAGCAAGCTGCTAACGCTGGCTGATCATACATTAAAGAGAGTTTTGAGAATAATACCCTCAAATTCTTCTACGAGGCACAGGAAAAGTTGTAATGTGATACATCACAAGAGGTGTCTGTCTGCTCAGTGGTTCTGTGGACTGACTGCCCAGGAAACAAAGGCACCTGGCACGGGACAAAAAAAGCTTGTGAGACTGAGGCAGCACAGGAGATGTGTTTTTACAAACACTTAATGCTCCCTTCAACAAAGATCAGTTCTTCAGTGAAGAGTCAACAAGGCTGTTCTGCACAGATTTTCATCCTGTCCAATATAGTTATTTCACATCAAAAATTTGGCTCCTTTTAAGTAATTATCCTACCTTCCATGATAGCAGTGTCAAACTGTTTTCCCTAACATTTTTCTTTCCCATTTCAAAAGAAACCAATCTACTCACAAGCCTTATCTGCTAAGAGAGAGAGAGAGAGAGGAGATTGGAAAGTGTATTGATCTTAGTGATGCCAAGTCCTTCCAGGGAATAAAAGTTTATTGCTTTCCTGTCTCTGATTATCTTTTTGTGAGGATGTGGATCACAGGCTGGGAAATAGTATTCCATAAGAGAGAGGAGACAGGCTTCACACAGGTGAAAAGCCTCCACCAGGAAGCAAGAAGAAGGAAGCAGGAAACTGAAGTTAAAATTTGGAGAGCTTATAAGTGGATTAGGAGTCTAGGGCTTGTGGAAGGTCACACAGCTTTCCAACTTTTGAGCATGCAGCTTTAACCTTGCAAACTGTGGCACAGGACAGACATTGGTTTCATGAAGTGACTACTATATTTTTCAGGGCAACATGCTGCAATGTGCTAAGCTCCCTCCATTCCCACTGAGGGGAATGCAGAGATCTAGGTATCTTTCAAAAGTTTGGTTTGTTTTTTTTTTTTTTTTTTTTTTCCAGAAAATAAGAAGATATAATTGAGAAGCACTTATAGAAAAGTTCAAAGCAAGGGAATTGCTCCATTGTCTCGACACTCCCAGCCAAGTAATTCAGCCCAGAGCTTTATCTGTTGTTCTGCTGAGTTTTAGGTCAGGCACATATTTTCAGATTTAAGAAGAGAGCAAAGAAAACACTCTGCATCCACGGGTATGTCCTTGGAAGACTGATCTCAACAGACACGAAGGCCCTGATGAGGCATCCGTAAGTCCTCATGTTGCACTATGACTGCATGTGGGAAATCTCAACAGCATGATCAAGATTTTGCAAAATACAAAGTGAGATCCTGACCTTTTGAAATTAATGAGAATTTTGTCATTGACCCCAGCAGGACCCCAGATTCAAACCTTATTATCTACCCTGAATTGCAGAGGAGTTAAGAACTTGACAGTTTGCTTGAACTTTTAATGCTCAGCACTTTTAAATATTAGCCCATTATCTTACATTGTTAAGTTTAATGAATGACCTCTGAAAATCATCACCTAAAATTTTTGTCTGCAAAACTGTCTGATTTGCTGACAAAATTTTCTTACACTGTTTTTTAATCTGTAGTTTCAGTGTAAAATGGACAACAAACGCTATATTTCTAATTTAAATAACTGTGCGGATTTACTTCCTTATAAAGAAAATTTTAATTTTCGTGACCTCACTGTGGTTTCAGGAGGTCTTTCACAGCTGAGAAGAGAATAGCCTCCTATCTCTGCACCCTGTGGAGATGCAGCTCCCAATGGGTTATCTATGACAAGCCCTCTCTTCCTCAGCCAAGAAGGCAAAGACCAGGGAATAAAGTTATGTATGAGTCAGACTGTGCTAAGGAAACAGTGGCTCACAGTAAGTTTAAGACAGATATTTGTGTCCTACCTCACTTACTAACATTCTTCCTTCAGCAACTGAAGTGTTGCATCTTTTCTATTCTTCACTATCCAGAGTACTCTTCCTTTTGATCTGGCCAACCTAAGCTGGAATGCCCTTGCCATGGGCTCTAACTCTTACTGTATAAACCACCATAAATAAGGTTGGAAATGACACAAAATTGCAGTGTGAGCGATTAGAGACCGTTTCTATGTATAAATATTAAAGCAATAGTGCTTCTCCTAGGCGTGCCCTGTAGTAGGTGCCCAAGCAACACCTGCCCCAGCACAGCACAGACCCCTCTGCAGAAGGAAACACCTCAGACACCTCCCTCAGCAGATGGCAAGCACTGATCAGAGCTGAGCTCTGGCTGCTTTGTCAGTATAGCACAAAGAGGCAAAAGTCATATGGGACAATAGTATTCTTAGCATTGTTTCCAGCAGCTTAACCAACAATTTCTGCCAGCTCAGGTGTTCAGGTGTTTACTCAAACTTTGTATTTCATGGTCTTTAAACATCGGTGATGTGTTTTTTTCTTTCTCAAATAAATTTCCTCCTCCTCAATTACGGACACTTTTTTCTGCAGTGATAACTCTTATCTTTCGTAATCGTGTCTAGGAATAACTGGGAACTGATGATAACAAATATTTCTGCTCTTTCCAAAGCAAGCATTCTAACAGTGCCATAACCTAAAAGGCTCACGATATGCATGCCCCTAAAAATAATGACCATCAATCTGTATTAATTTCAAGTCTAAGTTCACTGTACTGTCTGTAAAGAAAAAACAGAACAGCTCAGGAAATCAGTGAAAAAAAAGCTGACTGAATACCAAACAAAAGCCAACAACTAAAACTCAGTTTGTTGCAGGGACACCATAAAAATCAGACTGTCTGCTGCAGTCATGGTAGAAAAATCATTTGGAAGTGAGTATATGCTTTTGGCTCCTGTTATGAGATAACTGATAATGAGTTAAGCATGATTCATATCCAGTCATGAAAATGACACATGGGCCCTAAAGGGTGGGAATTGGAAGGGTCTTTCATAGCACATGTCTTTGGAGAAACTGATGATAACTCGTGGAGAGGTTTCACAATACTGAATGGTATGCAGGGCCAAAACTATTTTCATGTCTGTTTCTGATATCATTTACTCTCTCCCATTTTCCCTGTAAATAAATCCTCTCAGTCACACACAGCATAGAGAAATATGAGCTAAATGTGCCAAAAAGACAGGTATATTATATGTAGCCATAGCTGAACTGTGGAGCAGTTTTTCCCAGTTTCTCTTCAGACTTTAACTTCTGCTCTTCATTATTTTATTAATTTATAGCATCTTTTCTAGTAACGGCAGTTCTTTTTCTCTGGGACCATACTCCCCCAGTGGTTTGATCTCTGCCCTTTATCTCAGACATCAGAAGGAAGCTAGAGTCACTATTCTAATCTAAGCTTAAGAAGATAGACAACTTCTAGCTGTTCCACACAGAGACCATCCTTGGCAGATAAGCTAAATCTTCAAAGGGAAATCTTGTAAACTCTAAATCACTGGTGGCTAGAAGGCAGCTTCGGGCTCATGTTTAAGAGAAAAGCTGATGTTGACTAACAGTGTAAGCTGCCTCAGTCCAGATTATCCTTTTGTGTGCTTTGAGCCTTCTTGAGTTAAACTGCACCGTGCATTTTAACACATCCTTCCATCCTGGATAGCCAGGTGTCATGACATGCCAGACTTACAAGCTGCTGAGAGTCTGGGTTAGCCTTGTACAGACAGGACTGTGCTGTGTGTGAATGAAGGTCCTGGATCATAACATACAGCTGCAACAGCTGATGGCCAGAGCTGCACCCAGAAACTCGCTTATTATGTATGATTTACTGGCGAGAGCTGAACCTGATATTAACTCCTATAGTACAATTGTATTGCAATGAATTTCCCAATACATTAGGAATTAAAAGGTACAAACTAAAGCTGCTGAGATGTCCAGAATTAGGGTACAGGACAAGATGAGACTCCATTTATATTAAAGATAATATCATGTTTTGACTAAACATGGGACCATGATTGATACCAGTATCACAGCTAATAGCATTAGAATAAATTCTTCTATGACAAAAGTCATAGTCAGGAGTACTGCTGGAATTTTGAGGCCTTTCTTATAAAACCTATGAGCTGATCAGTGCAGTGCCTTTGTAACATAAAGGCCATGGGTAGAGCACAAATACTTCTACATCAGTAATCTGGAGATGTGTGAGATGTTTCACTGCTGCAGAGAGGGTCTTTCAATGACTTTCTGCTCAGCCAAGGGACATTGCAAACCTTCAAATCAATAAGCCATCTGCCATCGATCAAAATTAAAATATCAATGGAAAGTCAACATTTACATTTGATTTCATTGCACCAGGTAACCCCTCCCACTTTACCTAACAGTAAGCTGAGTTAATTCAAGCTCCATGCTAGCAACCATGCCTTCACTCTAGAGAATGAGCAAGAAAGCTGAAGCCCCCAGGTTCCAACAGAGCTGTGAGCACCAGCAGGACCCCCAGCTTGTCATTTTCGGATACGTACCCAGTACAGAACATCTGTCCAGCCCTCCATGGTGATGCACTGAAACACGGTGAGCATGGCAAAAGCAAAGTTGTCAAAGTTGGTGATGCCGTGCTTGGGTCCCTCCCAGCCCGCCTTGCACTCGGTGCCGTTCTGACACTGCCGCCCGTGGGCAGACTGGGGGGCGCACGGCGACGGATCGTCCTCTGCAGGTGTGTCTTAAAGGAGAGAAGGGGGAGAAAACAGCTGAACAAAACCCTCTGCACACTGATAAGCAAGCCAAGGACAGCAGATTTTAACAAGTGTGTTTTGCAGGGAGCTCGGCAGATTTCTCAGGAATGCACGGGCACCCGCTCGCTGTCGCGCTGCGCTTTCTTTTTGTAAAAAATAATAGCCAAGCTGTCAAATTGCATAGTCAAAACTGAGATGAACTTTTTTTTTTCCCAAAGCATGCCCTCCTGCGAGGAAGAATTCATGCCTTTCAACATGACAGGGAACATGAGATCAAGCCTATCATGTTTCATTAGGCTGCGTGTCATGGCCAGCGTTTTCCCAACGCAGTCACCTGGCATCTGGGTTAGTCCTGGAAGTGCAGCACTGACTGGCACTGCTGAAGGAGGCTGGGCCCCTGCAGCAGACAGGATTCAGTGCTCTGGGACAGGTTCCTGTGGCACTGGGCCACTGCTGAATTACAGCAGAGGGTGTCTGCAGCTCTGCTCTTTTGGCATTTAGATGGTGTGTGGCATTTTATCAGTAGCCCAGTGGCACTCAGAAAGTCTAAGACTGATGCTTGATTATCCACCCCTCATTCTGTACAGGTGTTTTCAAAGATCTGAGAACCTATGCAACAAAGCAAACTAAATGCTTTGGTATATAAAGAATGCTCCAGGAAACACTTTTATAAGCACAAAAACTTCTGCAGTGTGATTTTTTAAAATATATAGATTTCAGATCTTAGTGCTACATTTTTAACAGATGTGGGTATGTATGTATGTGTAGGGGAGGGGGTAATTATGTCTGTTTCTCATCTTATGTGGTAAAAAATGTAATTTTCCAAAAATGTGATAACATTCTGATCACGGAAGAATGTCAGAAACAATAATATCTGAATTAGATACTGTAATGTAAATACTTCCAGACAGAATGGAGAAAAATACACCCACTTTAAAGATGCAAACCAGAGTGACAGTTCATTATAGTTCTAGCATCATTTCCAGAAAATGAAATCTGCCAACATTATAAAAGCAGAACTTCTGAAACAATTTTCTGCTGTACAGTATTTTCTTATGAGCCGAAATGGGTCCTAGGCATTAGCACCCACCACCACAAGAGAAATAGCTGCTGTTCAAGATCAATAAATCAAATGAAAATGAACAGATGGTTAGATGAGTGACAATGCAACTGAATTATTTTGAAATGTGAATATTTCTTTCTGCAAATAATTTGAAAGTTCTTTCCTGGTGAATTTGATGCAAAAGACTTTCTTCCCATTAATATAATTTTGTTTTCTTTCTGGTTGCACTAACCACAGTTGCAGCCTGTGATTTAAAAAAAAAAAAAGATACTGCCTTGAATTATATATTCCTTTACAATGATACTGGTTTAAAACAAAGATGCATTTGTGTATGAGATTAATAATAAAATATATGAGTTGTTCATTTCTGTGATGCCATCTCCTGTTGTCTTGGGGTGACTTAATGATGTGTATCCCCTATCACTGCTCTATTGCCCAGAAATTAATTTTGTGCCTTTTCTGTGCCTTTAAACAGAGCCTGAGAGGGGAGAGAGAAAAAAAACCCAGGGAACTTTCAAAGCAGTTTGTTCAAGGACAGATACTTTTCTCAGTTCCAGCTGTGGCAGCAGGGGAGGAGGAAACACCCTT
The DNA here is from genome assembly GCA_026261815.1 of Monarcha castaneiventris obscurior. Lineage (NCBI taxonomy): Eukaryota > Metazoa > Chordata > Aves > Passeriformes > Monarchidae > Monarcha > Monarcha castaneiventris. The sequence continues at coordinate 16,640,407 of JAMPIT010000884.1, forward strand.
GGTGCTCTCCTTTGTTTTCTTGGGACTTTGGTTTGTCCCTTCTTCTCTTCTGGACTGTTTCAACAACATCAGAACACACCAGGAAAGTTTTCCACCGAGGCCTTGGAGGTGGGGGCCCATCCTGACCCAGCTCTGAGGAGGAGGAGAGAGACCACACCTCCAGAAGGACTCTAAAATCTTCCCAGGTTTTCTCTCTATAGTGAGAGGTTTTACTATTTAGCATTATTATCCTTTTCCTGCGTGTTTGTTAATAAATAGGTTTTATCTCTTTCACTTTCTTTCAAGGAAAAAGTTTTTTTTCCCAAACCTGGTGGAGGGTGGGGTGATTGTAACCTGCCTTCTATCAGAGGATATTTTTCTCCAAATTTGTCCAAACTGGGACACCTGTGTAGCTCAGTCTGCAGTGGTGAAATTGTGAAACCCATGAGCAGTACACAAGCAGTGAGCAACAGGCGCCTGTCTCCTGCACCAGAAGAAATGTTCCATTACATATGACAAAAGCCTCTGTCCAAAAATGTTTGTGTGTGTGTGTGTTCCCCTTACCTATCAAACCCCCTTGCACATGGTAGCAGGTCTTGTGCATCTTTCCCATGAATAACTCCAGTCCAATGATGGCATAGATAATAATGACAAACAGCACCAGCAGGGCAATATGCAACAAAGGGACCATGGCCTTGATAATTGAATTTAAAACCACCTGGAGACCTGCGGAGAGAGCAGAAGGAAGCACTTATCAGCAAGAGAACAAAATTCAGAGAGCCTATCAATTGCACAGTAATGTTTCAGTTTTATTTCTTTTTCCCTCACCTGAACTCATCATCTTGATGATGTAAATGTGTACATTTACCACCTCCCTCCAGGTGATCCCCAACATTGCAAAAATTTACCCCAGCTGCCCAGATCACAGACCAAAGCGAAACAGATATTATCTTACCTGTCGCCAAATAGCCCCTCCCTGAGGAGGGAATACATCAGATAGTTTGCTTGATCTTGAAAAACATGGTATTGAGGAGTTAAAGCACAGGAAAAACAAACAACCAGGCCTGAAGAGGGACAAGAACCATGGCACACACGTGAGGGCAAGTGCTGGGGTGCACAGAGATGGACTCCAGCGGATGGGGAGGGGTGGCAAACTGAAGTCATGTCCCTACTCTGATGCTGGGCTCTTCCAGAAGTCAAGCCAGTCCCAGGCAGAGCCTGAGCTGCTCCAGAACCACCAAGCCCAGACTGAGTGAGAGCTCCCAGCCCTCTTAGGATCTTCCCGTGCTCCACATCCACCTCATCTAACTTCAGTCTCAACAGAGGGAGAGTCAGAACCAGCAGTGCTGGTTTTGTCCCAAGATTTATGGATCACCTTTTAACAGAGGCTGCCCAGAAATAGGTATGAGAAAAATATTATTACAAGATTGTTAAGGTATGAGACTGCTGAAAGTTCTAATCACAAGCAAGCCAAACATTCCCAGAATGGCCCAGGGAAGGCGACTTGTAGCCAAGTTTTCTAAATTAGCTGTACCCTCAGATGCACTTGAGTCAAGCTGCAGATTCGTGTGCCTCCCTCTGTCTCCTTCCCCTCATTTTGTAAAAGCAGAATAATAAAGCCTCATAAGCCTTTAGTAAGGATTTGCATTTACAAAGATCTTAAAGTTATCACTTTGAGTAGGAATGACGGCAACCACTGTCACTGGCAAGTTATTAATGATGGAAGTGTTGAGAGACCTCTAGAACTCTATAGTCTACAAATAGCCAGATCAGAACAATTACAAGCTCATGATTTTGCAATGACTGAGAGCCAGAAGTCATTAGTGTCTCCTGCAAATGCTGTCATCTCCTCAGAGAAGTTGGTATTAGCTGTGATTTCTGAAAAATGTGAATCATGAGTTGTAAATGTCTGTTATACATCTGCTAAGAGAGCTTGTGATAACTAATAGCTTTTAAAATCTATCATCTAAGATCTTAGACTTTCTTTTCTTTTTTTTTTAAACTAATTTAAATACTTTCTAATGAGGATGACACATCTCTTGACAAGCACTTTCCCTTGTAGGCAATCCACTTGTCAGTTCACAGCTACGGCTGAGACTGCCTTTGCTCCACAGCCACGATGGAACACAGCAGAAGCAATCAAAGGTGGCATCAGCTGCCTGGCCAGCAGCATCCCTCACTGCCTGCTAGCAAACACTGCCTGGATTCTAACATCCCTCAGATGTCAGAACATTTTTTCAGGTGTCTCCAAGCGGTTCAGTTATCTGTTATCAGTTATCTATCCAAAGGAGATGCTGCTATCCGAAGGCAGTGACATTCAGCATGAAACATTCCGGCTTTCACAGAGCCTCTTACTGACAGGATCAAAACATCCTGTACAAGAGTGGGCCACTCTGCTTCCTCAGTTGCCTCTGGGTGCTTTTCTCAATAAGCAATGTCTCTGGAGAAAAAAAAAAAAATTGCTGTGCTTACACGAGGCAGTCAACCTTTTCCTCTAAATGCCCACGTCATTCAGTCTACTAATTCTAAATATGCACAGAAAATGAAGTGCAGTCAACACCACCATTGCTCCAACTCTTTACATCAGTCAGGAACGCTACACTCCCCAGAAAATTAAAGCAACATCTCACCTTCTCCCAAACAAGGTACAACAACACAAGAAGTTAAAATACTATAGATGGCTACAAACCTGAAAAAAAAAACCCCCACAAACTTTGCAGATTGAAATACTTGGAGCTTCAAATAAACCTACACAAAAGCAAATGAAGGCCTCCTTTCTCAGTGATTTTAGGAGTATTGTTAATCCAAAATGTATCCAAGCTTATGAGGTTAAGAGTTCTGATACCAAGTTTTATGTAATTTACCCTTAATTATTAGTATTAATTAATTTTAGCATTCATTGTAGGTTATACACAGTACTCTTGAGAGGGTACTGAGGACAGACAAAAAGATGAACAAAAAAGCTCCGTGATTTTAAAAACAGCTTCATTAACACCCACACCATGAAAGTGCTTCAGCCTACTACAGATGTCCAGAGAAGACAATATCTGCACAAACCAATGCCCTTTGTGTTACCAAAGCTGTTTGTGACAACAAAGGTTTGCACTACAAACTTGAGATGATGTTTACATGGTCAAGGGGAATATGTACCACCAGAAGATGTACAGGACCTTCAGCCAGCTTAATTAGAGAAAAGCTTCTTGAGGACGATAAGCCAACATCGAAGAGGACACGAGGTACTGAACACTGTTAGCATGAATTGAGGTGTGTGCTGTGCAGTACCCCTTTAGGGCAGCTTGTTTTTAGATCCAGATGATTCCAACAATTAGCAAACTTAAATACATTACTGATGCCTTAGGTTTTAACTTTAATATTTTTCAATTTCTGTACTGCTTAGAGTGTAACTCTGAGGTCCCTTGTAGCCTGGAATTTCTGCTCTCTCGTGCTGGGCAGACACAACAAAGCCTCTCCAGGCTTTGCCTTCAAGGACAGCCAGGCTCTTCTAGGCCCAAAATGTGTAACCCAAAGCCTCTAAGGGGGGAGCAGGCTGAGGGGAATTCCATCATTAAACTGGGGCTTTAATTGGAGAATTAACCATGGTATGCAAATGAACCAAACCTATAAAGGTGTGAAGAACTCGTGACCTGGGGTCCATCTTGGGGTCCATTTTTGGAGGCAGCCTCTGGCTCCCCCAGGGTGTACCTTGAAGGCCCTTCAAATAAACACCGACCTTTATTCCCTTACTCTTGTCTAGTCTCTGTTTCTAGGTGGCTGGAGAAGGCATCATTGCCATCAAAGTATTCAGAGAGTTTCTAAAAGTTCACAAAACACCGACTGTGCAGCAACTTCAGCAATGCCCTCAGAAGGTGTAATGAATGCTCCCTGCAGAAAGGCAAGAGGCCCATGCACATCACCAGGCTCCCCACATCGCTGTCCAGTTATTGCTGCAACACAGCTGCTGCCTGCAAACTGCTTTGTTCTGTCAGGCAGCCACTCACAACACAGAGCTGCTGCAAGGAGTGGAAGGAGGACCCATGGCCAGACAGCCAGAGCAGTCATCGTGCTGGCAAGGGGGAGAGCAGCTGAGGAGGGATTAAAGGGCTGGGGAAGAGCCATGGGTAGGTGGAACAGAGTCACTTCTTTAATAAAAATCTCACACGCTTCAAAACACATCAAATCTGTGTTCTGAAACCCCAGAGGTGCAAATCCATTTCTGGTCAGAGTAAATCAAGGCGAACCACCCCCTTATAAGCAGTCACAAAGATTTTTCTAACCAGTGGTGAGAATTCTACACGTTTTTATGGGCTCTTTCTCTGTGCAAAGGAAGAAAAGAGAGTTCAGCTTATAAAAGAATGATTTCTCTGTCCCAGCTCCTGTGTGCTATTAATCTTTGTATGGTGCAATACACAGGTATCATCCCACAGGGGTGTCCACACCTTTGCACATCTTTGGCATTTTTTTCTCTCTTGTGGAGGTAAGGCTTGCACTCCTAGCAATGAGCTGTACAGCTGATAATCATCATTAAATCAGAGTGCGGGGTGACCTGATCAGACTGCAGAGCTGGCCTCTGGATTTAAAGGAGGTGATGCCAATAACTGCTTTCTACAGCAGAGCCAAGTTTTTCCAGTGCTGTTTGCAGAGGCTGGCAATGTCATCACTGGCCAACCATAAACACAGGGTCTTGAACTTAAGCCCTGAGAAGGAAATATAAAAATAAATGGTTTTCAAATATTGGGCATTCTAAATCTACTTATTCATGTACTAGACTCTCTCCAGACATCTGTGAAGGTGCAGCATTTGCCTCGAGGAGCTCGCTCCAGGCTGGACACAGAGAACTGCACAGGGCTTAGGGAAAGTGCAAGGAAAGGGATTGTTTGCACTATTCCAGCCCACGCTTTCCTTCTGTTAATAATTGAAGATCTTAAACAACTCTTTGTATTTATTTTAAAAGCACTTCAGTTTACCTTTAACAAAATCCTCTTGGCTGCGTTCTGTTGGCTGACACTGATTCCATAAATGTTTCAGCAAGCAAAAGACGTTAATGCCATTCCCTGGGCCCAGAGAATTTAGCATTTATTTACACAGATAAAACATTTTAAATATTTATTACATGGGAAAAACATTGCTTTTTATACCAGGTCAAGCCCTTTTTAGCCTCTCGAGGACTGCATTAACCCAAAAGTTTAGAATACAACTGGGAAGAAGAGGGAAAGAAAGAAGGAAAAAAGCTTGTACCAAGTAACACTGATCTTTCTCAGAGCTATAGGAAATGCACTTCTGGGGCTGCTGCAGGTGTTTTAGAGCTATTATCTGATGCTGTGTTTTTCTCTCAGGAAGATGATGAGAGGGGCTGGTTGCTGTCTCATTTAGGGAGTTATTGAAGAATGTGCTTTATCTTTGAGCACTGCACCTAAAGCAGTGGGATCACCTACATATGATCCCCTTGTGTACTTACAAGCTTGTTTTGGATTTCAACCAATGCTGAGCAAGATGGCACAAGAAAAAGACCCAGCTGCTAAAATGTGCTTGGCATTGCTGCGTTGTGGAACATATCCAAGGAAATTAATGGTAGGTTTGCTAATACAGAATTCCTCTCGAGAAAGACGTGCCTATAAAAGTAAGACAGTTCTTAGAAACACCCAACTTGCCTTTTTTTTCAAGACTGTGAACTTCCAGACCTGAAAAAAAAATCTTTCTGGGACTGATTCTGCCAGATTTTTTCTCAAAAAGACAATATACCTCCTTTGTTGCACAGCGGTGTTCATTAATTCCCAATTAATTAATGCATGAGTGCCCAATTACCTCACATTTCCCACCCTTTTTCCCTTAGGTTTCCTGCCCTTTTTTCTCTACCTTTTCCCATTTTTTTTTTCCTCTCCTTCTTCCTGCCCCTTTTCACCTCACATTTCCAGTCCCTTTTTCTCTCTCTTTTTCTGCCTTTCCCCCCTCTATTTAAATACTCCAAACATTGGGAAAAGGAGGATTTTCCCTGAATTTAAACCTTTAAAACCAGGGAAAACAGTAATTCCTTTGCAATTTTTACCTTAGGCTGATGGAAATGGGGGATTTCCCCTCAACTCAAACCCATAAAATGGCATCAGAAAGGTTTTCCCTTTCCATTTAAATGAGAAAATAACAATTCCCCATCCACTGATACCCTTAAAGTCATGGAAAAGGTTGATTTTCTTTGATACCCTTGAAATCACAGGTGAAGGAGGATCCCCTCTGACTTAAACACTTAAAATAATGAAAAAGGAGGTTTTCCCCTCAATTTAAACCCCTTTTCCACCAAACCCCTCTTTTTTCTGGGGAGGGGACACACTGGGTAGGGAGCTAGAGGCACTGGAATGGGACTGGGAAGATGAAATCAAAGAGAGGAAGAAAAAGGCTCTTCCCTGCACCCCACGGCTGCCCCACCTGCTCAGGTGAGCTCTCCCCTCTCCTGCCCTGTGGGACAGGGCTTGTCCCTTTGCACATCCTGAGCAACACCCCAGGAGCTCCCCTGCTCCTGCAGGATGCTCTCACTGCTGTCCTCTGAGAGATCCCTGGAGATCGCCCACTCCAGGGGCTCCAGAAACCCCCTGGAAGCAGCCCTCAGCCGGGCCTGCCCCTCCTCTTCCTCACTGACCACACCTGGGACTGCCCCTCCTCACCCTCACTGACCACACCCGGGGCTGCCCCTCCTCACCCTCACTGACCACACCTGGGGCTGCCCTGATCCTCCTCATCCTCACTGACCACACCTGGGCCTGCCCCTCCTCATCCTCACTGACCACAGCTGGGGCTGCCCCTCCTCACCCTCACTGACCACACCCGGGGCTGCCCCTCCTCACCCTCACTGACCACACCCGGGGCTGCCCCTCCTCTTTGTGGGTGTGTTTTCCTCACTGACCACACCTGGGACTGCCCCTCCTCATCCTCACTGACCACAACCGCGGCTGCCCCTCCTCATCCTCACTGACCACACCCGGGGCTGCCCCTCCTCTTCCTCACTGACCACACCCGGGGCTGCCCCTCCTCTTCCTCACTGACCACAGCTGGGGCTGCCCCACCCCTCCTCATCCTCACTGACCACACCCGGGGCTGCCCTGATCCTCCTCATCCTCACTGACCACACCTGGGACTGCCCCTCCTCATCCTCACTGACCACACCTGGGGCTGTGATTTCTGAACTTCCAGAAGGCTTTTTAGATCTCACCCTGACCACCAACATTACGATTTATTTAATTTGCAAGGACACTCAGTAATGAGGAGCCCTGCTCTTGAGGCAGTCAATGCCCTTTCTGGAGCTCTTTGGGCATTAGCAGTGCCGTGGCAATGATCAGGAGCTGGCAGCTTTTGTCACAGGGACACTGCCCCGTGAGGCTCGGCAGGCAGGGTGCTCGGGCACCCAAACACTTGTAGCCTTTCACTTTCAGCCATCCCTTCATCCCAGCCCATTTTCTGGGCCCAGACTTCTGCCTGCTGCCTGCCTTGGAAGTGGTGTGTCATGACTGGGTTCCGCAGGCAAAGCTTAAAATATTCTTAGGATGTTGGTCTCAGAACCAGCATTCAGGCCTTGCCAAGCACAGCTTTACCTCACATTTCCCATGTCTTCAATTTTGGATCAAACTTGGTTTGCTGGACAGGGAAGTTCCTGTTCTCATCACATCAGTAGTCCAGGTCTTCAGAGAAAGCATATCCTGAGCCTGCTCTTCCATTGGTTTTGCAGGGATATATTTTGCCTACACCACAGGCAAACTGAACCAGGAATATGAGTGAGCACAGCCTCACATACACGACCCCCCCTAAAAGTGAGCAGGCCTAAAGGGGAAAGGAGAGGACCATCCCTCCTCTGCCTCCCTATACACACAAAAATACACATTTCCGTACTTCACCCAGTGCCAGGGGGCTGGGAAGCAATTCTTTTCCTGCTAATACAGTTCAGAAGAAAACGACTACTTTGTGCAAGCAAGGAGGAAGCAGGGGAGGATTTGTGACTCAGCACAGGGCCTGAGTCAGATCGCTTCTGGGAACCACTCTGAGGTGGTAGAGCTGATGCACCATCCCCAGCCACGAGCCAGGCCTACCCACAAATCACATTTATTTCTGACAATACACCGAGAGACTGCCACTACAGTTCTATTTCCAAAGCACAAGCAATAGAACCGGTAATATTCCCCAAAGTGGATGTTTATCACTTAATAAATATAGACATCGCCTAAGAAAATTGAAAAATATTAAATATTCATAAATATGAAAGGTTTTATAGCAATTTCAAAGGAAGCCTGGAGAACAACAGACAGTTTTAGCACAAAAGGGTCCACAGTCATGGCAAGATATCTGAGATAAGTACTTCTACAATGATTTGTGAGAAAAACATTGAGCACTTTCTTCACCAGTGCTGCAAAGGGAACTCATATGACACAGTTCATTTAAGGACAGCTGCACAATAGCAATTTGGGGAGGTAGTCCTTTTCTGTCTTGCTGGATTCTCAAAATATTAGTGGCAGATTGCTAGATAAAGTAAATTCTGTGGGTGTAGTGCAGCATTCTTGGGGCTGCAGATGTCATTTCTATTTCAAGAATAATAGGGAAGGTCTTGGAATAGTAAGGAAAGACACTACACAGGACAGAAAACTAGCTGATGTGATAAGAAATAGGAAATAAAATGTTCAAGCTGCAGGGTGACTACTCTGGAGTACGCAATGCCATTTAAACATATACAAGCACTCAATTCAAAACCACGTGCTGTAAAAAATAGAAAAAAGGAAGTTTTGGCATCTGCTCGTGATGTTCTCATTCCTGCATTTTCAAACTGTGTCTTCATTGACTTCTCAAACCGAAACACTCACACTCAAGTTGATTCATGCAAATGGGCATGTGGATGTGAACACAATTGTTTTATGTTTGCCACGTCTTGCAATACCACCCTTGCCTCATCCTTTGAGCAGAGAAAGGAACAGCAGAACAAAACCAAAAGCCACAACAAAACCCAGCTCTTCTTTCTGCATCCTTTTCTCTTGGGAAGCAGCTCAGTTTGAGTATCCTCTGCCTGTCAGAGTGACCTAACTTAGGCAGAAAATACAGCTTATCCTGAGCACGGTGGGCACACAGCCCCAGCTTCTGGCTGCCTGAGGAGGATGCTTGGATAAATGTACACATGGCTCAGGCTCCTTGACTCTCTGCTGGAAGAGAGAGACCTCTACTACCTCTCATAGAAGCATCCCTCTCTCCTCCTAGGGGGCTTTTACTCTTTCTAGCAGCCTTTTGTTCAAAGTCTGTAAGTGTCCAGTTTTTTATAAAGTTGCTGGATGACTAAAAGACCTTGTTCATCTTTCCAGTTCCAACACATGAGGTAGCTCCTGCAAGTTCAGCCTTGTTTTCCAACCATTTGATTTTAGCTCAGTTCAGCTGAGGATGAGATCCAGGCAAGATCTTCAGACTTCAAATGTAAAAAAAAAAAAAAAAAACAACCCAAAAATGGTGTGGTGTCCCTTCCATGCAGCTCCCTGCATACAGAGGAGGAGCATGGAGAGAAAAGCAGCAACTGGGTCCCCACAGAAAATTGCACATCACAGAAAAAAAAGCCATCTTGAACAAAACCAAAATGAAATTCAGTGAGCTAACTCTGAGGCTGTTTTGAACAAAGACCACAGTGTGCTGCAAAGTCGTCTTTCACAGAGTGGGGAGGATGAGGTCAAGTACTCTCTGCCAGACAGGGACTTCTAAAGATGGATTAAAGTTAAGGCAGGTGAAGGGCGTTCAGGAGCCCTGGCAGTTCCTAGGCCAGCAAGGACCAGCTGCCACCCTTTCCCAGGAAATGGCTTTGATTTTCTGCTGACAAGATGATCATGGACTGAGAACACCATTCTTGGGGTCACTGTGAAGGTTTTATCTATTCTTAACCGCTGTGAAGGATCACAGATAGGAAGAATTTTTCTTGGCTCCTCTTCCTACAGAGCTACCCAAACTCAGTCTGGCCCAAAGACTGCCTTAGTTGTCAGTGAAATGACCCATCACATTTCTACTTTTTAAACTTCTTCACGTACAAGCACAGCTGGGACAGGGAGCACTCTGTACAGGTGGAAATTCTGGTCTAGTCCTGTGCCACTGGATTCAATCAGAAAACTTGTGTAGGAATTTGTCAACATGCTGTACTGCCTTCAGTCTGGTCAGGTGAACATAAAAAACAAAACCCAAGCCAGTAGTTAAATATCCTCTGAACTGAGACAGTGATGGAAAAGCCTTGTTTCAGGATGCCAAATGCTGTTTGTATGCAGCTCTGAAAAGTGAACACACGTCCTAAGCAAATAGTTTTGCAAACAAGGAACTTAAAAACCTCTAAGTGCTAAAGCATCATGGTAGCAGAAATGGGCTCAAAGCACTTGGGTCTCAATTGTTTGAGTGGAGGATTAATGACTTTTGGGTTACAAACAGCTTTACAAAATTGTTAAACTTTTTTACAGTTTAACATAATTCCTCAGGTAAATAAGTGGGCATTAGTCTCCTTTCTGTATTATAAATGATAAAGAGTATTTTAATTGTTTGATGCTCTAACTCATCACTTGTGAACAGGTTTAGAAAAGGCAAAAAGCTTAAAAGATAACAAATGTTAACAGGGATTCTGTAAATGTAGAAGTCCAGCCAGGGATGACAAGACTACAGTTTTGTAGTACATGGGGAAAAATAATTATTGATGAGAAAACCTGATCTTCTTGCAGGTTAAATGCTCCAGCATATAACAAGTGGCACACTATGAGCTACACCAAGTTTGAACTACTTATGATAGAAGAATTACAACAAAATACTGGGTAAAGTCTAAAACTTTCTCTTTAGATGACTGTGTAGAAGTACAGCACTGTACATGACAAATAATAGCCCTGGAGAATTCACCCCACCTTTTGACTCGGGATAGTGTTTAATGAAAATCGATGGGACTGAGCTCTGGAGAGGCACAGTGTGACATTTTCAAATCACTGCCACAGAGGGTTTTCAGGAGAATTTTGAGAACCTAACAATAGAAAGCTACCTGCTCAGGTAATTAAAGAATTCATGCAAACCCCACAATGGGTGATTATTGCTGTGTTACTGTCTTGATGCACATGCGGGATTCGTTTTCTCTTCCTAAACAACTGAAATTGCTGTGAATAAAAAACATATGGTATGATGCCAAAATCCTTGAAAAGACACGGCCAGACAAATCCGAGCAAGTCTGACTCTCAGTTTTAAGAACAGAGAGTAGATTTCAGGATGTATCAACTCACTGGTTGATCAGTCCCATCTCAGAATACCTAAAACTCCAGCTTGCTTTCTTTTCCACATTAGTAACCTGATTAGACTTAAAACTCTGCTTGCACACACCAGATAATAAATGCTTTAGGGGAAAAAAAATGCTTTCTGACATAATAAGCAAAACGTCCTTCAGCTCACTAGGCAGCCCCAGTATGTTTGGACAGAAAAATGAATGGTTGCAGTTCTCACAAAGTTGTATTTGTCAGAGGAAAGAATGGTTCTTTATTGGTATTTACTTTCTTTGCAACTCTCTCTACAACTTGCACAGTTCAAAGGCTTTTTGTACAGATTGCATATGTGCTGCTAAAATGCACTGGAATTAAACATTTATTTATTTTTAATTTCCTTTTACATATAATAAGCTGTCAAGAGGGTATCATAAGGCTCTCCTGCTGCAATCTGAACAGCTAAATTACATTTTTAACAGATACAGAAGCATACAAACATAAATCTGAGAAGAATTTGACTCCCTCCAAAGTAAAGCTTTAAAGTGAAATAATCTCAGCACTGGAATGTGAAAAGCAAAAGGTGGGCTAAAGGCTGAGTTTAAATTTTCACCTATATAGTGAGGGGAAGGGTGAGACTCAATGCTAAATTCTTTCACTGGGTGCTATTTATGTTAAAAAACATAACTGTTGGATTTAGGACAGACCTTTGTAAAGCTTGTGTGTATTCATACCTGGATGTATTGGTTTGACTTCTGACTAAGACATCAAACCTGATTAAAAGGAACTTTATCCTTTGGTAATTTCCAATACAAATAAAAACCAACGTACAGCAAGAACCTACCAAAAAATGCCAAGTACAGAAATGTCCTGAACAACAAGGAACAACACTTATTGCAGGAAAAAAGCCCAACCAATCACCAAACCAAACACCCAATGTAAAAAAGAGAGAAATGTCAGATAGGCTGCTAGCTTAGTGTGCGAGCAATAATAGAAAATAAGCTCCCCCAACAGATTATGCTTCTAAGATATACAGCATTTGATATGTCCCAGTTCTCACACCACTGCCTCAGCCGTCTGCAAGGATGGTGTGTGGTTGAAAGATGAGATGCTTGAAGAAAGTTTAGAGAGGATGTTTTGCAATCCTGTAAAGAAATTGGATTTCTATAGCTCTTGCCACTGCTAAAGAAAACAACATTTAGGAAGGCCTATGGAGAGAAGTGACAAAAATAGAATTCTTATAATTTCTTCTATTTCTTTTATCCCGTGAGCTACATTCTGTCAAAAATGCTTCTGATGTGAAACTGTTGAGCAGCTTTAGCAGTACAGAAATTGAAAAAAAAAAGATTCTTCGCAGAGGGTTAGCAGATGTTTTCTGAATTGTGATTGATGTGGCAGAGCAAACCAGCAGAAGATAATCTAAAACTGAAAAAATAAAGAGGCACAGCTACTCAAACAACTCATAAAAAATAGTTGCAACAAAGGGCAAAACACATATGGGATAGGTTATTGTTACATGTGTTAAACAGGAATTGGATTTGCTTCTGGAAAAAAGGGAGATTAAGAAAGATGTCTGATCTCCTTCCCTTTTCCCTGGCACAAAGAAAACTTAGATAAAATTTTAAAAGGCTCTGCAGGTGAGGTGGGCTGTTGTTTCCATACTTCCCCATGATCAGAACAGCAAATTATTTGTTCAGTCAGTGAACATCTTAAGCATAGAAAAGTTTATTAGTTGTTCATAGCAGCCGACATGCCTGTGCTCTCATCTAACAGCAAGCAGACATAACTCAAAAGGCCGGCCCTGATTTTGGAGAAATCTGCATTAATGAGAAGAGGGAAGTTCTCCAATGGATTTATGTAGACATCAAAATTTTAAAATATTATTTCCTAATTTTGCCTCCTCTTAATTCATGCTTTGGTTTTTTCCCCTACTATAGCGTTTGTACAAGATGCAATATTATTATAAATTCAGATCATCGCTGAAGAAAAAAAAAATATTGGCAGACTTAAAATGCATTCACTGGTGGAGGGCACTGTCTGACTGGTCTGCTGCTCTGTGCCTTGCTGATACTTTGATAATGCTTTGTGGAAACCACAACAAGGACCACAGGCATCCAACAAGGAAGGCTTGGACAAACAGAAGTAATTGGAATGATGCCGGAGTCATGGAACATCCATGCACCACCTTGTGTCCTGAGCAAAACCTATGAACTCTCCTGTGCCCTGCTTCTGAGTCCACTGCTGCCCAGTGTGTGCCAGTCACATCTTTGGGAAAGGAGGAGAAAGAGAATGTTAAAAAGTCCCATCAGGTCAGCAATACATTAATAGAGAGTTACTTTAGAGAAAACGAACAAAGGACTTCAAATCATTGCTTACAAGCTCTTCAATCAATAAGCAATGCAAAATTCAGCCAACTGAAATCAAAGTATGCTGTGGCATTTGTTGTAATATGTTGGGATGATACCAGATGCAGTAGAGGTGGGAGAGGAAGTAAGAAAAACCCAAACCTTACTGCTTTGAGGTGGAACAGCAAAATCTTCCCTTGCCCAGCACGGCGACAGCAGCAGCCAGCAATTACAAGTGAGCAACTGGGAACCCAAGAAGATCCTGCTGGTACCAGTTAGCTACAGCCTGCACAGACACAATGCAAACTGTTCTGAGGAGACAGCAGATGGCATTCTTAGATTTTCAGACGCTTCAGGACAAGCATCTTGATGGCATGGGCTCTCCCTCTCAGACCTGTGCCCTACACCCATTCTTAATGAGAACTCTGGGCATTACTTGAAGAATGAAAAAAAGGTACCAGAAATGTCTGGTCCATCCAGAGCACTTGTGGAAATTCTCTTACTAAGCCGAGAGATAATTTTTTTACTATCTCCCTGTCTGCTCTTTGATGTCAGCATGGGGTTTGTTTTCTTGGTTTGGAAGGGACTGCCTACACTCTGATGTGGTCCCATATTATGATACTGGGACTTTTTCTGTTGTGAAGACATGCTGAATAATCATGCCAGCAAGCACAGTAACTGGTAGGATAGAGGCTGAGGCAGTTATTTGGTACATTTGTAGTCAGTGTTATTTTTAAAAGAGCTACATAGACAAGATCAAATAAATATTTCTCTGTTTTCATTGGCGTTCCTTAAAATATGAGGGAAATCTTTATTAGAGCAACAACGTGCCTCTGTGAGTAATCTTCCTTAGCAAGATAAACCCCTCTTTGCTTCTGCTACACAGAGTTAACTTCTTCTGCCATAAATGACATCATTCTGCAGGCTGTACCTCTTGAGGAAGCATGCTTTAGGTCCTGATTGTGTAATCCCTACTCACAGGAATGATCTTTACCTAAGGGAGATGCTACTCTGGAATCAAATTACTCCCTTGAGTAACGGTGACCTAAGGAAATAAAGGACTTGCAGGCATGTGTAGGGTTTGCAGTTAACTGTGGAGAAACAAGCCTAATGAGGACATTTGGTTCAGACTGTTCTATCCTTTCTAATCCACTCCCTCCCCATCTGTAATGAAAGCAAAACAAATTGGCTACTTGAGATTAAAAACAGAGAGGCAAGGACATGGGAAAGGTGGTGCAACTTGTCCTCTCACGGTGCTGTATGTGCCGGAGAGATGGCACAGAGGGTTGAGAAGTCTTGCTCAAGAATGAAGGAGAATGCCAGGAATCTGCCTGAGAGCACGTTTGCTGCAGCTCCTGGACCCCAAGGGGAAAGGAAGGAATTGAGCTTGGCAAAAATGGACATTATTTAATGTAACAACAGCAAAATTTAAGGCAGAACTAATATTTGAAAGCCAATTTTTGCCTAAATGTGTTTGAAGTAGTTCCCTAGGTTGTCAAGGACTTTTATCTCCTAGGTTCAGTGGCAGTAAACTGCCAAGTATCATTTTCTCCTTATAGAGCTTCCTATATTCTTTAGTTCCTACCCACAAACCTTTCACACTCGGGGAGCTCTGATCAGGCCACTTCTGCTATCTGCTCCCACTGAAGGCAAGCCACAATCCTCCCCTGGTGTGCAGCTCACAGCATAACCTCACGTGCAGCAGAAAGGCAAATTTAAGTCCCTTGCTTCACCAGTGCCAGTGGATGAATGCAAATCACGTGCAGGACACCCCTGTCAACTTGCTACCAGCATATAGATTTTAAAAGAAAGTGGACTTCCTTACCACCAGTTAGCATTTCCTTAAGACTTAATACCTGCTATTCAACATATAGAAACAGTCAATGGCTCACATTTCTTTGCCATATTCCAAAAACACATGGTTATCCAAAGAGATGTCATTTTGGATTCCTTGAATTCCCTGTGTTTATTACCTCAATTACATTATTTCCTCAACTCTACAAAGTAGTGCTAATTTTCTTTCACAGTGCAGAAAATAATGAGAAATTACAGCGGAAATGTTCGACTGGGCACCGAAAATTAAAAAAAAAAAAAACCAAAAACAAAACAACAAATAATCCCAAATGCAAACCAGATAATTGCATTGAACGTGCCTTGTTTCAACAGCTGCAAAATGGAATCATTGCAATGGATGGAGCTGTGCTGCCTCAGTGGCTGGGAGGGAGGAAGGCAATCACACTGCCAGGTGCCTGGGATGGAAGAGGGTGAATGTCACCACAGCGTCTAGGGCTGCTCTAGGTGCTGTCCTCACCCTCCAGCAAAGTGCTTTGGCAAACCCAAGCTGGGATCACTTTATGGATGAGAATGGTGTATTTTCCCTGTGAAAGAATGCTTGAGGGTAGCTAAAAATCACCATTTTGATCTGCCTGCTTTACACAGTCCAGGCAGAGTAGAAGGTTCCAGGAGCAGAGTGCCTGCAGCAGGAGCTGGGCTCTCTGCTTGGTGCTTCATCCCTCCTTACTGGCCCAGCCTTCTGCACACACCAAGTAGAGGGGCTCTGGAGATGTTTCAACTACAACCCAGTTCAATCTGGCTGCTAGAATACTCCAGGTTTACAAGGATTTTGCACGAGAGAAAATGTTGAATCTGTTCCCCCCTGGTTAAGTGCACTACCTCCAAACCAGGTGTAGTGGAAGACAAAGTCTCTACTACAGCACCAGTCTGTAAGAGCTCTTCTTATGGGCAACAAGCATCAAACACCTTACTACAAATCATTCAACAGCAAATTCCCAGGCCTGGAATCAAAGATGAGACAGAGCAGTTGCTTAGTCTTACATTAGCAAGATGACCATGGCAGTTCTGACGTCTGTGCTGTCTCAAACTCTGTAAGTTACTCTGTATTTTGTTATAAAAGTTCCCCCCCACTTTTCTTTCAGGGGGATGTATCTCTGAATTACGAGCCCCTATAGACAGAATTCCCCTGTGATTTCAGATTATTAGATTAGCTCATATTCCTTGAAAAGGGGGAGAAAAATATTGCCAGTCTTAGTGTTAAGAACAGTCATTACTGGAAGATGCAGACTACAACCTCAACATCTTGTAAGCATTTGAAAGCTTTTGCTCTTACTTCTCCACAAAAAACCTGACTGCAATTTAGCACACACAATGTATTAAGGCAGTGTCCCACACAAAGACACCTAGACAGGAAAAAATCCAGTCCTATCACACCTGTGATTTCCTTGCTTCATCCACCTGCAATAATATGGTGAATTAAAAGCAAAGACAACTGGGTGAATTTGCCACTCCAGCATCTCTCAAATGAGCAAACCTTTCCTCATGCATTACTCTCCCCATAGAGCCCTCAGGGAATTCTTGTCTTCACTGCTGTAGGTGGTGAACAAGGCATCAAATAGATGGACCTGGATGGCTCAGATCTATCAGGACATTGCATGGAAAGGCAGGACACTTTCCCACCTGTTACAAAGTTCAAAGAAATATTTTGATTAATGCCAGAGAGCTTGGGATAAGGCTAGAAAATTACTGTGGTAATGAGAAAACACTGCAATAAATATGGGGTAGAGAACACTGCTGGGAGTGAGAAAGCATTATAAATTTTAATAGAGCATTTCAGGGCAGATTACTAATTGCAATGAGAGAGATCAAAATCTAAAAATGTCTAAATTTTTCATCCACCTTGTCTGAAGGCGCCCAATTTTCTCTTAAGCTCAGAGTAATCACGGACTTAAACAGAAGTATCATTTTGAAAAATTCTTTGCTCTAGTTAATTATTCAAACACAAGTAAAGGTAGTCATCTCTAGGTAGTCATCTCTAGGCATTCACACATAAAAATTGTGGTCTTATTTGATTTTAACTCAAAAATGTACTCTGCCAGTTACATGCTGCTGTGTCACTGACAGAAGGACATTGCACTGTCATGGGGAGGGTTTGGCTTAGGTCCTTTTGCTCATACCCTCTCTTTCCCTGTTGTGTAATTGCTGCATCTCCAGTAGACCATGTAAGTACTGGTGCTAGAGAGCTACCTACACTGCCTTTGAGTGACTCTCCTGCTACAAGACTCCAGTGAAGCTTGAACGGATCACAGGCTTAGCTTTTTGTGTTTTTAAAATAAAATAAATAAAGAAAAAGAGAAAATATGGCAAGTTTTTGTTCCAGTGGAACAGTCAAGTTTCTTCTCTAGCTTCATTAAGGGTAGCAGGGTCTTCTACCCACATAAACCTGTGTTGTCAGCAGAGGATCTCATTGAAAGCGCAAATATGGAGCACAGCAGCTACTCAAATGATATGACTTCCAAATTGTCTACAAGAGCTTATCAATTAAGTCTGGCAAATACCAGATAGATGATAACCAGTGGCCAAAATGCAGCTACATTAAGATGAAGTACAACATAAAGAGAATGAACAGAATGCATGAGGTGGTATAATTGAGCATCATGAATAAAGGTAGTAGAAATGGAATTTAATAAGTTAAAAGGGCATGAGCTAGCATGCGTAGGAGTAACTCATTGCCCTTTCCAATAGTCAGGAGTGATTTTCTTTTTTAATTGGATCATGTTTCTTCATTGCCCAATTGGATGCTTCTTTTTGCCCTCCTCAAGCACAAAATGTTTAAAACAAGTTTTAAAATATGTAATAACATAAAACCGAGAGAGAAGAGTAATCAACAGAAAACTCTTAGCACAAAGGGGCTGACTTGATTCTGTCCCTAGAAAGCTTTACAATGCTTCACTCTCCTGCCAAAGGAGATACTGGGTAAGTTTCCAAGACACTAAAGTGATTAAGTTTTGGTAGACATGCTGATTTTGCACTTGTCTACTTATGTCCATCAAGGGAATTGTTTTCCTTCTCTCTCCTTTCTCAAACCATTATATTGATCTTAATGCCACACATTAAGACAGGTGCTCCAATGCACGTGTGAAGTTTTTCTCACAAGGAGACTGCTTTGGTACTCCAGCAGTAAAGTTCTTTCAGTGAACGAAATAAAGTATGCACTGCAAGAACTGTGTTCATATGACAGAACAGAACAGTGGTACAGTGAAACCTGGCCTGTGTATCAATGATATCAAGTGCTTAGGTCTCATTTTCAAACGTGGCTTTACTACCATGAAACCTAAATCATCCATGTGCTTTTCAAAATAATCACCATTAATCTACACATTAATGCTGGCCTAGAAGGACTGAGTGTGGGTCATTTCTCCAGAAGCAGCTCTTTTTAAAAAGAGTAGGGGGCGAGGGGGAAAGAGTTTGCTTAATGAGCTCTGAAACTCTATTTTGTACACAAAGCAGCTGCCAGCACTGGGATGAGAGCTGTGGGAAGTATCTAATCTACTGCCCTGCCATACACCTCACACAATCACTATAAGAACTGTACTGCTCACTTAAAAAAAAGTTTTCTGGAAAGGAACTCAAGCTACTTTAAAAAAAGTCTAACACACAAAAACCCTTCAAACCCAACCCAATTGATCTCTATTGAACTTCTTGGAAATGTGTAAATACTTAACACTATTTTTTGAAATTGTACTGGGAGCTCAAAGACATTCAATTCAGTGCCTTTGAAGCCTTCTCCCATGATGGCACAGTTGCTTTTTGTGACATGGATAAAAAATGTCTGTTTTATCTTTTGAACCAAATGTCTATTTTCTTCCTTATGACAAGTGGTCTTGTGAATGTCCATATAACCACAAAGCATAAAAGTGTCATCTGTTCTCTTAAAGATTATGAAATATTGATATGCCCACAACCATCATCCAGATGTAGTCTTCAGGCTTTGTTGAATTCATGACCTCAAACCCTTTTGATTTTAGGAGGTGCTAACGTAATCTGGGGCCTTGGACAGCTTGATCCTAACAAAGATTGTCAAAGGTACCTTTTTGCTTGCCTGCCTGAGGGTGAACCAGCTTTGCTTGCACATGAACCATTTATTGCACTGGACAGTCCCCCATTTCTTGGCTGGGCCATTTACTGGCAAGAGACAGCCAAGTCCCAGGAATTGCATGAGACTTGGAAAAAAGGGATTGTGAGTTCTTAACATCCCCCGTACATCTATGTGAAGCTGTTAGATTGTCGTGCTGACCTAAATGTCTTGCACTGGTAGCCAATAGGAGACATAAATAATTAGAAGCCACTTCTGGAAGTGTTAAATCTTGAACTTTTGTTTCCAGCTCTCGATCTGCAAAAAGCAGACACCAGTGATATACTTCAGAGGGTAATTAATACGTCTTTCCCACACCTCAAATCAAACTTATGTGGAAACTCTCTATATGCTGAGACAGGTCTTTAAATGCATGAACCTGAATACAAAACATGTCCCTCTTAAATTGGATTATTTCCTATGGATTAGCCAGGGAGAAAAAAATTCACATAAACTCCTTGTGACTCAGAAAAAAATGATTCCATGCTGCAATCTCTCCACCTCAGACAACCTATTTCCCAAGACTAGTCCTAATGAGTTTAAGATTTGCATGCAAAAATTCACCATGTGTTTCACAAATTCGTTTTATAGGAATCATTGTGCTTTACACACTTTTTTCCAAGTAGTGGCAGTTAGATGTGGACCTCAAGCCAAGCAGCAGATGTTGGAATTTCCATGCAGAAGGCGGCTGCCAGTGACCCAGAGGATCCCCTCTTACTAAAGAGATGCTGCTTCCATACAGAGTCTGTTAAGTGAGAAGGAATTGCAGCGTATGTTACATTCATGTAATTTTAGGACAAATCTGTGCAGGTTTTTTCCTTACAGGGGAAAAGTCTTGTGCATTTTGGAAGGGCAAGGAAGCAAAAAGCATTTCTTTATAGGTGGCAAAACACTGCAAGTGCAATGTTGGTAACTCACCCACTGGTGTTTGTGGTGCCTCAGGGACAGAACTTGACTGGGACCTGAGACTTGACTTCTAAACCTCTGCACTAAACTTATGTAAGAATGTAATCCTGTAATGTGCTATTTATGGTTAGCTCAGGCAATCTTATCTAAAAGGCCTCATGAGAAAAGTTACGCTCTAATACATATGGATGTGATAACATCTATTCTAGGCTAATCAACAGGCATTTGTACAATTAAAAAATGCCCAGTCAAGATTGAGGCTGTATTAGCTACAGATCTCAGGAGGCTTTTTAAAGCCATGCCAGCCCCCAAGAAGCCTGGTTTAACAAATATGTCCCTTGTCAGAAGCAGAAAGATTAATAGAGGGTATCTGTCAGGTGAAGTTGATGGTTTGCTTGCTTCACACTGCACTAACATTCTGTTGTCTGGACCAAATATTTGTTAGGCTGCACCAGACTCCCTTCTGGAACAAATTAAATACTTCTCTTGATGAGAAAACTCACAAATGGACTGTCAGATAGTCTACACTGGGATTGAGATTGGATATGGATATGGATATGGATATGGATATGGATATGGATATGGATATGGATATGGATATGGATATGAACTGTGTCAGACTTGGTTCCCTCAGCTTTCTCGAGTCCTCCAAGAGCACCAACCACACAGCTAATCTCAGTCTGTGTCAGAACAAATGATACCACAGAGTTTATGGCAACTCCACGCAAGGGTTTGGAATGACTAAGGTAGAAGTACTCTAAGACACCAGACTAGCAAGATCCTCAAATAAAAATAAATGAAGTGCCCCCTAGAGCTATTCTGGAGAAGATTAACTCCTTTTGTGCTCATTACATCTGTCTTTGCTGTAAATGTGGAAAGCAGTGACACTTTTCAACCACCTCTCTCTCCAGAAGGTGAACAGGTCCCATCCATAACAAACTCAAGCCAAATAATGTAATCTTCCCACATTGCCATGTCCATATTCCACCTCCACAATGGAACTACCAGACTTAGTTACTCATAGCTTCACTGTCAACAGGGAAATGGATGAAAGACTATCAAAGGCTGCTTGAGGACTTGCTCAGAGGCATCACAAATAATTTAAGCAAATCGGACTAACAGAGAACACAAGTGTGCCATTGCTCTGTATTCTGTTGCTTCTAAATTGTTCCCAGTGCTCCTGATGTGAACATCACATGCAAAGAAGAAAATGCAATTTTAATGAAAAAGTTCCTCTCCCTCCAAAATCAACACACATAACCACACAGAATTTCCATCAAAGTCAAGAATTTGTAATACCAAAACTTCACTATGATTTCACAATCATTTAAAGGATTTTATGCTTGAAATCACAAAAATCATGGATCTTTCCCTTTCATTGTTTAACAAGGTTGCACAATCAGACGGACATAGCATGAGATTTCCATTCCCCTTCATCTCTGCTTTGGTCATCCTTTGATTAATATCACGTTTATCACGAATACTTACATTTGGAAAAAGTCTTCCCCCACACACCAAAAATAACCTGCATCACACTCTGTCTTCAAAATTGTTGCACAAATTACCCCTGCCCCATGCCACACCACAGACATACTTAGAAGGAAAACAATGGCATTACTTACTAGGAACCCCAGACACCAGCCGTAGTGGACGTAATACTCGGAAAGCCCGCAGAGCTTTAACATCGAATCCGGCACCTTTTCCTCCTATTGAATTCCCCCCATCTGCTTTGGTTGCTTGTTCTAAAATTGCACTAAAAAGCCTGCAAAAAGAAAGAGGAAACAATCTGTAGGCAGACAGCGAGGCTTGGGCTGAACAGGCACGGAGATCGTCACCACCATATCACCCAGACTATCTCAGAGACCTGTGAAGAGTGTCACACCTCTCTCTCGACATTCCCATATGGTGCAGGAGACACAGACTCTTCCCATATGCAACAGCCTATTGGGGATGTCTATACCATTTGCAAAGCACTTGTTTCTGGAGCAGACATAAACATGACATGCTCCTCCTTCGTGCTCCTCCGTGGCTCCTTGCAGCCAGCTATGGGCTACCAACACCTTGCTGTCTTTATTAACCAGCTATCCACCCTGGAGGAGAAAATCATCACCCTTAATTAAGCCAATCGTTAATTATCTGTCACCCATTTTGCAAAGAATTAAGATTCAGCAAACTCACTGCAGGTAGAACTTGGTGTAAACTCGAGGACCCTTCAAGGGGCAAGTTTTTAGATAAAGGAGTATGCTCACACTGTGTGCTTGTGGATCCATTTGTAAATCCCCTGATGCACTGGCTAAGGAAAGTGCAAAACTGTAGGAGTCTTATTATTAGAATGTTTTATTATACCAGCCTTAATGTTTTATCTTGGCTAATAGGAGCAGTTGCTTTAAGGAGAAGATGTCTCACTCAGAATGTATTTAAAAAGGCAAAGCAAGGAAGAAAAGACAATGTTCTTCTGTAAAAAACCTGAAGGCTCACCCTATCTGTTAATAAGAACTTGATTTAATAAATTAGCTTTCAGGAAGCAGCTTCCATTTTTCTGGTAAAACATTAGTACATTTGGGGGAGGATGGATTCCTCATGAATTTGCTAATGATATTGCTTTCAGCCTTGAAATCCTCAGCTTGAACCCGGCCAAATTCAGCAGAGGTTAAAAGCTGTTCCAGCCTAAATGGATGTTTGGCGCTCTGTAAAAAAGGCTTGCTTGGGAGTGGCAGAGACCCCTTGGCCCACAGGGTGCCATGGAGGTACCACAGACAACTTGAAGGAAACTTCCTGGGATGCCAGAACCAGGCTGGATAGGGCAGCCCAGATACAGCGACGGTTTCTCTCTCAGGCTTTGCAGTCTGTGGTGCCCTGTCAGGATCCCATCCATATCCCCTGGCACATTCCACAGGGAGCTCCCAGACCACGGATCAAGCAGGAGCTGAGCTGGCTGATGGCTTCACAAGGAGCTGCAATGCCTGCAGCCTGCAGATAAATCTTACTGACAGGGCCACAAGCACAGGAAGCCTGCCCTGGATAGGTGAAGGAAGATTCATTTACTGAAACATCTAAATTAACACATTCCCCCAGCACTGCATCCACACAAAAATGTGGATTAGGGGACTGTAAATGCGAAATTCCTTCCTTAAGCAGGTTCATTTTGTTGGGTTTGTTTTTTTTTTTTAATTCATATTAAGAGTCTTATAAAACTTGTCAGCCTTGACTGAGGAACTCCTAACTGGATCTATTCAAAGCCTCAACTTCAAGCATCACAGAAAGATTTAACAGCTAGGTAACGAGCGTGGGAAAAACTGTGTGTGGGGAGGTTGGATGCTGAGTTTGTAGGTGTTGCAGACTGAGAAGCAGGATGCAGAGAAGACAAAAACAGAGCCCATGAGAAATGCTGCATTGACTACAGATATCACGGAGAGAGACAAGCAATGGTTGATGCAAAGACCGTGAATTATTGGAATGTATGTATTTCTTGAGCTGTGAACACAAATTATACAGTTGCAATTATCTGCTGGTCTTCATAATAGAAACACTGTAGGGCAAATTTGGCCTAATGTATTTTCACTAGGCGACTGATTAAGCTCTAGCAATGTGGTCTCTTTCACATTCAAACATTTCTATCTTCCTAGTCCACAGAATTCCCATAATAGGGGATGAGTGACGTACCTATACAACAGTCCCAGCCTCCTGGGATCCTCTGAAGGAAAGAGAATTTACTGCACAAAGGCTTCTAATACTGTTTTTCAGCTCCAGGCTAGGAATCTCAAGGAACACTGAGCCAGCAACTGTGCAAAACTGAGGGCCCATTTTCCTGATCCCCGTTTTCACTGGCCCCATGTTTTACCAAAGAGCAGCTCTTGGCATTATTGGGCACCAAAGCTGTTTCTGCTGCCACTTGTGCAGTGAGCAAACCAGACTGCTGGAGAATTCTGCTGCCCAAGCAATGTCCTAAATGAGTTCAGGAGGAGCAGAAACTCAACCACAGGATAGCTCACTCCTCTGGAGACAGAGCCTGCCTTCCCAGACCAGTGCAGCTCCACTGCAGCCCAGCTGGTCTTACTTGTGTGCTCCAGCACTGACGTGCTAAATGTGCTCTTTTAAGGTACCCACAGTCATCTGCCTACTGCACCTCAGGAATAATTTGCAGTAATTCCTGCTGCTCCTCATTTAAAAACCTACATTTAAACTTGAATTGCATTACTCCTGCTAATCCTTCTTTAATGCATTTACTCCATGCTTAATATCTCCCCTGTACTAATCCTGCTTTTTGCCAATGCATTACAACTTCTTATTTCTCTCATTTATTTCACTCTCTTTGCCTTCTGTATTGAGGTCCAGACTGTGCCCAGTGTGGCCTACTGAATCTCTACTCGACTCTTCAGATTTATAGTTCATCTTGTCAAATCTTCTTCTTTGTCCTCATCACCTCCCTCAATCAGGGCATGGGCAGACATCCATGATGTACAACTGCCTAATGCTCTTAGTTTTTGCAGCTAATTGTTTTCCGAGACTAAACCAGCCAGATGGATGTTAAACTACTGATAGAAAAGATGAGGCCAGAGCCCTTCTGCTTTATATTCATATAGGAAATTCTGCTCTTTGATGAGAACCTTTTGGGAAAGTTTTCAGGAGGTGTGGTGGAGCAGGGTGCAGTTTTTTCTCATGTTAGCATGCTCCAAGCTCAGGGTGAGAGAACACCGTGCTGACAGAGAAATCAAAGTTTGATGGTACAAAAAATGCAAGAGGGATAATCTCTTGTGGCCACTGAAAATGTTGCCTTTAAAAAAAAAAAAAACCCAAAAACCAGACATCAACCTTGTTTTCTTCCACCTAACTATTTTCTGCCAGCCTAAAATCACGCCCCATTTTCATCTGGATATTGTACTTTCCACTGATGAAACACAATTAGCATCACTTCAATTTCTGAATTTCACTTGTGACACGACTACACCTTAACTAAATTCATCTGACAGACATGAACTTATAAGAGCAGTAAACCAAATTTTTATCACACGCATGTATGGACATGCTCCATGGTTTGTTTGGGGTTTTTTACATCCACCTGTGACGTATGAAGCTAGCTTCATATTGTTTTGCTTTCTTAAATTTTTCTATTTCCCTTTAGACATTTGAAATATCAAAAGGGTTTTCACTTTGTTAGATGACCCCAACAGCAGCATGAAAAGGCTGTAACCTGCTCTTCATCTCATCCTCTGTGGGGAGTACACCGTGATTTTTATAGCATAAAAGAAGAACTTGTCAAGGGGCTCCAAAATATAAAAGGAAAACAGAGGGCTTGGTGTTTCTAAGACAAAAAATCAGCAAAAGAGCATAGCTGAAAAAATCCTCTGAGATATAAAAAAAAAGTAAAATACAAAGGTTTTTTTCCCAGTGTTTTACATTTCACCTGTGATTTGTGAGTGTGAAAATGTTTGGATCTGCCCTCTAGAAACTGCCTACAGGTCTTCGGACAGACATAAACTGTGACCACATTTTCCAGTGTGCTCTGACTTCAGATCTCGTCCAAATATCTTCACTGCTTACCTTCCCAAGTAAGACTATAATACTGCCTTTCCAATTACAGCCCCTTTTTTTTCTGGCAGAAGTCACAGGTCCTTGGAGAATGATTGTGCTCGGCAGGCAAACCACAGCACTGCCAGGAAAGACAGATATTCTTCTATCATAGCATTGTCAAGCCGGTCTTCTCTCAAGAGAAATTTCCTAATGTTAAGGGACATCACTGTGTTATCTGAAAGTTTTGGTGTTTTCCTAAAGAGGAACAGCAAAAATGAAGGAAGTGGGAGACAATCTGCCTAACCATTAGTGCTTGTGGGTTATGCCTCATTGAGCAGCTTAGGGGTCTGGTCTCTACTCTTAACTAATGATGTTGGTAGAGCCTCTGATTGATACTCTCACACAAACCTTCTTCAAAGCAGCATTTAAAGTGCTGCTATGGCAAGGTCAGGGACTATTTAAAGAGAAGCCAGAATCAAGCTCTAAAAGACATAGCTGATGAATAAGCAGGTCTCCCACACTTCAAGAACGATAAGCTGCTACAAACCTACAGGTCTAAAGCACATCTTTTCACCAGAAAACTTGGCAGCTGTGTTCAGTGCTCCCCTCTGCTGCTGTTGCATATTCCCGTGGCCTTGTTAGAATCGCTGACTCTAAAATGCCTTTGGATCTATGTTCAGAAGGCAGGGGAATGTATACAGGAACATTGTTATAAACATTTTTTACAGGAGCTGTGACTCCCCTCTGAAATTTATAACTGGTCCTACATGTGTCCATTTTCCTCCAACTCTACAGCCTAGTTCATTTTAAGGTAAAGACAGACAGATGTGCTATTGTCTCTGGAAGTTATATGTGGTGAACAGGGTATAGGTGGATTTGAAAGATCTAAAACCTGTCTTTTTTTTGCTCCTTTAACTTCCAGCAGCACTTGAAGAAGTGCTTCCCACCTGGGCTATGTTTTGTAGCTAGGGCATTCACCACTGAAAATGAAGATGATTGGTAAGGCAGAGCAAGCACAAATAACAACCACTACAGTTGTACCATCCTTTGTCCCACACACCAAACAAATCCCTCTGCCCAGTGCTACAGCTATGTTCAAATTACTCAGCTTTCCCCAACAGCTCCATCGACAGGCAGAAAAAGGCACCACAAGGAAATGTTACCAGCACTTGCTTCCTTCCTCCTTCCTCTCTCTCTCTCTTCAAAATTTATTTTAAACGTTCTCCATGGGGCTTCCTTCCTGGCAAAATATTCAACTACACTGAAGTTTAAACACAATGTCACTGGGGGATTTCAGACAGCCCCTAGGAAAAGAGGACAGGGCAGGAGAGCAGCAGATGGTATCACCACGTAGATTTTGCAGAGGGGTTGTGGAGAGGAAAAGCAGAGCACCAGCCTCGGCTGTGGTACTGCACGAGTGAGTTTAAACAGATAAACATCAAAGGAACCCATCCGGCCTTGAAGTGGAATCTGTCACTTGAGATTGTTACTATTTAACAGAGACCTTGGGGTCTTGGCCATGTTTATTATACTCATGTAATCCTCCCCAGTTACATTTTTTGTTCCCCATCTAGTGACTAAGAGCTGCTGGAGGCAAAAGCAGATAGAAGAGCTGAGAGCTGCAGCTTCTGTCATTGGCAAGGGAATTAATTTCAGCCTGAATATCATCTTGCTGATTAACTGCCCTAGTAGGAAAATTGAAAAGGACTGTACTTAAACAAGATATAATGCTGCTCTGTGATTTCTTGAGCCCTGCTCTCTCACAGTCCAATGGAAAAAGAGGGAGGTAATGTGTCCTCTCTTTAAAATGCCTCTTTCTCATAAAAATGAAAAGGGAACAATCACATTGACAGGAATTTCATTCTTCAGTGTCTCTTCAACTTAGGCAGCAATTTCCAAACAGGTGAGATATCTGAGGACATTCAAAGGCAGAGCCAACGATGGAATTGGACATCAATACCAGGGGAGGGGGTGGGGATTTTCCAATTTGCAGGTATTCATATGCTGTGGGATCCTCTGTGGGTAGGAACAAAGGAGAAGCACAGTGGGCATTGCCCTAAGCAGAAGCTTTATGTCCACGTGGAGGCAGAGAGGTCTTGAGACTAAGAATAGGTTCCAGCCTGTTCTCCCTCCCCCTCACTGGGAATTCTCCTTCCACCCACTTTTATCCATGGTGACGGGAAGTGGGAGGTATTGGGAAGCACACAGCAGTTTGCTGATTAAATATTTTGGGGCCACCACAAAAATGATCAGGAAAGCAGATTGGTTTGGGGCAGAAATTATGAGGGGGTTTTGATGACTAGGAGTGTCCCTTCTGACATTTTCCTGAGGAGCTGACACAGGGTTTCCTTGGTAAAGAGGTGAAAAGACTACAAGTTTTTGTGGGCGAAGAAACTCTCTAACAATGGAGTGGTGGGAGGATGGGACAAATTATTCAGGCAAAGAAACACTTGTTCTCTTTGTCTTCAGCAGTAGTTTATCCTTCACCTCTTCCCTTCAACAACCACAATTCCAATCCCTTGCTTATCTCTAACCCTCATGTAGAAAAAGCAGAAGGTGTATTTTTTGCTTTTATTCAAATAAATTAAATCCCAAACTTGAAAAACATGGAGAGGAATAAGAGAATTAGAGAGGTTGCAGCTCAAAGTGGCAATTTGATCTACAATAGTAAAACTAGTCTTTAAAAAGGTTAAAAGATTAAAAGGGTCAAAATTAAAAGCGTTGAAATCACCAGCTGAGTAGTGCAATAGAACTGAGGAACTTATTTTTGTTTGCAAGTAGGAAAACCTGGGATTTAAATTTTTCAGAATGAGAAACATCAGTAAAAATTCACAAGATGGCAGAATTTGTCATCAAACTCTTAATCTTAATTAAGGGATTACCTAGATGCTATTTTTTAATATTCATACAGATTTAAAAACAAAAGCATTTTCTTGCAGTTAAGCATATTCAGGCAATTGACTTTATCCAACAGCTTTGGATTGCTATCTCTTTTTATCCCTGTTCCCAAAGAGCAGTTTAATTTCCCTGTCTTGCAAGCCATTAAAATGGTGTTTGATGGAGGAACACGATGGACAGCAATGTCTCACATCGCCCATATGTAATAAAGTGCTCACCCACCCTCATGCTCCCAAAGGTTACCAGTATCCCCATGTGGACAGGGCCTTGAAAAACAAACTGTTGGTACTCACCCTACTACCACAATTATAAAATCTAGTAAATTCCAGCCATTGCGGAGGTAAGCGTTGGGGTGAAAGAGAAGTCCGTATGCTATTACTTTTAAAAATGCTTCCACTGTAAAAATTATGAGAAAGAGATACTCCACTCGTTCCTGGGGAAGACAAGAGAACAAGAGAGACAATGGTTAGTGTGAGTGACAAATCATGGGTCGGGATGTTTTCTTTTTGTCCCAGCCCAGCCCTGCAGCCTCCGGCTCACTGACTGCCACCTGGCTACACCTCCCACTCTCAGCTTCCATGGCCTGCAGTCACTCTGGCACTACAAGTGGCACTACATTTCACCTAGATTCTGGAATTTGCTGCCCTTGCCTCGGCAGGGACTGACCCCTGCACAGGCCTGTGCCAAGCAGCAGGGGAGAGGGTTGGCAGGAGCTTCCCAGCCCCCAGCTCTCTGCAGTGTCCTGGGCAAATATTGTCAGCCACCAGCATGAGCTGCATCTGCCTCTGGAGAGGAAACGTTGCTGCATGCAATGCTGTGGAGAGAGATGGGGAAAAAAGAAGAGGAGCCCACCTGGGACTGATGCATATGTCAAACTGAGCCTTCTTTGGGATTCCCTTTTCTGTTGCTGGGGAATAAGTAGGCTGAATGCTGGTGATAAGTGATTCACAGATCAGGCTGACTAACACTAGAGGCTTTTAGTCATCCTGTCAGAATTGTACATATGAAATGCAGGCTGCAATTAAGCATCTCCAAACAAAGGCACTTCCAGTTACAGTACAGCCCGATTTAGGACAAGCAAGCTGGCTTTTGGAGCCCGTGCACAGGCTCACAATCTCTCATCCTTGGGGCTTTTAGCCCCAGGTGTGGGGTAAGGACAGCAGTACTGCAGAAATGGTAGGGATCTCCACCTAAGTAGGAGGGAAACCGCAGCATTAGGTAATCACTACACAAGTGCTGCGTGGCAAGCTGAGTGGGAGACAAGTACATGAAAACTAGATGACAGCAAAAGGAGACCAAGTCCCTACAAGGTTAAACTACAAAGTTATTAAAAGTTCGCATTGAAGAAACAAAATCCGAGATAAATACAAATTAAAACATCCTAGGCATTCCTGTCATATCTTAAAGGATACCCAGCACAACAGTCAGACAGGTCACTAGTTTTCTTTCCAGATCCAAATTGCAACTGCCCTGTTCCTCTGTCCAGCTGAATGCATGCATGGCATTTTCATATAATACAGCAATATAAAATGAGCAGGATTACAACAAGATTAATTCTATCATTTGACAGCTGCCCATTCAAATATCTTCCATTCAGCTCCAGGTAATTAAGAACTCACTAGAAGCAGATCAAAAAACAGCAATTGCCAGTTCATCTGCATGTTTACATTAACGTGGTATTTTAAATGACTGAGAAACTCCATCTGACAGTAGCAGGCACATGTTTGCACTTTAAAATACTGCTGGCTTCCCTCAGACAATGCTTTCCCAATGCCTGCAGTATCCCCCAGTGCTCAGTACAAGGAACACCTAAAAAAAGAAAAAGTGTCATTCTGCAGTTATCTGATCCAGTAGTAAAGCTTTTGAACACACCCACAGCAGAGAATTTGTCTGTCGTTGTCCCAGATGGAGACACAGCAGCACACTAAGGATTTCCCTTCCCTCGACCTCAGAAAAGGAAACAACAGCATACAATACTATGTTCCCAGCTCTACAAATAGTAAGTGCTTGCAACCAGGAGTCCAGCCACGGGCCTGAGCACAAGAAAGAGCTCCATGGTGGCCTGCATGCTCCTAGAAGGGACTGACGTAGCGGCCCTTCTCCTTCCACTACAGCTGAGAGCTGAACGAGTACCGACACACAAATCACAGCCAAACAGACCCAAACTATCCATCTCCACACACACATTTGTAAAGTAGGACAAACTATTGTGAAATCTCTCAAACAAAACCCGAATGAAATGCAAAAAGTCCCCATGAAGGGAAGTCCACGTGGTCTTCCCAACTGCCCTGCACCTTTGTGCTGCCACATGGCTCTATGAACATGGCCCGAGGCCCAACCCCACACAGACAGCTCATGAGAGCTCTGCCTCATGGAGCAATGCCACACGTCTGAAAGGACAGGCTAAAGCCTGTGCAGAGATTGAAGAAAGGTAAAAATGGGCTCTGAGGGGGAAGAACCTGCCCTGAACCGAGGATGGAAGTAGGGAGTGCTGTGCCTGAGGTGGACATGGCCTCACTAGTGCCAAATGAACACCTTTGAGCATGGAAACAAAGATTTCCCTTATGGCAACCCAACCCAATAATCAGTCTTTCTCACTCCCTGTTTCAGCCAGGGTCTTTCCAAAGTTGTGGGCAGACTCTCTTTCCCTCCCCCAAAAAGGGCCAAACTGCTCCTCATTCTGCCTTTGAGGCTGCCCTGCACGCTCAGTTCGTGCCCCTCCATAAACACACACGGGCTCATGACAAAGTGCTGCAGGCCCTAAAACCAGCCTTCCCTAAAACCTCTCTTGGAGCCCACCCTCTTGTTCAACAGCTCCATCAGCAGCACGTGGGCAGAGCAGCTGAAGGGGAAGGCCTGAAGCTGATCCCATGCCCAGCAATTTAACAGCAAACATTGGCCTCCAGGGACAAACGCTGCTGCCAGCTCTGCCTGGCTCCGTGCAGGCCTGCCTGGCCAGCAGAGCCTTTCCACTCCATGAATTTCGTTGAAATACCAGTACTAAAGCAAGCAAAAAAAGTCCATGAAAGCAAAGACTTGGGAAAATTCTGGAACAACTTTTTTTTTTTTTTAATTTTTTAATTACTGTTTTAAAAATATTTAGTGCTGCACAGAGCAGACAATACATCAACAACTAACATGTTCCATTTGGCTGGGTTTAGGAGCCTCATACCTTTTCTGTCTTCAAAGATGCCCGTGGGACTACAGACACTTTTTGTTATCGTAATAAATGCTGCTTGTTGAACCATGTTATTGAGGCAATAATATGCCAAAGTATTGCACGCACATGCATGTATATACACCTACACATTGATATATACATATATACATACACAACTACAAGCTGTTTGAATAAATTCCTAAGAGTGCTTCAGCTAAGGTGGAAAGACCCATAAAAAATAAAATTCTATATTAAAGCTTCTGAAATTAACATAAGATACAGAATGTTGAGCAGAGGATAGATTTTATGATCCTCTGCACTTAAATTAATGATTCCAGGGTCTAAAACTGAAGGAAAAATACTGCTGAGATGAAACAGTGCAGCTGCTCCAAGACCATTTCAGAAAACTACTCCTGGTCAGACTCAAGAAGAATTTGAAAAGCCTACTAAATAATTTGTGTCCCCTTTTCTTCTTGTACTATAAAACTAAAGAGCCTCTATGAACACAGCATAACTCAGTAATGACATAGCATAACTGAGTTCCCTGGATTGTGGATTGCAGTCCCAATTCTGATGCCACCTTGCCAAGTGAGCCCAGAGATGTGACTCAGCCACTCCCTGCCTCGGGTTAGAAGTGATAGGACCGTCTCTCACCCTCAGCACAATGAATTTGCCTCTGCTAAATGGGCACCTGCACTTCTGACTGCTCATTTGAAGCTTTGCTCTCACAGGTTAGGTAGACCAGGGCCCAGTGTTTCAATCTCCCAAGGGACACAGCACTGCTAAGCATCCATCATCCCAGCTCCTCTGAGAACCTAATTTGGTACAATTTCAGAGGAAACCAAGATAGACAAATACTGGTATTTCTCTTTGAGAGAGTTCCCTGCTGATAGGGAGGGAGGGAGCTGAGCACTACCTTCATGGGACTGAAAGGAGATAGCAACAGCACTGCCCCTTGAAACACTAATCCAAACCACGGCATCAAATGAGAGGGAACTTTGGAGCTACAAGAAAGAAGAAACAGTATTTTTATATTTGTCTCTTAGAAATGGGAGCTATGATCATGTGGCTGAGGCTGTAGAATTACAAAGCAGGAGCTTCCTGCTTGGACAATAGGGACATAAATGTTTTGAAAACCAAAGAAAAAACACCAAGAAAATATGAGGGGAAGAAGAGGAAGGATAAAAGTTTTAGAATGCGGGACAGTCCCTGAAGCACACATGTTCTGGGGCTGGCTGTACCCCTGCCTGATTTTGTGTTGGGGTTTTTTTTGGGGTATAGGACATGAGCATCAGCTGCCCTAGCTGATAGATTAGCCAGCAGTAACACTGCCAAGAAACAAGCTGTACATCATCTCACTTTTAACAAAGAAACAAACATTAACTTACTGTTAAGGCTCCAAGATATATTACCAAAAGAGGATTACTGTATTATGTATGAAACCTCTCTAATCCCATGTGTCGTCCAAAGAAGTCATAGGTTTGGTTTTGTTTATAATTTTTAAACTGTGGCTAATGTCATCTTGGGCTCATAAAAGGAGCGTGAAAACAGGAAATCCGAGGAAATTACTGTAAGGCTTTTCTCCTGTCAGAAAGCGAGTAAACCAGTGCTGTTTCTGAGAAATGGTCATCAGAATGATTCACTATATCTTGAGCCCATCCATCCAGCAGCACTGCTTGGTTATAACATTTTCTTTGCAAGAAGGATGAAATCACGATCAGGTTCTTGCATTTCATCCCCACCAGTCCAAAGAGTTTCCAATCTAAAGTTCAGTCACTAAGTGTTTCCTCAGACTTTGCTGTCTCTCTCTACTTGCACTCTGATCAGCTTGTTACAAACCCTGTTTCAAAACCCACAGCTTCTATGTTTGAAGTAACGAGTCACAAGTGCTGTGCAGTTAGAACCTTTATGGGGCTGCCTGTTTGACCCCAGTTATACCCGAGCCTGCATTATTGTTCCATAAAACTTCTTTAAACATAAGAGAATACATTTCTTCAGTGATGCAAATACCCAGCTATCCAAGGAAAACAGCAATATTTTAAGGGCCTCTGCCATATAGGATGTTTTGGCAATGTTTATGTAAATAGGCTCCAAAAGATAGGAATCAGAGTGGAAGCACTCAGACTTTTCTTTTTGCCTAGTAGGGAAAACAATCTTTTCTGGTGCTCAGTAAGGAGATCAAACTGCAGTGCTGGGAAAGACGACCCAGAGTTTCCATGAGAAAAGGTTCATGATTCTTGGATTACAGGTTATCATCACATCTGAGTATGGATATCCTCGCTGTGTGAATATGCTAACCTGGAGACTGCTGCTGACATGAATAACTGGGACCTTCCGTGAGGAAGAGTCACGTGTGCACTTAGAGGATCAATTCAGTAAAGAAGTTGAGACAGGTTTGTGGACAATGAGTTAATTCTGAGTGTGCTTAGTTACTCAGGAGACATTTTCAGCTAAGTACTCATGAAAATATGCAAGCACGTGAGGGAATAAAACTTAAAGGAAAGAACATATTTAGATTTTTTTTTTATTTCTCCTTGAAATTACTGTCACTGCAAAAACAAGTGGTCATATCCATTTGATGGAGAGAAAGGGGTGATAAAATGTCATACTGCTGAACATAACTCCTTTTGCTGTTATTTCTGGTCCTAAAACACAACATCCCTTCTTCTACATGTCCCCCAAAAAGAACAATCCCAAAATTAAAGAACACTATCTAATTTTACCTGACAAAACAAGCCCAAAGAAGAAAGTGGATGACTACCACTGAACTAAAGATTAACCACCATTTTGGTAAACAAAAGTCAGAAGTGCTTCTGGAAAGTTTAATTTCCAAATATGACCAGCACTGCCTACTCTTCACCCCAGCCAAAGATGGTGTCAGGCTTTCAAATGAGCAGGGTTAAATTCATACCAAGCACTGCAGAAATACCAACTTTCAATTAACCCCTGCTAAATGGGGGAATTCCCTTTAAAGGTGTCCAACACAAGAAGAATAAATGAAAGACGGAATTCTCACTAAGCTGAAAGAAGCAATTATAAAAGAGGAATATAGTGCAAGCCTGCCTTCGGTACTTTATGATAATTCACAAGGTGCCCACGATGTATTTAAAGAACTTCCCCTGAAATGAATAGAGGAGAGAACATAAATAGTTTTAAATGATTACAGGCCTCATACACATGCCCTATATTCAGGGGTTCCTTGGCAAATCAATGAATACGTCACACATAACTCTTTTGCAGAACTTAGTCTGTGAGGTCTTTGTTTTTCTTAGAGCATTTTGGTGAGGACCAAGTTGAATTTATTTAGAGGTTTAGTGGAACCAGCTGTAATGCAGAGCCAAGGCACACGGGGGTCAGTCCCCTGTGCTCATTACCTTGTACAAACACACCTTCCCTTCCAGTCAGCCACGTGTTCATACTCACCCAAACCAAAATGCAGATGATGAATGCCCCTGCTGCTCTGATTTATCATCCTTTCACCTACACTTTTCACGAGCAGAGGGTGGGAAAACAAGCCCCAGGGATACAGAATAATGTAATTATTGGGAGTCCTACGTTTCAGAAAGGGGTGATGTGCCAATAACATTTGGATAGCAAAACAAGAGGAATATTATTTTAAATCATTTATACTAGAGAAGATTCTGAACAGCTTGATTAATTTTGAAGATGGTCCTGCTTGGAGATATAATTTGAACTTGACAACCTTCAAAAATCCCTATTCAAATTATATTTTTTCTGAGACTCTATATGCATGTTTTATAACTTAATGCATCTCTAGTCCTCAGAATAATCTAACAAACTTCATATTTCCTTTCCATTGTACATTAATGCTTCCCACTGGGATGCCTCATTCTTCACAATAGAGTTGGTCAAGCACCTTTCTGGATACACATAAAGGATTATGAATCCGTTCAAACTGAAAATTTGAACTCTGGTGCCAATTAGACAATGCCTAACACTTACAAGATTTTTCTTTACTGTCTTTGTCTAGCAATACCAGAAATCTCTCGGGTGCTGTTGCTCAAGATTAATTTTTTTTGACTGAAATAGAACAATAGGATCCCGCCTATACATGAGTCAAATCCAGAGAATATGTTCCTTATGGGTTCAGATTTTCTTTGGCATGACCAAGAATTGAAGCCATACAAACAGGCCACAAACAAATATTCCAAACCAAACAGCTCTGAAGAGACAAAGGTTGTCTCCTAATTTTTTTTTTTGGTTTTTTGTTTTGGTCCACTGCTCTGATTAAACTGAAATGAACTGTCACTTTATATTCTGATCAGTCCAACAAGAGATTACCCTTCTAGGAGGAAGCAAAATCAGGGAAGGAAGCATAAGTTTTATGACTGAGAGAACCTCATTTAGGATCTCTGGATAGAAATTAAAAGGTGCCAGGGTGTTGCATTGTCACCATGCCTAGGAATTAAATCCACCCCTAGAAGAAGCTTTTACTAGTTCCCTTTATGTATTTTTAGGGCAGTGAGGCACTTCAATGTCTTCTCCCAAGGTGAACACAGCCATTAAAAACCACCCCCATCAATTGTCCATCTACCAGCCACTGATCAAGAGCAGGATACCAGAGCATCCATTTAAATCAGAGCAGCCCCAGTACAACAGCTGTATCTAATAGATCATCACAAGGCATATGTGTCTCATCCAGCTCCCAAAATGACTCAAATACTGAGGAACTGGCTGCTCACCACGCTCAGGTGTCTGCACTCAATCACGTATGCAATGAAATACACAAGCCTAGTAGCCACAGAGCACTTCAGTGCCCCATTTTATTAATTTTTAAAGTCATTATTTATCTTAAAAAAACATGCTAGTGTTAAATATGGAGTATTTTGTTGCCAGACAGAACAGTGTGTATGTGTGTGTGTGTGTGTGTGTGTGTGTGTGTGTGTATCTCCACCTTGGGAGGGATTCTAGAGAACTACCTAATTAAATAATGATTCATTAGGACAGTTTCTCAAAGGTCTTCTCCACAGTGCATCATCTAAGCAGGACACACAGGCACACTTGCTTTTGGAAACAACCTACATGACCTCAGCAATGACAGATACAATGATTTTAGTGTTTTGCACCATCTGTGAGCTGAGTCCTAAAGTTGCAGGTCTGGAGTTCTTATCATGATATCACTTTAATTTCTTCATCATTACACAATCAGGGCTTTCAGTATGTTATTTTTCAATGAGTCTCTAAAATTTTTGGTTGATGGTTGGTGAACCCCAACCATCTGACTGCTGAAAAGAAGCAACCCTGCTCCCGTGAGATTTATCAATCTCCAATCAATTACATCATTTCAGGAGCTGATGATTTAACTGCTTGCAATCAACATCATGGCAGCTATGGTTTTGTCTGCCCCATAAGCTTAGACTTGCCACATGAACAGGCACACTGAGACACATTCATGGTTGTGTTCAGTCATCTTTCCAAAAAGATGACCAAAAATTGGGCCCCAAAATGAAGGACTGAATTCCCAACAGAACTCAACGTGGGGATAGCGAGTTCCTTTGAAAATATGACCAGAAAGAGACTTTCTGTGTGCCAAGGATTTTTACAATCCCCTCACAGACAAGAGGTGTGGAAGAGTTGTGTTCCATGCCCTTAACTTAGTGAAGAATTGTTTCTCTCAGAAAGTTGGGTTTTGTTTTGGTTTTTTGTTGGTTTGGGGTTTTTTGGGGTTTTCTTTGGTTGTTGTTGTTGTTGTTTTGGAGGGGGTTTTTTGTTTGTTTGTGGGGGTTTTTTTACTTTTTAAAAAATCTCTGTTCCTACAATGTTTTGAATAATCCTAGTGCATGCCAGGTTAGACTAAAACAGAGTCTTAATCAGGGAGAATTTTGCCACTAATTTTATTTGTCTGTAGGCTGAACTGCCCACTTCTCTTCACCTTTACAACTTCTCAGGTAACACTAAATAATTACAAACATCCCCTGAACTGCCTTGTGAGGGGAACCCAAACTTGGAAGTGGTAGGCCCATGTGCTGAGCTGACAGAAGGGACGGTGCTGCCTCTCCCCCACGAGCCCTCGACACTGAGCACATTTCCAGGAGAGCAGCAGCCAAAGGAAAGAGGATTTGGGCAGCTCACACAGGGTGAGATATCAGAAAACACGGGCTCCTCGATAAACCATGGACACATCCAGCACTACTCAGACTCTCTGTGGATCACTCTCAACCACTGAGCTAAGAGCTAGAGCTGCAAGAGAGCCCCTGCAGAAATCTGGCCCTGGACCTCTCTTTTAACAAGCACAGACTTTTCTCTGAGTGACCACCCAGAACAGCTCATCAAATCCCACTTTTGCCACATCTCTGTCAAATGCATTTTAATCCAATCACTCTTGCACATTCTAGGATGCTCTAATTTATGTTTTTAATCTACTACAATTCTTTTATAATTGTTTGTGCAGTGACGCCTGACAGGGAATGCTTTATAAATAAATTGAATTTATGACTATTTATAACCTCTCCCTCTTGAAATTTCTCAGCAAATAAATTGGTCCCACAGTTCAATCTTCCAGGGCTGGAGTTTCTCTGTACACTTTCATACAAACACACAACGTGCATGCATGAAAGAAAGAGAGAAAGGGACAGAGAGATGGAAGGTGCACGTGTGTGTGTGACCTTTTCTTTCCATGAGTAACTTAAGGGCATATTTAACATTCTGTTCACAGTGCTCATGGCAGACAGGAAAAACACAACTGAAGGGGATGAAAAATGAAAAGTCCTTGCAGCTTCTCCATCTCAGGCTCCATCCTTCTTTTTGTGGGACAAAGGTTTTCAGGTTTCGTTTACTGCCCCTGAGTAAGTTTCTCTTGGGTTGCTCGCTGCTTGAGCAGACAGGACACATGAAATGAGGCAGCTATAAGGACCTTTGACAACCAGCACATAAAACTCATTTTATTTCCTTAATGGAAGGCTAATTGGTAATTAAAAACATGACTGTGACCTGTGCAGTACCCAGAGAATAGAAATTGATTTCATTTTAAACAGATAAAGCTCACAGGGCTGCAGCTCTGCAGAGTAGCAAGACTTCCTGGGCAAGGAGAAGTGAAAGAAGTGCTTTAGTTTTTAGCAGGTTTTGCTAATTCAGGTAAACCAAAAAAAACCCAAAGAACTTTGCCAGTTCTTCAGTCCCTTGGTTGACTCCCAAGAGCCACTCTGCTGACCCTCACTGTATTTGCTACCAATGCTGAGACAGACCCTGGGACAAGAGGCTGGAAAATGGAATTCGGATTCTTTCCCGGCCTCCTCCCGTCAAACCAGGGCACGAATTTTCACTTCTTGTAAGACAAGTGTGTGCTTCATGCTCCCACGTGTGTGCACTGTAGGGGTAAAGGGACAAACCACTAATGCTGCTGGGTGCCACCAGCTCCCACCCAGCCAGCCTGGGGTACCCTCAGCCACCCCGTCGGCCTCACAGGGCCCTCAGCAGGGCTGGCCTGGGTGCACAGTAATGCAGGGTCACGTCACAACAAAATATTTGGATTCGCTTCAAACAAGCCAAACACACGGATCTGGGAACGTTAAAACCATTTTAGTTCAATAAAAATGTTTAAACATAAGGCTCTGCTATTTCTGCACTGGAGCTCTCTGAGAATTTCCCTTTGCAGGCAGTAGAGAGGGGGAATATTGGATATAGAAGGCTTCAAACTTTTCCTTCTAATATTCAACAAAACCAAGTTTTGAAATACTGGGATTTTGCAGACGATGCCTGGAGTTCCACCAGCCTCACTTCCAAACCAGCAGGAAAGAAAATTGGAAAAAAAGACTAACAGCTATGAAATGGGTTAATACATGCTAATGTACTTAATTCATTAAAAACAAGGAAGAAGGATTTCTAATTAAGTTCAGACACTAATAAGGAATGAAGATTGAACCCATGCCATTTTTTGCAATTGGAAAGTGTGTGAATAACTATAGTGAGCACTGATCATGTCAGAAGAGAGGCATCCCATGTACCTGTACTTACTTTTACTGTGATAAACCCTTAAGACAATATTTATTCTCATCTAAATAAACTTAAAATAAAAACTAAGGGAAATTATTAGAGTCTGGACAGTGAGAGATCAAGAATCTTATCAATAACCTATAATGTCCTTTAATTAAACTCAGCTTGATTATCTTCTGGCTAGCTTGAAAAAGGTGTATTCTTCCTCTATTCCCTGGCTTCAGGGGTAGCTCTGTCTCCTGCAAGCATTGCAGGCTGTGGGATCTCTGTCTAAAGGGAAAATTAGATTTCAGCTGGCCTGTCTGCAAAAATTAAGAAAAGAGATCTAAATCCCACCCACAACCAGAATTCCCTTCTATCATTTAGGTCAAATTCTTAGGACATCCATCACACAGTGGGGCCAATCCCA
Organism: Monarcha castaneiventris obscurior; assembly: GCA_026261815.1. Classification (NCBI taxonomy): domain Eukaryota; kingdom Metazoa; phylum Chordata; class Aves; order Passeriformes; family Monarchidae; genus Monarcha; species Monarcha castaneiventris. Next base: position 16,680,716 of record JAMPIT010000884.1, read on the forward strand.
GCAAAAACATCTCTAAGAACTCAGCCAGATTTCCTCTACATCAGAGCACTGCTCAGGGCTGGCAAACATCCTGCCAAGTGGACTCCAATTTCAAAGATTTTGTGTTCACTTGATGAAAATAAGATGTTACACTCCGTGTTTTCACTCCCTCAGTTCCCAAGGCTCCCTTTCTCTTCAATCACCCTCAGGCTCGGAGCAAACAGGATTCACATTGATCTGTCTGAACATTATTTTTAATGCTATTAATGTTATAGGCTGCCGTAATGGACGTCTCCCAAGTTTTCCATCCTGGCTAGTTGGTCTGGCTGGTCTGGAACACACCAAACCCATCACCTGCCTTGCTGCTGGCCAGGACCCTGCTCCCAGCACAGAAATAAAAGGCTGTGCCTGAGCTGGGATGGGCTGCAAGGGTTTCCTGGTGCTCAGTACAAACTCCTCACAGGCTGCACCCTGGGACATTTGCTGCCTCTTTACCCCTCCATCCCCCTGCACTGCTTTCTGCACATTTCAGGTTGTGCATCTGATGCCATGATGATTTTTTGCCTTCTCTTTAAAACCCCTTTTATACCTTTTTACAGCTTCTGTATTCTTAGTGCTTTTTGCCTACATTCTTGCACTTGTTTGTCAAGCTAAGAGACTCAACATTTTAGAGGTTTCATAGTTAGGGAGCAATATGTCCCAGACCCCAAAGTCCTCTCCAGAACACATTTTGTAAACTAAGACAGAACCATCCAGGGGAAGGTTCCTTGGGGAGGGGGGCTCATTCTAGCATCTCATTGGGGAATTTATGATAGATATGCTAATTAGTAAAACCTATAATGTTATACCAGATCTTTTGGGGTAGAGAATTGCAGTGTACATTGAGGTGCATTCGACCTGGACATAGTGCACCTAAGTCTCCTTAAAATAAATACCAAGGTAAAATCCCTTTTTCCCTTCTAACCATGTTTGACCCTTGATTTTAAGACCAGGAAAAGGCATCACATGGGAAAGGAGCTCAGTGAACTCCCAGATGCCATTCTAAGACAATTATTCTCCTACTGTATTATCTCCCAGGCAAACACGCAGTGATTACTTTAACTGACGACTGCCACGTTAAATTCAGGAACGTCAATTCAAAATACATATTTAATGTAGTCAGATACCTTAAATGGGTGGAATTGCAGGCAAAGCTTTTAAAAAATTGTATAATAAGTTTAGACTAAAAAAAAAAGGTAAAAATATAAATTTGAAAAACACAGTGAAATTTCTTAGGAAACAAAGGTCTGATTTCAAAAAAAGATTTTAAATGAAGTCTTTATATGGACATAATTTCCACCAACTTCCAGAAGGTCTGCACAAGCAAGAACTGAGGAAAAACAGAGGAAAGTAAACTTTGGTCTAGTAACACCAAAAATACTCTACAGTAAAAATCAAATTGCAGACTTGGGGGATTTTAGCACTTTCTTTTAGTTGTCTCCAAACTATGCTAAGGCAGTGCTCTGCTAATGTTTGAGTTCAGTGGGGGAATTAATTAAAAACTATAATTAAATGGAATAAGCTGCTATTATTTACAAAACAGTGAAAAAGGTGTTAAAAGAACATAGAAGTGGAAAATAATTTTGATTTTGCTCCTTCATTCTGTTTTGACTGTCTCTGGTACTGTTAGTAACACACAGATGGAAGGGGAACCAGTTTTGCAGGTAATAAGCATTGCTCAGTCCACAGCTTATCCAGATCCTTTGACAGACTGCAAGAACAAACACAGCAACCTAAAACTTGTTCATAGAATATTTTATGAATGAAAAAAGAACCAGTGATTAAATTTTTGCAAACGCTTTTGTGTTTTGCTGAAGTCTTCTCATTTTAGTCAACTGGATTAAACTGAAATTTTCCAAAATACTTTTTTCCTCTCCTACCAATTCCTTTATAGGAATCCTTTATAGGATTTGTGAAGATGCTGGAAAACATTCATAGGATAGCATTCAACAAGGACTTGTCTCAAGCCCCTGAGCACAACTCCACAAGCTACTCCCTACAACTTATATTCCAAACAACTCTGTCACTTGCATGTCCTCTGTTTCACTCTCCTATGCTGTCTCACCCTGCTTTATTTCAAACCCGATTTGTTTTCACAAGGATATTAAAAAAAACATAAGCAATGAGGACTATGAAACCACTGGCCTATGGCAAATGCCATAAAATAAAATAAAACAATTAAGAGAAATTCTTTAATTTTAATTAGCTTCCTTTCTGCAATCATTCCCTTCATGAAAAGTTCAATCACCAAGAACCAGCGCTGTTAGATTCACTGCACTCTATTATAGTTAGCTGGGCTGTTACACAGGAATGGGAACTGACAGTGAAATCTCTTGTACAGCTTGCCAGATATGAAACTAATAGGGCTCAGTTATCCCACAAGTCTTCTGGAGCTGCCTGAAAGGATGAGATTGCCAACTGAAAGGATAAGTTTGTCTCGTCATGTAAGTGCTTTAGATCTTCAGAGAAGGCTGCAGGGGTTACACAGCCAGCCACACACTGGATATGACTCAATGTCATGCCTTTGCAAAACAAAAAAAGCAAACACCACGCTAGGATGTGTAAACAAAGACACGAGAAAAATTCCTTCTGCTCCACACAGCGGGGGTGAAAGCTCTGCTGAAATTCTGTGAATGAAAGGATGTATGGATGGTCTGGGGATGATCCAAGAGAGATCAACAGGCATCTCCTGGAGGGTATAAATATTACCTGAGAGGAAAAGCTGTGCTGAGACTGTTCAGCACAGAGAAGGTAAATCAAGACAAGGCTCTAGACTGCTGCAGAGAGATGGTGAATAATTCCTTTGCCTGCTTTCACTTCGGATATGGCAGGAAGTAATGGCTTTACACTGGCATAAAGAGGGTTCAGGATGGACATTAAGGAAACTTTTCTTTGGAATGCCAGTGTTGGTGAGAGGGCTGTGACAGAGCACACTGGCTGGGAAGTCACAGAATTTAAATCCCTAGAAGTTAAACTCTCCTGTGGGGTAGGATGACTAAATGACCAGGGTGTCTTCTAGCTCTAACTTCTGTATTCCTGAGGCTCTAATAGATGTCCATGGCCTCAAGATGCAGCCAGATTTGTCTCATCAGGGAGGCAGCTGTCTGTTGGGTTTGGATAGAAAGACTCCAGGGGACAGCCCTTCTCTATTCACGAGTGAAAAGCCTTTCAAAATGTTTCTGACACCCATGCAGCTAAGGCAGATCTAGGCAAGAAATCTACCAGTCATTTGGGATTTCAAGGAATGCCTCCATGTGTCATCGTTTGAAAAAAGGGCTCGATATCCCTCTCGGGAGAAACAGAATTCAGACTTCTCCCCAGGGCTGAGCAGTTCAGAAATGTCACTGCAATTGCGCTGGGATGGAGTGAGATTTTCTGTTCTTATGGTGCATTTTCAGGGTTTTCCAAGATCAGGCTGCAGAGCCCATGTTAAGAGGGGGGTTTTGCCCTCCCTGAGAAGGCTCCCAAGCACCATCATTCTGACTGATTCTCATCTAGGCTGGTGATATTTATAACAGGAGTTTCTCTTCCTCAGTGAATCTGGCTCTGAAGGGCATTCAGGAACACGACCTTGTGAATGTTTATTCTTCTTTTGATCTCTTTTGCCTCGGGTCCACAGAGCCCCTGCAGCAGAAATCTATGAGCTTTGCTGAGCATATTAGTAATTAATCCTAGACTTAGAGAAACGTGGGGATTAGTGGATTGCTGAACTCCTTATGTCTCTGGAGCAATGTTGGAGTTTCCTTGTTACAAGCAGCAGAGAAAGAGTCAGAATTTGCTGAGAATTTGGCTTAGGCCACTGAACCTACTGATTTCCATAGATCAGAGAAGTCTTCAAAGCAGCAATCCTACCAGCTTGAATAAATATAGTCTCCTTCATCCAAAGGTTGCAGTGAGACTCAGCAGACAGTAATGAATGAATTAAAATATAAATCATACCCAATGGGCAAAAGAGAAACTGTCTGTATTTTACAACTGGGGAAATTGAGAAATACATAGGATGAAGGTATTTGAAGGTTTGAGGTCTTCCAATTTGTAAGTACCCATTTTAGGACAATGGCAGCCTGATTTTATTTCTTATTTTTTCAGAGACACCAAGTGGTTTGTTGACTAATTGGAGTGATGATGCCTCTAGGGATAGGAGCTTGGCACAGTGACTGGACTGATTTAACCAGCTAACAAGCTAATAGCAATTTACAGAAGACAAACCTCTGACAAGCATGAAAAGACCTTGTCTAAATGTTTAGAAATCTTTGATTAATTCCTGGTGGATGAAAACTGAGATGTTGCTGTCTCTGCCCCTCTTCGTTGCTTAAACTCTACCTCCTGCCTCATGTTTCTGCCATCTCGCTAACCTTTTGTGTCTTTTGTTGCTTTGTTTTGCACTCCACTTTTCTTTTGGTATCCAGGGATTTCCAGAGGTTCAGCTGAGAGTGAAGGTGTCTGGATCTCCATCTCCAAAAGAAAAGCTGTTCAAAACTGAGAGACAAGTTTGGAAATTGGACCTACCTGATTACCACCTCAGGACAAAATCAGGAGAGGGATGGTGGAATCCTGGGGGATGCTTTGCTACTCCACACCACAGACACATTGTACATATCAGGCAATGTTTGTGAGGTGCCAAAGAAACTTCTTTATCCAGAAGGATGTTTTTTGGCACACTTTTGCAAGCTAACACATACTGTCCCAGGAGCACACCTATTATTTGGTGACATTTGCACTGTTAACATCAAAATGACACCAGGACCTCACAAATGCAACTGTGGTGCCAATGGGGACCAGAAGCTCCAAAATTCTCTCTCAGGAAGAAAACTGCCTGAACAAGAAGTTACCAACAACAGCTCAGCAGCCTTTTGTTGTGCCATGCTTACAGTGAGGACATGAGAGATCATAGCAGGAATTCACTGCACTGCAGCTGCTATGAACCTTCTTTTGCTAAAAGCTCAGTGCTGTTTGACCCACAGCTGATTGCTGACTGGGGTGCAGGGGCTGCCTGGCACAGGAGAGACAGGCCGCACTCACCAGAGAGGGACTTGCAACACTTATCTGCACCCCACAATCCTCCTGTTCTCTGTAAAACCTGACTTGCTAGGGTCCCATGAAGTTGTTACACCCTGTGCATCAACCTGCTGCTCCTCCTGCCTGTTGCTGTGCTTTTTTCCTCTGCAGAACCAACACTCCCCTCACAAAATTGTGATTCAGTCCGAGTACAACAGTATCTGACAGGATGGACTCTCCAGGACTGCGCCAGAGTAGTGCAAAAGGCCCCAGCTCTTGGAAACACAGAAAAAACCCGAGTATCTAAAAAGATGGTGCACGCAGTGAGTGCACAACAGGGCACACATCTCTGGGTGTGTCTTGTGAAACAGGCAGAGTACAGCTCACTGCCACAGCACTCCTCCTCAGAGGCAATCAAAAGAATCCATGCTGTGGGCAGATTGATGAAAATGGAGATTCGAGATCAAATTATGAGCAGGTCATGAGTAAAAAGAGAGAATATTGGCTTTTTATTGACAGTAAGAATTCTTCCTCATGTACACTCGCCACACTCCTTAGAAATCCCTGCTGGTGCACTTTGGGTGAGGCTGGTGCTGCTCTAGAGCACTGCAGGGTGAGCAAGGAAGACCTTCCCAAGGAGGGAGATCGGGGCTCTAATAATCAGTGGTAGGACTGGTGGAGCCCCAAAAGGAGGTGTTGTTCCAGCTGTGCCCACAATACCCTTCCATACACCAGGACTCCTACTCTGCACTCTCCCAAGAGGAGCTTTACAGCCCTCTGAAATAATTTTTATGGGTCTGCGTTTTACCAGGCAGTAATTTCTGAGAGAAATACTGCAGCTTTAGCAGTTATTTTTTACTGTTCAAGAATATGCTGGTGTTTAGGTAAAAGAGAACCCAAGAATAACAGGTACTATGAATTTCTGATTTTTCCTCTATGAAATTCAGGCTATTTGGGAGGAGGAAAAAAAAGTGCTGTCATATATACAAGCCTGTGAGCATCAATATATTTTAATGGGTACATTCTTCTCTTATATCAAGCCTCTGAGTTTTTCCACCTCTGAGCAAGACCTGAAAATGCACCGCATCATCTGTGTTGCTCTGTAACCCAAAACTCCAAGTCTCCTTAGGAAACTTTCCTTTCAATTTAATATGATGTGATATTAACATCCCAACAGTTTCCCCCTCATGAATTAGAAGTGTCACTCTGTCTGTTTTGACTAATTTTTGCCAGATAAATAAGGTCTACCTCGATTAGAGAAATTCCCATGTTCTGCACTTTTTATCTGACTGGTGAGGCTTTCTTTACTTTGTACCCTGAGCTCTTCAGTGGCTTTGCCTCATTTAAAATCTGTATCTCTGCTCAGCATGCCTGCTTTCCTGTGGAGAGTTGCTTAATCCCTCTGTATACTCCCAATCTGCCTGCAAGGAACGCACAGAGCACTCCCAGATCTTTAAATGGAGGCAACACAAAAATCTCCTTTCTTTTATTAATGGAAAAGAATTCCTGTACTATTTTAAAAAAAGAAAACAAAAATCAAGCGAGCCCCCTCTTTTTTGGTATTATCCTTTTTTCCTGCTTTACTCACTTATAGCTGATTAACTGCCATGACATATGAGTCACACAGGATCTAGGACACAGGATGTGTTCGGAGTTGCTTAATCATGTTCTCATATTTAACATGTACACTTGTTTACTAGGTAAGAGAGTGGTGCATGATATTTACATTGTGCTATGTTAACTTGGGATCTTAAAACTAGAGTGGACAGAGAACGATAAACAAAAATGATACAGGCAAATAAAGAGGGAGAAAGAAAATATAAACCAAAGCAGGATGAGAAACAGACTTCCAGGGCATGGGAAGAAACAATTCACATTCCTTTTTTTGTGGTTGTTGGGCCACTTGTAAGTCTTCTCTCAATTATACCAATTTAAGCTCAAGGTACCTTCCTTTTCATGGTGAATGTCTAGTTTTACCCTAAAAGCAGCCAACCTTTCCATACCTCAAATTTTCCTCAAAAATACCTAACTCCCAAAAGCCCCTAGAACTCCCTCAGTATATGAGGAAAGCCATCTGTGCACCAAATAATGACTTTTGCTGCCTATTTGGAAGTGTTAACATCTGCCTCTAATATCTTAAGGAAAAGAAAAGGACAACCTATATCCAAAAAATAATTTTTTTCTCCTCTTCCTCCCTTATTACAGCATTTAGCTCTCAGTCAGCACATCAGACAGCTTTCAAAAGAGCACACAGAAAGAAGCCAAGCTGTCTGAAGGTGAAGCAGAGGATCACAGCACCCGGTTCAGTGGTGAGCCATGAATGGTGGTGAGAACAATTGAGCCCGAGGATTCCCCTCTAAAGAGTGAGCACCCTTTTCTTATGGGTAAAACCAATAACTAAAAAAGACTACTTGGCTGTGAAGCTTACCCAGGAATGACAGAGCTACACAGACAGGATGGAAGAAGGGAACAGAAATAAGATGTGCTCCATATAAGCAAGGATATTTGAACTCAGAATACTTAAGAAAGATAAGGAATACGCAAAATAAAAAAAATGCTCTTTGGCCAGCTTCTCCTGGAGGCACTTGGCAGCTGAACGTGGTTTTGAAGGGCCTGAAGGCAGTTCACCACAGGGACTGAGTCAGGGCAGCTTTGCAGGAGAGAGGACAATGGCAACACGACCAGGACAGATGCCTATTTAGGGAGATGGTTTGCTGTCTCCAGGGACCCTCACTGTGGATGCAGGACAACATGGAGCACTGCAGCAAGCATAGCCACAGAAATGGAGCTTAACTTGGAAACTGTTTTACAAATTAATTGCTTGTTACTTCGATTCCCCTTTGTTTTCCTTCCTCGCACTTGATGGCTTTTGTCTCTTGTCCTCCTACCCGCGGCTTCTCCCATTTTCATCCCACTTTATCACCCCATTTAGATACTTTTATTTTTTACTTCTGTCACACTCTGAGAGAGTTCCCAAGCTCCTGATAAAACACTGCAAGCACCCTATAGTAATGATGTTTTTAATCCCTAGGCTATATATATTTTTTTTAATGGAGGTTTACAAGAAAAATGTGTTCCCTTGGCAGTCAGCAGAAGCTGACAATGAGAAGTCCAAACAAGACAGCAGCAGAAAAGCATAAGGTGCAAAGCTAGGCTTGGGGGAAAACAAATGGTCTGAGGATCAGTGGTACCCTGTGTCCTCCTTACCAGCATGCAGGGACCCTGGTGCTGAACCCACAGCTCACATCTGCCTCCCTTCTCCTGGCTGGCAGAGAAATGATGGGATGAAATCCTGCTGCTGCCCCTCAGGGGTTTTGGACAGAGGGTACACCGACAGCACAGTATTCCCAGCTGTTGGTCCAGACCTCTGGAGGCAAGAGCTGCTGAACTTCTAACCTGTGTTATGGACAAAATGACTCCCTAGCAATTTCCAGAAAAACCCAAAATCCCACAGCCACATTCCCCATGTTTTTGTTAGTCCTGCAAAGGGCACAACAGTGAATCAGAGCCAATATTTTAAAAGCCACCCGTCCGAATTCTGAGTTCCCTGTCTCTATCAAATCATCTACCAACATCTCCTGAGCTATTCAGCAGCTCTCACTGTCTTTCACAGAAAAAGAGAGAGGGTTGTCTTCTCCAAGTAAGAGAGAGGGTTGTCTTCTCCAAGTAAGCAAGGAGCTTCGTACCTTGTACATAAAATTAATTGTCTTTGTGGCAGATATGCATCTCATTCTTTTCAATTCCCCCTCATGCCTAATTGCCAGGAGCTGTCCAAAACTGGTCCACTTGGTCTTCAGTCCAGTTGTTCACCTGCCTGCCCAAAAGCTGCTTCTGGCTGGGTGCTCTGGGCAGCACTGATCAGTTCTGCAGGGATCCCTCGTGTCTAGTCCCTCTCCCTGTGTTTCATTTCTGTTTTTCCTCTCTTTTTACCCTTAGCCACTCAGCAGTTTTCCTGTTAAGTAGGCTCTGAACAAAAACTCCCAACAGCACAAACATCTCAGTGACATGGCATAAAAGCTAAAACACAGAGCGATTGAGACACCGCTTCAATTTATTGCCCAGTTCAAGTTATCAAGGCCCAAACACTGCACACAGTTCTCTCTGAAAACAGAGTCTGAAGGGTGCAAAACTCAGACCTCAGCTCTGCAGTGCTTGTTCAGGAATGTTACCACTTTATTACATCACAAGCGATCACAAAAACATTGGTCTCCAATACCAAAATATGGAGGAGACTTATACCTAAACAATTTTTATAAGGGAGGAAAAACAACCGACAGATCTATGTTATCCACCAATCTGCTAAAGGAAAAAGGTTTAAGCATACTGATTTACAACATGGGAAAAGAATTAATCTGACTCATACAATTACTAAAGGACATTCGTCTCCATAACCCAGTAGGCAACTTCATTTTTCATCCTCTTGAGCAGTATTTCCAACTTTTTTTTTTCTTTCCCTGGTTAACAAATAGCCTTTTTAGTCTTGTTGCTTTTTAACTGTTATTCAACTAAAGGAAAACCAAACCAAAACAAAAACCTAAAGGCAAAAAATAACCCAAACATTAAATAACCAGAATATCTACTTAGGATATTTGCTGTATGGGGCAGATTATGGAGGGCAGACACTGAAATCCCCTCAGCCTGATCCCTGCAGGGAAAGAGGAGCTCTGCTGCCTTGAAGCTGTAAGATAAGGTTCAGGTACAAGAGTGACAAGGGCAGGAGAAACACTGAAAAGATGCAGAAATTAAGGAATGCCAATTATCTCTGGTATGCTTTTGGCAATATAAATTCAACCTGCACAACGTGGGTCTACAGGAGCACTGGAAAGGGTCTTTTTGCAGGAGCATGTAGTGACAGGACAGGGGGTCATGGCTTTAAGCTGAAAGAGGGTAGGTTTAGATTAGATGTTTGAAAAAATTCTTCACTGTGTGGGTGGTGAGACACAGGTTACCCAGAGAAACTGTGGATGCTCCATCCCTGGAAGTGTTCAAGGACAGGCTGGATGGGGCTCTGAAAATCCCAGTCTAGTGGAAGGTTTCCCTGCCCATGGTGGGGGGGTTGGAACGAGATGATCTTTAAGGTTCCTTACAACCAAACCATTCCATGATTCTATAACTTTATTTTTTTAAACCAATGGAGCTCCTCACAAAACATTTTTGTTTGGGTGTGCCAACCTTACCCAAATGAACTAATTTGTCTACATGAAATTGCACACCAGCAGGAGTTTGCTGGTCTGCATGGATGTTAGCAGCAGTGTCATTAAAAACACAGCATTGACACCCAATCACCAGGGAGAGAGAACCTTTTTAATTTTTTTTTATCCAATTCTTACCAATTTGCAGAAGAGACATCCAATTGTAGTTCTCAAATTGGCCTAAGAGATCTTTCGTAACCTCAAGGATTTCCCAAATTACACTAAAAAGGAGAGAGGGGAAATCTGGGTATTTCTTCTATCCTGTGCTACCAGTGAGCAAATGGTTTACGTGGGCCATTCAGCAGCTCTGAATGAGGGCAACTCCTCTGTCCACTGCAGAAAATGGCAAAGTGCTGAGAAACAGGTGAGTGTCTTCTCTGGGCCAAACAAACACCCTGCTTCACTTCCAGCTGCAGATATTGGCAAGTGAATTATTGCCACCAAGTTAATTATTGCTGCTGTTCTTATTATTTTCCACTCATCATCTCTCCTGTAACGATTCACTGGCTTCCTTGGAGAAAGCAATGTGTCTGCGGGTAATGATTTCACTGCTTTTCCTCCTCTGCCCACCCTTCCATCGCTCTTTTATATTGAATAATCATTTATGTGCTAGTTTAATTAGCTAATTATGAACGTGTTTGGGTATTTTAAGGAGGAAGAATCATTGTTTACTTGTTAGTAATTAAGTGGGTTCCATATGATTTTGGTGGTGGGAAATTTACGGATATTACTTTCCTGTGTGGCTCTACCAAATATTAAAAGCGTAATTATTTGCTTATATCTTGGTACAGCGAAAGGAGAAGTAAATTTCCATGACTGTAGGCTTTGGGCTTCTGGTGGATTATCACTGATATAACCAATCTGGAAATACTTATCAGGATGTAGAGAGAGCAGTCAAAGAAGGAGACGGGTTACAGACAGAAGGAGCCACTGCATTTTGGAGGCTTTGCACAATGCCCAGTTCACCTGTCTGCCATCAAAGCCAGCACAAACAGCTTCCAGCTCCCTCCTCACCCTGCTGAGGTGTAGGCAAAAGGAAGAATCTCAGTGGGTCACCCGTGGTCCTTGTGGTCTGCTCAGCAGCTGCGTTTGGGAGCCCACGCTCATCCCGTGTGCCCCGGAGCAGCTCTCTCCTCAGGAAGGCTCTGCCTGGTTCTCCTGGCACCACCAAAGCAGACAGGCTGCCAGCAGCCACCAGCAGGCCTGGGGGGAAGGAACGAGCAGCAGCAGGGCAGGCAGACACTGAGCCTCTCTCTCCTCCAGCAGGATCCCGAGAGGGCGAGGCAGGAGCGCTTCTGCTGCAGCTCTGCCCTGCCATGAACGGCAAGTGATCGGATTTACACAGCCCCGGGAAGGCTTCAGAGTGCACAGGCTATGAAGGAGCTCTAAAAGGACACTCATGCCAGCCTGGCCATGGTGTGCCTTGAATATTGGTAATGATTTCCCAGGATCAGGTCCTACCTGTGGCACTCACCCTTCCCTTCTCCTGGGGGACAGCTTGGAACAGGATGAACCACACAGAAACAACACAGCGTGAAGGCTTTGGCCTCCTCATTTCACTCCACCTCCCAGCCCCTCCATTTGGGAAACATACGTTACTCAGGCATTCCAGCTTAACTGAGCATGGTTTTAAGACCTCCATTTGGCAGTTTCAGGGGCAGCTGGGAAGACTTTTTAGTCTTTGATAATGCAAAACGAGGAGCAAAATGTGCAGTGCATTGTCTCAGGGTGAGAGAAGCAACACGTTCCTGCCAGTCTGCTTTATGTGACAGCGTCTAGAAAGGAGAGATGCCTGTAGGATATCCACACTTCAGTTCCCTCCCAAAGGCTGGCTTCTATTTAAAAAAAACAAAGCCCCAGCAGAGCTCCCACAGTTTTCAGCAGCACTGCTTCCAGCATCATTAATGGATGAGAAGGATAAACAAACCAACCTGCCTGGTAACGTGTCCCCTGTTTTGCTCCTTTTCAAGCAAATTTTAGGGTAAATCATGAATCAGCTCTTCCACACCACATCTTGCACTTTCTCATTTACTGCTGGTTGCTCTTTTCAAATGATTTTTTTTTTCTAAGAACTCTGAATCTGTTTCAAACCAGGACACACTAAAACTAACTGCACGTAAATACACAAACCCTGGATTTGCCTTAAAAGGGCCTAATAAGAACAGCAGGCCTGTGTTTATAGATGTTTTTCTTTGATTTATAATTTCTGAGGCTTTGCTACACATTTTCGAACTTTACTACAAAAACCATGCAGGCTAGAATGTCAATGTTTTTAAAAACTAAAACTGAAAGCAATGTAACTGCAGAAGACTGGGCTGTCACAAAATAATCAGCTACTGTGAAACTCAAGGTAAAACCATGGGATTTAGCAAGATACACAGATTAGATGAAGCGTGCAAGCAACATCCATCGTAGCACTCCAGAACCCATCCAACCCAGCTCCTATTTACAAAGGCCCCAAAAATTAAATCCACGTTACAATGTGAACTGAAGGTCATTGGAGATGGGTCCAGCTGCAGCAGCAGGGGAGTGAGTCCTGGAGTCAAGGACCTGGGCTAAATATAACCTGCCATCAGCTCCATCCTGCCTCAACCTTGAGGCCGCTGTCAGAGCATTCCAGGGAATTTCAAGTGCCTTGGTGTCATGTGAGAAGAAAGCTGCTCTCAGGTAGTCATATCACTGCAATGCACAGCTTCACAGTTTATTAATGGCATGTGTGCAGTGAAATTAGATGTATGAGCCTTGAGCCTCTGTGCCCTCGCACCATTTTCTCACAAGTATGATTTTTTTAAACTAGAGTGGAGTTACCAGCTGAGAGAAGAGTCCAGTTCAGCATTTCACTGTTAATTAATATCTTGCCTATATGAACATTTTATTGCCTGAACACTTTTAAAAATCTAATTTATATCATTTTCATAACCTAATTTCTAATTATCAATAATTGCTCTTCCCTCAGTTCTATGACCTATCTGAACTGACTAATTAATATTAAAGGCTAATACTTTTTCAAACATCTTGAGGTCATAGATCATCAAGATCTACAGCACTGTGATAAGTATGAAAAATACACGTGTACATCCAATAATTTGGAGTTATGTTCGCTCCAGGGCTGGGCAGATCACAGAGCCACAGACAACTGCTGCAAGCTTACAGCTGGAGCTTTGAGCTTTGTTCACATCTGGGGCAAAACTCTCCAAAATTTCAGATTCCTTGGAATCAAATAATGACACTTGTCTTGTGCAGAGCCCCTGCCTCAGGCTCGTTGCATTTTAAGGCAGCAATGCTACCTGTGTGTTTTAAAAAGATCACTTTGGAGCCAGAGAAAACGTTGTAAACTCTCGGCAACATATGTATGTGATCAAGAGCCAAGAAGACTCTTATGTCTCATGATACAAAATTTTAAAAGCCCCACCTACATTAGGAAAATTTCTTAGCACGTCTGATCAATTTAGCCCCGGTGTTCCTCGTGTCTCAGCCCAGTCATTATGACCCAAGATTTGCAGAGTTCACTTAAATTTGATTTTTTGCAGATATTAACTGGCAGCCAAGGATAGAAAAAAAAAGCCACAATATCCCATTAACCATTGTTTTCCAGCCCCAAAACCACAAGAGAATGTGCTGCCAAGCACAGAGGCCCCACAGATGCTATATATAACACTTAGATTTCTGTTCCTATTGTTGACAAAGAGTAGGAGAGAATGAGGCAGAGCAAGGGGAGGTAAAATGCTTTCAGAGATGATCAGAGAAACAAAGAAGAGATTGACACATTTTTTTTCACCCCAGCCTGGAAGGAACCCCCTTTTTCTCATTTGATGGTTAACACCATACAGAGATATGTACTTCTTATCTTGGCAGAAACAAAGCTACCAATAGCACAGGCAGGAAAGCCAGAAAAGTTGTAGCAGTGGCACTTGAAGGAGCAGGGCTGGGCTCTAGAGCTTATTCTCCCCTGCAACACTTTTATTATGCTCACGTTATGCACATGGAGCTTCCACTATTTGCTTTGCAAGCCTCTCCTACAAGCCAGGCAGCTTCACAACTAGAATGTTTCCTAATACTCCAGCCACCATTTTATTTGTTAAGTACTACTAGTTTTTACTCTGTCTCCTTTCTCCAAATCAGCTTCCAGACCCAAGGAGTTCTCTTTTGAGCATTTCGGGAATATGCTGCAAAAGCGTTACATTTTTTCTGTACTAAGAAATCAACCCTTTTTTATTCAGGGCTTAGCAAAAAAATTCTACTGAAATAGGATCAGAGAAGTTTTAAACCAGGGCGGGAAAGGGAGTACAGATTCATCCCCAGAGTATGCAAAACAGAAATAAGATTGAAAAGTGAATTAAGCTCAGATAAAGTCACCTTGTTTCAAATCACACAATTACACGTTCCCAGGGAAGATCTCTGTGCTGCCCAAGCAGCGAGGCTGCAGATTGTATCTTTGCTCCAGGTTTGTCAGCTGGTGCAAGGATGAAATCAGCAACAGGATAAGCGAGACCAAAACAAACACAAGTGGTTTTGCTGCTGCAGCTGGAGGAAGCTGAGCACCCTCCAGCCACGGGGCTGCAATCAGGACAGGATGGAAGAGCAGCCTGGATCCAGCACACGAGGCTTAATCACTGGGCTCTAAGTAAATCGCAGTGCAGCATGCCCGAGCCTTCTGGTTCCCCCATTATCCCAGATTTCCTCCCCAGGAAAGGACTGCATGCCTCCAGGCACAGCATTTGGAAGCAGCCAGGAAATGCATTTGGACCCAAACAGTGCAAGGCACCCTCGGACCTCGCTGTTTGTTTATTACTGGACTGAACACGAGGATGGATGTGCATTAAGCAATGCCCTGAGGACTGGGATTCTGCCCAGTGCACTTCCCTTCTCCCTCCCATTCCCGAGAGAACAAGAGTCCTCAGGGTCAAGGCTTGTTGTGCAGTCTGGGGTAATGGTTACCCTAGAAAATATTTCTCTTTGCTAATGCACGTTTAGAACTTGTTGTTTTGGGTTATTCTGAGTGGAAAATACATGAAGCTGCAGATGAAGCCCATTACATGGGCAAGTTATTTGTTAATGTACAAATTTTTTAATGTGCAGATGAAAACAGTAGTTTGCAGATAAGTGCATTGACCTTTTCCTTCTGAAGCCTGCTCTTCAAGGACTGCAGGAATCTGGGTCTGGAGAAGACAAATTATATTCTCTGAGGTGGGCAGCAGGAGCATTTCAGCATTTAATCAGTTTCAGGTACATGCACCTCACAGCTTGTGCAAAAAGGACAAAAGATACTCAGACCATAAAAGATGCAGCTGTCAGTCATAAATTCATAGTAAATCCATTTAATTTGGGACCTTAAGATTCTGGTATTGGAGAAAGTCATACAGCTAGCCACTGTGATTTGGAAACTGCTGGTCCTGGATTGGAAGGAGATTAAAAAGGGGTAAAGCTCAGTTATTTGGTTTGTCTTTAGCCTCTCCAAGACGGACTGTTCTGGGACTCAGTCATCAGGTAGGCATCCACATTAACTGTCTCACCAGCTTCAGGAGGTGCTTTGGTGGCAGCCACTGGCAAAAAATGTGTGCTGGGGGTTCTGGAGCCTCTGGAGTGACCCTGAGGGGTTTCACAGCTGATGAGCTCCCTCCCCGAGGAGGCCTGCTACAAGCACATGTCTGTTCTCTCTAAAATCCCAGACATGCCACATTTCTTAATTTCTTCTTCTTTCACACCAACATTTCTTAATTAAAAAGCTACAAGGCAGGAAGATTATTTCTGATAACCCATCTTATCACACCACAGGTCCTGATGGCATGAAGTGACCCACGTAGAGGATGGCACGCTCCTCTTCAACCTTCACCTACGTCAGCAGGAGGAAGGACAAAACAACTGAGTGCAAGGACAGCAGAATGCAATGTGCAAAGTCTCCAACTTTAGACCAAAAAGGCCCGGAGGGAGGGAGCTCAGGTGATCTAAACAAAGCAGCACAAAGCAGAGACAACCTGGACTTTCCTCTGGCTCATTGCTGATGCAAGGAGTGCCAGCAATTTAATCCTGGGAAAGCTCCAAGGCAGGACTCACAACAAGAGAGGGCAGGCCCCACCAGCTGCCCTGGCAGAACACGCTGGCACACCGTTCTCCTTCTGCTGTCCCAAGGTGGCTGGGTGGATGCAGTCAATCTTGTTAACAGAGGGAATTTGCTCCGTGCTGTTCAAACAAATCTAGGACATTTCATGAGCCAAGTTGCTCAACTCCCATTTGCCTGATCCAAAGCCAGAGTGTGACCTTCTCCTTTGTGATTCACCTGAGACAGCTTGGCCGTGCCTGGCATTGGAAGGTTCCGGATCAGCCTTTAGATATTGGAGGCCCAGCAGCTGCTGGATCAGAGTTAGGAGCACTTGGGAAAGCATCAGGTAGCCCTCTTCCCCAAATCCTGACTGACATGATGGCACAGGGACACAAGTAGGAGGTGGCACAGGGACACAAGTAGGAGGTGGCACAGGAACAAAACCAAGGTCCTTTTGCTTTGAGATCATCTTCTCGATCTGCTTCTTTTTTGCCCCCTCTGTCCTTCCCACATTTCCACACACAACCCTCACTACAGGATCCCTCTCTGTGGCTTCAGGCAGCTGCAAGAGCTACCCGTCTCTCCCTACTTCATTGACTCCTTGCAAGTCACAGCTCAGTGAAACGTGTGCATGGAACAGTGAAAGCTGAGGAGAAGGGAAAAATGGTGTGTAATCAAACTAGGAAAATTCACTTGTCAGTGCAGAAACAGCAGTAAGGACAACTTCTTTATATCCTGGAGCTTAGGCAAATGGGGCAGCTGTTAGCCAAATGAAACCCAGGGGAGTAGGGGCTCTTTCCATCAGGGGGAGTTCAGCAGGGGTTAAAAGTTCAACAGGGGAGAACACTAATATGCACTAGATAAATCTCTCAGGATTGCAGTAACAGGAGCAATAATATAAAATTAGAGATACCAGCAGGTGAAAAATTTACTCAGAAAAACACAGGCCAGCAAAAAATAAGACAAAGGCATTCTAGTTCCTGGCTGAGGAGAGCTAACTGGGTCAGAGCCATCTAAAGATATTCTTTATATGGCTCTCTTATCTGCCTTCACTTGTGAAAGAATTTGTGCAGTTCTTGTAGTAATGGGAGACAAAGATATGCTAATAAATAGTTCTCTTTGTCCCAAAATTTATCATCATGATATAAGATTTTATTTTGCTTATCTAATTTATTTTCACAACAGTTTTCCTAGGTCAGTAACATCCTGGTATTTGTCCTAAAGAGAGATTTAAAGAACTAGCATCAAGTGAGTTTCACTGACAGTTTTGTGAGCACATTTAAAGAAGAAAATGAAGGATTACAAAGTAAAACAAATCTCATTTTACTCATTTGCGGGAGATTGACCTTGTGAAAACCCCTGTCTCACTTGGGTGAAATAGAATAAAACATTAAATGTAAGTATGAATATTAGAGGAGGGAAGAAAATAAAGAGTATTTATGTTCTGCAATATGAGAATTCAAAGAGCAATTTTGGTCAAGATGACAAAGGTTTGAATGCATTTTAAAAGAACAGACCATGTAGAAAGGTATGAGAAAGTAAACCTTGCACTATCTGAAATGACAAATCTAGGGATTATACACTGGCTCTTTGGCAAGGCTTCACTTCAGTCTCTATGATAGAAAGGAAAAAGGAAAATGGTGTGAAGCAAGTAAGTATTTGGGAGGATAAAAGATTCTCTCCATGATAAATGGAGGGCACAAGAGGGTGAAAAATGAGCTGTGGGCCCCTCACAAAAGGGAGGAAACCCTGGGGCCCTGGCACAGACAGACTAAAGGAACAACCTGGCTTCTGAGGGAAACCAAGGATGCAAAAGTGCAGACATGAGAGCTAAAGGTGCAGAAAGATGCACAGGGCCCGTGGCTGGAAGGGAGAGATGTCACAGGACAGGGACAAGAAACACAGGTGGCTCAACAGGGCAGGAAAACACACAAATACCTGAAACCCTTTAAGTGCAAGTGCATTTACACACCTGCAGAGCACAAGTTGTGAGGCTGCACTGATGATTACTCTTGTTTGTTCTGTTTGGCAGCAAACTGGAACGGATCAAAGCAGGAAGTGTAAAGGTAAAGAGGAAGCAAGGATCACCAGGGCAAGGATGGCATCTCACCAGGGAACAGCAGGAGATGTGCTGCAAGGAGAACTCGAGGAGGGAGGTGACTCCACACCAACCACCCAGAGCCCAGGACAGGGGTCTGTGCTACAGTTTTCTCTACTCTCTAGCACCCAAAGAGGAATATGTAAGGCTGGCAACACACAGATGGAGAAGTTCCTTTATGCACAAGGGGAACTGCAATGATTCCCAGCAAAAGCAGGGGATATGAAAGGTGTGGAAATCCTTTGCACGTCTTCAAAGGCCAAAGAGATGCTGAGCTTTCTTACCAGAGAGTATATTCTGTTCTGGAGGGAGGTCAACAGCTTAATGCAAACTTATTAAGACACAACACCCTTTCTTCATTCTATTATATACATTACTTTCCTTTTATTTGAGATCACAGTCCTGTGGCAAACAGAAGAGCAGCTTATACACATGACTAGTATTAAGAAAAGTGTTTAATGTACTCTAAGTGCCTATAATGAAATTTAGTGTCCAAGGGAAGAGACTGGACTTTGTGACCAGACAATTCTTTGCAGACCACATGAAACACAAAATTAGGGTTTGCAGACCACATTCAGTCAGCTCTAATCTACAGAATGATGCAACAAAATTTTCAGCTGCACCAGTTTCTAAATAATAGAGACTGCCAGAAAAACCTGAGTGTCTTTTACAGAATTGTAAAATTAGTGGCTGTAGGGAATATAGTATACATGATGTATCTGAAGCACAAGCATTTGACAGAGCATCTCAGGAAACATTACTCACAGAATTAATTTGCTTGGATCTCGACGGGAACAAAATCAACCACAGCCAAAGCAGGCTGAATGACAGTAAACAAAATCCATTTTTTGCCCCACATCAAGTTTGCACACTTAGCTTACTGGAATATTATATGGAAGTACATTAGTCCACTTTTTACCTCACTGCTTCATCACTGCTCCAGAAAAAATGAAGGGTCAATTAACAAAGAATGGCGTGGTTATAAACAAAAAAAAAATCAAGAATGGTTAAAAAAGTTAGATGAGTGATCAGAAAGTTAGGAGAAAGTAGATTTAAAGGCTGGAATGCTGACTGGAAACCAGGAGACAGAAGGCAGCTCTATACAGAGGTGTTAGTCCGTGTCACAGACGGGCTGTGAGGCTCACTGCTGCTGCTGTGGATTGCAACAGTGCAAAAATGTCACTGCCAGGTTCTTCACACAGCCTGCAAGAGTGTCACCGTCCCTCCAGCAACCTTGGAAAAGAGCTCCAGGGCTCAGGACGTGCAGAATAACCACTGCAGGGGATCAGGGAGGGCTGCCCGAAGGGTTTGGGTGGCCCATGGCAGAGCTATGATCAAACATCTCTGCAGCTCCAGGCAGGCCCGTGAGGACAGCGAGTCTGGCTGTGCTCACACAGCAAGGGACAGGCTTCGGCCAGGCCTCCCTGCTCAATTCAACCCACCAGGTTTGCTCTACATGCACAGTTTGTTTGCACAGGTACAACAGGAGCCTTTGCAAGCTGTGAGTGCTGGCTGCCCAGAAACAGAGAAAAAAATTCTGTTTTACAAGGTGTTCTATGTACAGGGGAAATCCTGTAATAAACAGGATATCTGGGAATTCCCACATTGATTCAGGGCTCTTTTGACCTTCTCACAGTGCCATGAATTAAAATGGTTTTGCAAGGCTCTGTCCCTCTCTAGAACACTCAGGGATATTTCATTTGCTTTGAGACATCTCATTAACTTAAACAAAAATGGAGCTAAAGCAGTAGCAGAAGAGAAACAAGAACATCCGGGGGCTGATTTAAAAGATGTTAAGAAAATGAAATACACAGACCTTGGCTGGAAGACAACAAAGAAAAAGAATACAACCAGAAATGACAAATACTTGAAGGCTGTAAACACCAAGAAAGGAGAGGAATTTTGGGTTGTGCAAGAAGTAGTAAATTTATGAGTAATGACATTAAATCATGAAAAGATAAACTTTCACTGAAACATCAATTTGTCTTTACAAGTAGTCCTAGTATGATATCAAGCAGTCTTCCAACAGCAAGTTCAGAAGATCCATTGCTAAGGGTATTTAGAAGGATTTTGGACAAATAATTGAAAGTGCTCTATAAGGAAAATATTCCATATTAGGAGCCAGAGAAGTTTCATGATTTAGTAAGTTTTTTCCTTACTCTGACTTCTCTGAATATCTACTTTGAAACAAGCCATTAGAGGAAGATTTCCTAGCTCACAAAGACAGCAAAAGCCAATTTGTCTTCTCTTGCTCAAGAGGTCCCACAAATTACACAAGTATTACACATTACTTACTGAATACTGTTTGACATCACTGCATCTAAACTCAGAGTAACCCATTTAAAAGGAAGGACTAAGGAAAAGATAAATATGCAGGAGCTTGGCAAAGAGACAAAGAAGGAGACCTCAACAGACATCTCTCTTTTGTATCTGAACAATACAAACCACAAGGAATCAGATACAAAAACACACTCATGAAATGGTAGTTTGAATGACTTCCTCAGAGTCCAGGATGAGGCAGTGGTGAAGCCAAGAATTGATTCCAGGGGTATCTCGACGATGGGCACCCTGGATTCCCTTCTTCAATCAATGGGGCATGTACCTGCTTATGTCATGAGTAAAAGCTCATTTCCACATAAAAAAAATGTGCTTTAGGTAAAGCTAAGCTAATCTAAGAGGTACCAAGAAGCCTGCCAGCAATCACAGAAAATGAAAGATATTCAGCTCAAACCAGTCACATGGTGAGAAGAACACATTGAGCTGTATTAACAGAATGTAACAACAGAAGTACAAACATTTTTATATTAAAACTACTAACAGCACTTTTCAAGATCCCAGAATATTCTGAGTTGGAAGAGACCCACAAGGATCTTTCAAATGAATGGGACATAGCCTGAAGGGTCAAAAGTGAAAGAACTGCACTTGTTACACATGGCCAGGTTTGAATCCACAAATCACATTCTCATTCAGGTACTGAAATATTTGGGTGATTTTTTTATCTGCTGGATATAAAGAAGAGAGACCTTTCTGACCTTAAATGAGGTAATTACTTTGTAGCTCTGAAAACAGACTCAGCGCAACTAAAAAGCCCTTCCCAAACTTCAGTCTCATAGAGAAGAAACAGCAGTGCTTGTTTGTTTATACAGCTGAACACCAACCATGTCCCTTTCTCCTAGACGTTGTCGTGTCCGTGTAGCAATGGCTGCAGATAATCCAGGCAGCTAGGCTTGGAAATCTTCTTTAAAAGCCTAATGATTAATCAAGTCTGGGTTTGCAGTATAAGTACTGTCAGGGGTTCACAGACAGCCTGATGAGAAGAGTCCAATCCCTCGGAAATTAATTCAAGGCCTTCTAAAGGGATGAGGCAATTGCATCACCAGTGGAAAAGGAAAGCATGAGCTGAAAGTCACTGCTCACTGATGGAACCAAAGGGCAGCAGCTGGATCCCACTGGATCACTTTGCAGCTGCCTGCAGCTCTCATGTGGTGGGTTAAACCTCTGCTGAGAGACTGAAGCCATGGCAGCCAAAGGCAGAGAGAATTTACTGCAGGAGCCCAAGAAAATGGGGGGCAGGGTATGATGCCTTGAAGTGGCGGCCTGAAAACAGAGGCTAGACAAGAGTAAGAGAATAAAAGTAGGTATTTGTTTGAAGGGCCTTCAAAGGTACACCCTGGGAGTGTAAAGCCTCCGAGGGGCTCCACCCAAGATGGACACTGATCGCTGGTTCTTTACACTTTTATAAGTTTGGTCCATTTGCATATCAGGGTTAATTCTCCAGTTATAATTTCAGATAAATATGTAATTACACCAAGTTTGCTCCTCCTCTCAAAGGCTTTTAGTTTACAGATTTTGAGGACTGGGACAACCGAGGTGTCCTTGAAGAGCAAAACTAGAGGGGCTTTGTTATGTCTAACCAGCATGAGAGAACACCAGTTAACAGGCACACAAAACTTCAGAGTTACACACCAGCCAGTACAGGACTTGAGAAACATAAAACCTAAGGCATCAGGTAGACAGGATGCAGTTGTAATCTCACCTAGGGAACAAAACTTAGGGACTGCATCCCTAACAGCAGAGAGATGCTGTGTTCATGGTGCTGGTGGATACCCAGCACAGCGTGACTGCCTGCCCACAATGTGGCACACGCACTGCTGCAAGACAAGGCTTTCTGTGAGGGGTCAGTGCCACTCCTTCCCAGCTGGGAGATGGGAACACTGCCCTATCCCACGGAGTCAGGGCTCCCTGGCTCCTCTGTGCTGGTGTGAGGCTAAGGTTTCAGGGCAACATGTGGATGCACTGGCTAAACCCCGCTGCAGTTTCCTCAGAGCCCATCTCTCTGCTTTGAGAACTGAGGTCTCCCAGCGAAAGAAGCTCTGAAGGTTTTCTGGTGTCTGCAAAACCTGCCTTTTCCTTCAGTTTAGGACTTACAGTGGAGCTGAAAGGATGGGGAGAGGAGGGAGAAGCATTGCTTACAGCTATTGCATCCAACAAAGAGGAAAAGAAGCACTGAGGAGTTGGAGTCATTAACACCCCAGAGCCCAGGGCTGGTGCCACACAGCTTGACAGCTGCTTCTCTCTTATCTGGTGCTCACCCTCAGTTTCCCCACCACAGCATGTGCACTCATACATCTCCTTTACACGGCCGTGGGACCAGGCAGCCCCACCCTGCCGAGCCTGTTGGACAGACATCCCTGCCTTTATTCCACGCAGGTGAGCCTGCTAAAAAGGCACAGCCCGAGGAACATGCTCCACATGCACAGCCACAGGAACCTCCTTCCTTCCAGTGCAGGCCTGACTGCGAGAGCCAAAGCCCAGCTCAGCTTGGGGCTGCCTGCCAGGATACACGCCAGGGCCACACCAAGCAGCAGGGAGGAGAACACCCTCATAAGAGAAAGGCAGGGGTGGCTGTGGCTCTGAGATGAGCCTGTGTGCAGAGCATAGCCCCTCTCACCCTGGGTACAGCACTGGGATGAAACAAGCTGGGGGTGCTGGCTGGCAGGCAGGGAAGGTGGAAGTCACTGTTTGTCACTCTCTGGAAGGGCACCGGGAAATGGAAGGACACCGGGAAATGGAAGGACACTGGGAAGTGACTGGGCAGGTCGGTAGCCCACGGCCCTGGCTGCACTGACCAGCCACCCCGTGTCCCAGTTTGCTTTTCCTTCCCTCCTCCCCACCAGTGCAACCCACAGCTCAAGGCAGCGGGGCGGGGCAAAAGTGCGAAGCATCGTTAAACACAACAGCCTTTTTAATGAAAAAGCTGGAAAAGACTCCAGCCTCGGCCAAAACATGAATCACCAGAAAACTACACTTGCAGAGATCCCCATAAAAGGAAATGTAAATAATCCTCCCAAGCCCCCTGCACATTCAGATGCCCTTGTGCTCATGTGCAGGCCAGCTGTACTAGGTTTTCAGCTCTACTGGGTTGAGTGGATGTGTGGGTATTCTCGTGCACAAACCTGCCCATGCCTGGAAAGCAGTCAGAGAAAAAAAAAACAACAAAAAAACCAGAGAAGAGTACAAGAATAATTCTGGAAAGGAGAGCTGGAGCAGGAAATCTATAATAACACAATATTCAAACAGGGTCTACCGCTCTCAAAAAAAAAAAAAGGCTGTGAAAATAAAGATCATACCCAGCAGGTTTCTTTGTAAGTGCACTGTACTACTAAAAGCAGCAGTATTTGAGCTGTCCTGACCCCCACTGCTTCCCTCCTGCCTTGGAGAAAGCCTGCACTGAGCTCAGCAGCAGCGAGATGCGGGAGGTGACAGCGCTGTGCTCACACAGGCACTGAGCACAATCACACACGGCCAGATCCTGACCACTTTCTTCAGAAAAAAGATCCCCATATAAGGAGATCTAAGGCTTTCCCTTTG
This sequence comes from Monarcha castaneiventris obscurior, assembly GCA_026261815.1. Taxonomy (NCBI): domain Eukaryota; kingdom Metazoa; phylum Chordata; class Aves; order Passeriformes; family Monarchidae; genus Monarcha; species Monarcha castaneiventris. The sequence goes on from JAMPIT010000884.1 coordinate 16,704,933, forward strand.
GGGCTCAGGCCGTGGGTGGCTGTGCAGGCATTACACACACGGTTCAGCATTTTAACCCATTCCTTGGTGACACGGATTTGGAACTGCTTTGCCGTCTTGGTGCCCAGGGTCATGGAGACAGGGCAGTGAAGCGAGTGGGACTGGGCAGATGCTGGGGGTGCCTCAGAAGAAGGGTTGGGCTCCTGGCTGCCCAAGGACCAGGCTGCCCTGCCCTCTCTTGGTGGGGCTGGCGTTTGCCACAGGCACCTGTCAGAGCCTGCACGCTTGGCTAGCGAGGTGCTCGCAGCAGCCCCAGCCCTCCAGCCTTTGAGTCACACCCCGAACAAAAGGCAGACAGAAGGAAGAGGTACAGAGATGCAGCTGATTCAATCCAAACAACTATTATTGGAAGATGATTTCATTAATGAATTATCCCAATTGCAGCTTAGCTAGTGGGCATGTGGGAAGGCCAAGTCATCGGCTAAAACTGAATTGATTTTCTTTTGTTCTGTAATTTAGCTCTTTGGGAGGTGTCAGTCAACAGTTTCTAGCCACACACATGCACACAGAGCTCGCTACACAATCCACGGGCTAATTTCAGCACACAAATTGAAGGCACCTCCCATACTCCAAAACACCTTTTTGAGGGAAAATGGAGAACAATCACATTGACAGAGTTGGCGAAGTGGGGAGGGCATGAAGAGGAGGTGACAGTGATAGGAAGTGAAAAGAAGAGAAATTCCCAAAAAGAATGAAGGAAAAGCAAGGAGGGAAATAAAGAATTCACAGCGTACTGTCAAATACAGATGTACTAAAAACTGCTAAAGAAAACACGTGTTTTAAGGACAAGTTTCAGTTTTCTGAACAGAGGCACTCTGAAAAACTTGACAATTTTTCTGAGGCAGCCGTGCTGGGCTGGCAGATCTGCCATGGACCCTAGTGAAGAGCCAAGCTCTCTTGGAGGCCAGGCAGGATACCCTGGGCACCTAAAAGGGCATGTGCCCAAGCTTAGGCAGGTGAGTTGCACACTAAATGTGGAAGACCACAAGGTAGAGCCAGGCACCCAAGGAGAAAAGAAGAGAACCAGGATCATGAGGAACAGTGGCAGTGCACTTACAAATTTTCTCATTCATCAGACAAAAGAACCCTGTTTGAAAATTTGTAGCCACTACTGCTACTACAAACTGGAGCAACCCATCAAAGGGTGGTCAGAGTGATCTGAGTTACTAAAACCAAGAAGAGAAATAATTGGATCAGGCCTCTTCCTGAACTTCTGTGAACTCTTTAATATCCATGACACACTGCATGAAGGAGCTCCACAGATGTCTCCCTAGGACTTGTTAAAAGCCAAGTTCTCATGACTGCTTTGAACCTGCTCTGTCCCTTGCTAGTTTCATGTAATCCTTTGCCTGCCAGAATTCACTCATAGGAAAAGGTGGCAGAGAGCTATTTCCCCATATTGCCACCTTGTGCCAGTTGTGAAAACAAAGCACAACCCCTCCATGCAGAAGCTCTGGTGTTTATCCTATTTGTGTTACTTGTGCTTCCCTGAATGAGCAAGCTGGCTTTTATTTTTCCTCTGCAGAGTTGTTATTGTACATGGTTAACAAGACAGAGGGTAGTCAGATAATCACACTTGATGAAGCAAGCTGGGGGAAGGCAATCTAAATGTAATTTCTTGCGTCTTCCCCCTCCTCAGTGGGCTGATCCTTCCTTGTTAACTGCAAACCTCATTGAGCAGCCTCACGCAGACTTTTCTGTCCTTCACTAATGCAGCCCCAATTCCAAGTGGCTTCTTCAGCCTCACTGTAATGCAACACGCTGTCCATGGCACATGGATACTCCATCCTGTGCCATCCTGCTCTGTTCAGCAGCCATCCTGGACAGAGGGGGAAGGAACAGCTCTCCTGGCACTGCCAGGCACAGGAGATCTTCCTCAGTCCCAGCACTCACACCTGCCTCCTTCCTGCTGTGGGAGAAAGGTTCTTTTGTGTGTCTTGTGTGGGAAGAGAAAAGTGTGGTTTATCATTAAATAAACCTGCCCTCTGCACTCACTGGTTCGTTTGCTGGCTGGGCATTCCTGGAGGAAATACAGAGGGCAACCTTCATGTCCATCAGCTCATCAACACACACATATTCCCAGCTCCATACAGCAGCACTGCTTCCTAAGTCAGCGTGGATTGCACCTCGGGGGGAATCACACCAAGCTTTTGTCTTTTCTGCACATCCCCTCTCTCAGAGAACCACAGAGAAGGAATAAAGAATCTCCTCTGGAAACAGAAGAGGGGAGGCTGAGATGGGACACACAAGCATTAAGTGGGAAGAACTGGTAGATCAAGCAAGGAGAGGAAAAATAATGGAGAAATGAAGAAAAGGAGATAAATGGAGAGAACTGAGAGGACTGCTGCTCATGTGATGCAGCACAGTGAGCATTTTTAATTGGGTCAGCTCTGTGAGAAGGCAAATGACAGTCTGTTTTTACTGTGTATTTTTTGAACTTATGTAACCTCAGCACGCTCCATTATTACAATACATTTTATTGCTAATCATTTCCATCTGCAAAACCATCTCTTTCTGAAACAAACTGTATGTAGCGTATTGGAGCTGAAGTCACAGTCGCTGCTTTTGTAACTGAATCTGGATTTCCTTGGGATTGGGAAAGCTGATTGCTGGGGTTTTTGCACTACTAGGAAAAGAAATCCACAATTTTAAAGCGCTTTAAAAGCATCCTTCGAGAGTTCCATGCCTATATTCAAAGCTTGAGAAATTATAGTAGGAAATAATTTTTAATGCTTTTTAACCAAGGCTGGGTGTGAAGATGCAATGACATAAATAGCTTAAGAGTTATAAAATAAGACAAAAGTATATTGTTGTGCATGCACAAACACACATGTGCAGAAAGGACGAGCCTCCCCAGAAGACACTGATGCATCTTTAGTCAGCTACTACGAGTAGTATAAACAAAACAATAATACAAACATGAAACACTCTGTGGGAGAGCTTTTAAAATCATTGCATATGCATGTAACTGTTTAAAAAGATCCATGTGGGCATAAAGTTTAGGTTTTGACTGCACAGAAGCCAAGAAATGTGGTTGTGGCAAGATGTGGCTTATTGGCTTTTCGTAAAGCTGCTGACCTTGTATAAATCAATAGAGAAACCCAAGGTATTTGTTGAAGATATGAGTGATGAAGAAAAGTACCTGAACATACACTTTTACCATTGAAGCCTTAACCTACAACTACTCACGTTTGAACCTCTTTTGTTTGGGCTAAAATAGCCTGCTCAGTTCCACAGACATTATTTTTAGAGACCTGTACACTCCATCTGGACTTAGGGCTGCTTGCTCAAAGTATTCCTCCTCTGAAGTAGCTGTGAGAAGGAGAAAAAATGAATCTGCCACACATGGCACGGGTTCAAACACCAACTTAGAGACACAAGAAGAGTAAGGATGGAAAGGATTCTCCCCATTCTGAGCCCGTGTTCCTACACAGCTCTTGGACAATGTTTATTTCTCTATATGGCAGCAGCCCAATTTACACGAGCCATGAGCATTATTTTGGTAGGAAACCATGTCAGAGCTCTCCCTGGATAGGTGCATCAGCCCAAATGGCACCTGCTCCTTTCCTGATGGGTGACAAACTGCTAGATGCTCTCTCTCAGAGTGGGAATGCACAGAGCTGAACTTCTCTAGAAGTACAGAAAACAATACAAACACACACAACCTGTTTTCCACTCAGCTGCCTGCAGGATCTATGAAATGTCACAGCAGCACAACTACCAAAAGCACAGTTCAGCTGCAACTGAAGGCAGCTGGTTACCCAAATTACAGATTCCCTCCTTTTGCAGCAACATAAAAACCCAGGCACTGGCTGCAGCCATGAGCAGGCCCTGCACCTGAGAAAAGCATTCCCTCATGTGGGAATATGCTGCTGCTGTGTGTGGCAGGGAGACAGCCAGTTCCTTTGATGCCTTTTCCTGGTCTTAAAATCAAGAATCAAACATGGTTAGAAGGGAAAAAGGGATTTTACACCTCAGTATTTATTTTAAGGATCCTTAGGTGCACCACGTCCAGGTGGAATGTGATGAAATGCACACACACAACCCATCGGGTGTAACATCATAGGTGTTACTAATTAACATCTCCATCAAAGATTTCCCAATGAGAGGCTCGAATGAGCCCCCCTCCCCAAGGAACCTTCCCCTGGATGGTTCTAAGTTTACAAACTGTGTTCTGCAGAGGACCTTGGGGTCTGGGCACTCTGATCCCTAACTACGAAACCTCTAAAATGTTGAGTCTCTTAGCTTGACAAGTCCAGGAATGTAGGCAAAAAGCACTAAAGAATACAAAAGTTAAAAAAAGGTATATAAAGGGGGTATAAAAGAAAAGGCAAAAAAACCATCATGGCATCACCTTGGGTAAGGAAGGAGCAACCTGCAGCTGTCCTAAAACTGAGCCTCAGGGCTGGTGCCTTTGCTGGTTAGGCTGCTTCCAGCCATGGTAGGAAATCTGCCCAGTTAAGGGCCTACCCACCAGACCAGGTAGAAAACAGAAAACAAAAGATCCCTGGCCAGATTACAACATCCCCAGGCACTCAGGAATCTCGTTTGACATTAGCAAAGCTGTAGGACATCACGTCTTCAGTGACAGCAGCTGGCTGCAGAGAGGCTCACTCCATACCTCAGGCTGGCTGGACTAGCAAAGCACTGTGAAAAACAGCTGCCTGAAAGTGAAATGCAGTAAAAATCATAATGGTGGTATTCATAATGAAAAATACCAAATGAGTCTGAATTAAATATTGTAGTTAAAATACAAGAGAGAAGGACATTTATTTGCATTCCCCTGTATCATAAGCACTAGCAATAAAACTGTTAATCAAAGTCTAATTGTGCCTCAGAACAATGCATCAGTTTGAACCAAGAGCAGCCCAGCTTGGCTCCCAGATCACATTTACAGGAAAGCCACACACATTTCCCCACTTACAGATCAGAAGATCTTATCTTGAGTAGGGACAGTATAGAACCACCACAACACAACTTTTAATCATTTTCAGATGTAGGTACTACCCAAAGTAAGTATTATAAAATTAGTCACTGGTAGGGAAAATGAGGTGCATGGGACTATCAGTTACTAATAGAAGGGCTGAAACCAAGAGTAAGATTTGGCTCTTGGATCAGCCCTCTCATCAAGCAGCCAAGGCAAATTTTGTCTCTGCCTTGTTTTTGCCTGCACATTCCTGCTCCAGGACTCGCTCCTCCTCAGGAGCTGGGGAGGTGCAGAGCCCACTGCTCTGGCTGACACCTAGGGATAATTCATACTGAGGATAACTGAGACAGATTTTCAATACAACCTCCTAAGCAGAAGCAAAAAAGATCCAGAAATCTGGAGTAAGGTTTCACAGAGAGAGAAGATGTAAGCTCAGCTTAGAGATGGTGCTGCCTTCAGGAGGTATCCAAGGATCACATTTCCTACCAGCCTCCAGAAAATCCCAATTCCACACTATCTATAAACGCTCTCTGTTCATGTGTGCAGGAATTGTCATTTGTTTCCACCTCCCCAGTCTCTGGAGACACAGTTGCAGCCTCTTCATGGGCAAATGCACACTTAAATGCATCTGTGCACTGCCCTGCAGACGTGTTCATCCACTGACATTCTGCAGTTGGGGCAACTGCTGCAAATCTGACTTTAACGAGGCAGTGCCAAAAGCAGAAATGAACTTGGGTGGAAAGCTCTAGATTTACACCCGCTCTATTTTATGTCCTGGCTTGTCTAAATTTGGGGGGGGGGGGGGTGGTTATATATCAAGGGGAAAATAATTCACTGACAACAATGGAGCCAAAACTCCTCATGCACACATTTTCAAACCTGAATTTGATTCTGATTTATGCCCACTATAAAATTAATATTTACAACCGTACCTAATCGTTCTCTTCATGAAGCAAAAAGGCATAATGGAACACGTAATGTGAAAAGGGTTAATAAGAAATCCTAACAGGAGCTCTGTAAGTAGCACACCCATTTCAACTCATTTGCTCTCATCTGGTAATAAAAATGTTTTAATTCCAGCCTCCTGAGATTCAGCATGTATAGTACCTCCTGGTAGTTCCATCAATACACCCACACTCTCCTCTCAAGCACGGATGTCCCAGTCTCTGAGTGTCTCTAACCACCACATCCAGCAGCAGCAGCAGAGAAGCAAAAACCTTAAGGTAGGCAGACAGAAACCAGGGAAAAATGCACCCTTCAACTCACAGCTTCCTGAGAATTTGAATGAACACGTGCTTAACCTACAGGGGTTAACATTTCCAAGCAGCACAGCTCTGCTGGCTCTTAGAAAGGGCTACCAGGGACAGCTGGAGGGCTTTTGGTTACAGTGACTAACCTGAGGGTCAGGGTATGAGGTTCACTAATGCTTCCTAGAGCACACAGAGTTCTTCAGTGAAGTGTGTGCTAGAGCAAGAAGCACTCCTGGAGACACAGCCAGAGCTCTGAGCTGAGGTACAGCCTCACCTCAGCAGGGAGGGAGGATTTTCTGCCTGAGCTGTTGAGTCAGAAGCTGCAGGGACACTGCAGGGTATCCCTGGCTCCTGGCACTAGGGAGGCTCATCCCTTCCCTGTGTGCCACAGGGAAGCCTCTGCAGAAATCTTCCTTAGAAATCACCAAGTCTGTCAGGGAGCTTTAGGTTGGAATTTATGTTTTATGATGAAGGGATCTGCATACAAAATATCAAGTTCCTAAAAAGGGGGCAAGTTTCAACACCATCCCTTGCATTTAAACTCTGGTAAGCTCAGGTACTGACATCCATAGTATTTAATCTTTCACAGCATCATTGAATCCTTATATCTGTGGTTTAGGTTGTTTATCCAACAGTTCTACCTTTTCTCCAACAGGGAACTTTTTAACTTGGCAGATTTTTGTCCCTCCCTGCACCTTCAGTGAACCAGAGTGAAATCCCACGGCGAACTGTAAACTTCCACACCGTGACCTCCCACCCCAGTGCATAGAAAGCACTATTTCTCCATCAGCAGAAGTTGCACACATCCAGTTAAGTAATTCCAGGGTGCACTGTGCACCTCCCTGTAACAGGATGAATTCTGCTGCCCAGTTCTGTAGCTGCAAATCAAGGGCAGATTATTAACAAGATTAAACAGGGGAGATATCAGAACAATCCGAACATGGGCTAAAACATCATGTTGCTCAGTCTGCCAGAGAGTCTCGTATCAGAGCTATCTAGGAGGAAAAGAATGCTTTTAAGGAAGAATTTATCATTAGCAGGGATCTCAAGAAATTTCAGAGAAATTAATCTAATCTGTGAATCAGCATAAATACACTGGAATCACAGAACCCTGGATCTTTGCATGACAGTTTGGCTGACCTTTGTAGACATCTGCAGGCAAACATGTACAGTCATCTGGGTGTGATGTCTTAGCCCTTTCACGATATTTCAGTCTTCTACTCTTCTACATTTAAACCCCCTCTCAAAATTGCCTTTTTTTTTTACTGATAGTAGTCTGCCATTAACCTTTTATTTCTATTTGAGCCCTCGTTCAAATTTACACCCATTTACTAAACTAAATAGGGAAACCTGCTTCTTTATCTCATCCTTAAAGGTTTGAGACAAAGAAACCAGCAGAAGACTAATAGACCAATCAGCCTTTTTCAAAACCAAGGTAATTAGTACGACATGGAAAACAAAAGTGAGAGCAGAAAAATTACACTCCTGCAGTGTCTCTCCTGAGGCAAGAGAAGACCCAAGAATTGTTCTTAGGGACAACCACAAGGTGAGAATGACACACTGCTCCAACACTTGCCCCTGGAAAAGCAAAACAAGTATGAGAGGGCAAAGAAATCCCACATTTGAGGGAGATGTTTCAGTAAGGACGGGGGCAGGATGTGCTCAGAATATTCCCAGAGAAGGTGGCATGTTCTCTAGGTAGGTGAACATGTTTTACCTTCAGCCTTGACAACTTCATGAGCTTCTAAATGCCATTATTTGTTGTGGGTTGGTAGTTTGAGAGCTGTGGATAACCAGTTATCAGGCACCAAGAGGTGACAATTCACTGATCAGGCTCTGTTATGTGCACCTACATCACCTGCTCCCAAAGCAACTCTCTTGTCCTGCCTTTCTCAGCATTTTGTGGAAAATATCCCTATCAACACGTTATCACTTCAGGGCCTGTGTGTTTCATATTGCTGCCTGTCCAGAGGAGGTATCCAAATATGAATTTGTGAAGGTAAAGTCACAAAATGTCAGGAATTTCCTCAGTCATCCTTCAGCTTGTTCCCGTGGGACTGCACACAGCTACACTGCAGCCAGTGCTGGTGTGACCTGGGACTCCCAGAGAAATCCTGCTCTCTAACACTTAGCCACATCCCCAACAGAAGCAAGGAACCCCAAAGCTCTCAAATATTCCCCCAGAAAAACTAAACAAATTCTTTTCTCTTCACAGCAAGTAAAATCTTTCATCCCAATTCCATCCTTTTGTTTTATAACATCAATGTAGCTGTTGGAAACAAAATAAACATTTCATAATGAAGAACCAAAATATTCTGTTCCAAAAACCTGGAAAGAAAATTGTAGGATGTTCTGCCTCTGTTCTTCCCGAGTTTCATTTATTTTGTCTAATTTAGCACACACCTTTCAGGTATTTCAAGTTGGCTGAAATTACTTTTGGAGAAGGGAAATACTTCCAGAAAATGTCTAACCAATTGCAGCAGTTGTGTCAATCACTAGCACTCGTCTGTCTCAGCACAGCTGGGTTAAGAAGCCCAGTGAGAGGCTGTCAACCTTGAGTTTGAGATGGCCACACTGGTAACTGGAGATCAACTGCTGTTAATTAACCAGAGCATGACATTTAATTATCAGCAGATTTGGTGTGAGAGGGAAACACCTAAAGAGCTCTTTGAACTCTAACCTTTCCTTCTTTTTATCTATTTAGCTTGGGTTTTGCAGAAATAGGAACCAGATTTCAGAGGGATATTGACTATTTTGTCTTTTGTGTTCAGTGTTGCATGGCAGCAGTTATCCTTGAAAGGTGCACCAAGTATTAGATCACTCAGCAAACAAATAAAACACATTTCTGTATATGAAAACAGCATGAACTTTGAATTTGGAGGAGGATCTGTTTAAATATCAAAATAAATCACCGCTCTCATTTGTTATTTACTGTGCTTGTCCTAATCATATAATGCCAATGCATCTATAAATTGCTTTGTCACAAAGTGACTGCTGAAAGTGATGAAAGCTGTCATTTAATCAAAAAGCCCAAATTAATCAAAAGGAAAGGAAGGCAGGCCCAGCACTGCCATTAAGGCTTTTTCCTGCTCCACCAGGAATGACAGACACGACAGACACAACTGAGGGAGTGCAAAGTCAACAGACAAAAATGACAAAAAGGGAAAAAAGCCCCCAGGCCTCAGTGCTAAAGCAGGTGCCCCAGCTGGCCCAGCACCTTCTCCAACACACCTCAGGCTGCCCTGCAGTTTCAAGTAAATTTGATCTTTGCCTCCTTTGTTGTCATGGTGGCAATAAAAAGTTCTGCTACGAAACTGCTGCATCCCACCACAGGGCCCAGGCCTCACCTCAGGAGCGGACACACAATCTCCCTGTCAAGTTTATAGATCCCTTCACTAACACAAAGTGCCTTTGGATTCAGGCAGATGTGACGTTATTCCTTCTGAAACGCTTCCCTCCCTGGAGCTGCTGACAGGCCCCAGGCCCGGGTTTGCACAGCAGAGTGACTCAGCCCTTCTGATGAGAGGAATGGAATAAACACGGGCTCGATCAACACTCAAAGTTGTATCGCTTCAAACTCTTGTAGCAGTTCCAAAACACGGGGCTATGTTATTTTCTCTTGTAAGGGAATGTATTCCCATTAGTGGGAGGTTTGGTGTGAGATCCCTTCACCTGAGGCTAGCCCATAATAGCATCACACCATGGGGGTGTCGTTGCTGTCCTTACACAAATCACAGTATATACCAGGGATAAAAAAGATCTATCTAACCAAAAGGACACAGTGGCTCAAGAACCAGCTCGTGCCTATGATATCAAACAGGAATTAGAACAAGATTTCTAAGCAGAAAAGAATGGAGAGCCTAGAACAGCCCCTCAAGTAACAGAGAGCTGTTGTAAGATGGGGTTTGACCGGCCTATAAAAGGGCTTAGTCTGTGGTTTGACTGCAGGACTAGGAGACTTGTCTTCAGTGATTATTCCCAAATTTTGCTTTAAGTTTTTCTTTCCCCAGAATAACAACCAATACAGACAGAAACACTCCAGCAACATGGTCAGCTACTCCCTATGCAAAAAATGTCAGCTACTCCCTATGCAAAAGCCAAAAAAGAGCTGTAGAAAAATCTAAATCTAAGTACTTGACCTCCACAAAGCCTTGAATATCTTGGTAACATAAGCCAGCTGCACACATGCATGATTTCTTTCTGATGCCAGCTACAAGTTCCTTAAAACACAGGGAGCCGACATTTATACTTTTATGCAAACCAGACTAATCACTACTTCTATTCAAATGCAAGTCCAATCTCCTAACCTATTTGCACATTGCAAGACAGGTTGAATTGCATGTTGCACAGAAAAGTATCTTACTTTAACAGGTTACATTTCCTTCCTTTCAACTAAGCTGGGACATCCAACTCAAGCCTGACACCAAACCATGTATTTTTTCATTCAAACTGCCAGTGCTGATGCTGCCATGTGATACCACATGCTACAGGCAGCCAGCCCGTGTTTCAGGGCCCAGAGAATGGGCTAAAGCTTAATCAAAGCAGAAAGGATTCCAAGCCAAACCCTCACTGCTCAGCCCTTTCAGGATACCCTGGCAAATAAGTCTCACACAAGCAAGGACACCTTCGGGGGGTCATACAAATAGCTGACGATGCCCCAACATTTCTTTTTCCCACAGTGCACTTTTCAGCCTACATTTGATCTCCCCAACTGCTTATCCTCTTCTGAATTGTTCAGTTACAGCTTTAAACCAGAAATTCCCCTTTCTGTAATTTTAATTCTTCCATTTCCTCCTTTTCCAGAGCCCAGGCTCACGTGCTCCCCTCCATTTCTCCTTACCTAGGGTGCAAACTGCACCCTACTCCTGTCAGCATTTCTCAGTGAGGTGGCAGTGATGGCACACAAAGAACACTCCTTTCTCCTCTCCTATGTGCCAGATATGCACTTTGCTCTGTGGGTCCCACTGGTACAGAGAAAATCTGCTTGCTATTCTCTGCTTTCTGAAGGTGTCACCAGTAACAAACAACGTGGCATCTGCTACGTGCTTGTTGCTAACAAAGGCTTTTAGAGCTCCGTGATTTCTCCATACACTATTGCAAATTACCAACACTCCTCCAGCTCCATTGGTAAGTGGTGGATGGTCAAATCTTGTGGTTTATTTGCTCTTGGAGATGTGCCACTAATATTGTTTACAATGTCCATTCCACATCTACAGGCTGGTGCTTGTTCACATCACAAAACCTGGCAAAATAGAAGTGCTCTGCTGCAACTTTCCAGCTTCAGTCATGGCACAGCTCTGCCACATCTGTTAAGAAACTCGTGTTGCTGAACAGAAGAAGGGCATTTTCATTCCATTTTAGTTGTCATGTTACTCGCTCTAAGGTTTCTTGACAGACCAGCCCCCTGCCAGCTCTCTGAAACTGTAGCACATATAAACTCAGAGATCCTCCAAAGGAATTCCTGCAATTTCTATCATGTCTTGTAATGAGGCTGAAAGGATCCTCTTGATTACGTGGAATTTATGGCAAATTGTCACTCAGTGTCACTAAATCCAGGAGAATATCCTGCTGCTAGAATGGTCTTAAGATCATTTCTGATAGCCAAGTTCCATTCCTGAGGCACCCAGCCCGCCCTGCTCAGGAGCAATACAAGGTGAGTTGTGCCTCCTTCCTTAGGTATTCAAAGCTACCACCTTCCAAACCCCCTTCTGCCTTTATGAGAGAAAGGGTGAAAAAAACAACCTACAAAGCCGATTTTCCACCCAGCTAATGGGTAATCTGATTTGCTGAATCTATTCCTCCCTCCTCAGAAACATAAAGATGTTACTAATGACTCCACAGCCTCTGGTAATGCCGACTGTCTAACTGTAGACTTTCCTTGTGGACAAGAAATAACTCACAAAAATAAAGGGATTTGAATTCCTTTCTGCAACACATTTGTCAAAAATAGCAGCAAACATTTTGGGGGGCCCATTCTTTCCCATTTGCAATAAGCCAGCCAGACCAGACAATGAGAATTCAAATGTCTCTGATGAGCTCTCTTGCTCTGACAAGCTACTGAGAGAGCCAAGGAGGACAGAAGAGGAGATTATATGATATGGTCAGCTGAATTAAATCATCTAAATACTGAAAACAGCCAAGACCAGTCTGAGGAAATTCTCAGTGCAGCTCTGGAACAGGCAGTGTGGTAAAATGGGAGACCAAGGCCCCAGGTTTAGGGACAGTTTCTGGCTGCAGGCCAACATCAATAAATTTTCATTTTTATCAGCCAAAATGTCAGTGGGCACTTCTTCTGTCACTTGTGCCATCTGCATTCAAAGCAAGCAACACATGAGTATATGGGACAAATAAATCCCCAAAATAAGCAATCAGAGTAGACTGCAAATCCTTTTCCAGACAGACACAATTATGTATGGCTCTCTCTTCTCCCAAACCTACCACTGCATGGCATGAAATTATAGAGATTATGGAACAAGAAGGCCTTGTCCACATTGAGCAACCAGGTAAGGCAGGTACAGAGATTCGAGCAGCTGCTAAATAATTCACATTAATTTCTTGAAGACAGCTGGGACTTCTACAGTTGATGTAATGCACAAACACACCTAACTCTGAAAACGTGCCCTGAGGTAGCTAAACTTGGAGACATACGTGAAAATTGCTTTCCAGTCAAAGAGCAAATATATTTTTACTAATAATTGTTGACAGAATCAGAGTCTCTGGCAAAATATTTACACTCAATTTGATTACAATAATGATCAGAGAGCATTGTTTAATTTACTGCGTTCGTTCAGTTTTGGCAACAACAGCACAAATATGCAATAATTGTCTCTCTCCAGATCTTTCATATGTATTTAGTACATGTTAAATTATGTATTTGTGTGTTCATAATTGTGTGTATTTTTATATATAAATGTGTGTATATTTTGTTAAGCATTTTCATTTAGCAAAACCAGAATCATCCCCAATGTTTCTGATGTAGAGCAGCAGGGGTAAGTTAGACGTTCTGCACCCTCATTAAATTAGCACTAATCAGATCTGCACCCAGTCCACGTTTTTTGCTACTGCCTTGAGAAATTTAAAGTTCTAACTATAAACGAATTTTTAATTCCACAATATTACTACGTAGATCTATTTCAAGACAATATTGTGCAGAGTAACAGAGGTTATTATAAACCAGCCTTCTGCATCTAACCCTCTTCCTCCTCAATCTGTCTGAAAACCTCACATGTCCCTCTGGAAAACACAGGGTGGGTGTTGTTGAGGTAGGTAGCTCATGACCACGCCAGAATACCTGGCTGGTGGCAGCCACCCCTCCAAAAATGTCCTACGCAGACCAGAGCCAACTTTGTGAAGGAGCTCAACAAAGCAAGAATTCAGGCTAAATTTGCTGCATTGCACTGAATCTCTCTTTGTAAATAACCCAAATACCAGAAATAGACTTTGACTGAGTGCAACTTGGTTGCTCTGAATGTGATGAGGCAAGTGGCAGGATTCACCTGCCTGCTCAGAAGCCAGAGGGAGGACAGGGCTGTGCTGCTGCCCGTGCTGCCTCTCCAAACATGCCTGGTGAAGTGGTGGCCAGACCTTAATCTCAGAAGTTCCCCGATATCAGAAGTGCACCAGAATCAACCCTGATCTGTCTCTCTTCTGCACAATGCTGTTAACCAAGACATCCAACAGCCTTTGGGTCAATGTGTGCTTTGGAGGGGAAAAGGGGTTGGTGGGTGGGAGAACTAAATAAACTGTCAGGAAAGAGAAGCTCCAATAGTGGAGGAGCTTTACTTTGGCACTCTCATAGTGGCTCAAGCACTGCTGCAGAAATATTCCCAGGTGCTGTGGGGTTTTCCTTCTTTATCATACGGTGGCTGCCAAAACATCTACCTGGCTCCAAATTATTTGGTCACTAACAGAAGCTCTGGCATTGCTCCATCTCCACAGCAGAGTAATCTTTTAAAGAGGATTTCTCACCTTGGGGGGCATTTTCTGCTCTGTTTACAGCAACAGCCTGTTGTGACATCCTTAGCTTGGGGCCTTCATTTCTCATTAAGGTTCTCAGCTTCGTGGAGAAAGGTTTCAGCAGCAAAAGCTTCAGGCTCTGTGCACGTCAGAATGGTTTCATGGCACGTTAAATTCAAACACAGCCATAAACTGAAACTTCTCTTAAAGCAACTGGAGTTTCTATTAACTGCAGCAATTACCAAAAAGTGTCTGCAAACGTTTCAGTGTCTGGCTCAGTTCTTTCTTCTGGCTGGAAGGTTTGTATAGGGTGATAGAATAAAACACCTTGCGGCTTTAGCAGCTTGCAGCAAAGGGGGTTTTTTACAGTTACAAATAAAATAGAAGAAAGGTATATGTAGTGTTAAGAAATGATAGCAGCACTTCACTGTGCCTCCTATCTGCATCATCCAGAACTGTTTTGAAACACTAATTAATTAAACATTTCAGCAGCCTGGAAGATGTGTGAGAATTAGTCTCATTTATGGATGGTTAAACATAGGCTCAGGGAAGTTAAATGTCTTACCCTAGAACACAAAGCCAACTAATTGCAAACCTGGGACCTGATTTTTTTCAGCACCAGACTCTTGACACTAAATTCATCTCATGTCACTTGGAAATAAAAATGTGATGAAATGATTTCTGGACATGTTAAGTTGTGTGATCACCTCGGAAATGCAGGAATCTGTCACCAGTAGCACTATTGATGGACGTGCTGTTGTGCATTAAGATGTGTAACTGCAGCAGGTCCTCCTTTACCTATTTTCCTAAATCATCTGCCACATGACTCAGAATGAGTATCTTTTCCCCAGTTAGATATAATGTACTTCTACTGGATTATTTCATCTCCCTTCTTTAAGCATATGGGCTTCCTTTTACTCTGCCTTCACAGTCCAAAAGCGTCCCAAAGGCTTCCACAGCTCCTTTAATATTATCAAGGCTTCATCTGCTGTTGTGTCTGCCCCCTCACAAAGATCCTTAATGTATATAGCATCTCATGTGAAGCTGCAGGGAGACCTAAATGGAACAACTGGCAAGGATTAGACAGGAAAAAGATAGAGTACGTGACTTCAGCTTTCTTATATAACAACTATGTCAAGGTTATCAGTGAAGGCGCAGTTCTGGGGAAATGAGGAGTAGCTGGTGGGACAGTGTGAACCTCTATGGCATCCACAGCACTGTTCTGCCAAAACTGATCTGCAAAAAATGCAGAACAGTAAACACTGACTTGGAAGCTTGGTGTGTCCTGTTGTTACCGGACATTGATACTGGGATTTTGTCTTAATTTTATAAGATCAGCACAAATGCACTACAGCTGATAAGAAAATGCAGGCTAAACTCCCCAAGTCAGACTTCCCTGGGATGGGTGAGGGAACAAGAAGCTAGAATCTCTAGCCACGAGTTCTAACCATGCTACTGAAAAGGGGACTTCAGAGCAGCTGCTTTCTCCTCTTCCTCTCCACCCTTTTTTCTTTATCAGCTTTGACCTTTATTGTCACTCCTCAGCACCCCCCATCTCTTCCTCCTATTCCCAGGATCCTCCAAAACACAGATTTGGACTCTTATCTATATGATTATCAATCTCAGCTTCTGGCTTAACGTCTAGTGGAATTTACCCATGTAGAGATAATTAATTGTGCAATTTGTGATCCAGGGGATGCCTCAGCACACGAGAGCAATCCCTCATACCATTGTGTACCTCCCAGCCAAGGAAAATGGGCACTCTTTAAACCTTGATGCTTCTCTTGAAGAGATGGCCAAAAGAAGCTTCCCACAAACTGTTTGCAGAACGCTGGGATGTGAAAAATAATGAACATGCACACAAGGAGACAGAGAGGTCAGAAATTGGGCCTTTATTTTAAATGTCACAGAGATTGAGAGAGACGCAAGAAACAAGAAGACTCGAAGACTCTTGAGCAGACCTGGACCTGAATTCAGTGCTCAGAGGTCTCACAGAGCTAAGAAACCTGCTGAGAAAGGAGGAGTCTGGATTGTTTGTGCAGAAGGAGACCAGATAAATACAGTGAAGGATCCATAGATGGGAGAATCTCTGCACTTCATTTATGCACCACTCAAAATCCCCTGTGAATTTGCACACACATAATTACAGCTACAGAAAAGGGCATAAATAAGCAAGAGGCATAAAATATTAGTGTTGAAGGTAGGGGATAAGTGGTCAGTGCTGACCCTGAAGAGAGAAGGCAAATGAATTGCACACTACGAGGAGAATCAGTTGACAGTGAACTTCCACCCACCAAGTGTTGCAGAATTTACAACTTCAATTAGCTCTGTATCAAGAAAGGGAGTCTCTAAGTGGTGGGATCAACACACAGCAGCCTTAAACAAAACGTGGGTATCATACCCTGGTAGGAAAATACAAGACTTGTATTGATGGTTTGATGGGCTAAAGAAGTTTTTTATTTTCTTGACAGAGTGCTTTGGAAAACTCATCAGTCCTTGCCCTGGCAGATGTTACTTGAGAAGTACATGATTTTGGAGAGCCTAACAAAAATAGCTGTGGTATTTGCTGTTAGATAGCTGGGTTCATTTAGAAAAGCTCTTTCTGCAGTAAACACTCGCACATCTCTCTGATACTTATTTACTTTGCAGAATACAAGATCTTCTTTTGGATCTCCCAGAGGAATCGTTCAAAACATTAATATAACAGTACACAATTCAGTCCACAGCCTGGTAAGCACTCACAAAACACACATGAAAATCTCATGAGAAGAGGGGAAGAGGAGTAAAAAGGTTCTTGAATGCATGTGCTGCAGTCATGGCAAGCATAACTCCCAATTTAGGGGTCAGGTTTGTTTCTGAAGGAGTTACTGTGCTAAAAGGGTGGCTGATCTGCAACCATAAATACAACTATAAAAGCACTACAGTAATTATGTCCTCATGTAGCAACTTTTTCTATTCAATTACATAATCTGGGAAAAAAAACCAAGACTAGAAGCTTCTTCCCATGAAACCCCCACTAAACCCTGTATTAAGCTTTGATGCAGGCTTTCAGCTCCCATGCCAGTCAGGGGCAGGCAACATCTGTGGCTGTGCAGAAATGTAATTTTCTGTCCCAGAAGAACAAGGAAAAAAAATCCATTCACGTTGCTTAAACTATTAAATATTAAACTTCTTAGTTTTGAAAAGTTTTTAATGATAATTAGCTTAGCTTTCTAAAGGAAAGGTCATCTTGAAATGAAAAATAACTATTTTTAAATCTAAAAAAGGTCAAAATAGATGTATTGCAAATTTGGAAAATTTCTGCTTCCCCAAAAATATTTGTCTTGAAAAATTAATCAAAACTAACTTGTGACGGGAACTGGTTTGGTTTTGATGAATCCACTTGCTTTAAAAATATCATTTTCATGGAAATATTAATGACTATCTCCATGGCATTCCTAGTAGTACAGTACATGCTGTAATGTCTCAGAGCTGGAGTCACCAGTTTCACTGGGCTATACCTTGTTGACATAGGAAAAAAAATACTGGGGAAAAGAAAAGTCTTTGCTAAATTGGCCTCTCCCAGTAAACTGAGAGGGTACATTCACTGAAATCAGCTGCAAAACCTCTTTAAAAGTTCTAGGTAGGTGAGATGTTGGGCTGCATCTATAGTAATTTGATTACTTTAAACTGATCTTGAAGCAGTCGTGAAGTTGGATTAACACGATGGAGCAAATCCCCAAAGAAGAACAAGGGAATCTTGAAGAACAAACGTCTCTGCCCTTAAACAGCGTCAAGAAAACTCAAATTGAATTAAAACATCAATAAGGGAGCCTTAAATTTTGCAGTGAAAGATGCCAGTGCTGAGGTACAGATCCTACTGAGAAAGGGAAAGCATTTTATTACTACAAACATTCAAGAGGAGACAACCGACCTTCAGCCTCTGACTTTGCCATGGAACAATTCCTGCTCCATCTGTCATGAGAAAACAGTCCCAGTCCCTCAAGAATGAGAGGCTACCCATTAATAGTTTTGGTGCAAATAATCAAGCTAAAGTAGTTAACAGTGCAGGTTTAAAGCTGAAGAGCTAAGTTCATCCTCTTCAGTGTTTTCCTGCAAGGCAGTTGTACTGCTCCTATGATCCTGCCAGCCAGTTTTTAATTTGAAAGAAACCTTTTTTTGTATGGTGAGGAACTCATAGAAGGTGGAGAGTGGGAGACAGGAGAGCAGGCTGGAATCCTGTTCTGGGTGATATCCTGATGGCAAGGGGGAAGGCACAGGGTACAAACATAGTGTGAAACTGTACACTGAGGCTGAAAGGCTGAGAGAGCCCCCGTGCAAAGCCAGAGGTGTTGCTTTTTGGTGGCACAAAGACCTCAGATGTTTGACAGGAAAGGCAGCTTTCCTTTTCTAAGCATTTTGCAACGTTCCATTAACTGTGTTTTCTTGAGATGCACAAGACAATCTGTCACTGCAAACAGTGCTGATTATTTTTCTTCTCTTAATTTGCCTCTTAATGTGATCACCCTTAACATGATCACTCTCAAGGCTAAGACCTTCCTCCATTTATGATAAAACATGAATAAAAACTGACTTTTTTAAGACTTCCCTAAAAGGCTGAGGAGTCTAAACAAAGGGGTCCTCATTATTAGCTCAGGACAACCTATCATCACCGCTGCATGGACAAATTGCACTGTGTGCCAGAGCACACTGAAGACACAATAATTTATCAGCCAGAAAGCAGAAAATTGCACAGTGCATTGAGACTTCCCACATCACATTTCTTGCCTTCAGGTCCTACATTTGTGTCCTAAAGAGACATTGCAATGCAGTGTTAAAGCTGAAAGGGACCTGGGGAGGGAACAAAGAAAGGCATCACGTAGAAAAGCACCAAACTCTGAGCACCAAACTTAAAAGTCTAAATTAGGTATTCAGTCGAGGGGCTCGGTAACTCAAAGCAAGAGCTGAGGTGGCCTGTGAATCCACATTCTAACACAAACATCCCATGACTTCCCATCAACTATTCCAAGAGCCTGCAGAGACTAACCTCTGAACCTGGGCACCTGAGAAAGGGAGTGCTGTGAATGAATGCTCTCCTGTATGTAAAAGCTGGGAAAACACAGGGAAAATCTGGTGGCACTACTTACAGGGAAAAGATAAAAAGTATTCCTTTTTCCACTCTCAACACCCTAGAATTGGAAGGCAGCACAACAGGAAAAGTCAAATGAATGGATCTCAAGGGAGTACACTTAGGCAATCCCAGAGGATTGTCAGGAAAGGTCTCCAGAGGATTGGTCTAAGGAAAGAACACATTAAGGAGAGACAGAAGATCCCTAATGAAATAATTCTTACGTCCTTATGTGCCAGCTGTTTCATGATGGAGAAAAGACAAGTGGCACAGTAACCTTGCCCAGACCATGAGCTCTTCACTGACCTGAAGCATGAGAAGGTAGCAAACCAGCAGTGAAAACCAAATCCCATTTCCACAAAAATGTACAAAAGCCCAACGAGATCCCATTAAAACACAGCGTTGCTCACTAACAGTGTTCAGGGTACAAAGTTGGATGTAACCAGCAAGAAACATTAAGAAATCATTCAGTAAAGGCATGAAAAATAAAGGAAGGCTCAAGAGTATTCTGCCATGAAACTGAGCATGAAAGCCATTGATGTATGAGGTCAAAAAGGTCGAGTTGTTAATGGTTTTTTGTGTGTTGATCATCACAAAAGACAAGCCTTCATCAGATGGTATCAGCTCTGATTCCAGCCATAAAAGAGCAAGAACTAAGTCTTCGAATGGAAAAAAACCTTCCCCCAATTATCAAGTATTAGTTAAATTCAATTGTTTTCAAATTGCCTAGATCTAATGAGCTCCATTCCAGACCAAA
Source organism: Monarcha castaneiventris obscurior (assembly GCA_026261815.1). Classification (NCBI taxonomy): domain Eukaryota; kingdom Metazoa; phylum Chordata; class Aves; order Passeriformes; family Monarchidae; genus Monarcha; species Monarcha castaneiventris. The sequence continues at coordinate 16,724,969 of JAMPIT010000884.1, forward strand.
CCTAAAGGTTTGACTGATGAGATCTAGAGCTTTTAGCAGTTATTTTGATAACTCATCAAGACAGGTAAATGTGATGTCTAATACCTTACCCATTCTTTAGTTTTTTATTTCTTAAAAGACATTAAAGGAGAATTAAGTGAATTAGAAACAGCCAGTTTGACTTTAATTTCTGGAACAAATGATGAGATAGTTGTAACTGTATCGAAGGTAATTATTAAAATCCAGCAGAGATTGGTTGAGGAAAAAAATCTCACACCAATCTAATTTCTTTTTAGGACCTGGTAACAGAGAGAGAAAAGACAAGAGATACACAACTCGACTTCAGTAATTTATGTAATGTGTTCTTATGTGCTGCAGATGTAGACAAACTAGACTTAGATGATAAAAGGTTCAGACTGGTAGGAACACTGTTTTAGAGATTACTTCACAATACACAAACAGTAATCATAACTGATATTGAAATATTGATATGTGTAAGAAAAGTTAACGTGCAAAATTCTATTTCCATTCCACAGAACAGCTGGAAGGCTTCAGGTCTGGGTGCTCATTTCTGGATGCCACACAAGGACTGATTAGAGCAAGTCCAAAGGGGGCAATGGAAACTATGGAAGGACTCAAAACCACCACCCACAGAGGCCTACCCCTGGCACTGGTGATAAACCCTAAGCATCTTCCACGTCAGAAGCCTCCAAGTAGTGACTTCCAACAAAGATACAGAAAAGTGTAACTGCCCCTATTTATTTCACATTTTAAGATCAGTTCCAGATTATCTACTCTGGAAAATTAATCATTTGTGTTACATGTGTTTCAAGGAATCAGCCCAAAATGATTGGACACTGTCATGGCAGTGTACAATTTTACACTAAATATATAAAAATACATAAAATTACATGCATATATATAAATACACACACAAAAGGAGATGTAGTACGTCCTCAGAACGAGCTCATGTATTTATATTTCTTAGAACTGTCTTTATTTATGCTGAACTATAGAGGGTCAGCCCAAAAAAGCCAGATCAGATAAAATAATGACCTCACATGCTGCAGCCTGGCATGGGTGCTGGCACATGCCATTAATAGGAACACCTCCAATCTCTGGAAACCTGTTCCTATCCCTGCATGGTTGTAAGTCACTGCTTAGCCCTAACTAACATCACATCAATATTCAATCTGTGATCTCAGGGCCTGGGGAGACCTCCATGTCCTACAAGTTGCTACTCTTTACCCTGCTCTCTTCAGCAGCTCATTCATTATCTATTCTCCACATCCCAATCACATTTCCAATTAGCTACATCCAGTAGGATCTGTACTCTTAAATTCACTATTAACAGTTATTTTAAAAACTTACTCCACAGTTAAAGACTTGTGTTTCTTTATTAATTACAGCTGGGATGTATTGAAGAGTTTTAAGATCTGCTCCAGGTTGAAAGCTGACAGTGCCTGCCTGTTCAAACAGCCTGTTGCCCACAGGAGGATTTCTGCCCTGGACAATTCCACAGAAGTCCTGATTGCTCTGTGAGGGGCTCCCCTTGTACAGGGCAGAGATAATTTTAAAGGATCTTGACTGTATTTGAAGGTGCCAAGGCCTGCCCTCAGAGCAACGCTCTGGCAATCTACACTTCAGACTATGGCTGGACTTCTCATGATGTCCCGTCCTCTCCCCTGTAACACTGCCATCGACTTGATGGAATCACAGAATGTCCCAAATCAGAAGGGATCCATCAGGATCGTCAAGGCCACTTCCTGGCCCTGCTCAGCATTGTCCCCAAGAATCCCATTGTGCCTGAGAGCATTGCCTAAATGCTTCTGGAGCTCTGTCAGGCTGGTGCTGTGACCACTGCCCTGTTCCAGTGTCCAGCCACCCTCTGGGTGAAGAATTCCCTACCTAACCCAACCTAAACCTCCCCTGGCACAGCTTCGGGCCATTCCCTCAGGTCCTGTCACTGCAGAGAGGAGATCAGTGCCTGCCCCTCCTGCTCCCCTTGTGAGGACATTGAAGATCACAGTGAGGTCTCCCCTCAGTCTCCTCCGGGCTGAACAGACCGAGTGCCCTCAGCCTCTCCTCACACAGCTTCCCCTCAAGGCCCTTCACCATCTTTGTCCTTTGAACACTCTCTAATGGCCCAATGTCCTTCTCACACTGTGGCACCCCAAACTGCACACAGTGTTCAAGGTGAGGCCTCTCCAGCCCAGAGCAGAGCAGGACAATCCCTCCCCTGCCCATCTGATGCTGTGCCTGATGCCCCCCAGGGCAGGGCTGGCCCTCCTGGCTGCCAGGGCACTGCTCACTCATGTTCAATTTGCCACCGACCAGGACCCCCAGGTCTCTGCCTGCAGCCTCTCATTCCCCAGATGGAAAAACTTCCCTTTCAGGCCCTCAGCTCATGCCAGAGCTAAAACCCTCCCTGCTTGCAGGCATGACAGCTCAGCTGATCTCCTGCTCGGCTTGCTCCAGCCCAGCTCTTTGCCCCCTCTCTGCCTGCACCCCCCGTCACCGCCACAGCAGCTGCAGAGCTGTGCCACCCCTAATTATTCCCAGCAGTGCCAAGCTGGAGGCGCTGCTGTCACGGAGGATGGCAGCAGAGTGCAGAGCATGACAACAGCAGCAGCAGGTGGGCAGAGCAGAAAAGGCCAGATTACTGTCTGTGTGATTACTGTCATTTATCTCAAGTCAGGCAGAAGGCAGAACATGCTCTGCCTTTTCTCGTTCCTTCCCTCTGTTGCTACAGAGCAATCCCTGAAAACACTGTACAGGGATGTTATGCACTTGTTAAGCTTTGTTTTAAGCACTGAAAGCCACCACTGTCAGAGCAAGTAATTGCCCCTTACAGCAGTCACAGGTTTTTCTCAAACATGTGCTGCGGGGAAATAAACAAGGAGGCATCTAGTGCTAGAACCAACTTGAAAAGCTGTTGGATTTTTACAAATTCAACATGTGTGTTTTCCTGTCTTGCAGTGTATTGGCCAGAACAACGTTTGAAATGTAAACAGGAACTTCATCCTTCCAGCTCTGCCTTCTCGAGGCAGCAGGAGTGTGATGCTGTCAGGGCAGCTGCCTGCTGGGAGAGCTGCAGGAAAGCTGCTCGACTCCAGCACAGAAATGCCAGAGCATAGGTGAGAGAGGAAGCACTGCACTCCCCTCTAATGCTGGGATCAATCTAAAACATGCTCTTGCATCTGGTTCCCATCTTTGCTAATTCTTCTCTCTTTTCCCCCTGATATTTTACAGACTAATTCTGTGTCACAGCTAAGTGTTTTCAATTCTGGCTGTCAAATTTCTAAATGAAATCCATATATTTAAAAGCATGCAGACTTATGTATCAATTCTTTATACAAAAAATGTCATTTCTGAATCTTGAAACAGATTTGCTAAATTTAGCCAGAAATCTTAACACCATCACAAATACAGCCTTCATTGCAACATACACTTTCCTCCTCCAAAACTGGATCCAAACTTTGCTCCTTGGCCTCATCATTAAGTTAAGAACAGATGATAAAATAAGACTCAACCAAAGCCTGTGTCCACATGAAATGTAAATCTATTTTGAGGCCTGAAAATATTCCATATGCCTTGATTTTCATTCCATTGGTCGTGAACTAGAAACAAAAATTGAGAAAAGATTTGATTTTGGAGGGAAAGTTTTTCCTTTCCACATTAAGGAAGCAGAAAACTCTATAGCCCAAATGAGCTTTAACAAAAGCCTCCTGCATAAATTTATGGGCCTCCTGAGGGTTTTTTCATCACCTGCTCAGACAGGGGAGAGAATAAATAACAAAAGGCTCGTGGGTCGAGATAAGGACAGGGAGAGATCATTCAATTACCGTCACGGGCAAAACAGACTCGACTTGGGGAAATTAGTTTAATTTACTACCAACCAAATTAGAGTAGGATAATGAGAAATAAAACCAGATCTTAAAAACACCTTCCCCCCACCCCTCCTTTCTTCTGGGCTTAACATCACTCCTGATTTCCTCTGCCTCCTCCCCACCAGCAGCGCAGGGGGATGGGGAATGGGGGATGCAGTCAGTGGTTCCTGCCACTCCTTTTCCCTAGGGGATAGGATTCCTCGCTCTCTTCTGCTGCTCCAGCATGGAGTCCCTCCCACAGAAGACAGTCCTCCATGAACTTCTCCAACATCCTTCCCCACAGGGGGCTGCAGGTCTTCATGAACTGCTCCAGCATGAGTTCCATGCTTCAGGAACCAGCTGCTCCAGCGTGGGTCCCCAGCAGGGTCACAATCCCTGGGAGCAAACCTGCTCCAGGTGGGCTCCTCTCTCCATGGGGGCACGTGTCCTCCCAGGAGCCTGCTCCAGCATGGGCTTCCCATGGGGTCACAGCCTCCTTCAGGCATCTCCTTGCTCTGCTGGGGTCCCCAATGGGCTGCAGGTGGATTTCTGCTCCTCTGTGGACCTCCAAGGGCCTCACCATGGCCTGCAGGGCAATTTCTGCTCTGGCACCTGGAGCATTCTCCTCCCCCTCCTTCAATCTTGACCTTGGTGTTGGCAGAATTGTTCTGCCACATATTTCCCCTCCTTTTGCCAGCTACAATCACTGTTGCCCAGCAACATTTTCCCTACTTTTTAAATTTGTTACCCCTGTTGCTGATGGGCTCAGCCTCGGAGGGCTGTGGGTCAGTCTTGGAGCTGGGCTGGGATTAGCTCTGTTGGCCATTGGGAAGCTTCTGGCAGCTTCTCATGGAAGCCACCCCTGAAGTTCCTCTAGTACCACAAACTTTCCATGCAAACCCAGTACAGGCATCAGTGTGAGTGAAAGGTAACACATGTGAAAATTGTAGGGGCATTTAAAATGTGTTGTGCTGCTCATTTGTCTGTCAGCTACTGAATGTTTTCAGGGCTGCCAGTTTCACGTGAACACAGTCTACTCATCACTGAAAGCAAAACTTTGTTGCTCCTGCTGTTTGTGGTATGTTCTGCTTTAAAAGCAGGCAGTTGGAGAGATCCATATTAGAATATTAAAGGGGCTCCTGGTAGACCAAATGTTCTGAAATCACTATGAACATGGGTTATGCATTGGCTATTTTTAGTCGGCCGTGTAACTGGAGAGGCTTCACCTCACACCACACACCCACTGCTAAACAACTGTCTCCTAGTTACACGTGCCCCTCTGCCCCAAGAACACACAAAATCCCAGAAAATATCAGCAAAAAGGGTTTTCAATCTGTGCTGGAACCAGAAAATAGTGCCTTAACTCCCGCTTCCATTGCAATCTCTATAACCAGCCTACTCTCTCCAGCCATTGCAAATTCAAGGAAAAGAAGCAGTGAGTGTACAGGAGAGCACTTCAAACAGCTCCGAGCATTGGATTGCTGGAGTTACACTTGCCTTTTTTTTATAGCTCCAGGAACTCTTTGGTGATTTCCAGCAACAAGGCCTGAACACAACCAGTGTGATTTCATAAGACATAAGCCCGATGCATGAACAGAGGTGGGTCTTTACTGGGGCCTCTGGCCTGACCCTGTGTCCTGCAACAACAGCCCCTGCCCATGGCAATCCAGCAGGAGACACCGCAAAGCCTGGGAAGTGAGAGTGAAGACTGAGAGGGAGGGAGGTCAGGAGTGCTGACCCTGCTTGTTGCTGCACTCTGCTTTGCCAGGAAATCCTTCTGCCAGAAGGCCAAGGAGGCAGCTTTTCCCTCCAGCCCCAGATGTCACAGCTACAGAGGGCCAATTTTAATGGGAATAACTGTGCCTGGAGCTGTAGCCTCCACAGCTGCAACAGGGATGAGCAAACATGAGCAAAAAAAATCCCACACATGCCACAGCCTGCACAGATGGATCAGAAAGCTATGGGAGACCAATGCTTCACCTGGACAAGCTGCCCAACATTTACACGATGAGCAATCTGAGGAAGTGTAGACCTGAAGCATGATTTCGTTTTTGGGGCCTACTCTCTCTGCCTCCTTCATTCCTGAAAGCCATGACAACCTTCCCTGGGCTGGGCTGTGCTGCTCCTCTTGCTGCATGCAGGCAGCAGGAGAGGGCCTCTCTGGCTCTGTATGGCAGCGCTGCAAGAGCTGGTGCCACTGGCAAGAGGAGGGACTGAGGGTCTGGAGACACAGCTTCTCACCAGGGCACCTTACAGCAGGGCCCAGGCCATGCATCAGCCCTGGCCAGAGCCTAAGCCCAGTCCCTGGAAGTGCTGAAGGCCAGGTTCTGTGGGGCTTTGAGGAAGCTGGTCTAGCTGAAGGTGTCCCTGCCCACTGCAGGGAGGTTGAACTAGGTGGCCTTTAAGATGTCCCTTCCCACCCAAACCGTTCTGTGGGAGCTGCCTGACTAAACACACCGAGCACAGGGCACCAAAGGCACCACTCATCTCGTGGCAGGGTTAAGCACAGAGCCCCCCAGAACAACCAGCTGCAAAGGGGTCCCAAAAACCCACAGAGCTGTGGCTTTCCAGCTCTGCAGGCTGCTCTCCAGGAGGGAAAGAAAGGAGGAGGTTTCCCACCCACTGCAGAGCACCCAGGAGCACCCTGGCTGTCCATGTACCCACCAGGCAGTACTGCTTCACCTGCCCCTTACTGCCTGTTCCTGCCATTAGCCTGATTAGCAATAATTAACAGACTTACTGAGTTTAAAGCAGGGGAAAAAAAATCCCCAAACTAACCCAAAAAACCCAACACCTCTCTGGTAATGTATCTGCCTCCTCCTTGACATATTAACTCCAGATACCACACACACACTGCTGCTTTCAGTCTGCATAAGATAAAAGGTGCGACAAGCCGACCTGAGGTTGCCATGGAGACCAAAAATCTTTCCCAGTGCCATGGAAACTGACTCCGGGATGTGCTATGAAAAGCTGACTGCACACCCTAGTTGAGCCGTTTCGTATTTTTAAACCAATTAACTGAGAGTTCAGTTAAATTAGTTGCTGTTTAAAGAAAGGCACTGTCAAAATGTAAGACATATTAGTTGGTGTCTTCTTTCCCTTAGCCAAATAGAAGAAAACAAAACCTTAGGGATATTACCAAGCTTCATTTGGTTGTTTCTGAAAATCAAAAGCCTTATCTTTCCACGTAAGAAATTCCATCTTTATGTATTTATACCGAACGAGAAGTAAAGGATTGAGCATCTCTAAACCAGCCTCCCTTCCATGCTGTACTCCTTGCATGTCCCAGGCTCTGACATCACTGGAAGTTTTAAATGGACGAGAAATAAGCTTCTGGAGGAGAATAAATAAGGTTTCAGCAATAAATTTGAGATAAACATAGTAAAACTGCGATGGCAGCTGGACAGGGTCCAGCAAGCATCAGTCACATGCAGACCCAGCTCAGTGAGAAAGGAAACTCTCAATCAGCCCTGGCTTCTCTGTGCCTCTGTTTCCCCACTTTAGTGAGGCACAATTTTCCCCTCTCTTCATGATATCTCCTCTGACACCAGAGGACTAAAACCTCCCAGATTTCATCAGCAGGCATTTCAAATGTAGTTTTTTTCCTGTTTTGAGCACATGCATCACAAACACGCTCCTTACTGTGACACTTGATATCCAGAGCTTTCTGCACATGAGGCTGCTGCTGCTAAACCTTGAGTTTATCAGTACTTAAACCCAAGTATCCAAGATGCTGCTCCATCCTCTGATGGCAAACGTGCAGCATGTAGGTGCTGTTGCTTCAGGCTAGTAAGCAAGGAATAGAACACAGCTTAATCTTTACCACATGAGCAGGAAAGAGTGGAAGTGGACAGGCACGGGGGATGTAATAAATCAGAAATAATACACTCTCCAGGGTAATGCTGAAAAGGCTGAGCTACACCTGGGGAATACCTGCCAGTGCTACGTGCCTTGTTTGCAAGGCTGTGTTCGTGAGCTGGGGTGGAGAGAGCTCACAAAGACAGCCACGTTCCCATGGTTCCTCAAGGGCCTCCCAGAAAAATCTGCTAATTCAGAAATCTGGTTTGAATCCAGCTCGTGTATTTTGGGGGTCGGAAATCTGGCCCTCAAAAGTGAGAAGAGTTAAAAAGAAATAAGGAACATGTTCATTTCAGGGATGTAGGTGGCAGAGCTCTCCTACTGAAATTGTGTAAAAGGCTGTCCTCGTTTGACCCAGTTGTAAATGGGTACCTGTGCTGTGGACTGACAACTGGGCAGGTGCCCTGGCAGTCACACAGCACTCCAGGTAAGGAGAGGTGAACCCAATCCTGCCTCACTTTCAGGTTTGCCTGCCTTTCAAACTCATTTTTATGTCAGCAAAAGCTTCAGCAAGAAACGTCTCTGGAACGCTGCAGTAAATACTGCACAGCCCCCCCAGGCTCCCAGCACATGTCCTGAGAGAGGCCAGGAAAAAGGGCACTGATTCTGCAAGTTCTGATATGAACACTGCCATTGCTAATCAACAGCTGGTAATAACTGAGAACATTTTCTTTGAGTTTAGAGTGAGCAAACTCAGGTTTCTATATAAGGCAGCTACTGCATCAGGAGATGTACTGGGTAGGTCTAAAAAAAATACTGAAAACCAACTCTACAGCCTTTGTTCAGAAGACAATTCTCTCATTCTTAGTTATTCTGCAATGAAAAAAAAAAATCCCATTGCATTAAACACAAAGAAATGTTATTTTGACAGAACTCCTGGAAGGCACATTCCTGCAGTATCACAAAAAGCCACGCAAAGAAGAAAAGGGATCACTTACACCACAAAAATACGATGCAGATACTACAGTAAACATGTTGCAATCACCATGGAGATACACTCCTAAAGTTTTTGACAGGTATTTACTCAGCAAGTCAGGAGGCTCAGCAAAAGACATACAGAGTAGCAGCTAGAATCCATATGTCTCCCTCCCTCAAAAGAGGGAACACTGGCTAGGAAATAAATATTGTGGATATTGAATAAAAAAAAGAAATAGGTGAGTAAAGAGTGCCAAGGAAGCAGATCAGAGATATTTTTATGGCAACTACTGGAAAACACAGCATTGGCTGATCAGCAGCAGGAATCCATCTCTGAGGTTTTCAAGAGATGCTAAAAATACCCACAAGTATAGGATGCCAAACCAACCAGCTAGCTGAGGAGAAGCAAGAACAAAAGAGGAAAAAATCCCAACGTGTTACAGAGATGATTTATGAAGAAGCCAGCAGAAAAAGCAAACTGAGAACGTGCTTCCTTCTCCTGCCCATATTCTGTTCTGCCTCATATTTGCTGCACAATTTATTTAGAAAAGATTTTCTAAACACTTCACTGCAAGTAAAATCATGGAATAGGCATTTGGTGCTAGAACAGATTCTTCAAAGAGGTTCCACGTTGCAGAGACAAGGGCTCTAAACATTGGATTTAACCACAGTGCCTCAATACACTTCAATGTAGTCTCATCTCAATGATTTGTACTCTGCTACTCCCGGGACAACTTTGAGTGGTTTATCCTCTGGTATGTGGAACTACATGCTCGGCTCTGTAAGAAAAGTAAATTGTCATGCTGGGTGGCTTTCCTTTCATCTGCCTAGGATGCTAGTGAGGTTTGACTTAAACCAGATGATGAATAAGAGATTTAGGCACACATCAGACTGAAGTGCAGATTGGAACATTAGCTGGGAGGGCGGATCTGTGCTTCACTAATGAACCTACAGAAACCAAGTCTTATTTTGTACCGTAGATTATATTTCTTGAGATTCAGAATTAAATAACAGACAGAGATGGGTGAAATATGCCTGTCTCTGAAAATAGCTACCCATTCTTCTTTATCCTGCTGTAAAGTCAAACACACTCTTTTGAAAATATTCTGCACCCTGAATTGCTGGCTACATGGGGAAATTGTTCTTTGCCCACCATGAATATTCTAGAAGCAGAAGCTTCCCAGATGCAAGAGAAATGACAAACAAGATTAATAACAATAAAGAATTCACAGCTCCATTTCCTCCTTTCCTGACTAAATGCAATGCTAATTGTGTGTAAGCTGGATGAGAATAGTACTCACTTGGAAGACACAAAAACTTCATTTTCAAGAGTTACACATTGAACTAAATGGAAGTAAATGGAAAGTAAATGGCATACACTTCCACTAAAATGGAAGTATATGCCATTTTAGCATAGGCATGTACTTCCACAACCAAAAATAAATTACCTGCACTTTTGTTCTCATCTAAAGCAAGTCTCCAAACTTTCCAGCAGGCTTTTGATCAGTGAGGGACCCCACGTTTATTCTGCTTGCAAGTTTCTGCACTTCTGTACTGAGCTTCAAAATATCGCAAAAAATCCTACTGTCAAAACACTCTGAACTCCTTGGAAAGAGGTAATTTCCCAAGTTATTACTGGGAAGTGTGCTACCTGGAGATCTCAAAATACAAAATACATGCAGGTAAAGCCTGCCACCATTCACACCCAAAATCCTACCCTGGAGCTCAGTCAGGTAGGGCTAAGGGCAGAACTTCACTTGGAGTGCTTCATCAAATTAACTGACTTCACTGCTCTTTTCTTTCCAGCTGCCCTGACATTTTACCTGTTTACACTAAATGCACATTAAAAGCTGTATCAACAGCAAAAGGGCAGCTGGCACACCCTGTGTTATGCATTAGCACTCCCTAGCATCACTTTAAGCAAGCAGATAAGCAGCACCAGCCAAAAGAAAAGAAATGACAGAGGTTGGGGGTTGGAGTTTTTTTTCCCCCCCACTCCCTTCATATTGTGGTAGAAAAATCAAAGGAATGCTTTGTAAGCTGATGTCCTGGAATAGGGAAGAAAACTTTCTTAAAAGCCTCTTTGGTGAAAAAACAGCATCTTCAGGTACATTACCATGGGAGAATCATCATCCTGAGCTGCTCCCTCCAGAGCCAGGCAGAAATTAGTCATGGGCAAAGCTCAAATGCCTTGAAGGTTCAGATGGGCATTTACAATGTCTGATACTTATCATAATCCCTTGAGTCTGCAGAAGAGCCTTTATTGTGGTTTCCTGATGCTTCTGCACAAAGTGCAGAGATAGGAAAAATACAAAAAATTAAGGCAAAAAAGTGGCCAAACATTTCTGAGTTACAAAGAGAGCTCCATTTGAGGTTTGTGGGAGGACTGCAGGTAGCTGTTATTTTATCTAAGCTTGCTTATGTGTCCCTGACCAGCTTTCATGGTGAGACTGTTTGGAATTCTTCTAATCCTTTAGGCTACAAACTCTACCTTAATCATATTCTAACCTGTTACCTCAAAACCCTTAGGTACCATTTTTTATTACAGCAAAACAAAGAAGAATTGCACTGATTTTTGTGTGCTAGCAGAGACTTCACTGATTTGGGAAAAAGGAAAAATGGTCAAAAACAATCATTAGTGTAGTGAAATAATGTCTTATAGCAGTGAACCAAGGGAAAGAATTACTACTGTGTGCAATGCACTACAATATCTGATTATGAGAAAGAGCTGAAATAGCCAGAAAAATAATTCTACAGCTCCGTACAGAAAGACATAAAAGTGAATATTAACCATAATTATTGCACTGTTCACACACTGAATTTCACTCACTGGAGTATATGCAGAACATCATGCAAGCAAAACAGGCTTCACAGAAAGATACAACATGGGCATAGTTTTCCATGGCTTATCAAAATTGTGCCAGTGCTCACAGATCTGCAAAATGAACTAAAAGATTAGGCAAAATATGAGCAGATAACTCTTGGTTCAGAAAGACACTTGGGTGATGGGGGGGAAAAAAAAAAGTCTCTAACCCTGATAGATCATTCTCCTAGACATATTGAAATATTGATGTTTATGTTCCTGGGGGAATTCTGTACTATGAAGAGAAATTTCAAACCAGAGCTGGAGCAATGATGTATATGAACAGGGGAATTACAGCAATGGGGAACTGAAGTGAGGAAGAGATAAAAGAGATCACACCAGGCCCAATCACCTTCTCCTCAGAAAGTCTCTGATAGAAAAACTTTCTGTAATCTATTTTTTGTTCCAGTTCTGCTGAAAACAAGAAATGTTTCTATTTTTGTGTTTCTAAAGACTATCCCTCCATGAATTCACAGTGAAAGAGGAACTAATTGTCTGTGGGGCCACAAAGAATTTGTACAAACATCATTTAATTCCTTGCACTAACTAGCCCAGTATTAAATACTCTTGCTCATCTATTTTGGTATCTTCTTTGCACTCTTTATTTATTTCTTCTAAAAGACCTGCTGAGTTTATCTGAATACAATCTGTCTTTGAAGTGTGTTGTACTGCTTTAAACAAACAAAACAAAATCCAAAAAAGCCCGAGACTTTAGAGGATTCTTTACCTAAAACTGACAAAATTTCACATGGAAAGGTAAGAATTCTGAAGAGAAAAACCCATATGAAACACAGATAATGTAATCTGCATTGTTCTACTGGTAAATCTGGCTGTGGAGAGTGAAGAGTTGCAGGTACATCCCAAATCCTTGCAGTTTGTGGCTATTATGGAACAAAGTAAAATAATTCTCCCCTTAGAATCTAAAATTTACTTTTTGAAGCAACAGATCAAAAAATGGCACAAATTTTAGAAGAGAAAAATCAAAAAAAAATCCAGAAAGGCAAGAACTTTTAAACTTAAAAGTAACTTTGAAGAATGATTTGCTTGTACCATACTATGGTTGTACCATTTCTGATACTTGGAAAACCCAAACCTGGGTGGTAGCATTCTGCTGCTACTGGACATTTTTTCTCAAGTGGTCACAGATCTGCTCCATTCAGAACATAAATTCTGTAAGTCATATGATAAATAAGAATATTGAACTCACAACATAAGAGAAAAAAAGTAAAGCAGGCTACATCACTGCTGAAATATTTTAAATAAAATATTATGGGTTTTCCTCACATAGATTTAACATCAGAAGCTCAAATAAAGTTATTGTAAAATGGACAACAAATGTAGCTCTATTTCACTGGAAAAATGAAGATAAACACCTTGGTATTAAATGCCTTTACTGAGAAAAGAATGACCAGCCTTCGTTTCCAAGAACCAGAAGTTTATGAAAAACAGCAGGGAAAAAAAAAATCAAAGAGCTTGTGACACCAAGCCCGGATGAGTTCAGGTGTAACAAGAGTTTAAGAGCTTTTAGCTCCTTGGAGAGCTGATGGTCCAGTGGCTCAACATCGTGGGTGCTTTTCATGTCACCAAAGCCATTTGCAATTTATTGAAGTGTTCCAAACACTCAGGTTCCAGAAGAAGTATAAAAAAAACCCACAAATCAAATATTTTGACATCAGCCCTGACAAAACAGCAGGGACCAAGCTTGACTGCAAGACAGACTGCAAGAAAACCCCGAGCCCAGGTTATTTTGGTTAAGGGTTGCTAATGCAGTGTTTCCTTAGAGGACCCAGCTGCTCTGCACAGAACAATTAAGAATAGTTTTGTCTCTTCTCCACACACGTAGAATTTCAGCTCCATAAGATCAGTTTTGTCTCTTCTCCACACGTGTAGAATTCCAGCTCCATAAGATTAGTTTTGTCTCTTCTCTACACACGTAGAATTTCAGCTCCATAAGATCAGTTTTGTCTCTTCTCCACACACGTAGAATTCCAGCTCCATAAGATCAGTTTTGTCTCTTCTCCACACATGTAGAATTTCAGCTCCATAAGGTTATCTAAGAGTAACTAAGGACGAAATTGGGTTCATGCAGGTTTTATTCCAGCTGTCTGGACCCAAAAGGCATATCCAATTATAAGTTTGCATCCATTCCTAGTTCTGTTGTACAGGAAGTCCAAATAAAATACAAACAAAAAAAAAAAACCCAAACCCAACACACAACAAAAGTCTTTATTGTGTTTGAAGTATGTGAAAACAGATGCCCCAGACAGTTGAGAAATGGCCAACTCATGTATTGCTCAGGAAAATTTAATTATAAACAACCAAAGACTTATTTAATCCACATGTTTTGATTTTAAAAATAGGGTAAAAGAGCAGATATATTCTTCTTGTTACCTTCTTGCTTCAGGCCTCTGCATCTATGGTAACACAATTACAATCTCAGGACTAGAATTGATCAGAATTTTCGTAATTACATTCAGCCCTAACAAATCAAGTGCCTTGTTCTGTGTTTGGTGGGGTTTTTTTTTTCCATTTGAATTTTATAGAGTTACTGCCTCAATCTCTACCCCACCATAAAATGTTTGAAGAAGAATTGCTACTAAATGGCTTCTTTCTCTTTTTCTAGTCCTCTTTACTACGAATCCAATCAGCTAGAAAATCCTGTACAAAGCAGGGTCAGCTATGGATTACTTTCCACATCTTTCCCTGTGTCTCCTTTGATCAGTTACATTTTATTGAGAAGCACACACTGGGCATCAGAGAAACAGAGCACAATGAAACAGCGAGGGGAGTTTGAAGCCTTGCCGTATCACTGAGCCTTCTGCAGTTGCCACGTTAATTTTGCTGACTTGCAAACTCGTGGAAAGGCCAAGAAAAAGTGATTTTGTGTTATCTTCCAGTTCTCATTCGCTGTTTAGAGGCTTTTATTTTGAATGATTAAGCACTCGTGTCATCCATGTAATTCCCTTGTAGAAAGGGATGTCCCTGGCTGGCTCTCCCAGACCAGGAGCCTGCAGTGCCTAGCCTTATTAACAGGTAGAATAAAGAGAGAAATAATTAAAAAAAAAAAAAAAAGGAAAGAAAAATGAAAAAAAGAAAAGAAAAGCAGGTGGTCTCCTTCAGTTATAAGGACACAGAGACAACCACACACCCGTGCCAAGAATGAAAGACAGAATTTAATCCGTAATACGCAAAAACAAGAAAAAGAGCTCATTTATACCAGGTAGCACCCTCAGAACTGGAGAAGGCAAACAAAGGAAGACAATTGCCTTTGCTGCCTAGAGTGTGTGGGAGCCAAGGCACAAACAGCTTGGGGAGGTCCAGGTTTCAGACTCCCTGGGAATTGCTGAGGTGCAGCTCAAGTGAGAGCAAACTCGTGTGTATGACACTTGCTGAGCACTCCAGAACAAAGAACACACCTTATTTTCGTGTGCTGGCAGATCAATTCATAGGGCAGCTCAGACACCTCACAAACAAGTTGATCACATTGAGCAGATACTATAAAACCCCACAAAAGAAAGAGGAATTCTTGGCTGTCCTAACGGCCTGCACTCTCTGGAACACATTGCCTATAAACCGAGAGGACAGATAACAAAATCTGTCCATTGGAAATCACTGGAACTTCCCCAACACCCAGGGCACACAGGACTTGCCAGGTTTCTAGAACAGAGAAAACAGATTTTCAGTTCCCTTAGCCAAATGTTCAAAGCTATTGAGAGGACTAAAAGGGCTAATAGAGCCAAGTGAGATTTTCAGACACAACTAACCAAGTCAGGCATCCATCTCCCCAGCCCTAACCTGCTTATGCACTTCAGAAAATCTCATTAGGCACAGATCTGCATCTTCAGATACCTGTCTGCCTTCAAACTCTGGTTTCTTTCCTCTACAGTTCAACCTTTTTATCTGCTTTTTGCCTATTCTTCCCTACATCTAGGTTCTCACAAGATGCAGTAGGCTTTTGACCTTGGAAAAGGGATCCTGGAAAGCTTTTTTATGGAGTGTTTTTTAAAGGAGGGACTAAGCACAGAGTAATACCTCTCTAAAGAATAGGCTGAACAGCACATTTTTTTTTCTGTTTAACCAGCACAGCCGTAGATCATAAGGAGTTTGGTTTCATTACATAACAGCCCATCATTGTTCCCTAATACATTATCTCATCAGGAGGCCCCATTTCAGAGAGGCTACATAGACACACATTTCTTAATAGCAGAGCTAAGTGGCAGCATGCTCTAGTGGATTAATTATATAACCAGCAACCAGGCTTTCCTGGTTGTAATACAATTTTAAGTTTACATCCTTAAATCAAGTATTTAAACTGCTAACAGTGTTGGTTTTAAGAGATCTGTACGTAGCTTATTTATTGAAAAAAATTATCATTTGCCTCTTTGGGAGCTTTTTAAATTGTGCTTATCCTCACTACAATCAGAAACTTTTGGGACACCGAATTAATTTTGAAAGCCTACAACAAAGACCTCACAAATTTTAGATACTGAAGATAAGCCAAAATAGATTAATTAAAATTAGACATTTGATACAATTATTCTCATTAGTAAGGGGAAAAAAAAAAAAAAGAAGGAAAAACTAAGCGGAATCTTAGAGCTCTTACAAACTTTTGCCTTCAAGTGAGTCTAAAACCACCCAAATAAAGGACTTCAATCAAAGTGGTACCCAGCTGCTGACTGGAGTAGAAGCAGTGATATCCTAAGAGACCCTTGGGTAGAACTTTTTCTGCTTTACCTGGAAAAGCTTTACATTTTTTGTTATGAAATATCGTCTGAGACTACGCATTTAACACACACTTTTACGTCTTCTCCATATGGTACCAATCCTTCTATAAATGTAGACCATGTGGCTATCAGGATTTATGAACAATGTGTGCAAGTCAGACCTCTGAAGTGGATTCTAAAATAAAGCATGGTAGATACATCCCATATGAATTCTTTCCCAGACACCCTCTCCTTCTGAGATTTTTATTCAAGAGCAGCTAAGAATCAACACAGAGGACTTTTACTCTTCTGGAATCAGAGCACCTTATCAAATTACCCTAAGTGGTTTTGCTATACAATTATTTTAGTGCTCTGGACATTGTTTCATGCTGGGATTTACGAAGGCTTACAGCAAAATTTCACTTTTTAAACAATGCTGTGATTTACCTTCGTAGAGTGGAAATGGAAGGAAACAGAGGATTGTCCTACTCTGATTTTCTCCTCACCAGCCTCAGTAACTAGAGTCAATCCAGTTTTGAGGGCTGAAAGCTTTCATCCTGCTCCTTTCATCACATACCTCTCATGTATTTGTTGGTTCTATTTACTCCCTCTCTGTGCAGGTTGAATACAGATGTGGAATGTGCTTCCTTCATATCTCCTTATTGCCTGCAGCTTCCAACTTATTCTCTCCAGATTAGCGACTGAATAATGCTTGTATTGATTGATACACATTGTCCTTCACAGTAGGAATTGTCCTATTTGGTCAAATTTATGAAACAGACTGACAGCAGCTATTCAGGAGCAAGGTAGCTGCAGCCAGCCAACAACAAACCCTCTGCTTTCCTTAACCCATAACCAAAGCCTGTATATTCATGAGAAAGATCATCTTGGCCCTGAGCCCACTGATAAATTAAGCCTGAAGCAGATTTTGAATCCGACAGGAAAAGATGGTTTCCATTCCACCTGATCCTAATCTCATTTGCATTGACTTTTCACTAGTGCTGATTCTGCTCGCTTTATCAGGAGTGTTCCTAATCTTCATCACTGTAGATAAAAATAAGAACCTTATATTTCAGGTTTAAAGTCTGAAGATCTTTTTCCATCTTGAAAAATTTGCAATTCACTCTAATTCTCTGTATGTTAGTGAAAATCTGGAGTAGCTCCAGCTGGAGGCTATAACTTTTTGGCAAGCAGATAGCGAGAGAAATTTAGCAACAGTTTCTTTTGCTCATGTAGCAGACTGCAGCTCCAGTAAAGAAAATAGTATTAATGGTCAAAACTGTAAATTCTAAAATCTTTCATCTCTCTTAGCACGGAAAAGAAATTAATTTTATCATGATAAACCTTAAGGAAAGGAGACGCTTTTGTAGTTAAAGACTAACTTGACATCAGTCAAGGGATAATGAAACTTCCAGAAGATGCTCTTGCCAAATCAGCTTAGTTAACAAACTCTAAAGAATAGTAGCACAGCATATTTAAAAGGAAAAGTATAAAATTTTTCAGCAATAATTTTTATTATCACAATTCATGTCATTCTGTTAGAACTTGCTGCTAATTTTTGCACAATGGAGGAGAAAGAAATGCTAAAAATGTTGGCTTAAATTGAAAGCCAGGCCTCCCACAGAATCATTTTAGATAACTAAGATTATGCACAGTATGAGTTACAGGGTTAGTAATGTAATTTGAATAAAACTTAACAATTATCTCTGAGCTACAGATTGTCACAAAGTAACGCTTGATGGACAGAAGAGAAGAGATGGAAGCGATAATATTTAATAGCAAGGAACCCTCTACTTGTCTAATATTTGAAAATAATCTATTAGGTCATCCTTTCCTTAGCAGATGTATTGGTTCCTGCTATTATCACTATGCAAATTTCTTCCTTTGGGATGCAAAAGAGTTTTGTCCAGGAATTCAGGGCAAAATTCAGGATTCAGGCTGCCTTCTACTGAAGGAGCAGGCAGCAGTCAGGCACTAGAGCTGACAAGACAAAAGGATCCAACTAATGGGGTCCCAAGGGACAAGAGGTGAGCCCTAACCAGAAGTCCTCCCTCCATTACTTGAGTTGGAATCCCTGCTTTTTTTTTTTTAATACTTTTCCAGGCCTGGTCTGAACATGTTCATTTTCTTTTTCACCTCTCATGTGTGTTCTCCTTCTCTGGTTTTGGTTTGCTTGGCTGTTTTGGGTTTTTTTCTTGTGTGCAGGTGGTTGGGAGACTTTTTTTCCCCCCTGTGGAAGCAAAGTTGCCTTCACCGAGGTGTAGTGCAGGACAGTGATGCCTCATTTCTCTACTAAAAGAGTAGTATCAGTGTTGTTCAGTGGATTTACAAACAGGTACAGTTTGGGAGAGAAACTGCACTAATCAAAACCAAGTAGGTTCCACAAAAGAGCTTTAAAATGCTATTTCTGGTAATTTTCCTAGCTTCAACGACTGTTTTTACTTAAGCCTGGGTTTGATATGGGAATTGTTGTGATTTAAGTAGCTTTGGCTTGAGACTGAATGACAGATAAAAAGGAGAGCATCAATCAGGAAGTCACATGAATGCAATAATTTTGAAATTGTCCAATTAAATGTTAAACAAAACAAGGACTGGCCTTAGTGTAAAAGCTGCAGGGAACTTTTAATATTTCCTTTATCCTTTTCATTGGAATGTGAAGTCAGATGACATTTGTGGTAAGATGACAGATTGGTTGACCACTGACTTGAAGAAATGAGCATTCAGTCATGCAAACTTGATTTCCTGTCATTAATCCCTGCACATCACACGTTGATCACTCATCAAAAGTTGGCATCCATTGGCTCAAAGACTCGAAGAACTGCCATTTTTAATGGCACTTTTCATGGAACAAGTATGTGCCAGCACGTGCATGTAGCACGGTGCACAGAGGTTCCATTTTTGGGGAGAGCACAGACATCCCTCAGTAACTGCAGTGCAGACTCTTCTGTTACCCTCGGCACACCCAGCAACATCTTTGTGGAAATGCTGGCTCTGATCACTCATCTTAGCAAAGCCAACACTTTCTAGAACTCTTGCTGAGGGAGCAGAGACCATTGAAATTCAGATGAGTGGTATCCAGTGAAGCCTGGATGAGCGTTCCCTATTGTTGTGTGGGAAAACACTGAACTTGGGTGAATTTTGTCATACATCTTAATACCTCCAGCAATGAAAAACTGGTGTACACATCAGTGTTTACAAGACAATGTCCTCTTCCAGGCAGCCTTTCAGCTTGGACACTCCTGCATTGTCAACTGCAGGCTGAAAATGCTGCTGGAAATAGTGGCCAAGTGGCAGAAAAGGAGGTGGCTCTTGAAGACACATTAAGAACAGACAGCTCCAAGAATGGAGGTGGCTCAGACAGGTTTTCTTGCTAGTAAGAGGCTTTAACTTTTGGTCAGCCCTAAAGTGGTCAGACAGTTGGATTAGATGATTATTGTAGGTCTCTTCTATTCCACTCTAACTTCCTGGCCTCATGGAAGATATTTGGCTCAAAAGAATCCATGTACCACTTCAAGTTCTAGGAGAGCTTAACAGGTAACACAAATGTTACAGACATCGAAATAAAGGCTACATAAAAGACCAATTGCTTTCCTTTTAAAAAATCTAACTGGAAGTATTTTACTCCTGTTTCATTTACAGGCCTAAATGAACTTTACTGCATCTAAAAAGCTCCATGAGTTAGCTGTCCAAATCACTTCATGGAACTCCTTTGTCTTGAACCAAAACTGAAGGGGACTCTGAGCTTCCTGAAAAGTTTCTCAACTCACTCAACTTAGAAGCCCATGGAGGTCTTTTGAACGTCTCCCTAAATATCCACACTAGAAAATTCATTTTATTTGTATCACATAACAACTCATTCTGAAAATCAGTTTCTGGATTCCTAGAGATTCATGTGCTTTCTTACCCCGAGAGTGGATAAATTGAATCTTTATCGTATGTCTCCCTGCTACAGTTGACCAAAAGGCAGCCAGCCAAAACTGTTTGTGCACCCATCTGTTCTAATTAGGCCTAAGATCACCAATGTCTGTCCCTCTGAATTCTGCCTTGCGTTTTAGTCTCCCATAATTTAGCTTTTACACCAGTGACCTTTGAGTAAAAATATCCTTGCTTCATTCCTGAACTGTTGAGCTGCCAAAGCACTGTTATTCCATTACTAAGCATTCCAGTCTGCATTTGTACCTTGCCTATACTTGATCCCCAGCTCAGAACCCATGAAATTTTACAGCCAGTTGGACATTTCTGCCTTCCACAGGGAAATTCTGCAGAGGCTGGGGCTGAACATCATTGTGCAACATTCATCCTTTTACAGTCTGCTCCTACATACCTCGATTACATGTTATGTGCAGCTCTACAGCTGCTAATAATTTGCCACTGTCATGAAGAGAGTCAGAAAGGTGTCAGCATTTGTAAACAAAAACCAAAAAACTTCAGGACCACGTGCACCCTTGTCTTTGCTATTTTAATGAAACCTGCCCTTTGCAGAGAAACCGTTTCAGAAGATAAATTTAAATTATTATGAAATTCTCCTCCCTGACCCACACCCCTTCTGTAAGCTTCTTACACATTACATTTTTTACTGTGGGAATAGCTATGTCACAGTGAGAGGATTGTCTGTCCTAGAAACACATTAACTAACCAATAGACAGGGGATATGAAAAGAATAAAAAAGGGTGACAAGCTACCCATTTTCATGTACAAATAGCTTGTGTAGTAAGTAACAATTTTGGGACACGAGTTTCCTGGGAAAAGAATGCAATGCGAAGGGTAAAAGTATTTCTATTTATATATTGTGTTTCCATTTGTATTGTTCACTAAGTATGAAACCTCTTTTTTAAACCTATGTCTCCTGGTGTCTTGAAGAAGAACAGACTATTCCTGCCTGTCTGACTCATGTATCTCTGGGCAGTCAGGCCTTCTGACTCACTGGATAGTCAAAAATCTCAGATTAACAATGGTGCGTGGCTGCTAAAAATAGGAGTTGTAGACCCTGGAACTGAACGTGGGAAGAAATAAACACATTTCCTCTGAATACCTGCAATCAGTGACACATAAACAAACGTGTTTGCATTCTGCTCCTTCCCTTGCATTCAGTTTTCTTGGAAAAGCAGATCTGAAACAGCCTCTGCTGCTGTTTCCAAACATCAGTAGGGGAGATCTCAGCAGTGACCACGTGTGTTTCCAGCCTGGAAGTAACCTCATTGTGTTTAAGAAGGAATGCCCAAACACCACTATGGTGGAGTCATTCCCTACCCCACTGCCCAAACCTCAGCATCTTTCACAGGTCTCAGAACACACATTCCAATGCCCAAACGCATCAGAAGTATCTTTGCTTACTTTATTTTTACCTTGCTTTTGGTTCCTGCTAGCAAGTTAGCCATTCCTGAATTAATCAGGACAGATTTCATAAAGATACACTAAAATAGATGACCTGTCCATAAAATTTTGCATAGTTGCTGCTAACTCTTTAAAGTGGTGTGATGGTTGTGATATAAAGTATAAAAGTAAACACCATAACCTGGTATTTAGTCCTACAAAATTTCCAGGAAAACCCATCACAAAAGGCACAGAGATTACACACATTGCCTTTTATCCTGGATCTGGTGCTGATGCTGAGACTGACAGTTCACTTGATGAAATTGTATTAGTGTTCCAATGATATTCATTTAAACCAACAAAATTCATTGGCCTACCTGTATGACAAAATTTCACAGAATTGAAACTCCAACTGCCTTCTGAGTTGATATGATGAAGGAATTCTGATCAAATACAGAATTGGGGCACGTGATCAGCAGGAACTGCTAAAGCTTAAACGTTTGATCTCCTGCATCAGCACATTTTCTTGCACAGCAACTTCAGTATCCTTGACACTGTCTGAA
Source organism: Monarcha castaneiventris obscurior (assembly GCA_026261815.1). NCBI lineage: Eukaryota > Metazoa > Chordata > Aves > Passeriformes > Monarchidae > Monarcha > Monarcha castaneiventris. The sequence continues at coordinate 16,747,032 of JAMPIT010000884.1, forward strand.
TACTCTTGCCTTGTACAATGGCCCACATGGGTTACCTAGAAACCAGGATTATCAATGCCAGACAGCATCTGACTGCTCAACTCTACGGTTGGGAAGGTTAGAGAATTGCTAACTTCAAAGAAAAATTAAGTATAAGAACTTCCAAAAAATCCTATCAAACAGCCAGCCTTGGAAAGCAAAATTTTAGGCTTGAAAAAGAGATTTAAAAAGCTGTCAGAATTGAACAGACAGCAGTGCTTTAATCAGGTTCTAGATTTTGAGATGCAACCTTGGGAAAAAAACCCCAAACAAAATAAAGAACTAAAGCAACAAAAGAACCCAAATATAACAAAAAAAAAACAAAACAAACCAAAACACCAACCCAACATGTAGAGAAAAGGAAACAGGTCTCTAAACACTTTAAAACTTTTTCTTCCCCTAAGTACTTGCACTTATGCTCACAACTGCTCCTACTGGGCAAGCTTCTTTTAAAAATACTTATTGCACATTGTTTCAAAGAGCACTTTTTGGCTGTAATTAGAGATAATGCTTTATCTGGCAACCCATTTTTGTTGGTCCCTGGAGCAGCATTTTAAAAGAGGCTAGGCTGGAGTGAAACAGAAAAGATGTGGTCATGCACAGCCAGTAAAGCAGCAAAACAGACATTGAAGAAAAGGTAGGGAAAAATCCATAGAACTCTGAAAAATGCAATAAGATTAGCAAGGATTAAGGTGATTCAATGCCAGAAAACAGTTCTGCAACCCAAGTTGTCCAGTCTTTGACTTCTTTCTTAACTCTTGTCTAGTCTAGGCAGCAGTGCTTTATAAGAGAGTGGTAAAAACCCAATGTGGCTGCCAAAAATTATCCCAGATTGACTAACAGACTGAAATGGCTGCTGTTCAATGCACCATTGAACTGGCTCTTGGGAGGTGTAAGCAGACAGCTCTGTGGACGTGGAATCTTTGACAAGAGCACAAGTTATTGTATTTATGTCACAAGTAACAAAAATGAAGTGCTCATTCTTAAACTGTTGATCTACCTGAGGCAAGAATGTCACATCCATTAAGAGCATTGATAGTTGATTAGAACATCAGCTTTCCATCATCTTTAGATGGAATTTAGGCTGAAACTACAACCCTTCTGAATTAACCCACAGTTTTCTCAGAGAGCCAAGGAATTAAATGCAGGAATTAAAGCTTGGTTATTCTGGCTCAGTCTTTGTTAACACTTGAGAGCACGCTCTCACAGGTTTTGAAGTCTCCATGCCATGGCGATCAAATGACCTTGAAATATTTTTTTTTTCTTCTCTTCCTTCCCCTCCAGTTTTTGTTTTCTGAGTACACTCTGAAATTACAACCACGAAAACACTCTTTTTTTTTTTTAGGTGCTTTTTTTAATTTAGGTGCTTTTTTTTCATTACTAGGTGCTGTCAAATTCTTTGATTTGACATTGCCTGAAAGAAGCAATAGGATGAAATGAAAGAAGAGGGTGCAGCAGATCCTTGCTTGGTGATGCACAGAAGAAGTGAATGCTGGGAGCAGCAAGATGCACCATCATTCTCTAAAGCAACCTGTACTGGTTTTGAAAGAAGAAACTTGAGCTACTTCCTGTCATCATCTCTGTCTGGATCATGTGTCAGGGAGATATAACCTGTTACAAAGGGTTTGTCTAAACAAGTGTATTTTGGGGGTTTTACATTACTATAAACAAATAAACTGAATTCTTATTCTCTTTTTGTTCCCACCACACCATTATCCACATAACAGGCACCATTGCTTGCCAAATGACCTTCCTGGCAATCTTGGCAAGAGACAGACTTATTAGGCCAGTAATGATAATTTCTTCATGATTTATGCCAAGGCAGCTTTTACTATTGCATACTTCATCCTCTCAAAAGCATACATTGAGTGTGAAAAGCTCAAGCAGAGCAGCAGTACTAAGCATACTTCAGAATAGATTACTCGAGTGTATTTTAATCTTTCAGGCAATATTTTTTTTAAAAAGTCACTTTAGAATGAAGTCTTTGCTGTATTTACCACTGTATTAGAGTGCAATTCCAAGTAATGACATAATCAGACTCTTTGGCAGATTTTCCAGAAAACCTCTTTGCCACAGACTCAAACCAGACATAATTATGCCAAGCACAGTCTTAGCAATAAAGATTCAAATATGTATCTATGAAATGATGAACCTCTTCTTGACAGGATCCAAATGCAGCCCGAGGTGCTCCTGCTTGGACAGCTGTAACTTGGTTCTATACAAAATACAGTCAGCTCATAGCTGCACATCAGAACTTCCACATTCCATGATTAAGACTTTCCTACATCCCAAGCCAATTAAAACATCTCCTGCTATCTTCACTGGGACCACAGCTTTATGGCATTGAAGTGATAATCATTTTTTTTGCCATCTCACATCATTAGCTCTTTACTGCTTCGGAGAAAAAAACGCCATGAATTTTGCACTGAAGACAGAGCTGATCCCATCACCAGTACATGTCACACTTCAGCGACTCCTTCCACTGGGGACAGGCCCTGGGCAGCTTCCACACCTGCTCCAGCTCCTTCTCAGCACATCTATTAGAAACTCTGACCCATAATTAGCTCGGGCAAAGCCCCAGCTGCAATTAATTACTGGGTTTTCCTGTATCCGTGTGCACACACACAGAGCAAGCCCAGCCAGGCAGCACAGCAATGCCTGGCTCGTTCTATTTCCCAGCCATCAATGCAATACAACATTGACAAAAACTTACAAAGAATCTACATATATTTGAGAAAAACCCCAATAAAAGCATCCTGCAATAAAACAGAGAGCTTGTTCTTAAACTTTGATTCAGCTGGGACTAAATGTTTTCCTTTCTCTGCCTAGGATAAGTTCCAAACCAGGAATTACTAGGGTCTGAGTTTATTTAAATAATCTTGCACAGATACTAGGCAAAAATACCTTATGATAGGTATGCATAAAAGGGGGAAAAAACCAACTCAAAGAGTTTTATCCACATCAGCTTTTTTAGAGAGTATTTTTTCCCCTAGAGAGGAAAATTTCATCTGTAGCTCTATACAAAATCTCTCCTGGTTTCTCTGTGATATTTTGTATATCAATACATATAAAAACCCCATGAATTCATTATCCTGACTACAGCAATGTTCAACTAATGCATCTAAGATAAGAGACCACAGATTGCACGCATTTTTGTGGAAAGACAGGATAGGCTTGGGAAAAGAAAAACGTTTTAAAAAAAAAAAAAAAATCAAGAGACTTCTTAAGCAGAGAAAAGAAAGAATGGAGGAAAAAAGGTAAAACATGACTTTAAATCTCATCTGAAAATATACAGGCCTAAATAATAATGGTGGATCCAAACACCTCACGTGCTGAAAAAACCTTCAGAAATCCGATCTTGGGCATAAAAATAGAGGTTTTGGATCTTAGTAGCCAGATACTGGGAGAGATACTGGGAGATAGTGAGCCTTATATTCAGGAATATCTCTATGAACCAAGTGCAAAGAGCAACTTCTGCACTGCTGGGGTTGGTGATGTCATTTTTCTCTTATGAAGACACTTGTCACTACATCCTCTTAAACTCCAAACCCCTGACAACAACCACAAGCTGCAACCACGCACCTCGTGTAAAACATGAGTTGGACATGGTTAACCACGAGATGAGAGTAAGTAGATTCTCAACATCAATTATTTTTGCCGTGGTAAAATCTGACAACTAAACACTGATGTTTGGTGCTAAGAACAGGCAACTCTGCAAAGAATCCTGGCCACTCCTCAGTTACCTTGAGAACTTCACAGAATTGCTAAAGATCACCTGGACACACAGCAAAGCACAGCACATAATTAACTAGCAGTATTAACTGGGGTAGGAAGAGGGGTGTTGCAGCTTTTTTCTGCTCAGAAAATTATATTTCTTCTGTTGTGCATATATTAAAAGCCAGTAACAGAGATGAGCCAGATGAAAATCCCCAGTGCAAACAATGCAAAGACGTGGTCTCTTCCCAAGGCATGGGCAGTAGGTCTCACCCAGGCATTGTTACAATGAGTAAACTGACTGGTTCATGGTTCACTCTTGCACTTCCACAGATGTTTTCATTTGTGTCCCAGTGTCAGAATTTGCAGCCTTCCTCTATTACTGAGACTAAAAGGGAGACTTGTTCATGGTCGACTTTCAAAACTTCCTGTGTTTTGCCATGCTCTTACACAAATGCCTTTTTAGCAAAATGTCTGCAGGCGAGAACATTTCATAATTATTCTTTGTCCACAGGACTGAGCTAAGTGTTTCGGCCCTTTTTGTAAACTACATGAGGAGAAAAATTGAATACTTTCTTGTGTCTTTCTGCAGAAAGATTTTGAGCAGCTATAAAAAAATTACTACAGCTTGAAACACCAACATCCATTTAGCTTAATTTCTGTCAGCATCACGTTTTTTGATCCATTAAGAATGAGTGATGGAGATTAACCTAAACTGAAATCTGCATTTCCGGTCTGCTCTGCTGGCTTTGCTTTACATTGCTCCAGCAGCAGTGCTGTGGGACCACAGAGTCAGAAGGCCAGGAAGAACCTTCAGAAGCCATTTATTACAATGGTTTTCATCTTCTGAAAAGCACAGCTCCCTTTTGGGTTATCTATCTTCAGCAACAATTATGTGAATAGGGGCCAGAAACATCAAGGTCAAGTGCTATTAGATATAACCACTGCTAACACTTTAAGGTTCTTTGAATTCAAGAGTAGCATGACCCAGAGTTTGAAAATCACTAGTTTATTTCATCTCTTTAACCATAATTGACTCCTTCTCCATGTTCCAAGGGAGAATCAAATATACTTACATCATTTTTAACAGATGTTTGCTTAGTCTTTTGGAAAACTTCCACTGAATAAGACTCCACAGCCTTCTTTGGCAACGTATTTCAAAGCTTCACCATCCTTATTGTTCAAATCTCTGTCCTAATATCTAGTCTGTACTTCCTGTCTCTAGACTAAACATTCCTAAGCTGCAAGTCATGCTTTGATCCCTCTTCCTCTGCATTCTCTGCAGCTGGTGCACACCTCCCTTAACGTGCGCTACCCAGGACGGCCCCAGTGGTTCATCTAAAGCCTTACCAGTGCTCAGTAGGACTGAGGGGTTCTGTCCTTTCTTCTGCATCCTGTTTTCCTGCTAGCACACCCAAAGATTGCATCCACTCTCCTTAAAATAGCATAAGGGGCAGTATGGCTCTGTGCTGATTTCCTAATATCAGCTTCCTTGTCTTTCCTGTCAGAGATGCATCTTGCCTTTGCCTCAACAATTCCTGGATGCCAGAAGAGCCATTTGGGGCCCCAGCCCTAAGGCATATAATTTACTCCAGCTGTGACCTTCTTATGCTGGGACTAGAGCAGTTCCCAGCCTACACCACAACACAGCTGTGGCCTCCAAGAGCACCAAGCAAGCAGAGCCTAGAAGGCAGTGGAGGACCTAATACTGAGTGGGAACTAAAAAGCCAACAGGTTTCTAGATAACTCCTGTCCTGGTTCTGAGTGGAAGAGCTGATTTTCTCCCTAGTAGCTGGTAGTTTGGATTTAGGGTGAGAACAGCACAGGTAACACCCTCATGGTTTAGTTGTTGCTCAGCTGTGCTTACCCTAAGTCAAGGACTTTTCAGTGTCCCAGCTCTGCCAGTGAGGAGAGGCACAGGAAAGTGGGAGAGAGCATGGCCAGGGCAGCTGACCCCAAGTGGCCAAAGGGATGTTCCACAGCACAGCACTTCATGTTCCATACATGCACTGCAGGGAGCTGCTGATCCCTGGGGGGACAGGCTGGGCATCCATCAGTGGGTGGTGAGCAATTGCATTGTGCATCACTTGCCTGTCTTAGGGTTTATTCCTCTCTCTCTCTTTCCTATTATTATTATAATAATATTTAACTTTATTTCAATTATTAAACTGTTCTTATTTCAACCCACGGGTTTTACCTTTTTTTGGATTCTCTTCCCCATCCCACTGGCTGGGGAGGGGGGAAGTGAGCAAACAGCTGCGTGGTACTTAGCTGGTGGCTGGGATTAAACCACGACAATCTCTAATGTATTCCTATAGCTGCAAGGCAAATAAAATGGTAAATCACACAGCTGTGGGTTCGTTGTATTCTTATATCTACAGAAGGCACATGCATAGAGGCTACAGAACTGCCAGAATAATGATTGTGTAACTTCCCAGGACTAAGGCTGCAAGCCTTGCTAAAGTGCTTCCTGCACTCAGTGCTTCTACATTTCCTTCTGGGAAATTAAATACAAAAATCTAGGGATGCTGCAATCTTACTTTTCAATATTGAGCATTCTTTTGCTAGGAAATACAGACATTAATCATTTCAAGGGAATTTGAGTTGAACCACGTGTCTTTTTTTGGGTAAGTGGTAAGCTAGTGAAAGATGCAGGGTAGCACCTCAGCTGTGCAGCGCAGGGAGCTTGATGTTATAATTGAAAACTTCCACCTGAAATTGAAAATTTCCTCACCTGCTGCATTCCATTATGGAATCTTAACAGGAGCCTTGGCCAGATATAGATATTCTCCTTTTTTTCCCTGTCCTTGCTCCCTGACATGTATCTCTCCTCAATTCTTTCCCTTTATTTTTTTTCCCCAGAAGGCAGAACAAATAGTGTTTTCCTGGCTTGTTCTGCACCACACAGCCACTCGCTCAGCTGAGGCAGGCAGCCTTCTCTTGACTTCTGTGAAAAGTTCCTGTTGCTTCACTTATCACACCTTTAATTTAGAGTAATGAAGCACTTTGAATATGTCATTATGGACCTATAAAATCAGACCTTCCAAAGCTTTAAATACCTGCTGGAGCCCTCTTATATTCTTGATGTCTCTTATCACATTAAGAGGTTCAGCTGCAGCTCCCATCAGGAATGGAAATATTCCAACAGCCCTGAGCAAGCCTTTGGGATGACTGCTGTCAGACCCTGGAATAATTTCCATACAGCTCCCACCATCAGTGGAATGACCACACCATTATTTTTCAGTTTCTGAAATGAAATAAGCAGTTGCATGGTAAATAAACTTTCCCATGGGAGTTTGGTGAGCAGGGTGTGGCATCGAGAGCAGACACAAAGTGCAAGTAGCAGTGGGAACCCGAGCTGTGCATTTCAAAGACAAACACGACAATAAATGTACAGTTCCTTCTTGAGTTGTCCAGTCCTGTTCCTGTCTGTGCATTCCATAGACACTAAAAGCAGGTGCCTGAAAAAAGGTGCTCTTTATGAGCCACTTCACAGCTGCCTATGGAGGTAGAAGAACTCCAAGATATCCAATAGGTACAGAAATGAAGCATAAAAAGAAACACGTTTCTACAGTGTACACATCATCCAGAGTAAATCTGGCAGTTACACACTTGATTCCTGTCTGCAAGAAGTGATATTCTACAATTCTGCTTTTAAGTCTCTGGTATTTCTTTTATTCCTGAAAAGGGGAAAGCCTCTTTCTTCTTCTCCTGTATAATCCAAGGGACTATGCTGGAACTGTTTCCATTAACTGAGTTTGGGGCAAAATATATTTTTTACCAAAAGCTTTATGAGACCTGTATGAATGATAAGTACTACATGAAAGACCCAAAAATCAAAACAGTTGCTATTCTGGAGGAAAGGTTTGAGCTTCTCTCTAACACATTCATCAGTATAGGAGAACCTGGTGGCTTTAATCCTTCCAAGACTTCAATAAAGAAATCAAAGCACTAAATCTTATGCTCACTCCATGACCTTTGCTGCAGAGAATGAGCAATGACCAACAGCCATAGTTTTGTTTCACTTGAGCAGAAGTAGTCTGGGAAATTGCTCTTTCACTTCCAGAGTCCTCATTGGAGGAGTCCTTGAGGATGCAATCCTTCCTCCACGTTAGCCACTGTCTGCACCGAGCTGCTGGGAGAGCCAGTGAGATAACAAACCCTGTGGTGCTGGCAGTCTGTGAGCCAACCCACAGCTCCAAGGCTCCTTTTTATCACATGTAAACAGCACCATCCCTCAGCTTTCTCAGCGCCTCGATGAAAACACCATGTGGAGGCACAGTACCTACCTACAGCTCAACAACCTACACACCACTGAGTAACAGCGGTAAGAAGCAGCTTTTCTCCTCTCTTCTCAGAGACATTTGTCCTCAGATTTTCTAACTGGGGTTTATTTAGTCCCATCTGCATCCCTTAAGACATCACCCAAACAGCCACTGTGGCAAGAAAGCCCAACTGTGTGCGTGTCCAGAGAGAAACAGGACCAGAGAGGAGAATATCACCTGAGTGCCGTGGTTATCTCAGAGATTCGTGCAGCTGGAAGCACAAACCAGAGGCACTTCCCTGCAATACTCAGCCTCCTGTTACAATCCTCTGCCTGACACAGAGCTGAAGGTTCCTGTTCAGAAGAACGAGTTCTCCCGGGATTATTTTTGGTCAGAGTAGAACTACCATTTTCCCTTGTCCAAGCCTTCCTACAACAGCCAATTTTCACTGACACAGCTAATGATGTCACAACTTTCAGAGCAGCTAAGTCAAGATTACACTTACAAGAGCAATAGCTGTTGGTAGTTTCATTATCTTCAGAACAAAATTCAGTGCTTTTTTCCTGTTGAGCTTTCCCTTGACAAATTTTTACCCACACACAAGCACAAAAGACATGAAGAAATAACAACAAAACCCTGTGACTAAAAGAAGCAATTCCTTTCTCCAAACTGGAAAGGAATTGATCAAGACCATTAATTTTTAAATATTTCTGAGATATATAGATATAAGAGCTACATAGACTATACAGACACTTCAGTGGATGGTATCCAAATTCCACAGCCACAGATGAGGGTACAAAAACCATTAAGCAATATGTGAGAGTCCCACTGCAGTAGTCCCAGAGGAAAGACAGACCCTTTCATCCTGGAGAGATCAGTTTATAGTAACTAGGTCAGATTAGTGGCTAGAAATGGATTACTTTGAGGAACCTTACAAAAAACAAAGTTGTAAGCAGAGTCACCAGTTGAGATTTATGCCTCCCTCGTGGTAGGGATCAGCAGAGCCTCTGTAGTGCCCTTCATCAGAGAGTGTAAGCTAGAAAAAGTGGACCCAGGGAGATTTGCTGTTATTAAAATATTTAGGGAATGTGCAATTCCATAGGATCAGGCTGCAGCCACTTTCAGACTCAACCATGCTGCAGATGAGCCGCCAGCTACTGAAGCTTCCAAATAATGACTCAACTCATTAAAAGAAAATCAGTCACTGTCAAAACCTCTGAGTAAGAGCTCAAAGAGTTGAAGACATCCCTCTCTTCCTTGTGGCTTTACAAGTACTGGAAGTTGGTTCATGGCAAATTTGCTTGCTCAAAACACAGCTTAAACTTGGAGGTAGGAGGGAGAGGTAGAAGTCAGTGTAGACCATTTTGGCTCTTCCTGAAGAGACCCAATCTGATTTGGGACAACTCTGTGGGGAAGTGTTTTATTTATGACTGGTCCATGGTTATCATATAAAGCTTTCTGCTTTTCCAAATGGGTCTTGGGAGAGGATTTTAATAATAGTGACCCAAGAGGGATAGGTTACAGCACTATTAATACCTTAGAACTTGAACATCTTCCATGTAGCAATGGATATTGTGGACTTCTTTCTCTGTAGAGTGCCAGCTGGGTAACAACTTCAGGAGACCAGAAAAGAAACACATCACTGTTTTGCAACACAAACTTCTGAAACCCCCCTGACTAATTTTCTCAGCTGTTTTTATCTTTCATAGCTAAAACTATTTACGGATTAAAGTAATTTTGCATAAATATTTGATGCTAGACTTCATTACGAATCTGGGTTTAGTAACAGCAACTAAGACAGAACATTTCACAGACAGCATTTTCCAATACAAAATCATTTAAGCATCTGCCGGCTGCAAGAATAAATGTCTCAACCAACTTGTCAGAGCCTGTCAGGCCTATAATTATGTTCTACAGCATTAAAAGAAACTACTTTTGATTGTGTGGGTATGAATTGCAAAAATAACAATACCAAATTACGAAGGCTACCAGCAGAACAGCCTCAGTGGGAATGTGCACAACATTTACTGGCCGAGGGCTCCTTATCTGTTGCCCCCTCTGATGTGTGCAGGGGCCCTGGCAAACCTTTCATCTCCTGGGCCATCCAACTGCACAGGATTTCCATTGCAAACCCATCCTTGGGTCAGGTCAGGCCAGCTGCTTCATGGGAGTCCTTCAAAGAGCAGAGCTGGCATTGGCAGCGTAGGATGTGGCAATATTTCCTGTCTATGGCAGCACAGCCACCACACGCTCTCAGTGGATTATCTGAAACCCTCACTGCAGTTTCAGCCTCACTTCCCAGCCCAAACTCTTTGGTAACGTGGCTTTGGGCTGTTGTGGAGCTCTCAGACTCATCTGCACCCCAGACAGCTGCAAACATTTAAATAGCACACAGGCATCTTCCTCACTGCCTATTTCTAACGAGGCATAGGGTTACAAGCTTCAGTATTTGCTGACTTCAAAGAACAGGGGCAAGGATGCTTCCAAACAGTGTTAATTTTAAACTGAAGTAACACATTTTCAGCTTGCAAACCCAAAACAACTTTTGATGACCAAACTTTAAGGTTATACCCATGCCCAACCTGCATTTCTCACTTGCAGGAGGCAAAGGGAAAGTGCTGAAAGAATTAATAGTTTTACTGCTTGTAATTAGCATGATAGCGATATTATAGATATTACCTGTATATACTAATTAGTATTACTTTTTATTATTACTTATTATTATATACTAATTATATTACAGTATATACGAATTATAGCAATAACAAATCTACTTCAAAACAAAACAAATTTAAATTGTAACTCATTGAAACTAATATAACTTTAAGTATTTAATCTTCTAACATTAAAAAAATCAATTTCTTACATTAAAACCTTAAGTGTTCCAAATCTCAAGAAATAGCCATAATTTTTATGAATGTTATGCTATCCTATTAGACTGTCTAATGATAGTGGACAAGCATTAGCTGGACTGCTATTTAAGCCCTTTAGGAAAACTAACCTGCAGTTGGAAAGAAACCCATCACCAAACCCAAAACACATTAAAGGCTTATGCTGTCACATTAACATCAAGTGACACAGGAAAATTAATTTCTATGATGCCTCCTTTAAAAAAAAAAATGCAGAAAACTATGTTAGGCAGCAGACAATGTAGAGTTCTGCCAAAACCCCCATAATGCTGTAAAATGAGCAAAGAAAACCCCTCCCTCTTATCTTCATCTTCAGGCTGTCATTCACCTGGTGCCTGGTTGCTCTTGCACAGAATTCAGTGGGAAAACCTCAGCAGCTGACTCCAGTCAGAGTGGAATTAGGCTGCTCAATTCAAGACCCGAGAGCCATCTTCTTCTTTCAAGAGACAATTATCACTCGAGACTGGGTCCATATGGTTTTGTTACAGTTCTGCACTTAGGGAAGTTGTCTGCTTTGTTATGGGCTGCTTATAAAGAGATAAAAAAAGGGTGTTGCAGGTAAGAAAATGTGTGAGTCAGAACTATAATCCCTATCTAGAACCAAGAGAAAAAAATCTATAAAATCAGTTGTACAAAATACATGTAAGGAAAATATTTTATTTTCTTGGGAGTTCTGTTATTCTTTGCTGTGTTGGCTGGATTTTAGTCCTGGCTCATAGTCAAAGCACTGGTCGTGGCTACATTGCTCACAATTTCATTTTTGTTGTTGCATCACCAACACAAACTTTTATAGCCTTACGTACAGCTGAATAATACCCCTTAACTATTTCTTAAAAGCCCTAATAACTAACAAAAAACCAAACCAGTTTTAAGAAACTCCAGTAGGAACTCCAAGTCCATGACCAGCTTGAGGAAAACAATGCTTGGATGGGGAAGAAAGCCTTTGTCCTGTTAGCAGCAGCTGAAGAGGGTAATTTCACCAACCTGTCTGACTGTTGGATGAATCCATACCTTGGGAACTGAGTCTAAGGAAATTTGCAGGGAAGCAGCCCTCCTTTACCCTTACTCACCCCTGCTCCATCCACAGCCACTGCCCATGGCATCTGATCCATCCATTGCAGCAGAAACAGCAACAGGAGTAGCAGACAGCCCACTCAGGCAGGCAGAGAGGTGCTGAAGCACCCAGATAACATATTCTGCTCAAATATGTTGTTATTCCCTGTCTCCTTTGAGTAAAATTTAATAAGTTGGATGGAAGTGTTTTCAACCAGCCACCAGGTCTGCTGGCATAGCTGATCATAGATGTTTTATTCCAGGAGAAACTGTTCTTCCATTTTGTCCTAAGGGATTATGTGAAATGCATCTTGAGATTCCCAGCATTTCAGTACAGAGGAGAAAGGATCCATCTTTATTAAAGGTCTGCATCTGAAATAGTCACTGAGTATCTTTAAAAATTATTTTCCAGGTTGGCAGCAAATGAGAAACAGTTCTACACTGATTCCACCAATTATTTGAGACATCTACACTGAAGTAGATGAATCTCATTTAAGCCACAGGCTGCTCAATCCTACACTTAAGGAGTTGGCCAAGGAAGTACAAATGGATGCACTGGATCAGAGAGGCATCCATGCTGAATTGTTATTTGTTTAAACAAGACTGAGATTTCAGCAATCACTCAGAAAAAACCTGAAGTGGATCAGTGAAACAGTTGAATTCTTATGTCTTATCTTATTGGACAACTGTTCTATGTGAGACCTTTTCTAGAATATCAGGAATAAAACCTTTTCCAGGTAGCAGCTTGGGATTTTGCTTGTTTTAAACTGGTCTCTTATTATGTTAGACTTTGGTCAACTGAGCTGTGAACTGGCATCAACAGAGAGTTTAGATTTCCAAGAAGAAGCTACACCTCAATTAAAACTCATCATGAAGACCATGGGAAAATATCTCAGTTTTCAACTGTGCTGCAGTCAAACTGACAGCGTATAAAGAGATGCAGCAGAAACCAAGAATGCAATGTGAATTTCTCATTTTATTGCTTGTGCAGCTGTGTCTCAAGGGTATTTTGCATGGGACCTAGAATCTGAATGTTATTTTGCTACTAAAAGTCTCATTAGGAAGGTAGGAAATGTACTAGTCACACACACATTAAAAAAGCACCATCTGGGCAGAACTTTTATTTCTCAAAAAAAAAAAAAAAAAGGGATGGCAATTAAAGTGGAGATGGGTGACCTTGGCTGAAATATTTGACAACATGCAAATATTCAGGAAACTATATTCAGGAAAATGTCTGAGTCCAGCACAGAAGTAACAGAAAGTCACAAAGTGACAGTCACAGAGCTTAAGAGAAAATGTGATGCTATGGCTGTTGGGGAAATGGGGTGGGTGGAAGGGAAAAAATGAAAAGGAAAGGTAAAGCAGCAGCAGTTTGGTTTGAGAGCTGAGAGAGATGATGTGGACAGAGCTGATGGAACAGACACATTTATGGAAGGTTCTCTTCTGATTAGAGAGATCACATGAGGTGTAAGTCACTCACTGGGCACACGCTGACACTGCACTGAGGATGCTGTCACGCCATTCCCACCAGCACCTGCCATGTGCTACTCTCTGTTTACTACGAGCTGGGCAAGCCAGGTTTCCTTCTGTTCTGGTAGGGTTACACACAAAATACTATTGACAAGCTGAAGCCTTGACTGGTGTGAAATACGGGGTTTTGCAATGCTGCAGAGCAGGCTGAGAACACTGAGGCTGGAACAGCGTAAACAGACGAGAACTAGGCAAAAATGGCAAGTTCAGCATGTCACTTGAGATTTCAGCACTGGCTTTTTTATCCAAGCAGTGTGCCAAAACTCAGATGAGAAGCCAAAACATCGTGCATGTTTTGTAGAACATGAAGTACCGGAGAATTTCAAAGGCAGTATTTTTTTTTCATTAATTCACATTGAAACACAAATCTGTGTTTTGAATAAAAAGCATTTTGTTCTGCATGGAATTTATGAGTCTCATAACACATTGCAATGGTCAAGCAAAGGGTATCACAACAGAGGAAGCCCAAAGGAAAGGCCTAAGCCAGGAAGAGAAGAGGGACATGCCCCATCACAATAGGAACACTCACAGGATCACAGCAATTCAGGTGAATAAGGATTAACATCAAACCCACCTAAAACTTTTTGGTTCACCAGCTTGTACCTCTAAAGTAAAAAGTCATTTTTAATTCCAAAAAAGAAAAATCAAGGGGTATAGGCAAAACTGTCATTTCCTCCATGAGAAAACATGTTATTATCAAATTACTCATGCTTCAGGGGAAAAAAGGGGGGTGTGTACATACATACATGTGTATTTACATATTTAATGTGCATTTTATAATAAAAATCTCCATACATGATCAATCATTTTCCCAAAAATCTACAGGGCAGAACAGCTTCCTGACTGCAAAGGAAGGAGGTGGCAGAGAAGAGTCAAGCAGGGCTGGCACACAAAGGGGGCTGTTGCTTTTTCCCTGCCCACAGAGCTGCCCAACAACTCACCTTACAGGGGAGAGGAGCATCACTGTGCAACCCAAGCCACAGCTGCTGCCAGCTCCAGGCACAGCATCGCCCCCAAAAGTGTCTCCCTCCTTTACCCAGGGTGTGAGTCCAAAACTGCTGCTGCCAAAATCCTCATCTTTCAAACAGCCCATCTCCAGACACCAGCAAGATGGGCTTGGAATTGGCTTCCTCTGATGCATATTGGGAGTCACCCAGAAGCCTACATTTCCTCGTGTTTCAGATGTTTGTTATCAGCACCAAGCCTTGGTTTTGGTCAACATTTTTTGTCACTAGATGCTATTTTATCCTGGGCGTTAAAATTTTTAATAACTTTTTTCCCCTGGAAGATTTTCCACGTTTCTTTTCTGTGGAAAACCTGCAACACCTGGCTTGTTGGGATTGTACAGGTCACTCATCTCCAAGTTACATAAGAGGAGGGTGTGAGCCCTCTCTCTCTGATGTTAGTTAGCTTTTTTTGCCCAGTCATGATCCCCTCAAGTAATCTCAGATCGTATCAGCCCACAGACTGAACAAATCTTGAATGGGAGCAGGGATTAATATTCAAGAGATGCTTGCTTATTTGCAATGCTGGTCTTTAAACTGTTTCTTGAAAGGAAAAAGTATTTAAAATTATTTAACTTGGCGGGGCTGGAAAGCCTTTGTTTTGTTTAAAATCTCTCCAACACTTCCCCTTCCCGATTATTTATCTGTGTATGCTTGGAAAGAGGCTGGCTCTTAATTCTGCATGGAGGAAGCAGTAGGTGAGGCAAGTTGTAGAGGATCTGAGGTTTCATCTCCTTTTTCTTACTGGCAACAACAACCCCCCTTACACAGTGCCCCAGATGAATGGAATTTAACAGACAGTGGTCAGATGGAAGGCATGGGTGTCAGGGCACTCATTTTATCCTTCTCTGGGGTTGACACCAAATAGTTGCAGAGGGTTTTTTCACAAGCAAGAGGAATTTAGGGCAAACTTTATCACGTAGAACTTAAGTAGAACCTTAACAGAAAAAAGTCTAGAAAAAGAGATATTTTTTACCTAAGTAGACCAGGCTAATCCTAACTGCACTGCAGTGTTTCAGACATAAAATGCCATAGAGTGAAAAGTGTTGTCCCCAACCTCAGACCCCCGTGGTTCTCTTGGAGTCTTGGTTTTCAACAACAACACATATTCACACTGAAGTTATGCCTAAAATTAGTAGGAGCAGCCAAGAAGTACCAAACTGAATAAAAGACAACTTATCTTTTTAAATGTTAAGTAGTTTTCAGTGGGGAGGGGGGAAAAAAAGTTCCTTTTGCTTTTGGAAGCTGAAGCTTTGGCCTGAGCTGCACTTATGCAGTCAAAGGCACCCTCAACATCTTGTAACAACAGAGAGATAACGTGGTTATCTCGTGGCACCAGACAGCTCAGTCCTGCACCTGACGCTGGAGCTCCTCAACAGGTTTTAATCAGATTCAGGTTTTTCCTCTACTGGCAGAGAGTCTCAGGAACATAAGGCTGGGCTCAAGTGGCACCTCTGCCTCTCTGGGCAGCTGGCTAAGAGTCAGCTTTGCTCTGTGCAGGGTCTGATCTCCCAGCACAGCTAGGAGCAGGAATTCAGGCACCTCTCCTTGGTTAAATACACCATGGAGCAGCTCTGTGATGGAGCAGAAGTATTGCAAAGCTCATCAGCACAGCCCCAGCTGGGCACTGTGGCAGACATGACACAAAAAAAAAATTAGAAAGTGCACCACACGTATTTGACAAGATACAGAACTTATTTAAATACACACATCAAATTATCTCTCTCTTCCTGCCCAAGTCCTAACTTCTCTGTAACATTATTAATATGTGATGTGTGCTTGTGAATCCATGCTAGAACTTCATGCAGCTATTGCAGGAATGTATCTGAAATCCTACCATGGCCTGTTTTCAAATGTGAGAGACACAAAATGGGTGAAAACCTGAGTTTTTGTGTTTGGGACTATTTACCAAACGGTTTGTATATTCTGAATGAACCTTATGTAAGAGTCAACATGTTCAAACAGCCAAAAATAGGTCGGAAAAACTTTAGTGAGCAAATTCACAATATTTCTTCGAGTCTTATTTTTAGCCCATTAAAAGCTATGTGTTTTGCCTACTTCCTGCAGCTTTTGTTTCCTTCCAACAGCCCAGAAAACACCAATATCTCTAAGGATTTCAGCAGAATCCTAGGGTAGAGATCTACACCTCAGTGTCTGTGGTGTCACCCAATAACGGAATTATTTCCATTTATTTTAAGCAAAACCAAACCCACCAGAAAACCCTACCAAAGCATACCACAATTAAGTTAAATAAGCTCCACAAGGAGGCATTTTGCACTTGCAGAAGGAGATACACATAATATTTTGCTTGTTGTCTCATTACTGCATTTCTTGAGCAAATGAAGAAAGAGTAAGAGACCTAAGAAAGTGTGGCCGACCGAGATCCTTCACTTACTCACTCCCTCCTCCTTTATATACTATTTTTACCATAATACCATAACTTACTATAATATCCAAACATTATGATAAGTGAGTAACTTTCCCAAAGAGTAGATCCAAACTAGAGAAGGTTTGCCCAGAAAAACAATTACCAGGAGAGGCTGGATTGAGGAGGGCAGGGCCAACACGGTCATTAAATAAATAAAAGCTCTCCCTGCCTGCAAATCGCTGCAGCCTCCGAAACAGATTTAGATGCAGCCTCACCTAGAGCTCATCAAAGCAGGCTATTCTCGAAGCGACAAAGGCATTAACAGACCGCACCCCTCACCTTCTCAGTTTCTATTTCCAGCCCCACTAGCAATGCTGGGAAGAGGAGGATTTATAGATATTCTCAGAAGATCCTGCACATTTTCGGATAAGTAGCGTTCATAGGGAATTGATTTGCAGCGTACTCGAAAATAAAACCAAAAAACATAATATGAGGAGTTTATGTTCCCCTAGAAAACAGTAATTGCGTTGGTTACAAATTGATGTGATGTAATGCCTAGATGGAAAAGTTATCAGCAGGTTATGAAAGAGAAGAAAGAAAATTTTCTAATAGCTTGTGTTAGTAACACTTGCTGCAGAGTAAACAGCAGCTTTTGCTTCAAAAGGTTTTACTTTACGAAACACACTTCCAGAAATCACTGCCTTCTTCCTTGAAATCTCTCACCTCTGGGGTGCAGAGTGGCCACAGTAAAGGGACTAAGTGTAGGTAAACGAGGAGTTGGTTCAAGGCAGACTGAGCTGCACACAGGTAGGAAGGAAGTCAACAACCTTCTCTCCAGAAACACCTGAGACAACCCAAAATCCCAGGTCATGGTTTAACCCTGAGCACAGCTAACCCTTATCCTGCTCAGCTGCCAACAGAAATAGAAAATAGCCAACAAAAGCTGCTGTAGTTTTAGCACAAAAAACTTCATCTTGGCAGGCAGCATTTTCCAGCACGTGCTCACGTGGAACAGCCCGATGTCCCCAGACATTTCATGAGAGTTCTTGAGAAACGTGCCCTTCCTTTGGGAAAAGGGGCTTCAGGAAGGTTGCAAAGTTCAATGTGGACACCTTAATTTATTAAAAACATTTTCCTCTTACATTATACCTCACTTTTTTTTCATAAAAGTCTTGATTTTAGGAGCATATTATGAACAGTGGGATTAGAAAGGTGGCAAATCTGGGAAATGGAGCAAAACCAGCTGCATGGTGCTGAGCCTGGGCAGAGGGGAACTGCAAGGTTCCACACATGAGAACCTTCCCAGTTAGGGCAGGCACTCAGAACAGAGATCCTGACTCACCAGGAACAAGTGCTGCAGAGTATTTTAGGACTGAATTTTAGAAGTGAATACAGCTGTAACGTCCCATAAAACAAAGCAGGGAAAATCACTTCCCTGAATTAGAATGTGATTGGCATATACCTATGTACGTGTATGTGTGTGTACACGGTTCCTATCCTTGTGAACTGCTCAGAGGTATTGCTGACAGCCAGAAATTGATCCTGTGTTCTGCTGTTAAGTCTCCAGCAACTCAGAGGGTCCAAATGCAAGAGACCTTAATTCAATATTAACTTGAACCTGAGGAAGCTGTCACTGACACATCTGTAGTCAATGCACTGAGAGGTGACCAGTGTAATATTTTATTTTGCTATCCCTTGTGAAAAATTTGGAATCAAGTCCTCCTGCATTTTCTTATTGTGCTGGAGAGGACTGATGGCCAGGCTGCACTCCCCACAGTACATATCCCAACACTGCTCTGCTTTGCCTACCTTCATGACATACCTTAAGTACTCATTACAATTTCTGAGTGGTTTGGGCATTTATTTTACATGTGCTGATGGTAATCTGGGGACAATTTGTAAACCAAAGGGCACTTTCTGCTTGTATTTAAAATATTTACAAAAAGCAATTATTTCAGTAAGCAATTATTTCAGTCCATTAAGGACGCCACCTTGGGCAATTTATTCTGTTCAGCCATAGCCACGTAACAGGGGAATTCCCTCAAGCAGAGAATTGAGCAGGACAGGAGTAAGGAATGTTTTTTACTGTACATGGTTAGAAATTTCTTAAAACCAAAGAAGAAAACTGCACACATTCTGGCTTACATTAACTTGCACTGCTATTTCTTTTACATACCTTTTTCCAATGCAATTTTGTACTTGACACAAATTATCCCTTAAGCAGTTTTGCCAGCAGGTTCCTGTGAAGCTTCCATTGTCACCCTTCGTTTAGTATTTTCTTGCAATTTCTGTCAGGGAAACGGGTTTGTACATTCGTGTTGGAGGGACTCTTGAGGAAAAACCATAACTATATTGCCCAGATTAAATCCCTGATTCACAAAGCACTACCTTCAGAATAGTTCCTGAAGCTGGAAGGCAGTGAGATGCCCTGCCCTTGTTGCCTGGGCTGCAGATTGTCTGACCCAATTTCTTCATTCCTGTTAATGCTTTTCAAATCCTCCTTGACACCTGGATGAGCCCTTTCACTTGCCACTCAAGCAAACTATAATCTTATGGTATCCCTGTAAGCTCTCCCAGCCTTCTGCTTTTTCCACTTGTCCAAACACCTCCAGACTAATATAAAAACACATGCAAAATACACGTGGATAACACACGCACACAGCTTGCCAAATTTAGATGTGCTGGCAGGTTAAACCCTGCAGGTATGGATATAATGTTGTTTGCCTGATTAATGACACCCAAGTCCAGACATTTCCTACTGAACGCTGACAAAATTACAGGTCAAACTTGTGGTCCCTGTGATAACACCCAGCAGCTCCGCTGGAATGGTTATGCTGAGGTTTAAATTAAGCCTAGCACAAAACAGTCTGGGAACTTTTGAAAAATATCACAGCTCAGCAAGCCTTTTGCAGGTGATGTTAGAAAGCCACATTCGTAGCAACTAATCATAAAAGCCAGAAGCGTATCTTGTACCAAAAGGGTCTCCTGAAACCTGAGGGCAATTTATCCTTGGGAAAGAAGCAGAAATAGGAGGGAAGCCATGCAAAGGGCTCCTGCAGAGCGCTGGGGTCAGCTTCCAGCTCCCAGAAGGCGGACTGAAGTAGCACATTACATCAGAGCTCCTCTTTAGCCAAACGCGGCTCCTCGGGGCTCATCCCCTCCCTGCCCTGGCACAGCCCGCAGTGCCAGCCTGCTGTCTGGGCAGCCCTCATGCTCCCCAAATAGCTGATGGCATCATGAGAAAGCCCTGCCACGAATGCCTAACCCAACAGCAGCGTTTCCGCCAAAGGCTTGCTGTTTGTCAGGTGGAGCGGGTGCGAAGGATTTTGGTATCTCTTGCACAGCGCAGCCGAGGTGGCTGATGAAGCAAACGACCTTCACACACAGCTGGGAAATGCTCCTTGTCAACAGCGCAGCTCTCGGTGCTGACAGCACGGCGGGCAACTTCCCCTTCTCCCCTTCCTCCTCGTCGTGGGTAATTGACATTAAGGGTTTAGACGTGTCAACCAACAGCAAATAAGCGAGTTCAGAAAATTTGCAGATAAAATTCAACTTGCCTACATTACATTATGAACATTTTTTCTCCCAGCAACAATCATCTCTTCCCATTCCTATTCCTTTCTTACTTCTAAGATCACAGTGTCATTCACGAGTCATTCCCAAGAAGCATTGACACAGATTTTTGGGCACCCTACTCGACAAAAGCTCTTTCCTCGAAGTTCAGAGTGGCCAAGTTGCATGACCCTGGTTTATACATCTCAAAAACCCTCAGAGAACAAGAGAATCTGACATTCCTCTTCCCACCAAAAATCTCGGCCTCCCTAGCTATTTAGGGGTGCAGATCCACGGCTTGCTAGCTTTCTTAAACACCTGTCCCCAGGATGGTTTATTAATCTTCTCTCAGCTAATGATTTTAAAAGTGAATTTTTGTTTTGTCCATCCTTCTCTTCCCACTTTCTCTAGTTCCCATGCACAGAGACCACCTCGCCAGTCGCAGAGCATAAAGGTAGTTGAGTATCAGATTTGCCTACCAAAGCATTCGTATCTTGAGGATATTTCTACTAACTCAAAAGCAAACCCCTCTTTTACTAGGCAAACAAGGATTACTTAACGAAAAGCGTTCACAGGTGTACAAGTTACCAGAATAAAGGATCTTATCTCCACCTGGCATGGAAAGTGTTGACAATGACAAAGCGAATAAATGCATAAGCCCTCAAAAGCGTCACTTTTAAGCACATCTTCACTTCTGACAACACTACTCCCAGCCTTTTAACGCTGGAGTGATTTCCCCGTCTATTTGCCAAGAAACTACGGCTGTTTTCTGGATGCTTCCCATACAGACAAGCGTCAGTTTTATCACCAACCAATAAATCAGGTAAGACAAATGGAGTAGCTCAAGCTAATGTAACCTTCTTGATGACAAAGGTGGTGTTTGACTCTCCATTTATATTTGCGATGCCTCGGCTGTCACCAGGACACACACATCCATTCGTGGATGTGCCCGCACGGAACAGGCACAGCCACACGCGCTCAGCTGCAGGTTGTTAAGCTGCTTTTAGCACCTGGGACACACAAGTGCTATTAGCGGGTTATTCACGCCAAGCCCTTTCCCCTAACGCAGCCATTACCCCCTTATCTCACCGGGATTATCTCCGCATTAAATGACAGCAGTTGCCCTCCGCAACGTCTCCAGCTCACTGCTGCGGATTCCGGGCACTCGGCATTTCTGGAGCCTGCTCTGGATGGAGTTTCACTCTGGGAATATTCATGTTTATGTCTTTTACAAAGACGACTTCCATTATTATCTCACTTTTCTATTAAAGATGACTTGCACTATTATCTCACTTTTCTATTATAAAACATAAAGACAGCACTGCAGCCCGTGATTTTGGGAGCTCCTTTGGACTCTGTTGCAAAGGTACCCAAAGCTTTGCCGTGCTGGGCAGGGCACACCCGAGCAGGTTAGCTCCTACTACTTCACAGAACCCAGACTTGAAGTTTCTTCACGCCTCTGCCCGTGTTCAGTACTACAAATGGAAGGAAGACAGATTTTTAGCAGAGTTGAGTCAATTTTTAAGTAGCCAATGCAGTGCTCCTTATCGCTAGGATATCCTGCATCAATGAGGTTGAAATTTTTCATAGAAAAGAGAGCTAGTTCCCAACAGAGAGTTTTTATGACTTGGATGCAACTTCTAGGTCCCTGTATTTCTCTGGGAAGCCATTTAACAACACTTTAACAGGTGAAAGAGAAAGATCTCCAGCATGCAATTCAATTTTATTTAGTCACAGAAGTTAAAGAGATTCCCTCTTGGACACTGAAACCCATAAGGTCAAGTTGCCTCGTGCCAAAGTCAACGTAGAGATTTGCAGAGATTAATATTTTCCCACCCCAATGGCAAACCAGTTTTTCAACAGCTGTGAGGAGCCCTATAGAGAATGTACACATTTGAGAAATATAGCAGACTCCATAATCTTCAAAAAAATTTATATATAAACATGTCTGATCAGCCCCCTGCAAGGAGGATATAATTGATATTAAAAGTGGTAACGCTTTAGGCTCAGATGGATTCTGATTACACATTATCAAATATTTAAAACAAAAGACTGTAGGCTCTTGTGCAACAGTAATGCAGGGGGGGAAAAAAAAAATGACAGTCTTTCCTTTTAAGTTTATACACAAACATCTATTTGGGTGAGATATTACTTACTGTACTAAAAATATGCATCTGAGCAGTTGGAGATATTACAATAGGATTAAAAGAGAAAAACTTCTGGGAAACTCAGGCTCAGATGAGTTTGGTGTCATTCATTCCAGTGGCAGGGGCTCATGCTACACCTGGGGTCAGTGAACACAAAAAAAACCCCTGGACACACCCAGGAAAGATGATCAAAAAAAAAAATCCCCCCATTTAGGGTAGGACCTCAGAGACAAAATTCAAATGCATTTAAGTAGCAAGACACTAAACAAACTGCAGGAGCTGGCATATCATAGACACAATTCATGGGATGTGTTACCAAGGAGATAATGTTAATAGGGAAGAAACAAGAGAGTAGGAGTGGAATTAAGTAACTATTCTTTCTGCCTGCCGAGTCAGTTGTGTTCATGTATATGAAAGGATAAATAATCTATTTTTAAAAAGCAGTCAAAAGCATAGCTCTATTTTAAATGTAGTTACTGCAGAGCTAAAGCTTTAGCTCAGTGTAAGGGTTTGTCAAAGAAAACAGCTCAGGCAGGAGGATTGTTTTGTTGTTCCACCCCTCCCCAAACACCTTTTACTTGTGAGATGATGTGTACAAACGGTTTAACAAAAAGCAATTTTTGCTGAAAATAATGGGTGCCTGGAGCTGCCAGCACTTCCCCCTGTCCCCAGAGTGACAGCTGTAGTATTAGTGAGCTCAGCCTCTGAGCACCCAGCAGCTTTAGGTACACCCCCAGCACACCAAAGCCCTCACGCTGCAGCGATGAAATGCTGAAATTTCTCAGTCCTCACAGCTAATTATTAAATTACTGTATTTATTGAAAGACTGACAAAACAAAATGCCATTCTGAAAGCTGACTGCTTGGAGATATTTCAGCTTCAGATGGATACACGGTGCTTTTTTTTTTTTGTACAGAAATTAACGGGAGCTATTTAGATTTAAGGAAAATTTCTCATCCAATAGGTGGTGCTAGCAAGTTCTCTGGTTATCTAAATAGCTGATATAAGTATTTCTAAAAAAAAAAGACAGGAAAAAAACCCCAAAATAAAACCCACTAAGAAGAACCAAACCCAATATTCTGTGATAGCAGGCTTCTAAAGAACACTTATATTTACTATCTTAGGATTGTTGTTTTCCTCTGAAATAATGGAGTTTCTTTCATTTAAAAATTCCTCCAATGTTCTTATCAAAACTGCATCTGATAACAACAGCTCCTGTGTGGCTGCACGATACCAGTGACCAGCTATTGAACTTTCAATTTCGGCTCTATTTCATATGTCCATCATTCCTTAAAGTGAAAGGGGATTTAATACTCCTGCAAAATTTCACAGTAATATTATAGTCTCTCTTTCAAGGCACCAGATTTTTTCTAATCTTCCAATTGTAATATATTATTGAACACTGGAACTGGCTTCTGGAGGAATGCATGAAACATGAGAACTAGATCCAAATCACCTATTTTCAGATGTCTTCTCATTACATTCATCTTCCCTTCAAGAGATGAAAGGTTCACATTTATTCAGGTACAAGGCCAAGCCTCACATCTTCATGTGAGCTCTGTACTACCAGTGGGAAAACGAACTCTGGTTTTCATGAAACGAGAAAGAGATAATAGAACACCAAGGTAGAGCTTTGTGGCAAAATAGTCCATGAATGAGTGGATTAAAACACCAAGCCATCCCAGACCTTGGTGGCATAATGCAAAAAAAAACCCAAAAAAACACTGATGCTGTCAAAATACTTGCATTCACGACAGAATATTTCAGCTTGTCATTTAAATGTATTAATTATATAATTTATATATAAAAATATATATAATAATATATAATATATAAATATATAATAAACAATATTATATAATACTATAATATAAATATATTATAAAAATATTAAATTAAATTTTTAAAAAGTGCTCAATCTAAAAAAATATTAAGTCCACCATGCATAAAATGCAATATTTTAGATTTTAAAAAAATTCAGGCCCCAAAACGTATCTTTGCTTTTTCATCTAGTCATTATTTACCATACACAAAGCAACAGTCTTCATATTGTTGCCCACTTTTATCATGTTTTCAACATTAGTTGGACACCAAGTACAACTTCACAGAAGTCACTGAACTTCTTTGTGTGCATGACTAAACTATAGATGCTAAATTTATACATTAAATTGCTATTTTTTCCTATTTCTTTCATCATGAAATGGGGAAAATTCCTGAATTTTCTCATGTATTAAGTAATGAATGGCACTAACACAAAAGCAAGCACAAAGTCCTTTGGTCATTTATTTCCCAAATGTCATTTATAGTGCTGGTTATTTGTGATAATATTTCTTACAGTAATAGCAAATGCCCTTGGGGGCATTTTTATTACTTAAGACTTGTTTGCTTTTGAAAGACCTCACTGCAGCACTCTGCTGTTGCATTTTTGCTAAGTGGCAAGGAAACCATCATTTTTCTGTTGGGCAAATAAGCAAAAAGCCTCTTGGTGAGGCTCCTTGCATCTTTTAAGAGCACTGTGCCTTCCCACACTGCTTTAGATCCAACTGCTTCCGAGTATCTTTGAATCACTGGCATCACAACACCTCCCAAGAAGCAGGGAAGACATAAAGAAAAAAATTAAAAAAAAAAAAAAAAGAAGAAAATCTGTATTTCAGCCATGGCTGAAGCTTTCCCCACCTCAATTCATGGATAAGAGAGCATTTGTAGCAGAATAAAAGACAACAGGTGAAGCTTATCCTATCCAGCCAAGAGAGTAATTGAGAAGAGATAAATGCATTTCCTGGAGTTAGAGAGGTTCTCCCAAACCTTCCCCAAAGAAGCACAACTCATGACCATAAATAGGTTGAATGCTGTGGTTTCCAAGCTGCTGTTCCTGAGGCTTAATGCCAATGTCTGAGCACTTGCTGGGGTCCAAGGGGGAGTGTGCTCCCTTAGCTCCTCATCCCTGGGCACTTCCCATGCACCTCAGCTCTGCAGAAAACCAGCCATGGCTCTCCTGCAGGTTTATCCTTCACCCTGATCTGCCCCACCACAGAGCTGCACAAGAGGTGTGGCAGAAATATACAATCAAAGGCAAGAAAAATGCAAGTGCACCTCCTTGGCAAGGTCCACAAATGATAATTGAACCCCAGTTTTCCTTTTGTTTGCCCATCACCATCAAAGAAAACAAAAACCCTGCAATATTCAGCCTCTCCATAACTCAGCATCCTGAATATTACTTTTTGTTCATCACTCTGATGTTGCTGCACTGTTCTGGAAAAACACCTGCTGGTCTCTGCTGCATTCCCCAGCTGTTGAGCACCTACATGGTCACTTCTGGGACCTTCTGGGAGATGGGAACAAGTCTCCAGCACCTTGGGGAGCAAAGGAACCACCTTCCTTATAGCCATGAATAGTTCATGCAAGGTAGTTCATGCAAGAATCTGACTGAGCTTGCAAACACAGGAAGTGAGACCCAACAATATTATGCAATCAAAGTATATATTGGTGAAAACTCTGCAGTTACCAAGTTGAAACAGTTTCATTACCTTAAGTTCTCTCAGCTTTGGTTGTTTTTTGGGTTTTTTTTAATTTTAAAGATACCAGCAGATTTTTTTTTTAACTGAAAAGCATAACCCACTCCTACTTGTCACAGGTAGGAAATCAATGGATGCAACAAATGCCAAGGCAAGTTCAACACATACTGCCCCCTGTTTGTTCCATATTTCATTATTTGCAGAGCTGCAATGGCTCTGCCTTTTTTATGCCAGCTGGGCTGACACCTTTAAGATGCTCCTCATAACCTGAAGCTGTTTGAGCAGCACTTCCAGCCCAAAGCCCTGAAAAGAGGCTGGTGTTTGTACTGCTGAAGAAAAAAGGCCCAGCATTTACAGTGCCAGTCAGAAATCAAGGACATCAAAGACATTTGTCTGCTACACCAGAGCCTTCCTGTTCACCTCTGCTCATTTGCTTTCCCTTCTGTCTGTGAAATGAACAGCAGAATCATCCAAACCTGAGGATATTCTTTACACAAAACATCAAAAGTTGTTACCAAAATACAACGGGCATTTTCCTCTTTTATTTCTGAGTTATTGGCATCAAGAGTATTCCAGAGCCCACTCCTCTTAAGATTATCAATATTATTCTTCCTCAGGTATGGATAAAATATATCAAAATGTTTAGAATTCTGAATACCACTCTTAACATGGAACCTGTGAATGACCCTGATCTTGAAAAAGCAAGACAAAAAGAATGTGTTCACAGTTACCAATGGGTTAATTAAATTCAGAAATGGTGTTGAATTCCTTCTTTGTAAAAAAGTTTTAATGGTATTTTGCATAGAGCTCAATTAGCATACTTAAAAATAATTGGTAATGGACTGAACTTGCACTTTCACACCACAATTAAAATGCATCTACAGCTAGAGACACCTGTGTCAGATTACCTTGGATCTATACAGATTCAGTCATGTCAGCAACTTAACAAGAGACATTAGATAGCCATGATCTCAAATGGCCTAAAATCCCTGATTTCTATGACAAATCACAAAACTTACAGGCTGAAAAGACTTCTTTAAACCAAGCAGAGATCCACAGAATGATGTTCTTACAGCCAGGCCACTGTGTATCCCGCCCTTGCCCTCTGTCCTCAGCACTCCTAAAGCACAAACTGCACTTGTCTCACGGCCCCTTTATTACTCAGGAAGCTTCTGTCTGCCAGGCACAACTCCATCCATTGTGCTGTTGTTCCACAGGGCAGACACATTTAGTACATAATTATTCAAAGGTGCCGAATTTTAATAAACCGTATTTTTCAAAGCGGTCCACTCGGTTAGATGGAAACCCTTTTAGCTTGACTGGCAAATTGACAATTTGGCATCCCGTCATTTTAACGAGCTACATAGCTTTTGAACAGAGTTTAATTAAAATTGGCTATACTACATAGCCTGCCCTGCAGTTTATAGTACAATTTTCAGGTCAGACGTACCTATTAGTATTACCTTTTGACAGTCATGGCTCCCCCAACCAAGCACACTAAATATCACCCGACACAGGCTGCAAGAGCCACTAGATAGCAGCAAACCGAGCTGTGTGCTCATCAGCACGCACAGTGAGTGCCCTCTCCCCACCCCTCCGCTGCACACAGCAGCAGCTGTGCTCTCAGCATCCACCGTGCAAAGGAACGCTCGGAAAGGGAGCACAACGGGGAAAAAACACGGGCTTCCCACAAACCAGACACACACCGGGAAAAGGAGCACAACACGGGCTTCCCACAAACCAGACACACACCGGGAGCACACATGGGATAGAACCACTGCCACAGGCCGAGGATGGGAAGCCTCAACAGGGGAGCAGCAGCAAATATCCCAGCGTAGGGATTGCCAGCCAGGTCCTGTACTCACATGGCTGCTCCTGCAGAGGGGTCAGAGAGAGCTAGGAGATGCTGCTCAGCGGGCTCCTGTCTGAAGGGAAGCAAGCTCAGCCTCGAGGAGAAAGGAGAAGGAGCCCGTTTTTATACCCCACACTGCCCCGGTGGGGAGGGGCTCCTTCACACCCTTAATTAAGGTAATGATGACACCTGGGCAGCCCCCGGACCCTCAGCACAAGCCTGGGTTCCCTGTCCTGCACAGGAGCACCTTGTTAGAGGTGATTTGCTCTAAGGAGAACAACCTGTGCTGGCCCTCAGCACAAGCCTGGGTTCCCTGTCCTGCACAGGAGCACCTTGTTAGAGGTGATTTGCTCTAAAGAGAACAACCTGTGCTGGCCAAGCAACCTGTGCTCTTTTCTGCCTAGCAACGAGTCAGGTTTTACACACCCCTCTCAAGGTCGCTCCAGGGATCTTCTGTGATTCCTAGAACCAGAGAACTGAAGAGAGAGCTTTCTTCACCCTGGTTTTCAGTTCTTTTGCTCCTTTCTGTACTGTGTCACAGAAGGCAGCAAATGGACTTGCAGTTTCCTATTTTACTGGACATCAAAGTTGGTGATGTGCTTGAGGAAGCCTTGTGAAACAAAGGTAGCCTCAGAGGCTTTAGTGACAGGCATTTCTTAGCACGTGTGGATGCAAGAAAAGGTGTATATAGAGGAGAGAGTACAGAGCTGGGCAGAAATTTACTACAGCTTTGACAGCAAAGACAGAACAAGAGGAAAGGGGGAATCTCACTGGCTCCCATAAGAGGTGTTACAAAGATTAGATCAAAGGAGCAAAGCTGGTACAGTGACATTGCACAGCTCCTGTTACCTTCTCTGGGCCAGCTGGGGTCAGGTGTGTCCCTGCAACCTCTCAAGCAGTGTTTTATTCCTCTTTGTGACAAGCACTGAGGAGACATGAAACACTCAGGCCTGAACTCCCCATGGTGGAGAGGCTCCAGAAAGCTTCAGCAAAGTCAATACTGGTTTGAAATAGCCAGCTCTGTGGCAGGAAAACCCAAAGGTGCGCTACTCCACTCCACTGGAGGGAGGAAGCAAGCTGCCAGGAAAGATCAATGAGGAATGAATTGTTTCCTGTTGGGGATGTTTACATTTTATGCACTCTGACCATAATGGAAGTGACTGAAATTAAGACTGACGTACACTTTGGGAAGCAGCAATTCCTCACACCACAGACTCACCCTGTGCCTCAGTGTTGACAACCACATAAAACTGCAAATTGTCAGCTCAGAAACAGAGTTTTTGCGGCCCTAGGGTGTTCAGAGTTGGGCTTTGAACTTGAAGCAGCTCTTTAGAATACATCTTGGGAAAAGATGGTACACTGTTATGTGGAATGACTGACATAAAAAGGGTAAGACTTTCTAGCAGTTCCATCTTCCACAAAAATAATCTTGTGTGCTCATGCAGGTGCATTTGCTGTATGCAGGTGGGTGTAAAATATAAAAATGCACAGTGACTGTGGGTATATGCAAGCAGGCAAGAAAAAGATAAGAAAAACGGTATTATTACTAGAGAAAACAATTTACAGATGTTTGTCCAGAACATATACCATTGTTAAAGAACAAAACATAATACTAATGAAAAAATGACAAGCAAGTAGCAATGTTAAAAGTGCTAGACATGGAGGAATCATGAGAGAAATCAAACAAGCAGCAACAGCTCTCTTCCATATCCTATCCCAAGTTCTTTTACCCTCCTAGATGAAATAAAGTTCACTGCCATTGCAGAGACCACAGACTCATCAGTCCCTGTGATATAATTAGAGCTCAATTTCAGGTTATGTGCCAACAGCAGTCAGGCCACAAAGGGCAGATGCTCACTACTGGGACTACTGGAAGAAGCAACTGGTAAGGTTGCAGTTTGTCACATCTGTACCCCCAGGAATCCCCTCAGCCTTCAAGAGACTGAAACAACATCTAAGCTGAAACAAATCAGTAAGCTGAGGATACAAATACATTCCTTCATGAACTCAAATCCTGAATTCCAAATGACTGATCATGGAAGAAGACACACATGCTGGGTAAGGCTTTTTTGATGTTCTGACAGCAAAAGTCCATCTGAGTCAGTCAACTAAAAATACAGCTTAAAAAATGGAAGAGGTGTGACTTACTGACAAGTCTTCTCACCCACTCTTTCATAGACTCAGAACATGATAGATGGAAAATGGAAAAACATTTGGGTAAATTGTAATTAGAACTCTGCACACAAATTAGTAATGGAACAGTGAGGGAGCTCCTGCAATGCAACAGCTCGGGTCCCAGCTAGGGAACACAGGAGGGGGAGAGGATGGGCCAGAAGAGGCCCCACAGGGGGAGACTCGCTGGATTCTCCTTCCCCTCCAGTGCCAACAGTCCTGCTGCAGAGCTGGTCTGAGCAGAAAACCTGGTGAGGATGCCAGGAATATAAAGGTGAAGCCTGAAGGATGAGATCTGCTCAGATTCTCACACAATTAGTTTTCCTTTCCCTTCTTCTTTTTTTTTATTTTGACAACTTTTAAGGTGGGTTTTTCAAAGCCACCCGTTCTGGGACTCCAGATCTTTTAGACAACTTGAAAAATCTCCCTCTTGCTGTCTGCTTTGCTATCTTTAGCAGGCATTTCAATTGTCTCTCTCAGGAGGAGGGCTAATAACTCAACTCCTTCTGCTCAAAGTAACTAAAAAGCTGGCATCCACTCTCAGGTGTTCCTGCTCAACTTGGACATTTGGAGAGCTGTAATACCAAAGAGGACATTGTTTCTAAACTATTTTGAAAGATGATGTTCTCACTCCAAATATCTAAATTAAATCTGATCTTTGCATAACATATACAAGTGCCAAAAGAATTTCTTGTCTGTGGATTGAAGAGGTTCTTTGTTCATTTGTTCTGCTTTTCTTAAGTTTTTATGGAAGCAGAAAAATTTATTCTTTTCCAGATAACCTGTTTGGAAAAGAATACAGTTCTGAGCCCCAAATTCTAGTTTTGCAAATAAATCTAGTTCACTGAGGGTGGAATCAGGTCATCACGATAGTGAAAACTGTTCAACAAGAGCTCATGCAAGAGAACTGGAAAATTAGAATTCTATGCACAGAACCACATTGCACTAGAGCTGTGCTAAAACAAGTGCACAGGACACACTTTGTGCTAGCAGGAATCAGGACAAGTAACACAGCACAAATTTAAAGCAGCAGTGAGATGCACACAAGACCAAAGGAAGACAAGGAAATTTGACAAATATTTAACCAGCTTGGGAATACTGTAGTGTGCAAAAGTCATTTAAAATGGCTCACCTGCTTTAGAGGGGGAGCCATCCTGCCTGCAGCCTCTGGTGTTTTAACATGAAGGCTGTGCATATCTGCACCTGGGCTGGCTGCTGCTGGGATCAGCTGGAAGCTGTCACACATTCCCTCAAATCTGTCCCCTTGTGTCCACATAGGGCTGCTGACTAATCCCATCTGTGCTTGCAGCAGGTGAGCCTGGCCTTTTTAAAGAGGACCCCAGGACATCTTTTATGAATAACGCAGTGGTGCTGCAGCACGGCAACCACTGACAGAAAACACAGAGTTACTGGAGACATGAACTTTACTTGAGTCAGGAACAGCGAGGTTTCCCCAGCTGCTGATGCACACAGCAGGAAAATGCATCGTGGCAGGCTCAAGGTTCCCCCCCTTCAATATCGAGTGGGTTCAACCCCAAGCAAATCTTGCGTGCATTTCCAGTGTTTGGTCAGTATTTTTCATTTCGAGCCAGAACTCATAAACAGCTCTTAAAATGCAGAGGAAAATGTATTCTCAGGGAATTACAGAATCATTTAGGTTGGAAAAGACCTTTAAGATCAAGTCCAATCTTCAATCACCACCTTGTCAACAAGGCCTTGGCACCGAGTGCCACATGCAGTTGTTTCTTGAACACCTCCAGGGATGGTGACTGCACTGCCTCCCTGGGAAGCCCATTCCAAGGTTTACCAAGCCTTTCCCATGAAGTTATCCCTCCTGATGTCCAGCCTGACTTTCCCTGGTGCAGCTTGAGGCTGTGTCCTCCTGTCCTGTCGCTGTCACCCAGGAGAAGAGCCCGACCCCCACCTGGCTACAGCCTCCTTTCAGGGAGCTGTAAAGAGCAAATTAGGAGCTTCCATCAGCTCTCTCTTTTTGTTGCCTAGTGGAAAGCCTCAGAGCTGTCCCAGCAACACAGTTAAAGACTCCAACAAATGGGAGAACTTAATTAATACACCACAAAAATAATATTGGCAAATATCTGAGGAAAGAGGAGAGTCCCATGAGTAGCTAGTCAGTGAACCAACCACAAAAATCAATAGATGAACAGCAATTGTGTGCTCCAGCAACTGCAGACTACCTGCCAAGCCATGGTGGTCAGAGGAATTTGAATTATATTTATAGTCTTCTAATAGGTACTCTATTCCACTTTGCAAGATTTCATAGCAGTGAAGAGGACATTGTTTCTAAACTATATTGAAAGATGATGTTCTCACTCCAAATATCTAAATTAAATCCGATCTTTGCATAACATATACAGGCGCCAAAAGAATTTCTTGTCTGTGGATTGAAGAGGTTCTTTGTTCATTTGTTCTGCTTTTCTTAAGTTTTTATGGAAGCAGAAAAATTTATTCTTTTCCAGATAACCTGTTCCTCTCTCAATTTATTTTTCCGTACCTGTCCACTCAGAATGACAAACAAGAACCACCTCTCTGGCACTGTTGTACCTAAAACATGCTGAGGGTTAAGGCTTCAAGAATTAAATATTCCCAGCAATTGTTTGAAGATGTTAAAAAAATGTTTGGAATTGCTGCACCATTTATGTTTGATACCACCCATTGAAAAGAAAACTCCCTAAGTTTAATATGATATTAGTGGGAACTCTTGCAACCTGAGATTTGCTTCTTAGACGTGTTTGTGGTGTTCCATGTCTAATTCCAGGGATTAGATCTCCCATGATGGATGCTCAGTGTACAACCAGGGAACAGGCTGTGAGTGTGTTGCAGACCAAGGCTAATCCCCCTACAGAGGAGAGGCAGCAGACACCTCAACTACTTCTCTTGTGAGGCATTAAATCAGCTCAGGAAATTAACAGCAAAAGGAAGATGTTCCTGTACTGTTCAACTCAATGAAAAATTTTGTTTCAGATTAACCAGACTCAAAATTAAATATTTTGCTTTCTCTTCCAAGGAAAACAAAACACTGGTAACAATTTTTTTGGAAAGAAAATGTAAGTTTTTCAAAAGACAAGTTTTATTTCAAGTAATTTCAAGAACATGTTGCAATAAATAATAACACAGACCAAAGAAATCCTCTTTCATTTGCAAACTGCTTGAAACTGTTGCAAAACCTAATCCTCTCAAGAGATATCCTGTTCCTAAACTATAAAAACAAATCGCTTGTGTGATTCTCTCTAACGAGGAGAGTTCCTGAATTGGAAGCTGCAAGGGCAGGCATAATCAAAATTTCAGTTATATATCTCAAATTTTACTGTGAACTGGATCAAACATATTTTCTATGCTGTCAGAAAAGTTCAGATGTATGCCTTATAACATCCCAGCAACCCTACTATGTGTTCTCAAAGCATGATTTGAGAAGCAAATTTAAAATAGAGGGATGTGAGAGATGCCCATTGCTGGGTTAATAGGTGAGTGTGGAAACAAGTGTCTGTGATGAAATATTGCTGCTGAGACATCATAATGCAAAGCAAACCAGGAAGATGTCATGTACAGAAACAGAACTTAGTGACCAAAGCTAAGTGGAAAAAACAGCCAAGAGATTTTGCAGAGGGCATGTTACTACCAGCCTTTTTTGCTGTTGTGGTAATAGTTGTAATAAATAGCCAAGATATGCTTAGAGCTGCAGATACCAAGAGCCCTTTCGTTTGCCATTCCTCATGTATCCCAGTGGGAAAACTTCCATCCAATTCTGGCTTCACCCTTCTCACCCCAAAACAAGAACTGATCAGAATTATGTATTTTCCTATATAGATCTTTGCTACACCTGCCTTTTAGTTCTGCACCCACAATTTCTAGCACCATAGGGGAAAAGCCTTCTATTCCTTCAGAAACAGATTCCTCTGAAAGACAGTCTTCAGAGCCATGAGAATATTTATGGGTGATTAAAGTAAGCTTAGAGAATTGTTTTTCTTGGTTTAAGTTCAGCTTGGATTCCAGCTCAGTTCCCATTCTGAAGGAAGGACACTTGAACCAAAGAAAACCCCAAATAAAGCTTGTTAGGAGTAGTTGTCTCTTTAGTTCAGACATTTTGACTTCAGCATACTCACAAAAACAAGTTGTGCCAGACACTCTGGGTATAAACATTTCGGAATCAATCAAATCAGAGTTTATGATAGGAGTTAGAACAATATTTAGGTAACAGCATTATGACCAGCTTAAAGGTTGACTGTGCATTTAATTTTATATTTAGCAGGTCCCTTAGCTATTCTCACTTTTAGTGCTGAGGTAATAGGATCTTTTCTGCTAATTAAATGTTAATATGCAACAAAGGAGAAGCACAGGAAAACAATTCCATTTTGGGGCTTCATATAAACAGCTCTGTTCAAAGACAATTAAAGCGTGAGAAATCCGCAGCCAGCCTTCATGTTCTCAGGAGAAAGGTGGTGAGCCCTAGAGCTGCTGTAACCTGAGTGTGGTGCCCCTGCTCAGCTCCACGTCCAGCTGCAGACCACCAGGCTGGTGGAGAATGTTTTATAACCTGAGTGTTCCCCATTCCAAAGGTCAGACCTGAGTAGTGCAGCTCCTGCTGCAGCCTGCCCAGGGAAATCAGCACGAGCCTGCAAGCAGCAAGAGGATTTGGGAATGTAGCTCTGTCATCGAGTCCCATCCCCTTGCTAGCCACACGTTGTTATTTCTCTGACTCAGCTTGTGTATTTTTGTTGTAGAACTAAAAATATCTCTAATATTTTTTAGCTAATTTCATAGAAATATCGTGTCAGTGATGAAACATAAGTGTTAAATGTTAGTACAGAACTAAAGAAGCATTTGGTAACATGTGATATTGCTAATTATATTAACAGTACAGTAGGTGCTCACCTGGATTCAGATTCAGGAGCCAAGGCACTTCATGACACACCACAGAATACAGCTTTTTTACAAGGAATCCGTTCACAAAAACATGAAAATTAGTGGATACAGAAAGGAAGGAAAACAGAATGGGGCAAATCATACACCCAGTAAGGAGACATGAGCAGCCAGATTCTCCAGGGGGATGCTGTGGGAAGATGGGATAAAAGAAGGCTCACCATGGCTGTAAGGCTTTGTTATCACACTCCTTTAGGTAATGCAAAAGGAATTGAGATGTATTTTTAAGATATGCACTTCAGTACTGAGAATAATACCTCACATCTACTTCATCTGAAACTGTTCAGATATTTAAAGATGATAGATTGAGCCATCAGACCTTTGAGACACAAGAGATCATTATTGGTTTTAGAATTGTTAATGAATATAAAATTAATGCATTCAGGTGAGGAAGCCATGACTGTGTTGAACTCAGAACTTCTGCCACCAATTTCAGTCAAAGCCAGGATTTCACTCAGTGTTGGAAGGCTGGGAGAGACTTTTACAGTTCAACAAAGAAACCCCAAAAAGAAAGGCTGGACCTGACGTGTTCATTTGAGAAAATATTAAATGAGGCAGCCATGGCATGGTGTAGGGACGAGAAGATTCCTTGGGAAACAAAACAACAACATTTTGGAGGCACAAGCCATTCACATTGCCAACGTGCAATGAAACACTGTCTCAGAATGTGCGAGATGACCTCACAAATGAATGCAGTAAAGTGTTTGTATTAAGTTGTTTAGGATTCTGTTTGGAGATTAGCAATTTTCCCAGTATGGGGTCAGCTTTCAGCAACTTTTTCCACGCAAACACACGTTGCTAGCAACATAAACATGCTAAGCTTCTTTAGTTAGAAATTACACATTTTGTTTTTATTATAGTGACTAACACTCCTAGCCTATAAAAAATAAAATCAAATGAAGAAGTAACTCACTCCAATTGCAGTATGTATTGTGGAATTCCATGGACTATATTACATTCCAGAAATAAATCAAAATAGGAGGCTGCATGTGCCCTTTATTATTCATAGCTTGCTTTCTTAAAGAAATGTTAAAGTCTTGTGCAGCCTTTCAGATTTATGGTCCATGAGCTGTAAAAGCTCCAATATTCTCTGGAAGAATGACAAAATATCATTGATCGGTCATCTAACAATTTTTAAATCTGAAGTCGTATTTTAAGATTATTTCTCATTTTTTAACCTTATTGAAAAGAGGATCCTTTCCAAGTTAAATTCTGAGATTATCTGCAAACAATCCACTTTATTTTACTAACTATGTTAATTTAGTGGCCTTATCCCTATTTTAAATTACAGTTTTTAATTATTGAGACGTCACAAACCAGGGATGAGCTGGGTAGCTCTATCTGACAGTGCCTTTGACTACATAATAAACCAAGCCACTGCAAAAACATATTTATCCTAAAAATGTCAAAGAGGGAAAACTGAAAATGTTGTTAAATCTCATAGTCCAATGATGACTGCTGAGCAATGACACAAATTCTACTTATAGAACATATGGCAATAACTAATTCATGGGCAGATCAAAAACAAACAAACAAAAAAACCAACCCAAAAGATCTATTCAAAACAGTGCTATCAGCAAATATATTAAAATAAAACTATACAATATTCTCTCTCATTCCCCTTTTGAGAGTTTCTCTTCTCTACCCAGACAGTCACTGATGGGTTTACATGACAAGGCAACTGTCTGGCCCAAGCAGGAACTCCAGATGACTTCCAGAAAAGTCACGTCGAAATCAAAGTGCCCAGGGCAGTGCTAAATTATACCTCCCCACTCAACCACCACCAAACACCCTGTATCCCCAATAACTAATGTTTTCAGTACCCTAAATCATCAGATTACAGTATCTCCACAGCCAAACCGAGTTTAAACGACATGGCAGGGGGTGGGGGAGAAAGAGGCGAGGGGTGGGACAGAAAAAGCACAAGCACATAAGCAAAAAGTCAGCTTCTAATCAGAGAAGCAGAGCTCAAAGGGTATTTAACCTCCCTGTCTGAGCTGTCATGAATGGGGCTCCAAAACCTCTGTGATAAGATTATGTTTTCTGACAAAAAGAAAAAATCCTTTAGATACACTCTGCAGATGAAAGTGGAGAAATTCTTCTATAAGTATCAATAATATTTTAAAAATACTTGGCATTGACAGGCATTCAGTGTTCTCTTCAAATGAATTCTCTCCCTTTTACAGAAGAAACTGAAATAAAAGACTGGCAGGATAGAAAAAAATTAGGATGGAAAGAAGAAAATCTGCAAGTCGTCACTGCACGAGTGACTCACAGATTATCCTTCCATCTTTTGACTCTCTTCCATAAAATGTGAGAGAAGAAACATTGCAAAGCAAGAGAGCAGAGGGCTGAGCATGTCAGACAGCTGAAATTAAATGAGGGGTCAGCAGTGTTTCCCAGCTGACATGCCAAAGTGTAATTTCCTTTTCCAAACTGGAGGTTAAGTGGGCCAGAAGAAACTCCACAGTAACTGGAAGATGCAAAGGAGGGAACGGAAAAGAGAGCAGAGAAAAACTTCCTTAGGAATGATACATCCAAGAAAAAGGGTGCAGGGCAGCAAAGAGGACAGGAGATTTGTCTACAGAGAAACTTCCCGAGGCCTTAATGAGGGCAGTTACTCCAGAAGAGAGGAAAGGAAGGCAGACAGAAGGGGGTTATCCAGGCTGTCAGCCAGGAGGAGGCAGCACCTGGGGCAACCTGCGGGTTATTCACTCAGAAAGTTCTCAGGTAAGGCAGGGAAAGGTACGAGGTGGAAAAGGGAGGGACAGATGGAGTCACAGAGAGGTTGTTTAATTAGAGGCAGAAAAGAAGAGGGGCAGAAGAGGTCAGAGGAGGAGGAGGCAATATGAAGGCAAGAAGGATGGTTAACATCTTCCTCTCTGAATTGTGACTACAGCTTGGTGCATGCACAGGCAGCAGGTGTGGTCTGGTTGATTTCTTTCAAGCCACATTATGAAACAAGTAGTAATCCCTATTACTCTCTCTCTGAACTAGTATTCCCTCAGGGCATCTAAATTTCTTCTGCATATTGAAGTAATTTTGCTCATTGCTCACTGTCCAACGAGTTCCTGTCTGGAGCCTTTTTTAACTATCAGTATTTTGACAGTGCACGAGCATTTAATTCTGTGCTGTCCTTACCCTGGAGATTCAACTTCCCAGTTGCCTGCAGCACAGTGGCCAAGGACTCATCAGGACAGCAAGAACCACAAGAGTCAAAAAGTCCAGGTAGAAAGAATGTTCCAGTTCTCTGTATGACACGAGCACAGTCTGGAAGGGCCACTTCCCCTTTTTCGGAGCATTGCTGTCCACACAGACACAAAACTGAACCTTCCATAAGAATTTTGCTTGAAGCTTTAAGTCAAGTCTCACCAAACTCACTTAGCATTAAGTTGGTAAGTAACAATGGGGAAAAAAATAAAGGTTGTGTGCCTTTGAAGAGTTAAACCTGTGTTTATGTTCCTGGTGAGAGAAGTGAAGACAGCAAACATATGGAGCTGGTTCTTTGGGAAGGGGATATAAGCATGCTTGGATCTCAGAGAATGAAACCTCGAGAGTCCTTGTTTGTGGCTTAGCAGAAAGAATCTACCTTGGCTCTGCAAAGGATTTGTAAGTGGACTCCAGCAGAGTAGAACTAGGCAGGCAGAAAGAGAAATTACATGCCTGTATCCTGGCAAGAAGAAGCTGATGTTGCACATCAAAAAAGTGCTTTTTAGCAACGACTACAGGTCGTTTGTGCACCATGTCCCTTACCTGTGTAGTAAATCATCAGTGGATTGGGGCAATTAGCTGTGCCTCCACCCTCTGGCTGAGGCTCCTTTTAGCTGACAGAGCTGAATTACAAGCTGGTATTTCTTCACATTTCTCTTGCACAGGAAACATGCTGCATCTTTATAATAGAATTTTCAAACAGCTGATTCAAAAGGAATTCCTGAGAGGACAGCAGCGCACAACCAGTTATCTTTCTGCAAGCAGCAAATTCTCCCTAACAGTGAGGATTCCCCACAAGCAAAGTCCTCAAGCAGAAAAATGTTCCATGTGTGCAGGACTCTGGCCATTCTTCATTTCTTTCATACAGTTAGGCAAGCTTCAATATTGCAATGACCCAATTTCAGGCAGTTTTGTTTGAAAATGCTGGAAATTGGCTTACCTGAACTCATGGAGCAATTAGTTAGAACACCAATTTCTATATTTCTCACACTTCTTGCCCTGGAATACATTCCTCCCTACAGAGTAAAATACATTTTCCCATCTGTTCCTTTAACTCTCAGATGGAAGCTATCCCACTACTGACAAACAGCACATCAAAACTGCCACAGAAAAAAAAAAAATTCTGCCATTTTGTTTTGTGGGCTCGAGTCAATGTAACAGTATAAGCCACTTATCCTTTAATCTTCTTTTCATAGTAGCAGAACGCTCAGAAAGATATTATCCTGCATTTCCTTCAGCAGGCTCAGCAGCAGCAGGCTCCCATTAAAGCAGGCTGCCTTTTCTTCTCGCTCCAACTGTACTTACAGCAAGGACAAGATGGGAGCATCTGTGTTTCTATCTGCAGTGACCTTCCAGAGCAGGAGTACGAGCAATTACCTGTTACCACTACAAGCACTCCCACTAGGAAAGCATGTTAGCATTTTGTATGTGATTCAATTTCCTTTCACAGTGGCAGCTAGGATCTGTTCTTTGCCTGCCGAGCTGGAAGAATGGAGGACTATTGTCCTACGGCAATATTTCCCTTTTTTATTCTGTGGCACACCTTATTTTCAACCATCAAGTGCAGCTCTAGAACGCAGTACAATGTCCCATCGTTTGGAGGTAGAAAGCAGAATGAGAAAAAGAATGGCTGGTGACAGTTTTATAACAGCACTGAGAACCCATGGGTTCAAAACCCACTTTTTTTTTACTGTGTTTCCAGGAGAAATTTTTCTAACACAGCAGAAGAGGATCAGTAGGTCAGAGCAGTGGCTGCTCAGGCCCCTGCATCTCCCCCATATGAAGTTCTGCTGTAACTTCAGATGAAATCTAATCTGTTTTCCTGGATCAAAGCATCCCCACTATGTATGTGATGTAAAGTGCTCCAGCAGACTGATCCCTGGTTCAGATCCCCGTGCTCCCTTTAGGATTTTGAATCCTCTGGACACGTAGGCAGATCAGAGCTTCTGATCTGAGAAGAATCTATTTAACATGAACCAGAACCACACATGAGAAATGTAGCAAGAGCTGGTAAGTGCGGGCAGTGAGAGGATTTGTTTCAAAACTGCACCACTCCTCTGTACCAAAATGCTGAGGTAAAGCCACCTCTCATTTTGGCTGTAATGGGATAACTAAAAATAAAAAATGCTGAAATACTTTATGGGAGTGTATCCTGAATGGATGTGGAACACAGAAAGGCATAGAGCTCTGAAAGGAAGGGCTAGGCCTGAGCACTGTGAGGAATGGATGGATGTATATCTGCTGATATAAATATATCCACTGCATGGTATTTATATCCATGGATGTATTTATATCCACATGGGGCCCATCACTTCGTTTTAAGGTGTGGTTCCCTTTTCTGTCACAGTGTAGACAGTGAACTCAGACTTTCTTTCTTTGGTCACATTTTTTCATCTGAAAAATTACTCTCTGAGGAGATGCACACAAAGTTTCGCAAATACATACCCTGCATCACTTTATGATCAGCAAAGAGAAACTTCTACAACCTGAAAATCAGTGTTATAATCCCCTGACTATGATAATGGGAATATTATCTTCCCAGTCTGGTGTGCAGCAATTTTCAGTCCTGTTGGTTTCCCAACTTGCTCTTTTCCAGTCCAACAAAGCCATAATATTTGCTAAGGGCATTCAACCCTGATGGGCTAAGACACTCTGGTATGTAAGAGCTAAATTATTTGGCTTAGTTTTGGAAGTGATTTGTGGTCCTGGGAATTACTAACTGCCAAAATATTTTAAAAGAGATATCTGTACAAAAAAAAAGAGTATCTATCAAAAATATTCTTGTTTGAAAAAGTCTTTATACCCTTAGAGACATTCAATTATTTCTTTTTAGAAATAACTACAGCAACAAAGTGAACAAGCAAATGTTAAAAAATGAGGTCAAGTTGGCCCTTTATTTGTATATTAAAATGTTAGTCAAGACTCCTGTTATGAGATTTTATGAATGGACAAAAGCTGATGTGAATGGTATTTTTATACTCTCCAAAGATTGGCAGTGATTCTGCAGGATGGGGAGAATGTAATTCAATTGATACAGTGCTTAACACAGCCCTTCATAGACTCAAACAATTCAACAGAAAATTAGACCATTTAAAAAATCTTTTAAAATTAACTCACACATAGTAATGTCATTAAAGAGGCTGCTGGAGGTGCTGATGCAAGTTTCATTTTAAATGGGTGAGGAGATGAATTCCATGTGTGAAAGCCCAGCACAAAGTTTGAGCCCTATTATATAAGTATTTATTAATCTATATAATTAATGCAATTAATATTTAGCTCTAAGGTGAGTGCTGTAAGAGGGGTGGATGTGATGCACAGGCCTCAGGCTGGCTGTGAACAGCAGCTTAGGAAATTCTCTTAAGGCAGAGTTCCACTTGGGTTTGACTCATCAAATAACCTGCAGAAGCCTGAAAACAATGTTTTCTAAAAGGGCTTAACTCCTCAGCTTTGCCACCAAGCCTCTGCTCAGTACAACACATCTGAGTCATTCTGTTTACAGAGCACAACCAAACCACTGAGCAAAGGACGATGTGGGAAATGGAACAGCTTGAAAACCCTTATTAAAGTAACACTAAATGGAAATTTGCACTTAACACTGTAACATGACCTTCCAAGAGGGAGAAAAGAGAGTGAAAGAGCAGAGTACCAGCTGTGACAGAATAGGCTACGTTTTCATTCCAGGTGAGGTTTTCTTAGCTGAGTTCTCTGGTCTACACCAAATGCACCAAGAGCTTGAAGATCTCCAGACATTAAAAAAATCTACTTACCAGAATTATAACTATAGAGTAAAATATGAGATTTAGTTATAGTGTAAGGCAGACAAACCCATTCAAATGAGCAGCCAGGAAGGGCACTGAGAAGACAAGCATGGAATGAAGCATGAGAGCATAAAAGGAAGAAAGGTTACTAATCCAAATCCACAGTTCTGATCCAAATGGACTCAGATCTGTAGTTCAGCTCACTGCATTTTGAAGTAGAGGATGCAAAGACAATTACTTACTGCAGACATGAGAAAAAATGTATAAAACTCCTAATGTATAAAACCAGTTTAGTTTAAAACTAAAATTCAGTAAATTTAAGAGAAACAGAATTTCTAAAGTGAAATAGATCATTTCTTACTCATTCTGTACTAAACCTGAGAAATTAATTCATCACATGGGGAAGGCAAAGGACAAGATCACAGTTCTGATCCAAATGGACTCAGATCTGTAGTTCAGCTCACTGCATTTTGAAGTAGAGGATGCAAAGACAATTACTTACTGCAGACATGAGAAAAAATGTATAAAACTCCTAATGTATAAAACTCCTAATATATAAAACCAGTTTAGTTTAAAACTAAAATTCAGTAAATTTAAGAGAAACAGGATTTCTGTAGTGAAATAGATAATTTCTTACTCTTTCTATACTAAACTTGAGAAATGAATTCATCACACGGGGAAGGCAAAGGATAAGATGAGTTGCATAACTTTAGCAATAACATCTAGAAGAATGCAAGCTATTGTTGGTGTCCAAAATGTACTTCCATGGGAATAAGAGGCTCATTCCTCACCCCAAAAGATCCCTGCATGCCTCGAATGCTGGTGGCCTTCTTTGGTTTTGTTTTTTATGTTCTTCTGATGCCCCAAATGGTCAGCATTCCCAGGTAAAGGTATTAGAGCTGAGGAAACAACAATGTGATTCAAGGTAGCAAACCCAACCATACCCTGCCTGTGTTCTTCAGAAACTGCTCCTAATTCCTGCAAAGGAACTGAAAATTAAAACATAAAGGATATAAGAGAAACAGATCCCCGGCATTGAATTTGGTCATTGCTTGTTCATCTAAAACCAGTTATCCCTACTCTTCTTTGCATTTCCCGGTGCTGCAGGAAGACTTCTTTCTTTATTTAAAAAATGCCTTAGAAAGATGAGATTCAAAGCAATATGACCAACAGATAACCCATTCCAGATGTGGGGAACACACATACAGTGCAGTAAGGATTCCAATAATGTCAAAGATAATTTGTGCCATTTTCAGGTATGTATTGGGCATATTTTTTATTCTGGTCCCTGCTTGGGGTGTTTATCTGAGAGTGCACCAGGTGCATATTAACTATGGATAAAGTACTTCCAAGCTATTATGCCAAAGCAGCAGCTTGTTATGGCTTTCATTTCACTGCTTTTATTGTTCCTGGTGGTGATAGAAGTAAAAGTCAGTGAAATGGCACAAGTCATTGCTTAGGAGGCTCCTGCACGTTTTGAATTCTGCAGGGGTTAGGAGGACATACGTGGAAGGACAAAGGCTGTTTACAGGTTGCTGGGATCACAAATTCCCACTGAGATTCCAATTTCCAGCACAGTTAAGAGACAAACCTTGTTTTTCAGAAAGGAGCTTAAATTGCCAGGTCAAACAGGTGCCAAAGAGGAAGCCAGGCCAAAAAATATAAACTTGTCACAAAAATGTCCTCATGTCCTAACTCTCCCAAAGGAGTGCTTATTAGTTTGTGTGAGGACATACCTTTTGAGAGTGGGGGGAACAGAAATGTTTCTTTTTGGACTCTTGAAAGGGCTCCATATCCCTTCCTATTTCTCCGTGTCCTGACCAAATATTTTCCTTTCTCCTAAGAGAAACAGTGGGACTTTCCTACTGAACTAAAAATGTATTTGAAATTTCTTAGATGCTTTCCCAGCTTGGAGAAACAAAAC
Source organism: Monarcha castaneiventris obscurior (assembly GCA_026261815.1). NCBI lineage: Eukaryota > Metazoa > Chordata > Aves > Passeriformes > Monarchidae > Monarcha > Monarcha castaneiventris. Next base: position 16,790,961 of record JAMPIT010000884.1, read on the forward strand.
CAGCTGTAGAGCCCGTGATGTTGACAGAAGGTGTTGTTCATCCTCCCTCCACATCACTTCTACATCGTGTTTAAAGATGGGACACTTTCTCCCATTGACACCTTAGGTTTTAACTTCTATATTTTTCAAATCCTGTACTGCTTAGAGTGTAACTCTGAAGTTCCTTGTAGCCTGTAATTCCTGCTCTCTCGTGCTGGGCAGACACAACAAAGCCTCTCCAGGCTTTGCCTTCAAGGACAGCCAGGCTGTTCTGGGCCCAAAATGTGTAATCCAAAGCCTCTAAGGCGGGGAGCAAGCTGAGGGGAATTCCATCATTAAACTGGGGCTTTAATTGGAGAATTAACCCTGATATGCAAATGAACCAAACCTATAAAGGTGTGAAGAACTCGTGACCTGGGGTCCATCTTGGGGTCCATTTTTGGAGGCAGCCTCTGGCTCCCCCAGGGTGCGCCTTGAAGGCCCTTCAAATAAACACCGACCTTTATTCCCTTCCTCTTGTCTAGTCTCTGTTTCTAGGTGGCTGGAGAAGGCATCACCATCTTCTAACCAGGAGAGCTAGGAAGTATAAATTCCATTTCATGGATGCACTTCCCATTTCTTCTTCATTTTTTTTTTCTCTTTGGTCTTTGATTAAAACAGAGCACAGCCCCTTCCTGCAGTAACCCTTGTGATTATAGTGGTCACATGGACATGAGACCAGGTTTAAGTACACAGTCCTTAGCATGCAGAGAATAAACCTGAATACGTGATTTCCCCTTTGTCTGGAAGCTCCTCCAGAAAGATTTTCCAACACAGATGTAAATTAAGATGGTCAAAATGAACCCAAAATTTATGTCAAGGGAACACACGGCTCCTCTCTCCCCCATGAAGTTTTGGTTTTAGCAGCTGGGAGAGCTGAGCTCCTGCTCACAGAGCTGGACAAAGGCATGGCCAGGTATGAAGCCATGGGTTCCACTGCTTCAGCACCCTGAGCTGGCTCTTGGAAAAGACTGGGAGCTCACTTTAATCAATTCTTGTTGAATGTTATTGTTACGTGTGTGTGAAATGAAACCCTTAGAGCTGGCAAAGTGCTCAGAGCCCCCAGCCCAAGGAACTGTTCTATCACTTACTGGGAGGAGCATGCATTTGATTCTGAAACAGTCCATAGGTGCAGAACCCTAAATATCAAAAGAGAGGTGGCAGCCAGGCACTGGCACTTGAGACTCAAGATAAAATAGACCAACTTCCAGAGCATTTTATCCCTTGGCAGCAGAATAATCAGGTTTCCAACATAACATAAGAGGATAAGACAGAGTCAGGGAGCTGCATTAGCTACCCAACAAGAAAATTGCTTATAATTACATTGTCTTTAATTGTCTCTTAATGTGCCTTTTACACCGCTGCTCTCTGTTGAATAGAACCCAAATTTTTTATGGGTGTGCAATGGCCCTTCCAATTTCATCGATATGAGACAGTGTCTCATTTAACTCATGTGGTTTGTGCTTTTGGAACAGCACCTGCTCTCACTGCAAGATGTTCTCAGACTTTACCAGGAAGTTCTGACTGGCCACAAAAGGCAACAAAATGAAGATGGGGATCTGATAAGGCAAAAAAGTTGGTTTAATATTCTCTTGAAATTGAAAATATTTACCAAATGGAGCACTAATACATTTTCCAGTAGTTTGAATCTCGATTGGTTTGGGTTGCTATTGCCCCAGACTCCAATAATTTATTTCATTTACTCTCTCCTCTGGTGAGGTTAGATTTGGAAAACCCAGTCCCACAGCTGACGTGTAGCAGGGACATTGGGTAAAGGTTCTCCACGTGCTCACTCTGTAGAACTCTCTAGTCCCTCACTCCCCTGAACACTGCTTGATTTCCAGGATCCAGTACAAAAATAAACCCATGGATATGACACCACTTTCGATGCAGCTACATTAAAACTTTCAGATTAAACTTTTTCGTATTTTTTATTGTATTTTGTATCTGTATGGTAAAGAAAATAATTTTCTCAATTCAGTGAACATTTATCCACCAACGCTAAGGCACAACAACATATCTACTTAATACGGCACAAAATACTGAAGAGAGGCAATGCTTAGTGAAAACCTTATTTCTCTGAAACAAAAGTTGTAACTTCTAAATTTGGATTATGGTTGGAAGCATAATTTTATCAGTGTGATTGGTTTCAGAAAATATTTACTTTATAATTTTATTTTTGGCTTTTGGGAAGAGGGAATTTCAATGTCTTTTTTTTTTAAGCAATTAGCTTCCATCTAAGGGAAAGCAATTTTAATATAAGTAAAAAAATTAAAAGGAGAAACTTCCAACTTTCATCATCAGTAGAATGCAAACTGAATAAGAGAAAGTCATTAATTTTCCCAGCTTTAAAATTTTTCCCTAGATTTTTTTTCACTGTCCAAGTCTGGGGAGTTATCCCTCCCTGCTGCCAAATCCTTGACCTTAATTTTCTACTTCTCTTCATTTTCTGTTTCTTAGTCAAAAATAATGTTTGGTAGCCAATAAGGAAAAGGTGAAAACCCATAAATAGTCCTGGGTTTTATACTTGTAAATACGATTAGAATTTCCATTCAAAACAAAGGAATTAAATAATTTTAGTTCTTTCAAATAAAACAAATTATGGTTTGTCAAAAAAAATTCTACCTTCAAAATATCCTGGAGACAGAAAAAGCCAAAGACTTTAAAAAAATTAAAATTGATAACCCAGATTTCTTCTTCTTTGAAGCACTACCATCAGCTCCCTCAGCAGATAGGACCAATCATTTTAATCCTTCTGCTCCTTGTTCTCAAAATAGAAGTAATAATATTAATTTGCCAAAAAAGGATCTGATATGGCTTTTTGTATTAAAGACAGTGCAGTACTTGAGGAAGTATTTTTTGAAGTCAAGCTGCTGGACATTAATAGATAATTTAAAGAGCTGCAAATCAGTGCCATCTTCATTAAAAGGAGGAGTAAGAAAAATATTTGTATTACTCTGCTATGTGTTTCCATAACCAGATTTCTGAAAATGAGCTTCTGACTCATGTTTAAATATTTAGAAAGGCAGTGTGGTTTTAGAAAGCACTGATCTCAGTAGCTACCCACCTGGGATGAGGGAAGATGTAGAAGCCGAATTTTCATCACACCTTTAAACTTTACTTAAGGCCTGGTCCTAGATGCTCTTCTAATTGTATCACTTGAGTTTTCCATCATCTGAGTACCTCAAATATTTGACTTTGCAGAGAAGTAGAGATGGACATTCAAACAGCAGCTAGCCTTTGCCCCTCTGTGGGCATGGCAGGGGATGAGAAGAACCAGCTGCCATCATTCCTTGCCTCACTCCACTTCCACAAATGTTCCATAAATGTCCAGGGATCAAAGGCACAACCTGAGCATCACTGGTCGCTCTCAGCACACAGAGTGAAGCCTTTGGGTACCAGGATTGGTGCCAGCTGAGGAAAACCACTCTCATCCCTCCCCTGTCAGGGATGGGCCACCAAGGACGCAGCTCCTCGCTGCAGCCAGAAGCCAAAGCACGGAGGAGCCCCAGCGGAGGAAGGGCTCCAGCTTTGTTGCAAGGTAAAGGAAAATGTTCTTGTTCTTTGGCCATGCCATGGGGAAATGTTCCCTGGAAACAGATCAGAGAGATTCCAAGCATTCCTGCACCATCACTGAAGCTGGGTCTGCTCACTCTGCACGGGCCCTGGACTAAAGGTGGGTGGCAGAGGAGAGAACACCACGAGCCTGATTTATTATTTTGTACAAAGGGAATGGTACTACAGTGAGTGAGATTAAGAGAATGCTCAGCATAAACAATGTGAGGAGGAATGCAGAATGCGTGGATGATTATCCCAAAATGGAGACTCTGCCTGAGCCATTTTAGGTGCTTTTAGATTTCAAAATAGCTCAGGAGTGTTAAAGTCTAAATCTGAATTTTTTGGAGAGGATTGTAGGAACCAAGGCTCTGTGAGTGAGGGATGCCCCAGTAAAATCTGAGAAGGGGAAAACTCAGGGCCTTATTCAAAGCTGAATTTTAAAGATTTCTATATTTTTCTGTTCCTTATTTTTGCACTGAATTTCAATGGCAAATGCCTTTCTGAAAAATCAAAGGAAGATGAGGATAGAGGAATCTAAAATACACAGGGAAGTCTTACTTGTTTGTGAAAAGAACACAGATAGCTGAAGGCAGAATCTGTACCTAAATTATTGGGACCTCTAAGTTTTAATTAATACTGTCACAGGATCCATGCTCAAGGAAAGCAGAAGCTATTGGAGGGTTTGAGGACTGTGACCGCTCTCCAAGCACACATTCGCTCAGCAACAAAGACAGCAAATGCAGCTCTGCATAATGAAGCATCTCAACATCAATATGATGCACTGTCACACCACCCTGCAAAAAAGCAAAAGCCAATCAATTCACAGCGAGTATTAACAGAACTGATTTGGAAAGCTCACAGGAAATGCTTTGGGACAGATCCTCTATCAGCAAGCTGCTCTTGTACTCGGAACAGGATTTAGAGGAGGAAACCACCAGCAGGCCAGAACTGCCCTGGCCAGCATCCAGCCAGCCAGGGGTGTGAGCTGCAGCAGGCAGAGGGGAAGGCAGTGACTGTGGCACGGTGTCTGTCACACAGTGGGTGAGCCCTCACAAACCACAGCTAACGGGGCCAAGGCAGAGCAGCCTGGAGCTGCTGCACCCTCTGCCAAGGCTGCCACCGAGAGCCAGGGGCATGGAGAGTGCCACAGCATCACCCAGAGCGAGAGATGGAGGCAGGAAGCAGGGCTGCAGAGAGGAAGCCTGCAGGGACACCCACAGAGGGCACAGGAGTTCCCTACTCACCTGAGCACTTGGGCAGAGCTCTGTGGGCAGGGGCCAGCAGCAGCAGAAGGGAGGGCACTCAGCATACAGCTCACAGACCGGCTGCTTTTTCAGCTCTTGGTCTGACTCAATCAACCTGAACTGCTTTTGATATCCCACATTATCTGCCATCAGCCTGTTCTCTTTTTTCCTTATCCTGAGCTGCTCCAGGCATCTCTGGAGGAGGAGGAGAACGGCATATTGTCAGGGCCACCACTGCCCCAAGAAAGATGTAGGTGGTGCTTTTTCCCCTTTGACTTCCAAAGCCTGGGAAGTTGGGTACAGAACAACTATTATCTTCTCCTGCTATAACACAGCTCATCTAGGAAGGGACAAAAGCTGCACAGATCACACACAGGTGACAGGACACAGATTGGGATGGTCATGGGAGTCAGTGCTTCCTACTGTCTTTCCACAGAGTGAAGTTGACCTGAACGTTTCACATCAGGTCCAGTTCAGTAAATCTACTTTTCATTCCCAATCCGTTCAAAACATTCCCTTCAAATAGCAGCAGCAAGTGTCACAGCTCTGGTCCAGAGAGCACTTTCCAGACACCTCTCACTGTGCTCTTCTCAACGCTATCAGATCCCAACACAGCCAATTACTGGCACCAGACTGAGCAGGAAGTCTGTTGCTGCAGCTGATCCCAGTCAACAGCTTTTTTAAGAGTAGGAGAAAATTTCCAGGGAAGGTCAACATGCAAAGTCACGTGGAGTTGCAGACCAGAAGCTGTCCACCGAAATAAAACTGGTGAGCAAATTCAACAACTATTTTCAGCCTACCTAGAAACTAGGTTTGAATTCATGTGAGATTTGATTTGCATGGCCTAGATGATCTGCTGGCAGTCTAAGAGGTTCTGAGAACCCAACACTGAAAAATTTAATCATCTGTTTTCTTTGAGAATTTCTTTAGGTTTTACTATAGGGAGCTAACTTTACTTGCTGGAACAAGCCTTTAAAATCAAAGCATTTCAGAAACCGAAGAAATGTCCAGATTTATTTTTGGAGGAGAACCGAGGGACAGAATGTAAAATCAGGAAAGCAGGGTAAAAACAGAAATAGAGAAACAAGTGGCCTTTTTCTGTTCTGAGCATTTCTTAAGATTCCTGAGCCCTCTGCTAGCCATCCTCCAGCTCTGTGTCACAGGCACTTCTCATGGACTGCCCACCTCGAGGCAGGAATGAGCAGATGATGTACCCCACGAACAGAAGCTTGGCAGCACAGAGAATGGAAGAGTATTGAGTTCACAAAGTTACACTTCATTAGGAGGCAAGACCATGTCTAGGGTGTACCTGAGTGTGAGGACTGAACCTCCCCAGCAGCCCTCCTGTGAATGATGCTAAGCATGCAGCCTAAGTGCCACATTTGAAATATGAGCATGGAGTGACATTCTGAAGGTGCGGGTTGAAAACAGGATTTAGCTTCATTGTTCTCAGTAAGCACATCTGATTTCTAAGCTCTGATATTCAAACATGGAGCACTGCAGGAGGGAACAAAACCTCTTAAAATCAACTTATTTTGGCAAGAGAAACTAATAATCTTTAGAGCCAGGAAGATCTAGAACTATACTTGAAAGAGGAACTTGGGATTTGAGATTCTTCACAATCACAGGTGATGGAAAAGGTTGAGTTGATTTCTGCATCCTTAGTTTTAAATGTTGTTCTTCGTATTTTTAGAGTATTCAGCAGTAGAACCTCCTTTTCATTTTATCCTTGGCCTCATTTTTCCCTATGATAGAGCTTTTTTACCTTTAACTAACCTGAAAGAGATCTTAGGATCCTTCCTTTTCCTTTTAAACATTTCGTCCACTCTTTATAGATCAAATCCTGTTCTCACCGAAAATATGGAATAAATCTCAATAACATCAGCAGGATTAGTCACAGATCCCATGAACTAAACTTCAGAGGTCTGAAGAAACTGCTGACAGGCCCTTATTGGAAATATAGAAAAAGAAATGCACAAGACAGATGAGCTAGTAAATCACTGTTAAATCACTGTTAAATCACTGTCAAATCACTGTTAAATCACTGTTAAATCACTGTTAAATCTCTGAATGGCAGAATCTTCTGATTCAGCCATATTGTTGTCACTGTTTCAGTCGGTAGCACCTCGAGCTGTATGAGGTGGGAATAGGTCATTTCCAAATGGAGACCATCCAAAGGCAAAAAATAACATACTGCAAGGATTGTTAGTGAGCTAGCTCTGGAATCTTTGAAGCATTCTGTGGACCTCTGTAGGGTCCACTTTTCAGTAGCAGGAGGAAACTTTGAATCAGATCTCTCCTAAGAGGCCCCACATATCCACAGAGTGCATTGCTAGCCTCCTACCCCAGCTACATTTCCACCCAGGGAATTACTTCTTAACTATCTGATATGCCCAGAAAAGCCTCCTCTGGAATTATGCTGTGACTGTGGATACTTCAACACAATTGCTCTTTTTCACTGTGGAGGGATCTTCACATGGGTTTGTTTGTTTGCCAAACAGAAAACCCCAACTTTCATGGTTAAGATAAGAACTTCATCGGGTGAGATGTGAACATAAGCCTATCATGCTGCTTTGCCTTGGATTACACAGGCCTGGGAAAGGGAGTGAAGGAAGGGGGTGAGGGGTGGGGGTGGCAGAGGAGAAAATGAACTTTGGATATATTTTGACTTGACTGAAAAGGATTTAATGATGTTTTGGGGCCTCCCCACTGCATCTTGCTCCGTGTTACATACCAGCCTGGGATGATGAGTTTCTGTGGCCCTGTGATTACAGGACTTGGCCACCGCTTGCCTGGGGCACCGATGAGGAGCAGAAATGTGGAAAGGGTGGGGAAAGAAGAAAGTACTTTGTAAGTTTCCCAGCTGCTGTATCGGGTTGGCAGGCAAACCACCTGGAAAGGTTGTGGCAGAGCCATTGGCATCAATACAAAACAGAATGTTTAATTTAATAGAAGAGAGGAAAAAAAAACCAAAGAGCAAACCCTAACCAGAAAAGTAGTTATGCATTTGTATTGTTCTACCCATTAAACTACATTAACACAAATTCCAAAGGTGCACTCCAGGCCTTTGCTGGCATCAAGACCTCTTATTCATTAATCTTCTTAATGCAGCCAAAGAACTTTGGAACTAAAGAATATGTTGTTGCTTCTGTGATTCCTTGACTTATTTTTCTCAGCTCCATACAGCTTATTAGGTGATCACTACATGTAAACAATACTCAAGAACTTTGATGAGAATGGAAGGTGTCAATTTGCAGAAAAAAATAATCTAATACACCAAAATTATGTTCCTTACCTAGAAAAATTAAAAACCAAGAGGCTGGAAACACCCTGTTTTCTTTGACAGACAATATTCAGGTTTTACTATTGGGAGGAGATGAGAAAAAGCCTAACCCATACATCAAAATCCTGCTATGACTGCAAGCACATATGTTAAACCCAAAGTTGTTTTTTCATGGGGGGGGGGGAAGAGGGAGTAGGAAGATCAAAACAAAAACACCATCTCAAACCTACTCTAACCTACATATTCACACACTTTCTCACAGAGATGCTCTTGTTCCCAGCCACCCCAGCAAGCCTCTGTCTACCTACCTAAATACTAGGCTCATCAGCACTGCTGGCACACAGGCAGCAGCACTCACATGTACTCACTTTGTCACCCACTGCACGTCAGCAGCCCATGGGCTGTCGGTCTGTCAGTACACTTTAGCCATGACACAGTGATGGTACCACAGCCAGAAGTCAGAGAAATGTTTATTCAGCCCCCCAGGTCAAGCAAACTGGCTGTAGGTATTGAGTGCTGGGGCTGGTGCAGCACTCAGGAGGTACCACACCATCCTTGTTCATCCTGTGTGACCAGAGCAAGGATAATGGCAGCACCCACAGCCTTCCTCTCCTGCAGAAATATCCAACTTTTCTGGCTGTCAGTGAGGACTGACCCAGGGCAAAACACACATAGAGGAGACACAAGGCACAGAGTTCCCTTAATCAATACAAGTTTTACTACATATCATAAAAAGTTTCCATCAGACCCAACCTTGCTTCGACCAACTGACAAGGCTCTTCAAAAATGCAAAAATGGGTCAAGCTAAAAATGCCCCCAGCTCTGAACTTCACTGCAGTCAGTGAGAGTCTGGCTGGAGTGAGTTTGGCCTTTGAACTGCAGAGAAAATGTGCACTGCATTAATCTACAGTCACCTTTTTTATTTACTGGTGGGAGACTTATAAGCAAAAGGACACCAATAGAGAAAAACACTGCACTGAGAAAATACTATGCTTAGGAGAACAATCAAGCGTTACAGTTGTTGGTATTCTGTCTTCTTTGTAGACTCTAGATCAAGCAGAGCAAAGAGTTATCCTGAGGTATTTGTGTTTCGTGTAATAATGCCGTAATGATTCAATTAGCATTGATTCTTTAGCTGCAACAATATTTTCTGACTGATCTAGTAATTTAGCTCTCACTGTTGATTGATACAATTCCTATGAGTAATAAAGCAGTTTGAAAGAAATTTGTTTAATAATTCACAGAAGATATTTAAAGAAGATTTTTATTGCTTCTGCCACTAGTAATCCCTAAGATTTCAGAAAGTGAGTTATTTCTTTTAACAGTCTGGCATTTTTAATAGTGACTCTTTCTATTAGGAAGTCTTTTTTCCCACCTGATGTGGTTGGGATAACTATTTAAGAATATTTATTAGCATTTAGGTGGGGAAGATTAAGACAAGGATGGGTGATCTGAAGATGAATGTACATTGTCATGTGCACAGATCACTTAAAAACAACACAGGCAACTTGCACAAAGACAACACAGAAAATGTGGGTTTGAAACCCAGCCAGAAATCTCACTAGCTGTAAGGAAATATTATCAAGTGTCATTGGATACCAGAGCAGACCTCCACAGAGAGAGTTAAAATGAATACTGAAGGTTGTCAGAGAGAGATACTCAAGCTGTATGACAAGGAAATTTCTTCTAGCATGAAAATGGTAATAAATAGATGAATTATAACATCCTTCTAAATGTTTTGGGGAAAAACATCTGTTTAAGAACTTCTGCACCAGAGGCTTAACCAATAACAGCTTCATGGTCTTCATGATGATTCCTGCTGCAGTAGCAAAAAAAATATGTACAAGGGAAATTTCATTAGCCTTTCAAAATAGCATCCTCCCTGTGATTTCTGCTTGTCCATGCTCTACAGTGCCTCATAAATCTCCACGCTGATAAGTAGATCCTGTCCAAATGAAATGCTCTTTTAATGTGTTTGTATGTGTCTCTTTGTGCATGTATTTATATACACTTCTTATTTCATGATGGCTCCCTGGGCAAAACCCCTCATTCTGCTCTATTAATTGGCTAGGGTTTCCTGGGGAAAGCAGTTTTGGAACACACGGATTTTTCCTTAAGTCATAGCGTTTGACATTCATTTTTAACTCGGTGGGGTTCAGTCTGACTGAAAAGACAATGTGAGGGGAAAAAACCCCAACCATTTCACAAACACAAAAAAATAAATCAGAGAAGCCCACATGAAGTTTTGGGAAGGATTAATCCTCACTGGGACATATCAACTTTCCTGTTAATTTAAGTCTTTCAAGGAGGATAAATAGCTCTGGGCTTAGAACACAGACCAGGGAGACTAAAGACATCAGCTCTCTTGCTTGCTCTGACTAAACTCACTACACGACCTTGAAGATACAAGGTTTTAGTTTGAAGCTGCACTCAAGTTACCTGCATATGCCCATATCAGCCTTTTGCAAATACATTGGTTCAACAGGTGTGTGCTTCACCAGGAGATAGTGCTTTCACAAGTTGGGGATGAAATTCAGAGCCTCATCTTCCTAAGCTTTAGCATCCTATCTTGCTCCTGCATAAAACAGCGATAATGACCCTTACCTAGTTGTACTTCACGAGGCTCCATTCATTCATGCAATATTCATAAAGCTTTCTGAGATCCCTAATAAAAGATTATACAGAGCTACAAATTATTGTTTAATGGTGGACAATCGAACCATGGCATGTGGAATGCAAATGAGAGGGAGATGTGGTGGCTTTGCTCTGGCAGACTGAGGTGTCAGCCAGCCTGCAAACGTGCAGGCAAAAAAGCTGTGCCTAACCACTGCTCTACAAAAATTCTGCCATCACAAGGTTCTCCAGAGCAGCAGAGGTGCTTTCAAACCAGATTGTGCAAATGGCAATTCGTACAAAAAGGAAAACAAAACTGGGTATCCACTGTGGGTCTGTTTGTCCCTCTCATCCTGTCAGCCAAGGAACTCATGCCTGCAGTTATGTTCCCCCTTCTTTACTTTTAATTGGTATTATTAATACATCTAGGTCATTTAATAAAAACATTTCTAGGGCAGGTGAACAGGAGGTGACACAAGGAACTGGCTGGTGCATAGTTGCCTTCATGCCATTTTAGAATTAATGTAAAGTACAGAATCCAAAAAACGTTTAATCTTGTCTAGTCTTCCCTCAGCTTGCTTCTCTCCCTGCTACACAAACCATTGTTTAGCAACAGCCAGCCTTCTGTTCAGTCTTGCCCTCTTTGGTCCAATGTTCCCTGAGTTTGGGATGTCCCCACTTTCCTAACTACAGCTACCAGCACTCACCCATTGCAAACACACAAAGGATTGGGGAATGTGCTCACAGGCTCACTGTCAGCTCCCTCAGACTTGCTGAAGAGCAGGGCAAACTGCCTGCCCTATCCCCTCCTCTCCCTCCGTGCTTGCTAAGGCAGAAGAACCCAAAACCCCACAAAAGAAGCACTTTTACAGCTGCAGGGGTAACATGCACTTCAGCCCATCAATCCCAGCAGGTAAGTGTGACATGGGTGAGGCAGAGCCTCCTTCAGCCCTGAGTGCTGAAATATCCCAGGAGAAAACAGAGCTAGCAGAGCCATTATCTCAGACATCAACAGGGCCTTGACTGTTTAAGAGACCACAGATTAAATGTTTATAGATCCAAAGCCCTTCCAAACACAAAATAATGCTCCCTCTGCTTTAGAAAGGAAAGGAAATGAGATGCTCCTTCCAGAGAAGGGAGAAAAGCTACCTTCCATTCAGGATGACCAACTCACGTTTTAATGCTCAACTCAGTTTGAAAGAAGTAAAAACCCTTCAATACCATTATTTTTACACACAAGGTCTCATCTAATATTCTCTTATGAAAAGGTATGACCGTAAGAAACACATGGAGCACTGTAAAGAAAAATTTAAATATGAAACTGAGTATAAGGGTTGCAAAAATCTGCTTCCAGGGCATTGTCTACTGGTGGAACTATAACACTGAAATATGTCAGTGCTTGGTCTCTTCAACAATAAGCTCAGTGTTATACTAGGTTTCTTTATTTTGCATCTTGGGTTAATACCATGCTATCAAACCTCTGATAAGAATTTCAAGAAGGTTTCCTATCATGTAACCTAGTTAAATCCTTTAAGAAAGAGAAGAGATACATAAAAAAGGTTTTTGCAATATATAATTTAGAGCTAATGAACATAATATGTGAACAGGAGAACACATTTTCCTCCCAAGAACTGTGACTGTGAATCTCAAAATATACAACATCACAGAAAGGTAATTCTTTTTGATTTGCCATAAAGTTCTCAGGTATAATCTGTAATTTACTAGCTTGCTCATAAACTCATCCACCTCCAAAGCCATATATTTCCAGATAGGCAGCAGAATTCTGGTGAACACTAAAATATTCAGGACACCTTGTAATGCTCTGAACTCCTCACTTTTTGGATTTCACCTTGAGGCTTGAAGTGGCCAACATAAAAACAGAGACTGGACAAGAATAAGGGAATAAAGGTTGGTATTTATTTGAAGGGACTTCAGAAGTACACCCTGGGCAGGCCAAAGGCTACACCCAGGATGGACCCTGGGTCATGGGTTCCTCACACTTTCATAAGTTTGGTTCATTGGCATATCAGGGTTAATTCTCCAATTAAAAGTTCAGTAAATGATGTAACTACCCCAAGTTTGCCCTCCTCTTAGTTTACACACTTTGGGCCTAGGACAATCTGAGTGTCCTTGAAGAACAAACCTAGAGAGGCTTTGTTATCAACCAGCATGAGATAACAGCAGTTAACAGGCCACACAAAACTTCAGTTACACACCAGGGGTTGAAAAATAGAAAAGTTGAACCCTAAGGCATCAACCTGTGATCTGTAGTGTTACTCAAGGGCTGTACCCCAAAGGAAGTGGCCAGCTTGGCAGCCAGCAGAAGGAAAGGAGGAAGCAGGAAGAATGTGCTGAGAAGTGAAATGTCAGAGGGAGAATTAGTAGGAAGGATATCCTCAAGTTAAAATCATTTTAAGGCAAATATAGCAGAGAGAAATATTTCCTCACCAGGCTTTTACTTTCACTCAGCAATGTTATAACCCTAAGACTGCTTGACCTCATTTTGGAGTGCCTCCCTTGCTGCATTGTGTGTATTATTAGCAAGCAAACCCTCTGGACAGTGACTGACTGCTCCCGTACCTATAAAATGTCGAGGACATTTTGTATACCAACAATTTATAAACATTAAATTCCTATTAGTGAGAAATTAATCACAAGTGTGGTAGCTTTAAAATAGCTGGACCTCCTCCAGGATGAAAATCAGCAGCAAATGTAAATTATTTTTATATGTCACTGGAAAGACACTTTTTCCTAGATTTGTAAGTTCTTACACTTGACCTAGAACTTCTATGTCAAGGACCATTAATTATCTTTCAACATGTTATACTAAAGCAAACACCATTTTCTGAAGATTTGCTTGAGTTTGAGTTTAAAAGGATGAACTAAATTACACAACTCAATCATATAAAGACATATTCATTTGACTGTATCTCTTCCTTAACTGGCAGCTCCACCACTCCTGTAGTGTGTCTTGCCTGCAAATTAAAAATGACCTTTTTGATAATGGTGATTGTTTGCAGCAGTTTAGTATTGGTGATTTATGGCTATGGGATACAGATAATATATAGATACATAGATTCTGTGATATACAGAAAATATCAAGAGCAATATCTAACAGATCCTGTATTGCTTCCACATAAACATTCCTCCCTTCCACAGTTTCAGTGGGTTTTCAGATTCACAGGATCAAATTTGAGCACCATTGCATTCTCTGGGGTGATTTACTAGAACTGGTTAGTGCCTTTAAGGTTCAAAAAGGTAAATTACCACTGTCTATGCACTCACTAGGAGCAAGTCAGCAGAAAGCCCTACGCCCTACAAGACAACCAAGGACAGGGAGTTGAATATAAAAGTGCAATATTTGAATAGGGGAAAAAAGATTAAAACTTCCTTTATTGAATAGGAGAAATATTGTTGTATTTATATTAAATATAAACACATTGAAAGTGAAATAAAGTTCACAATGAAGAATATTGAAAACCTGACAGTTCTTTTTAAAAGAGTCATCACTGCATCCTTTCCATCTCCTTGAGTACAATGTCAAATTGTTCCCTGTTGTACATTTATTAACATTTTGTCCAGTCTATATTTAAATGTGTCAACAATAGGGTTCCCACCATTTCTCTGTTCCACAATCTATTCTCCTCAGATCTAAAACTACCCTGCTGCAATTTCCTGTCATTAGCTCTATTTAACCCTCTAGATCCATCCTAAAAAAGGTTCTCTTCAGTTAGATTTACACCATTTCTACTGTGTCCCCACCTGCTCTCTACTATTGGGCAAACAAACTACCACAGGTAGCAAAACTCTTGTCAACACATCGAGTTCAAGGCTGTAAAATGTTTCCTATTAAAATGTATTTTTTCCACTGCTTATTACTGACATGCTAGGAATCTTGCTAGCAATTTTTCATCCTGCCTCAAGCTGAGTTTGGGAAGACTTTTTGAAATTATTTCAGTCAAAATAATTGTGCCATTAGCCAATAGGAAAATATTCTTTCCTCTATGTCCTGTCTAAGAACTCCAGTGACATTTCCTTTGAGCAGGCCTAGCATGGCAGATTAAGAACAGAAACGTGAAATGTGAACAATCTTCTCTCCTGTTCCATTTTTTTTCTTTTTTTGGTTATACACACTTAATTCCAGCAAAACCTCTTTTTAATCTCTCAAGACAAACTCAACAGGAAAAGCTGTATTTCACAGACAGCCACCTATTGCTTTCATTAGCACTGTGATTGCCCCTGTGAGCTCCCATTTTCTGGAGCATTCGCTGGCGGCCTGTCCTGCAGGGCACTGATTATCCTCAGCTTCTGCTGGAATCAATGGAAGCTGAGCACAGGAGGCCCTCAGCCACTGACAGGAACAGGTACTTAAGATTAGCAACATATCAAAAACATCACAGGAGCAGCCACTTGCTAATATTAAAACTGTTCTTTCAACTAAAAAAAAAAACCAAAATAAGCCAAAATCCAAAAGGGAGTCTTATTCCTGGTGCAAGCAGGGCCTGCTGCATTTAAAACATGTTACTAACTGTAGGGAAATATGGTCAAACTCTTAGAGCAGAAGGAATTTGAGGGGAAAAAATGGAAGAGAATGGTGATCTATAGCATGTGCTTTGCACACTGTACAGGCCCATCTGATGCCTTAGGTTTTAACTTTTATATTTTTCAATTTCTGTACTGCTTAGAGTGTAACTCTGAAGTTCCTTGTAGCCTGTAATTTCTGCTCTCTCGTGCTGGGCAGACACAACAAAGCCTCTCCAGGCTCTGCCTTCAAGGACAGCCAGGCTCTTCTAGGCCCAAAATGTGCAACCCAAAGCCTCTAAGGGGGGAGCAAGCTGAGGGGAATTACATCATTGACCTGGGGCTTTAATTGGAGAATTAACCGTGGTATGCAAATGAACCAAACCTATAAAGGTGTGAAGAACTCGTGACCTGGGGTCCATCTTGGGGTCCATTTTTGGAGGCAGCCTCTGGCTCCCCAGGGTGTGCCTTGAAGGCCTTTCAAATAAACACCGACCTTTATTCCCTTACTCTTGTCCAGTCTCTGTTTCTAGGTGGCTGGAGAAGGCATCACATCCATCATGGGACAGTCACTGGTCATGCCCTGGTAACTACCATGGAAATCAGGGGTGGAAGAGGAGCATGACACAAGGGGAAGTTTGACAAAAGCATGTGTTTCAGCATATGTTATAAAGCAACAGCAACAATGTCAAGTACCTTGGGACAAAGATCTGTCTCTATGGCCCATCAAGTCCAATTTAAGGCTTATTTGAGCTAATTTGTTCCTTCCTACAGCTGAATACGTCCTTCAGAGCCGAGTGGTGTCATGTGGCTGTCCAAATATTACCTGATCATTTACTTGAGTAACTTTTCCACAGCTCCAAAGCTCAGATGATCTATTCAGTGGAACAGGCTGGGTGGACTGACTAGTCCCTCAAAATGAGCAGAGGTGAATACTGCAAATATAAGACTTGTAGCCAAGCCTTCCACTTGGGAGCTCATATGAGGAAAGCACCTGAGGTTGGATACAAAGTGATGACACCCACAAACTAGATAATGAATATCAGATAGAAACGAGAGCCACTGCCATTCCAAATGAAATACTCAAGGCAAACCACTCTGTTTGCCAGATGTTACATGAATTCAACTGGACCAAACAATACCAAATCTGCATTTCAATAAAAAACACCTTGGGATAGTTCTCCTTTTACCTGGTTTTACTCTGGGGGGTAAAATAGATGTTCCTCCACTCGCAGAACTTTCTGGTCAGTAATGTTTTGCAAAGTATAGCAGTGTGAACTTGCTAGTGGATTTTTTGGGGGGAAGCCAAAAAGAAAAAAAAAACAGGAAAAATAGGGGTTTTGATGTCTCCAGATGCTACAGAACAGTAACTATTCTACATTAAAAACTGCGATATCCCTTTGGAGTGTCTCGATATTCTATAGGTTCCTTTAAAATTCTGGGGACCACATAATTTGCAAGTGTTAGAAACTGCTAGATTTTTTAATACTTTACCTTTTAAGAAATTATGCAGAGCTGAATGAGGAACAGGAATTACAAAAGTAAAATTCGATGCAAAAAGAAAAATAGGAAACACTGCTGCTGCAGCCCAACACTCATATATTTACAGTATAATATGCATTTAAAAAGAGCCCTTATAATCTCATATAATTGTTTACACTCCCAATACCTAATTATGGAAGACAATTAAGAATTCTCAAAAGACATAGAATGGAAAATTGGCTATTAGTCTTATAAGTGAAATGGAGATGCCCTTTAATGCATTTCCATTTCACAGGTACAATAAAAGTCAATTAGATGTAAAAGGTCTATAAAAAATGAATGTTCTGGATTCACACCATCTATGAGCAAAAATGCTCTTCATTACCAAGTATTGCCTATATGATGCCAGGAATACCACCAACACATTCATTTAGAGGAACTTTGAATTCTACAGCTCAAATGCTACGACTGAGCTCACGGTGACTGCAAAGTATTCAGAGTTATGTGTCACAGGAGGAGAAAGGAACGATTCAAAATCCTTTGGACTTGCTGTAGGGGACGATTGCATGTGTGGAGATCCCACTCACAAGCGGTGCAAAATCTATGAGCAGCCACGTTCCCACAGTTATGCCTGAACACAGCTTCCAGATGTTCTGCCACCAGCACAGCTGGGAATCCCAGGGTGCCAAACAAACTGCAAAGCCTCCATGAGAAGCTCAGAAAACACTGGGGCAGTCAGCTTGGGCTGAGCTCTGTGCTGCTGTGGTTAAAGAGCTTCTGCTAGGCAAGATATTCAGTTTTAAAGCTAGCTCTGCTACTTTTGCACAAGCTGCTGTTATATATGCCATTGTTCAGATCAATCTGTCAGCTATTTCAGCTGAATAAGAAGCTGCTTCTGAGTCTTATAATTCCCAAAAGATTTCATGTTGTGTGTCTTTGGAAAAGACTTCCCACTCTACAACCTTCAGTATGTGTAAAAAGAGGTATTATTTTCTTTAAAAACAGGTATTATTTTCTTTAAAGCTTCTGATGATTTGAGCATACCAGGCCAACACATCAGTTTGGAACTAGAGAATTTACCACTTCCCTTCCTGGCTCCCTCTTTTGTGGCCCAACATTTCACAGAAGCTGAAAACAAGCGAGCTGAATCCTGCCATCAATTTTGACTCTCCCTGGAAAGAGATGTAAATAAATGACTGATAATGTTTTTCCCATCACACAGTTTGCATCTGTGGTGGCCCTTACTTATTGCAATCTCCCAGCAGCAACACGTGCCCTGGTCACCACGTGGCTGGAGGGGTTGTGATTCTGCAGCTTGTTCAGGAAGGATTAGCCCATCTGCTCCTCTGCTCCTCAGAGAGCTGTCAGATTTAGTCTGCCCTGAGTGCTCTCAGGGGCTGCTCAGACTGGTGTTTTGACTGGAAGGTGATCTCACTGAGGTTTAAAACCCCTGCTGGAAAGACCCTTTGTAGCACAGAGACCTCTGTACTGACCTGGCACCACCCTTGTTCCAGGCATTCTGCTGCTGCCCGTTGAAATTTTGGGTCTTTGTACTCCATCGGGGCTGATTTCCTGATAGTGGAATTCACTGCTCTACAGTACCCATTTCATCTTATATTCCTAGCCATTTTTTATTAAACAAAAGCCTTCAGCATTTTTTAAATATCAAGGGGATTTTTTAAATGATATTTATTTAATGATTACTTCTGGCCTTATGTTTATTAATGCAATGTCTTTCCCAGCCTCCCTTCTGAGCCTGTAGATGTGTAAGAGAGAGAGGATAGTAGGATGCTGCCTTTGTTTTTAATCTGTTTGCATTTTAAAACTACATTATTTATTTAGTATTACTGAATTTTAATGTTTAAATGAGTGATTCCTTGTTTAAACAAACAGAATAAAACAAGAAACGGGGAGTGTTTTATACGTAAGAGCACTGTTCTAATTCTGCTGCCATCAGAATGATTGTCTAGGCAGGACAGGGCTGCTGTCCTTAGGCACTACCATGTAGAAATAAACACAGCTAACATTGGTAGAGGACCAAAATTCTGAGGCAAAGGTGAGTTTTTCCCACCAAGAACTAAATAGCACCTGCACAGAGCAGCTCATTTCAGAGCTACAAGGTGGGCCCCGAAAAAGAAGTGTAGCTGTTACCCAACCCAGGGACTCTAAAGGCTGTTCTCTTCAAGGAATGGAACAAGAAGCAAATCCCCTGGGAAGCCTAAGGTAAAAGGAGGTGGATAAATCTAAAAAATTCAGGGTCTTAAGGGGAGGGCATGGAGAAAAATATGCCTGATGGGAAACCAGCACCAACAGGATCAAGTGGAAAAGCAATCAGAACTGAAAAAGAGACAATTTTGTCTTCTGATAGACCTCAGATTTTGTATGGGAGCACACAGACCCATACAAACTGCGGGTGGTGCAGCTTCCACCTCGGTGCTGATTTTCAAGCGTTGCAGGGAGTTGAGGGGGTTCCAAGGGTCAGATATTTTGCATGAAAACTGTTTTGTGAGAAGGTTTCTTCATCTCCTGTCATACAAAATGCTGAAGCTACAAACGTAGAATATTTTTGACCAAAGTCCTCTCAGTCTCACAAATATCTTCTCATTAGAAGAAAATTTACAACATACTGGGATGTTTTTCAAAACTATATTTAAGCTTAAAAGCCCATCAGAACCTCAGTGTAAAGCAAAAATGAAGGCAGATGAATTACAGTACAAGCTAATTCATTTGCACTGATATGATCCATTTGATCTAACCATGATTTACCATGCACCGTTGTTAGCACAGCATTACTGCACACATCCAGCTTCTGTCTGGAGACACCATTACAAATGCTCTGTCACACAGCAGAACACACAGAGAAAGAGGGAGCAGCAGAGAGCACAGTCTTCCAAGGTGCTGAGTGCTAGTGAAATGACTCTGCCACAGCAAAGCTGAAAAAGCCAAATGTGCTGCTGCACCCAGCACTCTGCAGGATGAGCAGGTGCCCCGTAACAGGCCGGAGCTGCAGACAAGGGCAGAGCAGCAGCCCCCTGAGCTGTGCCAGGCACCCCAGAAGGGTTAACCCTCGCTGCCAGGGCCAGGGATGGCACACACACACATCTGTTTAGCACACGCTGCCTAATTGCAGCGTT
Organism: Monarcha castaneiventris obscurior; assembly: GCA_026261815.1. Classification (NCBI taxonomy): domain Eukaryota; kingdom Metazoa; phylum Chordata; class Aves; order Passeriformes; family Monarchidae; genus Monarcha; species Monarcha castaneiventris. The sequence continues at coordinate 16,810,814 of JAMPIT010000884.1, forward strand.
GGCAAGGCTGCAGCCAGGCCCAGCCCCGCGCTCATGCGCGATCCGCCGGCTGAGGCATTGATCTGCTTCGCTTGTGTGGGCTTTAAACACCCAGAGAAGCCTGCAGAGCTGCAAGAAGATCACATCGATGTATTCACCCCACAGGCTTCCCTCTCCCCTCCCATCACTCTGCTCTGTGTCTGCCGAGGGTCTGTTGTGAAACAATCTCCTGAGCCCTGTTGTGTTGTAGCTTTCTCTGATGCGAGCTGAATTTCCCTTGGTAACACGGACACAGCGCCTCAGCAGTATTCCCACCCTCCCCTCTGAATAGCTTATCATTTGAGAGTGGAGCTATTCAAAATGGCATCTAGTATTTTCTTCATACAACTTCAGTCCTGAATTATTGATGAATTAGAGTGTAATTTTAAAGGAGCTGTAATTTAGCAGAACAGCTGGGTAAGTGATAAATAGAGGGTTGGCACATTTTCTCGGTGATAAGTTTTGCCTATAACTGTACTACACCCAATTTCAAGGTCAGGACTCTCATTCTCAGGCAGCATTTAGCTTTAGGAAGAAAACCAGCAAGGCACAAACATAAATTCCCTCACCCCATGACTCTTGTATGAGGCAGGTAGGTGTTATGATGTCCATTACACAGAAAACTGCATCTTCTGAGACAGAGTCCTGTCCAAAGTCTGACACCAGTCACCACAGAGGTGTTTAACTACAGTATCTCTGAAAGCTGGCTAAAGATTTTTCAATTATACACATGTTGGCTTTTTCCTGAGAGATGCTGATAAATTGAAGTCAAAACTTCAAATGAACACCTATGTCTGTATCAATGAAGTCAGATACTGAAAAAAGGAGAATGGCTTAACCGGGCTCAGTTTGGCAGTAAGAGAATCTAAACAAGTAAAAGAGAATTCGTATTCTAACCAGAGCAGGAGGTTTAAAACCTTGCTTCAGTAAGCATAGACTTCATCATGGAAAATGAGTACCTGTCCTGCTGCTCTAGGAGGAGCATCTTTCCTTTCTTTGAAAGGGTTGTGCATCTCTAGATTGAGTCAGTATTTTAAATGTTGCGATATCTCACAGGACAGGAGACAGTCTTTCTGTCCCTTCCTACTAATTGCTTCTGCAGTCCAGATCAAATAATATCCAGAAAGTTTTGCAGAAAGATAAATGAAGTTGTCATGACTTGGAACACAGTTGTCTTGATCTTATAGACATATCAAAACCAAAATAAAATTGGCTTGTTCCTTCCAGCAAGCATTCTGGTACCAGATGAGAACTAGAGCAAATTCCACCTCATTATGAAGTGGGGTAGAACTTGTACAACAGTGAGGAAAACATTATGAGACAAGTTATTTCTGGCTAAGAGAATTTTGCAGAGAATACAGACCAAATAGAGGCAGGAAAAAGGCAATTCAATTTCATGCTAATTTGAACATACAGTTCTGGAAAGTGCAGGTTTAAATTTATCAGCATCTATTTTTTAATTACCAAGTAATAAATATATTGTGTTAGGATTATTCCTCTTGATCAGTTCACCCCTAAAATCTAATTGTTTAGGGAATCCCTTTTAGTAAAATTTTGGTTTATTTCATCCTTCATTTTTATCAGCTTTCAGGGAGCCATATGTATTTATTTATTACATATCTCCAAATGAGGAGATGTTAACACAACTGCTTTTAAACTTATTGAGTTAATAAAGATCGGTCCAAATCAATCCTGTAAGCTGCCATGTGGTACTTGTGCCACACAGACCCTACTGACAGCCTTGTGATCTGCAAATATGATTCTTAGTGTCATCTTCTCACTGCAGACCTTTGAAAGGAACCTGTTTGAACTGTTTTCCAATAACGTCACAACAACACATCACTGGAGGTGTACAGTGAGCATTTCTCTCTCACCTTCCTCCATCTGGACCAATTTATCCAGCTGTTTCTTGGCCTAGTTAATCCTCACTTGGAAAAACAAAACCCCACCATTTTAATTAATTATTTTTACTTATTTGTTAATAGAATTCTAGAATATGACTCTGGTAAAAGTGTGGAGAGAATGGCAAAGGCAAAAGGAAAGCTTTAAAACAGAAAAATTTGTGCTGGCTTTTGATCCAAAGTTACCATAGCAGCCACTTCAACGCTACCTGAAGACTGGAGAGAAACAGATAAATAAAATCTGGGAGAGATCATGTTAAAACCTATAGGTCTGTTTAGCAGCTTCTCTATTTGCATGCATGAAAACAAGCAGAGATGTGTGTTGTTCTGATTGCTGGCATCCCTAACTTGACAGAACCATGCAGAAGGTCTCCTTGGTCCTCATTTCCTGTGGCAGTATTCTGCAGGCATCCTTTGTGTATTAATTTCTGGTAGGTTTATATAATAATACAGCTCCACAGAAGCCATACTCTCTGATGATGAATGAGTGTTTCTTTTCAGTTTTCTACAAATGAAAAAGAATGCCTAATCCCAGATGCTATCAACTCCCTAAGAATAACCTAATCTGATGTGAGATCTCTGAATTGAATGCAGACTTCTAATGCTTATCTAATGACAAAGTGATTTGTGTTTGCAAGTCTTGAAGGATCTCTCATACATATTTTTATATCATGCATACACAGAATCAGAATCTATGTGATAAACTGTATATCCAGTTGATATCCAGATGTGGCACAGATCTCTTACATACTGAAATACTTTGTTTTAACATTTCAAACCACTGAGCCTTGTTTACATAGCTCAATTCAGCTGAATGGCAAAACTATTCTATCACTGTGAATTGTGTCACCCATCAGATTAGCTAAAGCACATTAATTAACCATGGTCACATCAAGATGTTGAATCCTGCAGCCTGCCTATAACCAATACAATTAATTTTCAAAGTTCATAAAACTAATAGCAAAAGTAGCACCAAAGAGCCATTACTGATGGATAGGTCAAACACAGCTCAGTTTGGCTTCAGAACAAAGTTTGTCCCCAGCTTCAAAAACCTCCACAGCGATGAAAAGGGATTCTTGCTTGAAGTTTATTGTTTTTAAGGAGGGATTTCCTCATTGTTACTTTGCTGGGTACAAGTGAACAATAGGGAGCATAAATAGACCTTCTCAAAGGTTAATAAAGAAAATACTAAAACTGCATAGCTGGGATTCTTCTCTGCTGCTAATGTACATGACAACTATCTGTCCATGAAAGAAGGAAATCAGGAAAGAGATTACCCAGTTCAGTTCTACAGCAATGTTAATGAGATTTAGCCTCAGTGGGGCTCTCTCTGTGTTTGTCAATTATGCCATTTTACCTGTCCTTTTGGCTTTTATTTCTCCAGTGACTCCTCTATGCAGTTTGCCAAATAACAACGAATAACAGTAATGAAAACTTGCATTTAAATGAAGGTTTTGTTAGAAAAAAATAAACATACAGGAACAGACTATAATTCAGGCTCTGGATTCAGAAGAGTACTTAAGAAAATTATTAACTTTGGACCTGTGCAGCAGTCTTACAAAGAGACTGACACAAATGCTAAAGTACTTTCCTGAGTAGGTTTTGCAGAAGCTTTAGTCTGCGTAATATTTTTCCATATCACCCAAGATGCAGGAATTATTATTTTCCCTGAAGCTTTATCTTTTTGCTACTGAGAGTGCTTATGGAAGTTCAATTCCCATCACTTCAGGGATCATATTTCTACATCAGCTGAGACAGTGCCTCTCTCAGTGATATTATGATGTTACACCGACAAGGAAGACAAATGTGAGAGAACTGAGGGCAATAAAAGAGTAACAGTAAGTAACCACCAAAAAACGAGAACTGGGAGAACATGAACCCAAGATGTACAGTACACTTTTCAGAAGGAAAAGTGGAGCTGAAGGATGCTAACAGTGGGAAGGGAAGGTTAATCTGTTCTCATGCATTCCCATCGACTTCAAATACACAATATTGTGGAGCTTAGACTTAAATTTAAGACTCCTAATTTTTGCTGGCTTGGGAAGTTAGAGCACCTGCTTTTAATATTGAACCACAAACTTGAATGTCAAAATGTCCATTTAAATCCAGGGCTGTGCAATTGCTTAGAAGGAGAGTGGAAGTGTGCAGCAAGAATTTAACTTTTCTGATAGATTTGGATTCAGCTATTCTTGAGTATAATTTATGCAATTTTTCTTGTGTGGAAATTAGTGACTGAAATATTTAAATAAATTAAATTGTGTGTGAAGATATGAAACTCATAAAATATGTATCAAAAGACTCCTGAGTAAACCTAAAAAAAAAAAGGAAGAAAATCAGCTCACATAGAGAGGTCAAGCTAACAGCCAAGTGTGAATCTGTTCAGTCATCCAAAAGCATTGATGATTGCCCTGTCATCAATGAACAGATATAATTACCAACTAGGCCTAAATCTCAGCTTGTGCAAGGATTGCAAATCTGCTTAATTAAGACCAGCCACCCATAAAGCCCAAATGGTTGTCAGTTCAGAAAAATCTCACTGCAATCTGCTGAAGTTTGTGTGCTAAAAAGAAGTGACACAAGGATTGGCAGGATGGTCTCATGGTTTAAAAAGTAAGTTTATTTGTGAACTTGGATATGCCTGCTTCATTTGAGACCTTCAACCTGCATTTCAAATACTATTTAATTCAATTTCTTATCTGCAAAGTGAGGATAAATAATATGAGGCCTTTTTCATAAAGAATTTCATGATTCTTGGCTGAAAGAACCCACAGAAGTGTAAACTATTTATTAGTATTATTATGCAAATTGTTGTTGAGAATGACTCTGTGGCAGCTAACTGTACTCTCTTCACTTCAAAAACACATCATCTATTCCAATGGAATTCTCTCCTAATCCCAAAATATACTTTCATTGTATTAAATTACCATGAAAAAGCCTCAAGGGACAAGTTCCCACATTTCCATTCATTCTTTCTTCAGTCAATGTGAAGTTAGTAAAGTGTCTCTTTAAATAATAACCGAGTGAAAACTGATTAAGGAATTCAGGATTGAGTCAGGAAAGTATCATTTTCCTATGCACATGGAGGAGGAAGCAATTGACCTTCCCTAGACATTATTTTTGTTATAATACAATGAAATAGATTTGGTAGGTTGTTATTATTCTTAGTGAAGAAAAACTCCCCTCAGCATCACACAGTGTGCATTCCAGCTCTCATTTGTCATGCTAAATTTATTCTGATAAGTTTTAAAGTAGCTAAAATTATTTACTCAAAAAATTAAGCTTATCTAAGAAGTAAAGCACATTGTTTTATTCCTAAAATCTTCAGGAGAAACTCTAGGTAGATTAATTAAAAAACATTAAAAAAACCAAAACAAAACAAACAATCAGGATTAAAAGATTGCTGAGTTCAAAATCTGTTTGGAAAAAGCACATCCATAACAATGTTTTTATTTTCAATTCAGCACTCCTGTCTGAAAAATCACATATCTGAACGATAGCCCCCTAAAGCTGATGAATGTCTTTATTTTGACTAAACTACATCTGGCAGACAGTTGCCAAAGCCTTTCATAGTCCACTTAAATTCAGAGTTTTATATTCAATATACAATCATGATTCCATTCCCCATCTCCACTTCAACACAGAGGTACTGCTAAGCAGATGACAAACACTAACAATTTCATGGTACATAAAATTCTGCCGATTGATAATGCCACTCTCTTTCTGTCCAGGTTCAAGCACTTTAGAAGTCATTCAGAAATTGAATTCAATTCTTTGATCTTCATGCATTTGGATTCAAAAGAAAATAAGCAAACTACACATTGCCATGAAGCCTCTTTTAAGACACTCAACACCACAGCTATCAAAGAGGAAATGGTCTTTCCAAGAAACAGCAGATCTCTGCAGATTTTCTTTTCTATGAACAGAGTTTATTTCAGCTCCTGGAGAAAAGGTAAAAATGAAACTTTCTTTGAAAACATTCCCTGTCGTTTTGTTTCACAAGGAAAAGGAGCAAGAACATTCCAGCCATGAAACTCACAGAAGGCTCAGCTGAACATCTCCAACCAAACTCTGCCTGTTTACCACCACAGCACCCAGAGAACAGCCCAATTCCAAGCTGTCTGAAAGAAAACAGACATTTTCCCCAAGCCAGTGTGCTCCAAAGCTTGTATGATGTGATCAGCAGAGCAGGCTCTTTCTACCAAATTCTCCCACTTTGCTTAAGTCTCTCATTTCCACAGAAATGGTCTAAATGCTCCCTCCACCAATTGCTTGGACCCAGGTCATCGCTGTCTCCTGCTCTTTCCTTCCCTGCACTGACTGCTCAATCACTCCCACTGCCTTTAACAACCCCTTCACTCACATGAAACTGGGAGAGAAAACAGACACTTTCATAGGGGGCTGGGAGTGCATGGGGTCTTTGGTTAGTCTCGCACAGATCTATTACAATGGGTTGGCAACCACAATGAAAATTTCAGGGACCTGTAGTTTGAGTATCACTTGCTGGGGAGTAGCAGAATCCATGTTTTTTCCTACCATGCCCTGCCCTGTGGCTTGTAATTTTCTCCCAGATCCTGTCTTTCATCTCTCCATCTTCAGACACCTGATGGCTCTAAGTTTTCCAGACATCATTCCATCGGTGACCTTCAGCTCAACTCTCATTCTGGGACACCAGTTACAGTATTAAGCATAGCTTTGCTTTGACATTTTATTAGACAGACATCAAAACGTGTGTAATAAACACATTTCAAGATACTTCACTGCTGTGAAAACATTTTCCTCCAATCTCCCTGCAAATACTGTTATCCCTTTGTGTAACATTTCACTGTAGTATTAATTCCTCAGTGTCAGGACCTGTTGTTTTATTTGTCTGTAGAGTGCCACAAACATCTGTGGCTCTGTAAAAAGTAGGAAAAAAAATCATGAAAATACCACATTCTTATTTTTCCTCAACAGTTTCTTGTCTCTCTCACCTATAAATGCAAAGTCAGCTTGAAAGTTTATCACAAGTAGACTGACCTTTGCTTTAGGTTTTGTCTTAAAATAGACATGCAGTGTTGTAGAACAAGTCAAAAGCCTTGCCCATCTTCTGCTGTTTTGCTTCGTGGCAATGGCTCAGATGTCTCACTCTGTTTCAAGTGGTTAACTGCATTATCTAAAGTAAGCCTTGATTGTCAAAGCTTGAGCCCATATCCTTCCCTGTTTTCTCTGAAGGTAATGCAATTTCAGATAAATGATTATTTCATCTGATGAGAAAATAGAACGGCAATGCTCTCTCTAATGCCCTGAAAGGATCTGAGCACTAATGTCTTAATACACCGTAATGAACATTAAGAAAATATCTTTTCATCTTGTGAAAGGGAAAATTTTTGATTGCAGAAATGCATCTGTGATAGCAACACTACACAGCATTGCATATTCAGCCCAGGCTGATGATGCTTACAGAGCACACAACACAAGGCATTTCTTTTTTTATATGCTTTTGTTCCTGGGCTTTAAGTGAGATGTTCGAGGAAAGCGTGAGGGCAATATTTTGAAGTTACATAACACACTGTCAACCCTTCACGGTTAAAAATAAAAGGATTCAGACTCTGCTCCATAATTGTAATTTACAATGAAGAGTTGCACAGACGTATTCTCCTAAAGAATTTCGGTATTTATTCCTTTTTAGCACTGTGAATCATCCCACTTCTCTCTTCAGGCAAGTTGCACACACACAGTGACTTTATTGGATTAGGAACAAAAAAAATCAGTTCCAAAGAGTCCTTGTTTTCTACTTTTGTTACTTACAGGCAATTGATAGAAAGTTAACTATCTAAGCAAACTATCAGCACACCCCTCAAAGCTGCTGTTGGAATGCACCTCAGGTTTTGTTTCTCCCCAAAACCCTCCCATACCCTTCTCTTCTCCTAAGTGGTGCATATTTACAAGGAATGTTTACACCACACCTGGGGCAAGACACTCCAGGGTAAGAGAGGCAGAGTGAGACAAAGAAGAATTTGGGAAGAACTGGTAGGAAGCTCGTGTGGCTTGGCAGGGGAAACTCTGGACACAAAGGTGCTGCCAGATCTACAGAAAGGAAAGGAGCAACATTTTTATTTTTTAATCATCCAGTTTGAGGAACTGAGGTGCCAAGAGACAACAAACTGTGTCTCAACTAACAGCTACAATCCTGAATATATTTCTGAAAGCCTACCAGGGCAGTAGAGTCCTGCCCCTTGGTGATAGTTCTACTTGTAATAGCTGTGTTTTTCTATAAATTTTTAAGGCTTTTGTTTCCAAAGGAATGATGAACTACAAGCAACCACCTGCAACCATGCAATAATTGCAAAAAGACTTGTAGCTTGGTTGTATTCTAAGGCATTTTCCACTAAGGCATGCCAACAGTTTGTTGAACAGATTATTATTATTATTATTGACAGAATAAAATGTTTACTGTGTCAGTAGGGTAACTATATCTGGGAAAAAGCCCCACATGAACGTTCAGAGTCTCTCCCCAAAAGAGAGCTATGTGCTAAAATAAAGAAGGATGTCTGTACAAATATTCTCAACCATAAAAGAATTTTCTCTTGCAAAGCTCACAGCATCCCATCCTTTCCTCCCTATCTTCCAAAGGTGTCAGTCATCTTCTATCTTATCACTGTGTGCACAGTGTAGCCCCAACGCTGCCAACTTCTTATCCTGGAAGAGCCTTTGAGTGATTAGAGCTTTCTCTTTTGTTTATGTATTTTTTCCAATAGCTCCCTCACTCTTAATAGTAAAAGAGATGCATTTTTTTCCACTACAAAGTTTGTCTAAGGCTTCCAGCTACAACTTCTACAGATACCAAAAAGACTCAGAAAGTTCCCAAGCCATATGTTAAGGGCTTAGGGTGAATTACGAAGCCTTGAAACTGAAGTAGAGGCAACAAAGATCACAACCTCAGCTTTAAAGTGTTAAAATAAGACTCTCGGAGGTCTTTCTTGAGTAAAATAAGTTTTTAGCATAAGATACACTTAGCTTTTCCAGAGGCCTGAATAGGATTGACAAACTGTAAAATTATTACCCAAGATTTCAAAGCTCCAAATCGTACTGTTGATTTTGGATCGAAATGAAAAATAATAGCTTTATAAATGTCAGATTGAACCCTTTTAAGTATTTTCTACTAATTAAATTCTTTTAAGATTCTTATTTATCAGGATTTCCACCAATCTTTACATGAGAACCTCAGCAATCTAACAGTGATATTGAGGCTCAGACTAAAGATCAATTACTGATGGAATGAGACTGTACTGATTATCTCACTTAGCTAAGGAATTTACAATAACCTCATGTCTTTACAAAATTTAAAAGTGATCTCCCATAAGTAGGTCACTATCTTGACCAACAAAATCATTTAAGTCGTGGTGTTCAACAATGCAGAGTCCACCCAGTGATACTAAACGGAATATTCTCAATCAGCAAGTATCAATCAGAATTTTGTCTGTAGCTTTACAGCAATTTTGTTTTTCAACTCAGTCCAAATTACTAAGTGCAGCTGCTTGAAATCAACATAATTTCACGTGCCACATGATATGGCATTTTAACCACGAATGAGGAATGGTGTAGAAGGCAAAGCAAATAGTAAAAACACTAGATGTCATCATTTCTTGAATTAAATATACCTGCACATTCAAGTCCCCCCGCCCAATGTCTTCTAAATCAAGATGTGTATTCTACAGATCCATTAATTCTGTAGTTTGCACTAACACAGGAATTTCGGTCGAGTTCAAAAGTGTGGAATTGAGCATTGTCACTTGGTATTTTACTACTCCTAACAGAGGTATGAGATGACAGCTGCTAAAGTACCAGACCAGTCAGAGAGTATTCTATTCCTCTGAAAGATAAGGGAAAGGAGGATACCAGATCAGTGCTCTTATGGCCAACTACAGGCCCTCAAAGGGAAGCGTATCTGGGGTTTAATAGTGCAAGTATTAGTGTAAGTATATTGTGTATATAGTGTAAGTAATAGTGTAAGTATATTGAGTATTGTTAATCAATATCTTGTCTAATCAGTGCTCTATCTGGGGTTTAATAGTGTAAGTACTAGTGTAAGTATATTGTGTATATAGTGTAAGTAATAGTGTAAGTATATTGAGTATTGTTAATAAAATTGAATTACTGTTAATAAAAATGAAAAACACTTCTACATTATCAAAACCCTCCCAGTGCTATCACTGAGCCCAATGTACAGTAACACGTAGAAAATCTAAGGCATTAAAATGCAAACAATTAAAAAAAAGAAGTCCCAAACCTACCAATTCACCTTCAAGATGAGAAATTCCAAGGCAAATGTCTGTGATCTACCTGCCAAGCACAGTGTATCCAATGTCATGCTTCTTTGCCAGGTAAGACAGGGAATATTGGAATATGCTGGAGGAAACTCAGCAGGACCCAAGGGATGCTGGTGTCAGTCACTCCATGAGTTCAAGGCAGAGACTCCCACTCAGTTCTGAAAGCAGGCCCTGGGAGGAATTTGTCCTTGCAAATGTTTTTGAGTGAGCCTGATGCCCCAGATCTCCGTTTGTGCTGGATCTGCTCTGTGCCACTTCATCCCTCTGTGTCTGACCATCAGCACATGCACCAAGGCTGCTTCTTTGCTGTAAAGAATTTTGTTCTGAGCTGCCTTACACATTCAAAAGGCAGCAACAACATCAAAGACCTTCATGACACGCTGTTTATTGATCCCTTTTGGTTACACTGACATACACCCAAAAAGAATGGCAAACCAGCAGGTATCATGTTCAAACAAGAATGATTCAGAGCAACCTTTTGGTCCCCACAGGAATTTCTGTGGGCAAAATCAAATTTTGAAACCAGCAAACCTTCCAGGAAAAACAAGCCTGCTTTTCTGTAGATAACACTGATTTAGTTTTAACATACAATGTTTGTAGGTTCTGATTTTTTGAAAACCAAGACAAATTCAGCTTCTGATTACCAGTCTGAGAGCATTCTTGAATTTACTTTTTCTTCCATTGTTATGATCAGTACATCACTTCATTTTCACACTGCAGAGAAAAAAACTACAGCATGCTCCAGCCATCACGAAAGCCCCTATTGCCATACTTTTGTCCTGGTTTTGGCTGGGATAGGGCTCATTTTTTCTTAGTAGCTGGTACTGGTCTGTTGTTTCAGATTCAGTATGAGAATAATGTTGATAACACACTGATGCCTTCTGTCAAAGCTAATTAAAAAAATAATCAAAAGTGGTCTCACGATGACCAGGGCAGCTCCCTCAGCTCTCATGAGTGCATCCCATCAGGTCCCATGGATTTGTATATGTCCATTTTGTTTGAATGCTCCCTAACCTAACAAGGTCTCATTTGGCTCATCAGAGGGAGAGCTCCATGCACTCCCCCACCTCACTCACATGAAAATTAACTCTTCCTATCCTGTCCTGGCCCATCCTTTCTGACAAGCTTGTGCACATCCATTACTGTGCTGCTCGTGTGAGCTATCCCACCACGTCTGCAGTTCAGATGATTCTGTAGCTCTGAAAGTGCACACAGATCCCCTAACTCCTCCTGGTTTTTTCCTACACCATGTACATGAGCAGACAGACCCTTCAGATGGGTACTTGGTCATGTTCATTTTCCAGGAAAGGCATGAAAGCTTTCCTTGTAATGCTGTCCTGTACGCATTTCCTTATGGTGTGCATAGGCTTGATGTGGCCCCCCTTCACTGCTGTGGATTAAGAGCTCTCTCCTGCCTACAAAGCCCTACACCCTTTGCTTACAAACTCAGTGCACCCCTTCCTCACCTCATTGTGGGGTCATTATTCCTTTCTCCAACTGCTCTTAGTTTGACATTGTCACCCAGCCTGTTGGCAAAGTTACTTTTGGCCCACTTGGTAAGGCAGATCCCATCCCTCCTTAGCAGTCCTCGATTCTTAAGGAGAATCCTACAGTCACAGGAGTAGAAACTTTGCTGTGAAAACCAGTTTTGCCACCAGTTGCTCACCTGTAGGATCCACCCACTCCTTCTCAAGCCACACTGAGAAGACTTTCAATAAAAACCTTTCCTAATTAAATGTGTTGATCATTTCTAATCTGCATCCATCTAACAAAGAAGAGCAGTCAGGCCTGAGTTAAGTTTCTGAGTTAAGACCAAGACATGGAAGCTGCAGCAACCCAAAGCTGTTAGCAAACCAAGCAATGTGTCCCAGCTTACAGGGGAGAGAACAGTCTTTGTGCAACAACTTTCTCTGGCAAACTTCCATGCTGAGATTCCAAAAACTCAAAAACTCTGAATTTTGTATTTTGAGTGACAGTGGAATAAGCATAAAAAACAAAAAACCCCTTACATCTGAACTAGCACTAATTTACAAAAGGACATATAGCTTTCTCCTGTTCTACCAGTTTCACCTCATTGCATTAAATGGTCAAAATTCTGCTCTGATTTACAGCCTTGGCACTAAAGTTCCAGGTAAAGCTGTAACATCAGTGACAAAACTACCCCTGGTGTCTTGCAGAAGGTGCAATACCATGCATGAACCATCTGAACGTAATCAGGAAATGTTCCAGCAGCACAGGCTGGCTGCCTCTGGCTGAGAGCAAAATTCATAGAGAGTTAAAGGAAAAGCTTCATCAGCAAGCAGAGTAAGGATCACAAACAGACACCAATGCAACTGCAGCAGAGATCTGAACAAAAACAATGAGCGCATCAAGAGTCTGGATAACGACTCCAAAGACGAGATGGATTTGCCAGGAGCAGATCTCCATTTCCCAACAAAACCTGAACACCAGGCACCGAGTTCCTTCCTTCCCTCTCTTCCAGCACATAGGAGGCCCTGGCACAGGGCAGCACCTGCAGCTAGCCAGGAGCCCGTGGGGCCGCGGCCTGCAGTGGCCATTCCGGGCCTGCATCCCGCAGCCAGGCCCAGCCTGGAGCAGCAGCGCCGTTGCCATGGCAATCAGCTGTTGCCAGGTAGCCGGCAACTAAGAGAAGGCTAAGAATTAGCAAGGCCTAAAAATAAAGGTGTCGGGGTTTGTTTTTCTTTTTTTCCTAGATGCTCGTATGTAACAGGCAAAATAATGATAAAACTCCCTCAAGGTCTCGACAGTTACGGGGTGTTTCTGTTCCACAGGCTTGGGTCACCTCTTAAAATTAGCATGTTTTTTCTAAGCAACAAAAACAACCAGATCATGACAGGGGGAAGATATTCCAAATCAATGAAAACGTGAGACAGAAAAGCAGGAAAGGAGATAAACTGTTCCGAATATTCGAAGAAACTGACAGATAAAAGACTAAATCCTTTCTAAATCTCTGCATCAGCAGAGTCAGAAAGCATGGCTGCTCTGCTGGTTTACATCACCTGTCCTGTACTGAAGGGGTAGGGGAAAAACAGACTTAATTTTCATCCCTAAACATTCTGTATGCATATGGAGCCTATAAAATAGGAGAAAATGCAACTTAGAAGATTATGCAACAGAGCACATCAAGGGCCTTGGCATCCTTGGGCTGAAGACATGATGGGAATACAGGAGGTGCCGTGTCTCACTCACCGCCACAGGGTTTGTGAAAGCAAATCTTGCAAAGGCTCATCCCCAAGCAAGGAAAGGCTGTTGTAGTGAAAAATTTTTCAACACAAGTCACTGAGAAGAGAAAATGTGGCCTTTCCTGCTTCTTCCTAGTCACTAGGAAGTGATGAGGATACATAAAAAAAAGAAAAACAAAACCAAATCAAAAAAAGCCAAATCTAACCACAGGTCACCCCAGGCCATATGGAAAGACAGATCTGCATCGTCTTTCTTCCCAGGAGCAAGTATTTTAACGGAGAGAAAGCTGTAAGAGTCCTTGCAAAGTAAAACACCAAAAATCAAGTGTAATTGTAACCACTTGTGCTTTACAGTTATTGACTCCAAGATCTGCGTGTGTTTGTGCTACTGGATTCCCCTGAACCATTCCTTAGAGGTTTCAAGGGATAAGCCCATGGCAAAAATACTGCAGGATTGGGCCAAACTGCTTTTCACAGGAAAAATTAGACAATGAATGAAATATCATGTCTGAATCAATTTCAATGTACAAAATAAACAATTCCTTTGGATTAACTAAAAAAAAAAAAAAAGGAATTTTACTTTTTTTTCCCCCCTTCATTTCAAATAAGGAAAATATGTTGAAACATTAATTCTTGCTATTAGGAAACACTGTTTTCTTCCTTTTTCTGTAAGCTGAAAACAAAATGTAATGATGTAAACCAAAAGAAGAAATTAGGAAATTGAAAGTAACTTCAGATTTAAACAGTGTAAACTTTCAGTGCTTAAGATGTTAAAATGAAACATTTGGTAGTTTTTGAACAGCATTGCTTCAAATGAGTAACTTGGCAACAAAAAAAGCAATTTAAAACAACTTGGATGTTGCAAAATCTGTGTTTCAGTAGCAGTATAATCTGATGAAAATGTTCAATCGTCTTCTATCTCAAGCACCCAGCCTAGAAAAATATTTCTCCCTAAATTCTATGCTGTATGTGACCCTATGTTTAGAGAGACAGAGCACCAAATTGCACTGTAAGGACAATGATTCCCTCACTTTTCCTTTTTCTTTTCCATGTTTCAGTGAATAATACATATTCTTCAGTGTATATTAGAATCAATGGCAAGTGGAAAATGTCACAATAAACACTTAATAGCAGCATGGTGTATTTTAGAAACTGGAATAACATCCCTGTGCACGAAAACCTTTGAAATAGTGACATAAGGAAGCAGTGGGTTTATTGAGAATATTCTAAAAACATATTTTCAGACACCACACAAAGGCACAAAAAAAAAAAAAAGGCCTAATTTGAGTGGAAAATTACTTCCAAAAATGAACAAAAAACAATATAAAGGAAGTTAAAACAATGAGAGTTGGGTTTCTTACTAGTGACTGTTTGTTTTAAGAAAGGACTGAAAATCAAAATGCTTCTTCAAGTTATAAGAATCATTCTTATCCTCTTCCTTTTGTTCTGGCATCCATGACTGAATTGTATACATTTTGACCTGCTGAGTATCAGATAAGATCAATTTATACAAACATAGGCAGACACTCAGAACACTTCATGTAACTGTGTGTTAGCTCTGCTAGAGTTTGATTTTTGTCCAGATGGGCTTCAGCTCCCCTAGAAACACTAAGCAACTGCAAGTGTGGTGATAATCTTTAAGGAAGTCACAGACTTGAATACTGAAAAAAACCTGACTTGATTATTCTGTCTTGTTCCATCCCTTGGGGAAAGACAAACACCCATCCTAGGGATGCTTTCCAGAGACACAATGTTTTCTGAAGTTCAGAGGAGTTACTTTGAACTCTCCGAGTTTCTGGGCTTTGTTTCTGAAGCACAATTAGAGCTTGCTCAGCCCAAGCCAAGTTGTGGCATATATGGAGGTGCCTGTTCTCAGCTCCCCTGAAGCAGGGCACCAAGTGGGATGACTTTATAAAGACATTCTGTTCCCTGTGCCAGGCTCGAGACTCCCTTTGTCTCCAGGCTGCTGAACCAGGCCAGGGAGACAGGAGCCTTTCATGGCAAACCCCAGAGCTGCCCCAAACCGGGGCCTGGGCCCTGCCTGAGGGGCAGAGCAAAGCCCAGCCAGGGCTTCTGGCTCTGCTGGAGCAAAATTCCCTCACTCACGGAGTCCCAGAGGCAGCTGGGAGGGGAAGGGGGAAGCAGAAGGAAGAGGTGAGCTCATATTTCTAGTTTTAGCAGTACAGAACTAAGGGAAAATGAGGGAGCAGCCATCATCAGGTGGTGTCCTGTCTTTCTTACTTCATTTTTGCTGCGCTTCTTTTACCTGTAGTAAGGTTTTTTTGGCATCTTTAAATGCTTAAAAAAACCCCACCAAATCTCCTCCTTCCCCTCCCCCCCCCCCGCAGAAGTCCCCCCACAATGGCAGAGAATTTACATAAAATAACTTACAAAATCACAAATTTTTGCAGCATGTTGATATCAACTAAGTTTTTGACAGAACATTGTCAAAGCTTTCCACTCCAGGTGTTGAACATAGCAATTAATCTACTCTCACACTAAACTATTAATTGTAATGGTAAATGTAAAAGTAAAATATATTATACTTAGGGAGGTAGTACAATAAAAAAGTGGAAGTAAAATTAATCAAAATGTTTTGATAGCACTAAATAGATTGTTATATTTTGAATTTTAATTTCAAAAAATATTAAATATATATTGGAATTTGAAATTATTTTCTGCTTGAATTTTGAAATTTCCTATAGAAGAGGAGAACTGATATTTTAGACAAACAGCTGTCATACATTCACATGAATATTCTGGGGGAGAGAGTTTAAGCCCAGGAGCATCAGCTAAATCGAATACACTCAAGAAAAGGTGATTATTAATTTATCTTCAGAATATTGGCATTAGCATAGAATTTAAATTTTAAAAAATCATATATGTCTTTTCTCTAGCCTCCAGAACAATTTTATACTTCTTTTTTCCTTTTTTTTCTTTCATATCTACTTTATATTTTATAGTTAGAACAACAGTTACCCCATGAAATACAATGAAAAAGCTCTCACAACATTAACTTCTTTTCTTGCAACACAGAAATGTGTTCAAATAACAGATGAGAGGAGCAGGGAAATGCATCTGGTTGGAGTCCCACAGCAGGAAGCGTGTAAGACATAACAAATCTTTCTATTAACCCAAAATGTAGAGATTACACAGGGAAGGAAAAACTGCTGATAAGACCTGTAGCCAAAAAGAACATAGATCTCATTCTAGTGCAGCTCTAGATCTCATCTCCCCAGTTCCACTGGACCATTGCTCAGTTTGAGAAAACTTCACCTTAATTGCAAGGTAAAGGCATATGTATCACTGTAAAAGTGGTTTGTCATCTGGGAAAGTATTATTTTCTTCCAAATGGATAGCAGAAAAAAAAAATATTTATCCTTTTCCTTCGCTAGACTCATCTGTGGTTTTGCTCAGTTGTAGTTAATTCAGTAGGTACAGGATTCTTGTCTCTTGACTGGGTAAGAATTACAAAATTTCTGAGTCAAAAATACACACTGAAAATGAACATACATACATTTTGCTGGGAACAATTCCTTTTTGCCAGTTTAACTCCAGTGAAACCTAAAACTTGGAGTAAAATTTTCCCTAAAATCATTGAGTTGCAGCTAATTTACACTAAAAACTTATAATTGACTCAAATGTACTTGAAAGATTCACCAATCTCTTTATGGTTTCTCTTCTACAAAGCAATCCATAAAAATAATTCCATCAACATGAACAGTAGCTACACAACTGTTTTTATACCTGATTGCTTTAGGTGCTGCTTTAAGTTCCTTTTCTTCTTCCTATCAATGAGGAAAAAAACCACGCTGATCAAAGTCAGGCTGATTTTTGGCTTATGTATCAATTGATAAGTTTCCATTGAAGAGCCAGATTTGGAAGTTTATGGCACCTATAAAACCATGGGCTTGCATAAGTTACATTGAGAGTCAAGTTATGCTGCAGAATATTATCGGTGATGATGCACAAAGTAGGAAGGAATCAGGCTTGTCTTTCTTTGCTAAGTCTGCAAGGCTGACAGCAAAAATATCTGTAATCTAAATATATTTGATCTGAAGTTATCGAGAAAGAAACATGACAACCTATCACACCTTTTTTCTTTTTGAACAAAGTCACATTTTGAGAAGAACTGCAATTTCAGGAGGCTTTCAAGTTTTGAGGTCTGAGTCAGTTATGAAAGCAGAAAGTGGGCATAATGAACATGCAGAGCTCCAGCAGACACCTTTAGATTGACATCAATCATTTCACATGCCCCTAGGAAGGGTGGCTTTCCCCCAGAGATGGCCAGGAGAACTGAACAGAATTTCGTCCTTCAGGAGTGATCACCACATCCCATCTCCTGGGAAGCTCTGGAAAGCAGGCTGGAAGTCATCCTGTGCTCCACTGCAGTAGCTGTGCACCACTTGCCTGAGAATTGCTTCCTAAGAGAGGCCAGGAGACCTGTGAGCCCCCAGTCAGCCTCGTTCCTGCCTCTCCACCCTGCTGCTCCAGCCTCATTTCTGCACAACACCCACAGCAGTCCACCACTGCTGGGTTTTTTCATCAAAACAACTCGGGTAGGGATGAATGCATACTGAAAACCACATACACCATCTGACAGGCCAAGAGCAGAAAGTGATCTATATTTTTTCCAGTTTATTACTTTTTAATTATTCTAGCCCATCTCATAGAAACAGACTCATCACCTTCAAACAATAAACTTATCCATATGGAGTATTGGTAAGACTGGCAGGAAAACAACAAATTTACATAGTGAATCTGTTTGAAGTTTTGATCTCTTTTGTTTTTTGATGGAATGAAGGACTTGATCACTTATCTCCCATGCCTCGTGCATGCACTAATTTACACTAATCCATACCTGTTTTGCTGAAATTCTGACTGAGATTTTATGTAATTGCCATCAAAACTGAAGCATCTTACTTCTTGGGAAGAAAAGGAAAGATTTAATCAGCTTTAGCTCTGACTTGGAGTGAGGAACAAACCAACACAGTGATAAATTAGACACCAACTTCCAAACAGAGCCCCAATGACTAGAAAAGAAAAGAAAGGTAGCATGACACATCCTTTTTGCTCCAACTAGTAAGAGACACAAAGGAAAAGCAGAGATGTTGATCAGCATCCAAGGAACATGAGGTTCTTGAATATGGATATTTTTGACTCTTTTGAAAGGTCTCTGACATAGCACAAATCTCTGATTTACAATTTTCAAAGAAAACTTGAATGTGACAACCAAGACAGAGTCAAATTAAAGCTAACAATTATCTTCTTTCTCTATAATGGAGTCTTCAAATACACACAATATTTAAAGTAAAACTTTTAAAAATTCTAATCTATCTTTGGCGTGAGGACCCTTACGCAGAGATGCAAGCACTAAACCTTGACCAGATTCAGCTCTACCTAAAAGGAAGAACAGTGCACAAACACACACATGCAAAATTAAGGGGGGAAAATGGCTCCTTAGGCTGTTCCAGCAGATTTACACCATGTCTTCTGCCTCCTCTACTTTCACGATGAGAAGCTCAGCTCACCCCACGTTTCCTGTTGTACTTCCATCAGATTTCCAGGCTTCCCCAGACACCTGCAATGACAGCTACCTACAAAAGACTTTCTGCTGATCCCCACATTTGCAGGATTGCTCCATACTGTTTGTCATGTCCCTTTACCCCATCTCCTGGCAGCAATATCCCTCATTTGTCCCAAAACTCATTGACCTGCCTCGTTTGGGCAAGGCAGAGCCCGACTCTGCCCAGAGCTGTGCGTGCTCCTTGCTGAGGGCTGGCTGTGGCACTCAGTGCCGTGGTTTAGTTGGAGAGGAGATGTTAGACCAGGTTATAGGCTGCACTGATGATCTCCAAGGTCTCTTCCAGCCTAGCTCATTCTGTGGTTCTGTGCTGGTTGCTCGACTTGTGCCCTTGTGCTCCTGCCTGCCTTCCTCCTGCCAAACTCCACGGATTATGGCTGAGTTCTCTCTGCCATCCTGTCTGTGGGGATGTTAACAGGTTTTCCCTGCTTTCATCAGCCATGCTTTCTGATAATTGCTTTAGGAACTCACCACCTCCCAGCTACCTGTCTACGTGCTAATTTTGATTAAAATTTGCCAACAAACTCAAAACTTATTAGCAGGAGACTGACAGAAAGTGCTACCACATACCTTTTTCTTCAAGAACCTATGCAAAAACACAGTTCAAAGAGCTGTCATTCGTGGTGTTATTCTTTCTTTTGTCACAAAACTCATCTCAGGTTGCTATAACTAACATGATCTCAGTATAACTTTTCTTGTTATATTACACTTTTTTCCTTGGCCAGCTCAGCTGGAGCTTCATACAGAGTTAGGAGAAATTGCAAGTTGTTTTGCACAAGGTCATAAAATGTGTCACTCCCACTCCAGGTTATTAAGCCCCAAGAAAAGAGCCTGAGGGGTGACCTCTCTGCTCTCTAGAAAGACTTGAAAGGAGGTGGTGGTGAGGTGGGGGTCAGTCTCTTCTCCCAAGCAACAGAATGAGACCAAATGGCCTGAAGCTATGCCACGAGAGGTTTAGGTTGGATATTAGGAAAATTTTCTTCCCCCAAAGTGTTGCCAAGCCCCAGAACAACTGCCCAGAGCAGTGTTTGAGTCACCATCCCTGGAGGTGTTTAAAAGGTGGGTAGAGGTGGCACTTGAGGACATGGTTTAGTGTTGGCCTTCTCAGAGCTGCATTAGTGGTTGGACTTAGCTATCTTAAAGTTCTTTTCCAGCCTAAATTATCTGATGATTCTATGATTCTAGTTTATATTTCCCTATTCAGTCTGTCTCCCCCTTCCCTCCTATACTAAAAATCTTCTATTTGCTTTTTTTCAACACTGGAAAATAAAGTGTGGCCTTGGATTGGTCCTTCTAACAGGATGTGAATTTCACCTTCTTTATAGAAGAAAGGTATCTAAGAACACACAGGAGAAATCAGGGCAAATTTGCCTGAAAAATATTCTATTCTAGTCATTAAGGCAGTTCACAAAGGGGTGGCAGAAGGAAAGCTTTCAAAAAGACTGAAATGCTGCTGCAATATCTTTGATGGGATTTTTCCAACCTAAACATGATTGAGCATTTGGTTTCTATGAGTTTTTGCCTTTAAACACTTTGATTAATAATTCACTATAAAATGAATAAATAATCAGTCAAGAATACTGTCAGTTTTCTACCAAATCTTTCTGCAAAGTGTTAAAAATAAATACAATGGTCCCTCTCCCAGATAAGTGACTCCTATTTTGACAGATTGACCTGCAGCACTGACCCATTTGATTGAATATAGTGCACCTCAGGTCCTGAATGAAACCACACAAGAAGGTCATAACATTTTATACCCTTTCTTGTAAAACAGTCCACAACCTCATTCTTAAATTTCTGTCATATATACATCAAATGCAAAAGAGATTAACTGCAACAGATGAAAATACTCTTCTATTTTCATCATTTCAGGGGTTTATTTTGCATGGAAAATAGCGATTGGTTTAAATAGTTACATGGTTTCTGAAAAATGTGTTGTTTAAACAGCCCCTGACACAGTACTACATTGTGTTAATTTCTGTTATTTCAGGTACATAACTACTTTCTGGCTAGTTCTGCTCTCCACCCTTGTTACATTCTCCAGCTGTAAGAGCTCTACAATGACCAGTACTGAAACCAGTGACTCGCAAACTCTGGCCTGTGGACCCCTAATTGCCCCCACAGACTCCATGCAGAGCAGTTACTGACTCGAGGGAAATATTCCTTCCTCAAGAAGCAACACTTCATCTGTAAAGAACGACAGAAATTTTATAAAACCTCCTTCCTCCCACGTAAGGTTTTTAACACTTGGAAAACAGTTTGCCTCAAAAATGCGAAATACTTCATATTTTTTTAATTTAAAAGGAGTCCTAGCGCTGTACTGTAAAGATCCACCTAGGTACATGGCAGACAGTGCCTCTGACATGTAGAACATGGAATCTTAAAACCCCTTCCCACAGCCAGGACAACAAAGCTTTTAATCCTAGACAGCCTAAACTCAGCTGAAGACTCAGCCACAGCTGTTCTCTTCCACTTCCTCCTGATGTAATAATCCTGTTTTGGATGAATAAGTAGAAACAGGGACAGAAAAACGTGGCCCTCACTTTACCAGTCTCTTGTGGGATGAGGAAAACCAAGTTCACCTGCTCACTGCAATGAACAAAGCTACACTTTTCCAGCAGTCAAACCATTCCAGCTGAACTCCAGTCCCAGATTCCCAGAAGGAATCAGAAGAGAACTCAAACCCCTGTTTCCCATGTCCCAAATCAGTGCTTCATCAGCCAAAACACTGGCCATGCTACAAGTGCTGTTAGCCAGGAATCCCATCCAAGATTTTAGAACCCTTTCTGATTTAAGTTCTGTCAAAAATGCTAGATTCCTACAAAAGCTTTCTTTTCAGTGAACTCATTTTCAGATGGAATCATTTAGATTAAAAAAAAAAAAAAAAAAAAAAAAGCAGTCCTTACTAGCCCTATTCACAGTTGTTTTGCAATCATTTTTATGGGATTTGTAGACCCTTACGAAAAAACAGACTCCCAAAAGCAAGCATTTGTCAAGTATTTTGCTAAGTTTAGATTTTCTTTGTTGCTCCTGGTGTTAAACTGTGGCCTTATTTGTCCACAAAAAAGTGTGAACAGGAAAGGACCAGGAAAGCCTCACAAACTTCCAAAGTGACCTTGAGGTATTAGCACCTTGGGAATGCTTTCATTGCCCCCAAGGAAGGGGATACTGGAGGACACATTCAAGCTATAAATCTCCAGCACCTATTAGATGATGAGCTTACTTCAGTTGTGACCAGTACTCCATTTATTCCAACCCCTAAGAAACCAGCAAACCCTCCACCACAGCTGCAGATGCAATGGATTTTGGACTCTGTTAGGGTTAAACACCAAAGCAGTGGTGCTGTCTCCAAAATTCGAGTGGGACACTCCAGGTGTATGATGTTACACTATCAGTCTCTCTGCTGCTCTGAAGAAAAGCATGGACATCAATTTAACCTGGATAGGCTGTGAAATAATGTAAATTTCTCAGTGTTTATACATAACGTTCCTCAGTATTGGTACACCCAAGCTCCTTTTACTTCACTAACACACTCAGCCTTTACTCAGCTCAACCTCCACCACTCCCTTAGCACCAAGGACCTTGCCCAACAGCATAACTTGAACTTGCATCTGGGGACAAGGTTATTCATACCTTCTCTGCTTCAAAATATGCAGGGGTTGTTTGGGCTGTAGTAAGGAATGAAAAAAAATTCTATTTTTTCCTATATAACATCAATGCAAATTTAAAATGAGGCCTAACAGTATGATAAACTATTTCCCCGGCAATGCCACAAACCACTAAATTATCCTTTAAACACAGTATTTTTCTGTGTAATACTTATTTCCTGAGAACTTGTAGGCAGTAACTGCACCACCTCTTCAGCTTTGTTCTGTGAGCAGGACTAGCGAAACTACTGCAATCAACTTGATAGATAACAGTTTTCATTCTCTTACTCCTGTTATGACTTTCCCCACCCCTTGGGCTCATTCACATCTAACATCAATGATCACCAGCTGTGGAGTACCACGTACAACAGGGTTATTACCTCTTTCAATCTATTGGGCTTCTCTTGACACGAGGAACACATTAACCTCCTTCTCAGCTAAGCTGCACTGGAAATTCACACTCACCCTCTAGTCAGGCTATAACCACCTCAGCTTTTCCCAAAACATGCTCTTCCAGATGATACCACTATTTCTTCTTGTTAGCTCCTTAAGGCATGTTGGGCTACAAGACTACATTTGATTTTTACTACTTTGGTCTAATCATCAAGTTGTTCTCATATATCAGATCTTCTTTGGCAGAATAATGTCTCATTACTTTAGTGAGCAGCAACTTCCGTCAGTACATTATTAATTATTTTTTATTCAAAGTCAATAAAAATAAACAATATATTTAACAAAACATATTAGTATTCAGGGAATTTCCATCATGGGAAGCAAAAAACTCCTGAATCATCATCTAATTACACTAAATAGGACTGCTCCCTAACTAAATATGTCAGGCCTCAAAGAAAGATAAAATTTACATTTCCAAATCAGATTTTTGAAATCTCTTCATGTTTTCTTCATTGCCCACTCAAAAAAAAAAAAAAATTCACAAAAGACAAAAACACTAAAAAAGACTTTGTTGGGTCTCTTTCACACATCCAAATCTACCGGCCACAGACTCCTGCTAAATCTTTGATTGATGATGTACTGGCAACTACAAACATGTTAAAACATTCCATTTATGCTTCCTATTTCATCAGATCTAGATATGATATACATGCACCCTGATTTTCCAGGACACATCTATACCAGCCTCTAATGAGATTTAAGAAGCTGACAGAAATGATGGAAGATCTAGGAATATTCAAGCTGTGAATGTATTTATGCTGAAGATTATGAGCCAGTTCCTAACTATGAAATAGCTTTCCTCACATGACTGAAATGCCATCATCTCAGATATTCTATTTCACACTGTTTGTTCCATCTTCATTCCTAAAGCAATGATACTTAGCATCTTAATGTTCTCCCTTTCAGGATTACTTTAACAACAAGCATCAGTTCCATTCCAGGGAAACAAAAACTGTTGCTACTCAGAAGGTTTACAGAAATGAGACCAGCACGGTCTGGATGTGGACACCATCCAAGAACAGTGGTGGGTCTGAACTAAAATAAAACAAGAAGTGAATATTTAGCTCCCCAACTGAAGGGCAAAGAGTGCAGGCACATCCCAGCAAAATTAACTCAGGTTAGGGAGCAGTCCAGGTGAACCAAGGTCAAATCAAGGTGCAAGAGATGGAAAGAAAGCTGTTTG
Source organism: Monarcha castaneiventris obscurior (assembly GCA_026261815.1). Taxonomy (NCBI): domain Eukaryota; kingdom Metazoa; phylum Chordata; class Aves; order Passeriformes; family Monarchidae; genus Monarcha; species Monarcha castaneiventris. The sequence goes on from JAMPIT010000884.1 coordinate 16,835,112, forward strand.
GTTAGAGGAGTCTCATTGAAGAAAGCAAAACCACAAAAGAAATATCTACATATATGTAAAGATATTTACACCAGAAAAATGGCAGACACCATGCTATTGTTGTTAGAAGACCATCCAAAAAAAAAGTTTCTAGCATTTCTTTTACCTATATATGATTGCAACTGAAAATGACACATTCCTCTCAAATCTTCAGTACAAACCCAATAAATAGGTATAAACTGAAATAAAAAATTGAAAATTTGATTTCTAGTTCTTCACTGCCTACATAACAGAGTTAAACACTCCGATATCTAATTCCTGGTGCATTGAAAAGATATTTAGATAGTGATTTTCTCTCTATATAAGCTTTGTTGTTGCAGAAAACACTATGATTTTCACAGGTATATAATAACACAGAAATATTACATCTAAGTGCTTTGGATTTTGTTCATCTTTTTAGTGCAATTTCTGAATAGCATGACCTTACATGTCCATAAAAGAGTCACGCTAATTAAAAAGAACCAAACTTGTCTTTAAGATATAATACCTTCCATTTTACCTTCAATTTTTCTTTACCTTTTTCCAAAGAAACACACAAATGTTGAAGACTGAAGCACGATAGAAAAAGCTATCTAGTTCCTAAGAGTTCAGACTCCTCATTTCTTTTCTCTCCCAATGTTATGTGCCTCAAAATTATTGAGAATGGAAGCATTTCCTCTACTTTAGCAAATTCAGTTTGCCACAAAAAAGATAGAATGGAATTATTAAAAAAAAAATTAGTATTGACGTGTTCTGAATTATTAAAATAAATCGCATTTTCCAGCTACACATATATCTGCTTTCTATGATGGCAGGATGCAACTCAGACCAGACTTAATATACATATACAGAAATCCTTACCACAGCATTTCCGATAGGATATTAGCAAAAACACTTCATCACAGATGTGGTCACACTGACAAACTGTGGAATCTCCATCCTTGAAGACGATCAAAACTCACCCGGCCAGGGCACTGAGCAAGAAGCTCACTGTAACCTCCAAGCTAGCTCTAATTTGGGTGGTGGCTTAGACCAGATGACCCTGAGAAGTCCCCAGTAACCTAATTCATTCTGTGACTTTGTCTCCAAGGCCAGCCTTTCCAGGTTAAGGACAGAAGCATCCTACAGCTCTCAGGGGTACAGGCTGAAGTTATCACACTGCCCTGATGATCCTCCACAGAGTTCCACCTGCTGCTCTTTTGCCACCTCGGTTTTCAAAGCACACCTCACCCTGGCCAGTCACCACTGAGGCCTGCACATATTTCCAGAAGGTTTTCTGTGAGCATCCATCCTCTCATACACCTCAGAATCCTGAAGTTGTTTAGGCTACAGTAAGGAATGAAAAAAAAATTCTATTTTTTTCTATCTAACATCAATGCAAATTTAAAATGAGGCTTAACAGTATGATAAACTATTTCCCTGGCAATGCCACAAACCACTAAATTTTGCAATTTTGAAGGGAAGTTTCTGTACTTCTGCCTCATTCAGACATTTGCATCTGTACCAGGAAGGGCAGCAGAACATTCATCTCCACTTTGTGGTTCAGATGGGAGATATGTAACAGCAGCACTTGGATCATCATGAGTTTGAAACTAGCTGAGGCATTCACGAGCAAGAGTGCAAGATAAGAGACACCTGCACCAAAAGATAGGAATGATTTACATTCCCAGGACTTGTGCCAAAGGTCTCTTCAGCTTTGCTAGAATTTTAACTTTTTAGTGTTGAAGTTCTTCTTGCATGCAATAAGATACTTCATTCTTGATTTTGGAAATGACCAACAAACATGATGTTGACAGCTACCTTTCTGCAGAGAATATATTTTATCATTGATGTTCTAGAAATTCCATCACTTTCCATAGATTAGCCTCCTTAGGAAGCAGCTTTAATTTCTGAAGAGAATTATGCCAATATATTAGATGGGGACTGGGAGGAAGAACAGACCTCCAACAACCCGAGCTTGGGTCACAACAACCCGAGCTGATTGTTTTTCTCTTTTAACCAGGGCACACAGCTGCTGACCCACCTGCAGCTGAGAAGCACCACATGAGATTGCTTCTGCTCCACTGATTGTTCTGTACAAGCCATGCCCAGCTCTGTGCACCTCCTGGGCTTCCTTTTTCTACCTTGCAGGAGACTCCCATGGTTTTTAACCCATACCCAGACTATGGGCTGCAGTCTAACCCAGCAGACATGACTGAGTTAGACTGCTGTGGTTTACTTCAATTTGGACTTGTCATCCGTAGTGCTGAGTAAGAAAACAACCTTCCAAAATCCAACTGTGAATTACTCGCTGCGGAGGAAGTGCCTTTGGGCCATTCGTTTGTTTCTGCTTGTTCTCATTTTTTACCTGACTGCCCCAATTAGACTAAATATGTTTGTAGAGTAAATACTGAAATAACCTAATCAAAGTAACATTCCCAGCATCGTCTGTCACGCCACTCCAAAGCCTTACTAATTACCCTGAACAGCATATGGAAATAAAGTAGGGATGAGGCAAAACAAAAAGTACCATGGTTTTATCCTTCCTAATGAATTAGTCTTCAGATATCTCCCATGATTCTATTATTTTAATCTGTCATAAGCAAAAAAGATACAAATGCAACCAGCACAGTCCACAGTTTCCTAGCCACAGCATGTGGCTCACTGCTGCTTATTAATTAGTGTTTCAAGAAAACAAAAAAACCATTCTCATTACAAGGTCCAATTTTATGTTCCTCTGTGGAACCTACCCCTTGTGAAGTTACTGTGGTGGTGTAAAAGAATGCAGAGACTGCCTTTCTGATTCAGGTGCCTGTGCATGCATGCACACAAAAACAGTCTGCCTTTTCCTTGTCACTACTGAAGTGCCAGCTTTGGCTTTATTTTATTATCACTGAGGAATATGCTTCTCTGACTTCATCTGACCTTTAAGAGAACTGTCTGCTAATGCTAATAGCAGACTGCTGTGTCTGGAGCACACTATGAAAGAGACTGGCTGCTAGATATGCATCGTACTGTCAATCAAGGAAAACCTTTTTAACTCTGAACAGTGACAGTCACACCATTGGAGACTTGGGGTTCTGTTGAGCACACCAAATGGCTGATGTCCCAAACCTTTACCAAACCTCTGCAGTCTCCTAACACAATAAATCTGGCAAAAGCAGATGTGGGAATTCGTGTTTCTTGCTTTGCTGTATTTGGTTGGTTTGATATTGTTTTTCCATGGGGAAGTTTCTGGTCCCTCCCAAGTCTGGCCTGGATGGAAGTTACCCTTCCATGGTGCAGATCTTGAACAAAAGGCCTTCAGTAGAACAAGGAAGTACAGACTTCATAGAAGTGAACAAAACTGGATTGACTTTAATAAAATGGAAATATCAGAGTCCTGACTGAGTGGTTCCAATTAAAAATATGTGAGAGACTTCACAGTTACTTCCAAAGTAATCTGATCTAGGTTTAGTTCAAGGACTTGGTAAAGACAGTTCTAATTTTATCAGAGCTGATTCACCTATTTGTAATGGCTGTCCTACGTGCTCTAATAACACAGTCCTGTAGACCTTAAACCGATGCTGTGACACAGGTTTCAGATTTTTGGGACTCTGAAGAGGTTTTTATGCTGACAAACTGGCAGCTTGACCAAGCACACCTTACTAGCTCCCAGTAAGGGGCACATACTGTGGAGATTCCCTAGGACAAACAATGGGACAGCAGGCAAGACAGCATGGCCCATAAGGAAAACTTGAAACAGCAGCCAACTGAGAATAAATCAGAGAGTATAAAACAGGTCTCCTGGATTAAAGGTAAAGAAAACACCAGTGAGTGTTGGAACAAAGTAAAGAATTGCAGAATACATGTTCTGTGAACACCCAAAAATAGAATTACTACTGACACTACTGTCCATGCCACTGGGAAGGCAGCAGCATAAGAATAACAAATGCCAGTCATACGAACAGAAGGAAGTCAGGACTGTTCAGTTCAATGCCTTTCTTTATCCTCTTTCTTCCTCCTCTTCATTTTCATTGAATTTCGGTTTGGACCAAAAGGAAACTTTTACAGAATTCAAAATCGAGGGGGTTTACCCCAAGGACATCTGCACCAACATCACCAAACATTGTCTCCCCTCTCCCTCCCCACCCTCCATATTCCTTGCCAGTGCTTTAGCATTGGCAAAGCAGAGCTCCTTTGAAAGGCATTGAGGACAATCACTCAGCCAATTATGGTCAAATACCAGTGGTGACTTTTCTGATGTGGGCACTACTGATGATTTATAGAGACACTATTACTGTAGCAGAGAAACATTTACTAGAAACTGGGCTGGGGCCACCAATTCATTTCACACAAGCTACTGAAGCAAGTAAAATGTTCTCTTGTCTCATTTCTAATTTCAGCCGAAGTTATTTGGTTCCTTTAAATCAGTGTTTCCCATTAGCCTGCTTTGGGTTCAAAAAGGCTGCTTACAAATTTTGTGACAATTTATAAGGCTTTTAAGCACTTAGTTTTGTACAGCTCACTGACTAAGGGTTAAAGTAATTGAAACATCACGGTGAAACATCCACGGGTCTTTTTCCAAATTTTTTCCTGTTGCACTTGAGACATTGCAGAACAACAAAGGCAGTTTAATAACACAAATGGTATTGCTTTATTACTGGCTTTTGTAATTCTTTCTGACCATTTATATGGGGAGCTGCAAAGAATTCAGCTACAAGTAGCTTGGTACATAGATGGACATCCCTTGTCCACAGAGGGTCACAAGGAAACAGCAGCAAAAGAACATACACATGAAATGGAGCGAAGCCACCTATCCTATTCAGCACTGAGGCACTATGAACACCCCATCCAGACCCAGACAACTGAATCTAAGCATGAAACAGGTCCCTTGGGTCCTACTGCAAGAGCTGGAAACTAATTTTTCTTACGGATGAGGGTAGTCTGGAGCCTAGAAGGAAAAACAGAGCCCTTACCCACTGCATTAAGTAGAATCTCTGCAGCTGACCATGGCATCCATCTTGGGGTTTTGGGAAATTCCAATACAGATCTTTACGCCACTTATTTAAGGAGGTGGATCTTATTTTTTTAAAAGAACGTCTTAGCAAATAAACAGAGAATAATTGCCTCCCAGAGTTTCCTGTTGGAGCGATCTCACTGTGCATAAATGGTTGACTCACTGCAGACCAGGCTTGAATCCCTTTTGTACATCTCTAGTGATTTGTCCTTACTGTGGACATGGATTCAGCTCCCCTCACTTGTTCCACGCTGTAATTAAGCTCACCAAGAATATATCTGGCAGGAAAAAAGCCAAGAATGATTCTGTAGCCTGGTGGTTGGGGCATTTGCTGGGTAGAGGAGCCACTGCTTTAAGCTGTCGAGCTGCTTGAAGACTTGAATGTGAGTCACTGCATCGAGTGAGGGCCCTGGACACCGAGCTGCCAGTGGCTGTTTCAGGTTCTGTGCTTTCTCATCTTAACTATGAATTCCTCTCTGAGACTAACCAGCTTTTCCTGCAGGACCTGCTAGTGTCCACTGCCATAAAAAGCGACTATTGTGACACATGCAGACGTTCCAGTCTGATTTATGCAATTATACGACTGGATCCGAATTAGAGGACGTAACTGCTGGGTTTTCAGTCTAAAAAATGAGGCTTCTATCAAAAACAAACAAAAAAAAAAAAAAAATCACCCACTGCCTTGCTTCCTCCGTCTCTGCGTAAACAAGGCTACCACAAGAATCTGGATGACTCGAGTGAAGATCTGGCATAAATGAGCAATATGATGGTGAATATGATAATGCCATCTTGGACAAATTTAACCACCTTCCTGCCACACATTTTAACAAGCACACCCTGGTGATCATCATCTTCTTTCTCCTCACACACTGAAGAGCCCAAAGATGACAGAACCAGAAGAAAAAGGAATAACCAATCCCTCTATTGTTAAATTCTTTCTCCCCTCCAGCCAAATCCAGGACAGTAGGACATTGCAAAACAGAGGTTTACAACCAAATTAAGGAAGATCACTACCTATGTTATATAACATGCAATACATAGCAATGGTTTTTAATATCTGAAGGTGCTTCTGAAACAGAACTGGTACTTCAAGGAAATAAATCAACATGACAAATGTAATATTTTAAAATTTTACCTGGGATGTGACTGTGAATGTGAGAAAATGAATTACAAATACATCCTGGCAGTGCTGTATCTGTGCATGAGACACAGAACAACCCTTGGCTTAGCAAGAGATAACAGACATGTATTTCTCACCGGATAAGATAGCTAGACTTTAATGCAGAACATTTGATTTCACAGCTGTAAGCATTAAATTTGCTTAAAAGAAATCCTGAACCCCAGTTTGGAGTGCAATGTTTCAGCAAAGTGAGGTGACCAGATAAGAAACCCCAAACCTCCATTAGGCAAAGGTCAGTCACCATCTGCAAGAATATTTGCAGATCATCTCTTCTCACTCCAGCAGCCAACTTTGTGTGACTCAAATAACACACCCGTAGCACAAACATAAACTACAGCAACCAGTGCCTGAGGACAGTCTCCCAAAACCTATTGTAACTGCACAAATAGATTTTGTTCCTTGGTGTGACAGCTAAAGAAGAAAGACGACTACGTAGGTGGAAAGACTGCAGGAAAGCAGTAAAATAAGGAAATGCCCAGGGAAGAGGAGCTTGTAGTTGTTGGCTGTTCCCCACTCTCCCCACAGTTAAGCTGGTTTTTAACATGAAAACCCTGTTTTCAAATAGTTATAAGCCAGTCTCATTGAAATCTGTGTGGTTACACCAGTTTACACAGTCTGAGGATCTAGCTCTAAGACTGCTGTTTGTTTGGGATATTTTATTGTAAACTGTTTCATCTTCACAAATAACTCATCACCATAGGAGCCTCATACGGGCAGAAATGATCTCATCCCACTGGCCATCCATGAGCTGTAATTGAATAACTTATAGTAGGAGTCCTGAGGCTCCTGCCTGGTTTTAATTGTGTTTTCATTAGAGCAAGGATTGCTATTGTGCAAGTGAACTGCGAGTTCTGCAGCGTGGCCTGAGCTGCCTCTGCAGAACCTCCATGAACTACAAGCTCTGGGCTGAGCTATTACACAGTAAAGAAACAAAATGCTGCAGCTCACAACGCACACGGGCCTTTTTAAAGCTATTTGATTCAAAACAAAGCAGCATCCTTATTTCCTTCTTTTACTTTACTGCCAAGAGAAATAATCATACTTAGGCAGGACAAGGGAAAGCAGCCTTATGCAACAGACAAATGGGCACTTGCAAATACGTTTACAAGTCTCAGGATACTGTTCAAGTAATGCAGGCACAATATCCTTCCTTACAGAGTAAAAAAGTAAAAAGGGATGGTACTGGAACAATGCACCTTCCGACTGAAACCTGGCAAAGAAAGCAAGAAGTCTGCTCATAGGGCCCAGGCTATGCAGTGTTGGTTTAACATCTGCTGCAAGAGTGGATTTCCCCCCAAAGCCACTGCAGTTATTAATATTGAGAAAATAGGATTATTTTCTGAACAGCACAAAGATGAAGAGCTGTTTGTATCTGCAAGCTGTCTGCTTGTTTAGAAAGCACCCATTTCCTCTTGATAATACATATGAAGAGCAACTTTGGGAAAGCAATTCTTTTGGACTAGTTTTTATTTCTTTTCCTCCCTGTAGATGACCCACAATTTTTTTTTTAAGTGACAGAGAACACACAAATTCTTGCATCTTTTCACCACCTGCATGGGAAGGGTGTCCAAGAGATTAAAGTCAAGGAGTCCAAATCATAATATTAGAATAATAAAGAATGATTTGGAGGGCTGCCTACCGCAGGAAGCTTGCCCTGAAGTACGTCAAATCAGCTATTGCCATTACATGCAGAGGTAAGTGTCTCTCAGGCTGTTTTTATTTCATACCCTAGCCACGAGAAACTGGAAAACACTTCAAAGGGAAAGTGGATGACAATACTGGCCCTGATGATGGTTGCTAGGCACCAAGCAGCGCAGAGAGGACTACTACTGGCCAAATTTCAAGCAGATTTAGACATTGTTCTAATGAGCATAGAGTGTCATTAAAAACCGAGGTCTGGTTTAAATAATTCTGACCAGAAGACTGAAAAAGGAAAATAATTCCATCTTAGCCACATGTTCAAAAACAGATTCAATATCCAGGTAGGTGAATGCAGCGACAGCTGAAACACAGCTCATCATACTTAATTCCCAAGGAAAGGAGGATTAAATTGCATTCAAGGCTCCTCCTGAGCATAAGTTCAGTGGTTCACTTGCAAAGCACCTGTGGCAGGATGAGAATCCAAACCCTGACCTCATCCTTGCCAGTCAGCATGGCCCCCAAAAGGGACATTTCTGTGTGCCCAATTGTACCACACCACGAGGCACGGCCAGGGGAGCTGCAATCCCTTTGAGCTCATCTGGCACAAGGCCAGGGTAACATGCACCTCTCTGAGCCTACTGTTAAACAGGCCAGAGAGAGACAAAGAATTGTAAAATTATCTAGGCTGGAAGGAACCTCTGGAGGTAATCCAACCCAAGGCAGGCCCTGGGCTCAATGCAGACAAAGCAGACTTCAGGTCTTTAAACAATTCTGCCCTTAAATAGATGCAGTTTCCAAGTCTTCACAGTTTGGGGATTTTCTTTTTTTCCTCTTTTTGCAAGTTCAGGTCTTTGATCAAAGTTGTTTTTGTGGATACATGATGTCTCCTCACCCTTATCCGCCATTTCTCTTTATGGTTTAGATCTAGAAGCTGACCGGGAATAAAATAATATCCTAAATCATCCCAGAGTTTGAAACATAGATATTAACTTCTCAGTTTTTGTCTATCTGTTCAAAATGCTTAGTTTCAACATAGTTTGATTCTGCTGCTCTCATTTTCTCCTTATATTCTGATTACTACAGGTACTTAAATAAAAGCAATTAAAAAAAAAAGCAAACTGCTATCACACCAATTAAAAAAACCTCTAAACAATCCTGTGCCAGTCAAGGAGAATGTGAAGCTACATCAAACTACAAATACACAAAGAGACATAACTCTACTCCAGAAGTTTCATTTTCAGTTGAGGCCATACTAAATTTCTGTCTTCAAAAAATTGTTTTAATGAATGAACAATTTCCTCAATATTTTCTGCAAAAAAAAAATCTTCAGGTCATCTGATATTAGAAGCAGAAGCCTGTGTTTAAACATTCAGTTATCTTACATCACGTCTTCAGAGCATTTTATTTTTATCCTTATCTTACCATCTTCTGAAAAATACTATTTTGAGATGGTGTCATAAATTGTGCTCCAATCTACTAATGGTGTTTGGACAGAATTTCCACTTTTTAAAAGTTTGTTAGGCTCTAATAAATTAGTTCTTTTGCATGATTTATTGTGTCAAACTTAATACCTTTATTTTGTTATTCAATTTACTCTTGTAGCAAAACGCATGTAAATGGCCTTCTCCAGTATAATTTTATAGTTTAGGTTCTCTTGTTTTTCCATCTAACTTTCAGCCATATTTGAACTATTTTTCTTCAAGCCTCAGAAATGAAACCATGTAAACTGGTCTCAAAACACATCTGCTAATAAATCAGAGTTCCCCCACTTAAAAACTGAATTACTTCTAACCTTCTATGGAGAGGATTGGGCTATGAATTTCAGCCTTTATAAACTGGGAAATAATATCCTCATTCTATGAAATAGTTATCTCCCTGCTATCTCCAGCCCTTCAGCCAGTTCTTTAATCCAGACTGCAGCAGAATCAGCCCAGGAAACAGAAATTTAAATAGATTTTAACCTATGATCATACATTTTTTTTAGCTCCTGCCATGTTGTGCCATACTGCTTCTATTACCTGTGTTCACTGATATTTGTTACAAAAAGCAAGAATTTGTAAAGCAACTGCTTGAAGTTGGCATTCTGTGCCTATTCCTCAGCCTCTGAAGCAGAGGTTTAATTCTCTAAAGTGCTGAGCATACTTGCTTCTGCTTGAATTTTCAGAACAAAGAATCCAAGCCACTGAAATTCTTGGGTTTTTCTTAAGAAAGTGTGGTTTTCAAAGTTAATATGACGTGCTTTCTTTTCTTTTTCATGATACAGCTAGAAAATTTAACAGGTGAAGCAGAAAAGCCTGACTAAATAAATAAAAGCTTTTATATCAGTAATGGAATTCATTGCCCCATTCTCCACACATGGACACAAAAATAGCTATTGTTTTCCTTTTTGGTCTTAATACGAATGCACTGCCAAGAGCTTATCAAGAATACAAATTTTGACATTCCAGATCAAAGACAACAATATCCAGCCTACTGAATTTCAAGCACAACCACAGGATGAAAGTTCTGCCACTCTGATACACAAAAAAATCAGAGAGGAGTATAATGAAAGTGTCCTATGAACTCATATCCAACACAGCCAGATCACTGATCTGGTCAGATAACCTCGATTGGGTAGTGGCCAGTTTCTAGCATTTCCTAGAAAAGCACAAAGTCTCCATCATACCTTTGGACGAGATCAGGAATCTGTGAGCAAGTGGGAAGTACAGAGATGCAAGGAACTTCATGGACACCCCCAGGCAGTGGGACCTCTCATGTCAAAGCCTGTTGCATAATTAAATTATGCTAATCACTAATTTCCTGCATTGGAGTCCTGCTACCACACTGTTTTATCAGAAGTCCTACAAATTAATATAAGTGTTTCATGAATTTCTGCTCTCAGTTATGTGTGAAAGTGAATAAAACAGAACCACTTGTGCTACTAGCAAATGTTTACCCTTGATACAATCACATACCATAAAGTTTATGAAAATAAGAATGAAGGTAAATCATGCTCAAGGTCTTCTTCCTTATCCTGGCACAAGCCAGAAGCTGCCCCCAGTCAATAAGTTAATTTTACCTAATGCAGCTGGAAGAGTGTCAGGCCTGTCAGGGAGATGGACACGGTCACACCTCTCCTCTGCCAGCTGCACAGCCCTTCCAAATCACTTGTCATGCCCAAAGAAAAGATGCAAGAGTCTGTCTTAATCCACTGCAGTGTCAGACACCAAAGTCTTCAGCACAGTGACTCACTGCAACGACTGAAGTTGAATTATTGCACTGTTTGATTGGAATTATTCTAGATAGAGAAGAAAACTGTCCTCCTCCTTCCTGGTCCTCCATCAACGTTTTACCCCATGTAAATCTGTAACAATCAATCTCCCTCCAAGATTTAGTCTTCAGGAATGGGGTGAAAAATTTAGTGCCTATATCTCATCTGGCTTTAAGAGACGGAAGAAGGGAAGAGAAAGCAGAACCAAAAAAGACACAAAATACGAGTTCAGCTTATCATGATGACTCCATTCCAAATTGCTGGTTAAAAAGCTTTTTTTCTTTTTTTTTTAAACAAAGTTATCATGACCCATAATTCTTTAAAAACTATGCTTCATTCAATCTAGAATTGTTACCCACCTGTAGAGTATCTAAAGGCAATGAGAGAATAGATTCCTTAAGCCTATTGTTCCTTCTCTCAACCTAGTCCAGTTTCCTGATTTCCTCTTTGTTCCTACACCACAAAATTGGAAACTTTTTCTCAATTAAAAAACATAATCCTTTGGCCACAGTCTCAAACCAACTACTCAAAAATTCATTTCAAATACTGTGGCTACATCCAGGATCCTTGGTGCTTTATCAGTTTAAGGTATGACAGTTCTCAAACATTAAATCACAAAAACTAAGGAAGTTTGGGCACAAGGAGAACCTAAACACAGAATGTGAGCAGAAATGTTATAGAAAGTGGACTGGGTAATTATAGAGGGCATTTCCTTCCCTTCTAATCCTCAGTGAGCCAATATGGGGCTAAATACCCAGGAGCTGAACCCTTGCCAGCAATGTAACATAGCAGAGTCGTAACATTTAGTCCAGGCAGAGGAAAAAGGCCTGTAAAGATGGCAGAATCCCACTTTTTGGGATTATCTTTTTAGTTGGTTTAGTTTCTTTTAAACTTACTTTGTCTTCTTCTGATGTTTTTGTGTCTTATATCCATTAGATACAGCTGAAAACACACCTATCATAATTCAGAGCTATTTTATAAAGCACAGAAAACCCCCCAGTGATATTTTTATATTCTCAAATATTTTGTTTAGAAGCAGTGGTGCTTTAATTGTACTTCTAGACATGGAAGAAGCAATGAGACACCTCTTCTTCCAGTGGTACCATATCAGAAAATGTACCTCAAAAAAAAAAAATTAACTTCAATTTTACACTGACAGATACAGTGCTATGACAGAGTAATCCTAAACCCTCTCCTCCTTCTGTTTTGGTAAATTTACACAGCTTAAGAAACTGAAAATGTTCTGTAACCTCACATATTCTTAAAAATAGGCTTGTAAAGCAGTAATTGCTATGATATCTGCCACTTGCTTTGATACATGTCTCTGGCTTCGAGATAGCTCTTGATACGCAGATAAACTCACTCAGATAACAGCTTGTATTGACAGATAAATTCTGCGCTCACATTTGTGAGAAGGAACCCAGCACTTGCAGAAAACTGCTCAAGTCACACAGGATTGCTTCTTCCAAGCACTACACTGAAAGATTCGGGGCAGGGATCAGCTTTTATTCTCTGTAACGCTCAGCAAGCGCAACGGGGCTGGGCCTACCTCGAAGGCTGTGAGCAGCTCTGGTTCTTTACATGATTTCTGTGCAGTCTAAGGGCAGGGATGGCACACACAGATCAATCCATGCCCCACTCCACTGCTGATGCCACTGCTCTGTGCTGCTCCTGTGGCATTTCACTCTGGGGCTGCACTCACTCAGGAGAGCAAGGCCGAGATGATAAGCCTCACTTAAGTCTGTATTGAAGATACTTTCACAGCAGGATACACAAAATGCTTCTAGAATCAGCTCTAGCCCGCTGAAATTCAGCCTAATCCTTCAGTTCTAAAAGCCCTGCTGCTGCTGCACTGCTTTCACCTGAATGGGGATGGCCACAGGCCCTCCCCCCAAAATGCACTCACAGGCACACCCAAACCAGCAACCACTGATCTGTGGGCAGAACTCACGTTTGGCCAGCCACAAAATGTTCATACCAGCAATGAAGGGGGACAGAACCTCTCAGAGCAGAGACATAACCCAAAAACAATGAACCGATTCACAGTTGTTAACAATTCCAACATCCATATGGACACATTGTCTTGCTCGTGTTATTTGATATAGTTCAATGCTGCTTGAAAAAAATCAGACAAATATTAGTAAATGCAGCTTCCTTCTCTTTTCCAAAACAGTTCTTTCAAGAAACAAGCACATAATTTTACTGCTAATGACTATTTATCTGATAATGACATCATTTAATTTGGAGAGAAATATAAAAATATTTACTTGTCCAGTTTTAAATTAGCCTTTTAAAAATTGTCTATCAGTGATAACACACAGAGCCTTCTTGGAGCCCACAGTGCTATTCACATAATTTAGGTCACATATATTTTTACTGGATTTATTTGTGCTGGTCGAATTAGGCCTATCAGCCTGAGTCACTCACCAGAAAGTTTCAACTCAAGGATTTTTATAACCATTTTATAACTCCTTTGTCCTATGTACCATCAGAGTCTTTTCAGAAGTGTATAATTAGTGTTCCTAATAGGATTGAACTGCTTTTCATAGAATCACTATATTAACTGTTACTAAAATGACAAAGGCATTGTCGTGATACACACACTTACAATTTACAAGTGCAGAATACTATAACCCCTCAAAGATGATATTTATGTGGGTTCTGTCACCTTCTCATGGCATTGTTAAAACTGTTCTCTTTAAGAAGTGTCAGACAGGAACTGATGCCCGTCCTAACTCCAGGTACCTAACTCTGGAAGTGAAAGCAAATGTAGAGAAACAACAAAAACATCACTCATTTCCTCGTCAGCTCTGACTGGATGATTGTTTTTACATGACAGTTCTAGTCTTAGAAAAGTTGTGAAAAGAGGAACGATATAACAAGAAATGTTCTGATCAGACTTCCAGGCCATTAAAAAAAAAAAAAAGTAGCTCCATGAACATTTTCACACAGAGATTGAACTCAGATAAAGTGCAAGAAGTGAATCTGGTGACCTGAAGAGCCATTATAGGACCCTCTTCATCCTGTGGGACATGTTCCTGTGTTGCTGTCCTGTTTTGAGTGTGAGATTCCCAGAAGCTCAGTGATCCAGAAAGTGACCTGGGCTAATCACCCTCCACAGCTGCTGGTACAGAGGGCACAGCAGCCAACTGGAAGTCAAATAGATCCAATCAGACATTGTGCAACACAGCAGATTTGCTTACCCGTCTTAAGAAATTCGCAACTGCAATTCCAGGTTGTGCTAGAGTATTTTAACATCCTCAGGAAATGAGAAGCAACCGATAGCAGTCCATAAAGGAAACCTTATCAACAAAAGATAAATTTAACAGCAACATTTTACAGAAGCATGTGTACAGAGAAAAATATCCCCATTTGCAAATGCATCAATGTGTGGATTATAATGGCATCCTGGTGATATATTAGCATGCTAAAAAATTTTTTTTCAACTTATTTTTACTGGCTTTCAGGACAATTTAGCTGAACTGTCTTCCTAGAAAATCTGAGAATTGCCAAAAACTAATGCAAAACCAGCAGGATATTTTCCAACATAAAGAGTCAGCATCCAGACAACACTAGAGACTGACCTAGATGCCACAGAGCTCATCCCAGGCTAGTTCCTGGGCCCAGAGAAATTCCCTTTCCCTACTAACCCAGGGAGTGAATGCAGTGGCCTGGAAGCTCTGCTGCACCCAGCTGTGGATGGGTTCTCTGCACATCTGGCAAAGTGGCTAAGCCATCTCAGGAAGATGTCAGACTGGTGCTGGGCTTCCTCTCCCCAGAAGGGGCAGGACCCAAAAGGGAAGCAGACACCTCGTTAGAATGGGGTGGGACACCCCTGTGTGACCAGAGCTGGCTCTTGCTGCTGCTCTGTGCGAGGGCTGAGCACAACTTGCTCCCCTCAGCTGTCTTCTAAGAAAGTTCTCCAGTCAGGAACTCCATTGGAAAGACTGAGAGGATTCTGTTCCAGCAAGGTTTCGGAGGCCTTAGAGGGATCCATTTTTTCAGCTATCTGGGACACTTATATCTGGATTCAAACCAGCTAGGGAATTGATGAAAATAGGGACAGTATCTAGACCATGCTGCTAGGTCTGTTTTCCTCAGAGAGAGGCTGAAATGTCTTGGGTCCTGCCATCTCCTTTATAGTCCTTGTATGTGACTCTGCACTAAAACCTCCTTGAAATAAAGCTCCTGAAGGGCATCATGAATACAGCAAAGTGTCACAAGTCTGATGCTGAATTGTCAGCTTCTTTGTGACCCTACATTGCCAAGACTAATGCAGGATTCGCAGTGCCACTTCACAGATTTCCAGTTTCTCTTGCCTAAGTGCAGTGTGAAAACAAAATTGCATTTTAAAATATGTGTTGTGTATATAGGGCTATATCACAAATGAACAAACCAACACTGAAATTATCTGCCTCCCTTCCCCTTAATTTCTAGCTGGGATTGCCACCTCAGCTTAATTTCACTCTAAGTCTGTGTACCTTTCTGAGATGAAGAATTTTTGCTGAATACTCTTTCACAATGACTAAACTCCATAAAGAAATACTTCCTTTTTTAACAGGAAGACCACTTTTACCTTCAGTGCTTTGAACAACACATGACAGCATCCTGAATGATTCAGGAAAGCACAGAATTTAGTTTTGCTGTTGGCAATGCCAAGTTAATGTACACACAACCAGCATTATCACATGGATAATGTGATAGGCAGGAACTTCTGGTGGGTTTGGTTTACAAGACATGGCTTTGATGACCAGCCCAATTAAAAACTTACTAAGAGGAAATTAAAGGCATTTTCTTGGGAAGAATTCTCCCATGTGAAGGGATGCAGAAGCAGGAAATTCCCTGTATATAGTTTTACCAGTCACAACCAGATTTCATTTCCCAAATTCATTCAAGATCTATGTCCACAATACATATGAAACCAAACATTATTACCAATGAAATCAGCAATTTGAGATACAATTGCATTTTCAGATGTCTGAGTTTGGTGGTTCTTACATTAACTGTCTCAGGAAGAGCATCTCAGCTGACAAGCCTGAACCTTCTTCTCTTTCCTCAGATTTATTTACAATAACAAGCCAAAAATCTTCAGCTTCATTTACAATTACATTCTCTTAAACCAAATTCACTGAAAGGCCAGGTTGGATGAGCCTTTGAGCAACCTGGGCTAGTGGAAAGTGTCCCTGACCATCACAGGGGCATTGGAATTAGAGGATCTTTAATCCCTTCCAACCCAAATAATCCTATGCCTCTATAAAAAGTCAAGGACTCCTGATCTTAAAAGACAGATATTCAGAATAAGCTGGTTCTTTTTCTTTCCTTCCCCTTCCATGCCAGCAGAAGGTTGGCCACAAAGCCAGAAAGCAAAAAGCATTGAACTCCTTCTCTAGTTTGAATCCCAAAGTTCTGTTTTTCAGGCTCCCCCACCCCTCGAAAAAAGACTTCATCTCACTCAGAACTGTGCCTCCAGGAGTGACCAAAACCAAAAGCCAAAGGGAGATCAATGACCAGACAGGCTTGTACCTCTCCTTCATCCTTCTCCCAGCCTTCAATTACTTTCAGCTCAGGGGATTTCCTCAGCTGGATGCAGTTTATCTAATTATTAATCCTCAACAGACCTGTCTTCCAAATTCTTGTTCCGCTCTCCTCTAGAGTTAATGTAAACTTGCTGCTTTCTTATACAACAGTAATACTTCAGACTAAACCTCTTGCTTGCTCTTGAAGTAATGTCAGAGGGGAGCAGTGCAAAGAATGAGTCATTCCTGTCTCCTGACTCAACTTTTGTCCGGGAATGCTATTTTCCTGTGAGGCTGTGGGGAATAGGTGGGAACTATTGCTCCTTGCACAAGTCAGTCATTCAGCTCCCAAGTGCAAAAACTCATTTTAATAAGCTATCAAAACAAAAGGTTTTACTGAAAGTCATAAAAGGCTGCTTAAAGATGGAAGCTGACCAACACGAAGTGTACAGACTTCTCTGATTCACTGAAATCAGGCAGGAAAATGGACTTCTGCTCACTGAAACAAAACATCACCAAGTAGCAAGAAAAAATATCTTCCAAGAACTTAATTTATATATAAGCAGTCCAGAGTAAGATTATTTAACAAATTACTTTCTGCTGTCACAGGATTGTGAGTATTTCAGGAAAAAAAAAATTTAGGTTGAGAAAGACCCAACGAGCATCATATCTGTATAACAGCACAGACCATCATCTAAAATGAAGCTAGGAGTATTTTTTTTTTACAGAAAATGATGAGGTAATGGGCAGATTTTAATTTCTAAGTAAATAACATCCATGTGAGAATACAGTGCTTTTGCTTTCCTCCTGCCTCTCTTCTCCCTGTTCCAGCACCCAGTGATGGAAGCAAAGACAAGTATAAATCACCATTTGCCATCAAGGCAGAACTGTCCCTGAGAGTCTGGCATCATGCCCGGGGTTTTACTCACTCCGTGACAAGTGGTGTTCTCTTCAGCTCGGATTTATCCAGCCTCATCAATAAATACCTCAAGCATGGTCATCTGATGGACATGATGAGATTAGATTCCAAAATATTTAGGGCTGTATAAAGTATTTCACTACTGTAAAGAAAATGGAAAATATCCTGAAGCGGGAACAATTTCTTTTCCTTACGTTAAATGCCTGAACAAATTGTTGCACAATCCTTGATGGCCAGGCATAGCATGAGGGCTTTTAAAAAATTCACTCAGTGCTTTTTCTGTGCATTATTCTGTGAGCCACTTTCTGCTCAGTGTTTGCTTTACAATCATCATTCCTTTACTCACTTATGTATGACGTGGGAGCATTCGTTCTTGTCTGTGTCTTAGGAAGCAAGATCTGGATTTGCTTACAAGCTTTCAGACCTTGGTTTTCTGAATCAGACCAGGGGATCTAAAATAACAGGTTTTAACTTGGCAAGCAAACAGAACAGACTCAAAGCTCACAATCAGTCTCTCTCGCTCTGTAGTCCAATTAAAACATATTTACTGATAGCAGAGGAGAATAACTACATAATCACCTGTGTACAGCACAGGGCTCCAGCAGGTACAGAGGAGAGAATATGGAGAGACATGACAGGAGTAGCCAAACAGCAGAGGAAACACAACATTTTGTCTGCAAGCTGTGCAAGCAACACTCACTCACCCACTGAGATCAGCCTGCATGTTTCCAGCTCTGCTGAAGCAGGGCAGGCTTAAGTGTATTTGTCAGAGAATTGGGAACTATTGAACAGTCATTCTCAGCATAGCCAAAAGCAAAGGCATGTGCTTGGGATCAAGGAATGCAGGTCAAGCTTATCAAACTCTTATTACACATTGGAGAGCAACAGCTTCTCAGGGTGGCTTCCAGATCACACCCAAGGGTCAACTGAACACAAGCACCAGGGCACAGCTTTTGGATAACATGGCTAATAAGATTCCAGGATGGCCAATGAGTTATTAACATCTTTGCTGTGCTAGTGACAGCAAAATGAAAAGCTTTATCTACCTCCAATGGCCATCCTTCAAATAAGATGCTGATGAGTAATTTGAGGAGGAAAAAAAGAAAAAAAGAATTATCATCATCAGGAACACAGAAAAAGTTACAGCCCTTTTAATGCAATCGAGCATAATCTGTCAGAATTTACATGGAGTTAAGAAATATATTTTCATTCTCAGTGTAAATTTGTAGAGCAGTAGAGGAATGTATGGAGGAAAAAAACCCTCTATATTTTTTTCAGGTTGTATCATTCTTTAACAGCTTTAAATTACAAGTGAGGTTGTTCTTACAAGCATGATATAAACACCTTCTCTTTTCTTGATATAGAAGTCATCGCATGAATTTATATGACCAGCAAAAAGCAATACTAGACTCTTTGAAATCATCACCTTCCACTTTAAAATATAGTCTGATCCATGGAATTTGCCTAAAACTTGGAATCTGTGCTCACCTCCAGGTCCTGCTATGGTCTAGCTCATTCAGTCTCTCCCTGGTCCCACAGGGTCAGACACACTTTCGAGAGGTCATAGGCCACTTTATATTAAGCAGTTCAATGAAAAAGGAATAATTTTCAGCTCCCTATGGATTTTCGTGCTTTCAAAAGGTCAAAGGCTCTGCAGAGCCCAGTTTGCCTTGTGGGCTGGAACAGTAAAGGCACATCAGTTCCTATAGCCAGAGGCACAGAGAGCAGCGTGGCTGTCACTGAACTAAGCCGAGCTCAGCCCTCTGTCCCCGTGTGCTGATGCATCGATCAGAGGCGGGTTTGAACTCCCTCCTGACCAGTGCTAAACAGTGCCCAGGGGAGAGCAGTGCACGGCCGTGCCTGCTCTGCTCCAAAGGCACAGCAGCCTTGTTTCCTGCACAGGCTGCTGCAGGGACCTGCCACCCATCCCAGTGACACAGGAGGGAAGGTGCAAGGCAGAGGAAGAGGCTCCCCTGCTGCACAGGCTGCTGCTGCCATGTCTGCACACAGAGGCAAAGGAAAGGAGCAGCTCCAGCCTGGTGCCCGTCCCCTGAATGTCTGTGGCAGCACCACGGTGCTTCTGGAAAAGACTGGGAATGACAGGGAAAAGACCTGGCTCTGACAACTACACAGCCTCTCAGCAGTGTGAGCATCACCCAGAAACGTCCATAACCCTCACCCACAAGAAGAACTCAGAAGTGGATCCCGGCAAAGGTAGAACCATGCTCCACATCAGTTCTGCTTCAATGTCTTAGTTCAACAGAGGCATTTAAAAAAAAATTAAATAAAGCCCAAGACATACTGAAGAACCAGTGATACGGAAATCCTACTTGGGAAATTACTATTCTTTTAAGAGTTCTTTTCATCCACTGAAACTTTTCTTTGCACATCATTAAAGAGCAGCAGTGGACACACTGGACACACAAACTGTGTCTGGCTCAGGTCTGGGTGGTAAAAGGAGGGAATGAACCACGAAAACCTCTGTTTGAAACACACTCCTTACATTCACATCAGAGCCCAATAGTGTTACCTGTGTACCATGGAAAATGACTAGAGTAACCAAGATGAGCTGAGGGAAACCCATGAGCAGCAGCTTGAACATAAGCTGTGATCCTGCTTCCTCTGAAAGAGGGATCAGCCTCTCTGCAGTCTCCTTTTTCAATGCATATCGAAATGCAAAAGCAAAGGTAAACATTTCCAAAAGGAACTGTCAGCCAGGACCGAATTTATTTCCAGAGCTATTTATCAGAAGTATTTCCAGGGCTGTATCAGCAGTTACTTCTCTCAAATACCACATTGCATTTTCCCCAGATTAGCTCCTGCTCTTTATACTGCTCTGTCCCTCATATTGCCATATCCTCTGCTCAAGGACTGCTAAGTACAAGCTCAAAACTTAGCAGAACTAGACCTTCTGAAAGTTACAAATGCATTTCCTCATTTATTTTTTCCTCTTTTTCTTTCTCTCCCTAATATTTCAGTACAGAAAAAACATCAAAAATACTCAAACATCATCATATTCATGGTCTCTGAAAGGCTAGAACACTCAACTTTGCTTCAGCTGCTTCTTCCTTTTTCCCCTATGAGCTGTCAAATACTTGCATGCAACAGCCTGGTGTGTCAAAAGGAAAACAAAGCAGCAGCAGTGCTGGTTTTATCCCAGGGACAATAAAATTGGAGATCAAGTGATCTAGACATTAATATTAATATCCAAATTTTTTTTAAAAAAAGGCTGAAACTGGAATGTAATTTTTAAGCATGTTGTAAAATGTAGTACACAATTTGAGTAAATAAAGGGTGCTGCTGGAGTATGAACTGCTCCAAACAAGAATTTATTTATGTCAGGAGGGAAGCATCACACCCCTGAGATGGATAAAAATTGTGTAACTGTCAAATGAGAAGTAGGATACAATGAACATTAAATAAGAAGATCTATAAAAGAGCCAGTGACTTGATTCACAGCTAAAACTTGGTTCAGGTTGAATAAGGGAAGAATATATCATGGTTAATGACTTATAACAATTAGGATGCATGTTGTTTGGCTTAAAGGAGATTTACCAGATTCTTGCTGGTCTAAATCAATGCAACGTAAGTTGTAAACCACAGCTGCACATCCAGCCCAGGAATTTCCATGTAGATGCCAGCTTTTACTGCTCTCCCTGCTTGGACACACAGCCCTGGATTTTGCAGAAGACTCCAGATGAAACCCCAGTATCACTATACAGCTGCACACGATTTTTCAGTAACTCCACAAGCAAATTCCCAGTCAGGTGCTTGGACTCGGGAGGTACCTGAGGCATTGAACAGAAGCAGGAAGCTGGAATTCCTCCATTTCCTTCCCTTTGTTGCAAGGACAGCAGTGATTTTAAAGCACAGAAGCAGCTGATTATTTGTTCTACAGCAACACAATCCTTAACAATTAAATGTCCCAAACCCTGGCCCCACAGTGACACCAGTCCCGTGTGTGTTTGAGATCTTCCCTTGTCATTGCTGTGATCCAGCTACTGCTATAGAAGCTGTGCATTCAATGTTATTTCAATCCACATTTTTCATCTCAGCCAACTGCCCCTGATGTGTCTCTTGTACAGATTCAGGCATTAATTATCATGGTGACCATAATGAGGAGAAGTTTTCTGTTTGTTTGTTTTTAAATACAAGTTTAGATTGTGAAACAATTATGCAACTAGATCTTTAAAAAAATCTTTTGTGACCACATGTTTGCCTGCATAATCTCTCTAAACAGGGATTCTTGTTTAAAAGTGACTCAGACAATAAGGCCACACAAGGATAACAGCACTGTAAGTGGTTTTCAATGGATAAAAATAATAATAATAAAATTACATGCAAGTTCCGCTTTTGTGTGAGGTTTTATATCTGAGGGCATGTAATAGAACTGAAACATTTTAAAACGCCCGCATAAAAAGCATTCACCATGCTTCAGATCAAAGAGTAACAGTAAAAGATTAAGCACGTTTATTGCTAAGTAGAAAAACATTTCAACATTCCAGATGAAGATAACCACTTGCAAAAGATGTTTGCTTCAGTTCCTAATATAAGCTACCTAAATATAAGTTTTACAAGCAACAGACAATGGCAAACCAGCAGAAGATGATGAATTCCAAAACCCCAAGCTCTCCACCAGTGCAAGTTGATCAGGACAGCCTGAAAAATAGCTGCACACTTGCCAACACAGCCAGCCAGGGAAGCACACACATCCCGTTTCCATTCTGGAGAGATTCTGCTGTGGGAGAAATTGTGGGAGATTGTGCTGGGCACCCCACACGTGCCACTGCCAAATTTAGCACACAGGGCTAAAGGTGCTGACACCACTGTTAGGGAGGCTGCAGAGGAACTGCACCAGCAGCACCCCCAGGAAGGGAACAGCTTTCAAAGGTGTTCCTCTGGCTGCTCAGCATTTGAGCTCTGTATGGGTAAGCTCACCATGAGCACCAAGACATCAGTTTTCATTCCGTGTCTATCAAACTTTAGAGCTCCACACCATTAAAGCGACTTTGCTGAGCAAAATGCGCAATCCTCAGCGTCCCACAGATGATCACAAGCTGTTAAGGTTTTGGCAAAAGGTTAGGTTGAATAAGATTGAATTAGGCTGGCCAAGGATGGCCCAGCTCCCTTGCCTAGGCTCAGGTGAAACACAACTTGCTGAGGGTGTCTTCAGGGAGTAACCTGCTGAGGCAGCTTTCCTGCATCTGCTGGAGATGCAACGCACTGCAAACACGCTAATGAATGTTTCCTGCTGCTCGCTGGAAGCCTTGTCCTAACCACTGCTCTTTTAACATCATACTCCTAATCCAGAAGTATCTCTGCTTAGTACAGGCTCTTCATTGTATTCTATAAGCAGGAAAAGAAATTTCCTTCCACAAAATTAGAGACAACACCAATTATATATTGTCCAGCATTTCTTGAAGGTGAAATCCATCTTGCTTTGAGGCTGTCTGTCATTCAGCCAAGAGGACTGAGGAGCTGCCATGACATACAGACCCTCATGTTTTAGGAGTTAGAAAGCATAGGAGAAAATAGGAATTGTCCTCCAGAGGAACAGGTCTAAATCAATGCAACATAAGTTGCAAACCACAGCTGCACATCCAGCCCAGGAATTTCCATGTAGATGCCAGCTTTTACTGCTCTCCCTGCTTGGACACACAGCCCTGGATTTTGCAGAAAACTCCAGATGAAACCCCAGTATCACTATACAGATGCACACAATTTTTCAGTAACTCCAAAAGCAAATTCCCAGTCAGGTGCTTGGACTCGGGAGGTACCTGAGGCATTTAACAGAAGCAGGAAGCTGGAATTCCTCCATTTCCTTCCCTTTGTTGCAAGGACAGCACTGATTTTAAAGCACAGAAGCAGCTGATTATTTGTTCTACAGCAACACAATCGTCAGTCTTGCTTTGAGGCTGTCATTCAGCCAAGGGGACTGAGGAGCTGCCATGACATACAGACCCTCATGTTTTAGGAGTCAGAAAGCATAGGAGAAAATAGGAATTGTCCTCGAGAGGAACAGCCAGTCAAAACTCCGACAAACACAAAAAACATCCTTCCCTTTTGGCAGTTCTGTCCCTTGGCAAGCAGCACATCCATTATTTTACTTCTAAGGGAACTCTGAAAAGTTCTTGGGGTTTTTTCTAGTTTGAACAATTTGTGGAGCATTGCCTTCAGAGTCCATGGCTTTGTACATGTCAGCAAAGCCTGGTGCTCCAACAATTGTGTGTCAGTGGCATGCACTGAATTAGTGGATGGTTTTCAGAGACAGTCAAATTCCAGGGAAGGCAATGGGAAGTTTGCCTGACTTAAAACCCAAGAACGTGGGGCAATATAAACTACACATAAAGGAATCTAAAAGTCATATGTAATACACTCGATTGAATTTCTAGATTTTCTAGATGCCTATTTTCTTCCTGATGTCATTCAGAGCTCATGAACCGCAGTCAAACATCCCAAAGACTTATAGAAGGATATGGATACTTGTACCAAAAGGACAATACAAAAATGACCTGCCATTTTGAAAATTTTCACTGCTTTTAAAAGACTGTTATTTTTGCAGTGGAAGGAATTAGACTGCAGTGAAAACATCAGTACTTAAATACTCCTATTGGCCCTGCTTCCACATTTTTTCTATCTTTCCTAAACAGATAATAAAAGAGGAAAAAAATCCAAATGAAACACACAAAAATCCTGCACTGAACCTGAGGTTTGATAAACAAGAATAATTACCACCTGAAAAAAACCAACTAACACACTTGTTAAGATTTAGAAAGCCTACACATAAAGAAAAGGACAATGGTAATCAGAGCTGAATACAAAAATGGGATAAATGGTTTAATGTTTGGACAAACTCGATAAACTTGCCGTCAATCAGAACTAAAACACACAGCAAAAATGTCAGAATCACTTACACAGAAACATACAGCCTCCAAATTTCAAGTTACTATTTTCTTGGAGTTGGATTAGTTAGTGGAACAGTTTATCATTCTTTGATTTTTTACACAGCTTACAGTCCTATTCTAAGTGCATATGAATATCCATGTCTACATTGGGAAGAACACTGACTTCAAAAGCAAAAGGCTCAGATTAGGAGACCAAGGTGTTGAGAATGGAGCTAGAAAATAAGGAGCTAGAATGTGCACTGGGATTAATCACTCAGTTACAGAGTCCAGGTTTAGGGGGAAAAAAAAGGGAATTCAAGAGCAAAATTAACAAGAGAAGTGGTCAGGAAGCTGAAGCTGGGTAAGCAGAACACAGAGACCAAATGAGAAAACAGGTAGGAAACATGAAACCACTGTGGGAGACTTGCAGTCCAGAGGAAAAAGGAAAAGCAAAAGGAACAGGTCTGTTAGAATGTGCACTGGAACAAGGAGAATTACTTGGCAAGGATTATGAATTTTAAAAGCAACAAAAAATGGGGGGAGACACAGCCATGAGATCTCAGGTCCAATAAAGAGATGGCAAACAACAAGCACAGACTGGTTGAGGACTCTGGGGCCTCAAAGAGAAGCTAGGACTTGGTTGGGACTCTGAACCCAACAGCTTTGTTCCTGCTAGTAATACATATGTCAGTCTCTGCTTTACCAGTTTCATCTTCACAAAGCCTAGGAAATGACACCACTCTGTTAAAATAAAAAAATAAAAAAACCCCACACCCCACTACTTTTCACATTTCTTTTTTAGTTAGTGACTACTGTCTTGGAATTGATTGCTAGGGATTTTCTTCTTTCTTTACAGTCTTTTCTACAGCATTTCTTGTAATGGTGTGATGGAAAAATTGAGATAGCAATTTATCCAAGGCCACACAGCTTGCCAATGCCAGGGCCAGCACACAAGCTGAATGCCTTCCTCTCAAACCCAATGCTTGTTCTTCCACCCTGTGCTTCTCTACAGCCAGGGATGCTGAGTATCACCCTGTCAGAAGCAGGGCTTCTGAGAACTTTGGGAAACGCTGAGCCTAAATTCCATTATATTCAACCTCCTCAGAATCACACAGTGATTCACAGTCTTTCTGGAAGAAACCCTCAAGGATTTTTTGGCACGATTTCCTTTCTTCTCATCCTGACTCCAATCCCTTTCCAGCCGCCTCAGCATCGCTCTTCCAGCTTCTGTCACTCAGTCCTCACTCCTCAAATACTACAACTGTGTAAGCTCCCCCAGCTGCAGCAGTGCTGGCACGAGGCCCAAGGTAATAAACCTATCAGAGCTCATTAGCTCAGCATGCACCCTGTCCCTCAGCCCTGATGTGAGCATCTCTCATTCCCCCATTCACTCACTAGCTGGGAACTGCCACACGGGAGGATGATAGCAGTGACACAACAGAACCAAAGGCTTTTGTGCAGTGCTCTTCCTCACCCTTACCCAAAAAAGCCATCCTCTCTTCTCCCAGCCCCTTCAGCCCCACTTTGCTCTCCAACACTTTCTGACTTCACACAGGAAAAATTCAGCCTGTTCCATCTGGTGACCCCAGAATTCTCTGATACAAAAATTGCTGCAGTTTGTTATGCCAATATATAGAAATGTAATGGATAGTCACATCCACACCTATTGTTTCAGTCTCCTGAAAATGCTAGAAAACAAGAGTTTAAGACTTCCTTCTTTTTTAATACAGGAATCACCTGCTCGACAGGATACTCCCATAATGACCAGGTAATAAAGCAGCCACACTTCCTGAAAGGCAAGCCCCCTTTCTGTGGGCAAATACAAACACTGGCTGGCACAAGAACTGACAAGCAATTAGAAGTCCCATCTTCCTTTTCACAGGGTCCTATCTGAGGTTTAACAAATTAGTCCAAAGGTGACATCCCATTATAAGCTCATATATAAACACAAGAGATCTTTCTTTATATTTAACGTGTCTACAACAGGATTTCCTTCCTGTAAGGAAGGGAAAGCAGAACTATCAAAACAACAGAAGGAAGCTTTCCCTGCTCCTTAGCCAAAGCATAAACAACCAACTGAGTTGCCCTCCCTGGAACGTGCTGTAAACCTTGGTCTTAACCTCATTATGTTATCACCATGCTGTGACACTGACCAGGCTTGTGCCATTTGCAGTTGCCAGTAAAGTGACAGAAGCATTTTCCTCTCAGCTTCCTATCTCAGGCAGCCTGTAGTTTTATTCCTAAATGCACGTTATCTCTGTCCTAGTGCATAATTGCAGGGATAACAAGCAGAAAGCCTCCGTATCAGTTACAGCCTCTGATGCAGGCTGACTTTAATTCCCCTCAAACCAGCTCCAATTTTTCTGATTGCATTAACAAACACAACTGTTCTTTGCACAGGCTTATACATGAGCTTACTTTACTTGTAAATTTAAATTAAGTCTCAGCAAATTCATTAATACAAAAACAATTTTGCACCTAATACAGCTCCCCCCCATTTGTGTAAGTTCAGTATTTTCCAGTAACAATAGTTTTCCAGTTACTTTTGCAGTAGCAAAACTGCTGAAGCCAATTTCAAACATTTGTTATGAGTACTTATACTATTCTGGTATATTTCTTAAAGCCAGTGACAAAGACACTGCAATGAGCATAAAAATAGGAAATTTGGAGTTTAGGATAAATGTGCATTTCAAAACTGAAAGTGCTTCACTGTCCAAGTTACCATCCCTAGACTTGATAAAAAAGGCCTGAAGATTTATGGGAATTATTATTGCAGGAAGATGGATTGCAGAGAAACGGGCAGAATATCTATGTGGTGTTTAGCCTAAACTTGTAATACATAACAGCTATTCACAATTCCTGGCTAATGCAAAATGGAAGGAATTATTTACTGGCCTCTTCTGTATTAGTTTCAATGCTCATCACTGAGGCGTCCTATCAAATAGGTCTTGCAGCTAACGACAAATGGAAACATGCAGGAGGTTCCTGGTTTTGTTCAGGTAAGTGGTGCATGTGTCTCCGAGCCTTCAGTGGAAGGCACCCAGCTCTGCATGTGACCCATGTGGCCAGTCCTGGGCACACGTGTGAAATCCACACAGAGCAATTGTTTATCAAAGCATTATTGAGGTACCATTTTTCTACTTTCACAGAGAGAAGGAAAGGAGGCACCCACACAATTCAGGATTCCTTTCTCTTCCCTCACCACCCTCTTCTTCATTAGCTTGTTGAAAGCAATTGACTGAATTTTAACCTTGGTCACCAAGGAAAGCATTATTTGAAAAGTTATGATGAAACTTCAGAGAAGGAATACTCAGAGCCTGAGGCAAATCTGGCAGCTTATTGGAAAAGTGTTATGGCACTTTCAGAGCTTGTAAAACAGTCACTGCCCATCATGTTTTCTGTAGATAGGTTCTTGTATCTCAAGAAGTTAGAGATGGCTTAGGAAACCAGGGATGTGGGAGTTTCTCTGGTAGCTTTAACCCTGAAAAAGCTAAATTGCAAAATGAAAATGAACCAAGAGCTCTGATTCATTTTCAGCTAGAAAGATTCCATGAGCATTCAATCACCTTTCTGCACAGCACACACATCTGTGCCTGACCCACACACACACATTTCAGTCAGACACTCCTTGCCTGTGTCACAACACAGCCTTTGCAGCCCTCGACTTCATGGCTACAAAATACATCTGATTGCAAAATAGATGCTCACAAGTAGGAAAAAAAATTAAAAGATGAAGTACACGAGCTTTTACAGGAACATATTATTAACCCCAGCTTCTTTCTAGTCTCTTCCACGTACAGTTTGGCTCTTTGGCAGCGAGGTCCCACTCTTGCACAGTTCCTGCCTTATGGAATAGCTTTCCCTTCAACTCTCCTCTATTCTTTCATCCCATTCCAAAACACAGCTAACACGTTTTTTCCCCCTTATCTCACCCATTTGCCCTCTCCTCCCCTCCCTATTGCTCAGGACTTTACTCACAGAGTGCAGCACACGCTGCAGACTCAAAAAGTGTGTTCCCCAACAGCAGTGCATACATGCCAAGGGCCAAGTGTATCAGCTGAGAAAACAACAGCAAAACACACCAAACCCAACAGCCACAAACACAGACCAACAGGAGATCACAGGCTAGGGAGCAGTCAGAGCTCCAGGGTTTGATCTGTAGTGCAGAAGAGTCTCGACTTCACCAGTGCACACTAAGCATCCCATTTTCCAGGTTTAATTGTTTTTTCCATTAAGACACAAAGAACAAAGTGGAGTCAAACAGATTTACTCATTTAACTTTCTTCTTCCCCTACTTCTGTGAAGCAGCTATTTAGGTAAATTAACAATTCCTCCTCATCCTCAAGGCTGTAACATTTCTAAACTTTCCTGAGATGATGACTCCTGCTTGGCTAGGTTTTCTTAAACCCTTGCAACAAAAAACATGAGTGTTTTTATAGAGATTCTAAATGATGCAAAAGATGTCATGGGAAACAGATGCAGAACAGAAACTTAACACAAAAAGTGCACATTTTCCTTGACAGCAGAACAGTTTCAATACATCTCCTTCAATTACAAACTTACTTCCAACCTGGTTTTAGCCAGCAGTCCCCTCACTGAAGTAAGGCAAATACCCACAGCCCAATTAAACTCAAAACAAATTGAGTCCTCTAACCTTCAAATCTGTTTCATTTTCCTCTTTCAACCTTGCAAGTCAGAACAGGCAATGAACATACCTGTCTTCCTCACCAGGGGATCAACTGAAACTGCTTTTTATTAAATAAAATACAGTAATTTTTGACAGGTGCCCTACTGAATTTTTTTAATTATACACCCCACAATTCATCATTGTTAAACATCAAGTCACAATAGCAAAGAGCAGCCAAACAGAAACAAGACCAGCTCATGTGCACTGTACATGTAGAGAGTGGTTATCAACCACTAATCACCTCCTGCCCCTCTTTTTCTACCTCTTTAAGGAGTTACAATGCAAAGGCACCATGCTACAAGTTTTCTCCTACCTCTTTTTCTTTTAAACACAAAATTATTGTTTCAGCAATTCCTGAAGTTTGCAATGTGTTTTCTAAAACCTCAAGAGATATTTAATCAAATGACTGACTTCCAAGAGCAGCATGAATCTTTTTAACTACAATGTCTGTCAGCCATCCCAGTTGTCGCTACTTTAGAAGTACGGCTTTTGTTTTCCTCCACTGTTGCGCTAAAATTTCTTAAGTCTCAATAAATTTTATTCAGGAAATAGCATCCCTGCTCCTAAACTCTGGGAATAAGTTTTCATCCTGATTCAACCCGACAAGTAGGAGATTTATTCACATATTTGAGAGGGGAAAAAAAATGTTTTCTGCTAATTCAGTGAACTGCATTCCAGAGCTGGTTTGTGTTTTGCCCTTACTGAACAGAGTTCTTTGCTATGGCTTCATGCTAAGCCAAAAGTAAACACTCTTCCTTTTTATATGGACAGCTCAATCCCAAAGTACCAATGCTGGCATCAGTGGTGACAGAAGAAAAGCTATATTCCCCTGACAAGAGGGATTGATCAAAAAACTCCCAAAAAACGCAAAACCAAAAACAAACCCCCCCCCAAAAAAAAAACACACACAAAAAAAAAACTCACCGAAACAAACAAACAAACGAAAAGAAAAAAAACCAAAAACAAAACCCAAACAAACACCAAAACCCCAACCCCACAAGTATTGTTCAGCCAAATCAATGCATGTGTCTGAAATGCAAGCATTAATTAATCATCAAGCTGTGCTCTCAGGTGCCACATGAGAAGAGGCCAGTACCAACCTCACCATGGCACACAGTAAGACAAAAACCACCAGATAACCCCTGGTTAAAAGACATCTCCCTCAAATACCTGCAGATTTAAATCTACCATGCAGAAACATAAACACCACATTCAGCACCTGTGCAATTTTTTTGGAATATTCTTCTCTAAAACCAGCTCAACTGAAACAGGTGCTAACATGAATTGACAAGACACAGCAGTCAAACACAATTTTTATGATGTTCTAATCTTTGATGGATATATTTACATTCCCTACCTTCAAAAGTCTCCACGATCAATTTTCAAAAGGACTTTCAAAATAGCAAGACAACACCATCGAGGACTTACCAGATTGGAATTGGTGGCATTGGAATCATCTTCTGGAAAGGGGATATAGATAGCTAAGGCCACACAATTGGCAAAAATAGTCAGTAAAATAATTATTTCAAATGGTCTGAGGAATGGAGTTAAGGAAATTGTTCCAAAATGAGCACACAAAAATAAAAAGAAATAATAAAACAAAAAAAAATGTTTATAAGAATTCTGTTTAAAGAAAGCATTCCAAGCCCCTTATATTCTGAAAAGAAACATATGCCTTTTTAAGTGCTTTTAGGAGCTCCCAGCCAAGAATCTTCCTAATATGTCAAAAGCAGTGTAGGCCAGTCGCGTGCCAGAGTAAACACAGATTTCTTAGAAGTTTTTTCTTCTTTTACTTGTTTAGATTGCATTTTCCCAATTTTCCTTCGAGTGTGGCTGCACTAGTTTTAATAAGAGAAACCTGTTCTATATAATGATTGCCCTTGTTCCTTTTAGGGTAAATTTTTCTTAGTCGTTTTCATTTGCATTTATAAATTCTCAGATAATTTTAACAAACATTTTGGGTTTTTTCTTTTGCTCTTGTTGCTGTATTTTTCCCACCTTTCTCAGTTTCTCTCTCATACCTCAGAGCTCAATGTGAGGGCTCAAGCAATACATGCATACATGGTTAGAAGATGTTTTCAAAAGGCTAGAATTTATTAAGGCAAAAAAAAGTCTTTGTCCAAAATATGCTTACACTGCACATTGCCATGTATGCTTGTTTTGCTTTAAAATTATTGGAGGGAGTATTTTCTTTTTGCCTTATTTGCATTTCATTTGGCATCAGAGGGAACACAAACGTCCCTGCACATTATATTAGGAACACCAGGAAGCTGAGAGCCCCTTCTGACAGAGAAACAATTCATAGGCATTTCAGCCCTGCATCAACTTTGTTAGGGAAAAGAAAAACCAAACATTTGGAACGTTCAACAAAGAAATCCTGCACAGGCTCAATGCCCCCCTGACTGTCCACTGGAATCAAAGGGCATTTTTCTACTGCCCAGTCTCCTGGCACTGCACTTTATCTACTTCAGGGGTCTCCTTCATCTCAGTGGCTGTGAAGTGTCTCCAAAGTCAGGCCAGAGAGCAGATTTATGGTCTGTCTACATTTACTGGCCTGCAAGAATATCCCGGAGGCTACTTCTGGGATAACTCACCAGTACTCTGGAGGGGAATGAAGAGCAGGATAGGACAGGGAGGATGCCAAGCATAACCTGTGCCCCAGAGCACATTTGAGCATGAATTTATCTACCATGGGACTGGCTCTGCAGCGTTGCCAAATGTCAACACTGCATGCATGATTTTGGTCAGCAGAGCACTGCTCTCAGCAGGCTTTAGCAGGAAAGAACAGGAGATCTTTGAATGTTAAGCTGAGCTGCAAGATACACACAAGTTCCAGGCACCTGACCACTGTTTATACTCAAAACACATTCTACATTTCACATACAGAACAGTCCAAGGGCTCCCAACCCACCAGACTGCTGTGCTTAAGCCTCTGAATAACAGGAGATAAGTGGTACCATGGAGGCAGAAGAGCAGATCAGGGTAGGAGGGCTACACCAGAAATCAGGAAGAATTCTCAGGTATATACTACCTCAGGCTGTTTGTATAATGTTTACTGCTTAAAGACCTGGATTTCCACAGGCTTTCATTTTCTTAATCACTTTTTCCCCCCAGAATTTTTTGTTGTTTTGGCAGGATTATTATCCATTAACTTATCACTGTTTACATGTATTTTCTTTTACTTCTATTTTCTTTTTGAACCACAAACATTAAATTCTATAAGATCTACAAATACAAAAGGTAGAAAATTAAATACACAGCTAAGTCTTGGCAAAATAAGGTAATTACTTAATTTCACTTCTTCTTAAATGCAATTGCTCATTCAGGCTCTCAACATTGTAACATTTGGGTAAGAAACACCGCTGAAGTACCATTTGATATTTGTTTAATATCTATTATGCTTAAACTTTAGTGGTACAAGCAGTTAAGCTAAGCCTTTCTCAGTAGTTTTTAGCAAATAGGAAAAGCCAGAATATAGAATTAAACTAAACCTTGTCACAACCCTTTGGCACTGCTTCTTGTCATTGAAGTGCTTCGTGTTTACAGATTCCAGATGTCCAATGAGAGGTTCTGATGGGGAAAAAAAAAATCCTCCATCAACTCACCTAAAACCAAAGAAAACCCAAAACTGCAGGCTTCAGGATCTTTGTATTGCTTTAATGGGTTTGTTTGGTCATCTCTTGATCTCAGCAGTGCTGAATCCTGGTTTACAAGGCATCATTCCCATCATTCACTGCTGATCTTTTTCATCTATCAAATGTCACTCTGCACTTTCTCTGAAGACATGTGGTTACTGGGGTGCTGCTAAGTAAACCAAGATTCAGTTTTATCCTGTTAGTCATCACCCATCATCTTATGCTTAAAGTATCAGACGTATGTCAGAAGCAATAAAAAGTAGCAAACTTAATCAAGGGATTAAAAATTAGCAAGTGAAGAAGAAAGGAACAGGCAGGCAGGTAGTTTAAGGACATGGAAGGATTGACAGGAACATTTTTAACAAGCTCTCCATCTGAAAAATATGTCCATGTCAGCAATACCTAATATACTCATTTTCTGTTTTCACCTAACATCCCACCAGACACCAAAAGGAATAATATTATCACATTGTCTTAAATGCCTTAATTCATTTTTTATCGTATTAACTACAGCCAAGTTCTGTACTGCCTTTCCTTGACATGCTTATCTGTCCCTAAAAACATTCCTTTTCTTTTGTATTTCCTGAAGAACCCCATTAGCTTGTGATTACTGCTCAGGGCTAATCCTGGTTTCTCTTTGAGGATGCCAAAGAGGCACACTCCATTTCAGTTTTTTCCACGCCAAAGACTCAAATTCCAGCTTGCACTGACCAGAGTTGGGTGACCAAAAAGGCTTTGCTCCTTGCACATAATAAAGCAATGGCCCAACTCTCCCTGGCTTTCCAGGGAAGCAGCACTGACCCCTGGATTCTGCAGTTCTGTGTCAGTGGCTATCATCTATCATCTGTGACACTGTCTGTCTCTTGTGCAGACTCTGAGATCTGGCTCTGCACTGCATTTGTACGTGTTGCAGGATTACTTTGACTGTATTTCTTTTTCCCTTCCCTAATTTTCTCTTACCGTACATTACTGAGCCTTATTATTTTAACCAGAATTCCAACATCATTCACAGTCCTCAGCCCTGTCTCAGGGTCTCACTGCATACCTTTAGGGGTTTTTTACCTTGTCCTTTTGCCCCATTCTTTTCTCCATGCTGTGGAAAGTGTGATGCCACATGTTTAACAATAAAACAAAAAAAGTGTGCGATTCAAAGCACCAGAGCTTTAAAGTTAAAAAAGGGAAAGCCAGAAGGTGCTACCCCCCAATGAGTCAGTTCAGTTCTGACCTCTTGAACATCTCCCATGCATTTCAGCCTGGGCCATGTGTTTTTCAAAGAGCAGAATTCAACCGCTGGCCTTTACCATTCAAGCTCCTAGTGGTTTCTCACACCCAGGTATGGTTCAGGTTACAGTTTGAATCCCCTTTCCTGCCAGCACCCCCCAGCACAAACAATCTTAGTAAAGACACCAAAACTCTCTGTGTAGTTGAAGCTCCCAAAGCATTGATTTCCCCCCCGCTGAGGACCAGGAGTGCAGCAGTGCTCTGCTGCTCGCCCAGCCCGTGCCAAAGGATATTTCCATTCGACGATGCTGATGCACGCCCTCCGGATGGGGTTCTTCAGCGTGAGGCACAGCAGCGCGCGGGGCGGGCGCGTGGCCGTGGTGCTTCCCTGCTTCTTCTGCTTGCCGTACTGCTGCCGCTTCCTCTGCGTGGAGCTGGCCGTGGAGATCGTGGCGTTGCCAGCGCTGCCCATCAGCTTGGCTTGCCTGGCAGCATCGATGGCAGCTTGCCAGGACAGAGCTGCCCCCGGCGTGGGGATGTGCTCTGGGGCCAGCCCTGCGGCTGCATTGGCGTTCATGTTGGCATGAGCTGGACGGGGACTCCCATAGTTGGAACCTGTGAGGGGGGAAAATAAAAATAAAATAAATCAGAGAAATTCGGGAAGGGGCTTTTTTGAACTGCAGGAGAGACAGGTGGAGTTTCTAAAAAATCTTCAGCACCAGCAAACCTCGGGAGCTGAGGTTAAGGATGAGTGTAGGTAACTCAAATTCTTCACTGTAAAGTAATGCTACTCTGCAATCCCTCATCTTGCTAGAGACTCCCAACAAGACTGATGGATACTGAGCTGTCGGAAGTGCCTCCAATCAATGCAGTCTTCTAGAGATTCACAGGGAAGAAACTATCCTTCTTTTTCTTTTTTAGCCACATATTTTGCAAGCTGGACTGTTTGAAAGTTCAAAAGGTGAGGCTAGTCCTCATCCCCTCATCACTCAGACATGCAGCACTATGCTATCCAGCACATGGCAAAGGACCCAAACGAGATTGTCAAGTCCTATCATAAAAATCTTCATGCTTCTTCAAGATTACCTCAAGGTAAAGTGAAATTTTACCACTAAGCTAGATTCTCTCTGCAATCAGTACCTATGTATAACCATAAGAACAGCCTGACCAGAAGGTGCAGTGGAGCAGAAACCAGCACACCAAGGCAGGGCTCCTGTGCAGATAGTTTAGGCCAACCAACATATATTTAGAAATTGGAACCAATTCCACATCCTGATAAACTGATAGATGACCTACTGAATCAATGAAGAAATTTATTTTAAAAGCATAAATTAGTAAGAATGCTAGAACCAAGCAGTCCCAAGTTTTGCAGCTTCTTCAGCCTCATGTGAGGGAGTGTTTGCATTTCCCAATCATAACAATGGAATCTACACATCAGGTGACATGCAGCTGACATCGAGAAGGTCTCAGCAGTACAGAAAATAAAGTCACTCTTTCAAACTGGTGCAGTTATTCCAGCGTTTTGGTAAAGACAGTTAAGTCACCTGTGCCTCTTCAATGAGGCTTTTCCAGTGACTCAAATTAAAACCTTCAAAAAGAGCCAATCTTGAAACTTCAAAATTCTTTGGACTATGCTTCAGCTGAGTTCTGCAAGAGCTTGTGAAAGATTAACTGAATTTTACCCCAGACACTTTACAAAAGAAAATGCAAGGCCTCTTTAAAAAGAGCAACGTGGGATCTACACAAAGTCACAACAGCACACGTTAATTAAGAAGAGTGCCTCGTTTAGGTATGTCCTATGTCATATTTAAGAGACTACTTTTATTTGTTGTGGTCTTGTGAGTTTGCCTGTGGCCTGTATGTTGAGGTATTGGTAAAAGGAGGCCTCAGGGGTCAACAGATCTTACTCCTCCACAGTTCAGCTTCAAAACCCTGCCCAGTCCTGAGGCTGGTGCTTCCATTTACATCTGAGCAGCAGAAAATATTCCGAAAAAAGTGCACACACAAGGGGCAGAGAGTAGGAAGCCAGTCAAGGAGTTAGATCACCTATTTCAAAGCAAGCTCAAAGCCTCCTGCTGGATTCATGCAGAAATATGGTGTTACTGAACAGCACAGGTGGGCTCCTGTGGACTATCAGGCAAAGCAAAGGGAAGACCACTTGTAACTCTGCTTCATTTACAATATCAGATGAAAGACATTTAAAACCAGGGAGTTGGCAAGCTCTTCTTGAATGGAAATAATTACTCCAGATGCATATTTCATAGCTGGATGTGCAGTGCCAAGGTATCACAGCACTGACTGCACTACAAATGAATTAAAGCAGGTAGAATAAATACAATGACACTGACACACAGAGTGCAACAGGATACACCTCTACCTAGAAGGCATTCAAGATTTGTAAATTCATCTCACTGAATCGCAAGGAAGGACACGACAGAGTCAGATGTTATTTTATGTCAGGCATTGCCATAGGATTTTCAGGCTGTCATAGTCTCATTGCATGGCAGGGAAACCTAGAGCTTGTCTCTGCAGGCTGAAAAACCTCCTAGCTGCAAACCAGCCAAAGGAAGCTGATGAGTAATGTGGCTCTGATATGTGAAAGGGAAAGCTGAAAGAAACAAGAAATGGGAAATGGTTAACTCACATCCCTCGGATTTTGAAAATGAAGAGAAAGAGCTTTCAGAATCACACGGGCTAAGCAGATTTCCTCGATGAAGCAGGCAATCAAGGGGCAGACAAACTTAGTTTCCTAAGGCTAAGCAAATTGTGCACAGTGCTACTCATGGGATACGTATTTATTTTCAGACTAGTTCCAGATGCAGTTTTTCTCTTTAGCATCTATTTGACCTCCCTAGCCTGAGGCATGCTGGAAAGGAAAAATAAATGGAAAATTACTCTAATTATTCTCCAACTCCAGCTCTTCTTTAATAGTGACCCATTAGAGGGGATAAGAAAGATGTGTGTTTTCCAGTAAAAGCAAACTTGCTGATCCCTCTCCACAGTGTCCTTATCATGCTGACTAGACCATGTGGTCCTGTAAATAAACAGCTGCTGCATCTTAATGAAGACTTTTCTGCAATTTGGGAATGTGCCAAGCATCTTCATTATTATTTCTGATTAGTTAGGTTCCATATGAGGATCTAAGCCCGTGCACTTTGACTTTGATGTGCCAGAAAAGTTAAGGATCCAGCTTTTGGTGGTTTTATTGGTTTTGCTTCTAATATGATCAGCAGTCCCATAGCAAAGTGCATTGTCTCAAATTAATTTCAAACGATGAGTCAGTAATGACAGATTTATATTAACAAATATTACAAGTATTGATTGCTGATAAGGACCTGTCTGTTTTATGAAGCTCAGAGGCTGCAGACACGATCTGTAGTAAATGACTAATGGCAGTGACAAATGACTTGTTCTAGAGGTACTTTATAGAAATAGTTTGAGTAAAAGGGTGAAGCTCCCACAGTTACATTCAAAAACTGAGAAAAATATTTCCAAAGACAGCATAGCCAAAGTCTCAGGGAGAATGAGATTCCACCCTACAATCTAAATGCTTAGGGTGGATTCCTGGGAAGTAAGGAGAACACAGTTCATATGGAACTCGTGAGGCACCATGCTGAAATTTCACCTACAGCACTCATTTCTTCCCCACCACAAATTTTTTGCTGCAACCTGAGAGCTGCAGTTACTGGATTTGGGGCTTTTCTTTTTGCAGTGTAGCAGTGAAATACCTCACTCAATTTCCCCACTACAGATGAAGTTTCACGCTGCCAAACACACCATTATTAAACTGGATGTTGAGCAGAACTAGGAAATGGAGATTGAGCCCCCACCCAAACGCAGTAACTCACTAAGCACTGTGATCCACAGCATCATCACCCTGCTAATCCCCACCACCCTTCAGCAAGAATTTGTGCTGTTGACTGTGTCCAGCTGGTGCACAAAATTCTGCTCTCTCAAGTCCTTCTGTGCTACGGATCATGAATTTAAGCATCTGAATATAATTAAACAGAAAAGTCCCTATACGTGAACAAATTTGATTACAAAGTCTTTGGAAAAGGCTTTCACTTCTGAAAAAACATGCAGATGTGCAGAACTAAAACAGATGCAGAAACAACTGAAACAGAGGTCTCTAAAATCAGAGTACAGTCACAAAGCTAGCAGGTAAGGTTGCTCTGCAACAGGAAATGAACCACGTTGCACAAAGTACCTGATGCTGAAAGCTTACAAATAAGACACCAAAGCTGTCATTACCAAAAACCCCATTAAAATACACAGTGATGACCATTCATAGTTTCTTAAGTAGTATTTGCATTCTAATGCCATCTGTCATGCCACCTTTTAAAGATCTCAAAAAAAATCATAAAAAAAACCCAACTCTGCAGTGACCATCCAATACAAGAATGGGCAGGTTACTGACACAATGAAATCCCAACTTCTGAGGTTTTTTGACTTCATCTAATTTGCCATGTATTTATTTTAGAGAAATTCAGGCTTAGATTACTTCATTACTTAAATGAAAACAGACCGATGCTGGTGTGGAGTGTCATTATTCTTTTTTCCCCAGAAAAAAAGAATATTCTTTTTCCCATTTCTGCTTCTTTTTAAAGACAGCAGAACCCTAAAACTGCACACCTTGGAACTGCTGTACAGCTGTTTCTCCCCAAAGCAGAGGAGAGCTGGGCACAGTAAAAGGTGAGACTGCTTAGCTCAGTGTCTTTACTGCTCTCAGGATGGAAGCAAGCAGGAAGCAGGAAGCTGGTCGCATTGCTAACATCATGTGTGAGACCAGTTCAAGCACACAGGAAAAATGTTATAAAATACTGAAGCGAGAGGTGTCAAAATCAGAAGCACAAAGAACAACACACCAAAAAAAGTCAGTGTATGAGATCATCTGTTAATGAGGAAGAATGTGGAAAACATTGATCCATTAACCAATGGAAAAAGGAGAGCATTTGATATATGGTTACAAGAAGGATTAAGTATTACATGACATTTTTGCATCAATTTTGAGAAAAAAAAAAAAAAAAATCCATCAAGAGCTGGTGAGTAGGATAAACAATCCCCAAAACCAAAACATTGGTTTGTTTCCAGCTGTAAAAGGGAAACAAATACTTGGATAACGCCCATGCTTTCAGCTACTTTGGTGTTGCACCCTAGAATGTCCTGGAGTATTTAAAGAGCTTTCTGAAGTAACCTCAAAGCTGTTGGCTGCTGGTTTGAGCTCATGGAAGACAGGAGAGATCTCAGAGGACTCAGAAAGGGTAAGTGGAATCCCCAGTTAAAAAGGAGAAGAAGGGGAAATTTATCATCCGGTTTAACTTCCATTTCAAAAAAGAAAAAAAAAAAATCTGGAATGAGTAAAATAACCATCAGCAAGTACTTGCAGGACAAGCAGAAAAAGAGCAAGAGTCATGGACCTGTCATGAACATATTGCATCAAAAAAAACCAGTTTCTTCCAGAAGTGAGCAGCAGAACTCACAGGCAAGTTGGAAGCAGTAGGGTCCATGTCTCCTGATTTTATTAAGTTTTGTGAGGTCTTGTGTGATAGTTTCATAAGAATTCTGGGGACATAGAAGCAAGAAAAGAATTGGTGTATCATGAGTATGAAACCAGTGGATGCCTGAGAGCAGTTATCACTGCTGTACATCTAAACTGGAGGATGTCACAGGTACTCAGCTGCCTGCCCTGGGTCTGATTCTGTTCCATGTTTTGATTCTGCTCAATTAATGATCTGGATGATTAAACAGTGAATAGTGTTATTAAACAAGCAGGTAACTCTGAAGCTGGGAGGTAAAGCAAATACACTGAAGGACAGGATCTGAATTTAAAATTAACTTCATGAATTGAAGGAAAAGTCTTTAAAATAGACTGGAGTTCAGCAGGGACAAATGGAAAGTATTTAAGCAAAATGAGTCATCTGCCCAAATGATTTTCAGAAAAGCCTTGGGGGTTTATACTGGATCTCCAACAGAACAGAAGCTGATAGTGTCATTCTGCCTTGCTCCCATTAAAATGCAGTCATCACAAGGCAGTGTACAAACAGGGATAACATCCATGCAGCACCACAAGTAATCCTTCCCTTCAGCTCGGCACTGGCAGGGCTTCAGCTGAAATCCAGAGGGCAGCTCTGTGTTCCACACTCCAGACACACTGGTTCAGTCCAGGGAAACCAACCCAAGGCCTGGAAAACGTGAGCCAAAGTCCCAGGAATGGCAAAGGCAGGGCTCAGCCTGGGGATGTGAGGGGGAGGATGGCACAGTAACAGTCTTGAACCATGTCTCCATCTATATATATCATATATCTGGGGTTAATATCATTTCTAGACACAGATGTATATATTTCAAAGAACAGGAAGGTAATACCTATCACGAAACTCACGGGCAATAAGCAATGGGTTTTGCAGCAAGAAAAATTCCTTCTACTCTCTCCAGTCTCTTTTCAGCAGGCCAGAAAAAAAACCTCTCTCTGCAATCACACACCCGAGGTGAGATTTCCAGTGAGCAGTAGCTCCTTCTGTTATTTTAAAACAAGTTTGACATAAAGAAAAGCCTTTGCACGGAAAGATTACAGATTTATTCCATCAGTCACTCCATCAAAAGAGACCCCTCTGAGTAAACCCTGCTTCACTTCAAACTTTAGATGCTCACAGCTACCTCAGCACCTGGTAAGGCTCCTCTTTCCCTGGGTGTGTTCATCACCCACGGTGGGGGGCAGGTGGGGATGCTCAGGACCATCGACCTGGAACTCTTTCTTCGGTTCTAAAACCTCACTTTGCAAACATTAAAAGTCTAAAAGACTTTCAGTGTCTCAGGACAACGACCAGCCACACACAAAATTTAAAATCTTGACGTGAAATAAACCCACTTATTTGTGGCAAAACAGGGGTTTTTTTCCCCCAGAAATCTTTAGTAACTTTTCAGTTGCCATGCCTGGAAGCTTCCTGTAGTGAGTGTAAGGCTGCACACACAACTAAAGCTCTTTCTTTGAAGCACGATTTGGATATTTTTCCTTATTAGCCTTTTTTAAGTTCACAAGACATTAATCCTGATATCTATCAGCTAAAGCAACACTAGGTTTTTTTCCCCAAATAGAAGCTTTTTCTGAAGGCATTTTGTGAGTAGAAGTAGGAATTATAATGAAAGCTGGGTTGCAACTTGAACTAGGGCTTTTTCTACAGCAAGATTTATAATGGACACATACAGTTTTGAACGTCACATCAGGCTGAGACCCAGTGTGTAGATTTTAGGCCAGATAAGAGGGTTAAAGAATTTCTCCTGTATTGTTTGGGTGTTTCAGAACACACATGCACACAGAAAATACACGATTTAAGGCAGTTTGTTTGCCATAGTTGAGACTAAACTTTTTTTTTTTTTTAAATCTCAACAAAAATACCATTTTCAAGAACTGTGCTTCATTTGAAAGGAGATCTTGGTTTTCCTTTATCAAAAACAAGGAGTTTTTATTTTCTGCATGCCACTAACAGAAGATGCAGTGAGCTTCCAGCAATGTGAGAAAAAGTCCATTTCAATGAAGAGCACAAGTGCCCAGGCTGCTCTCACT
Organism: Monarcha castaneiventris obscurior; assembly: GCA_026261815.1. Taxonomy (NCBI): domain Eukaryota; kingdom Metazoa; phylum Chordata; class Aves; order Passeriformes; family Monarchidae; genus Monarcha; species Monarcha castaneiventris. Next base: position 16,876,602 of record JAMPIT010000884.1, read on the forward strand.
TCCAGTGTCAAATGCCTCCAAGTTAAACATTTACACTTGAAAATTAACTCCTGACACTGCATGGCAAATCACTGCAGCCTTGCCAACACCACTGAGATCTGGAGTTTTCTGAGGAAGGCTCCACACTGGTAGAACAGGCAGCACAGTGGATTCCTGGCTCCTGAATGAGGCACAAGACTACGAGCAGTAATAATTCCCTACTGAAATAAAGCATGGGACAACTCTTCCTCAAAATCTTCTTGACCTTAAAACTAAGTTCTCTCCATGTTTGCAAAAACCTCGTATTTCAGAGTAGGTTGCAAACTCATTGCTTCCTAATCAGATCATTTTTCCATATGTACAAATCTTGGATGTACAAGAGATCCAGACAGTGAGATACAAATTTCTAGGATTTCCCTTGAAAATGCTGTGGTTTTCAATGAACACAGTTCAGGTGTTTAGGGTGGTTTGGGTTTTTTAAGGGTTTTTTTTTGTTTTTTGAGGGTGGGGAGAAAGGAAGGGGCACTGTGTCTGTTGCATTGTGGGCTTTTATAAATAAAAGAAAGTCTTTTACTTGAAGTAAAAACAAATTATATTCCTATTTACTGATACATTTGGGGTTTAAAGCAGCTGTCTGTTCTGCCTCCTTCACCAAAAAGGCATCTCACCAAACTTTGCCCAGGAGAACGTAGAAAGCTCCAAGTTTGAAAATTCTCAGCAGACACAAAAATCCATCTAGCTTGGGATGTTTCTCTTCTGTAACTACGGATTCAAGAGAACCAGACTGGGAGGTAAGGTTTGGGGTTTTTTAGAGAGGAGGAAGAGGGGGGAAAAGCATGAATCCTACTAAATAATAAACCCCTAGGCAAGTGTCTAATGGGAAAGGTGTGATAATTGATGAGAGGTCAACTCAGCCAAATCACAAATTCTATTAGGAAATAAATTTATTAGCGTGAGGAGGTGTTAAGAGTGCAATTTCCTTCAAAACACTTGCATTTTTTTTTCTTTTGTGACTTTCAAGCTACAAGAAAGCCCAAAGAAACTCTCAAAGGATCCTTTTCATTTGCTTGGGATGCGTTTCTGGTGGCACCAGGAATCAAGCCAGGGAACACTCTCCTTCAACCACAGCTCAGTGAAACATCCATAAAACATCTTTCTAAAGGAGGGCACCTATTTTTAGGGCACCTGTCAGCACAAAACCTTTGCAGTACCATGCACACACATCATGCTGAGCTTCTTGGAGCAACACCAGGCTTCCTGGGCAAACTCCAGGCACAGATCCTCAAGTGGAGACACCAAGAAAGAGCTTTCTTGTTTAAATGCAATTTTTTTCCACCATTTGTCTAAATTTTTGTTACTGCCATTACAGAGATCCTGGGTGCAAGCACAACTTTGGTGAGATTTCCTAGACTTCAGTCAGATTTCTCTGGAGATTAGCTGTAACTCAATAAATTGGATTCTTCTGACAAATCTGTCATCTTAACTGTTCCTCATTTTCTTATTGGTGAATGATTGTTCTTCGCTTAGTGAGTAACCTAAATATAACTTCTGTACAGAAATTAAGCTCTTACACTTCAAAAATAATCCTTGCTGTATTAGGTGATCTCCAGATCCCTTGTCTGAGAATGCAGAGTGGGATAGAAACCAATACACAAACCTGTTAATTTGATTTGTCTCACCCTACCCAAACCATTTTAAAAAAGGGACCTCGTCTAAACCCCCTCCACAGTCAGTGCAGAGGATCATTTCTCCCACCCTTAGGATGGATTTCTGAAACACAAGTGAAAGCAGCTGCTCAAAGTGCCAATCTCTCCTACTGTACAGAAGTAATCTAAAACATAAGTTTAATTGCACAACAAATTGAAGTGGATTGAATGAGATTAAATGACGCCCAATTATTTGAGGGGAGCACATGCATGCACATGTGCTGGTGCACAAGGTAGAGAGCAACCCTGCAGCTGCTTTTAGCCCAATTCTGTAGCTGCTTTTGGCCCTAAACATGTGACACAGTTTGGAAAATATGTACAAGCATATGATATCTAAATAATTCAAAGCCTGCAATCTCAATAGTCTTCATCCTAGAAAAATCAATCGCAGTTCTTCCACAACTCATAGTATTCTCAGTCCAGAAATAGCAGTGTGTTCCCATTTACAGCAGAGGATGGCTAAGAAGCACAAAGGGATCCCTATATAGGTCTGTATCTGACTTACAGACATCAGACATTTCTGTGCAGACAGACTCACACAAACCAACACAAAAAGAAATCAAACTTTTGCAGCCAGATCTCAATGGAGATCAGCCCTGCCAAACAAAAGGCAGTGGCCATTCTGACAGGCTGAGGGCTTTTGCTTCCCCCTTGCTGCTCTTGGAGTCAGTGTTCAGCTGCCCAAAGCCAGGCAGCAGCAGGGTTTGGGGGAAGGAGCTCAGCAAGAGCAGAGAAGGAGAGTTTACATCTAAACTTCCCATACCAGCCATAGGAACTTGCTGCCAGCCCTCCCTCACAGTGCCATAGCCACACCAGGAAGGCATTAATCCGCATTATGACACAATAACTCAGATTAAAAGGGACCTCTGAAGGCCATCTGCTCCACAGCCTCCTCCTTTTCAGCCCCCTCCTTCCAAGTGGTCAAATTTCATCAACCTCTTTGGCTCTCCAGCAGCACCCTTTGCAGCACTACTGCTCCCTCTGAGTCTGTGTAGGGTTGTGAGAACTCACCCAAATCAAAGATTCATTCAGGTACTGGGCATCCAATTCGGGAGAATATACATATATACATATAAATATATCTCAGTATATAATCTCTCTAATTTCCAGAGGTACCTACTACATTATCCTCAGTGGAAACCAGACATTAGCACACACACAAAACAGCCACTAAAAAACTATTTGTTGCTTTCCAGAAGGGCAAAAATTTATTTTATTTCCAGAGGTACCTACTACATTATCCTCAGTGAAAACCAGACATTAGCACACACACAAAACAGCCACTAAAAAACTATTTGTTGCTTTCCAGAAGGGCAAAAATTTATTTTAAGCTGCATTTAGCTAATTTTAGATTATGCATGCGATATCCTAATAAATTAAAGATGCACTCCCTTCTTGAAATGCAGGCAGTTTCAAAGGAAAAGGTATTATAAGATGCTTCAAGTGTCAAAACTGACTTTGATTTCAGCTATTAATCTTAGTGTTCTATAAACCACATTTTTCTATTTTTAAAATGTGATTTTCTTTTCTTCCCCTGCTGCTTGCAATTATACCAACAAAACATCACCAAAACCAACTGAAGAGGAAAGTTTTGAAACAAATTATACAAAAAGTTCTGTCAAATCCTAAGAATTAAGTAAGCAAAAATAGAAAAGTTTGATGTTTCCCCTATTTTCAGTCATCTAATTAAAGTTATCTCAATTTTGAATTACTTCAGACAAAATAAAAGTATTCAAACAGGGGGGCCCTTTGTAATTTGGCATCTTTACGGTGCTGGAAAAAAGATCATGCAGAAAAAGGCAAAATTTGAACTGAGGGAAGAATAAAAGCTTCTTCCATTCTCTCTATTTCCTTTCATCCACAAAATCTCAGGGGGATGCTTCATATACAACATGCTCTGCAAACCAAGGAAAAGGAAGCCCTTGTGAACCTCCCTTCAAACAAACCCACAGAAAATTCCCAACCACATAAATGTAAACCATGCTATCCAACCAAGGAAAGCAGTGGCTTGGTTAATATTCAGGGTGATATTAAAAGATAACTAAACAACAAAAAAACAACCCCCAAGTAATTCATATACTCAAACTAGACCTTTGTGATCTAGAGGTATTATACTGCATTAACAGATTTAGAGTCATATTTTTACAGCACTTTGCATAGAGAAAAAGAATTTTACTGAGTAGTTTGGTACCTAAATTAACAGGATCCATCTCCAGCATGCAGACTTTTCTTTAATATTTTTTATCTGCTGGTATCTTCTCGCTGAATGTTCCAAGTCTAAATATTAAGCATGTGTAGTGTACGGATGCAAAAGCAAGCCCTCTTGGCTTGCTCTGCTAGTTATGAGCATTTCCAAACTAAATAAGGCACTAATCAGAAGATTGCAAGTGTAGCAAAGAGGGGGGAAGGGGGAGAGATAATAAGGGGTGGGGAAAATCAGCAGGAGACAATCTTTGCAAGCACCTGTACGAGGAAAATCAGCATCTGCTTTATATCTCGGGCTGAACACTGCCACACATAACCCCAAAATAGTTCTTGTGTCACTGGTTGACTACACAAAGATTGTTAAGCTGCTCCTCTGTGACCTTTTCCACGGTGGATGCAGACAAGAGTTTGAGGCAGTCTTTGGAGATTCTCTCTAAAAATAAAGGCTGCTGTTGATATGAAAGCAGACCCATTGATCATTACAGAATTTACAGAGAGCAGAGCAAAGGTGGCACGAGCAGATCCCCACCAGGTTTGCAGAGCACTTGATTAGAGCTCAGCAGGCTCTGTGTTAGCACTGCCACTGACAGAAGGCTCTGGCTGCTGCTCCAGCTCTGCCTTCAGAGTTTGCAGATCACACCAAACACGGTGAAAGCCAAGGCTTGTGGGCTCCTTTCTTGGGATGCTCTGCACTTTGCAGGATCAGCGTCACAAAAGCAGCAAGAAATTTCCTATAAACCATTTACTCTGCTCCTTAGAGAACAAAAAAAAAAAAAAAAAAAAGAAAAACACAAAACCCCAAACCAACAAGCTAACAAAAACATAGCAGAAAACCTCAAAACATCCAGCCTATTCACAAGGACTAAGCATCTCTTATTACCTCCGGAGTCTCCCATCAGTGTTGTACCCTCCCTGTCTGGAGGAAGGAGGTGCATGCAGGTTAACTCTATTTCCTTGACTGAGTTGCTTTGTCCTTCTTGGCTCTAACCACTGGGCAGAGTGAACCAACACCCAGAAACACGGCCCTGGATGAGTTTCAACCTAAAAGTCCAGGGAGTGCAGCTGCACAGAGCATTACTATGGAACACAACATGGCAGGCCCCAGCTCCAGAGCCCACACCTCAAAAAGAACAGTAAAATGGGTTAAAGAACTGAGAAAAAGAGGTGTAAGAAATGTAGAGAAGGATAATATCTTCAATGAAAAGACCAAAAACAGCTGAACCATTTGGCCTTAGGTAGGAGAGAGTTTTAAAAAAAATTGATCAGAATTAATGAGCACGAGCACGCGAAAAGTTTTTGGCACGCCTCATGACCCTTCCAACTTAATGGAATAACCCTTATTATATTCAATATTTGGTAGCTGTAACTAAGCAAATTCAGATGTCTAATAAGGTGTACACTGGTAACAATGAGGCCTAACCAGGGGAAACTTCACTGTGAGATGTCAGGGGTCACTTCCCCTTTATCTCCCCAGGGCAGGTCTGCTTAATTTTCTACTGACCCTTTTGGTGATCAAATAATTCAGATCAGAAACTGGATTCAGAAACTGCTGGGAGAGACTCTTCAGCTTGGCAGATGTCCCCAAAAATCTGTTACCCACAGACAGCCCAAGGACAGTAGGAAGCTCGAAGCTATCAGGATGATATTTGAAGTACACCAATTGGAAATGTCTCTGTAAAAAAATGTATCTTTTGCAACACGTTGAGGCCTGTAGTGGGATAAATGCAACATTTCCACATGTAGATTGGGGATCCCCATTGTCCTTATTTCAAGTTATTTGCAGTACAATGGCTCAATCAGAAAAGTTGTGTTACAAAAACAGCTACATTATTTTAAGTAAATTACTCCCACTTAAATCCATACATTTCCTCTTGTTTTGAGTCATTGTATCATTACCAGGCACAGACAGTAAATGAGCATTCAAAAGCAAATGGTGAAACGATGACAGAAAACATCAGAGACAACCCTATGCAAAATTACAGAATAGCTTTTCAAAGAGGCAAAACATATGTTTGTGATTTCTTCAGAAAGATTAAACTGGAAGCCACTGATGGTAAATACTACGTTTGAAGGCTGTTATTTCATTAGAAAAAAATCCCCTTACTTCCTGTTTTCAAAATCCAGATTTCACTAGTGAGTTCACAAAGTGGAACTGTTTCACCAGCCCCTCACAAGAAGGGCAGGCACTGCTCTGAGCTGGCCTGTGCCCCTGCAGATGCCGGGTTCTGAGAGGAGAATCCCTCGCTGGTGCTCTCCAGGAAGCTGCAATAGCTGTTCCAGGCTCTGTGGGTGCCATGCACAGCCCTTCTCCCAGGGCACGGCGGGGGCCTGGGCACTGCAGAGCCTGTGCAAAGGGCAGCACAACGGAGCCAGAGCCATAAATCCTGGGGAAAGAGATCATAGGATGATGCACAAAGACTTTGTGTCCCCGCTTGTGGCAGTGAGAGGGAGAAATTTGCAAAGATACGCGTTCTTTGAGGTGATACAGCAGCACAAAGATATAAAGAAAGACTGTGTGCCACCCTTTGTTAATGATGATAAAAACTTTCTCTGCCGAGACAGGTTCTCCTTTTCTTCTGATGTCACCAGAAGCATCACTCCTCTGGCTGCATCCTGGAGGGACAAAGGCTCTCCCCCAGTTGAAATCACGGATCCAGCACATCCCACCTGCCACTCCAGGCTCTGGCAGGCACAATCCCATCTGCCAACATGTCCAAGGTTGAGCAAAGTCACCAAGTTCATGAGACCAAATGAATTTCACAGCTCAGTTCACCTTCTCTTTGAGGCCCTGCTAGAGGAGGAGTTCTCCATGACTCAAAAATGGCACTCCCAAAACCAGGCCTGCTGCACTGGTTCCCCCAAAGCACAGCCCACACAAACCAAAGGGTTACTGCAGAGAACCCTCTCTACATTGCTGTTACCCAAATATTAATCTTTCCTGGTGAATTTGGTGCATCCCAGCCAGCTCAGCTACCCACACTCACTAGCCAGGAAGTAAAGCCTGCACTGATAGCAGCATAATTCCTCTGATGCTGTGCCTCCTGCCACACTTCCTATCACTCTCACACTGTCTGGGAAGCCCATCTCCTCCTGAAGATACCTAGTTTGCATTCACAAAGTTTCCCACCCTAAACAATCTTAGGAAAAACGAATTGTTCTCACAACACAGGGATTTAACAGGGATATTCCTCAAGAAGCAGCTTCCATGAATTTCCAGCTGGGATTTTTCCCAGGTTATTATTTTTCTTATCATGCTTCTCTGCCACTTTCTTTTGTTTAACAGCATGCATCCAGGTAGGAAGTATACATTGAATGCCATCTGCATTCACCCAGGGCACCTGGAAGACAGGTGACTTACACCTAACACAGGCATGGAACTCCTTCCTTCACACCATGCTTCTGTTGTTGACAACCAGAATTAGAAATCAACACACATGCAGAAGGTACAATTCAGTTCACTAGCTCTAGCAATCTAAATCTGACATTTAGTCTGACTTAGTCATCAAAGCTTTAGCTATATAGTCGAGGCAGAGTTAAGCAGCTCCCAAAAAAGCAGCCTACCCCACCTGTTTTAGATATCTGTAATGTTCTTTGGCCATGGCTGCCTTCCTCTCCACTCACTACACACCAGCTCTAAAGGATTAGCTCAAATGAGACAATTGAAACACCTACAGTGAGGTAAAGTGAAATCTATGCCAAACGAACAGTTTTACTACATGAAGAATGACAATCTGAAAACACAGACCATTTCTCTCTTATTTCATACTATTCTATTTCTTTCACAATCCTTCATAACACAGCTAGATCCCTCCAATCACAGTCACTTATTCATTCTGGTCCACTAAGCAAATTATACTTCTGCCTATATATACACACAGCTGTGTAGGCAGAGTGCAACTGCAGACATCTCAAAGACACTCTAATGGTTCCCAAGAGTAGATCATTTTTCCCAGCTATTTGGAAACAAAAATAAAAATGCCTCATGATACACACGCTGGAAAGATGGCAGATAAAAAAATCAGAAATATCTGTGTATCCAGGTTGCTATTCAAGCCCTGGAGGTGCCTAGTGATAAGTGTGTGTAGGTTTGGGAGGAAAAGAGAGGTCTGACTCCTCCTATCCAAGTACACTGTGTGTACCACGTGCAGCTCCCAGAGAGACCAGACAGCAGCTCCCTTTCCTATCAGATTCCCATTTGACCATGGCAATGTCTACATTCAAGAGAAACACACGTTATCTATGCAATTTACATCCAAGAGGGAAACCACACATATCCTGATCCATAAAGCATCTGGTTCAAAATTCAAATGTCTGTGTGCTGACTCCCCATAAACCTGTCTGATCATTTCTTTCCAGTTCCCAAGACATCAGCCTCCTTCCATGGCTGTTACATCCTGACTATAGAACTGGTCATCACCAGGGAAAGATTGCGCTCCCAAAGAAGAGAATCCTCTTTGCTTATTAATACACAGCACTCATTACTGAAGTTAAGGCTCCTCAGAATAATTGGTGTTAGGGCTGCAGGCTCAGCCTGGCCTGGGTAACTGAACAGGACATGGAAAACTACTGGCTGTGACATGAGAAATTACCAGAAGTGATAATAAAGTGAGAAGCTGACAAGAGTTACAGGTGGCATTGTGAGAAATGGTGAGATTCCACACGGTCCAGAGGGAGCTGAGTCACAGAGGAACAAACTTCACACTTAGTTGAGGAAAGTACTGGAGTCCTACAGGGGACTATCACAGGGACAACAGTGCCGAGGTAACTGTGCTAGGAATGGGAAATAAGGCCAGGATTACAGAAAACCAGTACCAGAAACACCAAATTTGGGTATGGAGGTAGAAAAGCTGTGGGGAAAAAAAAAAACCCAAACAAAGCTAGAGTTGGGTAGTTTATTCTGGAGAAGATTGGAGCGAGAAGGGAGACACAAAGGCAGAGAAAAAGGAAGTCAGCAGAACTGGAAAGGCATAATGCAAATCATGGCACGACAGCAGTACGGGGGTCTCCATAAGGAGCCCTGCCCTTGATCAGCACAACTGGACCAGGACAAAATAACCAAACTTGTTCTAATCATACCACCAGACTCAAACCTGCCTGTGCCCTCCGGAGGACCTGGGCAGGGGCTGCTCCCCCTGATTTGCACCCGGACACAGGGATCAGACACCCCAGTACTGCTGTGTCTGTTCCAGGCTTGATGACATCAATAACTAAACACCATTTCATAACGTGGGTCTTATGAAAATTGAATGCCTTATTAATTTCTTTGCATGCACCTCCTAGGGTAATATCTTCACATAAGCACACACAGCATAGCTGATGAAGAAAGAGAAAATTAATTTTCCAAGCCTATTGACCTGGCACATTGGGAAGATGAAGAGAGTTTTTTAATCCTGGAAGATGTTCATATTACAGGGATCATGACCATGTAAATACATAAGAGGAGAAGTAAATAACTTCAGAGAACGTATTTCTTTTTCACCCTTCCAAAAGGAAAGAAATACAGCTTTTGTGGAGGTATGAGACTTTCTGAAAGTCTCCATCCTGACACAGAAATAAATTAGAGCACAGTCTGATCCTCTAAATGTCCATACTCCAGTCTTTACCTTAATCTCCCAAGCAGCACCTGAAATTCTGTCAGATCTTTGTTCATTATGTTGTAGCTGCAGAATCAGGTTTAGATACTTTCTACTGCTGTTATCAGGACAACTGGCTACGTGAACTGGAGGTTTAAAGCCTAAGATGACAAGTGGGGCTCTCCATCTTCTGCAGTAATTCTGTCTTTAAGTAGTATTCTAAAACAGTATTCCAGTACTGACATGGGGAGACAAGTAATAAAATTCACCAATGCATTAAGCCATCTGGATGAGCTTACATCACATTCCTTTTGAAGTAGCAAACACCACTGATATGTGCTAAAAGAATACATTTCCTTCCCTCTGATATTTGTAGAATTGACTCCACACAGGGCTTTCCCATCTGTATTTCCCACAAATAATGAGTCCTCTGGCCCTACAGCATGCATACCAAAATCCTGGAGCACCCAGCCAGACCCAGCTCTGTGTTCTGGGCACTGATGTTCTCCATCAGAAACCGCCTCAAAGCACAGCAGACAAAATCTCAAGAATGCATGCCCCGAAATAAAAGCAAAAAAAGTGTTCTGGTGGAATAAGAGCAAATTCAAGGCAAAGCAAGATAACAGCAAAGCTCTCAATAAGGATGCTAAGTACTGGAAAGACAGATAAAGAACTGCTGACCCATATGTACTCATTTAGATACAAGCTTTGCCCTGAAACAGCAGGATGTATGTTCCAGTCAAATGCATATCTCTCTACAGAAATACTCCAAGCTGTGTAAACCACATTGCAAATTAAAAGCACTTAAGGAGATGTCTAAGCACAACGTTTCATAGAAAGTAGCAGAAGTTGCATTATCAGCATTAAAAACTTCCTGCAATGTTTTGTTGAATTATTCATGCCTTAAGATGCGATCCTTTTTTAAGCACTCCACGTCTGACCATGTGCCATGATACTTTCCCAGGGATTCTGCCACGCACCTGTAAAGCTCCACGCTCCATCTTTCCCAAGTTTGATACCTGAAATTTTTAAAATTTTATTCCAAAACACTGTGGTTGTCTTTAAGTGCCAGTAGCAAGTCCCTCTTGTTGTTTTGACTGATTTCCTGGCATGCATAACAGCTTTTATCACTGCATGCGAGTCAGGACTCAATCTTTCATCTCTTACCATCTTTCTTGACACCCTTTGCCTTAAAGCAGAGAAAAGAATTCAAGCCATGTTCATCTTGGTCTTTCACGCTCTGCTTTTATTTATGACTTATTGTTTCTGACTTTTGCCATGATGGCTGAAAAGACAAGTGCTACTCAGAGATGCTCTATGCCAGTCATCACTGTCCCATTGCATTTGCTTTCAAATCCACAATTAAAATGAAACTATTAACTCTTTTGGTCATAACGTAAATCCAAAAAACTAAACTAAGGATTTGTTTTTTCAGCATACTCCCTCAGGAATTTTCTCATTTCTGATTTAAGCAAAAAGCTTTGCTACATTAAACAAACAACAAAACAATTCTCAAAGAAAACCGTGGAGAAATTTTTTTGAGAACTCAGCAGCGTGCAGGACCAGCACATCCCAAACACCTGCTAATAAACATTTCACACTCACAGAATTTGTGCAGTTGAGCCAAAGCCAGTGAGAACCTGCCAGGCAAGATACTGGAGTTCTGTTGCTCAAGCCATTCACTGATTTATGAATTTGACTTTGATGCTGCCAGCACTCAACATATCTGATGTCTGCAAATCTCAGGCTTTTCACCTAAAATTTTCACTTAGGTGGAAGTGATGTAAAAATTTCACGTAATCCACTCCTAGTTATTGCTCCTGAATATAGTCATACTAAAGTTCCATTAAACCCACAATTAAACCTGATCACTTTCAATTTTCACCCCATAAATGCTTTTTACTTCTCTCTAAAGACACCAATTTGAATTTAAATTACACCTGAAAACACTCTGTGCATCTATACAATTTATAATAGGCAATAATAACAGGCAGTATACAATTTATAAAAGCAATAATAGGCGATTTAATTATCATATGTGAATTTCAGCACACAGGTGAAGCTTTCCTCCCTGCATGAGTCAATTTGTTCACAGCTCCAGAGGGTCACGAGTACTATGGATTTCCTCTGTTTTCTTAATGACCCTTGGGTTTATCTGACTTCATCTGCTGACTTTGCTGTCAATACATTAAATTCATCCCCAGGACATCTGACCCCTTCATACTTCATTCAAATGTCTGATATTTACATATAAGTCTGCATGGAAAACTAGATGGAAGCCACAAGATAGAAAACCCAGCAAAGTCTGGCATTACAGATCAGTCTTGACTTTCAGCTTCCTGATATTTGTCCATCTGCATCAGAAGTAAGGTTCAACACGAATCCTCTTTGCAGCATATTTAGGTGCAATAATTCATTTTCCCCTCTGTCTTCAGCACAAATCAATTTTAATTCCTGTATTCACACGAATTACATTTGCTTCTCACACAGTTCATTGTTGCATTCCTGTAGCCATAACTCAGGAACTCTGCTACTAACAGCTAGACCACACAGGATTTCAATTTCAGAATCATTATTATTATTCTTTCAGTTTCAATTTCAGAATTATTATTTTTGCCAGTAAGACGGGAAGCAGAATATAGCTGCTACCTAAAAGAGTTTAGCTGACTTACAAGCAGAGGCACAAGTATTCTGTCTATATAAAAGATTATTTCATCTGACAAAAAAAATGTTAGAAGAACATCTGATGTATCAATAATAAATATTAAATTTCAAAAATTACGCATTAAATTTTTAAAATTACATATTAAATTTCAAAAACTACATATTAAATTTAAAAACTGAGGCATCTTAAAAAGTCTTGCATCCAGCTAGCCATATTGGAGAATGGAAGCCTTTTTTTTTTTACTCCTTTGGAATAAAGAATCTGAAATCTGATCAGTAACATGAATTCGTTCCTACAATGCCTTTAGGAAGAAATGTTGAGTTAATTACTCAATTAGAGCATATTTACTTTGTAATTATAATGTCATGTTCAGTCATATTTAATTGTTTTTTCCAAAATACCCGAGGGCAACCATACACATAGTGGGTTAAAAACCTGAATATTTTAGATAAATAACAATAGCATTTAGAGAAGCATATTTTAAATAGATCATAAATTATTCTCTAAGGTTAGGTGGCTCTCTGACAATATTAACTCTTAAAGGTTTATGTACAAAACTCAAAAAGAGTTCCTGTGCACTTAGCCAGATTTTTGCTTTGCTTTATTATTGTGTGTGGTTTGAAAACCACTAAGTTTCCAGTCACCCTGAATAATTATTTTATTTCAATCTTCTGTCTTTCATCAAAGAAGCAAATTTTCCTTCCCTCCTAAATGTGTTGAGTTTCTTGGTGCCCAGGTAAGACTTGTGGATTTATTTCTTGACAGATGCCAGATTAAATAACACTTTTTTCCCCCCCACAGACAAGGCTTCAACTGGTACTCTGCTAATTTCTCCCAGCTGTTGAAGGACATTCAACTTTCTGGTGTTTTTTCATGGATTCTGAATGTTTTGCCTGCTGAGACAGCCACTGAAATTTAGAATCTTACATGTGGGACTGAAAAAGCAGACTCATACAGAAAAAAAAAAAGGAAAATTGCAGAGATCCTCTACAAATACACAGTTTTAGCATTCCTGTATAAGCCTCTAACATCCCAGAGATTCCCAGAAAAGCAAGCTACTCCAAAAGTGGTGTGATGCACTGAGGCCAAAGCCCCTCGAACACCTTCTGTGTGTGATTAAACACGGAGCTGTGGCAGCAGCTCAGCTGTGGGTGCCATTTGGAAATGAGCTCTCCATGGGTTTGTTTGTTTGTTTTAAACCCTGCAACCGGCTGCCCAGTGAGTCTGTGGAAGCTCCATCCTCAAAGACATTCAGGATTTGCCTGGACACGGCCCTGGACAACCCCATCTAGTCAGACCTGTTTGGAGCAGCCTCAGCAGGGCCTTTCCATCACACAGCACCATTTTATCCAATCCTCCCTTCCCACAAAGGCGGTTTTTGCAGTGAAACCTGAGCCAGTGAGAGCAGCACATCCCAGAGCTCTCTTTTTGGGAAGGGTGCTTGGGAAGGTGACACACAGAGCAGAGCAGACCACCTTCAAAGCCATCAGCACTCAGCTCTCCTCAATCTCATCTCCTGAGGATGAGCTGTGCTAATAACCTCCCAGCTCTAGATTGCAATAACTCAGCCTTGGTGTCTGGACAACTGCCAATTTGACCAAATAAAGACAAAATGTGATTCCATCAAAGCTTCTGCCACCTTCTACGACACATATATTATTCTTTTCTCCTTTTTCTTTTTTTTTTTTGCTGCCCCACACCTCTCATGGCAAATGTACCTATCCCAAACCACACAATCTCTAATGTTGTATTTGGGGTTCTGGGGGAAATTTGACCAGGCCTTTTGTTCTGGAAATCTCCATACATGGTACAGAGACACCTGTGACTCTTCCAGCTGGAACAGACCTATCCTGAAACCAGCTCAAGTTCTTAAAGAAGTTTATACTCCTCTCACAATTATGTCTCAGCTATAGAAACTGACAGAAACCCTTCCAGGGACTCTTTCAGAAAAAGGTTTATATTCACTACCGACTGCACCCTGACGTGTTCCACAACAGCCTTGCAAGAGCAACACTTGCCTTTGTGGTCATAGAACCTCAGCCCTGGGTGCCAGAGATCCCAACAGGAGCACTCCAGCACCTGAAACCACACCTGCTCTCTGGCAGAAGCACCGTGAGCCCACCACTGCCCTCTCTGCACTGAAGGCTGGCTGTGACTTCCTCTCTCATTAGAAAAAAAGGAGGGCTGAAGGAAAAAAATAAAGCTTGAAGTAGCTTAAATGCACAGTGATGCTTTTACTCCAATGAAACAGAAAATTTCTAAAAATGGTAATTTTTTTTTTTTTTTAACTTTCATTGGTAATATTACAAAGAAGAAATGCCAATTTTATGCTAGGTGATAGAGGAACTACCAGAAAAAGGAAAACTGTTCAGTGGCCACCAACATGTCTGAACTCTTAATAGTGTTTTCTCTTTGTAAAATTAACGATGCTGAAATCCAGCAATAAACACTTTAATGAATACACTTGCTCTCAAATTCATACCATCCCCACTACCTAAATAAAACCAGTGTTTCAGATAAGTGATTGACAAAAAATATACTGGGTTTGTATATAGTCTTAAAAAAACCCAGAAGATAAATGCAATTGCAGCATTTAATAACATTATGTTTTGTAAAGCATATATCTGCCACTGGTAAAAGCTTTCTTTGGTGTTGATCTGATTTGTTGCGTTCAATAATTTAAGAGAGACTTTTACTGCACACAGCCACATCTGTTATGCTGGTTGATAGTCAATAAATTTAGAGAACATTTACTCAGAAGAGGGCTTTTATTTGCTGTTCCTGAACTTGAATGACTGTTCATTATTTCCCAGAAAGGGTTAAACAAGACACTTCCTAGCACGTGGAATGGCCACAATGACAGCATACACACAAGAAGTAAATTTAAGAGTGACTGTCATTCAGACAAATCCCATTTTAAGCATGGATGTTGAACCATTTTCCACAGAACTGAAAGAAAGTGAGCCAAAACTAAGCATGCATGGCAGCACTGCAGTTACAGAACACGTTCTCTGAAGTGTTTTGGGGAAACAAAACAAAAAAATGAGGGCAAATAATTCAAAGTAAATATCTCGGTAGGATAAATCAATTCCACATGGCAAGGCTGCGTCACATCTGCTGTACCAAATTACTCAGATGTAACCCCAAAAACACATTTGATTGCAGAGTAGAGATGCAAGCAAGAGGGGGCTCATAAGGGTGCCTTGGCTGCAGGGAGCACACCAGGTAAGGGCTCATGACAGCAGTGCAAACTTCAGGAAGAACCAGTCAGCAGGAACCCTGATGATGGCCTGACCAAAACTGGTCTCTGTGACTGAAGATAATTTCAAAGAAAACATTTCAAAAGTATATACTTTAAATCCCATGCCTTTAGCTGGATACTTAAATACTCCTTTTAAGGCTAGGAAATGCTTAAAAGCCCTTAAATACCTTTCTGAGGACTCTACTGGCAACTTTCACAAACAAATGCAGTGCACTGTGTTATGCAGAATGTTTAAGCACTGTTACTTAACATACGTTAAATATTTTTATATGACACTGCTATTTCATATTATATTGAATTAAATGCTTTACACCAACCAAAAGTTCCAAGTACTTTGAGGCAGAAGGTAATACTTCGTAAATACAAGTGTTTATTGTTAAATCAGGGGAGGTTGGAATTCTAGTGCTGCATCTTTAAACAGTGATTCAGACCCTTTTCCTCCAAAAATCCTGAAGATAAGCTGTTTCAGACCACATGGAAATTCTTTATGCCCCATGACTAATGCCTGCTCTGACCAACCTTTACAGCAAAAGAAGAGCACAAGAACAAATACTCAAACATGACGACTAGGTTTGCTAATCTGGTCACTTTGTCACCATGGAAAGAGCGTGGTTTCTCCTACACATGAAAACAGTGCCCCAAAGCAAACAGGAAATAAAATTGGTATTCTGAAAATAGAGCAGAAAATTAAAGCAAACATCCAATATATTCGAGTTCCTATAGCCAATGGTATTGTTTTGCAGCACAGCATGAGACAGATTCCAACCCTCCAACTGAAATCAGCTGTGAAGTGTACACACTCATCTCTATTTATACCTGCGAAGTTAAAGGAAATATTTGTGGGTTTGACCCTCATTTCAGGTCAGAAAATGCATTAGGGACTGCGCTTGTGCCTTGACCCTCTCGCTATCAATAGGCTCCCAAGAAATAAAGGATATACTAATTAGTTCTTAATTTAACAGATACAGGAGATACAAGGACTATGAAAAAAGTGTCTTACAGGGAAACATTTCAAGAACAGGGTATGTGCAGGTTAGGAAAGGAGGTTGCAAGAAGACCTAATTATGGTTGACAAATACCTGAGGGGGTTCTTTTCCACAAGCAGCAGGTAGAGATCTGTTCAAAATATGCAATAAGGACAAAGCCCAGAGGCATTATCTGAAATTGAAGGAAGGGTAGCTCAGGCACGGCAGCAGAAATGGCTTTCCACTCAGAGGAGGGGAACAAATGACCTGCCGGGGGGGCTGCTCGGGCCCAAGGAGCTTCATTCCGGGGGAGGCTCTGGGTGTCCCGGCGCCGGCCGTGCCCGGCTGCGGCAGCCCGGGCAGCGCCTCCCGCCGAGCCCCGCAGCCTCGGCGGCCCTGCACTGCCACCTTCCGGGGGAGGCAGCCCGGGACCCCCGCTGCCCCTCCCCGCCGCCCAAACCCCCAGCAGAGCCGCTGCCTTCGGCCCCTGCCCTGCCCCATCTGCCCGCAGAGGATGGAGCCGGGGGCCGGAGCAGCGCTGGAGAGCCGCAGCGGCCAGCCCGGGGCCGGGCGGGCTTCGGTCCGCCGCTCCCTGCCCGGGGGGGGCTGCAACACGTGCCTTTGCCAACCGGTTTGCTGTTCGGTATTAAGGGAGCAAGTTTTCAAAAGTGTTACGAGGGAACGCACTGAAGATGCCCATCACAGAATTCCACCCAGCCCACACGTGCATTAGATGGGATGGAGGTAGTTTTGGAAGCTTTTGCTGGTGCTTCTTGGGTGGGGTTTTGTCATTTTTCTAGACAAACTCTATTAGCGAATAATTATTATAAAAAATATGCTCCATTGTGTAGCGAAAAATGAACGTCGTGTCTCAGCATCAACAAATAACAGACTATTTACTTGCCTTTGTGCAATAGGAGACTGCAATGAAAGCACAGCAGGCTTAACATCAAAAAAACAAAAAAAAAGAGGAAATTCTTACTTTAGGGTCAAAGATTTTCAGGATACGTAGTCAGGCTCAGAAGTGTAAAACAAGTATATTACAAACCTACCCAAATGGGCAGTTAAGAAGTCCACGAAGCACTTTGGAATACAATTCCTCTTCCCCACAGCCCTCACAATGTAACTAACGGCCTCTCCATGCTTTATTTATTTATTTGCTTTAAGTAAGCCCTGCTGCCCAGGTACCTGAGAGTGAGAGCTGCTCAAGTAGGCTGATAAGGGGCTGACTGATATCAGACCTGTGCAGACAGCAACTGCTGGCAGAGGCCTACTCGTGTCAGCCACGTTTCAAGAACAGACATCAAAATTTGCCTTGCACCACCAGTACCTGGAACATTCACCTTGCTGCCAGCAGCTGAGCAGGATGCAAGACTAAGGACTGATCCAAACCAGTCTTCCACGTCAGAAGAGAGGAGCAGACCAGGATCCCAGAGCTGGCTTCATCTTCTACTCCCCTCCTACCACTACCTTGCAACCAGCAGTCTGTGGTTGCTTTAATGGCTCCATTCCACGTTGTGATTGGTTTGCTCCCATCTCCTCACCACCAGGTTTTCTCGACTACTGATCAATTTAACCTTTCAGGTGCTGTTTGCATGAAATAAAAATAGATTGTAAATAAATGGCAGCCTGAGCACTAACAGGGAACAGGACTCTCTTCCACCTGGCCGATTTTCTGTTTGCTTTAGAAGTTGCTCTTTCACCTGGGAGTAATGACAATCTGCATCAAGAGACAGATGCAAAACTGTTCCTCCAATTATATAATCACTGCAGCTGATAAGGAGGGAGCTGGATTTAGGTTGCCATAGCGTTGGCATATTGCTATGGAGGCTGAGCTCTTCATCCACTTTATCAGCTCTGGACCAGGAAGAGCAGCCCAATTATGCCTGCTGAATGCATGTGCTGCAGACTCGCTCCCACTTGGAAGAAGCACTCTGGATCAGGGGCTGCTTCCTTTCCCCTCCCACCTCATTTCGATGGAGTGGTTAGGGGTGGGGGCGCCGGGTGGTTTTATTCTTTTTAATCTGTATTTAATCGGAAGGAAGGCGGTGTCGTCTCTTAAAACCCCACTACCCTTCCACCACGGAGGGCTGCCACAGCGCTGCTGCCCCTCCCCAGCTGCAGCTCCAGGGCACTCGGGGGGAGCTGGGGGCTCGCCCCGGAGCAGGTGCTGGGTGCCAGGGGCTGGGGCGCGTTTGCCAGCGGGGAAGTTGTCCCCGGCCGAGGGAGGGGCTGCCCTGAGGAGCGGGCGGGGGGCGAAGGGGAGATGATGGGGAAGAAGTTGGCCGGGGTGGGGGGCTCTGCTCTGGGGAGAGAGAGAGAGATGCCCCGGCAGCCGCTCCCGGCGGAGCGCTGCTCCTGCCTCGCCGAGGGGAGGAAATGGCTCTGCCTGCTCTGCAACACCGACGTGTGTGTGCAGCCAGGGCTGGAGGGAAGGGAAGGGAGGGGAGGGGGTGACACCATGCAGGTAACAGGATAAAAATAACTCCGGGAACGGCACATCGGGGTTGGGCGGGGGGGGATGGGGGCGGGGGAAGGCTTCTGGAGTTTGGACAAACAAAGTTTTACTACAGGGAATAGCGGGGGACATTTGCTAACGCCGAGGAGCAACAGCGCGGGTTGGTATCCATGATGCAGGCGATCCTGAGAGGAGCTCGGCGAGGAACCACTGCCCCGAGTAAAACCCAACTTTCATTTCAATACAGGCACCCCCGGTGTCCCTCGTTCTCTCAGGATGGGCGCATGTATGGTGCATATATATGTGTGTAAACAGATAATTCTCCCTTCCCCTCCCCTTTCGTGTGAGAGATTAGAAATAGCGTAAGAGAAGGGAAGGGCTCCTCTCCCGGTGCCTTGGGAAGCCGTACCCAGATGGAGGTTAGGAGGACCGGGACGACGTTAATTGGGAAAGATGCCCTAATCCCGGCCGCCCTGCGAGTTAATCCTCGTCTGGCACGGAGGAGCGGCTGCTCCGCGGCTCCCCCGAGCCCCCGGCCCCAGCGCGCAGCCCCCGAGCCGGCCGCCCCTCCTCGCCCCTTCGCCTGAGAAGGCGACGACGGCGACTTAAAGCAACTTTTCTTTGCCCAGGCTTTCCTAAGAAGCAGCCGAGGGGCTGCGGGGGTCTCCCTGGAGCGCGGCCGGCCGAGGGGAGCTGTGTGCTCCGGATGGAGCCCGGTGTCAAAGGCTGTCCTCTGCCCCGGCCCCGCGCCCGCCTCCGGCTGTGGCAGCGGCGGAGCTGAACCGAGAGATAAGGGACAAAGGGCAGGGTAGGGAATGGTTGCTAGGTCCTCGGAGGTAAATCTCAGGCTTACCTTGATGGTTTTCTTCTGGAATGTACATCCTCTTGTTTTCATTGACCATTTAAAACGAGTCCAGAATAATCCCTCCGAAAATCGGCTTGGTAAAATTCAAGGAAGAATGGAGCTGCAGAATTTCCCCTTTTATTATTACCTGATTCCCATTATTGCATCAAACACCAAAAACTGATCCTTTCCACTACTGCCTCCTTTAGTGAAATTGCAATGCATCCTCAGTACATCCGGGCCCCTTCCAAGAATTTAGCACAGCACCTCTGGCTGTTAAACCATAAAAAAGAACAGGAAGGGGGGAAACGAGAGAGGGGGAAAAAAAAAAAAAAGGAAAAAAGCAAAAGCATCCAGGACAAACCTCTGAGGGTTAAATGTCTTTTTAAAATCCACCAACTACAAGAGTAAGAACAGGAGGAAGAGGGAAAAAAAAGGGAGATGTTCAAACGCTGCTGCTCCTCCTCTTCAAAGCCATTCTGAGCGCGTTGTGTTGGCAGGGAGCTGTTTCTGCAGAGGAAGAGAGAGCACAGTCCCAGCCCCTTACTCCCTCCCCTCCCTCAGCGCGCTCGCTGCCCGCTCTCTGCCTCTCGCCGGCAGACAGACACACTGAACGCTTCCAGATGTTCCAGCTGCGGCGGCTGCACGCAGCTCCCCGCGCTCGGCGGTGGCAGCCGCCGGACTCGATCTGAAAGTTTAACACGCTGCCTGCCTCCACTGCGCCTGCTGAAGCCGGGCTACAGACATGACGTCAAGGAGGCGAGCTGGAGCCGGCTGCCGGAGGAGCGGGGGGACAGCCCGGGCAGCGGCGGCGGGGCCGGCCCGGGGGCGGCGGTGGCCGGGCAGGGGTGGCCGGACAGCGGCAGCGGTGGCCGGAGAGCGGCGGGGCCGGAGAGCGGCACGGCCCCGGCACCGCGCCCAGCGCCCCGCCCGCCGCGCCCGCGCCGCCGGCCCCGGCCCCGCTGCGATCCGCGCTCTCAACAGCGTGGGCTCTGCCCTGCGGTTCCACCGGGGAATGCGAGTGTGAGCCGCATCTCAAGGAGCACGGAGCCCGTTCGCGTGGTGTGCGAGCGCTGAGCCAGGCGGCAGAGCGGGCTGCGGCTCCGTTCGAGCCCCCCGAGCAGGCGGGCACGGGCGCGGGAGGCAGGCAGGAAGGGAGAGACACCCGGGGATAAGTTGCACAGACGAGAGGATGCACAGATGTTTAAACAGATTAATCAAGCTAGGATTTGCAAAATCCTTGGTGGAAACGCCAAAGTGCTCCGCTGGTATCCCACCACTTGCCTTAATTACGCCCGTCATTTGGCCCTCTATAATTGAAGCCTCCGCAGAGAGCAAAAATGACTCCTCTAAAATGAAATGCGAACTGAATGCAGTACATGTTAAACCTATCTGGACTCTCCGAGCTGCCATGTTAAACAAGAGATGCAGAGTTCTGAAACACCTCTCAGAACCACTGCAGAAGCTGCCACGAGCTGAAGAACTAAACCACTCTGACATCCGTGGAGGTGAACGCCTGGAATACCGGGTCCTACCTGGAATACCGTGGCTGTAGGTGCTCACCATAACCGAGCACCCACCTAACAGCACATGCATGCAACACTATTTGTGGAGCTTAAAACACCGTGGTTATGTCCTTTCGAGTGGTTTTCCATTTTAACTAGGGAAAAAAAAAAAAAAGAGTATTTACAATTGGTAGTACCCCTAATAAAGGAATTACTTTTGAACAAACTCAATGCCTTCTCTACAAGCGCATTTCAGTGGGATGTATCAAATATCCATCTCCTCATGAGGCTTCCTCCCCACCACTTTAATTGAGCTGTCTCTCAGCTGGAACTCAAAATATTACAGAAGGCGCCACCACCTAACAGATTTATGGAAAGAAACAAAAAAACCCCACATCCATTTGGAACTACAAGAAAAACTAGAATAGATGTAAAGCACTTACCGAAAACTGGATGCAGCCAAATCACTTGTTCTAAATAAAGGTCATTTTGGTTTCTAATAACCACTGATGATCAAAACTTCTGCATTAGATGCTATTCAAAGGGTAATTAACCAACACCATATTGCCATTGACAGCATGCAGAGGCACAGCTTTATTTCTGACTCAGGAGGAAGAGTTCCTCTGAGCAATTAAAATACTCTGTCCTCTCTTGCCTAGTTTTTCTCTAATAATGTCACATGCACTTACCCATTTAACTTACCAGATCAGGCAAGATCACAGCTAGAGGTAGAATGGTAATATATTGGCTTTCATTTTCAATTCAAGTTTCCTTTTCTTAAAAAAGTCAAGTCCTCCCTTCACCGTTATAAAAAGGGCTGAACAGAAAATCCTTGGCTGCCTACATTTGTTGTGTAAATGTACATTTTGTTTTTCTCCTTGTGACCACAAATCCCTGCCATTTTGGGTTGTGCTAACTCCAATTTTTTTCCACCCATGAGTCAACTGAGTCTTGCGTGATTCACCCTTGCATGGACCAAGTATCTTGGGAAGTAAGTGCACGCTGATCACCCCTGTCCAGAAACCAAACACTGGTGGAGCACCTGTAAATATTTCTTTCGCCATTCTCGGGTCACATTCTCAGCTAGCTAAAGATTTATGCACAGTATTATTTAAACAGTTAAAATCCACATAGCCCTGCTTTATGCCAGCTCACATATGTATGCAGGCACATACACAAGCTGTCTCTGACACCTACAAATCTTTTTCTCCGTTCTTTATCCCTCTCTCTCTGCCAAGCTCCCACAGTAGGACACAAGTTGGGCCAATTACCAAAAATCAAATACCGAGGGAAAATAGAACAAGAAACAAGGCTATTAGCTGGCATTAATTTCTCCAGCATAAATAAAATTCTACTATAACTTGAGGTTTCCTTACTCAGCAATTCGAATAAAATAATTTCCTATAAAGAGAAGTGGAAAGAAACTGATTGTAGGATGAAGATGGAAAGATCCTGCTAATGGATCAGGTGGCATAAGAGTGAACATCACACCTTCCCCTAAAGGCATTTGTACTGTCCAAGTACACAAAGAAGATGCAGTCCATAAAAACAGGCTTGGTAAAGAGGTGGCATTTGAAGTCAAGCTGCTTGTAAGATGTTGTTATTAATGGGATTACTGAAATGCACATTTAATATTCATTCCATCAGGAAGGAACTTGAGGTGTTAACCTTCACAGAAACTAGGAAAATCAGCCTTCTGCAGAGTTCAATCCCCACAGACACACCCAAAGAGGAGTATACTAGTGAGAGATCATCTTCAAAGAAAATCATGGAAGAATTCTTATTATTCCAATACAAAACAAATTGAAAAGTTCTTAGTCCCTACCTGATGGGGCAGCCAGCAGATTTGGAGGGAAGATGGACAATGGAAAGATCAGACACAAGGGTATCTCACACTGGCCTGCATCTGTGCTTGTGGACTTGCTCTAAGCACATGACGATAGGTTGGATGAACAATCCAATGTACATTCAGCCTTTGGCCTCCCCAAGGTGGAGACACAAATTTTCTATCCCACGCAAGAAGAAAAATTGTTCTCCAGTTGCTGTGAGAACAATTGTGATGAGGGCCATATAAAGCAGCAAGTCAGAGATTCCTGAAAAACTGCTATTTAAAGTTACAAAGCATCAAAACATGACTTGTAGGGCACCTACTGTGAACATGCAAGTCCACTATGCACGTCAGGAATGTTTTATTCTGTGTACATAGCAGCCCTTGCCTCTTATCCAGCCTTATAAAGAGTACACTGGGCACAACAGCTTCATCAAAATCCAGTACCAGGAGCTGCCTGCATCCTCAGAACAGAAATCACCTGGATGCTGAGCAGGAGAGCATCTCCCTGACTCCAAAGGGAGGAGTTGCTGCCGTGCTGAGTGGAACGATGGGGCTGGAAAGCCACGGGATGGGAACAGAGCAGAGTGTGTGGAAACTCTGCACCAAACTATTTTTATAACTTACAACATTATTTGTAAGGCTCTTTTAAGCAGTCTCAGTGCTTCTAAAATGATGGAGGGTTTTCATTGGGCCTACTGCACAGGCTGTCTAATTGCAGTAGATTATGCTCACACTCTTTTGGCAGTAATTCCTTCTACTCTAAAAGAAAAGGGTAAATTATTCAAAAGTGGAAAAGAAATGTATTTTATCCCAGAAATAGTACTAATGCTCACAATACAAATGCAATTCCTTCCAGGGCCAGCTCAGAGAAACAGTGCCAGAGCTCTGTATTACGCTGCTGAAAGGTATTTTTTCCCCACAGATTTTAGGCTTTGCACCTCTGCCAACAAACAGAGAAGGCAGAGAATCTGCACTTTCTTGCACTGAAGACTACGGGATATCTTTTTTTCAATAAATGGGATCTAAACACAGCGCAACCTTTGCGTGAAGTCCGACCCTCCTTTCTTTCAAAGGCTAACATGTCACTAATTCTGGTTTCTGTCTAGTGGCCATTCAGGCCTCAAGCAGCAGCCTGAGCAGTCCTGGGTACACTAGAGAATCACTGTGCATGAACAGCAGGGTACTCCTGACAACCTCTGTCCTTTCTGACAAGACTGCACTGCTGGTCCATCCACAGGATAATACCAATATTGGGTATTTGCTGGTGTTGCATGACTACAATGTAAATTTTTTTTAAAAATTAAATATTGGTGATGACAAATTTTTCTCATATTTCAGGACTGCTGTGAATTGTTCTCCCAAGTTATTTTTGATTATTTTGAAATACGTATCATCTAAAACTGTATCATCCTCTACACTTGAACTCCTTATTTGTTAATGGAAAAAAATACCTGTTTGAACCTATGAATATAGATTTATAAAAATGATCTTTATTTGACTTTTCTTGGTTGTTCAATTTTAATTGTAATGAAAGCAATGGATAGTCCTATCTAAAGCTATTCCAACTGTGGTCAGGAAATTGCAGGCATTTCAAAATTATCAGCTAGCTAGAACACAGGAGACTTTCTCAAGATAAAAAAAAATCTGGGATGGATGGGAAACAGAAGATTGATGATCAGGATTTCTAGGTGATTTCATTTCTTAAAATCTGGAACAGTGACATACACACAAGAGCTTTTGAAATTTTATACAGTGAAAAAGATTGATTTTCAAAGTCAGCTTGGGGAACTTAGCTGAATTTTTCACACTCAAATTAAAAGGAGTGGTTACTTGACTTTGAAATTTCAGTCACTAGCTTTTATATTTACATTTAAAGGTTTTATATTTACATTTAAATGTTGTCAAGCAACTACAAAAAGCAAGAAGGGAAATTACAAGATTATCGAGGTAGTTGTATGGTCCACTAAAGCACATTAAGGCCTAGTGTTGGTAAATGACAGAAAATATTAGATCTGAGGGGAAAAAAGTAAAGAATGAAATAATTGACAGCTGGGTAGGAAGCAGCTAGTAAGGAGAATAAATGGTCATTAGACACAGAAGAGAAGGAAGTAGATGAAACTGATAGCTTCCAAGCAGGTTTTGGTTTTCTGGACTGCAGAAGCCTCTAGAAAATAACCTGGATGTCTGCAAGTGTGATTTTATTCACATCTCCCTGGCTATCCCAGCTGTCAGCTGTGATCTGGGATTCAGTGGGCAGTGGCAGAGGTGCTTTATTTAATCCCAGCTTCAGAAAAGGAAGAAGTCACCACTTAGCCCTGTAAAGAGGTGATTGATGTTTGTTGCTGTGCAGCATTGCACGAGTCCATGCACAATTTCAAAGTGTAACAACAAACAACTGCTTGAACACTCTGAAACAACGAAATAGACATTTGTCCCAAGTTAAAATATAAGTGCAGCTATGCTTATCAGACTTGCAAAGAACTTTTGGCAGTTTTCATCACGCCATCACCACCATGGATACCTGGCCAGGAAGGAAGGTTTAACATCTTTGCAGAATTTAAATACAAAAACATTCTCTGATCCTCAAGAAAGAAAAATTTGGTGCCTGTGCCACGACAGCTTAAGGGAAAGACCCAAACTTAACAAAAACTGTTTCTATTTTCAATAGGAAATTATTGAGTCTATCCAGATTGGTTATGTACTGATACAAAGAGATTTAAATTCAGCATTGGTTCACTGGCTACTGCCAATTAAAAAAAAAAAAGTAGAGAGAAAAGAGCAAAATTGTTGCTGTTAATAGTAGTCTAAAACCACCAGCTAAACAAAAGACATGAAGCTATAATGTCTGCAAGGAGATATACACTGAAAAATGAAATTTTCATCCAATCAGCCTACATGGGTGGAAATAATCATGCACACTCCTGAGGGTATCTTAGATACTTGCCACTGCTTACACAACAAAAATTAAGAGCTTACTACCATTCTAATCTAATAACATTGTTCTAGAAAACACTCAAGAATATGCAGTTTGTAGCTTGTTCATAACTAAGAACCACACAGAAACTGAGATTTAGGGCAAGCACAAAGAGACTATTTTGGAAGGGAGGGATTCTTCAAAGAATAAATTTTTGCAAGTTGTTGAGGAAGACTTGACAGTGACTAGAAGAATTACATGATGCTGACATTTGGAAACCTCAGTGGACCTAATTAGCAAACAATGAAAACTACACAAAGTCAAAATAAGAAGGCAATGCAGAAAGACATATTTAGCTAGGACAACCAATTCCAAGTATAAAATTCATAAACTGAGTTCAAAAAAGAGAAACAAATTAGTGTTGGGCTGGGCTGTAAGACTGAGTTCCTTCCTTGTCTTTTGGAATTTAAAGATTCAGAACTTTTAAATATGCTTTGTCAACACAGAAAATTATTGACAAACTCAAGGAAGCCAGCAATTTGGAGTTCTGACAGATTTTGGAGGATTTGCAATAATCACTAATGAGATAAAATGGTCTAAAAATACACCATCTTACATATCAGCTGCAAGGAAGATGATTAGATTAATTTGTTAGAATAGTCAGTTACTGTGATGTTGGCCTGATACACAATGTCAACATTTCATCTTCAACAATGGCTCTTTCTATACTGAAGGGCTGAACTGCTTGGTAAGTGTATCTGATTATAATGCAATCTTTGTGGTGTTCCTCTGGCTTTTTTCCCCCCAATTATTTCTCTCCAAAATGAAGAAAAACACAACTCGTCCAGCAATCAGCCTCTGTTTCAACTGCAGCAACTTTTTGTTTGTGTGATCTTAGAATCTGTCCTACAACTCGCAGTTCTCCTATTGCCTTCTGTTAAAATGGCTGGTAATTGTGTTTAGTTGAACAATGGTTTTGTGGTCAGTTCAAAAAGGGCACTAAGTTAGAAACAACTTCCACATGGAGCAATGTTTGATTTCAACCCCATTTTCCAGAATTATATGGTTGCAGACTACAGACAAACCAGGGCTGCCTCAGCGCCACCTAAACATTGTGTTTGATTTTTTGCAAACTGCCTTTAAAACAATAATTAGTTCCAAGAGATTGCTCAAAAGAGCTTTCTTTATTTAAAAAAAAAAAAAAATAGTCAAAACACCACAAGCAAATGCTACACAAACCCTAATTGAATTGGTTACATCATCAATGTTAAAACTATATTTCATTAAGGTGCCATCTTGACTAATCCCTCTCCTAGGACATCCAAAAGCTCATTTAGTGGGACTTTAATAAAATGTTACAGAAGTTCTGGAAGTGTGAAACTAAGTGTTTGGAAGTGTGTTTTGCTGGAGAGATATTAAAGATTCCTGAACACTGTATAAATTAAATCTGCTTCAGTTCCACAGATTTGGGCTTGCACACAACAGTTATTCAAATAGTTTTAATTTCAAAATGGTTGTGTGGCTGTCACTGTGAACTCCAAGACTGCTGAAAATAATTCCAAATACTTGTAGCAATATGGAATGGGTGCTTGCCTGAATATGTGCTCTCCAAAGCATCCTCAGCTGCCGTAGAACCTTGATGGAACAGAAGCAGAGAAACAGGTGAAGTGACAGGCAGCAAAGTCGAGAGCATTCCTCGATTTGGAGGATAACGCAGTGAGGTAGGTTTTGAATTGACATAGTGTAAGAAATGTTCACTATGTTTGCAGTTTCTCAAAAAAATCTGAAGCTTTAGAAGCCAAGAAAAATGCTTGACTGTTATTTAAACTACCCCTCCAACATGCAATCAGAACAGGTTATTTATGTCTCGACTTTTAAATCGCCTATCTTTGCTTAAACATGTAGACAAGCAAAATAAAACAATAATTGTAAAATCTCTACTCACTGGTTCCACGTGTTCTGAAGGAATTATTTATATTTCCTTCACAGAAATGGTTAAGAGTTCAGTTATTTTATAATGCCATCAATGTGTACACTAGTTTATAAGAGTTGCCTCTCCAGAACTCCATGAGACCATGAATGACCAAGCTAAGCTCCCAACATACACAAGAAGAGAAATAGGAAGGAAGGAAGGAAGGAAGGAAGGAAGGAAGGAAGGAAGGAAGGAAGGAAGGAAGGAAGGAAGGAAGGAAGGAAGGAAGGAAGGAAGGAAGGAGAGGAGGAAAGAAAGAAAGAAATAAGATAAAGAAGAGACAGTTTTATCTGAAAGAAATGCATCACAAGAAGTAAGTTTTTCAGATCAGGTTTAATACCCTCTTTGATTTAGGGGAGAGTAAGAGAGAAATAGAGGAAAACCACCTCCTGCTTGAACTTCAAATAGCAATAGTTTTACACTGAGTGGAAAACAGGTAGGTTTCAGAATAGGCTACAGCACAAGCTAAGACTTCACCTGTTATTCATAACTCATCCTTTTTTAAAGCACCCTGGAATTTTTAAGTCTTTATTTGATTTTTCCTTCTACACTGTGGGAAGAGAAACTAATGATTTTTAATAGGAATTTAAAAAATCAAATAAACAAAATAAAAAAAGAGGATGGAAAGCTGATGCCAATTACACATATAGCAAGTTCATGTAATTGCATCATTTATTTCCTTGACATTATCCTCCTTTCCTGTCCCCTCCTCAGCTTTTTGCACTGTTTTCCTTAAATCAGAAAAAAACACAGGAGTTGAAAAGAACTGAGGTCTTGATCCTAATAAAATATAATGATACTTTTCATAGGTAATCTTTCAAACTGGTAAAAACAAGAAATGCCTGACCCAATGTTGCACAAGAATCAAACTGCAAAGAGGACAGAAGAAGCCCCACTTCCCACTTTGTTCCCCAATTGCCTTTTCAGTGTCCTCTATGTCTCATTTACCTGTGTTCCCATGAGACAGTGTGAGTCTTGTGACTTCAGAAGAAGATTGGGTGAGTGAAAGCAAGATGAACATTTCAGACCTGGCTCCTTAACAACTAAATCCCTGAAGAAGTCTCTATCCAGCTCCTTAGTTTCTTCCTCTGGACTTGCAGAGCAGAGCAAAGCCAGGCTCCTTACAAACAGGAATGAGTGACAGGGCCCATAAACTAAACACAGGAGGATCCAACTTGATGTGAAAACTCTTTTTCACGCTGTGAGCTGTCAGGCACTGGACCACCCTTCTATAGTCTAAAGGGTTCCCCTCTCACATCAAAGGAACACAAAAGGCTCAAAATCTTACTCAGTTCCATCTGTACCATTGCAATGCAAAAGGCTGGATGATTCTGTTACTTAACTGAGTTAACTGTTGGACACCTTTCCCTCTTCAGTCTCATAGGAGAGTCTGACTTCCACAATTATTGTATCATCTGCTGCCATCTCCTGAAGAAACACAGCTTGAACTTTGGAGAAAAGCAGGGAAAGGAGGAAATGGACATTCTGAGCTTTCTGCTGGTCAGTGCTGCCTGTCAGTCCCAAAGGAAAAGCGCAGCCTGAAGGTTCTAGGTTGGCAGACTCTGAGAATGCAGGAAACGAATACATAGATAAAATGGGACTTTTACATCTCTCTGACTCCATTTCTCTCCCATTCGAATCCGTGGTGTCTGTGGCAACTGCTGCCACGCACAACAGGGGCTGCTGGTCTCCTCTGCAGCCCGAGGAAGGAGCCCTTATCAGCACAAGCACAACAGTGGAGCTTTTGCACTACAGGGCAGAGAAAATCCCCAGCACACGGGCTGCACAAAGAGCACCTGATTTCATAAGGCATGTGGCTGTTGTTCTAACAGGAGTAGGCACAGGCTTGTGCCCAAGGGATGGACTGATGGATTTCACATCTTGAATATCTGTATTTAGCTGTACACTACTGTACTGCTGTTTTTGCAGCCCAGCGGATGTCTAGAAGCAAAAGACACCAATTAAGTTGAAGAAGGAAGAAACTAGGGAGGAAATTCTGCTCTCAAAATAAAATAGGTTGACAGAAGAAGAATGCTACAAACAGGGGCACAAAAAAGGTGAAAAAAAAAGAAAAGAAATGCACAATAAAACCTAAACAAACCCTGCTTGGCCCAGTGACCCAAAGACATGCCAGTAAGATGATCCTGACCACAGCCTGAAATGACTCCATATCTATACTCACATAAATCTTCCCTTTTGTGCTGGTGTATCAGCTTCAGTTTACCAGAAATAGAACTACAAAAATAGATCTATAACCATATATAAACAATTTTTTCTTCTGTGCTCCTCCAGTTTTAAAAAATCATTTTAAAATCATACAGCTATTTTTAAACTAGATTTTTGCAGCTTAACTGGCCTAGCATATCAAAACAATGTAGTCATCCAGAGAGTTACAAGGATAGAGGAACAAGCACACTATGAAAGAATGGCAGATGGTATTATTGTCAAAATGGAAGCGAACTGGTGGTCAAGTCTAACAGTTCATTGAAAGTTACATCATGCCTCAACTTCCAAATGTGAAGAACACAAGGTTTAAATGTCTTAATTTATTTTGCAAATATTCTACTGATGAATAACCAGCAGAATCCACAGATGCTCCCCAGTGCAGGGGAAATCCACATGCGTTCCTGGGGAACTAAACATATGTATTTGCTAAAACCCAAACTGTTTCCACAGAAGCTGTTGAATCTGACAAGGTCTCACACAAGAATTACACTGATGTAGGTCAATCACTTTTAGCAAAATACTCCCAACTTACATTATTACAAATGAGATCACGACGCCATTTAGCCTTCAGTGGAAGCAAAATCTAACCCATAAAGATGCATCTGCACTTCGGTGTTCAGCAAAATGGAAGTGATGAATCACACTCTTGCCCTAAGAGTGGCACAAAGCAGCAATCAGCTTGAGCTGATGTTCTGGCACTAGTTAGGAACATACTCGTGACTCCCCGTGTTCTGAGCTCCTCAGTCCTTGAGATGAAGCTCCCATGGTTTGCAGCAGCATAAAATACAGTCACTGATGATATTCAGAGTGCATCCAAAAAATCTTCAGAGCACACAAAAAGTGTTTAAAAATAATTTTACTAGTCACAATTGACATTTGAGTTAAAGCTTCGTTTTGAATTAACACCGCACCATACTTTGGAATTGGAATTGAGAAACGCCATGGGAAATGATTTGCTATTGTAAGAACTTGGTCAGAATATGAACACCAACAGGTTCAGTGAGATGGAGAACGACCACAAATTGTCGAGCTACCAGTTGTGTGTTACAGTTACAGAGAGGTTGCACACTGGGCAGCACAGGGAAACCCCAACCATAGTTTTGTCAGCCCAGTGCTTATTCCAGGAGAAGAATGGAATCTGCTGACCAGCCTCCCTATGTCTGCTGCCACCCTAATTTCTTCTTGAAGTCTCATTGGATCACTAACTACAAGTGATTTTGAAAGAGCTCAGTTCCTGGTACTATGGCAAGTAGGACATCTAAAAGCTGGGCTATGTCGGAGTGAAGAACTAAATGGTCATGTTTACACAGAATTTTAACTCTTTAAAGCACTGCAAAACATTGACTAATTAATTCTTAGAGTATCCATGAAGACAGCAAATGAGATCTTGTTCTTTATGCTTGGATTCAACCTGACTAAAGTGCAGGGTGCTTGGACACCTTGTAGCCAAATGATACCTGTGGAGGCAAGATGCAATGTATTTTCAAATAAAGCAGGATATCAGGTCAATCCTGTGCTAGGAAACAAACAGGTGAGTAGGTGGCAGCCTTGCAGTATTCCTGGATGTTAACATTCCCCTCTCTGTCCATAAATACCTCTGAGAATAAATGTTTAATGGGCCCTCACAGAAAAGCATATTCCTTCAACTCTGCAGCTTAGAAAGAGTTCTGTGGCTTTTTAAAAGAAAACTTAAGCTCTGCGCCAGCTTCCACCGACTTTTTGTCTTTCTGCATATACTTAGTGCTCCAGTAAACAACAAATATTCTCTTCTTAATAGATCAAACAAGACTCTTAGAAGCATTAGTCCTTTCAAAGACAAGATGACTGGAGGACCACGGGGGTCAAGAATGAGGGGTAAAAGCCACAATTGCACCCCCAATTATTTTGCTGTTTCCTGTCAGCCATGAGTAAGGAAAGCTACACGACTGAGGCCATCCTTCCCAAGCTGGTGGAGCCAGATGGTGTGATGTGATGGAGTTAATATTAATGTTTGCATGCTGCCTTCTCTGGGCTAATCCAGAGCACTGCTTCATGCTGGCTGGGGGGAGAAGGCTGCAAAGCCAAGGGGATCTGTCATTCTAAGGAAACATGAAGCAGGAATTTCTCTTTGTTCAGACAGGATTATAGTCAGTACCCAAAGGTTTAGGCAGATTTTTTTCACCAAATTTTTATTTAAGAGTGTTCTCACTGTATTGGGAACACCCCTCTTTGAAATGCATTCAAATTTACATTTTTTATTTGGAGTTGTGGATCATTGCTCGGTGGGCACTTCTCTCCGCACCCCCAGATTGTGCTCTAATATTTGATAAGTCAAAGCAGTAACTCACAAGAGTCACTTCTTTTACTCCCTGCCACAATTTAGCACTTTACAAAGAATTTGCAAGAGTTCCTTTCGCTGAACTGAAAAAACCACCACTGTGTTGCATCCTTTTCCTGAGCTTCAACAGAGAAATTCAGGAGATTTCCTTACTCTTTCAATGCCATCAGTGTAGGATTTCTCAAACAAGGAAGCATTTTCAACCAACCCAAATTTGGATACAATTTTGACACTGGAGCACTAACAATTGCCACCACCTTAAAATCACTTGGGCCACACCCTGCAGCACTTACACTCATTCAGGAAAAATGCTAACCAACCTAAATAGTGCCTTCAAATCAACAAGGACTTCATGATTTCACATACTGTCGCTTCTCATTTTTAATAAGGCTGGATTTCTGAAGTCCACATCAGCTTCCCTCACAGGCAATTAAGGTAACTTTTGATCCTAAATAATCCAGTTTTTAATTGTAATCTGTTTCTGGAACACACTTCCATCTTAATATATTGCACTTTGTTGGTGATGGAACCCCCATCTATCTTCCCATGGCAAGCAAAATGATTTTTCTAATATCATTTGCCTTTGTTTTCATTTGAAAGATCTCATCTCTATGGCTTGTGATACTTGGTATATTCTCTTCTTTAATAAACAGTAATTCAACTACCTCTCTTTGTATTCTATAACCATAAAAAACACAGACTTTTTTAAAAATTGTTTTCTTCGTAATATTTAGTAACACAAAAGCCACTCCAAAACCTAGACTGGAAGAAAATATTTTCAGCTAAATTACATTATCAAATTTCATGCAATTTCTATTAACAATATGAACTCAGATCTGGTTTGGCTTTTCATACTGAAGTGGTACATCTGATCTTCTCAGGCACAAATGCTATTTTTAAATAAAAAACTGCTTCTATAAATATTCCAGCTTTAAACACCCATAATTCAGTTTCTCTTTTTTTTTTTTTTTTTTTTTTTTTTTACATCTAGAAATGCAGCAGGGCCTTGGAGAGGTTAAACAACTACAAAAAACCCTAACATCCACTTAATGACTGCTAGTAGCATTTCCCCATGTTCAAAGCAGACTGTCCATAATTCAGAGGACAAGACAAGGTCACTAATAAACATCAGTGAACTGTGTCTGCTTTTGCAAGTTCCACACAAAAATAGTGCATCCCTAGGAACACAAAACAGACATAATAGATTGGTTCACATCAGAACACACATAAACACAAGAAGCTAATCATCTTTTGATTGCAAGAGGCTCTGGCTCAATTATTTTGCAACAGTAGCAGCAGTCTCCTTTTGTATAGGGTTAAAAGAAAGGAAAAAAAAGTTGCTTTGTGGCTTTAAGCAATCAGAACTAATGCCAGGACCAAATTAAGCTCTTTGTAGACGAAAGTAAAAGGCTGCATTTGGCCTGCTCCCATCTACACGCTTGGCAGAACTGGACCCAAAAAACTACAGTGCCCATCACGAAGGCATCACCAACGGAATTACCCTCTCCCACCAGAAAACACACATGCAGCAGCGTGGCAGGGAAGCTGTTTGCCACCACCTTGTTTCTCCTGAGAGTAAAAAGCCATCCCAGGAGGGGCTGAGGGTACCACTTACCTGCAGCTGTGTGTGAGTACCCGAAAAAGCCAAAAGCCCTGTGCCCTGCCCTCTCCACACAAGCTCCCTTCAGCTCGGAACAGGGACTACACTCACCAAGCGACCTGAGCCATAAAGTGGGGGGGGGAACCACATGGCAACCGTGAACCCAGTGAGTAAAATGTCAGCCTGTGAGAGGCCAGCAGGTGGAAGTTACTACAAGTGGTACATAAAGAAGGTGCTCCTGAATAATTCACTCTCATAGTAACCAAGCATTGAGGGAAAGAGCGCTGTCACCCTGAATCCCCAAGTGACGATGGCTGCTGGCTACTCAGAGAGAGATTAATGACTTCTGAAATACTCAAAACCTTTGTCATTGGGCACTTGCTCTTATTCAGTTCCACAGGATAAGCCAGAGTACACCTTAAAATACACTGTATTTAAATATGAGATTTACCAGCTGTCCCACCTTTAACCCCCTCCCCAAAAAACAGAAAAATCATACAACATATTTTACTTTTGTTTCTCTAATACTCGATGCTGTTTAAGGTATCAATTCACTGCATCTTCTGCATAATTTCCTTGTGGTTTTTCATTCTTATCCCTACTCAGCTTTCTGGGTTCAGGTCACATTTTAGAAACACACACTTGACACCTCCTTGCTAAATTCTCCATGAGGGAAACGACTTCATTTACATACAACACTGTCAATATTGGAACTTGGAACAACTGGAAATATTTCTGAAAAAAAAATTCCCATTTTTTCACCAGCAGCAAATTGTCCAGACAGATGATATATTAGGTATCTTCAGAGGTATTTCATTAATATGGGCAAATCTGTGAGTGTAAGGAGGTTAATAACTACATCAAGTTACACGAGATAAAATACTGGCCAGTGCAGTAGAAGGTAAAAGTGATTGTAAATGCAGAATGACAATGGTCATTGTAATAAGAACCCAAAGTAAAATGTAAACAAACACAATCAGTATTGATTTTTTTAAAATATTTCTAAAAGCTACAGGCCTACAGCTAAAATACATTAAAAATTTTCCTCTTGAAAATTTTTTCTTGAGAGTATCCATTTAACTTCCAGTCAATAGACTCTCTCTAAAAAAAGGGCACCAAGAGAGTCCTCTACTAGAAGCTACCCATAATTATTTCCAAGCTAGTCTTTGCCTTGAGAAGCGTTTTTCTAGACCACGTATCACAGGTGATCATGGTTTTGCCCTAATAATTTTGCCCTAATAATGCTCCAGACCAAAATGATGGAAGTGAATATCTAAAATAGTGAATATCTAAAATATCTAAAGTCTGGTATTCACTAAGCAGGCACCTGGGAAGGACATGTCCAGGCATTACCCACAAAGGAACGTGGAGGGTAAAAAACCCATAAATTTTTGCAACTAAGCAAGGTTTTTGTGACTGTGCAAACAATAAGAGACCTTAATCAAAAGTTACTGAAGTCACAGGGCCACGCTGACCTCAGTGAATATTGCAGCTGCCCTAAACAAAAATGGAAATATTAAGTATTTCCTAAATCTGCAGTTTCAAAGGTTAACAGGAAGGACTTGGTAAATTATTTCATCTCTAACCTCAAACGCATGTTGCCTCTTCACTCACATTGACCAAATGCAGCCTTTCCCACCCTATTTTTATTTAAAAATAAGATGAATATAGTATTTCTGCATCTCACTGAGGTATTTGTTGAGACCTTGTAATGAAAGAACTGAAAACCCACATGAACTACAGTGTTACTAAATAGTACTCTGTAGATTGATTTTCATTTAAAAATAACCTTTCTTTAACACAACATAAGTACAAGGCAACACTACTACAAGGCTTTCTTTTCAGTTTTTGATAACAAACTTCTAATTGTTTGGATTGAAATTTCTCAGGGTGCAGGTTGACTTTATTCTGCGAGTTTCTGGTGAAAAAAAAAAAAACCAGTCATTTTTAAAAGAAGGGTAAGAAGTGCTTTATCCTACAAAGTTCAAAAATTCACACACCAGAAATTCCCAATGAAAATGGGTAATAAATGCTTCAGAGCCAGGACTTGCAATCTGATGAGCAACATTGCCCAGATTTCAAGGCCTTCTGTCATGTGCATGACTTGAATCTTGTCAAGTTAAAGTTGCATAAAGGAATTGTGACTTCCATATGCTCAGCATGGAGGGAGAAGAAGCTCTAGGGCCAGAACCATCCCAGAACACAGGAGGCACTGAACTTAAAAACCAACTGGAACTTCATACCTCGATCTCTACACTCTTGTGCAGGTGTAGCCCTGTTTTCTCCTCAGGGCTGACATAAGAGTATGATCACCTGCACTTGTCACCAGTTACTCCTGGTTTCCAAATGGTGAAATAAGGGCTAAGAATAGAAATGTTTCAGCTGTTTTAACGAACTGTGCAGTAAAACCATTTTGTGTATTTGAATTTGGGGGTGGGTGAAAGTATGTGTTTCAGGAGATGCATACCAAGAAAATGACATCCAAAAGACTGTGAATGATACAAGAATGAAGCCTCTGTGAGTAAAATCCTCACTCTGTTACCATGGAATTATAATATTTACATTATGTTCAAGTGCTACTTCCTGACAGAACCCCTGGAATACCTCACTTCTGTGATGCTGATTTATCTTCCCTACCTTCAGAACTAAAAGACTGAGTGAAGAGGTTGCATTTACAGTGAAATCCCTTTCCCTAGGACAAAGGCACATCTCTGCAGTGAACCACTCTGGCATCACTGTAACTCCCAGCAGCAGTCACAGTCCTTGCTGATGGACAACAGGGAAGAGCAGTCTGAACACAGTTTTTCAAGCTATGATGTCGTGGTCATTTGGAGACAGCCACGCTGTTGTTTGCTGCTCCAGATCAAGCTGTAATCCTCCTTCCTACACAAGAACTTGGTGGTGGTTCAATGAAGGCCACTAAAGAAAATTAATTTTCCATCAATTACAGAGGGACAAAGGCTGTTCCTGCATTTACTTCTCTAATAAAACGCCTTGATGGCCAAATTCAATAAAAGTTGAAAAAAAAAGCTAGGAATTTGGGCCTTGGAAGACAGAACTCAATTTTTACAATCATCCTCAAAAGGTGATTTTTCAGCTGCAGATTATCAGCTGTTCTTCTGGGACACTAAATACCTCTATGAGCCTAGACCTTCAATGACCTAATTATTCTGTCTTATTTTTCAGTAATCTCTTGTTTTCCTTGTCCTTTGGTAGGATAAGGAAATGTCCTACTTTTTGACAGTGTCCTCATGAATGCCCTATCCTCAAAAAGGGGCAGAAAAAAAAATCCCCAACCATGTGGAATACTTCCAGTCATGAACCTGTGCCTATTGATGGTGCACAGTAAGAGCACAGAGAATGCTCTTCCCATTTTATAACCTGTTGCACTTCCATGTTTGTAATGTCACAAGGAGTATTTTTTTTATTGAAAGGTTTTTTTCTGAAGCTTTATAGCAGCTGCAACATGCAATAGCTTGTACTATATCACATCCCCATTTAATCCCTGAGGATGTAACATACAGGTGTGTAGCTGACTCACTTCCCCACATGACAACTTTCTGGCATCCTAGACAGTCGTAAACTTCAGTTTTCAAACCATACAAAGTATCTCCTCCCCTCATTTGCTTTGCTTTGTTTAGAATGAGTAACCAAAACAAAATGATCATTTTCATAAGGCATTCCTTTTTCCTCATACAAGACACAAAACAACAGATAAAAATCAAATATATGCAGAAGAATTGGACACGACCTGAAAACCCTTTCCTAACCTAATTTCACAAAGGTCACCAACTGCTCTGAATATGTATACGAGAACATTCAAAAATCCTAACAGTGTGCTGGGCCTGCATTCCAAAAAGTCATCTTGACCTTCTAATCCCTTTCCCTGGAATAATGCTCCCTGACACACGGCTCAGCAGTCCACGTATCAGAGACTGGGCAACAATTGACTATGAACAGTACAGTCAGTTCACTTCCCCAGAACAAACAGCAATACCTTCTCTTATTAGCCTTTTTACTCTCCTGAGAATCTTTATGTAATGTTGCATTAGTAGCCTTTACTAAATTAGAAAACCAAAAGGGAAGATAAATCAATATGAATGTACGTTTGCTGATATTGATTTTTCCTCTCATAGTCAGCATGGGAATATTGTGGCTCCTATTAATACAAGGAGTGGAAAAGCTTTAAATGGTTCTGTTTGGATAATTACCCAGTAGTTTGGGAAACTTATTCAAACTTCTTTAGTCTGTAATTTTGAACTAGACACTTCATGAAATCAATTCCTTCTCATAAATAATCACGTTAATATGTTGATGACAATTTCTTGATGTGGCTTATCAAGAAGATGAGTAGGAGAGTAGTATGGTATTCATAAAAAAAGGATGAGGAGCTGGGCGGTGTGAAGGTCAAGGGCAGCCTAGGCTGCAGCAAACACAGCATTCTGCAATTCAACATCCTGGAACAAGTTGAGCAAGAGAAATACTGGAATCACAGCTTTGGGATTCGGACCATAATTCGGTTTGTTTAGGAATGGGCTGTGGGGGATCCCTCAGAAGCCTCTCCTGCAGGGCTAAGTGAGCTGGGACGTGTGGTTGGTCCTCATGGACCCCCTTTGCAGTGCACAGAACAGGTCGGTCTGACAGGCAGGAAGCTAGCACGGATGAACAGGGAACTCCCATCTCAGCCCAGGAACATGCAGAGGGAAGGCCAATGCCAAAGCTCAGGCCTAGCTGGAAGAGCTGAGAGATTAAAGGGAAGAAGGGCTGCTGTAAGTACTTAGGCAGCAAAGGGAAGGCTGGGAAGAATATGGCCCCACAGCTCAGTCTGGCAGGGGAAGCAATGAGAGAGGACGTGGATGAGGCTCAGGTACTCAATGACTGTTTTGCCTTACGACTTTTTCTGTTTATTTTTGCGTTTAGGGGGGTTGTTTGAGGTTTTTTTTGTGGGGAAGGGGTTTAGTTCCTAGTAAGGTTTGTCTTTAGGCCCTCAGAGTCTCCAAGCCCAGTGTGGGTCTGTGGCAGTGGAACATTTAAGCCAGTTGGACATTCCCAGATCCTTGGAACAACACAAGCTGTATCTGAAGGTGTGGAGAAAGGAGGCCAGTGTCACTGTAGTGCTGTCCTCTCATTTTTGAAAGGTCCTGACTATCAGGTGAGGTTTCTGATGAACAGCAAGACAAACACCATATCCATCCCCATGAAGGAGGAGCCAGGGAGCTGTAGGGCAGTCAGTCTTTCAGTTCCTGGAAAGATCAATCATGGAGTAAGTCATCTTAGCAGCCATATCCAAGCACACTAAGGATAAAAAGGAAGAGCCAGGTTGGAATTACCACAGGCACACAGTGCCACACCAACCTCACTACTTTCTATGGTAAGATCACTGGCTCTGTGGACAAGGAGAGGGTAATGGGTGCCACTTACCTTGACTTTAGCAAGGCTTTTGACAGTCTCCCACACAATGTTGTGGCTCAGTTGCAGAGGTGTAGACTAGGTATTGAAGAAAGATGAAAACTTCCCTGGACTGGCACAAATGACAAATGCTAAGCCCTGCCCCTGGGATGGAATAATCCCATGCACCAGGAGAGGCTGGAAAGCAGCTTTGCAGAAAAAAGCCAGGTGTCCTGGTAGACAAAAAGCTGAATGTGAGCAAGTAGCATGCCCTGGCTGTGAGGGAGGCCAGCCACATCCTGGACCTACCCAACAAGGATGCTGCCAGAGGTCACAGGGAAGTCATTCCATGAGACCACGACTGGAATGCCCCATCCAGTTTGGGGTTGCTCAGTACAAGACACTGCAATAAAAACAAGTCCAGAGCCTCTAAGAGAATTAGGGGGCTGAGTGTATGAATACAGGCTGAGAGAACGGGGCTAAGCGTGAAGAAGAGATTACTTAGATTACTTGTTGCTGCCTTCAGGGGTTCAGGAGGAGGGTATAGAGCAGTTGGTGCCTGCCTCTTATCAGAGGTGCATAGCAAAAGGACAAGAGGCAGCAGACAAGTCATAATGGAAGAAACTCCAATTAGATGCAAGGAAAAGAATTTTTATTATGAGGGTAATAAAACACAGGAATAGGTTGCCCAGAAATGCTGTGGAATCTCCACTCCTGTTGCTACTACTTTAGTTAAGCCAAAGATCTGTTCAGAAACACTTTTACAGAAAAG
The DNA here is from genome assembly GCA_026261815.1 of Monarcha castaneiventris obscurior. NCBI lineage: Eukaryota > Metazoa > Chordata > Aves > Passeriformes > Monarchidae > Monarcha > Monarcha castaneiventris. The sequence continues at coordinate 16,916,784 of JAMPIT010000884.1, forward strand.
GCGGATTTGGGATCTTTTTCTGCTGTTGCTGTAGCAGTTGAAGTAGAGTGTTCTCATTCACAGAACAAAGATCATATTCCTCAGTACCGTGGGACAGCTCAGAATCAATGCAACTACAGAATTAATGTGGTTATCATTCTCTCCCAGTACAGCAAGATGCATTTGCCATGTGAAAGGAAAAACCTGTAAGTCAGGCAATCTTATTCACTTCCACTGAATGAAAATGGAGTCATCACCGATGGAGTTAATGCAGATAAGAGGCAATCAAACTTCAGGAAAGCTTTACATCATTTCATCGCTTGAAATTTTTAGTGACAAGTAAAATGAGCCTCTCTCTCCCTTTGGACCTGTGGTTTTTTTGCATACAATCACACATACATGTAGTACCTAAAGCTCAGACAAAACAGCTTGGTTTATATAATTTTTGCAAACAGCAATATCGAAGATAGAATGTTAAAAATAGTACCCCACGCCTTTTCCTCCCTCTGTATCCTAAACCACATTTCAAACCACAGTCTCTATTGACATACTTTTAGGATAAGTATGACTTTCAGGATAAAATGTAACTGCTATTTGTCAGCTGGAGTTAATGATACCTAGACATTTGAAAATGTTAGACCGCATCATCTCTCTTGGAACTGTACAGAGGGCTTCTACATCTTGTGGCAACTGTTGCCAAGTAGTAGGGAAAACAGAGATGCTTTCTAGCAGGCTTTGTCATTTCATAAATGCTTCCTCAATCATTACAACGTTTTTCTTGGTGGTCAGTCAACTTCTCCTACAATGGTTAAGTCTACATCTCTTTCTTCCTCGAGAGAAAATGTCTGTTGGTCTGCATCCCTCAGAAACCCCTCGGAGACAAAGAGACAGAAAATGTGTGATGCTGTATCTGCTTTCCAATTGCTCAGTGCTGCGTGAGGGGAGACTCTCCATGGGTTCTGTTCCATAGCAGCAGCCACTTCCAACTAGGTCACGTCACAACCAGCAATTAAAGTGGCCCAAAAAATGGTCGCGGCAGAAGGGCAGTTCTTGGTAATGACAGCACACTGTTCACCCACCCTTGTGCTCAGCATTTTCCTTCCATCAAAACACTCCTCTTACTCCAGTTTCAGTTGTAAAACCTACCTGAATTTTCCTGCCCTGAGACCTACATGAAATGTCCTTTCCATTTCATTTTGATCCCAGCAGGTGTCCCATTCTGGCTGCAAACCTCCTTCAGTTCTGCCTGCATGCGAATCCTGCCTTCCACTCCAGCACGGCAGGCCTTGTTCCACCTCAGCTCTGCCTCCTGTAGTCCATCCCAAGCTTCCTGCTCCTTGTGTCCCCTCATGACACCGGCTGGGATTCAAGCATCCCACCTGCCCAGTCTGGGTGTTCCTGTATTGTACCAACAATGACACTGGATCAGATTCTTCCAGTTCTCTCCTCCCCTTCACAGTCGTGTTGAAGAACACGACCTCCAGATGCCCCTTTCAGCCTGAACCCTTCTGTGATTCTGAAAGCACCACGAAATGCTGTATTAGCTGACCTTTTAATAACAGAACTCCCTCAGAAGCCATGTAAAACGGTTGCAGAAGGATCTTTCCTCAAAGCTGAGCAGCGAGTCAAAAGTAAATAACAAAAACCTGCAACAAAAATGTCCTGAACCTGATTTTGTTGTACACAGTCTCGGCAGGTTTACTAGTGCCTCGATGACACAGCAATTTCATTGTAGAGAAGAAAGCAAGCTCAGCTGAATATTGTAAAATTAATTTAGGATGATAATAAAATTAACAGATTTGGGCAGTCCAGCACAAAAAATAAGAGGGGAAAAAAAACCCCAAAGAAAACCCTGTCCTGTTACTCCTCATGGAAGCTTTCCTTTGAAAAATCCATGCAGTTCATGTTTCTGTCAGGAGAGGTAATATGCCTGTAAATTTAATCTGACAGAAGAAGCAGCACAGCATCGCCAGAAAATGACAAAATCAGATTGTAAGAGAGGGACAGCCAAATGCCTTCACAGCTCTCAGAATCCACCGAGGGAAACAAATTCACACAACTGTAATAAACCCAGACTCAGACACTCACTGGAGGTTTGTGGTGCTAATACCTTTAGTTTCCACTTCAATATCTCATTCAAAAGTGCTTAAATCTTCTATTGGCTGCCTGATGGAAGGTGCCTTTGCCCAAATCCAACCCTTCTAAAAACCAGAGATAGACTGCATTTATTGTTTCCAAGGGCAACACTTCAAATGTTACCAAGTTTTATTTTCTGGTACACTTACACAAATCTTACCTAGGCTTTTCTCCTCATACCCACAAACCCTAAAGCAACACAAATAATGACCAAAATTAAGATTTAAAATAAAAATGAAATATTTTTACTCTTCAGGAAGCTGCAGGTAATTGTATTTGAAGCATAGAGGTAATTGTGGATCCTTATTGCAACATGCTGCATAACAAAAGGAAAAAAGAAGTCAATTTGCAGCTTGAAAGGAAGCTTACCTTAAAACAAATCTTTCCTTCATATTTCCTAGCCAAATAAAGCCAGTAACAAATAAAAATGATCACCCAAGGTGTTGTGCCAAAATATAAAGATCGTGCTATTACAGTTTAGGTGATCTCACCTTAAAAGACACTTAAAATAGCTTTTAAGGCTAACTTTAACTACAGGAGGTATATTTTTGAGAGCCTTCAGCAGCTCTGCCCACCTGGAGGAGCAGAGCTGAAATAGCCATTAGCAGCACAAGAATTTCCCCACAGCAATATCCACAGGCAGCCATCAAAAATACAAAAGCATTGGGGGAATATTTGAGACAGAAACTTCCCTTTATTTGCTGGGTTGCTTTAATTTTAGGGATCCTTCCTTAGATCATCATTTATCTGCTCTCTGAAGTTCAGTATTGTTACAACACTCTTCATTCGCTCATGTCTAAAGCTACAAAATGCTGTATCAGCCTTTAACACCAACATTCCTCATTTAAAAAAACAAACACGACAACAAAACCCAAGAAGATACTCCTGCTGCTTGAGAAGGAAATAATGCAAATTCTCTTAATAAAGTAACACTCTAACAGCTAAAAGCATGAAGTTATTCAGACTTTGTCCTTCTACTTCCTCAATCAGCTCGAACAAAAGCTGGTGTGAATGTTCAGAACGCATAAAAAGGTATTTTGGCACCACAGGCACAGCTCCCCAGCACTACCAGACTCTCTGCAGCAGCAACAGTGGCTCTGGGATGACTCCATTCCCTTCGTAGGGCAAGAGCTGCTACGCCAGGTGAGGCGTGAAAACGGGGTCCTGACTTCATGTAATTATCTGATGGAACTTTCCATACTAGGAATTAATGAAATGGGGCTGTCTCCTCTGTAGCTGGTTGGAAAACACCTCTTTTGGAGCAACAGGTGTTTGATTCTGCCAAATTAAATGGTGATCAGCAGGGAGATGTGGCTGGAAATGTATTATCTTAGGGAAGATATAATTGCTACTGAATCTTATTAATCCATGGGAAGTAGCAGGACTGCCTGACCCTCTTCAGTATTTTGGTGGCTTGTCTAGCCAATCAACTGAGCAAAGAATGAAACTGATGGCTCCAAACAGTTTATGTCAGTTTATCAGGACAGCAATAAGGTAATGGCTATCAGTAATAATTAATGAACTTCAGCCCATAGAGTTGAGATAAAATCACATAATAAAATCACATACTGGCTCCAAATGGTTGCCTCCTCATGATAAAATCCAGTGTTAAATTCTAACTGTGACTGAAGTGGTATGGGGGTGGAAGTAAAGGAATTTGCAAAGTTAAACCTTATGAGAAATGCTACTGAAGTCAGTGTATTCTGTTGCATTAAATAAATAAAGAAGGAGGAAAAAGCCTTCTGTAAGTTGTGACAGTATTTTTTTTTTTGCTATAGCAGGAAATTCAACAATATATGTTTGGAACATTATCAGCATTCGAGAGAGACTGGAGGATGAAATCTAGAATTTCATTAAGAGATCTGACAGAATCATACTCGCAAATGTATAGCTATAGAAGTCAGCCAAATTTTGGGGATAAAGGCAACACAAACAGGAAACATATTCCACACACAAAATATTCCACAAATCTTCTTTAGGTTTATCATATTCTCATTTCTGCTTATCTAAAGATAAGATACTGAAGTCACACAGTTACTCAAAACATTGAAAATCTAACACTGATGAAATTTTTTACTGATTAAATATACACAGATTTTTCTCTTCCTGAATAACACTACAATTCAATGCAATTCTATTGGTATAGACTCTCCCTTCCTCCTCCTGAAATAAGTCGTCTTCTGGTGTTTAATTTATTTTTTCAGCTTAGACTGTGCCCTCTGAAAAGTGACTGAAGGTAAATCAGAAAGAATTTTTCACTCCACAAGTATAATCTGTACATAGGAAGTTAGAAGGAAAAAACTATAACTTTACTAATGATAGTAGGTAACTTTCCTCTAGCTCTCCTCAAGCTAGGCCACGGGCAGGAACTGGGCCTATAAAAAAGGTAAAGCTCAGTACCTTACAAATAAATGCATAGCAAAAGAGGAAGTAAAGAGTTATATTTTGCTAAGTGATTCTGACAGCAAGTCAATCAAAGGAAAAAAAGTCCTTTAGTAAAAAACCCAGGCTCTTACATGCAGGAAAAATGCAAACCTCAACTGAAAATCATAGTAAATTATAGTTAATTATTTCATACACAGTATGTGCAATATCAGAATTCCAAATCCAACAATGCCAAAGAACACTATCCCATTGCTGGGTGGACTAACATTTGCAGAAACTCTCAAAACAGTCTCATGAACTTCACCAGGGAGCCACATTGCAGACAAACACGAGCCTGCTAAGAGCCTAATGTGCTGGGGTTTATCTGGGGGCAGGGGGGGAGCCGTTTAGAATTGGAATGAAAGCAGCCAGATTTAGTTTTAGTGCAGAGAGAGAGTATTTTAATAACAGCAGCAGACGAAACTATAACAGTCTGACCCTACGCTCATGAAGGAACCTTCAGCAAGCAACAAATTCCTAACAAAAAGGCTAAAATTGTTTCAACCATTAGGGCTGGAGTTAAGAAGTGGTCTCAGAGCACGGCTGAGAATTTGAACTTCAGAGCATGAGGAAAGTATTCCAGTGCTTAATAATATTCCTGTGCCTTAATAAATGTGGCCTGAACAGACCAGACATTTCAGTTGTGCCTGGGAAGGGATGCAGCCAGACTCCAGCACAAAGCACAGGGCTCTGGTCCCCAAAGGGGGAGAGGTGCAGCACTGAAGGCACATGCCCAGGAATGTGTGGAGCACGGATAATCGAGCCTTGTTGGATCATCCTGGCTTCACCAGCACAACCTGCTGCTCCCAGGAAACCAGCGTGCTGGAAGGCATCACACAAACGTATTTAAGTGGCCCTGGATGAGTAAGAGGAACTTACCAGTGCTGCCTCAGGGGCAGGGGCAGCAGTGGTGCCACCAGTCCGAGTGAGAAGGAAATTATGGCAGCCTTTGGGAAGGAATAAGAGGTGACTACCATGCCATAGCAACTCCAAAGGGGCTGGAGAAGAGGAAGTGAGGCAAACGAGGTGCTCAGCACTGCACTGGCTCAAGCAACTGCTGCTGTTCATCAGAAGAAGGTGCAGCTCAGAGAAAGGAGGGAATGTGGGCAGGGAGGCTGTGAGCTCAGCAGTGCTGCCAGCACTTGTTCCTCACACAGTTCACCTCTCCCCTCTGCCTGTGACACTGCTAGTGCCATAAATCAGCCTCTCTTGCTGGGAGAGGCCCTTTAAAGTCCTCTAGAGTCCTTGCAAGGAACTTGACAGACGGACGAGGCAAACTCACAGTAACTGCTTCTTCAGATAGTTGTTTATTCTAGTGTTATCAGCTTAGAAAGACAACGTAGAACAGAACATGACAAGAGAAGGCAGGCAAATGGCTGCTTATCAAGATTCCAAAGCCTTTTTATAGGTAAATTATCCAATTAAAAATTGAAACGACAGATATTTTTACTTTTCCTCCAATGCTCAGTAAATCACTCCGACACGCAGGCCGGAACTGAGGAACTTTTCATCCAATCATCCTAAACTACTTTTGCTGCAGAATATGGGGGATCAGAAGAAGAAACACGGAGATAAAAACTACAAGGGTTCCTCCATCTTGGAACTTTTACTATTTATCTATTTACTACATTAATAAACCTAAAACTTCTAAATTCTTCACCCTGTGACATCCTTACACCACATTCTATCACCTGGTTCACATCTGTGTAGATTTCAGTTCCTCCCAGATGGCAGGGAGTTTTCTCCATGGATAAAGGTCAAAAACCATGCTGTCCAGGGGGGTTTTTCTCTCCAAAACAGGCAGAGAAATATTCCCTGCACTCTGGATTCCCACAGCCTGGTTCACACTGAGGCCACGGACACGCCTGTGCCAGGCCAGAACCAAGGTGCCAGCGTGGCAGGACTCAGCCCCTGGGACCTGGGGCAGGGCTTGCTCATGCTCAGCAGGGCCACCAAATACATCCACAGAAAGTCACACTCAGTGCCCATGGTTTGCTGAATCAATTTGCCTGAATCTTTACAAGTGTCACAGATTCTTGAGTGTGAAGGTTTAACAGGTGCTTGAACAACCCTCGTGAAAAGGTTTGGCCTAACCATCTCCACATTTGTCATTAAAGGAGACCTTCCAAATGTCATGCTGCATGGATTTCGCCTGAAATTGGTGTGAATATTACCAACACAAAACCCTCTTCACACCACATCAAAAGCAAGATGCGGTTGGGGTTTTTTTAACAGAACACTATCCAGGTAGGTAGAAGACAAAAAAGTGACATTCTAATTATATACTTCATGAAATTATGACATTTTGAAAGCTAGAAAATTACTTTGTTTCATAAACAAAATCACAGCAAAATCACTCAGACTCGATTTTATAGTTATTAAGGACTACTGGATTACTGACTGTGAGAAAAAGAGCCATAGTTTAAAGAATCAATGTTTTTACACTGTGACATTTTTGCTGAAACATCTTTAAGTTGTTAGACGCAGTGAGAATTCGCAGTGTTTCTCCTCTTAACAGCGTTCTGTTTCATTGGAAAATTTTTAGTCTACTACCAAGTGATCCCAAAAAGCAGGGCAGAACTAATGGCTTTATTAAGTATATTTACTTCAGGCTAAATGGAAGGAGCAATTACATCCCACTTATAGAGGAAAACAGCTGGAACCAGCTGAAGGTACCTCAGGGTGCAACAGAAAATACAAAAAGGCCCGATCAGAAGCTTGGCAGGTTCTCTGACTCAAAACACAGCATCTGTCCAGCTGTGTGAGAGAGGGGCACAGGGACCTGGGAGGGAGGTGGTAAAAAGCAGCTACAAGCAGGGCACCAGAAACACGCAGGCAAAATATCTGACAGGTCTGCTTCAAGATATTTAACCTCACAGCCGAATTTTCTCCCAGGGCCCTCAAGGAAACAGGACACTCTACAGCCATCCTATGGCAAGAGGAGGGCACAGGGGATAACCTGGAGCCAGTCAGTCTCTCCAACAAATGTAACAACAACAAATGTGCAAGGCTTCGAGTATGGCCTACTGCTTGGCCTGACAAAAGAGGCAACGACAGAAACAAAGTAAGTTGTGACAGCCAAAAGGCACCTTATTTCTGCCTCAGACATTTTTTTTATCAGGGCTGCAATATATCTTGAACAATCTGTATACTGCTTTCTCCTACACGGTAACAGTCACTTTTAAAATTCAAATAAATAGCCTTTCAAACACAATTTCTACAGCACACTCTTCTTCATGGGACTTTTTCAATGTGCACCTCACCCAACCATCACCAAAAAAAGAAAAAAAAAAAAAGAAAGCAGGGCACTTTTTTAAACTATTATTGTTGGAGGCAGGAAAAGCATCTGTAAAGGAAAAGACCAGGACTGGGACCCCCAGAGTTTCACACTTCTAAGCCTTGGTGACAAGTTTGGACTTTGTGTAAGCAGGAGAATTGCCAAAGAATTGAAGATGATGGTAAAGAGAAGCCCCAGCACATGAGGAGGAATGTGCTTAAGGGTGCCTGGAAACGTGAATTGAGAACTACTTAATCAGCAAAAAGAAACTAATGTGCATCTCTTAACTAATCAAGCAACAGCTGACTTATCTTTCCTACTTACTACTTTTCCTCTTTTTTTTTTGCCTTTCTACTCTGATCGTGTCCAGACCAAGGACAGCAGTTTCCCTTGTCCACCACGAGCCCATGTATCTTCCTTGCTGTTACGGGCTCTGCAGGTCAGCCAGAGCTTGGCAGTGGAACTGCTTCGAGCCATTTTCCTACCACAAGTATCACAAAAAACCACTTATAAAATTCTAAACTCTAAAGCTGTGTTCCATCACAGCCCCAAATGAAACAAGGTGGCTTTAGCCGAGGAGGAAGTGAGAGTGAGACAGATTATAACTAGAGTATGCTCAGATGTTTCCTCTCCTCATATGCACTTGCAGAGCAAACTGTAGGTCCTCGTTCTCAGTGATGCAATTTTTAGTGGCCTTCTGAGACACAATAAAACCTATAGAATCTCTCCTAAATCCCCAAAACCAGCCTTTCTTTCTGTCCTTTTTGACAACATGGCTGCTCCTAACCCCGCCCAAGAGACTCACTGTCCCTACATTTAATATTACGAATTCCCAGCTTGCTGTCCCTCAGTTCTCTCCTATCCCCACTTCACACGATGGGAGTCTTTTCCCTAGGCTTGCCCATTTGCTCTTGGAACAGATGCTACTGCTCACTCTATCCCACAGGCTCCATCTGGCCTGGAGCGAGAAAAAGGGAAGAAAACATGATAGCAGACCTCATCCCCTCTGTCCAGCTACTGTCCTTTTAAAAACCTTGTGTCAGGAATAATTAAGACAGCATCCACTGCCACCACCTTGGTTCTTCCAGGGTATCCTGCTCTCTGGAATTAAATATATCACCCTAGTGCTTCCGTATAGGGAAGGTGGTAGCTGCCTCCAGAACTGCTACATCAGTCTGAGGTGATGAAGTAAAAATAATTTGCTCTTGCAGGGGGTTCAGGCGGGAGGGTTAAGCAAATCTTTTCAGTGTAAGTGTGCACTGAGCTTATCTGCAGGCCACATAAAGCTCACGTATTTGCTGTAAACTGTGGGTACCGATAGATTAATAATAAATATGTGCGTCTGACGGGAAAACGTGGCAACTGAATCCTTGGTCTTGTCCATCTGTTGCTTGCTGTTTGTATAACTCCATATTATAGTATGCTTGTTTAGGTTGCAGCTGCTTGCCGCATGTATGAGTATATATATATATTTATGTGTGTGTGTGTATATATATCCACACGAGGGGTGTGTGCTGGTGTAGTTTGCAGCGCTGTTCTCCTCGGGTGCGTGTGTGTGTGTGCCAGCAAACACGGGCTGTGTGTGCTCAGCGATCCGCCCCCGCTCCCGTCCCGGTCCCTGTCCCTATCCCTGTCCCTGTACCTGTACCTGTCCCGGTGCCGGTCCCTGTCCCGGTGCCTGTGCCGGTGCCGGTCCCTGTCCCTATCCCAGTCCCTGTACCTGTCCCGGTGCCGGTCCCTGTCCCGGTGCCGGTTCTGGTCCCTGTCCTTGTTCCTGTACCTGTCCCGGTGCCGGTGCTGGTGCCTGTGCCTGTGCCGGTCCCTGTCCCTGTTCCTGTGCTGGTGCCGGTCCCTGTCCCTGTGCCGGTGCTTGTCCTTGTTCCTGTCCCTGTGCCGGTCCTTGTGCCTGTGCCGGTGCCGGGGCTGGAGCCGGGCTGAGCTCCCGGGCAGCGCACAGGAGCTCACGGATCCCTGCGTTACAGACTCACGGGCTGGATGCGCTCGGCCCCGCTCTCTGCAGGGACACCGGGGCGCCCACACGGAGTCCAGAATCGCCAGGGTTGGAAGGGACCTCTGGAAGTCATCCTCTCCTACCCCTGCCTCTGCTCCACCCGGAGCAGGAGACACAGGAACGTGTCCCGCTGGGTTTGGGATGTCTCCAGAGAGACTCCCCGGGCAGCCGTTCCAGGGCTCTGCCGCCCTCAGTGTAAAGTTCTTCCACATGCTGAGGGGGAACTCCTCGTGTTTTAGTTTAAGGCCACTCGCTGGGCACCACTTAAGTCTGGCGCTTTCCTCTTGGCGCCTGCCTTGGAGATATTCACGTGCACTGATGAGGTTCTTCGACAGGCTGAGGTGGAACTCCTCGTGTTTTAGTTTAAGGCCACTTTAACAGGCTCCTTGTCCTGTTGCTGGGCAGCAGGAGAGAGAGGCTGGCACCTTTGCCTTGGCACCTTGGAGATATTTACAGGCACTGATGAGATCCCAGCAAAGAGAGGCTGGCACCTTTGCCTTGGCACCTCGGAGATATTTACAGGCACTGATGAGATCCCAGCAAAGAGAGGCTGGCACCTTTGCCTTGGCACCTCGGAGATATTTACAGGCATTGATGAGATCCCCCTCAGCCTTCTCTCTCCCGGACTAAAGGAGCGGGACTGAACAGTCCCAGCTCGCGCCTCTCCCCTCACACGGCATGAGCCCAAAGCGGGAGCAGGAGCGGGAGCACCGCAGCACTCCCAGGAGGGCAGGGAGCCACACACCAGGCTCGGCCCGGCACGCTGTGCCCTGTGAGGGCTGGCGAGTGCCCGTGCCGCTGCCTCCAGCCGCGGGCTCCTCACTCCAAGCCACCCCTCCATTCCCGCCGCCGCCGCCACAGGCCCGCCCCTCCCCGCCGCCCGCCATCCTGCGCTCGGCGCTCGATTGCGGCGGGCTGCCGGCGGGCGGCGCGATCTCGGCGGCGGGCTTGGGGCGCGGCTGCGCGGCGGGCGGAAGATGATGGCGGCGGCGGCGGCGGCGGCGGCGGAGGGGCCGGGCCGGGGGCTGGACATCAGCCTGGCGGCGCTGCGGCAGCACGACCCCTACATCAGCGGCATCCTGGACGTGGCCAGCCAGGTGGCGCTCTACACCTTCGGGCCCCGCGCCAGCCAGTGGGTACGTGCGCGCGCCCAGCCCCGCGCCGCGCCGCGCCGCGCCACGCCCACCCCGCGCGCGCAGGGGGCGGGGCCTCGCCCGGGACACGCCCCCGACCCCTCCTCACAGGCCCCGCCCCCTCCTCGCCATCATAGCCGAGGTGTGAGGGTGTGGAAGCCGGAAGGGTTTGGATGTGTTCCTGGTGTTTTTCGGTGTTTTTCCGAGTTTTTCCCGGTTTTTTTCCGTGTTTTCTTCGGGATTTTTCCGTGTTTTTTTCTGGATTTTTTGGTGTTTTTCCGTGGTTGTTTCCATGTTTTTTTCGGGTTTTTTCCGTGTTTTTTTCGGTGGTTTTTCAGTGGTTTTCTTGGTGTTTTTTCGGTGTGCCCCGGGCGTGTGCCCCCTACAGCGGCTTTGATAAGGGCGCGCTGAGGAGCCCCAGAGTGCCCGGGAATGGGGCTCTGGAGGAGCTCTGTGTGTGCAGCAGGGGCTGTGGAGGCTGGGGGTTAATCTGCGATAGCCCAGGCTGGGGTTTAATTAGGGCTATGGAGGCTGGAGTTTAGGCTGAGGCTGCAGGAGACTGGGGTTTAAGCCAGGGCCATGGGAGATTGGGGTTGCACTTAGAGCTGTGGAGGCTGGAGTTTAGCCCAAGGCCATGGAAGACGGGAGTTTAACCCAGGGTTGTGGAGGCTGGAGTTTAACCCAGGTCTGGTTTTTAACCCAAGGCCTTGGAAGACTGGGATTTAACCCAGGTCTGTGGAGGCTGGAGTTTAACCCAAGGCCTTGGAAGACTGGGGTTTAACCCAGGGTTGTGGAGGCTGGAGTTTAACCCAGGTCTTGTTTTTAACCCAAGGCCTTGGAAGACTAGGGTTTAACCCAGGTGTGGTTTTTAACCCAAGGCTTTGGAAGACAGGCGTTTAACCCAGGTCTGGTTTTTAACCCAAGGCTTTGGAAGACAGGCGTTTAACCCAGGTCTGGTTTTTAACCCAGGTCTGGTTTTTAACCCAAGGCCATGGACGACTGGGGTTTAACCCAGGGCTGTGGGCCTCAGGCGCTCCTTTGCCCTCCCAACACCTCTAATGGAACCCAAACATGCCCAAAGGAGTGATGGAGTTACCAGTACTAAAAGCATTCCTGTAAGATGCACAAGTGTAAATACCATGGGGAAGCTTTTGGTAATAGAACATTCAGGCTCGTTGCAGATGGTTCTTGCCTTGTAATGGTGAGACTCAGGTCCTGTGTTTGAAGAACCTGCCCAGTCTGCCTTTTGTGTTGTTTTTCCCCCATTTCTGTCCCAAACATTCTGTTCCTAAGCAGGTGCCCTTTGGAAAATCCTCTCTTTGCCTCTTGCCTGTGCGTTGTGCTCAGGTGTAGCCTAGAATTAACCTAGTGCAACGTTCAGTGTCATGGTGTTGTGCCTTCAGCATTTCCATTCCTTAGCTCAAAACCTCAAAACAGCTGCGTGGTGCCCTGTGCTAGATCCAGCCTCTCACCACCATCCCATGGAGCTGGGTTTGGTTATTTTCTCCTGGCTTGGGTGAGACAGGTGTAACTGATGGCACTGGTAAAGGCTCACTGATGGTGAGAAAAGGCTGCCCTGTTCTCACCTTTTCTAATGTTCCATTTCTGCAGGAGAAGACAGACGTGGAGGGAACGCTGTTTGTTTACACGAGGTGAGGACACCACGGTTTAACAGCTACGGGTGAAACCTGTGGGTATGGGAAAGCTGGGATGAAGTAAAATGCTCCCCCTTGTTCAAGGGTGAAAAGAAACAAACTGGCAGAAGCAAATGTGGGAAAGAAAACGCTCTGAAGGAGACATTACCTTGTGTTTTGATAAGACTTCCAAATGTGATTTAAATCTTGGTATGGGTAAACTGTAGGAATCTTTTATGTCAGTTTAAATAAGATTTGCAGTTTAAAAGTGTCTGAACAAAAAAGAGTGAAATAAATAATGATACTGCTTAAAGGAAGGGAATGGCAGAGCTCTTGAAATATTGTGTTCCCTACTTGGGGAACTTTCATACTACTTGTGTCTATTCATTTTTCATGCATAATAGATCCAACACTGGATTATTGTAATGCTTTCTTTTAGCAGCAGTTCTGGTTGTGGCTTTCAGAGCATCATTTTTTATGGCAGTTGTAAAAATGCACATTTGTTCTGTTGTGAAGTCTGCCCTATGCTGGGGTTTCCGTGCTGGTGCCCCAGAATTTCTCTGTGGCTGTTGTTAAAATCAGAAAGTTACACAGTCAGCAGGTCTTGCAGTAGCTGCTGGGGTGTAAGGCCAAAGCAGAAAGTTACTTTTTCAACTTTTATGTCAAAGAGGATCGGGTAGGAGAGCTGATAAAGCAAGAGATGGTTTTGAGAAGATGAGAGGGGTGTGTGTGAGGTGACAGAGAGGCCCAAGAGTCTTTCAGCTTTGTGGGAAGTGGGAATGCTGGTTTCAGTCTTCCAGGCTCTCTTGTACCAGCAGTGGCAGTGGTCATCAGTAATTTTTCTAAGCTGCTCTCAGGTGAGTGGTGATCAGATCAGAAATTACCACCAGGAGAGGAAAGAAGCAGCCCTTTGCTGTGCTGGCAGTAGGTGGATGTGGTGACTTGTGTCAGCAGTATTTCCTGGTATGTTGGTTTCAAAGCCCAAGCACTGACAACATGAAACCTGGTACTTCTGGTATTTGTTACCTTTCACTGTTCTTTTTGTTGCCTGAGGAAGTTTCCATTTAGGGCAGAGGTTGCTGCCTGGCTGCCCTTTAGGCAGCAGTGTGGAACAGGTTGTGAACTGTGAGTAACATCATGCATTGCCCTCATCATCAATTTTAACTTTAATTTTCTGTGACTTCAAACAAATTTATAAAGTCCTGCAGAAAAGACATGGCCAACAGATATTTTGGAGACCACTGGTGTTGCCTTTGTTGCTTCTCATTACCTTAGTCACAAGGTAAAGTGATGTTACCATTTTACTTGGGCTGACTTATTTACTGCCCAGCCCATCTTTGTGAATTTTGAGGAACAGTTAAAAGGCCAGACTTGCAGCTGGGTTAATATGAGTGGAAGTGGGCTGTTTGTTTGTTTGTTTTAAGTGAAATATTGACCTTTGAAAACAAGGCTTCTTGTCAAAGGTTTCCCTTTTGTTTATATTTTGGTTGACACCAATCCTGCAATACAGGTTCCTGTCTTTTGGTTTCATAGAGAAATCCACTCACCAGCAATTAAGCAGAGATGGCACTTTTCTCAAATGTTTAGCCATCTTATTTTCCTTTGTTGCCAAACTTGGTTTGAAAGGAGTGTTTCCTGTCAGGATCATGATAGCTTTAACAGTTCACTTTTATCTAAAGAGACTTGGGGTGTAATCCCCATGAATGAGCATGGTGATTCAGAGTCACAGAGTGGTTTAGGTTCATCATTTATCAGGGGTCATTCAGAGATGGGGGAGGATGCCTGGTTCAGTTTCTCACATGGTTACTTTTGTCCTTATGTTTTAGGTGGTATAGAAAATTCTCTCTTTGATGGCTCTTAGTATCTGGGTGCTGAAAAGTTTGCTTGCTCTGGCTTGTTTTAATTGCTGCTTTCTAGTCCAGTGAGGAACTGTGGGGTAGATGGTGGCATTGGATCATGTGATGCTGATGGTCTGTTTATCTCTCATATATAATGTAGGGCTTTGTCATAATTAAAAGGATTAACAAAACTGCAAGGATCAATTGTTATTTCCTTGGCAACAAAATTAGATTTTTGTAGCATCTCCTAGAAATAAATAAATAATGACTTTGGAGCACTACACAGCAAAGAAATTCTCATTATTTCCTTTTTCCTCGACCTGATGGGATTTCTACTTGTTCCTTTTCAGATCAGCTTCTCCAAGGCATGGTTTCACAATTATGAACAGGCTGAGCATGGAAAATCGAACAGAACCTATTACTAAAGACCTCGATTTCCAGCTGCAGGACCCTTTCCTACTGTACAGAAATGCCAGGTGTAAGTATGGGACACGCTGGGTCAAATACTGGAGTCAGGTTCTCTGCAGGCTGCTCTTGGTTAAGGTAGCCCAAGTGCTCAGTCTGCAGCTTCCAAGGGTGGAGATTGAAGGAATGCATTTTGCTTCTTTTCATGTGCTGGAAGAGAAGAATTGCTCGGTGCTCCCTAAAATGCCACTCTGCTAAAGAAAGTGTTAGAATGAGCTTAGGAGTAATCTCCTCATGTAACTGACAAATTTGGATGTTTATGGTTGTGTGTGTGTGAGGGGCTGTGAGAGACAGAGGAAGTGTGTGTGTGTGTTCTCTGAATATACCCCAGTCAGTGCTGGGAAGTCTCAGTGTAGTATTTGTAGTCTTGATTTTTCTGCACAAAAACAGACAAATGCAGCCAATCCAAACCCTGTGTTGTGCTCCAGCTCCAAAATACTGTTCTTGGAGCACGCTGGAAGGCAGGTTGCTTCTCAACTATTAGGCATAACTCTTGACAACGTAATGCTGAGCCTAATTTAAACCCTGCTGAAAGACAAAGTTATTACTTTGGGCTTTCTGTTTATGTTGCATGATTATCTTTGCACAAGAATTAGCAAGTGTCAGGCAAGCTCAGAAATGAGGGGAAGATGTGAGGAAGCTCACTTGTGCATGCAGATCCTCACACAGGCTGTTCCAATGTGCAAGGAGCAGTTGTAAATCCACGGTTTGTGGCTGTGCTCGAAGCAGAGCTGTAGTACACGATCTGGGCTTTGTCCTTTATGCAGAAAAGCAGATTGCAGAAGTGGTTTATGTGAACTGTGATGCTCAAGTGTTCCCTCTGGATGAAGGAAAGGCAAAAGCAATCTGTGGCTTGCAAAGCAGCCCAATTTGATAATCTGCTAGACCTTTTCATTTCGTAAACTAATTTGGAGTTGGAAAATATTTCAAGAGGGAATCCTGTTGTTCACACACACTATGTGGTAGAAAAGAACACTCTAAATAGCCTAAATGAAACTGCTGTTTTTGAGAGTTTTTGCTAGGTTGACAAAGAATTGGAATTCAGAAAGAAACGGAAAAGAATTGCAGACATCTCCAGGCTAACCTAGACTGGAGCAGACATCAGGATTTTGAAGTACTATGACACCTCTTTATTTCCTCTGATTTGGAAGGGTTTTTCTTATGTAGTTGTAATCTTGTTTAATCTCATTTTGAAACTCCATAGGAGTTAATGTATGTATATACTAATATCTACCTTTTGAAACCTGATCTATTAATTTTTCTTTTTTTTTTTTTGAGACAAGTGGTATAATGAGTAATTAGAAGGTGTCATAATTCTGTGGGAACAGAAAATAAGTTTTTACCTGCAGTAATCAGACTAAACTATAATTTGTTTATTTTTTTACTAGCAGAAAAATCAGGAGTTGGGGGTTGTAAGCTGTCTTTTCACTAAGAGATGTCAAAATTTTAGATTTGTAGGGTCTCAAATATAAGAAGTAGCCTGTTCTTCTGAGCAGGATGCCTGGGTCTGTGGATGTGATTTTTACCAGGATTAGCTGTTTGCTCTAACCATAGGTAAATCTATACCTCTTAATTGAATTGAGAATTTGGTTGTCTGAGAGAAGATTCATGTTTGTTTTGCTAAAAAATCCCTGTAAATTCTGTCAGTATCAGGTGAGTTCTGGTATAAGGATATAAGGTATATAGTTCTAGCTTATATAAGGTATATAAGATAGAACCCCTAGCTGTTTATTTTCCTAAAATTATCTTACAGAGGCCTAATTATAATTTCTTCCAGAAAACTGAAGGTGTTGATTCTTCAAAGGAAAAGCTGTTGTTTTCTCAGATTTTCATGAAAACATCTTCTTTCCAGAGCCAGTTGGATGACAAGTTATTTACCAATTCATTTGACTTTTCTAGCTTTTCTTTAGGTCCCTACAAATAGTTCAGTGGTGATTTCTTCACTGAGTTGCAGATACCTCTTGCCCTTTCTTCCTTACTTTGTATTTCAAAGCCTTTGCAGCATAAAATAAAGGAGTCTCCTCAACCTTAAATATGTGTTTTCACGAGGGTCTCATCCAAACACAGTTCTGAATATCCTCTTGAATTTTCTATATGAATATTTTCCTGCTGTTGTGCTTTATTGTACAGCTTCTCTTTATAGCTTTTTGCAAAACTGAGGCTTGAGGCTTACTCCTTGTTAATTGAAGTTTTCATATAAAACTGGGGGGGTTCAGGCCCTTATGTTGTAATATTATTTTTATCTCCTGCTTTCACGTACTAACAAGGAGTACTCAGTAATAACTGTTTACTTGGCAGAACAGTGGACAGTTTGGCAGCAATACTTTACAGTATCTGGAAACAAATTATCTTTTTCTAATGTGTTGTTTGACTTGGTGACTTCTTATGCCGTTTTTCATACGTGTCTCCTTATTAGATCTAACAAAACTAACGATTTCCTCTGTGTTCCTAATTGCTGGCCCTGCCCATTGTTTTGCTTGTTCCAGTATTCAAAATTCATTTTGTACAGCTGAATATCTGTGGCTGGTTGTATCACACAGTCTAAAATAAATCCTCTTGGCAGGAAAAGGTGGTACTTGTGTACTGGACAAGTCCAACAACATTTTGTCATGTAATAGCTATCCTTCTGTAAAGCTTGCTTTGTGTCCAATAGATGATTCCAATAGACAAAATTTTCCAAAATTATACGCAATGAATATACATTTTAGAAATGCTTAAAATAAAAAAAGGTATAGTTCATCTTTTTACTTTATTATTTTCTCTGTTGTTTCATATGATCCTGGTCATCTTAAGTTGAAGTATTGTCTAAGCACCATGTTGGAGACACTTAGAGTCTAATCCCAGGACTTTTCAGGCTGGATTTGGGATCCCTGCCAGTTAATGTTTGCTCTGATGCACTGTTTCACAGAAAAGTTTTGTTTGGGGAATCTGTTAGGGCAGAGCTGGGGTTATTTGTTTCAAAGCCAGGAGGGAAGCTCAAATTACAGTTTTTAATGCCAGCAGAAATCTTTGTCCACCAAGGAACAGAAGGTTTATGGACCAAACAGGCAATTTGCAATGTGACCTTTAAACTTACGTAGTTAACTGCAATTCTGGATGCTTTCTTTCTGAGAGCAAGACAGTAGTTCTGGTTTTGTTTAGATGATCTAACAGTTTTAAAGGTTTTTAAAAATTTCATGAGTTGTGTATTTGACTACTCTTAACTACATAACTGCTACTTTTTTCATTATTTTTTGGTGATAGTTATTGGGAAAGCCAGTATTTAGAGCCTGCTGCTTAAACCTTGATGCTGATTGATTTGAGATAGTTCAGAAGAAATACATAACAGTAAATTATTGATTAAATTACCTTCGTTTTCTCCCTTTAACAGCTGTATAATAATTACAGCTATTCCCCACTCAGTGCCAGGTGTTTATGTCTGTGTGCTGGGTCAGTGAATTATTTCTTGGTTTCGCTCATTTACCTTTCCATCACTGAACACTGGTTTTGATGCTTATAGGAAACAGAGAATTTGGGGAATATTAAGTTGCTTATCTCAGAGCTGGCTTCACCTTGAGCATTTCAGCTGCCAAGAACACAAGATCCTACCTTAAAATAGTATGCTAATTGTGACAATGATCTGATACAGGTTAATTGGGTGCTTTTCTGCTATATCGAGTAGAGAAAAATTGTGTGACACGTCAAGCAATATTCTCTCTCTGACAGTTTCTGTTCCTATTTGGACACAGAAGTTACTTTTCACTTCTGTGCCACATTGTAGCAAGGGCTTTGCTCATGTCATCTCCTAAGCTTGAAACGGAATAAAGCCTTCTGGTGAGAGGTGTCTGCTGAATTTGGGCTTTTGCAGAGGCTCAGCAAGTGGTACAAAAGCAGAGCAGGCATGCCTGGTTTGGGCAGAGCTGTGCAGACACACGTGCTACATTCATATCCTCATGCTTGTTTCAGTTGTTCAGTTTAACCTGCCACCATACCTCTATCAGATCCCTGACTATTTGGTATTATTCTCCCAGATTCCTACCCTGCAAAGACATCTGGTCAATGGGATAGGAGGGAGAGGGACATTTGCCAGCTGTCTAAAGAAATTTTGTGGGTTTTATCTGTGGTTCGTGGGGCTTTTTTTCTTCCCCCGTAGTTCATAATTATGTACAAAATATTTTCCAAATATGATTATAAAACCTTTAGGAAGAGGTAACTGTGTATATTTTCCTCAAACTATTATTTTTCATTCTTAGATTGTGTTACAGCATCCACAAGCCCTCCCAAATAGAACAACTCATCTTCTTTTGAGGCTGATCGTGGCTCATTTTAGTTCACCCTTCTAAGGAGATACATCCTGGTAAAAATACAAATGGATAATAATTGTCCCACCTCTGCAGTGATCCTGCAAGTAGCATTTCTCTTGTAAAGACCATCTTAGCTTGAAGATTTACAAAGTTTACTTCTGAAGGGAAAGTAGGAACAAGAAGGGGATCGGAGTGACATGTAAAAAAGAATATATGATGAAAAACAATCTTCTTTTGGCTACCATAGTGTCTTTTTCCCCTTGAAATGTGTTCATAGTCTATACTACATTATTGTACAATACAGTATTTTAAACCTATTCTTCCTTCAGATTTTTTTAAATTTGAGAATGAAACCAGCATTTGGTGGTTAAATTTACCTGTGTATATATTTGGACTTGGCCTTCTGTATATTGACCAATAAACTACTACTTGATCAATTGAGACAGGCAAAATAGATATTCCAGCCTTTGTCTTTATGATGCAATAGAGTTTCTGTTCAATGTTTCTGGTTTGGGTAAAAATATCAGTTTAGAAAGGAGAACCTTATTTGTCAGCCTGCTCCCTGCCAACATACATTATCAGGTCCAGTATCCAAACCCCAACAGGAGAAATGCAGAAAACTGAAACATGTACTCAGCTGGTTATTCCCCAAATGCTCATTCATCTTTCAGAATTTTGCGACAAATACCTGCAAATGTTTTTAACTTTTTCCAATTTGTACTATTTTTTTCTCTAAACTCAGTGGTCTACTGATTCAGAAACGGCTTTCTGTTGCTGCATCATTAGGCAAAATGTGGTGTTTTTGTCACAACTGAATAACTTAAAACCAGTTTTTTTAAGGTTAAGGTTGTTTGCAGAATTATTATTTCATCCTGCTACAGCCTGCATGTTTTGTTGAAGAAAATATTTCTGTAGTTTAAAACTCTTTGAAAAGTGTTTGTCAATTTGAAACAAAAGTGTAAACCCAAACTGTAGAAATGCAAAGTAGTTTTGGCAGAAGGGCCTTGCCCTTTTTGGAGATTTATTCTTCTCAGCCTGCTTTTTTGCAAAACAGTTTCGGGTAAAGCTCTTTTTAAAAAGTCTGCCTGGACTGACTACTGCCATTTGTTCAGAATACAAATGATTGTGGTTTACCTGAGGTTCTGTCCTTGGAGACGTTTTTGTCTCAGAGATACAAACAAATCTCTCCTCCTTTCCATTCCCATTTCTCTCCTTTGATCAGCATTTTAAAAATTCATCGTGTATCCAGCAAGACAGAACCACAGCAGAGGTCATGATTATCTTCCCTGGATGTTCCTGACCTTAAAGTGAAACCTCAGTTTTGCTGAGAGTGTTGGAATGCTAGCACTCTTAAGCATAGGCATTATTTTCCTTTTCTAAATTTCCAAAGAAAACACGCACACTGAAAATAATTAATGTTTTCGTAGGAGTTAATCCTAAACCCAGAAGATGAAGGATGCAGAATGAGCTTTGTCATGCTGCATGCATTTTTTTGGAAACCTGTTTAAGTTTCTGTCCAGCTTAACTGTTTTATAGTTTGTGATCTGTAGATTTTCTTCAGAGAAGCAAAGCCAGTTTTCTTACTGCCTCTGTTTATTGGATTCATAGTGCTGATAATTTTTTTTCATGCGAGGTGGCCTCTAGCACTCAGTTTATTGACTTCCTTGTACCTACACTCAGAAATTAACTGTTCATAAACCAGTTTATAAAAGCAGAGATAAAAGCATTACTAATTTTCTACTACATTTCCCATACAGTTCCTGCCTCTGTGGTCTATACTTCAACTAACCAGTGATTTTAATGTGCTTAGAAAATGGTAAAAGTTACTTCAGAATGTCAAGAAAAATAATGAACTGCCCCTTGGAAATCGTATAGATACCAATTTACATTTTTATCGCTAGAACCATAAAATATGTGCATTTATATATTAGATTTTTGTGCTTTCTGTCTCATTTTAATTTTCAAGGATACCTGAAAATCTTTAATGCCTGCCTGCTGAGATATAAAAATATTATTATAACTCGATGGCATAACTTAATACTGCACTTGGGGATAGATGGACATGCAGCAGTGCTGGCTCCAGGGAAGTGGGTTTTAACATCAGGAATTATGGCTCTGCAGTCTGGTGGTTATTTGGCTTGCCTGTTCTAGAGTGCACAAACTACAGGTTTTGAAACCTGTAACTAAACCCTGCTTAAATCTATGGAAGGAGGAGTGGATTTCTAACGTAGGGAAGTGAACAAGGATATTAATTAAAAAGAAATTAACTGAAAAAGTGCCATAGAATGTAGTTTTTTATGGAACCTTGTAGTTGATCGTGATTTCTTCTTTCCCTAAGTGTCTCTCATACTGCAGCTGCCACTGTTCTGAGCAGAAGCCTGGGCTAAGTGAACTGCAGAGGCCCCAGCCAAACTAAATTATTATTGTGATTCTAGGATTAGCAGGTATTAGTTAATTCAGCTTTAGGGTGTTTGGGGTTTTTTTTCCTGTGCATTGTGGAGAGTAAATGTTCTATGATTTAGGTTTTTACGGTTCATATAAAAAAAAAGGGAGGAAGAACTACAAAATTACCTTTTGTTTGTTGTTTTTAAAGAAAGATTGTTTGTACTAATAAGTATTTTTAAATTTAGTTTTTCCAGGGCTGCCTTATTATTAATATTTTCCTTTAAACTAGGTACAATTTATGTTTTTCAGTGGAAGTTGTAGCCACCATTTCTGAAGGCCTGAAGTTTTAATTTTTGATGCGTAACACCACGTCCCTTGTCACACATCTCAGCATAGATATTTCTATTCAGGCTTTCTAAAAAGGATGTTTTAGTTGTTTGTTCCTCACCCTTCCTACCCTGAGGATTTGGTGCCAATTGTGGAAGCCTTTGGCTGAACAAAGCAAACAGTTAGGAATGGTTTTCGTTTGTCGAGTGGCTTTTTGCAGCTGTAACTACGATGACTGCAGCCATTTTTTTGCTCTAATGATGTGTTTCTGTTGCATGTTGAAGGTACTTAAAAAAAAGTGTAAGGAAAAGAAGTGCAGGTTTTCAGTTTCAGCCCAGTCTGGAAGTCAGAGCAGCTTTATGCCATGTGAGAAGAAACAGGCTACGGAGCTGAGATAAAAAAGCTGTGTAGTTTTTTGATGGCTGGTAATTATTTTGTGCATGGTGGAGCTGTAGCTCTGCCTGGGCAAACAAAGCAGTAGGAAAAGGCTATGGAACAGAGTTAGGACCATGTATCAAGCATCCCAGCTTTGTGATGAGTTTCTATGTGGAATGGCAGGAGAGTAATACTGCATATATCTGCTAGACACAGTCTTTGTTTCCCATTTATGGATGTCAGCATATAAGCAACAAATTAGCTTGTCTGGAGGTTTACTGTGGAGAGTGCAGTGCCAGTGCTGGGCATTCCTGACGTCTTTTCAAGATAAGATAGGCATATGATGCAGTAATGCTCAAGAGTTTGGCTTGCAACAGATAATGATTCTTTACAGGGGGGTTATTTTCATGTGACTACCTGTATACCCTCTACTTCACACATCCCTCCTTGTATAGCATAAAGTGGTAGGTGTTTCAGCATCAGGGGAAGTACAGACACGAGTGCCTACATATTCCTCCTGCAAACAGGGATATTCCAGAGCTGGGTGCTTTTCACAAATCCCTTGTGTAACCGCCTTTGCAGCTTAATCCCTTCACATACGCACACACGTATTTAGTATTCCCAGCTTTGGTATGTTTTAAACTTCTTAGCCTCTTTGTCTACAAAAAAAAACCCTTTTGTTTCTTTTTCTTACACTTGCATTCCTTTTTTTTTAATCATGTCACAGTGCAAGTGGGGAAGCAATGTTCATTAGATGCTCAAAATACAATATATAACCGTCCATCTACCATATATAACCATCCATCTACCATATATAACCATCCATCTACTTAACTCCCCAGATTTGAGAATTACCAGAATTATCTAGATCCTGTGGTGGTGTGATCACACATTCAGGGCTCCACAGCACATTATCACCAAACACTGCTGTAAGGTATTAGTGTAGTCTCCTACACGACACAGATTGCTCTATTTAAACAGGAAGGCAACACTCAGGGCAGCTAGCAGGACAGTTTCTGTGCACACAAGTGGCTGATGTTGTCTTACCTCCAGGTTTGATGTAGAAGCAGTTCAGCTGGGTTTCATGCACCACCTTCCCCTTGTACTTGGTGTCGGGTTCCCCAGGCTGGTGGCTGGGCAGGGGGTGATACGCTTGCCGAACCAAGGCTTGAAACATTTTAAAATCCCAAGGAGCGTTGGAGCAGCTGAACCTAGGTGTATTTTCTAGAGATAGTGCAGGAACATTCCTTTTGGTTAATTTTCTTGCTTCAGAGTTGTTTTATGTAATAGCCTTGTACAGAAGTTAAAACCTGAATATTGTTTTAAATTGCTGACAACTGGATCTTCTAATCTAGGAACTATTTCCTAGCTCTTTGAAGTGTTTTCAATGTCTTTTGCATTCTCCTTTCTTTTCTTGCTGTTCACTCCTAATCCTTTGCTTGTCCTCTGTGCCTTATGCTCAGCTGGAGCCTTCTCCTCCCCCTGTCCGTTTTTCAGGAAAACTTGGATTGAGGAGTGAAGATAATGGGCGCCATCCACCCGTCAGCTCATCACCTCAGCGAGCCATGACGATCTCTGGTTTCTGTATATCCACACGGGCTGCTCTGATAATACCCTCTTGTGCTTGGAAAAAATAGGTTTGCTTAGCAGAGGGTGGACTACACTCCTGACATAGCCAGAAAACTTCTCTTGGAATGTGAGCTTGCTTACTCACACTCTTTTATATGTGTGTGTATATATATAAAAATATTTGTAACCTTCTCTCAAAACATGGAAGATAAATATGTGAGCAAGTGTATCCCACAGCACATATACAAGCTGCTCACTTCTGTCTAACTTTGATTTAATACAAGCTCTTGAGTGCCTCATCAGTGCTCTCTTTGTCAAAACAAGCCTTAAATCGGCAGTAAGGAACACTTTTCAATTACAGGAGGGAAGAGGAAAGAAACCCTTCCCAAGTGTAAGATAGCATACCCTTTAAAGGACAAGGAATGTATTACATACAGGAACACGGTGCAAGTGCTCCAGTGGAATTGCACTCGGGCTGCAAATGCAGCGTTGCTTTTTTGTTTGAACTGGCAGCCAAACCAGTAACAGTGCTGGGCTGAATGCCTGCTGCCTGCTCTGCTCCCATCCTTGTGGCTGCAGCCCAGTCCCTGGCTTTGCAGAGGAGCTTCCTTTAATAAAATACAGAGTCTTTGTATCAACATGCATTGCTTAAAATCCATCTGAAAAAAATACCCCCGTGGGTTTTTCCTGCTGGCTTCATTATTTTAGACATACGTATGCCTAGGACTCTTGGAGCCTGTTTTAGTAATCCCTTTGCATAACAGAGGTATTATTTACGTGCATAAAACCAACCAGAGAGGTTCTGTAGCCAGGGGGAGAAAAAAAGAAGTAAGTGATGTAAGACACATGCTTCAGGTCAGAAGTCAACAATAAAGGGACTCAGAAGATTC